>OY770262.1:92868620-94146906 GCA_963669355.1 Chorisops tibialis | reverse complement strand
AAGGCCTTTGTAAGCCGTAACAACATCTGGAATTAACTTCCGGCCAATTAGCAAATCGAAATTAACAACACTGCAAGCAACGAAGAAATATCAAATTACCTTTGAGCCTTGTTTCGTAGCGAGTGAGCTGCTCCTTTTGGGCTACGACTAGAGACTCTAATTCCTTCTTGTTTCTGTCCATTTCTTCAATCGCTCAAATCGACATAAAACGTTAATTTTCATAAAGCAAACAAAATTTCCACTTTACTTCACGTCGCCATTATTTACATTTCAATTTTATTGAAAACGTAACTTTGACATTTGTGTTCGAGCTGCCAGCACTACGCGGTTCCACTTGCCGCTCTTAGAACAATTTTAGCACTGAAATGACATAACAACAACAAATGACATAAAAACAACGTCGCTACGGCAATTCGGACAGAAAACGTGGGTGAATCCTTGATTCCGAATGATTCAAGTTATTTGTGAATCATGCGAAATAGAAGATGAGTGTTTATCACGACGAAGTGGAAATTGAAGATTTCGAATACGATGAAGAGGAGGAGATGTATTACTACCCGTGTCCATGCGGGGACCGTTTCCAAATTTCGAAGGTAACTTCTAGTGCGGAAATGCGCCTTTAATATGGGACATATCACTATTTAATTATTTTCAATATGTTTAAGGAAGAGCTTATAGCTGGCGAGGAAACAGCAACTTGTCCGAGTTGTTCGCTGGTGGTTAAAGTCATTTATGATCAAGTAAGTAGCCTTCCCTGTGGGATGGGGACAGTAGAATTCACCCACAGCCAGTCCTGCTTGCCCTAAAAATGGCAAATGGACACTCACTGGATCATGGGCTGATCACCCGTGATCGTAAATCCTAACTGATACTGATACAGCGCCTCGGATACGGATGGATTCTACGGTAACGACTTTTGTCATTCGAAAACTGACTATGATTGGCTTCTAGATCGTTCGAACATTAAGTGATTGAGGAAGTGCTGGGGTCACTCGGTCCTTGCACCGCCAATCAGTGATCGACCGTGAAATGGAGCACTACATATAACATCCAAATCTTGGGCTTGAGCGAAGTCAGCTGGACAGGATCAGCAGAAGATCGAACCCCTAGCGGAAATACCATTCTGTACGTTGGTCCTGAGAGTGAAGCCAAAAATAGCGTGGCGGTCGTCCTTACGCCGAGAGCGAGAAACAGTCTCATTAGCTGGGAACTAATCTCGGATAGGATTATTGTCGTCAGGCTCAGGACCAGTGTCAGAAACGTCACAATTCTGCAGTGCTACGCACCAACTAATACTGCAACACCTGGTGACTAAGAGAAGTTTTATAGCCATCTGAGTGCTACCTTCGAGCATGTACCAAGAGGTGATATTATTATCATCTCAGAAGATATGAACGCCCAGGTTGGCTCTGACAACACAAATTATTTTTGGAGTTTTGTAGTACTCGACAAATGGTCATCAGAGGGAACCTTTTTCCACACAAGAGTCACCATAAAACATCTTGGGTTTCCCCTAATGGTGTTACTCAGAACTAGGTGGACCATTTGGCTATAAGTCGCCGATGGAGAAGATGTCTCCTCGATGTGTGAGCGAAGCGTGGAGCTGATGTGGGGAGCGATCACCACTTGATGGTTGCCTGCTTGAGATTGTGCACAGCAGCTATGCGACGACCACAAATTCTTGAAATGAAGCGCAAGCTTATTGTTGATAAACTCAGAGACCCTAACAAAAAGCGCGAAAACATCACCATTCTACGCAAAAGTCATCCGCATTGGGTGAATATGAAATGCGCACACTGGACGCCAATTGGGAGGCAACCAGAAACACTTTTCTAACTAGTGCTGGGAATGGGATATGTGCACAGCGGTGAGAAATCCTGGACGTCGCAAGACACATGGGAAAAGGTAGGCGATCGGAAAAAACCCAAATTGGCAATCATCTCTCAACCCGATGTCAACCAACGAACGCCCGACCTGAGGCAAAACTACCACGATGCTCATATACAGCTTAAAAAGCTGTTAGAAGCGACAAGAGAAAGGCCTTTGAAGATCTGGCCAACACGAATCTGCGGCTTACCTTGGGGATATGGGTTCTATTCATAATCATTAAATAGTTGACGAACAAGAATTTCACCGCCAACCATCTGGTGAGAGATATCGACGTTGCGGCGATGGAAGGAATATTTCTCTATTATTTTAAATATTTTGTCAGAGGAAGATATTCCAGAAACAGAACCACTACCAAACATTCAACCGCAACAATCCTTTAAAAGGGACGATCCCCCGATAAGAAAGAAATAGTTTCTGCCATTCGGTCAATGGCTGGAAGGAAAGCCCCAGGTATAGACTGACAACCAACTGAATTCCTCAAAGTGGACCCGGAAATAACAGCCGATACACTCCTCCCACTCTTTTCTGAGGTGTGGAATGAAGGAAGATATCCGATTGGACGGGAGGAGGGCGTCACTGTGAAAATTCCGAAGAAGGGCGACCTTCAGGATTGTGGCAATAGGCGTGGTATGTATCTACTTACTGCCGTATCGAAAATCATGATTAAGGTAATTCTCAATAAGATTAGTGATGTCGTGGAGAGCAGTATAGAAATTTATCAGGCTGGATTTCGTAAAGGGTCGTCTTGTACCGACCACACAAATACCCTACGGATAATATTGGAGCAGTCAGCCGAAATGGGTTCGCCACTACATCTCATGTTTGTGGACTTTGAGAAGGCTTTCGGCAGCGTCAAGCGAGATTACATATGGAATGATTTGCGTAGGAGAGATATTCCAGATAAGGTCATAGCTATGATTAAAGAATCTTACGAAGATGCAAGGTGTCGCTTCTTGCATAGAGGAGAGCTGTCCGAGAGCTTTCCTGTGCGAATGAGTGTCAGACAAGGCTGCATATTATCACCATCTCTGTTTCTGGTGATAATAAATGACATCTTGAAAACTGCACTGGAAGGTGGAGAAGGTAAAGGTCTTCAATGGAGAGTATTTAACATCTTAAGTCACTTTGATTATGTAGATGACGTGTGTTTGCTTGCACATAACCGTTCGGACTCGTTGCATTCTAAATGCAAAGAGGCGGGACCGTAAATAAATGTGCGTAAAACCAAGTATATGCACATGGGTTCCAACGCAAGCACACCGTATGTTCTTCATGGACAAGATATGGAAGAGGTGCAAGATTTTTGTTACCTCGGAAGCATTGTCAGCATGGACGGTGGAGCCGAAAATGATATTGAAGCTCGCCTAAATAAAGACCGTCAGGCCTTCGGTATGCTTTCCCCTTTCTGGAGGTTAAAAGAGATCTCCCTTCGCACGAAGCTGCGAGTTTTTGACGGATGCGTCAAATCCGTCTTGTTATATGGTTGTACTACGTGGAAAGTGACCGTTCGACTTACCAAGAAACTACAAACTTTCTTGAACCAATGCCTCCGACGCATTTTAGGAATGTTCTGGCCGGAAGTAATCTCCAACGACGAACTTTTGAGTTCAACTGGACAGACTAAAATAGGTATTGAGATTCAAAGGCGGAAGTGGCAGTCGATGGGTCACACTTTGAGGAAACCAGAGCGAAACATCGTCTAACAGGCTCTTGAATATAATCCTCAAGGAATACGTCGGGTTAGTCGACTATGTAGCACATGGAAGCGAAAGTGGTTGAGCAGGAGGTCAGAGGAATAAACAAGTCCTGGCAGCAGCTTAAGGCCGATGCTCAGGATCGCACCTTGTGGAAGAGAGTTGTTTCTGTCATATGCCCCTATAGGGGATCTTAACAGGAATTTGATTTTGATTTGAAGTAGCCTCCGATTTGAGTCGTTTGGCCTTCTTAATATTGCAAACATTTAATGAAACTCATCTGTAAACAAAAACTACGATTGTATGTATGCTGCCATTAACGTCTATCGTGATGACATCGCTTATCGTTGGTCCCATTAGAACAGTAAAGTAAATGGTTCAATTAAGATTGCGAGGCGAATCGGTTACCAGAAATGTACCTAATCACGTGCGCACAATACCCCCTTTTCATAAACTAAACTGTAGCTTTTCTTCAGAAAATATATGACCATTGGCGGCTTATTTTATTCCATTGTTTCAAACATATCAGAAATAAGTTAACATGTTCTAGAGTTAAGTGAAACGGATTCGCCACTACATCTCATGTTTATGGGCTTCGAGAAGGCTTTCTACAGCGTTGAGCGAGATTACATATGGAATGCTTTGCGTAGGAGAGGAATTCCAAATAGCTATGATTAAAGAATCCTACGATATCGCGTTTTGCATAGACGAGAGCATTCCTGTGCGAACGGGTGTCAGACTAGGCCCTCTTCTAATTTCAATAAATTAAATATTGACAGCTGCTCCTGGAAGATGTGGAAAAGGTGCAAGATGTTTGTTACCTGGCAAGCATTGTCAGCATGGACAATTGAACCGACAATGATATTGAGGCTTGCATCAATAAAGCTCATTATTATTTATTTAAGTTAGGGGACTAAGTGAGTGCACTGCGGTCTTTCCGACCTATTGTACGATAATTGCCCCTTTACCCTACCATATCCCAGTAGCTTTAGGTAATTTGAGTATAAGTGAGGGAGCCATGTTGGCTAGTTCCTCGGTGGAATCTTGAGTCTGCTCCTTGCCATTGCTTCACAGTGGCATAGGATATGTATTGTCGTTTCTGAGTCTTCGAGACAGAGACGACATACATATGTCGGTTTCAGCTAAGCCCATTTTTTTGAGGTGATGGTTTACTCCACTGTGCCCCGTAATTAGCCCGATTAGAGTATTGATATCCCTTTTGCTGAATCTCAGGATATCCTCCACTTTGTTTTTATGTGGTAGGATTAATTTTTTCGAGGTTGATAAACCAGGAAATCTATTCCAGTGGATTATATGTTCTTCTTGAACCCACTTCTTAATTGAGGAGTTAAGAAACCCTTTTGGTTTTCCGCAGAAAGGTTCTGGGCCAATTAAGTTTTCTTCCGCGCCTTTTTTTGCTAAGCGATCGGCCTCCTCATTTCCCTCAATTCCCAAGTGTCCTGGCACCCACATTAAGGTTACATCATTCCTTTTCCCCAGGATGATTAGGTCTTGAAGGCAGTCCCAAACTAGCTTCGATCCATGTTTGTTGGATGATAAGGCTTTTAGAACTGCCTGACTATCCGATAGGATATAAATTGGTTTGTTGCGATGAGCTCTCCTTATGTTCTCTTAGATGCATAGCTCGATTGCCATTAGTTCAGCCTGGAAGATTGTGGCTTCTTTGCCGAGTGATTTTGAAACCGAGAAGTTAGGTCCCTTGACTCCAGCTCCCGTCCCCTCGGAGGTGCACGAACCGTCTGTATACCAGATGTTTGAACCCTCTGTCATTTCAGGTGACGCGGATTGCCAGTCCGTGCGTTCACCAATAATAACCTTGAAGGGGGTTTCAAAGTTATATTTTGTCGGCATATCGTCCAACAAAGTGGAGGCTAGAGCCTCCCATTTTGGGTTACTTAGGATTTTGAGGTGGCCTCTAAAATCCCCTGGTTTATAGTTGTTTTCCCTTTGTAAGCGTAACACCCCTTTGATAGCTTCCCTTTTTATTTGGAGATGTATCGGAGGAATGTTAAGAAACATTTCCATTGCCGCTGTGGGACAGGTTTTCATCGCACCTGTGATGCCAAGACAAGCTAGCCTTTGGATTTTTTGTAGCGTGAGCTGTGCTTTTCTTTGCAAAGTTTTGGTCCACCATACCGTTGATCCGTATGTGACTATTGGAAGAATGATTGTTCTGTAACACCAGTAAATCATTTTGGGCTTAAGTCCCCATTTTCTGCCAAATAAGCTTCTACAGGCCCAAAATGCCTTTAGAGCTTTGGCATGAGTCCATTCTATATGTTTGTTCCAGTTGAGTTTGCTATCCAGTATAACTCCTAGATATTTTACCTCTTCTGAAAGGGGTATAATTGTTCCATTTATTGAAGGGGGTGTGATGTGAATATTCCTTCTGTTTGTAAATGGTACCAACTCAGTCTTACTTGGGTTAATGTTCAAGTTTTTAGACCGACACCAGTTCATTATCATATCTAAGGCTGATTGTATTCTTTCAGATATAATTGAACCATACTTGTCTCTAATAATAATGACGAGGTCGTCGGCATATCCTATAACCTCATATCCCTGTTCCATTAGATGGTCCAGGAGTTCATCCACTACAATTGACCATAGAAGTGGAGAAGTACCCCACCTTGGGGACATCCTCTATAAGTCTGTGCAGTCAATGAGCTATCACCCAGTTCCGTGGTGGTCATTCGGCTCCTTAGCATGGCATGTATCCATCTAATTGTGGCTGTTTCCAGACCTTTTTTCCTAGCTGCCGCTATTATGGCTTCATGGGGAGTATTATCAAATGCTCCTTCTATATCTAGGAATGCGCAAAGCGCGATTTCTTGATAGTCTTTTGCCTTTTCGATTTGTCTTACCAAACCGTGAAGAGCTGACTCTGTTGATTTGCCCTTTTGATAGGCATGTTGATTTGTGTTAAGACGAACCTTGTTAGGCCCTGTTCATAAGTGTGCATCCACTAATTTCTCCATCGTTTTGACGAAGAAGGAAGTTAGGCTTATAGGACGATATGACTTAGGCTGATCAATGGGGCGATTGCCTGCCTTCGGTACAAATACCACCCTTGCTTTCCTCCAAATTTTGGGTATGTATCCCCAACTAAAACTGGCTTTAAAGATCCTTATGAAGCTCATTAGTAGTAGGGATATTTGGTTATGGGAGATCCTTTGCACGAAGCTGCAATTGATACCGTTAAGCTTACCAAGAAACTGCAAACTTCTGTTAACCTATGTCTCCGTCGCCCGGACTTGTTTATTCCTCTGGCATCTGGTTGAACTGCTCACCTCCACGAAGTATTCATTGAGAGTTATATTAAAGAGCTTGTCTGGAGATATTTTGCTCTGATTTCATCAAAATGTGACCGATCCACTGCTACTTCCGCCTTTGAATCTTTGTACTCCAAAATTCGTCGTTGGAGATCACATCTGCCCAGAATATCCCTAAAATGCGCCGAAGGCCTTAGGTCACGAATATTTGCAGTTTCTTGGTAAGCCTAACAGTTATTTTCCGTATACGCGTATTACTACCATACAACTACACAAATTTAACGCGTGCGTCAAACGCTCGCAGCTTCGTGCGGCGGTAGATCTCTCTTAACCTCTAGAAGGGGCAAAGAATATCGAAGACCTGACGACCTTTTTTTATGCGTGCCTCAATATCCTTTTCAACTCCACCGTCCATGCTAACAATGCTTCTGAGATAGGAAGGCGAACGCATTTCGGCGGACTACTCCAATATAATCCGTAGGGTATTTGTATGGTCTGTACAAAAAGAATCTTTACGAAATCCAGCCGCTTTGAGTAGTTCGATTGGTAGTCAGTCCATTGACTGAAGGGCTGAAACTATTTATTCATTATCTGGGAGGTTGCGGTTGGATTTTTCGTAATTGTTGTTTCTGAAATATCTTCCTGTGCCAAGATATTGAAAATATCAGAGAATACCGTCCTTCACTGGCAACTGGTGTTCACTCATATTAAGGAGAGTTCCGTTAACATCTCTCGCGAGGTGGTTGGCGGCGAAATTCTTGTTCGTCAACTGTTTCATAATTTTACATAGGAAGCCCTTATGCCCAAGGTAAGCCGCAGATTCCTTTTGTCGCATCTAACAGCATCGGGAGTTGTTTGGTTTACATCGGGTTGAGAGATGATTGCCAATTTGGATTTTCGCTGATCGCCATCCTTGTTTTGTGTCTTGCGGCATCCATAGTTTCTCACCGCTTTGCACATATTCCACGGATTCTTCAGCACTTGTTAGGAGTGTATTTTTAGTTGCCTCTCAACTGGCGTCCAGTCTATGCATTTCTTATCCGCCTAATGTGGATAATGTAATGACACGTTTCTCGATCCCACTATAGGTAATGACATTTATTTAATGCTATTAGAATGTAATGGTAAGATTGCTACTGTGAGCGTACGTGGGACCGTTTCGGGACTCGTGCTTCCAGCCAAGCGCACAACCGGTTAATGCCGAGGGCGGTCCGTCAACAGACAATTTCAGGGACTCCGGCTCTAAGCCGAGCGTACAAGCGGCTAATGCCGAGGGCGATCCGTCAAAAGTCAAGTCGGGGAATTTTTAAGGAGGGGAAACCGTTTCCGGACTCCGCCTTCCAGACGAGCGCACAACCGGCTAATGCCGAGGTCGGTCCGTTAACGGTGGAATGAAACTCGGCTTTACCTCCACTTTATTTCCGACTGTATTTTACTGGTAATTCCTTCAAGTTGCGATTTCCTTCGTTTACAAATGTCCTTCTATTTCTGGTATTTCCCTCAAGTTGTAATATCCTTCGTTTGCGACTGTCCTCCTATCTTTGAGTTTTGAGATTCGTTTTAATAATACTTTTCCGTCAGCGATTTGGTTCAGCAATTTTTAGTTAATAACTGGTCCATAACCTTCTGCTAGCTACCGGGCCTAACTTTCTGCTAACTACTGGGCATGCGTACTAAGGTCTTAATTATTTTTATAGTTCATTCGTGCTGAGCTTTCCAATTTTGTTTTGCAAATAAATGCATAGGTTCGTTATTTTTTAATCGGACTCAATTTTTCCATTTCATCATATTTTTGTTTCCAATAATTATCGTCAATTCCCATTCAACCTAATTGAAAATACGATGATACGAAATCCATCATCAAATTTCATTGCACCGTGCAATGACTCAGGATGACATAATTTTCATACCGATTACACTGGGATTAGATGGATGGTTCGTGCCATCACAGATAATTTTTTCACGTAGAATGATCAAATATTTGCGTTTTTTGTTGGGGTCTCCAAGTTTATCCACATTAAAATTGCGCTTCATTTGAGGAATTTGTGACCGTCGGACAATCTCAAGCAGTGGTGATCGCTTCTTACATCAACTCTACGCTTCGCTCGCACATCAGACATCTTCTCCTTGAACGACTTATGGTCAAATGGTCGATTTGGTTCTGAGTAACACCATCAGCAAAAACCGAAGATGCTTTATGGTAACTCTTGTATGGAAAAGGAGGGACCATTTACCGAGTACTACAAAACTCTACAAATAGTTCGCTTTTTTCGGGTGTTTCAATGCAAGGTCGTGACGCGTCGACCCAAGGGTCATCGTGCTTTCCCAGGACGTGTTTTAGTCTAGTAATGAATGTCAGAGCCAACTTGGGCGTTCATATCTTCCTCTTGGAACACGCTCGTAGGTGGCACTCAGCTGACCACAGCTAATCTTTGTTACCAAGCGGTACTAGTCAGTGCGTAGCACTGCAGAATTGTAACGTTTCTAACTTAGGCTACGATGATCCCATCCGAGTACGGTTCCCTTATGAGGCTTTCTCGCTCTTGGTGTATGAACGACCGCCTCGTCTTTTTTGACTTCACACTTAGGACCAACATACAGAACGGTGTTTCCACTCGGCATTCGTTCTTCTCCTGTTCCTGTCCACTTGACCTCGAATAAGTCCAAGATTGGGATGTTATAGTGCTCCATTTCACGGTCGATGACAGATTGGCGGTGTATGAATTGGGTGACCCCTCCATCGTCATTCAATGTTCGATCGTTCCAGAAACCACTCATTGTCCGTTTTTCAATGCCGAAACTCGTTACGGTAGAATCCGTCCGTATCCGTTTCTCGTATCAGTTAGAATTTAAGATCACTGGTGTATTTTACTGCCCCTTCCCTTTAATCTTACTGAAACATAGATCACAATAACATTCTAAAACAATTCTTTTACACATTTGTATTATACCTTTTAACAATGTTACATCAATTGAAAAATAAGATTTTTGAAATAAGTTTTAGTTTAAAGTAAATAAAACTAACATAACAAGACTACGAATCATGCGATACACTAGATGAAAAAGAATTTTTTCTGATTTTGAGAAATTTTGTATGGGGAGTGGTAAAAGGCGTGACGGCATTGAACTAATTTTTCACATCATACTAGAATTGCTATTAAAATGTCTTATACGAAATTTAATTGTGTATTGGATTTAGAAAATTGTGCAGTTTGTATGTAGAAGGAATGGAGAGTTATCAGTGCAGAAATTACTACAAACATCATTCAATTGACATGTTTTGATCTGCAGATCAGTAGCATTCATACTTTTCAAGAAAATTGATTTCGTAAAGTTATAAAATGGCATCATATTGTATGAAACGGGGACAGAAGGAGTGAAGCCAATCGTCTAATTTTTTTTTGGGTCTTACTAATAATTCTATTGGGTGAGTGCACAAGTTCGTGCGGAGGTGCAATAGATGGCGTTAGAAGTGGCGTAAAGTGTTGTTATTAATACTGCCATCTACGTAAGACAGATCGTTGGAAAGGTGACGTGTGCAGCTTTCATTTGAAACAAAATAATTTGTGTAGATACAAACTTATTCGAGAAAGATTACTTTCAAAATGCTTTACGAATTTCGGAAGGGAATAAACGTTGCAGCAGCCGTAAAAAATATTCAAGAGGCTTATCGAGATCAAGCACCAGATAAACGAACTGTGAAAAAATGGTTTGCGAAATTTCACCGCGGAGAGTTTAACCTTGAAGACGAGCCACGTTCAGGTCGGACCTTCACACATAGATGACGATGTTGTGCGTACTTTAGTTCAGAATACTCCGCGAATTTCAACAGAGGAAATTGCTACAGCACTTAACGGTGACCGATCAACCTTTTCGACGTTTAAAAAACATGGGATTCGATTTGAAGCTCGATATATGGGTGCCCCATTTGCTGACCGAGAGGAACAAAATCGAGCGAATTTCTGCTGCCGTTTCTTTACTCGGGCGGCTCAAAAACGAGCTGTTTTTGGATCGATTAGTGACGGGCGATGAGAAATGGGTCCTGTACAACAATGTTCAGCGCAAATGCACATAGAAATAGGCAGGTGAGCATGGTGACGCAATGGCAAAGGCCAGTTTGAACCCGATGAAGGTGATGCTCTGTTTGGTGGGATTGCAAGGGCATAATTTATTTTGAGTTTCTCCCAGCTAGCCAAACGATTGATTCGGGCAAGTACTGTCGCCAATTAACCAATCTGAATCAAGAAATGAAACAGAAACGTCCGATTTTGTCAAATCGCAAGGGAGTAGTCTTTCATCACGACAACGCCAGACCACACGTTTCGAGACAGACGCGAACTGAACAGCCTGAAATGGGATGTCCTAGCTCATCCACCGTATTCTCCTGCTATCGCACCATCTGATTATCACTTGTTCCGGTCATTGCAATATCATTTAAATGGAAAAAAAACTTGACTCTTTGGATGCCTTAAAAAACGTCGTGTCTTCGTTCTTCGAATCTAAACCGCGCAGTTCTTATGATCGGGGCATCCGTATGCTGCCAGAACGTTGGAAACAGATAATAGAAAACGATGGAGAACATATCACTGATTGAATAAAGAACTTTGTTTGCCTACCACTGTGTGACTTTTACTCTCAAACTCCGCATGAACTTTTGCACACACCCGATAAATAAATATTTAGTGCACGATTTCTGCTCTAAAAATTTTGTACGTACTGAGTAAATTGGTTTATAGTATTTAATTAAACAATGGTAGTTTATATGGGAGGTGGTGAAAGCAGTAAGAGCTTCGTGTAATTTTTATACCGTAGATGGAAGTTATAAAAATAATACGCTCCAAATTTCAGATCAATAGCTTGTAGTTTTCTAGAAAATCAGTTAATTGTCAAAGATTAAACTATTTGTTGATTCTTTAAAAATTTCAACACATGCATCTTCACCAAAATATTTGCTTAAGAATTTGGTACGCTGATACGCTTTTAGCCGACTATCTTAGATCTTTTATTAAAATTAAAAATTAAGATAAAGGCTTACTCAACTAACATTATAATTCATTAATTGTTTTAAGGCTATATTTTGAACAAGATCAAATCTAAGACAATTTTTTGTTTTTATTTACTTTATGTTATTCTCTGTTTTTTCTTCCAGGTAAAATTTCAAGCTGAAGATGACGAAGAAACTATTCTGACTGACAAATTAAATGATTTGAAATTGGAGAAAAATTGAACGGAAAAAAATCACGAAAAATTTGTTTTAATGATCATAATTTTTATTGTTTCATAGTTTAATAAATTATTGACTAAGTAAACTGTTTAGTTGTTTTCTTCTTTTCATTTCTTGTCCTTTTTATTGAATATAAAGATAGATTGAAAAGAAAATTTAAGGAAATCTTTTTTTTTTTCGTTATAAATTTGATAAATATAAAACGTATTAGGAAGTATAAGCATGTTGGGGAGCTTGCATCAAAATTAATTTTATAGGGCTTTTTACTGCAACTATGTTATTTACAATTTTTATAGGTAAAAAAATTAATAATGAAAACACAACGCTGGCTCGAAAATGTAACTAAGGTATTTTCCTGCGCGATATAATCAAAAATTTCATGCTGATAGCATATAACGAGACTAAACAACAACTCGCAAGTATTAAATTAACGGTGGGAAACTTTACAACTTCAAATTTTAATTGATTTATTAATTTAAATATTTATTCTGCTTGCTAATTGGAAAACATGAAAAACTGTGGGGTTTTTTCTTGTTTTATTCGATTATATTACACATCACTTTAAATTGTATTTAATACTTTTGTAAATTTGGTATTCGTTACAAAAAAAAATAGACAATAAACATATGATTAGCTTAAGAACTATGCTTGGGAGTTAGGAATAAAGAAATAAATAATGAAATAAAAGATGTTGAAGAGAAATGACAAAAAATGACATCAAGCAAAATCATCGCATGAAATAAAAATAAAATCACAGGTTCTGTAGTTTTTAAAGTACATCGATGAAAATCGTGTCTAATTTCACACCAACTAATCGCAAGTGAGATTACGCTAATTTTAATCGCATTACATTGAAATACGTTTGCTATGCATTCGCGTTAATAAATTTTTACCGTTGTATTTGCAATGAACTATGATTATATGATTTTGTTGTAAATGTATGAAATATAAACGCTATGTATAAATATAAAGAGAGCCTAACTACATATTGGACTTAATATTTGCACATTTAATTTTTTTTTATTATTAATTTTTACTCTTTACTAAACTCAAATTATCCGGTTTTTATAATATTTGTTGGTTTAATTTTGTTAATAATATTAATGGCATGGCGATCATTACGTCAATTCGTCTTTATAATAAAATCTATTATTTTAAATACTACTGCTCTAACCAGGAGCCGGTTACGGAATTGGGTGATTTTAACTAAAATTGAATAGGAAAAAAAAGTCAGTAAGATCGAAAAAGTATGCCCCGAATAAAAAGTGTAGCTTACCATTACCTTAATATTGAATTGTTTCAGTGTACCTTCGAGTGCTATTGCATTTCCAGAAAAATATGCCGCTACTGCATTGTGAAGTAGAACCAATTGTTTATGCATTACTTTAATCTGAAATATTGATCAGGTCTTATGAGATTATTTCATTTGACTGTTAGAGCAGATAGGCTTTACCCTATTTTCATCCAAAAATTGCATCTTAACAGCTACGTCGGCTCGTAGTTTCTCGTATTGTTCCTTATGTCTAGCGAAATTAGTTTGGGTTTCCTCTGATATTGGACTCTGTTGCAGGGGCTCTGGTCTTGAATTTTCCAAATCCATACGATACGCATCGAACTCAATTCTATAATTAAAAAAAGTTGTAAAAGATTACTTTTTTCCCAAATCGAATTAAAAATTTTTTTATGTTTTTTATGCAGGACAAATAACTTTTCCTCCATTTAGGATTTTGAATTCTTTATAGCAGATATGAGATCAGCAATTCTAAAAATCCTAGGTAGTCGTTAACATTGATTAATTTAATCTATCATATTCACTAGGGTGTAGCCTAGTTAGTAGCGTGTTGGTCTACAATGCGAAGGTCGTGAGTTGAAGTCCCGGTCGACGCATAATTCTAGCACACTGCCTGCTTGAGTATATACCTTAGTTACCTCAATTTAGGAAAATCGCAGATAGAAGGCTGTGCAAAGGGCTAACAACCCTTCCACAATAAATAATGAAAAATGCTAAGGTCCGATTTAGGCTGTAGTGTCATTGTAGAGAATCTATCATATTAGGTCTGTATGGTGCGATAGCAACAGTTTTTAGTAACTTTGCCTAATGACTGCCTTTCCTTTTCTTTACATTTCCTCAAAACGGGAACCAAGCTGAACTCGTAGGAACATAAAATCGCGTAGAAAAATTCTGCATCAATTTTTTTCTGGCATGATTTTTTTCGATTCTGCTCTTCAATTACAGTAATTGATTCCATATAATGAATGTAAAAAAGAAATAAATGATGTGTAAGCAAATCGCTAGGCCAGTCATCAACAACGTTAACACAGCATGGTCGAAAAAGGTAAGAGATACAAAATAAAATGCATACTAACAAATCAGGTGCAACTTTTTTATTCTTAGAACAAGATTAGAATGCGTGTGAAGTCAATAAACACGTTAATGTGCGAGTAAATTAGAATGACGAAAGCGGAGGATACAAAACTAACATAAACGCAATACTTTAAACACATCCTCAACCCAAACCCAACATCCGCAAGAACAGCAGCGGAAGTACAGCTGATGTAACAGCTGATAGAAGATCCTTATTGAGTTCTCCACACTCGAAGAAGTAAAAACGACCTTGAGGAACCCTCCGAACACTAAAGCGCCGGTCACTGATCAAATTCCAGCTTGTTATGATTTAGGCCGGCGGAACGAATTATTTTGACTTAAAGCCAAAATAATTCTGAAAGGAAACGAAAACGTCAATGTTCGGGACAAGAAAGGGCCAATTCCTCCTACTTCCGAATTGGTGGCTGACTAAGGAACGGAAGCGACACGCTTGCTGGCGGCCGGGACTAGCTACGGCAGTGTGGGGGGGTACTTGTTCCTTAATCAGACCATAAAACCCATGGCCTGTATAACAAAAATTTCGTGTCGGCTTACTCCGGGTTAGGGTGAAAATTGGGATAATCTTCCCCAGTGGTCGTGAAAGACCATGAAGCGATGGAGTTGCCGACTTCGCGATTTGTGTTAGGGCGCTAAGGTGGTTTTTAGCGCCCTTTCTGCCCTCCCTACCTCAGCCACGACTTTCCTTGAAAAAAAAATCATTTTTTTGGTCGTGGCCCCATGTCGAGGTTCGGGGCAAAAGGAGCTAGGCGCTCGGGTTCATTTTATAAGATGGGCTCTTCAGCCTTTAATCATCTTTTTTTTTCAAAAAAATTATAAATATTCAAAAAAAAAATCTAAAAAAAATATATCGAAATGGCAAAAAAAAATAGCAAAAAAAACTTACCCATTCATACGTATCACCTTTTTTTTTTTTTCTGCACTTATTTTTGATTTTTAACTTTTCATTAAGTTTCGTCCGTCGGTCAGTTCTGTCATGTCTTGTCGATTTGTTTTGTATAGGTTAGTCTTTTTTTTCTTTTCTCCCTTTCCTTTCCCTTCTTTACTTTATTCTTTTTTTTTTTTCTTATTTGATCTATTCATTTATTTGTTCATTATTTCGAGTTTCAATTTAAAATCTTTTCGTCGCGTAATTTTCAATTTTCTTATAGAATTTCATTATTTGAGGCGGTACGTCTCATTCACTTTACTATTAGACATAACGCTTTGTTTCGTCCTCCACGATGTGCTCCCGATCAAAATCTCAGCCCGCCTTCTTTTTATTGTCTTTGCATATAGGTAGATTGAATTATGTGATTCAATTGGTTCAATAACCAAGGCACATTACAAGGAATATAATACTGGAAATCTATAGTTCCAAAACATTTCGAAACTCCGCAAATCATTTTAGCTTTGAAGCCCATTGCATTCTATACTCGACGTAATCCTTAGCCCATAAAATTTACGACTTTTAATCGAAGATGGTAGTAAAGAACGGTTTCGCTCTACAATTATCTCGACACGCACACTTTACACTTGGACTTGTAATTAATTAACCGCCTTCGGATTAGGGAATGACGTCGCAAAAGATCTCCGAACGGAAGAAACGAAAAAAAATATCCTAGGCCAAAAGCTGTGCTGCTCTCCGGTCCGCAACTTTCTGCAATGCAAACTCACTGGACAATCCCAACGACAACAACACCGAAACAGATTGAACACCAGCACTTTTTCTTATTGGTTCGCAAAATCGCACCCCGGAATTTCGGCAATAAAATCGACGAAGGGGACTGATTTTAAAGAAATCTTATATTTATTTCGGAAAGAAATGGTAGTAAAATTGGGCAGTGGGATCACTTCATATCACAGAGAGATAGTGTAGAGCCAAAACTAAATAACACTATTGAAAGTAAAAAGTATAATAGCAACTTTTCGTAACAATATCGCGAATACACAATTTTATGCACTTTTACGACCGCTAATTTTAAACACGGACACAGTAAAATACTATTTCAGATATCGACGGAAAACCTTCCCGATTTTAAAGCGCTTTAATAATAAAACTAATAACAGACTCTATTTTAAACTAATGTAGCTATCACGTATAAAAATCTAGAATTTCGCGACATGCAAGGTGCGATCCGACAGCCAGGTTAATTCTTAAGTACGAGTACATGCATCGAATTCCTGTAAGGTCGAGCGTGCGGTTCTTGTGGAGTTCAGAGCGCGGAATCCCGGCGAAGCCCGATTTGGGGCCCGTTAAGCGCGCACTCTTTTCGGGTTCTTTTCACGTCCCGAAATTGAAATCGCACGGATCCTCTTTTTTTTTTTACACGGCCATATTAATCGGCGAAACTCGTGTGTTGCGTGCCGAGCAAGCGTTTTCCTCGCCGTTCACAGGTGATAATTTTGCGAGGGCGTTACACTTTTTCCCACTGCACTTTCCGCTCGAAATTCAACGCATTTCGATTCTGCGGCGCGGGGAATACTTTCCTATCGCACTTTTACGAATATACCGGCGCAACACTTTTAATCGGCGAATTTATTTTCCCAAGTTTTTCTGCCTGCTACTTGTCCACCACGTTTTTCCATTCTAGTCTTTTCTCGGCCGGCAACAAAACTAACCGTACTTGCTTTGCCAATGTTGCTATGTCGAAAAGGTTCAGGGTTGGCGAACCCTTTCGATCATACGATGTTGGCATTGCAAGGCGGGAAAAAATTCAAAAAAAAAAATTATAACTATAATTTTTTTTTTTTTTTTTTTTCCTTTCTTGAGCGACGGACTCAACAACATAGGCGGTTCGCCGTTGATTTCCAGCGCCGAATCGACTAAGAAAGCCGTCGCTAGGTGTCTCGTGCTCACGACTGAGAGCCGGGCAATAGGTGGTGTATTCCTAGAATCACTGTCGGAGATCCTTGGAGTGGTAGATCCCCACACGTTTGCCTCCTAAATCCTCCAATTCGTATCGTGAGTTGCCAAGCACACGACGAATCCTGCACTTGAGGAACTTTTTCGCCAGCTTAGCATTATAATTCTGCGCGGCTGTGGACAAGGAAAAGTTTCTTCGGAATACTTCTTGTCCTACACGAAATTGTGTTTGAGCAGCACGCAGATTATAACGCCTGCTACTGTCCTCATGTGCGACCCTTATTTTCGTCTGTGCAAGCTGTCTCACGATAGGAATTCCCTCTCGAGGTCGAAGCTGTACATTTGACTCACCCAACGCTCGCAAATGCCTCAGCAGTTCGTAGTCCTTCCCGTGTAACATCATATAATTCCCAAACAAAACCTGATAAGGAGAAAATCCAGTGGCTTGGTGGAGTGAGCTCCGAAGGGCACATCCTATTTTGCTTAGACTCTCATCCCATCGTGTTTGGTCATCAGTGATGAATGTTCGAATTCCGGCTAGGATGGACTGATTGACACGTTCCGATGCATTTGCTTGCGGTGAGTAGCTCGGGGTGTACAGGTGTTGAACTCCGTATTTATCTAGCATAGAGTTAAACACTTTTGACTTAAATTGAGAGCCATTATCGGAGAGGATCGTCTCAGGTGTCCCAAACGTGTGGAAGACCTGCCCCTCCAGATATTTAGTGATTTCTTCAGCAGTAATTCTCCCCAAGGGGTGTAAAAGGGGGAATTTGGTGAAATGGTCCAAGACGATAAGAATGGCGATTTTACCCCGTTTGGTACGTGGATATGGTCCCAATACGTCGATGTAAAGGTGTTGGAATGGCTGATCTGTCCGGAACGGTTCTCCCATAGGCGCTCGTAGAGGTCTGTTCGGGGACTTTGTCTCTTTACAAGTGTCGCACGCCAGAACGTAGGTGCGTACTTGTGTAGCCATCCCGGGCCAATACAAAAATCGTCTGACTCGCTCTAGCGTTTTAGCGTAACCACCATGGACCGTAGTGTCTGCTTCGTGCGCCTGAGCAATCGCAGTTGACGTAAGGCTTGATGGAATCCATAGCTTCCAGGCCCTGTCCTCCGCAATCGGGTCACCGACGTGAGGCTCTGTCCGCTTATACACGAAACCATCCCTCACGCATACGTCAGGAAGTCGATCGGCGTTCGCATCAACCGTGGACACCAATTCTTTGTATTCTTTGCCAGAGAATTCTGGAGAATTCATGTCCACGATCGGTGCCACGTCGATCAGCGCATTTAGTCCCTCTTCGTATACGCGAGAGAGGGCATCGGGTACAACGTTCAAGCTCCCTCGTCGGTGCTCGATTACGAAGTCGAAACCTTGAAGCTTCAGACTCCACCTCGCTAACCGTCCTTGTAGGTCTTTCTGCGACATAAGCCATTTAAGACTTGCATGATCCGTGATGACTTTGAACGCAGTCCCTTCTACATAGGCTCGAAATTTTTTCACGCTCAACACAGCTGCATAACACTCGAGTTCGGTTACACTATAGTTGCGTTGAGCGGAAGTGAGCTTCTGTGACATATACGCTACTGGAGATTCTGATCCGTCGTCGTTTTCCTGAAAGAGAACGCTACCCACCCCTGACTTACTAGCATCGCATTGTATTACGAAAGGCCTCTTGAAATCTGGGTTGATCAAAACGGGTGCTTTCGTCAGCAAGTCTTTCACTACTAGGAAGGAAGTTTGTGCCTCTGTAGTCCAAGCAAACTGGTTGGACTTCTTTAGAGTGTCTGAGATCGGTGATACGGTAGCAGCAAAGTTGGGAACGAATCGTCTATACCAGCCTGCCATACCAAGAAAGCGTCGAACTTGACGTGCGGACTTTGGCGAAGGGTAATCGACTATGGCTGAGACTTTGTTCGGGTCTGTCTTCAAGCCTCCATCTCCAACGATGTATCCGAGATACTTCACTTCTCTCAAACAAAACTTGCTCTTGCTGACATTGATCGTCAAGCCAGCTTTTCTTATACACTCTGCGACTTCGCTCAATAAAGTCAGATGTGAGTCGAAATCCTCAGAAATCAACAGCAGATCGTCCAAATATACGAATACCTGCTCCTTCAACTCGGGTGGGATGACTTTGTCCATCAAACGACACATCCTTTGCGGCGCGTTGCATAAACCAAAAGGCATGCGAGTGTATTGGTATAGAGGCCGACCAGGAATAGTAAACGCTGTGTATTCTCTAGATTTTTGTTCGAGAGGAATCTGCCAAAAGGCATCTTTGAGGTCTAGGCTGGTTATAAAATTGGCTCGCGGCAAACGACTTAAGATACCGTCAATGTGTGGTAATGGATAAGCATCCTTCTTCGTCACATCATTGACTTTGCGCGAGTCCAAGCATAACCGTACCTTGCCTGGCTTCCTCACAAGAACCACAGGTGAACTCCATGCACTCTGGCTGGTCTCTATAACGCCAAGTGCTAACATACGATCGATCTCGTCATATAACAGATTTTGGATCGCAGGTGAAACGGGATAATGTCTTTGTTTGATGGGACTAGCATCCCCAACGTCTATACTATGTTCAACGACATTGGTTACACCGAGTCCGTATTCTTCGTACGATGGAAATTTGGACTTTGCCAATTCCAACCTCTTTACATCTGAGGGCGTTAAATGGTGGGCATCCTGAGCAATTAGTTGCGATGCAGTATCGGGAATATCGACCGCACTGATGATGTTAGGAGCTAGATGAAATGATCGCCAGAAATCTACCCCAAGGTACAATTCCTGCGATAGGCTCGGCACGATATATAAGGTAATAGCTTTAGTAGCACCACGAAAGGTAATGTCGGTAACTACTGTGCCCAAAACTCTTTGTGCAACACCATCAGCTGTCTTCACGTCTTGACAGACTGGTCGATAACTCACCTGTGCATCTTGAAGGCGTTGTAGGGAATTTGCTCCAAGGCAACTAATGCTCGCACCACTATCGAGGAGTCCTTTAACGTCCACTCCGTATAGGGATACCATGGCGTACGGACGTATATCGAACGGCTCGGTAATGATGGTAGACAGAATCGCTTTCTTTTTTTCACGCACCATCCTCCAGAACATACGAAGGCGTAAGATTGACCTTCTACGACCGAATCCACCCGCTAGTGATGATACTTGATCAACGCCAGTGACTGAAGTAGGTGCAAAAATTCGCTCTCGAGCTTCCATATACTCTTTTAGTCGAAGGTGATAAGGCTTGAAAGGATGGCGGGAATGTCGTCTTAAATTTTCGGGTACAATAAGGTCATTTTCAGGTCGAGAAACAGCCAACTCCGTATTATCATTTACTCTTTTCAGAATAGTGACTTGCGAAGTGATAAGATTCCGAGGAATAGGTAAGGATGATTTTACTTTAAAAGGATGGGAATCAGGTTCAGAAAATGTTGAAGGTGTAGTGGTAAAATTTGGAGGGGTAATTAAAGGGGTTGAACAATTGGTAGAAATTTTTTTATGCGGGAGTTCTAAATTAAATGGGGAATCGGAAAGGGGTTTCTGTACTACGCTTCTTCTTACGATCGGGGTACAGTGTTCAGACGAAAGGGACCCGCTGTCCTTCCGTCCCTTCGGCCGTTTCCCGCCTTGCAATGAACACAGTTGGGCTTCACCACGTCCGCCCTTCCACATCCATAGCAGAAAATGCCTTTAGGTGGTTCGGTACATTCTCGATAGCCATGTCCATCCTTGCCACAGTTCCAACAAGTCAAGGGCTTAGACAAACCAGCTACCTCGTCAACTTCGGGATCTACTAACTCTTCCACTTGGGTTTCGATGATTTCGTGGACCCTGTTCGATTGCCAAGAATTCGCTCGTGTAGTCTTCCGTACAGTCTCTACACGCTTCACAAGATGTCGTAGCTGAGCCATATTTTGTACTTCGTAAAAACACATTTGCTGTTGCGTGCTAGCTAATAAATTACTTCGAACGATTCCAACGAATTCTCTTTCTGACATAGGAGTGGGCAGCAATGTGCGGAGTACAGTCATGTCTTGTTCATAAAGCAAGAATGGCTCATTTGGTGCCTGACGTCTTCCTAGCATCTGCTTGCGCACCTCCCAATCGTCACTACTCTCTCCCCAAGCTTCTAAGAAAGCAAGTCGTAACTCAGTCCAGTGGGTCTCTAAGTTGGATCTCCGCCAGAGCCAATACCACTGGTTTGGACGACCGTCCAACAACAGATGAAAATTCTGGGCCAACAGGTCCATGCGCCCGCCCAGATCTCCTATTGCAAGAGCTTCGGCCCTGAAGACCAATTCTTCTGCTCGCAATGAATGGCTTTCTCCATTAAAACGCAATCTCCAATGGCGTATCGGACTGCCTGGATTGCGGTGTCTTAAATTTGGGCCGTTGCCATTGCGTTCGCCAATCTGAGCGGTCGCATGGGCCAGTCGGCCACGAGTTCGCACCTGTTCGTCCAGTGCATCACGTCGGTTTAAGGGTGGTGGTAAATCTACGTTGATATTGTTAATGCTTGGCTGTTGCTGAGTCTGTTCCTCACGCAACACCGAGCGTATAATTCGCACTAAGTCATCCATCTTCAGTGAATTCATAGCCAACGGCATCTCTAGTATGGACTCTGCCGGCGGTTCAACTCTGATGTCTGACCATCTCACTTGTTTCTCCCTCTCACTCGTGTCTGTTGCAAACATTGAATTTAGGTCTGGCTCAGTCAATGGACTGGGCGTCGGGACCATCGATCCGTCCGGGGCATAGAAAGCTCGTCCGCCTCCTGTCTCGTGTGGCATATCCAAATTTAACCCCACAGGCGACATACCAACTTTTTGAGCATTAGTGGCCTGTGACTTCTTTTTGCCGCGTGTCACTGGGCCTAGTTTAGCGGACGCGCCCTCTACTCCCAGGACGGACCAATAGTCTCTAGGACCCAAATGTCCACGACAATTCGGACAATTGTGATTGTCAACGATCCATGATTCCAAACAATGGCTATGGAATCGATGACTACATTTGGTGACTACTTCTTTCACCGGATCTATAATTTCCTGACAAGCTGAGCAGACAACATCTACGCTCGCTTTCGGAGAATGAATCAAAGACATGCTCAAAATAAGTTAGTGAAGCGAACGACAAAATTCGATTAAGTGTTTGAACGAAATAGAGAGAAAAAAAACGAGTGGTTGGAATAGGAAAATTTTCACGACTAATTGTGCGTATCGATGAATGGTTTCTTGAATGTCTGGATAAAGGATATGTATATAAAGAACAACTGAGAAGGTAAAATTCATGAACTATCGAATACTGAATCTAAGATTGTAAAAAGGAATTATTACAAACGAATGTATATTGAATGATTGAAGGTAAGCGTTAACGAAGCGAATGAACGATATACCGAATGATTTAGCGAACGAATTTAATGTTAAGATCAATTGAATTTCGAAAAGTGAGCGTAAATTAATTGTGTAAATGTTGGAACGAATGTAATAGCATGTATGAATGAACGAATAAGCGAATGTTTGTGTGTTTGTATGTATAATTACTCAAATATACCACTATTGAATGAACTTCTGAATTTATGGATAAATGATTGCATGAATATTGAATGTATGTATTACGAAAAAAAAACGAATGAACGATATAATGAATGACCGAATATAATCAACTAATGCGTCATGTACGAACGAAATTTCGAATAAATGAGCGAATGAATTTTCCGATCATAAATGAATGAATCGACTTTTAAATTTTACGGATAAATACTTGTGTGAATGTTAGATGAATGCAAAAACAAATGTACAAATGAGCGAATGAATATTAGGTGATTGTATGTATACTTGACTTTAATGAATGATCAAAATGAACCCTCACGCAGTCACTCTTTTCCCCTCCCCTCAACTGCAGCAAATCGCGAAGCCGATCATGCTCTTTCCCGACTCACTAGGAAAATCTGGATCGCGATAAAATGCATCAAAATTGTTTGGGAAGAAAAGCAAAGAAAACATCAAAATCCGCAAAAGAAAATCATCAAAATATTTCGTCCGAAGACTTATAAAAATTTATATCATCAAAAAAAACTCTACGTTAATTTTACAAAAAAAAACTCTACGTTATAGGAACTCTAAAAGGAAGGTTAAGGAATTAAGGAACTTTTCTGAAGTTTCGGCAATAGTCTCCATCACCAAACTCACCAATGATTCGCAAACATTTTTCCCTTCTGTCTGACGACACGCCCGCCAAGACAAGGCATGCCCAGCTCTCAGATGGGTGCTCACGAACCAAAAGTGGAATGGCTCGAGAGACTAAAACCTGTCGACTAACATAGAACCAATTTCGCATGCAGACAATGTTTCCCTTTCCTATGGAACAGAGTGGCGCCTAAGGGTTGCCAAACGGTTCGTCAATAGGTCAGTTCCACATTGTCTACAAACAAAACCAATCCGATGGTTAGCCGACGAAACTCAAAAAAGCTTGGCACATGGACTGTGATTGCCGTTCAGGCGAAAATTCTGTCGCAGAACGACGAAATTTAGTCCTTTTGCTCATCAACGATTTTGCACGGAATTTTTCCGACTCGCGCGTGTTGACGGGCTACGCTATGTGCTCCTAGCGTAGATCTGGCTAGCCCCACGTTGGGCGCCATTTTGTTATGATTTAGGCCGGCGGAACGAATTATTTTGACTTAAAGCCAAAATAATTCTGAAAGGAAACGAAAACGTCAATGTTCGGGACAAGAAAGGGCCAATTCCTCCTACTTCCGAATTGGTGGCTGACTAAGGAACGGAAGCGACACGCTTGCTGGCGGCCGGGACTAGCTACGGCAGTGTGGGGGGGTACTTGTTCCTTAATCAGACCATAAAACCCATGGCCTGTATAACAAAAATTTCGTGTCGGCTTACTCCGGGTTAGGGTGAAAATTGGGATAATCTTCCCCAGTGGTCGTGAAAGACCATGAAGCGATGGAGTTGCCGACTTCGCGATTTGTGTTAGGGCGCTAAGGTGGTTTTTAGCGCCCTTTCTGCCCTCCCTACCTCAGCCACGACTTTCCTTGAAAAAAAAATCATTTTTTTGGTCGTGGCCCCATGTCGAGGTTCGGGGCAAAAGGAGCTAGGCGCTCGGGTTCATTTTATAAGATGGGCTCTTCAGCCTTTAATCATCTTTTTTTTTCAAAAAAATTATAAATATTCAAAAAAAAAATCTAAAAAAAATATATCGAAATGGCAAAAAAAAATAGCAAAAAAAACTTACCCATTCATACGTATCACCTTTTTTTTTTTTCTGCACTTATTTTTGATTTTTAACTTTTCATTAAGTTTCGTCCGTCGGTCAGTTCTGTCATGTCTTGTCGATTTGTTTTGTATAGGTTAGTCTTTTTTTTCTTTTCTCCCTTTCCTTTCCCTTCTTTACTTTATTCTTTTTTTTTTTTCTTATTTGATCTATTCATTTATTTGTTCATTATTTCGAGTTTCAATTTAAAATCTTTTCGTCGCGTAATTTTCAATTTTCTTATAGAATTTCATTATTTGAGGCGGTACGTCTCATTCACTTTACTATTAGACATAACGCTTTGTTTCGTCCTCCACGATGTGCTCCCGATCAAAATCTCAGCCCGCCTTCTTTTTATTGTCTTTGCATATAGGTAGATTGAATTATGTGATTCAATTGGTTCAATAACCAAGGCACATTACAAGGAATATAATACTGGAAATCTATAGTTCCAAAACATTTCGAAACTCCGCAAATCATTTTAGCTTTGAAGCCCATTGCATTCTATACTCGACGTAATCCTTAGCCCATAAAATTTACGACTTTTAATCGAAGATGGTAGTAAAGAACGGTTTCGCTCTACAATTATCTCGACACGCACACTTTACACTTGGACTTGTAATTAATTAACCGCCTTCGGATTAGGGAATGACGTCGCAAAAGATCTCCGAACGGAAGAAACGAAAAAAAATATCCTAGGCCAAAAGCTGTGCTGCTCTCCGGTCCGCAACTTTCTGCAATGCAAACTCACTGGACAATCCCAACGACAACAACACCGAAACAGATTGAACACCAGCACTTTTTCTTATTGGTTCGCAAAATCGCACCCCGGAATTTCGGCAATAAAATCGACGAAGGGGACTGATTTTAAAGAAATCTTATATTTATTTCGGAAAGAAATGGTAGTAAAATTGGGCAGTGGGATCACTTCATATCACAGAGAGATAGTGTAGAGCCAAAACTAAATAACACTATTGAAAGTAAAAAGTATAATAGCAACTTTTCGTAACAATATCGCGAATACACAATTTTATGCACTTTTACGACCGCTAATTTTAAACACGGACACAGTAAAATACTATTTCAGATATCGACGGAAAACCTTCCCGATTTTAAAGCGCTTTAATAATAAAACTAATAACAGACTCTATTTTAAACTAATGTAGCTATCACGTATAAAAATCTAGAATTTCGCGACATGCAAGGTGCGATCCGACAGCCAGGTTAATTCTTAAGTACGAGTACATGCATCGAATTCCTGTAAGGTCGAGCGTGCGGTTCTTGTGGAGTTCAGAGCGCGGAATCCCGGCGAAGCCCGATTTGGGGCCCGTTAAGCGCGCACTCTTTTCGGGTTCTTTTCACGTCCCGAAATTGAAATCGCACGGATCCTCTTTTTTTTTTTACACGGCCATATTAATCGGCGAAACTCGTGTGTTGCGTGCCGAGCAAGCGTTTTCCTCGCCGTTCACAGGTGATAATTTTGCGAGGGCGTTACACTTTTTCCCACTGCACTTTCCGCTCGAAATTCAACGCATTTCGATTCTGCGGCGCGGGGAATACTTTCCTATCGCACTTTTACGAATATACCGGCGCAACACTTTTAATCGGCGAATTTATTTTCCCAAGTTTTTCTGCCTGCTACTTGTCCACCACGTTTTTCCATTCTAGTCTTTTCTCGGCCGGCAACAAAACTAACCGTACTTGCTTTGCCAATGTTGCTATGTCGAAAAGGTTCAGGGTTGGCGAACCCTTTCGATCATACGATGTTGGCATTGCAAGGCGGGAAAAAATTCAAAAAAAAAAATTATAACTATAATTTTTTTTTTTTTTTTTTTTCCTTTCTTGAGCGACGGACTCAACAAGCTGAGCTGCTGAAAACCGGTGACACCTGCATATTGTTATAGATCTGGCAACCACGTAATTAATCTTTCTGGAATATACAAGAACAGTATCCCCTAATATGTAAAACACCATCTAGAACCTTCAAGTAAACACCCGACGGAACTGTATACTCCAAAATGTAGGCAATTAAAGATCTAGAATAGTCGAGACACAACCAACGACACCTGACGGAAGCTTCGAGAACTGGGGCAAATTAGTATAAAAGCACGAAGCTGTCAGACGGCAAGAGTCAGTCAGCGATATTCATGAAAGACGCGAACCAGTAAAGTGCGATAGTAGAACACGCGACGGTGTTGTCATAAAAAGTTATAGAAAAACACGCAGCACTGTTGTCAACAAAAATTAAGTGATCGGGAAATTATATTAGAGTGCGAATAAATAAATTGTCCATTATTTTTAAAACGAATTGTGTTTTACTTGAAATCTCATCGAACTCCTAGCTCGCAACAATATATACAGGGTGTTTGGTACTCCGTGCGCCACCTTGTAAGGGGTTATTCCTAGATATATTTTGAGAAAAAAATTGTTCTACGGAGATGGTAAATTTTCAATATCCGCGGAGATACAGGGTGATCAAGAAAATTGTTTCGGACCTGTACCCTCACTCACTCAAAACGCTATATCTTGAAAACTAATAATCGCAATTCAAAGTGTTATAACTTGTTCTTTAGGGAATCAAATTACCTTTCATTTGCTGTAATAGTCCGCATTGTAACTGTATCCAATTCTGAGATATTTGCTTCAGAACACAAATTTTTGACACTTTGACCCTCAAAATTCTAGGATCAATGTAGTTTTTCTCTAAAAAACCCATTATAAAAATGTCATTTTAATGTTGTTTTCTTATGTGCCATATTATTGCCTACAAAAGATGCACACGTACTTATGACTTAGGTTTTCCCGTTTTCCTGGTAATAAGCGAAAATACATATGGCTTAAAAATAAAATATGCCATAAAGCAACCCTCGTTCTAAAAAAAACTACCTAAAATGTTGTTAAACTGAAATATTCTTTGTGTCCTTTAATCACTATTTAAATTATCGAGGAATATCCTTTAATTAATATTAAATTATCGAGGAATTGAATTAAATTAAAATGAGTTTCAACACAACTAGGTGCAGCACTTTGCCTTTTTTAATGGTGTATCTAACAAAATGAAAAGCGTATAAAAGCAAATCTTACTTCATATTTTTACCAGTTTTAGTTACATTGTTAAAAGTAGAAGGTGTCACTAAAATTTAGAAAATAATTTCGAAATGCCTGAGTTCACGAACGAAGAATATGCAGACATCATATTCATTTATGGAGAGTGTCAGGCAAATACACGAGCGGTGCGATCTTTGTATCATCAGAGATTTCCTAATCGTCGGATACCTGACAGGAGAGTATTTCAAGAGGTTTACAGCAGGGTTCGGGAAACAGGCAGCGTTAGAACAAACAGAGTAAATGCAAATCCTGCGCCGATAATCGTTGTTCCAATCGATGAAGGAATACTACATGCAGTTCAAAATGATCCATCAATCAGTATCCAACGCTTGCATTGCAGCTAAACGTCTCTGCGTGGAAAGTTTGAAGTGTCCTAAAAGCAGAGCGTTTGCATCCCTACCACCACACACCAGTGCAGGAGCTGTTACCCATTGATTTGCCCAAAAGGATGAAGTTTTGCAATTGGCTCCTTGAACGACAACTAAGTGACGAGAATTTTATGAACAACATTCTTTGGACGGATGAGTACAAATCCACCAGGGACGGTATCACAAACTTCCACAACTTACACACATGGGCTGAGAGCAATCCACATACAAGAAGAGAGTCATCATTTCAGCACAGATTCAGTGTCAATTTATGGGCAGGTGTGATTGGTGATGATTTCATTGGTCCTATTAGGCTTCCGCCTACCCTAAATAGTTCAAATTACTTGCAGTTTTTGACATATGATCTACAGGGGTTATTGGATGATGTGCTACTGCAACGATTGGCTTCCATGTTTTACCAACACGATGGTGCTCCAGCTCATTACGGCCGACAAATCAGAGATTGGTTAAATTCCAATTATAGTAATCGCTGGATCGGTAGAAATGGACCGATATACTGGCCTGCAAGATCTCCTGATTTAACTATTATGGATTTCTTTGTATGGGGACGGATGAAGGACCTTGTCTACGCAACGGAAGTAGTAACGTTGCAGGATCTAAACACCAGAATCGATGCGGCAGCAACCGAAGTAAGGCAGCAGTTGAGGAGTATGAACACAAAGAGAATACTGGCAAAACGAGCTTTAGCGTGCATTCAAAATGAAGGTGGCCATTTTGAACATTTATTGTAATTAAGGAAATTTGAAATAAACCATAAAAACCATTCTTAAGTTCTTTTAATTCGAGCGGAGAGTGTTGATCAACATATTCTTTTTTTTTTTGATAAAAGTGCTAAATTATTGGAATGATAGTTTTTGTAGGCAATAATATGGCACATAAAAAAACAACGTTAAAATTACCTTTTTATAATGCGTTTTTTTTTGAGAAAAACCACATTGACCCCAGAATTTTGAGGGTCAAAGTAAAAAAAATTTGTGTTCTGAAGCAAATACCTCAGGATTGGGTACAGTTACAATGCGGACTATTACACCAAATGAAAGCTAATTCGATTTCCTAAAAAACAAGCTATAACACTTTGAATTGTGATTATTAGTTTTCAAGATATAGCGTTTTGAGTGAGTGAGGGTACAGGTCCGAAACACTTTTCTTGGTCACCCTGTATATCCGCGGATATTGAAAATTTACCATCTCCGTAGAACAATTTTTTCCTCAAAATATATCAAAGAATAACCCCTTACAAGGTCGCGCACGGAGTACCAAACACCCTGTATAGATTAATCGCGGACATATGAGCGCACAAAACACTTCAGTGTAGGGTTAAGGTTACCAACTCTGCTAGGAAAATTACGGACAGATATCTTTGTTGTGTGCCTCCGTCTTATAAAAGCCTGACGAAAACTCTGGAAAAGAGATAAGCTGTATGTTGATAAAGTAACTGGTGAATACTAAGGCGGATTTGTAGATTTGTATAAAGTGAGGCAAGGCCTTTCTAGTCTTAGGCACCCTAGAGATAGGATGTGATGTGACGACCTGTGATTTTTTCGGTGTGACAACTCCTGAGCCAGAGCTCCATCACAGTGAGTAAAGGCTTTGGAGCCAGTAGCGGCAGGTGAAGCGCATGAGACGCCGCCTTACTTGCCAGAGCATTTTCAATCAATTGAACCTAACATTCCTAATACGATTAAATTTTGCATGTTCAATTATCATTTCAGATCATTCTCAAAGCAGCAATACGCCTGTCTTTTTACTTTTTGCCTTTCATATAACAGCAGGGGAATGGACTTGGAAGGAAAAAAAGCGCTTGGACAGAAATGTGCGAGCCTGTAAGCTATCGATTTCCACAACTGAGGCGACAGAAAAGCTTACTCACCCAACTCGTTTAAAAATTGCTGCCTGCACATAACACACAGATAACTGCGGCTTGATCCGACAATGTCGACGTCATAAAAAGCGAAAGATCTGAAGCGCAAATTTCATCGCCTAACGATTGTATTATTGTTGTTGTTTGTTATTTTCGGTTGTAGAGAAGTATGGGGCTCGATGGGACATCTTCGAGCCACTTCGGTTGAGCAGTTGTGCGGGGCTTGATGAGACGAGACTGGACAGGGTCCGTTCTTAGCTTTAAGAGCTTGCTAAATTGAGCAAAAAAGTGACGAAAAGTTTATATTTTAATTTATTTCTCAATTTAGCTTTTTAATTTATCAAGTTAGCAGTTTCATAACGGATATCCCATTAAGACCGCCTATTTTGAAATTGAAAAAAAAACGCAGTGTTTATTTGAAAAGCTGTGATGTTTATACTCTAGATGAAATCTGAGAGTATATTGTGTTTGCCTTACCGTTTGTAACGCTAAGAAATAACACTCGCACAGACCTACCAAGGGTACAGAAATATTTGTTGTCGCTCAAAAACCTCGATTCCGAGTGACTGTTCGTTTGTCCATCTGTCTGTCTGTCCGTCTGTTTACAGCATAACTCTCGAAAGCTTTGAGCTATAGTGCTAAAAATTTTTGTGTGTAATTTTTAACAAAAAAGTAACTTTAAGTTCATGAATGAGCTACATCCCCCCACTCCTTCTCCCATACAAATTTCATGAAATTTCGAAATAAAAAGAAATTGATTTTTCTTTGAAACTATTTAAGCTATCGACTTGAAATTTATATCAAAGTATTACCATATAGATGTCATTAATATCACGGAATATTGACCCGATCCACTTACTCCTTCTACTCCCTCCCATACAAATGGACAATTTTGAAAAATACATATTTTCGATTTTCATTGAAACCAGTAAAGCTGAAAAGACGAAATTTTGTCAGAATTAATTTTACTGTAATTGCAATTTATTTTAAAAATAATTATCAACTTAACCTCACTCTTTCTACCCCCTCCCATACAAATTTCACGAAATTCTGAATTTAAATTAAATCATTTTTCTTCGAAAATGTTAAAGCTATCAACTTGATATTTTATATAAAGTATACAAATAGAAATATTAATCATACGAAAAAAATTTGTTTTGATCCGTACACTCCTTCTACCCCCTCCCATACAAATGCATAATTTTTGTTAAATGCATTTTATCGATTTCCATTCAAACTAGAAAAAGTACAAACTTCAAATTTTGCCAGAATTTGTTTCTTAATAATTGAAATAAGTGTTAAAAAAATTATCAGCTCCGCTTCACTCCTTCTATCACCTCCCATACAAATATCTGTATTAAAAATTCAAGAAAAGCATTTCTTCTTCAAGTATATGAGAGCTATCGACTTGGAAATTGAATTAAAGTATGATGATAAGGATGATGATAAGCAGTTTCAAAATCATCTTAAGCACTCCCATCCCCTGCCCCCTCCTATAAAAATGCCCCAATTTCAGGAAAACTATGACCAATTTCTTTACAAATAATGAAAACTAAAAACTTTAAATTCAGCAAAAAACATTTTGCATGCCATGTTCGGTGTCATATACGAAAAATACAAACCTCCCCCTCTACTTCTACCACCTCCCATGCAAAAGTCTCTATTCACTATTCGAAAGAATTTGAGATGACGATATATTAAAGTCATTTCCATCTCATCTAAAGCATCATATGATTGGTTTGCCTACTGGCCGGTTACCACTCGTTTTGCCTTTAAGGGCACGTTTGGGGATTCTTCTGTCTTCCATTCGCTACTTTTTTGTTTCATTTATATTTCATGCAATCAAAATGATAAATTTTTATCAAAGCTTATGAATAAAAATTCTAATTTCCTCCAAAAAATTAAATCAATATCCAGCTTCGATACCGAGTTGAAAATTTAATTCCGATTTTTTGAAATTGTTTTGTTAGATTTTTTTTTTCTTTTTGTTTTAATTTGCATTGTAAATATTTAGAAATGGTTATCTGTTCAATATCTTATTGGAAGTTATCCAATTTTTTTCTCTATAACAATAATTTTGATAAATAGTGACACATAGCGCAGCTATTTATATGTAAGCTAAATGCTCTCATTTAGCTAAATCCTTTCATTTAGCTAAATCCTTTCATTTTTCTCATAGTTTAGGCTATGACGACGAAGAATATACGAGGGGTGTATGATAAGTGCCCGTGTTAGGCAACTAACTTTTTCAAGCCATCCAAAAAATATGATTTGTCGAACTCCGCAAAATAGGCCTCTGTTGCGTCGATAGCCTCCTCATTCGAGCCGAATTTCTTTCCTGCCAACGATTTCTTCAAGTTTGGAAAGAGGAAAAAGTCACAGGGGGCCAAATCAGGGGAATATGGTGGGTGAGGCAGCAATTCGACCAGTTTTGCTGTGGCGATTGCGGACGAGTGAGCAGGAGGCGTGGTCATGGTGAAAAAGGACTTTTTTTTTCGCCAAGTGAGGCCGTTTTTTATCAATTCAGCATTGAATCGATCCAAAAAATCAGCATAGTACGGCCCCGTGATTGTCCATCCTTTCTCCAAATAGTCGGTGAAGATGATGCCTTGCGAATCCCAAAAAAACGGTGGCCATGACTTTTCCGGCCGATGCAACCGTTTTCGCCTTCTTTGGAGGAGTTTCGCCGGGTGAAATCCACTGTTTTGACTGTTCCTTCGTTTCTGACGTGTAGTGATAGATCCATGTTTCGTCAACAGTCACGAAACGCCGTAGAAATTCTTTCGGATTGCGCTTAAACATGTCCAAAAAGTGCTCCGAAGTTGTCATGCGATTCCGTTTTTGCTCCACTGATACCAAACGCGGTACCCATCTCGCCGGTAGCTTTCTCATGTCCAATTTTTCGTGTAGGATATTTTGTATGCGTTCAATTGAGATGTGTACAATGTCAACAATCTCTCTGCCCTTCATCCGACGATCTGCTAACACAATATCATAGATTTTATTAACCATATCCTCCGTAGTCACCTCAATCGGACGGCCTGGGCGCTCTTCATCAAAAACGGCTGTTCGGCCACGCTTGAATTCATTAAACCAATATCTATGTATCTGATGGTAATCATCGAAGGTGCATGGTCCTTATAAACGGAATGCAACTTCACTTTGATTTCCTCACACGTCTTTTCATCCAAAAAAAGAAATCGAATCACTGATCGATATTGCTCTTTCTCCATGATTGCAAATAAACACGAACTTGATGAATTTCAACAGCTGTCAAAACATAACTACTCGATAAATCTGACTGAAATTGTCACAGTCGCCATTGTAAAGATGGCGCTACATGATGCCATAAACATTTTGCGTCAGTATTGCCATCAGTCGGTAAACACGAGTACTTATCATACAGCCCTCGTATGTACTAGAGCTTCCCATTTCATATGAGTTTTTTCGTAAATAGAAGACGAAAAGTCATTTTCTGACAGCTCCGACTTATACACTCCGCGACAACTGTTTAAGACCAACCCAATTTTTCTAAGAATTCCATAATTACGAAGTAAAATATTTTTTTGTTTTCCATCAAAAACTACTAAATCGACCACGCCGTTGTGGGACACAGCTCCCGATACTATTACGGAACCAAATGCTGTCTGTCGCCGTGAGAGAAATCGCTTTTCTTTTCGCATATCGTGAAAATAGAAAGAATAACCATCAGGACCATCAAGACAGAAACGCTTTTCGTCAGTAAAAATAACTTTTTGCCATTCTGTTGTCCAATCCATATATTTTCGACAAAATGCCAAACGCTGTTCTTGGTGAACCTTCTTTAAAACTGGTTTTCTTGCAATTTTCATTCGTTTTAAATGTGGACTTTCTTTTAAAATGCGTTGTACTGTCCTTAGGCTAGCAGATGTTCCTGCTCTGTTTGCTATTTCTATCGCTGTGAGTGGTTCATTGGATGCAAGTCTCAATAAACTGCGGCGTTCCCTTTCCGTTGTTGCAGTTTTAATTCCCCTCTTTCTCTTTTTCCCATAATTTTCCGGATCGCGCAGGTAATTCATAATCACGCCATGGCTTCTCCCCAGTTTTCTTCCAATTTCTCTCGTTGAGCAGCCTGTATCCTTCAATATTTTAATTTGACCAATTTCGAAAGCCGTTAAAGTTATTCCTTTTCCCATTTCAATATTTAAATCTTTCTAAAAAACTCTTCATACACGAAATTACAAAGAATTACAACAACCCGAAAATTTCCTCTTTAAACACGTCTATCCGCCAGAAATAACGAAATTGAACTGATGGTCATAAACAGTTGTCGCGCTTTTGAATACTATTTCAGGCAATTTAATTTCTGTTGGCAGGCAGCGAAAGAGAATAATTTTAATTTAGATGCGTCAAGAATTTACTTTACCTAAGCAATAGAATGACAAAGCAGATCGTTGAATTTTACTACGTAATTATGGAATTCTTAGAAAAATTGGGTTGGTCATAAACAGTTGTCGCGGAGTGTATGAAATCTTTGAAGAGTGATTTAGACTCCCAGCTATGAACGATGACTTGCAAACGATTCCAAAACAGGATCAAGGATCGTCTTTCTTCTTTTGTGACCTTCCTGGCAAAATTTTATTGCCTATTGGCTAAGCAATTAAAGTTTTTAGAAATATGCCAGATGAGTGAGTGGCTCTTCTTAATTAGCAAAATGCTATGTGTCACCAATCCACTAACGATGAAGACGAGCTAAATTACGAATTAGTTATATATAAATGCTCTCAGCTAAATCATCTCATTTAGCTGAATCCTCTCATTTTTCTCATAATTTATGCTATAACGATGAATGTAGAGCTGCCCGCTATGTGTCACTGGTGTTAGGGACGAAAAGTAGGGGATTAGTATGGGCGGTAGTAGAATGAGTAGGAAGATTATTGAATACTATCGTTATGAAAATGATATTAACTAATTCTCAGTTCAATATATTGAAAGAAGAAAATATTTTTCATGTTATAAAAAAATTCAGATATAAACATCGGGTGCTCATTAAGTGCGCCTATTTTGAATTTAGGACCATTTTTTTGTCGGTCGTGCAGCGTTTATTGGATATTCTATTCCATACATAACCTCCATGTCTACACTCTTTATTAAGATAAAAATATCAGATCTTTTCAAATAACCATTACGTTTTTTTTTTTCAAATTTCAAAATTGGCGGTCTTAATGGGATACCCTTTACTTTAATAAACTAATATTGCAAATCAAGGAATATATGTTTTAGATGGAGTAAATTATGAAATTTGGAATAATTTATACAGCTATGATATGAGAGTAAAGATTTTCGGATTTTACACTGTTCGCTTTATTATGTGTTACGTTTTGGTCTCTGCTAAAATCTTTTTTCTAAAAAGTCTTAGCAGAGACCGAAACGTCACATATAATAAAGCGAACAATGTAAAATCCGGAAATCTTTCCTTTCAATTCGAAATGCACTGTGAAAACATTCACCTAGTCACGCTGATTTATCATACCATTATGTTAAATTAGCGTTTCTTATCGTTAAGTACTTATCAAAAGAATCCAACTTATAAATTTTTAGTTCAAAATTTTTATTAACACTAGTTTTTTTATAAAGTACCTCAGAGTGAAATTTTTTAGGAAAATATGAAATAATTATTCTTTTTCGTTAATGATAGCTAAAAACAGACGACCTATGTGCCATAGTTTTCAGGTTTTGTTTTATTCTCTCTTTTTATATATTTTAATCTACAGTAGTAAATGTTAAATGAATTACGGAATAATAATAACAAAATTAGTATCCATAATAGGCGAAGTGTCTATTATCTATGTATTGTTGTGCATAATTTACTGCGATTCGATTTTCTTCTCTTATGCTTAGATTTGGACGGCGTAAAGGAAGGGAATTAATTTCGGGTTCACCAATGAGAAAATTTAGTCTTTTTTTTATTTCTATACAAAATCCCGATGGCATAGGATACGGACTTTCTCCAGATTCCATAGAAATAATATTCATTACTATAGCCAATTCATCCTTAACTGATAACAACCCAGAATTTGCCACATATCCAGCAAATTCGCGAGAAGTTAAAGTGAGCAAACGGATTTTAGTGAATGCGTCAATAACGTATACTTCGTCTTGTGTTAAGTCCTCTTCATGTTCTTTGTATACTTCCATTAGCTTCGGGATGTCGAATTCGTGGCTAGCAGCGTATTTTTTGAATGCTGTTATGAATTCCAGTTCTGAACAGTTTACGCGATCTGTTTCAAAGATGGCACGTAAAGTTTCAGGGCGAATACTAACAAAATTTGGGTTTGATAGAATCTCGCTTGTATTATCACTTATCATCTACAAAGAAAATTTTTAAGAACAGAATGCAATTACTGTTGATAATTAACCTACCTTCTCGCACTTGTTTGTAATATTCGTCAATTGATGAAATTTTGAGAATTCCAGTGCTTTGCAAACTATTTCGGGACTAATGTTTGATAATAGCTCCGTGCATTTTGAAACTAAATCCGGAATAATATACTTTTTGGCGGCATAATACAGGTTACAAGCATCGAAATAGGAGATACCTTCAGGTATTTTGTCACAATAAATGTAACTCAGTAAAGCGTGGAATGTCGACGGTTCTATATCCGTGATTTCAATGGGTTTATCTTCCGAAGGCACAGGGCCGTAGAATTGTGCCTCGAATACTGGCGACGCTCTAGCTAAGAAGATCTTATGAGCCACTATCAACTCCCGATCTGGATCATCCGCTCCGACCAGAAATAAACAATCGGTGCGTTTCTTATCGCTTAGAAGGTGCCGGCTACGCGATGCAAAAGTACTGCAAGAATCTTGCCAATAAACATTTGACGAATCCATGACTGGCACGGCCCAATGTCGTTGAATTATTAATTTTTTAAATCCTTCGAACTAGACACAAGCTTTCTCTTGAAATTCAGTTAAAAAATCTACACTATTGTTTATTACTAATTTTTAGATACTTTTAGCGATCGCTGCGGTTGGCGATGTCAGTTGAGTATGAAATTAATGAACTTCTGTTGTTTGTTTTCCTAATCGAAGTAGCCTAAAATTTTCAATTTGAAAATTTCCCGTTCTGTGCTGGAACCTTGTGTACAAACTCTAATAAGAGGGTCCGTTCCTATACAGTAACTCTAGCCATGACTAGAGATACTCGATACACACTAACACTTCTGTGCTAATAGGAGAGCTGGACGATCGACCACGGACCAGATATTCTCAGTTAAACAGGTGCTGGAAAAGTGCTGGGAATATAATATTGACGTGCACCAGATATTTGTTGACTTCAAACAAGCATACGACAGTATCGACAGGCGCGTACTGTATAAAATCATGTTAGAGTTTGGAGTCCCACCGAAACTGGCTCGGCTTACAAGAATGATAATGACCGAGTCTTTGTCACGAGTCAGAGTAGGAAACGATCTGACTTCCAGTTTTAAAACAGACAACAGCCTTAAGCAAGGTGACGGCCTCGCACCAATGTTGTTCAATTTTATACTCGAATATGTTGTTCGGAAACTTCCCGTTGACACCAAGGGAACACTATGCTTCAAATCCACACAACTCGTAGCATATGCCGACGATATAGATATCCTTGCAAGATCTCTGGAGAGTGCCAAGGAAGTATTTGTAAACCTTGCCTCGGTAGCAAGGGAAGTTCGACTACGTATTAATGAAAGCAAACTAGGAAAAAGACGCCAATCATACAAATTATTACAGCAGGAGATTATAACCTAGAAAACGTAAACAACTTCAAATACCTAGGGGCGAACCTATCAAAGGCAGGAAGCGAACATCGAAATCAAAAGAAGAATAATGATGGCAAACAAGACTCATTATTCGGTACTTCCAATAATCAAAAACAAGAACGTGCACAGGAAAATAAAACTTAAGCTACATAAAACCATCATAAGACCTGTGCTATGCTATGGCAGCGAAACGTGAACTTTAACTCAGGCGTCCGAAAAACTACTTAACGCCTTTGAAAGAAAGGTCCTCAGAAGAACCCTCGGACCTGTGAGGGAAGACTCGATTTGGAGAATACGATACAATAGGGAATTGTATGCTATCTTCGACAATCCAGAAGTGTCAACCCTTATAAAATTTAAGAAGTTACAATGGGCTGTCATGTGGAGCGTCTGAATGACGGAAGAATTCCCAAACGCACACTAAAAGGGAAAGTCAACGGACAAAGACTGGTCGGAAAATCACGGAAGCGCTGGGAGGATTCGATTGACGCAGACAGCAAATCACTGCTAAGATTTTCTAACTGGAGGACGCGGTCACTGAACCGAGATGGATGGAGGCAAAGTATTCAGGAGGCCAAAGTCCGATTTGGACTGTAGCGCCATCGTAAATAAGTAAGTAATTAATTGGTATCTTTTTAAATCATAGGTTATTTTGACACTGAAAGCTCCAAATCTTGACAGAAAGTCAGTATCATACCTCCGCGGAACGAAATGAGCCGCTTTACACTTGAACAACGTTGGGAAATATTGAAAACTTATTTCCATAATGAGTGAGGTGTAGTCCAAACTGTGCGTTTTTTGACATTTGGCGATGTCAATTGGCCGCCTCGGAGCTGCGATTTGACCCCTTTGGACTTTTTTTCCTGGGAAACCGTGAAGGACCGATGTTATGCCAACAATCCAGAAACGATTCAAGCACTTAAGGCCAATATCATCCAAGCAATCCGTGAGCTACAGCCCAAAACCATCGACATAGTCTTGGAAAATCGGAGTGGAAGAATGCGCTACTGCGAAGCCAGCCGAGGCAGCCATTTGAGCACAGTTGTCTTCCATCATTAATGGGAATGTTTGCTCTTACTTATGAAGCTATAATACATGCAGAACAATTTAATTTTGTTCATTTTATTGCATTTTTAAAAAGAAACCAATTAATTGGCCACCCTGTACAAAGATTAAAAACGTCCCCCCTCTGCTTCGACCACCTCCCATACAAAAGTCACTATTCACAATCCGAAAGAATTTTAGTTGTCATATTTCCGGTACATTAAACTCTTTCTCATTTCATCTAGAATAGCATATGATTGGGCTCTACGCGCAATCATAATTCTGTTATGTTTTTGTTTTTTAATTTTATCATGGTCATTGTAATTACTTCTTTTTAATCATTTTCTAGTATCGTAATTGTTAATTTAATATAACATTTCGCACCGCTTGTATTAATGGCGGCTTTACATTATTGGAGCTATCTGTGCTAAAGCTGTATTTAAATAAATAAACATTATGAATGCCGGAAACTCAACTTTTTAAATTATGTAATAAAGAATTATCTCCTAAACTTAATCATATAAGCACGTTCAAACATGCAAGTGCAGCCAAGCAATTAGCTGTCGACAAACTGACTTACTGCTGGTTATAGTTTCGACCGTAGTCCAATTGAAAATTTTTTCTCTCTTAATTGCACTTCCACTAATTTTTCCCATAAATTTTTCGATCGGTTAAAATTTAACTCCAATTTAGAAGCCAACACCTCGTCTGAAGTCGACTTAAAGTAGTACTAGTTTTACGTAATTCAGTGTGTTTATACCGGTACATACTAGTAGTACGTAAGTTGATTTATGAAAAACTAGTGATACACAACACAATATAAACTAAATCAAAGATGGCCCGTATATAGTAACTCTTGTCTTGACCGGAACGTTTTAAGTGTAGGTTTTCAGGTATGTTACCTTTCGGATTCGTTTGCAGATTTATGAACGGGATTATGTATTAGTTTGGTGAATGTTTTCACAGTGCATTTCGATTTGAAAAAAAAGATTTCCGGATTCTAAACTGTTACGCTTTATTATTCGTGACGTTTCGGTCTCTGCTGATAAAGGTCTCAGCAGAGACCGAAACGTCACGAATAATAAAGATTAATAGCGTAGAATAGGGAAATCTTTTTTTTTTCAAAGGGGTTATGTATGTTTATAAGGCCTCCGCTTTGCAGGAAGGTGGATGTCATATACGAGTGGCTATCTGTGTTATGCTGATTGCGATCGAATTCCCTTCCGTGGGCCAGTTAAATTATTTTCTGTCGTGCGAAAAAAATCGTGGTATTATTTGCTTGCGGGGTAACAACCCTTACATTTCTTGCATGCGAAGTCGCTTCGTCTAGCGACAGTCTTCCCTGTAATTATGGTCGTAGGTTTCTTCTCTTTACGAATGGACTACGCATCAATTAAGGTAGCATTAAATCCCAACTTCCTTACTAAGAGAATACCCAGGGCAAATTGAAATAGGAAAAAGGAAAAAATCAAACGGCGGTTGCGAAGAACAGCCATGTCTTTAGTTTGGATACTACTGGTTCGGGATTATTCGCGCGTATTAAATTCACGAAATAAAAAAAAAACACCACTACCCAACTGGTATACTGCCCAGCTTAAAAAGCACGCACAAACAGGAAGACGATGCCACTTCACGATCTTCTCGGGCTCCAGAGTTTCTAGGGTTCGCAGAAACGATGGCTCGTTCGACAGTTAGCACTTAGTTTTCTTCACCGTCTCCAGGGCTTCGTCCCATACCTCGAGAAGTTCTAGGCTGGAAATTCCTAACAGAAGACGCGGCGATATTTTCATGGAGCTCTGCGCTACACGTCAATGATGCTGTCAATTTTTGGACCACGCGAAGGAAAGAAATTCACCTTTATTGGATTTGTCCTCAATATAAGGGAAATTTTCGTAATATATTGAAAACGTTATATATAGGGTGTAACAGAATAGATGTGACAAAAAAAACATGGTGATAGGGGACCTCGTGGTGCACAAAAAAATATTCTACGGAAGACTTGTAGCTCCAACCCCTAGCGACTTAGGGGTGATTTTCTAGTTTTTGATTCGTGGAGGAGGTTGTCAAACTAAAAGGCCAATATCTCCAAAACTACTTGAGATAGCTCAATGCGTAATATCTTGTTGGAGAGCTTATCAATGTACCTTTCCAACAAGGGTCTGCAAAATCAAATCAGCCACTGAGTTGCTAGAGTGGTTTGAACATGACAAATTTTTGTTTTCCAAAAATGGCCTTCAACTTTGAAGGCTTTTTGCTCATTTATTTTTTCCATTGCAAATTGAAAAACAACTTAATAATTTAATTTAAAAGTAAAATTTATTGGAAAATAATATCTTTTTTCTAATCATAAACTTAAAGTATCTGGATTAAAATATTGTAAGAACGCATAAAGTACGGGTACCTATTAATTTTATTATCTTTTTAAAGTAATAAATCTAAAGGATGTGTGTCTAGATTAAATTATTGGAAAAAGCCATAAAACATAGATACCTGTCATTTTTTGTTTATTGCAGACCCTTGTTGGAAAGGTACATTAATAAGCTCTCCAACAAGATATTACGCATTGAGCTATATCAAGTAGTTTCGGAGATATTGGCCTTTTAGTTTGACAGCCTCCTCCACGAATCAAAAACTAGAAAATCACCCCTAAGTCGCTGGGGGTTTGAGCTACAAGTCTTCCATAGAATATGTTTTTGTGCACCACGAGGTCCCCTATCACCATGTTTTTTTTGTCACATCTATTCTGTTACACCCTGTATAAGTAATACTGGGTAATGCATAGTCAATTTAGTATATTCACGATTGCTGTATGAACTTCTTTGCTGCGATCTTGAGGCACTCGATGTTCTTCGCCTGTCGAATATATATATCGCACCCTTGCGACAAAAGTGACACAACTCTAAAATCGTGAAATTTGAGTTAATACCTTTAAAGGAATCCTAATACAAATATCCATCAGTCATCCAAAGCGTATTACCTTAACTTCTTTTATCGGACGGCAGCCAGTCAGTTTATTTTGACTGTTCTAATATATTTCCTTCAGTAAGAACTAGTTTTTTTTCGATTTCTGAAAAACAGGTTTTTTTAGTTGTGCCACTTTTGTCACAAGGGTGCGATATGTATATTGGCAAGGAGTTGTATTTTTATTCGGTCGGTCTCCAAAAAAAAAATCAAATGCGCGGAGAACCGCTAAATCTGCGTCAAAATTTCGCCACTACTCAACGCACGAGAACTCCTTGGCGTTGATTCACGCACGAATTGATGGAAATTTGACGTGATATTTCTGAGAATTTGCGATTTTCGCGGGAGTAGATAAACTTTGCTGTCGTTCAAGCCGCCGGCTTTGATGTTCACCACACGCACACTCTCCTCTATCTCTCAGTTCTCGTTACCCCACTACTTCCCGCATTATCGTTCTGGTATCTTTGGTTAATTATAAATGTCGCACGGTTACCAGAAAGCGGAAATTTTGATTTTAGCTGGGCGGTCAATTTTAAAATTCGTTGTAGTGAACTTTAAAATTTGTCCGCTGAGCGCGAGGACCTATCCTTGCTGAACAAGTGTCAATCCTCATAAAATCAAGAAGCTATAGTGGCATTATCATGTGGAGCGGAAGATTTTCCGAATGCACACACTAAACGAGAAAGTTAATGAACAAAGTCCAACAGGAAAGCCACGGAAGCGCTGGCAGCGTTTCAATGACGCAGAGTGCAAATCGCTACTACGATTTTTAAACTGGAGGACGCGGTAACTAAACCGAAAAACACACAAGATGCCAAGGTCCAATTGTGAGTGTTTATTACCCGAACTACTAAGCTGCTGTCGTGGCTAAGGTAATTCTCAATAGGATTAGTGATGTCGTGGAGAGCACTCTCGAAGTTTATCAGGCTAGATTCCGTAAAGGGTCATCTTGTACCCAACACACAAATACGGTTACTATTGGAGCAGTCAGCTGAAATGGGTTCGCCACAACATCTCATGTTTGTGGAATTCGAGAAGGCGTTCGACAGCGTTAAGCGAGATTACATATGGAATGCTTTGCGTAGGAGAGGTATTCCAGATTAGGTCATAGCTATGATTAAAGAATCCTACGAAGATGCAAGGTGTCGCGTCTTGCAGACAGGAGAGCTGTCCGAGAGCTTTCTTGTACGAACGGGTGTCAGACAAGGCTGCATATTATCACCAGCCCTGTTTCTGGTGGTAATAAATGACATCTTGAAAGCTGCACTGGAAGATGGGGAAGGTAAAGGTCTTCAATGGAGACTATTTAACATCTTAAGACACCTTGATTATGCTGATGACGTGTGTTTGCTTGCACATACCCGTTCGGACTTAGAGTCAAATGTTCGCTCGTTGTATTCTAAATGCAAAGAGGCGGGACTGAAAATAAATGTGCGTAAAACCAAGTACATGCACATGGGTTCGAACGCAAGCACACCGATTGTTCTTAACGGACAGGATGTGGAAGAGGTGCAAGATTTTTGCTATCTCGGAAGCATTGTCAGCATGGACGGCGGAGCCGAAAAGGATGTTGAGGCTCGGCTAAATAAAGCTCGTCAGGCTTTCGGTATCCTTTCCCCTTTCTGGAGGTTAAGAGAGATCTCCCTTCGCACGAAGCTGCGAGTTTTTGACGCATGCGTCAAATCCGTTTTGTTATATGGTTGTACTACGTGGAAAGTGACCGTTCGACTTACCAAGAAACTGTAAACTTTCGTGAACCAATGCCTCCGACGCATTTTAGGAATATTCTGGCCAGAAGTGAACTCCAACGACGAACTTTGGAGTACAACTGCACAGACTAAAATACGCATTGAGATTCAAAGGCGGAAGTGGCAGTGGATCGGTCACACTTTGAGAAAACCAGACCAAAACTTCGCCAAACAGGCTCAGGATTATAATCCTTAAGGAAGATGTCAGGTTGGTCAACATGGAAGCGAGCAGTTGAGCAGGAGGACAGAGGAATAAACAAGTCCTGGCAACAGGTTAAGGCCGATGCTCAGGATCGTGCCTTGTGGAAGAGAGCTGTTTCTGCCCTATGCCCCTATAGGGGGTCTTAACAAGAATTTGACTTGGCTAAGCTGTAGAATTCAATAACAGTGAATAAATTGCCAGCACTATACGTTTTATAGCTTCTACTGCGAATTCCGAGAATGAGGAGAGAACTGGGTGAATGGCGAAGTCGAGACAATAACGTGCTGTACACTATATTTGGTTCCGTCATTTTTATCACGCAAATAATGTTCTTGAGCTTTTAATCTTACACAGATGCAGAAGCGTGTTTTTTCATTTCAATACAAATCTTGTCGAAAAATAACATTAAACAAAAACTCACCTGGCCGTCTCGTACTGCCTTATTGTGATCAGCGTATCATCGATCGTCTTATTGCATAGCGTATTCACAGACGACGTGAAAAAATTCAACGCATTCAGCAATAGTTCACCATTTTTCGTTAAATTCCTCTGCGTTTCCGAATTATATGTGAACTCCTCCTGTAGTTCGGGACTCTTTTGTGCTAAATCGGAAAATGCTTCAGCAAGAGCGTGCTGCGTAACGACAACATGATGAAAATGTGAACTAAGGGCACGAGTCAGACGCAAAATCGACAAATATTTGCGTTGTGTGTCGCGCAATTGCTCGATTTGTGCTTCGAGCTCCGAATCGACGGTTCGCTGTGATTTTCCCAATTTCTCGAGCATCAATTGACGCGTACATTTGTAAGTCGATATACTCCAGTTTTTAATTGTATCTATTTTCGATGCACCCGACTTGAGAATATTCGATTCGGCACCATTACTGCTACTGCTGCCACCACCACCGTTCAATGTGGGACTGCTGGGCGACATTGGTGTTGTGGGCGCTGGGAAAAAATCAAATTCGTAAGAGAGAGTTGCGATAATTTAAAGAATCAGACAGAATATAGTTACCGGACATATTACGTAAGGGCAGACTGTTCGGCGGCTTAAACGGTCGTGGCTCCGTTCCCGAGTGAATAGCACTTGCACTTTCGTTCATCGGCGGCGTGTCCTTAAGCATCTCATGAATGCTACGTTCGGAGTGTGACATCTTTAACTTTTATTCTGCTTGCGACAGTCTGGCTGATCTGAAAATGCGAATGCCGAATGAAATTCCAGTTAACTTCGGTAAGTCCAACATGAGAAACATCAATCACGACCAAATTGGACGCGTTTTCATATAAAAATAAACAAAAAATCGATTTTTAATGGGAAAAAACTGTCCGTCACAGAACACTTCCGTTTCACCGTTTGAGTGTAATTATTTTTAGGATTTCCATTTTCTTACCTTTCGAGGTAGCAGGAACAATCTTTTATTCGTAGGTAACGAGATTTACGGAGCACACATGAAAACCGCAGCAATTTTCTTTCGCTTTCTTATTGGAAATTTAATACCGCCTTTCACGAAATCGAACAAGACGCTAAAAGTCAAAAATACACCTGAACTGACAGCTGAACGAAAAATGTCACCGGGAAACGTCTATGCGCAGAACCAAATCATTTTGGTAGCACCAAATGACGGATCGAACTTTGCAATGGATCGAACTTTGCAATGGATCGAACTTTGCAATGGATCGAGCTTTGCAATGGGAAAATTTCCCGGTTCCAACACAGAGCGGGAAATTTTCAAATCGAAGATTTTAGGCCAAATTTTTAACCTTATCTTTTGCGATCGATTTTCTTTTTCGTGGAAATTTTAAACCAAAAATAAATTTAAACGGAAAAAATCTCATATGACTGCATCTCTTAAATTGCACTTATTATGTAGTACAACCGATAGATAAGGTTTTAGAGCGCGCTCGGCACTATTTTTAACGATTTGCCACCATGGAAAATGAGGAGAATTGCGTTTTAAAATCTTATTTTTGTAGTAGCCATTGCTATTAAACTTGTCAATGTATCTAAATTCATGATAGGGGTAGGCGTTTGGTTGTTGAAGGAGAATAAAAATTAAAAAAATAACTAGAACAAAGTTTATCTTAATATTATTTCAATTATAATAAATAAACTTGAAGAAGTTAAATAATGACAACATTTTGGAGCTTTTAAAACAGCCATTTCATCATTTTTCTCGGCAAGATTTACATTAGAAACATAACTTGAACTAAAAGAAAATAAGTATTACAAAAATACAACTAGTGTTTCAGTCCGAGCATTCTTTTTTCATACCCAACTAAATATCAACGAGAGAAAGTTCATTTAACGGCTCCGTGACCAAACTCGAAAGAATCGGAGTATAAAGGGTGGGCAAAATACAAGTTTCTTTTTAAAAATGCAATAAAATGAACAAAATTATTAAAAATTTTTCCATGTATTATGGCTTCATTAGTAAGAGCAAACATTCCCATTAATGATGGAACACAATTTCGTTCAAGTTGCTGCCTCGGCTGGCTTCGCAGTAGCGCATTATGTCACTCAAATTTTCCAAGAACATGTCGATGGTTTCGGGCTGTAGCTCACTGATTGCTTGGATGATATTGGCGTTAAGTGCTTCAATCGTTTCAGGATTATTGGCATAACATCGGTCCTTCACGGTTCCCCAGAAAAAAAAGTCCAAAGGGGTCAAATCGCAGCTCCGAGGCGGCCAATTGACATCGCCAAAACGGCTGATAACACGATTTGAGAATTTGGTGCGTAGAAGATCGATTGTGGCATGGACTGTGTGGCATGGCGCACCATTCTGCATGAACCAGAGGTCGTCCAAATCCATGTCTTCAATTTCAGTAAAAAAAAGTTGGATAACATGGCTCTGTAACGTTCACCGTTGACCGAAACGTTGTTCCCAGCCACATTTTCGAAGAAAAATGGGCCAATGATGCCACCACTCCATAATCCGTACCAAACTGCCACTCTCTGTGGATGCATTGGCTTCTCGACAATAACGTGCGAGTTCTCCGAGCCCCAGATGCGGCAATTTTGTTTGTTAACGTAGCCTCCGAGATGAAAATGCGACTCGTCAGAAAAGATGATTTTTCGCCCAAAATCGTTATCCAATTCAAGCTGCTGTAAGGCCCAAGCTGCGAAGCGATAACGAAGCGGATGGTCGTGCGCCTTCAATTGCTGAGTCAATTGGACCTTGTAAGCGAATAATCCGAGATTTTTGTGCAGATTTCTCCTCGGGCTAGTGCGTGAAATGTTGAGCTGTTGAGATCGACGGCGATTTGATGTTCGTGGAGTGAGTCTCACACTCTCCGCTACAGCAGCCACATTCTCGTCTGTGCGCACAATGTCGACGGAAAAATAAACGAGTACGTGGCAATGGGTGAAAAATAAATTTTCTACGAAACCAAAAGTGATGCGATCGGATCGAGGAGGAGAACACATCGGAAAGAAAGTCGTCGATTTTTTGAAAAGTAAAGGAATTCAAATAAAAAAACAAAACAACAAAAATAAATTAGTCGAGATGTTCATTTTACGGAAAGTTTTGCGAATGAGGTTAACGTTGATTTATAATCAAGCGGACCGAGCGTCAAATCAAGTGCCGTCGGCGTCAATATGAAGAAATCAACGAATGACAATGTAGACATATGTATGTAACAACAAGCGGCGATACAGCGACGAATGATTTTAAGTCATTCACTGAAGGTTTGATTCAATTGTTCAATGTAAGAAGCAGTGAAAGCAATGACAACAACACAGACAATGCGATTTATGAAACACCAATGCGTCGAGTTTCACAGCGTGAGAATAAATGTGTTGCTCCACGGCGTTTGATCGACGAAATGAGCATGGTGTATAAAGTTGAAGAGCCGAAAAGTCTATTGGACGCATTGTCTAGTGAACATAAAGAACAATGGATTTGCGCAATGAAATGTAAAATGGGCTCATTGAAGAAAAATGAAACATGGCAATTGTGCAAATTACCAAAAACTCGAAAGGCGATTGACTGCAAATGGTTTATAAAGTAAAAACCGACGCGGAAGGAAAAATTGATCGATATAATGCGCTTTTAGTGGCACAGAATTTTTCACAAAAACATGGAACGGATTACGATCATGTGCTGGCCCCTGTTGCTAGACAAACGACTTTCAGAACGCATTGAAAGTAAAACTCATCGTGCGACATAGCGATGACAAAACGGCATTTTTAAAAGGCAAATTGAATGAAACGATGTACATGAAACAGCCGTCAAGATTGATAAAGGTCTCAGCAGAGACCGAAACGTCACGAATAATAAAGCGTAACAGTGTAGAATCCGGAAAATTTTCTTTTAATTCGAAATGCACTGTGAAAACATTCACCAAACCAACAAAGTTTATATGGTCTAAAACAGGCAGCGAAATCATGGAACGACGCTTTCAATGCAGGTTTTCAACAAAGCAAAGCGGATCGATGCTTATACTCACAAGAGGGAAACAGCGGATAACCATTCCTTCTAATTTATGTCGACAATATAATTGTGGTAGCGAAATCAATCGATACAGTCAGGGGTAGTCAAAGAAATTGGCCTCTCATCTATTCCATATGGGGAAACACAGTCATCAGTACAGTTTTCTTGAAAACCACTAATCGGAACTCGATGAAACTTTGCAGTATTCTTAGTTATTGGTAGTTCTTAGTATTTTAGATATATATATAATAAAGCTATGCAAAGAACATTTAGAAAAAAAAAACAACAAAAAAAGTTTTTGATAAGAATAAAAAAATTCTTTAAATTTACATTTTTTTAGTTCTTTTACTTAAAAGTTGCCGGGAAGAGAAGGTTGCATTACTAAAAGGTTAATTTCACAATCTAGACAGTGCTGCCAAAAGAAAAAAAAATAACTCGATATCTTTTGTAGTTTTTTTTAAAGTGTACCGAAAGTTGAAATTATGCAATTTTTCAGGAGAAGCAAAAAACAAAAAAGTTTCACTCGAACTAGTAACTGACACCTCACCTTTGAAGCATTTTTTAGGGCAATTCCCGACATCGCAGGAACGTGGGGTTTCTTGCATTCAGTGTAGATTTGAGTCTACTTTAATAAACTCCGATAAAAAAATCGATTTTTTTTTAAAAAATTTCTTTGACTACCACCTTAAGCAGTAATGACAGTTCAGGTGAATTTTTCTGCGAATATGCCGATTCCAATTGAGCAAAATAAAAAGGACCGAGAGTCAAACACTGATTACGTGTTTGTAAGGAATGGTGGCATCGTAAATTGGGCATGTCGAAAACTGAATTGTGTTGCATTATCAACAGAAGCAGAATTCATCGCTTTGTCCGAAGCATGTCAAAAGGCATTTTGGTTGCGACGATTGCCGAACGATTTGCAACAACCAATTCAAACAACAATCTACGAAGGCAGTCAGAGCTGTATGAAACTCATCGAAAAGGAAAAATTGTCAAATCGAACGAAACATGTGGACACGCGATATCATTTTGTATAAGTTTACATACAACAAGAATTCGTATCGTGCATGTATCATAGTTTAGAAAATATGTTGGTCGATTTACTAGCGAAACCATTGCCGGCAAAGCGACATATCATGTTACGCGAGCGATGCGGATTGAATTGAATTAAACAAATTATTTGAATGAGGAGGAGTGTTGAAATAGGCAATAAACATTCTAAATTATTTCATCAAGCAAACAAATTAAATAAACAGTTCTGATTTTTACAGTAATATTTTACACGACACTGTCGCTTTTTTTTCTACAGTGGCTCACAGCTTATTTCGTGGATATAACTTCTGAGAACAGATTTCTTTATATTTTATAATAATCTTAAATTGTATGTATATGTTTAAAGGTATACTATTTTTTATTGTAATCACAAAAAAAACACAAAAATTCATATAATAAAAAAATATTTAACATAAAAACAAATTTCAAAGGATAGCAACTTCACAGCTTATTTCGTGTACATATTACAATTAATAAATTTATTAATAATTTATAAATTAACATATTTTTTTTATATTTTTAATAGAATTAATATTTTGTGGGATATCCCTTTTGTTTTAAAACTGCATTTAGTTTAGATTGTATAGAATTAACAAGTTTTATTTTTGTATATTCGGTTGTTATCTTCTGCCATTTAAGTTACAGTGCCATTTTTAAGTCCTGCTTATAACTTATCTGATGTTTTCTAATATTTCTCTCCAGAACACTCCATAAATTCTCAATAACACTGTCCTGGTAAGACCGAAAATCTTCTCTTATACTCAATTTCTGAGCACTTTGTAATAAATTGTTGTTCAATAGGTTTAAATAGCCATTTTTGTCCATCATGCCATCAATAAATACTAAGTTTCCGACTCTAGCTGATGACATGCATCCCCACACTATTACATGGCCTCCACCGTGCTTTACTGTACCACGTAAATTTTTTGGTTGCAGTTCCGTATTTGGTTTTCGCCAAACGTATGACTTACCGTCAGACCCAAAAAGGTTATATTTACTTTCATCAGCAAATATAACGGTTTTCCAGAAGGCTTGGTCCTTGTTAAATGGTCTTTAGCAAACTATGTAACGCGATGAAGGAAATCCTTCATCCCGCTTCAGATAATGGGGATTTCTTAGACCGGAGCAGCACGATTTTGCCGACGACTGAGGAGCTTAGGGTGGGTCATTAACCTAAGAAATCCTCATCCTAGTTCGTGCTGATGCAAAACGGAACGGGAAATGGATCATGATACCGTACTACTTTAAGCGGTATATGCGCTTAACCGGGTGATTACATTGCCGCTATTATTATTTAACGGAAAACCTTCACTTTCGTCGCGTATCACTCATGACCCAGATAATTGCCTTCCTAACCTCCGGAGAAAGCCCGGGAACCCTCTTATGAGTTCCTCACTCACTCATGTCGGGGAATTGAATTTAAGTGAATTTGAATGCCTGTTCCTAGATACTCACAAAATTTGTAACATGTAAAAGTAAAAATAAAAATATAACGATATGATTTAAAAAAAAAATTTTGTTTTAAAATATAAAATACTTAAGTTTTATTTCAACTAATATTTCATTTATTAGTTAATTCTTTATTATTTAAATAAAATTGATTGGATTACTTGCTGCTTCCTGTTGCTTTTATTCTTCCTCAGTTCTCCTTCACTGATTTTCCCGTCCAATCGAGGCACAAAGATTTCCACTTTCTTTTTTTTTTATTAATGTATCTATTATTGGTGTCTTATTATTTTTTTGTTTTTTTTTTATTGATTACACATTAATTACTTTTTGACTTTAATTTTTGTTTTATTCACTGAAACCTTTTTTTTACAACACGAAATTATTCATTTCTGTTCAAAGTTTCATCGTTTTTTTTAATTTTTTTTCTTGTTTAAATTCAATAGTGTTTTATCGCACACCGTCTGTCTTAGCCTCCACGAAAGCTCTTTCTCGCTGTTTTAAATTGGGCCGGCAGACGAGAGGAATCAACGGCTTTCCTTCCAATCTCGTCGATAATTTTGGCGCCATAGTACTTTACAGCAGTGCTGCCCTGAGAGTTTTTGGCCCATAATTTTTAGTTTAAATATTTGGCGCGAACTGATTTTGTTTTATTATTTTCTTTTAATCTTATTATTTTAGTGTTATTTATAAGGTTTATGAACAAATAAAAACAATGTATCCTAATCGTATCTAAAAACAGTATGAATAACAAAAAAAAATGAAGCAATAAATTGCGATCTAGCTGAGGAAGGAGTAAAAATAAATTCTGATGCAGATCAAAAAAAAATTTACAAAAAAACTACTACTCTTTAGAATTTTTGGGCTGACAAACGGCTTGTTACGGGCTGTTCTTCCATGGAAATTAGCACTACGAAGTGTTCTTCATATAGGTTCAGGTTTGCATGTCTTTCCAAGCAATGTTTCTGCTTCTTTCGCCAGAACTGGTGCGTTTAAAGTGGGACCTTGTTTAATTTTTCGTAATATCCAGCGTAAATCTGCCTCTGTAAAAATTTTATTTAGTGCTTCTCGGCTTTTATTAGCCACTCTATTCTCACGAACATATCGTTGTACAATGTATTGAACTGTAGAAGCACTCAAATTCACGTTTTCGATAATTGGTTTTTGTGTTTTTCCATCTTTAAATTGCTTAATTACAAGTTCACGCTTTTCTATTGATGTTCGGCGACCCATGGTAAGAATGTAACTGATTATCACTTTCAAACTTCAAAACTAAATTTCAAAATGTCTATTCCTTCATTCTATGCAAATTCGCGTTTCTAGAAAAAATACTGATTGATTCTAATAACAGTAAATCTGCACTCACGAAATAAGCTGTGAGATCGATTTTCTATATTTTTTGTTTTTGTACTAAATATTTTTTAACAGTAAATCATTGTGATGTTTTTTTTTCTCTTTTTATAACAAACAACATATTTCTCTTCAAACAAATGATTTTTTTTTTGTTAATTGCATTAAATGGGAAAATATTAAGTAATATTCTTTTGAAAATTGACCACACTAAATAAGATGTGAGCCGCTGTATATTGTACTCATTCTTGTTGAAGCACTCAAGCAGTTCAGTTCACATTAAATTTCATTCACATACATTCGCTCTGTTTTATTTCACAACATCTTGTTTGCTTAGCTCTAACCATAGAAGTAGTAGTAAAGGACCATTTCTGAATTGAAGCAATTTTGCTGGTTAAAAAAAGAAATGAGTATGAAAAAAAACGAGGAACCAGTTTAAATCCCAGTGCCGCCGTTAAAGTTTGAATAATTCGATGGGGGGCCCTTGTATACATATTAAGTACCTTACAATGAAAATTAAAATTAAAAATACATGTCAGCCAACAAGTCAGGCATAACTTTATTATTTTTCAGTTAAGTTGGCGTGTGGTGGAGGGCGAACAGGCAGACGCACTTTTCTAAGCAATCACAATTCATTTTTAAAAGTATATAATAAAATGAATTAGCTATTGATTAACTCGATAGCTGCTTTAATAATGCATAAAAATTATGTTATTTATTATACTCTAGATAAAATCTGAGAGTAACGCTAAGAAATACGGCTCGGAGAAAAAAGTGAATGATACAGAAGTTCATACAATTACTCAAAAATCTCAAAACCGGATGTCCGTCCGTCCGTGTCCTCTCTAGCTTGAGAACGCGTTGATCTAGAAAGTAAAAATTTTATACACGTCGTTTTTGACAAAAAGGTAAGGACACGTTCGTGAACGGGCCAAATCGCTCCACCCTTTCTACCCCCTCCCATACAAAATGACACTATTACGCAATTTGACAATGAACGGATTTGCTCGAAAACTGTAATAGCCATAAGTCTGAAATTTTGAATATATTACTTTTATGATGATTGCAGTCTATCGTATAAGAATTATACGTGTCCTCCTCCTCCTTCCACCACCTTCCATACAAACTGCACTTTTTTATCAAATACTCTAAGCCAATTTACTCAGTGCGTATAAAATTTAGCGAGCTGAAATTTAGCACTGAATATTTATTTAGAATTATTAGTAAGACCAAGAAAAATTAGACTATTAGCTTCACCCCTCTACCCCCTCCCATTCAAAATGACACAATTTTGCAATTCGACAATAAACGGCTTTTCTCGAAAAGTATAAATGCTATTGATCTGAAATTTGGAATATATTACTTTTATAATAATTCCAATCTGCTGTATAAAAATTATTTAAATTAGTTCAATGTTGTCACCCCTACAAAATTTCTTAAAATAAAAAAAATTCTCCTTCATCTAGAGTATCGCACGATTGGGCTTTACGCCCAATCGTAGCCCTGTTATGTTTTTTATTTTCTTTCTACATCCCTTTATAAGTAATTAATTTTGTAAGCTTACTTTCAGTTGGACATTTTTCAGGCGTTGATTTTGTAATATACATCGAACCAAGTAAATATGTATTATGATTTCTTTCTGTTATGTGATTAATTTCATTACAAAATGTGTTTTATCAGGTAATTTTTCTGTAATATTGCAACACATTTTTTTATAAAAATATTACGATATATTTCCGTTCACTTTCATGTGGTGTCTAATTTCCTTTTCGGCAACAATACAAATATCAATGACACTTTGTGAAGGTGATTGCAAAAATCCTTTATTTTTGAAAGCCATTAAAGAATGCGAATTATATATAGAAACCGAACCAAACAATGCAGATAAACAGTCTTGATATTTAAGATTTGATTAATTTAATTAGATATAACAGCATAATTTATAAACGCTTTACGATTTGCTGCGCTATATCATTATGATTAAAATGTTGGGAGCAAATTCGCTCCTTGCCTATAGGAGACTAGTCACAACGATTAATAGCCTCTAGCCATTGTTTTCTATTATGATCATTCTTTGGAAACCTTAAAAAATTAAGCAATTGCTTATTCTCTCAGACAGTCAAAAATATTTAGCAAAAAGAGTGTGTGTTTTTTTTCGCAAACAAAATGTTATCTATTACAATGAAAAACGCAAACTTTGAAAATTACTTTTTTGAATCATCGTCCAAATATTGTGAGTATTTCGCTTTTTTTTACGACAAAATTAACAGAAATATGGTAAATATCAGTATTTTTATTCTTTCTGATTTTTTCTGTGTATAACTGTATTACACAAGCTCAGTGCTGCAGGGAATACATGTAAGATCTAAATCTCAATTTTCACTCTTCACGGTGCGAACAAGTTTTCTTCAATATGCTCAAAATACAAAAGGTAAATTTTTATCGTACAGAAAATTTATGTACACATTTTTTTATTTACGTTGGAATCGATTTAACATAGCTACTTTAGTTTATGAGTTATTTATGAAAAACGCATTTTCAAAGGGCTTTTCACATGTTTCAGCGCTATACTTTTTTTTTAAAATCATTTTGAGGTCTGCAAAACGCAAGTGCAAAGTTTCAAAGGCGCACGATTTATTTTCGATATAAATACCGCATTTCCACGACTTTTTTTTTTAATAATCCTGAATTACTCAAACCCAAAAATTATGTTTTTTCTATTTTAAACATATATTCGATTTATTATTTTTTCCTTTGAAACACTACATCACGACCTAAATCGTAATCGTCAAGAAGATCTTAAAAAAAAAAAAAACCATTGCGAATATTAACAGCATAGTTTTGCTCCAGCCATTACAACCCTATATACTACGCCACTGCACTAATATCGAACTGCGAAATCGAATTTTTTTAAATTTGTTATTCTTGAATGAAAACTTAAGAAAAGGACAAAACCCCAACTGCAACCAGTTTCACTGTTTTAGTACTTACCTAAAAAATGATACCTCATCGCCCTTTTTGGCGTACTTTTTACCACAGGTGAAAATACATACAACACTTCATGTCTTTTTTCACTTAGTAATAAAATACTTCAAGTGTTTTTTCACTTAAAAACTCTTTTAACTTTCGGAATTCTTAGGAAATAGTTTATTGATTTCATCCTTTTATTGTTCTGAGTCTGAAAATATTCACTTTTCGAGGAGAATGATTTACGATAGAGAAAAGAAAGGTGATACCTGCACTTTTGCTTGTATTGTCGTCGAAATGAGAGCTAATTAACCGATTTTAGGGAATCTGAGAATGGTCGGCGACAGGTGAGGATCGTTTTATTCATGTATAGGAATTGCTTCAGTTTTCTTTATAGGGGTTTATAAGGCTCTTCATTTCCATATATACATGAGCACCTTTTCGAAAAATGCGTATAAAATTGTATGAGACCCCTTAATAAGACGCTGTGAATGCTAATTGGATCGAAAAACTTTACAAAACGAGCTGTTTTGCTTCTTTGAAAATGAAATCGAGAATACTTCACATCCGACTACCACGCCAACCGTGGCAGTACTAATTTATCGTAGAATCAAAATGCGCGGTTGCCAATTCGTTTAGTAGCAATTTTCCAAAAACATTTTCAACTGAAAACTTTATTATTATCTAAGAGGCCGATGAAATGTCATCAAGCGATAGTTGGTGACGGTGTTTCGCTGCGCCGATTTTTGTGTTACTCACGAGGTTTTTTCCCAACCTAACTAAATAAGAACTGGTTTGGTTATTCCTCAATTGTTTTTTTTTCCTTACTATGTTGGCTTGTCCGTCAGTTCTCGCAGTAGTCGCACGAAGTTCGATCCGTCTAGGCAACAGGAAAATCTCCACAACTATCATGGCGCAAATTAAGGTAAGTGCCCTCGACTTTTAAGTGGAAAAGAATAGTTAGTTCCGCGGTTGTTACGTAAGAGTTTGAATTGATTTTGCAAGATATTTAGATATTTCTCCATTTTTAGGTCGGCGATAAAATTCCGAGCGCAGATCTTTTCGAGGATTCGCCCGCCAATAAAGTGAACATTGCGGATCTCAGCGCAAACAAGAAGCTGATAATTTTTGGGGTGCCGGGCGCCTATACCCCGGGATGCTCAAAGGTAAATTTTTCACTATATTTGGTGCCCCATAGGCATTAAAATTAGTTTTAATGAGGTTCCCTTTCCCTTTGTGTTAAATTCCGTGTACCGGTGCTGGCTGACGGTTGTTTGGATATGTATTTCATTTACGTGCCGTTGTCTTGGATTAGAAGGGTGCCCGTCACGATTCTTGATTTATTATTTCGCTAATTAACAGTTGTCCTTGGGTTGAAACCAGCTTTCAAAAGAAAAAAAAACTTCTGTGCTCTTCACGATTATTTTATCAAAAAATCGTACTATATCTTGTTTGTTAGCATTTCACTAAGATATAATTGGACTTAGCTATTGATTGCACGAAAAAATAAAAATAAAAGTGGCTTTCGACTACTTTTTTTAGTGTCTGTTTTGGAACTTTCCGGATATGCGAGTCATACACATTATCTTAAACTTTGTTGGTTATGCATTGGATTTGGATTGCCTGATCGCAGGGTTTGATAATGGGATGGTGAAATCTCCGATGTTAGATAACATTGGTAATTTCAAGGATTATCTATCGATTTACATCAACTTTTTACTCTGAATTTAAATAGTGTTCCTAGAACAGAAGGACGTAAAATAAAGTCTTATCGAAAACCTAAACATTTTCTCATGATCGTCAGTTCTTGTGACCTTTATTAGACAGCAACTGTGCTTTTCGAAATCATGTAGTCACTATTCCGTCCCGTCGGAACTTATATTTTATCTCTTTAGCATGGTTTTGGTCTGACTTCCGAATACACGTCCGTGTCGAGTATAATATAGGGGTCGGACACCCTATACAGCGGAGTACAGCGTCAAGCGAGATTACATATGGAATGCTTTGCGTAGGAGAAGTGTTCCAGATAAAATCATAGCAATGATTAAAGAATCCTACGAAGATGCAAGGTGTCGCGCCTTGCATAGAGGAGAGCTGTCCGAGAGCTTTTCTGTGCGAACGGGTGTCAGACAAGGCTGCATATTATCACTAGCCCTGTAAATGACATCTTGAAAGCTGCACTGAAAGGTAAGGAAGGTAAAGGTCTTCAATGGAGAATATTTAACATCTTAAGTCACCTTCATTATGCTGATGACGTGTTTTTGCTTGCACATAACCGTTCAGACTTAGAGTCTAATGTTCGCTCGTTGCATTCTAAATGCAAAGAGGCGGGACTGAAAATAAGTGTGCGTAAAACCAAGTACATGCACATAGGTTCGAACACAAGCACATCGATTGTTCTTAACGGACAGGATGTTGAAGAGGTGCAAGATTTTTGTTATCTCGGAAGCATTGTCAGCATGGACGCCGGAGCCGAAAAGTATATTGAGGCTCGTCTAAATAAAGCTCGTCAGGCCTTCGGTATCCTTTCCCCTTTCTGGAGGTTAAGAGAGATCTCCCTTCGCACGAAGTTGTGAGCTTTTGACGCATGCGTCAAATCCGTGTTATTATATGGTTGTACTACGTGGAAAGTGACCGTTCAACTTACCAAGAAACTACAGACTTTGTAACACATGTGTGGGGCATTATATTATTTACTATTTTAAAAATACACCACTCAAAATTAATAACTTTTATGTTATAACAGTTTAATGAAAATTAATAACATTCTTATTATAATAATGTTTGCTTAGCCTTTTTAAATTCCAACTTAAAACTTAATAAGCGAAACAAAAGTTTTTTAATGAATATGTTGTTTACTATGATTAAATTAACATTTAGTACCCAAAACTACGAGGGTCGTTTGATAAGTCCCTGGCCCAAGTAAGAAAAAAGCATTTTTTCCGGAAAATTTTTTTTTATTTTTCAACATAATCTCCCTGGAGGTTAATATATTTGGTCCAACGTTTCTCAAGTCTTTTCATACCGTTCAAAAAGAAATTTTTGTCACAGTCTGCAAAAAATTGGGAAACGGTTCTTGGTTCGATGAAAATTTTTGTCCACCGAGGTGAGTTTTCAATTTGGGGAACAAAAAAAAGTCACATGGGGCCAAGTCGGGCGAATAAGGTGGGTGGTCAACGATCTCATACCGCAAATCGTGTAATTTGGACATGGAAACCGCGCAGGTGTGGACAGGGGCGTTGTCGTGGTGGAACAAGATCTTCTTTGACACGTCAACTTAGAATGGCTGCCAAAAACAAGCTGTTACCTACAGAAACCTGAAAAAATTCATGAGACCGTTCGAAAGTGCCATCTACCTAGCGACAGCAAAAACTTTTTCGTGAAACCACGTTTTGTCATTTGGGCCAGGGACTTATCAAACGACCCTCGTAATTCAAAGTTATTTGTGTACTAAATGTGATAAAACTTTTGCTTGCGTCGCCACAACATGGAACCGAGCAATTGAGCAGGAGGCCAGAAGAATAAACAAGTCCTGGCAATAGCTTAAGGCCGATGCTCAGGATCGCACCTTGTGGAAGAGAGTTGTTTCTGTCATATGCCCCTAAAGGGGGTCTTAACAGGAATTTGATTGATTGACACCGTATACCAGTTATGTCGACATAGGTAGGAATCGTATGAAATGGACAGTCGCTTGTCAACCATGGGTGAGAAGAAGGGGTGGGGGGGAGAGAGAAGTTGGATTGTGCCTGGTATTCGAATTGTAATTAGGATAATTTAGGTGCAGAGAGAAGAAAATGGCGGTGGATATTGTACTTGAAACCGTGAAGGTTGTACTCGTTATAAAACAACAAATGAATGACTGCCTATATTTCACTTTACGAGAAGGCAAAGGTTTGAGGGCTTACTTGTTTAGCTTGGCGACCGTTACGGAATCGACTCGAAAGTGCCAAATTTTTCTTCAAAGCTCATTCATTGTCAGCGATGTAAGCGGTGCAACTGAAAATTATGCACGAACCAAGAAATGATCTGTATATCCAATTTGCGTTCAGGCTAGTTGATGGCAAATAGATCAAGATCAGTGGCGTGGCGTGACTTTATAGCTAGGGGAAGCAATTATTTTGCGCCAAGCTACAAGCGCTGCGTCAATACGCATGACTCCACAAGTTCACATCATTATTTGAAACACTTCTACTCATCCGAGAGTGGTGCGGTTTTCGGCAATAGATCTAGAATCCAGTCTACATTATTAATCGGAAATAAAAAAAAATCGATTTTAATAAATTTATTAGGTAGTGCTCCTCTGAAACCAATTTTTTCACTCAAAGCACGAAAAAATATGGGCAATGTTGCCAGATCTATCTCTTCACATTTTTCTTCCTGATAATTTTTCGGCTGGTACAGAAATTTCAATACTGGCAAAACTTTCATCGAGAGCCAGAGCTTGCGACTGAAAGCACCAGCTAGAAGCAATTGCATTAGCGCATCTCTCCTTCGTATAGAAGTGAAACTTGCGCTCGCTGCGAGCGAAAATTTTACTGGTATTAGCCGGTGATCTCGTTCTCTTGTATATATATGTTCTCTTGTATTCTAAAAGCAATGAAAGGAAGAATGGAAGCATTTTAATGGGCGCATCTCTCCTTCATATTGAAGTCGAACTTCCAGAAAATTTCGTTCGTATTGGCCAGCTATCTTGTAAATGCGTTTTTAAAATCGCATTTTTTTCCCTGTGGGAGGCTTTCAACTTTCGTTTGTCAGAAAATGCGTGAGAAAAAAAGCTGTCCTGATCACGTAAATGCTGTTAACAGTGGTAGACGAAAATAATGCGCGCTTTCTCTTAAAGAAATTTTCATATCCGTACTGATTCCAGTTCAGATTTTCTAAACTGAATAAAGGGCAAAACGTAAGGGAAGCATTGCTTCCCTTGCATCAATGGACGTCACGCCACTGGTCAAGAGGTGGGGAAAACGTCCCAAAATTCTTCGGAGGACATTTCTTTCGAATGCGAACTGCTTTTTTTGAAGTTCGCGTTAATGTCAACGTCTCGCTGCCATAATAGAGCACAGGTCGTAAAATAGTTTTATATATTCGCAGCTTATTGCTGTTGGATTTCATTATTGGCAGTACGTTTTATTTGCTAGTATTACCCGTCGATTCATTTCGTCCGTTTCATTGCCGTCCTTTGCTAGATTAGCCCCAAGATATATGAAATTGTCTACACCGTCCACATTATATTCCAAAATTGTTATGCTTTGCCTGATTGCCGTTCGTCTTGTTTGCGTCATTAATTTCGTTTTGCTCTCATTATGCGCAACCCGACTTCTTTTGCGGCTTATTCAAGATTGATAAAAACCTCCTTAGCATTAGGGAAGGATCCTGCTAGGATGTTAATGTCGTCAGTGTATGCTACTAGTTGGGTGGACTTTAACAGTAGTGTCCCGTTGGTGTTGATTGGAATTTTTCGGACGACATACTCTAGTCCCAAGTTGAAAAGCATGGGGGCTAGACCATCTCACTGCTTTAAACCACATTCCGTTCGAAAACTGGTTGTGGAATCGTTTTGTATTCTCACTTGGGATTCAGTGTTCGTCATTGTGAGTGTTATTAGTCGGCCTAGTTTTGGGGGAACTCCAAAATCAATCATGATTTGGTACAGTAATCTACTGTCGATACTGTATGCTTGTTTAAAATCGACGAAGATTTGGGGCACGTCTGTGTTATATTCCCATCATTTCTCAACCATCTGATTTACCGAGAATATTTGGTCCGTTGCCGATGGTCCGGTTCTATTCGCCAATTATGTCATTAGTATAGGACTTAAGACGACGTTCAATTATTTTTGTCAGTATTTTACAGAACGTACACAACAATGATATTCCTCCGTAATTCTCACAGCAGATTTTGTCTCGTTTCTTGTAAATTGGACAAATGATGCTTTTTCGCCAATCGTCGGAAATGTTTTCCTCTGTCCAAATTTTGCTGTGTAGTATTTCAGCGACACAGTTTCCATCGTTTTTTTTCAGAAGTTCAATTGGTATTTAGGCAATTCCCGGCGCTTTGTTTTGATTTTGGTCACATAGGGCTGCTTTGATTTCGGCAAGCGTGGGTAGTGTCGATTATGCTGGTTCTTCTTCGACAGTTGAAACCTCAATTGAGATGTTGTCTGTTGTGATCGGTGCTAATGGAGAGGAATTGAGAAAATTTTCAAAGTAGGAAGCCCATCTCCTTTTGATTTTTTTCTTGTCGCTAATGATGTTGCGCTCTGCGTCTTTGCAGTGTCTGGTTTTTGACTTATATTCCTTCTTAGGTCTTTTACAATTGCGTATGCGCCCTCATTTTTATTTTTAAATTTATACTTGGCCTAAAATTACAATGAAAAAGAAAATCGATCGCAAAAAATAAGGTAAAATGCTTGGCCTAAAATCTTTCTATTTGAAAATTGCCTGCCTGTGCTTGAACCTGATATCCAAACTCTAATAAGAGAGAGTCCGTTCCTATACAGTAACTCTACTGTAGACTAGTAACGTCTATGGCCTTTTGAACACGCCATCAAAAGTGAGTTCGTTATTAATTGTCATTGTGTTCATCTCATAGTTCTCCATAGCTTTTTGAATGTATCGAATTTCGATACCCAAAAAAGACATTTTGCGGGGAAGTTTAATAATCTTCTTTCATTTGAAGATAATGGCTGCGGAAAGGGATCGCTTGTTGGTTGAAGCATATGGTGAATATTCTGAGACCCAAAAATTTGTGAACAATGGTTTGAACGTTTCAAGAGCAGTGATTTTGATAGAAAAGACAAGGAGTGTACAAAACATTCAAGAAAGTTTTAAGATTCAGATTGGAAAACATGAAGATTTTTTAAACGTTAAAACAATTGGCAGAAGCATTAAATGTTGTAAAGTTCACCATTTTCGAACCGTCTACACGCATTGGGAAAGATTCGAAAGGATGGAATGTGAGTTTCGTACGAATTCAAGGAAAGAGACATGGAAAGGCGAAAAACCACTTGTCATTATTTGCTTGCCATACAGAAGAGAAAAGGTTTTTTTGTATCTGTTTCGACAATACACAGAGCAGAAATTGGGTAGACCCAGGCCAGCTTTCAACATCACAGCCAGTGCGTAGTATACATGAAAAGGAAGCTTTGCTGTGTATTTGGTGGGATAGTAGAGGAGCTTTGTATCACGAAATGCTGAAATATGATGAACTCTGGCGATCGATTTCGACAACAATTAATTACGTTGAACCCATAGTGTACATAGGTACAAAAATTATTCGAATCCCCCACTCCTTCCTCCACCACCCATACAAGCCGCACTTTCCATGACATACTATAAACCAATTTTCTCAGTAGGTTTAACGTTTGTCGAGCTCAAATTAGCATTATTATTAAGATCGCAAAAAATCAACTAATTAGCTTCACTGTTTCTACCCTCTCCCATACAATATGACTCAATCTTACAATTTCACAAAACATCGATTTGCTTGAAAAGTATGAATGTTATTGATCTGCAATTTAAAATGTATCAGTTACATGATGATTATAGTTGTTTCTCAAAAAATTACTAAAAACCACTACCACTTCCCATACAAACTGTACAATTTCACTAATTTTCTCAGTATATCGATGTGATAAATACAATGGCTAAATTCCACTACACGACAAAAAGAAAAACGCAACCCTGTCACTTTTCTACGGTAGCATTTTTCTGTAATATTATTGACGAGGGGATACTGTCGACGTACACTGCTCGTCACCAGAATAGGTTCGAGAATTTTCATTTACGTTTTCTCTCATATCTCAAAAAGTACAACATGTACATTATATTTTTGTTGGATGTTTTAAACTTTCTTTTGTTTAGACTTGATACTACAAAAATGAGGACATTTCTGTGACTGTACCTATGTTAAATCTTGCTTCGATTGTTTTGTTCACTACTACGGTGTGAAATCTTTTATTTTTAACAATTTCGGTAGTGTAGAGAGATTTTAGTGTAAAATGGGTCGCGGTAAACAACTGGATGACTTAGAAACGGGTCAAATAAAAGGTTACATGTGGCATAAATCAGAAATTACCAGAAAAATTGGTCGAAGTCAAAATGTAGTGAGCAATTTTATCCGAAAAGGTGCAAATTACGGAAAAAAATATGAAAGGATGTCTTTATTCAGCAACAACAGCAACAGACATTTTGTCCGAGCTGCGTCGAATTCTCGCCATTTTGCATCGAAGCGAGCCTATCAACTGCAACTTAAAAAGACTAAAACTAAAAAAAAACACCGCTTAATGGGCTACAGGTCTTCGTTTTGCTCGAGTGCATATGACCCTGCAATAAGGAGTGGCACACCATCGTCTTTTCCGACGAAAAAAAGTTCAACCTCGACGAACCTGATGGATATAACTTTTATTTCCACGATATAAGAACGCCTGAAAACTATTTAAGTCGTCATCACAGCTGTGCAGGCGGTGTAATGATATGGGGAGCCATTTCATATTATGGGACTTGTGAATTACAATTCTTAACTCCCAAAATGAACGCGAACGCTTACAAATCGGAATTGGAAAAGGCATTTCCACACTTCTCGAATACTTTTGGACCAATTACATGGACGTTCGAACATGATAATGCCCCCATTCATACTGCGAGAGAGGTAAAATCGTGGATCAAGGGTCAAAATGTCAAGCTGCTTGAATGGCCGCCATACTCTCCTGATCTTAATATTGTAGAAAATATGTGGGGACTTTTATCACGGACGGTGTATGAAGGGGGGAGACAGTACGAAGATACTGAGACCCTAAAGGAAGGCATTGAAAGACCGTGGGCTCAAATCTCCCTTCGAGACATGGAAATTATTATGCTTCATTGCCAGACCGGATTTACGAAGTCGTTTTGAACCAAGGAGGTAGTCCGCACTATTAAAATATTTTAAAACTAATCACTTTTATGTTATAACCAATATAAGCTTGAATTTTTGCTGTAGATATGAATTTGTATACTATTTTGTGTTTGAACCTATTCTGGTGACCAAAAAAAATGAACTTTTTGTTAGGTTTTTTAGAAAAAAAATTATAATGTGTGCTTTAAATCCCAAACTATTTTACTTCATTAACAACATCTTGGGCTTTCGATAAAAATTTATTATTCATAGAAAACGTCGGGTTGGTTACAGAGGTAGAGCTATTTTACTTTTGCACAAACGTTGAACCTATTCTGGTGACGAGCAGTGTATAATTCCAGAACACTGCGTACTTGAATATATCTTGGTTACCTCAATCTACGAAAATGAATAAATTTCTAAACAGAGGGTTGTGCAAAAGGCTAACAATCCCCTTCCACAATAAGTAATGAAAATGTTAAGGAACCTGAAGGTTAGGAGGCCACGTAATATGTTATAAATGTGAATTATAAAGTTACATTCCCTCAAAAACATGTTAATTGACCCCTTCTATACAAATGCACAATTTTCGAAAAAACGTTCTATACTTTACTCATAAATGGCGTATACCTTTAAAAGACGATACGAATTAATATTATATTTTATCCAAGGAAGATATATAGGAGTGCCTGATAGGCTGTCTCATGTGGAAATACATTTTGATTCGGAAATTTTCGAAAATTGTGTCCTTAACTTGGCTTCAAACTTTTTTTTCAAATTTGACAGTTGTTTCGGACAATTTAACGCGGGACAGAGTTAGTTGTAATAGGCTTATGTATGCTAGACAAAGATAGCTAAACGATTGTTTCGAAAAATTTTGAGCATTTCGCTAGTAAGGGAGGGAAATGCTTTCATTCCCATTTTCTTTCAAGGCAAACCATGCTCATAGTCTTTCCTTGATTTTATCGCTTTTCAATATTACTAGTTCCATTATCCTATACATAATTCAGCCTACTTATATCAAAATCTGAAGTTAATATGTATTAACTTGCATCATTTGTCAAAGTTTTTACGGCTAAATTTTTTTCCTATAAGCGTTCACATAAAATCTCAGAAAAGAAAATCAAAAACCAAAGGAATCGGTCACATTTCATTTTGCCTAACATTCAGAACATTTACTTTTACAGAATATCGCAATCTTCCCTACACGTAATGACAAAGGTATATATACTAATGATATAGCAGCAAAACAACAATTGCGACCATAAGAACCAATGTCTCTTTTATTTTATTTTTTCCACAATATCTCATACACAAGCAGCTTGATCAATGATAGTCGCAAGAAACAGTGGTCTATTACAAGCTAACAATAGCCGCTGGAGATCGGTCGTCCATTTAAAAGCTCGTACCTCGGATTTTAGTTACTTAGGACGTCTAATATATTCTATGTTCTTTGCTAAAGGCTACCCCATACTTCTCCGTGCTCCGCCTCTCTGTTCCCATTGAACATTTCCTTTTTGGGCCTAGGAGGGTGGACGAGGTGGTGAATCAAACACAACGTTTTAACAATTAAAAAACATTTTATTGAGTATTATTTATTATTATTTATTTAAGTTAGGGGACTAAGTGAGTGCACTGCGGTCTTTCCGACCTATTGTACGATAATTGCCCCTTTACCCTACCATATCCCAGTAGCTTTAGCTAATTTGAGTATAAGTGAGGGAGCCATGTTGGCTAGTTCCTCGGTGGATAGGATGCCCTTCCCAAGAATCTTGAGTCTGCTCCTTGCCATTGCTTCACAGTGGCATAGGATATGTATTGTCGTTTCTGAGTCTTCGAGACAGAGACGACATATGTCAGTTTCAGCTAAGCCCATTTTTTTGAGGTGATGGTTTACTCCACTGTGCCCCGTAATTAGCCCGATTAGAGTATTGATATCCCTTTTGCTGAATCTCAGGATATCCTCCACTTTGTTTTTATGTGGTAGGATTAATTTTTTCGAGGTTGATAAACCAGGAAGTCTATTCCAGTGGATTATATGTTCTTCTTGAACCCACTTCTTAATTGAGGAGTTAAGAAACCCTTTTGGTTTTCCACAGAAAGGTTTTTATTGAGTATTGAAAAAAACCGAAATAACTGAAGACAACTGAACTCGAACTGGAAATGTTAACGACCAAGAACGACTGTCGTAAAAAGCCAGCGCGACTGCCTTTTAATTTCTGTAATTCTGCTGACGCTGCGGCGTGTCTGGCTGGCGTACTTTTTGCAAGATAAGCAACAAAGTATTATCGTTGCTTGATCGCGCGCGCGCATCGTCGGGCATGCCGTTGATCCGTTGCATATCTGGCGATATGCAGAAGGTGACGATTGCGCGATCAGCAAATCTGGATGTATGGAAACGAGGACGGATTTGCTTGTGTGTCGTCAGCGTAAATCCGTCCGATTTCGATGCGGCTGGAATGTGCCGACGACGTCGTATCGCTACATTAATCCGACGTCGTGTCGCCACACCTTTAACAATTCGTCACCTAATAATTGAATGTTCTACCACACGTTCCTTTCTTGATAATATCTCCCCCATTCATGTCCTCTTGGGCCCAAATCAAAATCATAGCTCACCGTGATTCCAACTTCTTTCGCGTACCCACATAACAAAACTGCTTTAACAATATAATTCTGCTGCTAAATTGCAACAAAAATGCTGCAAACGTTTTCAGTGTAAAAGTTGCACACAGAAGGAAGTATTTTTCTGCTGCGGACCGTTTTTAAATAAATAAATATAGTGTCTGCATAGCTAGAAATAAATTTAGGACTTAAAGGGTTAAGATAAAAGGGAATAAGTCCATGCTCCACTGAGAGTTTATTTGACATTGTTAGGGTGCGAAGAACTGGCTGTGGCTGAACTCTACTGCTCTATCACACATGGTGATAAATTGATTTTTGGTTGACTTTTACAAGCAGCCCTGCTGTGGAATAACTGTAACCCCATTTTCATAGGAGAAAGGGCAAAGATTGGCTTTATTTCAATTACAAGTAGTTTCTTCCTTAACTTACTTTTTTTTTCTTAAATGCAAATTAATAAAATTAAAAGTTTAATCATCTTTCAATATATTTTTCATTACAGACTCACTTGCCAGGTTACGTTGAAAAAGCGGAAGAACTAAGAAAGACACTTGGTATTGATGATATCGCTTGCGTGTCCGTTAACGATCCGTTCGTTATGTCAGCATGGGGCAAGGAGCATAATGCAACTGGAAAAGTTCGTATGTTAGCCGATCCAGCAGGAAAATTTGCTCAAGCTTTGGACCTGACCGTCGACTTGCCACCATTGGGCGGTATTCGTTCAAAACGGTATTCGATGGTTGTCGAAAATGGCATAGTAAAGGAATTGAATGTTGAACCCGATGGCACCGGATTAAGTTGTTCGCTTGCCGACAAATGGAAGAAGTAAATGAAGTGATAATTTCAGGGACTTGTTCGAATAAAAAAAAAAAAAGAAAAACGAATATTTAAAAGTGCAAACAACAGCAATAAATCGATATTATATCAAAACTATTCAAACAATTATCATGTGCACTCCTAGAGGAGCTTTTACTCGTAGAAATAGCTTCGAATAAGGAAATTTTCTCCTTCTAAAGCCTTATAATAATTCAATTATTTTGTTTTATAATTTTAAAATTGGTTTTTCTTTCTAATGTTAAATGGATTCTATTTTTGAAAAGTTTCCCAAATTAAAAATAAAACAACTAAAAAGTAGAATTAATTCGTGTTTATTTTCTATTTAGTTGTAAATTGCTCAGCATAGATTTGTAATCCGACTGAATTGGCTGCCGTCAATGGTAGGATACCGATTTTTGAACTCTCCGCAATATTTGATTCTGATTCTTGCAGCCAGGGGAAATCCTGAAATTAGGTAGTCCGTATCAACATAAATTACAATAGAAAACAAACTACTAAAATTATAAACAAAAACTTACCTGCAACGATGTTTTGTGACTCATTTTAACAAATCCGGACTGCGTTGCATGCAAACGGACCTTGAATTTAGCATCTTGAGGTAGCTTACCCAATGGACTAATGCGCTCGGAAAATTGCAGTAATGACTTTCTTATATCTTCTTCAAATTTAATAAGGTATTTGTCGTCTTCGGTTTTTTGTTCATACAAAATTGCATTGTTATCATCGATTTCAAAAACATATGTCTCGTACGTCGTATACTCGTTCTTGTACAGTACTATTTCGACTTTAAAAAGTTCGTTGTTGGCTTTCAATTCTTTTGCTGATTGTAAAACTTTCAGGATGTAATCATTTAATGGAGGAAATATCGATATGAAAACTGGTGTATTGTAGATTTTTCGTTTTCGAAATATTTGTTGCGGATAGACGTTGCGTGTGTAAAGAATTGTATTTACGAAGATTTCGAGGATCTCGATGAAAATATCTGTAACTAGTGATTTAGAAAAGTAAACTATTTTTTTATCTTATCTGGCGATTGATTTATGTTATTAGGTGTTGCAATTAATTCGTAGCGTTTTACAAAAGGTGGCATTACTCAAGTATCCGTAGTCACATATACAAAAGCAAATATTCTCCATAAAGCTACTGTCATGGCGCATCTAGTCCACAGAACGACATTTCTTTATCCGGTTTATAACATTTTGTTGTGCGTCATCAAACATGTCAACGTTCGTGCCCGAAAATCTGTTTTGGCGGGGAGTGTTGCTTCATTACTTCCACATGAAGAAAAGTGCCGCGGAAAGTTATCGCATTTTAGTAGACGTTTATGGTGAATATGCTCTAGCTGAGCAAACTTGCAGAAAGTGGTTCGCTCGGTTCAAAAATGGAAATTTTGGCTTGGAAGACGGAGCGTCCCGGACAGCCGAAAAAGTTTGAAGATGAAGAAATGGTGACAATGCTCGATGAAGACCAGTGTCAAACGCTTGCTAGGGACCTCTACAGACGTCAACTGATGCGTTTGAGCAAAGCATTAAAAGAAAAGCGCCCCCAATTTAAGGATCGACATGACAAGGTGATTTTGCTCTACGACAATGCCCGACCCCATGTTGCAAAAGTGGTGAAAACTTATTTAGAAACGCTGAAATGGGAAGTTTTATCCCACTCGCCATATTCACCAGACATGGCTCCATCAGATTTCCAATTGTTCCTGTCCATGGCGAATGGCTTGTCAGAGTAGCACTTCGACAACTACGAAAGTACCAAGAATTGGATCGATTCATTCATCGAATCTAAAGACGAAGAATTCTTTCGACGTGGTATTCGTGCTTTGCCAGGAAGATGGAAAAAGGTAGTAGAAAACGATGGACAATACTTTCAATAATACCACTGTAATAATATTTTCAGAATAAACCATCACACTTTGCAAAAAAACGCTACGAATTAATTCCAACCCCTAATATATATTTTTTTTTATTTATGACACGATTTCGTCCATTATAGATTATTTTTATTAAAATTGCGGGTATATTGTTATGCGGAGGCTAGAAACTATGCATTTATTTTGAGTAATATTCGTTTCGAATGGATTTGAGCTAGTGATTTTGAAAGAAGGGAATGACAAAAAAATTATGTGCGACATGGTCGACCGACCCACTTTCGTCTTTGAATCTCAATTCCTGTCTTAGTATGTCCAGTTGTACTTCAAAGTTCGTCGTTGCATATGAGATCTGGTCAGAATATCACTAAAAAACATCGGATGCATTGGTTCACGAAAATTCTTTGGTAAGCTTAATGGTTAGTATGGTAAGTGCAACCATATATGATTTAGGTTTAGGTTGCAGGAGGGTGGTTTTGTAGAACCACAATGCACTGGGGCCATCTAGTTGGGCCCATTGTACTCACCCTATTGATTATGAGATGGATGTCATTCCTCTCGTTCTAGCCACTTGGTTCGACTTGCGAACCTTAGCAGGCTCGAATGTTTGACGACTCTGAGGTCTTCTAGTTCTGAGAAGAATCTAGAGCCTAAACAAAGGAGACGACTGTTGGAGATTTGCGGACAGTGACAAAGATAATGTTCGATAGATTCTTCGTCTTCCTCGCAATCTCTGAAAAGTCTGTCGCTCGCGATCCGCATCCCTAAGTGCGTGCAGCTTTAGCAAGCAATGACCCGTGGTCAGGCCAACAATAGTTCGGACACTATAGCTTGTAACAGCTGAGCTGTAAAATTTTTATTCGGTTCTTCCCAAAAGGATTTGACCGTTCTGCAGCTTCCCAGTTGCCGCCACCCCGCCAAGAAAGAATCCAAAATAGTTTGTTTGAAACTAGTCTGCAGCACTGTTGGTGCAACATCGACTGACTTCCTAGTGGAATTGATGTTTGCAGATCCTTACCGTACAAGCGTGTCTGCTGCCTCGTTTCCTAACAGGTCGCTACCCGGCATCCAAATTAGAAAAACTTCCGTTATAGCCGCTAGGCGACTCAAATTGTGTATGCAAATCGACACTAGTTTGGACGTGATCCTGTACGATTGGAGTGCCAGAAGTTCTGTGTGTTCTGCATATCTAAAATAATTTTTGTACACTCGTTAATGGCTAATACGTCCGCTTGAAACACTGTCGCGTGTTCTGGCAGATGAAATGAAGTGTGAATGTCTAGGTCGTGGGAATAAATCCCTGCACCTGTCCCCTGGTTAGTTTTAGATCCGCACGTAAAGAGATGAGAACCTGTACAGGTGCTGAGTATCGTGTTTGTTGCCCATTCGTTTCGTTCACAAAACTTAATATGAAACCTCCGTTTCTTAATCTGCGGTTGGTTCATGCAATCATACTCGCAGTCTAAGAGGGAGTTTGCGCCTATAATGATGTTTATAATTTTTCCATGACCAATTTGTGGTGCTGACTACGAATTAGTGATATAATGATATAATGGCAGCTAGGCCCGCTGTTAGTTTTATAAAAGGAAGTGCAATCATATAATAACACAGATTTGACGCATGCGTCAAACGCTCGCAGTTTTGTGCGAAAGTAGATCTATTTTCATCTCTCGAAGAACGAGTTTTATTTTTACGAGCCTCCATATATCCTTAGACTCCACCGCCTATGCTGAAAATGCTTTTGAGGTAACAAAAATCTTGCACTTCTTCCACATCTTCTCAGAACAATCGGCTTGCTAGTACTCGAACTCACGTCATCAGCATAGTCAAGATGAATTAAGATGTCAAACAGTCCCCACTTAATACCTTTACCTTGATAACCTTCCGGTGCAGTTTTCAGTATGTGATTTATTACCACCAGAAACAGGACTGGTGATAATATGCAGCCTTGCCTGAAACCCGTTAGCATAGGAAAGCTCTCGGATAGCTCTCCTTTATGTAAGTCACGATAAATTGCAACTTCATAGGATTCTTTAATAATAGCTGTGACCTTATCTGGATAACCTCTCCTACGTAAAACCTTTGATATGTTTAATCCCGTTTAACGCCATCGAAATCCACAAACATGAGATGAAAGGACGAATCCATTTCGGCGGACTGCACTAATATTATCTGTAGGATATTTGTATTATATTATATAGGAACGGAATGGCGAATAAGATACAACCATAAGTTGTATCAACTCTACGACGAGCCAGAAGCTTCAACGCTCATCAAGCTACGTAAAATGCAGTGGGCTGGCCATGTAGAGCGAATGGAAGACGTGGGTTCGATTCTCACTCCAGACAGGGGATTTTTTTAAGCACGAATTTTTTAGCTGCTACTGGCGATGAAAAATTATTCGAAATAAAATGGGCAAACGGTGTAAAAGTTAAACAGTTCCACTTCAAGAAGGCCTAGATACTCAGTAGATGGTTTCTGTTCGCTTTCTATCATTCAGTCCCCCATAACATCTGCAAATATTTATCAATAGCGCCATATACCAGCTTCTGCACTCATTACGGTCGTTCTCACTCCTCTTCCTCTACCTTCCTAATCCCATTCCTTCCCTCCATGACTGTGTTTGTGCATTGCACATAAAGGCCGAAATTACCTATAACACAGGTCCTTCTGTAAAAAAAAAAGGAATCCCCAAACGTGGTCTTAAAGGCAAAGTGAGTGGTAGTAGGCAAACCACGCAAGCGATGGGGAGACTCGGTTGATGAAGACAGCAAAGCCGTTTTAAAAATTAGCTGATAGAGCTGGAGGACGCGGTCTTTAAATCGAGACGATTGGAGGCGATGACGGAGGGCAGGTCTGATAAGCTTTGAGAGTGCTCTTTACAACATAACTAATTATCTTAGTCATGATTTTCGATACGGATGTAAGTAGACATATCACGCCAATTGTCACAGTCCCGAAAGTCGCCCGTCAGGCCTTTCACAATGACACCGTCCTTCCTCAACAAAGAGAGAGAGGAGAGTATATCGGGAATTCGCGAGCGAATTCTTCTTGATAAATTGTTCGCGTTTTGTGAACGTTCCCTTTTTTTCTTCCCTTTCAGGACAATCTGCTCTTTCTCTCTCTACATGATTCGAAAAATTTTCGGAGCGCGAGGGAGTGTCCACGTAATTATTTCCAAGCCCTGCACCGGCGAAAATTTATTTACACAATTTCCTAATTTATTCTCTTCGAAATAATTAAAATATTGAAGTGCGCAAGGGGTGTTGGATTTCAAGTAAAAATTAAACAAGTTCACTTTAATTTAATATAACCGTAAATTTTATTTTCCAGTCACTTTAACACTTTTCCGTTTATTTCTTAAGCATTTCATCTGTCTGCGTTTCGTAAGCATTTCGTCTGTCAATGATGCGTGAGTATAGAATAGTAGATAGCAAATGTTCTTTAAGGTTGTTACAGTGGAAGATTGTGAATATATGACAAACGACTAGGGCTATCATGTAACAATATATACTTTTTTTCTTATTTTTTACACTCTACTCCTTCCGCAAGGGGGTAGTTGTAGTATGAGGTTTTACCAATTCCTGCAACTATCTTTGGAGTTAGCGACTCCACGGACCTGAGCTAACTATCCCCCTCTGGGATGGGGGCTGTAGAATTCACCCACAGCCAGTCCTGCTTGCCCTAAAAATGGCAAATGGACACTCACTGGATCATGGGCTTATCACCCGTGATCTTAAGACCTAAATGATACGAGAAACGGATACATCGCCTCGGATACGGACTGATCCTACGGTAACGACTTTTGGCATTCGAAAACGGACTATGATTGGCTTCTGGAATGTTCGAACATTGAATGACGGGGGAAGAGCTGGGGTTACTCGGTCCTTGCACCGCCAATCAGTGATCGACCGTGAAATGGAGCACTATAACATCCAAATCTTGGGCTTGAGCGAGGTCAGGTGGACAGGATCAGGAGAAGAACGAACCCCTAGCGGAAACACTATTCTGTACATTGGCCCTGAAAGTGAAGCCAGAAATGGCGTGGCGTTCGTCCTTACGCCGAGAGCGAGAAACAGTCTCATTAGCTGGGAACCAATCTCGGATAGGATTATCGTCGTCAGGCTCAGGACCAGTGTCAGAAACGTCACAATTCTGCAGTGCTACGCACCAACTAATACCGCAACATCTGGTGACAAAGAGGAGTTTTATAGCCAACTGAGTGCCACCTTCGAACGTGTTCCAAGAGGTGATATTATTATCATCTCAGGAGATATGAACGCCTAGGTTGGATCACACAACACTGGACTAGAACACGTCATGGGGAGGCATGGTGACCCTTGGGTCGACGCCTAACGACCTTGGATTAAGAGACCCGAAAACGGCGAATTATTTGTGGAGTTTTGTAGTACTCGGCAAATGGTCATCGGAGGGACCCTTTTTCCACACAAGAGTCATCATAAAACATCTTGGGTTTCCCCTGATGGTGTTATTCAGAACCAGATCGACCATTTGGCTATAAGTCGCCGATGGAGAAGATGTCTCCTCGATGTGCGAGCGAAACGTGGAGCTGACGTGGGGAGCGATCACCACTTGATGGTTGCCTGCTTGAGATTGTGTACAGCAGCTATCCGACGACCACAAATTCTTCAAATGAAGCGCAAGCTTAATGTGGATAAACTCAGAGATCCCAACAAAAAACGCGAATACACCACCATTCTACGCGAAAAGTCATCCACATTGGGTGAACATGAAATGCGCACACTGGACGCCAATTGGGAGGCAACCAGAAACACTTTTCTAACTAGTGCTGAAGAATCTGTGGGATATGTGCAAAGCGGTGAGAAACCCTGGATGTCACAAGACACATGGGACAAGGTTGGCAATCGGAAAAAAGCCAAATTGGCAATCATCTCTCAACCCGATGTCAACCAACGAACGCCCGACTTGAGGCAGAACTACCGCGATGCTCATATACAGCTTAAAAAGGCTGTTAGACGCGACAAGAGAAAGGCCATTGAAGATCTGGCAAACAAGGCAGAATCTGCGGCTTACCTTGGGGATATGGGTTCACTTTTCAATATCATGAAACAGTTGACGAACAGGAATTTCACCGCCAACCACCTGGTGAGAGATGTCAACGGAACTCTCCTTAATATGAGTGAACACCAGTTGCGACGATGGAAGGAATACTTCTCTGATATTTTAAACATCTTGTCAGATGAAGATATTCCGGAAACAGAACAACTTCCAAACATCCAACCGCAACAATCCTCTATTAGGGACGATCCCCCAGATAAGGAAGAGATAGTTTCCGCCATTCGGTCAATGGCGGGAAGGAAAGCTCCAGGTATAGACGGACTACCAACCGAACTCCTCAAAGCGGACCCGGAAATAACAGCCGATATACTCCTCCCACTCTTCACTAAGGTGTGGAATGAGGGAAGATATCCGACTGAATGGAAGGAGGGCGTCATTGTGAAAATTCCGAAGAAGGGCGACCTTCGGGATTGTGGCAATTGGCGTGGTATATGTCTACTTACTGCCGTATCAAAAATTATGGCTAAGGTAATTCTCAATAGGATTAGTGATGTCGTCGAGAGCACTCTCGAAGTTTATCAGGCTGGATTCCGTAAAGGGTCGTCTTGTACCGACCACACAAATACCCTACGGATAATATTAGAGCAGTCAGCCGAAATGGGTTCGCCACTACATCTCATGTTTGTGGACTTCGAGAAGGCTTTCGACAGCGTTAAGCGAGATTACATATGGAATGCTTTGCGTAGGAGAGGTATTCCAGATAAGGTCATAGCTATGATTAAAGAATCCTACGAAGATGCAAGGTGTCGTGTCTTGCATAGAGGAGAGCTGTCCGAGAGCTTTCCTGTGCGAACGGGTGTCAGACAAGGCTGCATATTATCACCAGCCCTGTTTCTGGTGGTAATAAATGACATCTTAAAAGCTGCACTGGAAGGTGGGGAAGGTAAAGGTCTTCAATGGAGACTATTTAACATCTTAAGTCACCTTGATTATGCTGATGACGTGTGTTTGCTTGCACATACCCGTTCGGACTTAGAGTCAAATGTTTGCTCGTTGCATTCTAAATGCAAAGAGGCGGGACTGAAAATAAATGTGCGTAAAACCAAGTACATGCACATGGGTTCGAACGCAAGCACACCGATTGTTCTTAACGGACAGGATGTGGAAGAGGTGCAAGATTTTTGCTATCTCGGAAGCATTGTCAGCATGGACGGCGGAGCCGAAAAGGATGTTGAGGCTCGGCTAAATAAAGCCCGTCAGGCCTTCGGTATCCTTTCCCCTTTCTGGAGGTTAAGAGAGATCTCCCTTCGCACGAAGCTGCGAGTTTTTGACGCATGCGTCAAATCCGTGTTGTTATATGGTTGTACTACGTGGAAAGTGACCGTTCGACTTACCAAGAAACTACAGACTTTTGTAAACCAATGCCTCCGGCGCATTTTAGGAATATTCTGGCCAGAAGTAATCTCCAACGACGAACTTTGGAGTACAACTCGCCAGACTAAAATAGGTATTGAGATTCAACGGCGAAAGTGGCAGTGGATCGGTCATACTTTGAGGAAACCAGAGCAAAACATCGCAAAACAGGCTCTGGATTATAACCCTCAAGGAAGACGTCGGGTTGGTCGACCATGTAACACATGGAAGCGAGCAGTTGAGCAGGAGGCCAGAGGAATAAACAAGTCCTGGCAACAGCTTAAAGCCGATGCTCAGGACCGCGCCTTGTGGAAGAGAGTTGTTTCTGTCCTATGCCCCTATAGGGGGTCTTAACAGGAATTTGATTGATTGACTCCTTCCGTACCCTTGTTAATATAAATTCGGTATCCATAGCCCACACCTCTTATTGTATTTAGTATCGATTAGTAAATTCTAATGCGGCGCTCGAATTTTGATATTTTCTTTCTATTATTTTTATTTTTTCTATTATTTGTCATATGACTTGCCAAATAAAGAAGGCTTTGATCTATATTCTTTTTTACATCGATGTACGTAGGCCACTAGTGGGCTCATTTTACGCCTCTCTATCTCCAGTCTCCAGTCTGCTATACCGGTGAAACTAATGAGCTTCATCATTCAGCTCGGCGAAGAAGTACTCTCCGAGGATATGTCTTCGAATTGTTCGAAGGCATAGGGAAGGAAATGCTCTACGGTATCATCCTCCTCATCGCAACCTTTGCAAATGTCCTCGGTTGTAAGGCAAAGTCTTCGAGCTTGTTTTAAGAAGACAGTGGCCCGTGACTATACTTACTAGTGTCCAAAGAGAGTTTCTGTTGAGTTTAAACATTTGTACTGATTTCCCTCTATCAAAGACATCCGATAGCATCTTCGTAGTGTTACACGAGTCGCTTTGTAACCATTTGAGATTTTCCCTTCCCGACATTTTATTGGCGTAAATTGTCTGAATGACTTTCATGGCAATGCAAACATTGTCCGTTACATCAACAGTGCAATGGCAGATCCGTTCCTAGCCAGCTTGTCCGCCAAAACGAATAGTCACATGAATACACCGCATTTCATAGAAATTCTATGCAAATTCGTCTATGAAACTAACATTCTATACAATGAATTTTGAACGTGATTCAAGCATTTAGTTAAAAAAAATTTAACATCACCCACTATCGCCCCCCATACAAAACCACACTAGCATAAATAAACGATTGAAATTTGTTAAGTGTTAAATAATTGGCAACAGCCCTGCCCTAGAACCCCCATTCACGCAGTCTTTTCTATCCACCTAACCTGCATATTTACTTCCCACGCATCCTCAACTCGTCCCAAAAATAATAAAGTCGCGCCCGACTTGTTGGCAGATAATTTATTGATTTAGCATCTAACTTTCTAATACAGTTAGAAACATAAGGCAACAACATATTTTTATTTATAAAAAACGCAAATTTATTCTTTTTATTTTAATTGCAACAGTGGAATTTACAAATTTTAAATTATCAAGCATTTTTACATTTTTGATTCTTACTCTCAGCATTTATATTCCATAAAGGTAAGCCACGGTAAATAAGGCTTCCCCTTACATACAATTTCGCGGTCAAATTGCAACGTAATTTCGCTATGATTAGTGGCAATCTTGGTTCATAAATATCCCTCTGATTGTCATCCTTCAATTTCTGGATTTTACCATTTTTCAACCATAGTTCAAGGTCGACCGATTTCCAATTGAACTGCTCCTTTGACGGTATCCAAGACGTCAATATATGTGCCGACATTGAATCCAGCTGACGGTCAAATGCAAGTATCAACGAACCAATTACAGCCGGACACTGTGTTGCTAGATAATACAAATGAGCGCCATTAAGTTCACTATGGAGACCATCGGAACGAAGACGAGTCGAATCACAGCCAAGTAAGAAAACCACAGAACTAGAATCGATTTTTGTTATCTTATGACCATTGAAAAATTGCAAGCCCGATCCATGACCAGAATAAATAAAAACATCGAATTCGGTTAAGCATCTTCTAATATCGTCTGCCGTTGGTTTTTCGCCGACCGAGCATTCGAAACTTGGCGCCCAATGTGATATGAAATTCGAGATTCTCTTCTCCATTTGAATTAAAGATTTATCTGGATTTAGAATCCATTTTGCAGTATCGATGGACATTTTCACGAATCCATTTGATATTTTATGTTGGTACTTCTTATAAAGTGAGTTCAACATATAAAATGAGCTTAGCCGACAGAATTCCTGCCGGGGATTTATCATTTCCCAGAGAAAATGATCCAACAATTCATCGACGATTAACATACAAGGTGAACATTCGAGTTGAATATGGAAATTGTCATCTCGTGTTTGTAACAAATAGCGTCGAATTCGATCTGATAGAGCAGCATTATCAGTAAGCGCTTTACAAGCTACAGTTATATCATTTGCGGTCAGTAAATTACTATGACACGATAAACTGCTTAAAATTACATATTGTCGATTATCCAAATCATTTTCGGTACAAAACAGTTTCAAAACTTTTAAGATAGCCTTTTCCTGATGCTGGTGTGACGATAGGGTCGGGCCCACAAAAAAACATTTCCAGGGTCCAATCATTTTTTTCAATTCTTCGACTGCAATGTTGATACTATTTTCGGCATCTCCTAAATGTTTCCAATACTTTAATTTAGCTGACTTGGTCGTTTCGCCTTCAAATGTCGTGTCGTTGTATTTTAAATCGGCGGATATTAAAGCAAATTTTTTGAAAATATCGGCGCCTGATGTGCTCATATCAATCTTTATACAAATTGGCTCTGGATGTAGATCATATGCGTTCTTGAGGACCGTTAAATATATTGAATCCTGATGTGTTAGTATCTCAGATTTTAAAGAAATGCTTGATTCTGAATTATAATTTTTACATAGTTGCAAAACAGTCCATTCTTTCGGTAATAACTGGCTGGACTTCGTAATAGATTCGATACCCTTTTTAGGATCATTTTGAAATTGCAAACCTTCATCTGAATATTTGGTCTCATCGATTTCAATTTCACATCTTGCAAACTTTATGAGGTCATCGTCGTCGTCGTCGTGTAAATCATGGCTTCTAATTTGATATGGGCGCGTATTTAGGGCGTGTTCTTTTGCATTAATTTTCATACCGTATGTGTTGTGGTATCCCAAACACAACGCTTCCGTTTGATAGAAAACTGAGTTCAACTCATTTCCTGCGTTGAACTCATCCTGAGCCTTTTTCAAAAATATACATCTAACATCTGGTGCATTCAAATTAGCTTTTAAATTCTTCATGACTTCCGATACGTTCATATCCAATTTCTGAAGCTTGCAATATTTTCACATCTGGCCTGAAAACGAAACGGCATTAATGAGAGGATCCTTGGCGGTGTCTATAAAAATGCAATAATCGAACGTTTCTAGTGAAGAACATTTGAAAAATAAAATAACAACAAAAATACGATAGCGCGTAAAAGCATGCAGAAGAAGGAGAAGATTGTAAATTTTATGTTAAAGAATTTTGTTCTTGTTAAAGTACGTTTATACTGAATGCGCAGACCTGCGCTTAGTTTGCACAATGAATGGCGAAAATGTTTCGGGTGGTAATAAGTGACATTTGACATTTCAAAGCTGCACTGCAAAATGGGGACTAGTCAGTATATACTCTTTTTTATGGGACTATTTATCATTTTGAGTTACCTTATGCTGACGTAGAGAGCGATCATCACTTGATGGTTGCCTGCTTGAGATTGTGCACAGCAGTTATCCGACGACCTAGCTAGGGTGTAGCCTAGAAGGTAACGTGTTGGTCTTGTAATGCGAAAGTCGTGAGTTCAAATCCCCGTCGACGCAATATATAATTCCAGCACATTGCCTGCTTGGATATACCTTGGTCACCTCAATCTACGAAAATGAAAAATTCGTAGAAAGAGGGTTGTGCGAAAAGCTAACAACTCTTCCACAATAAATAATAAAAAAAAATGTTAAGGAACCTGAATATCAGGAGGCCAAGGTCCGATTTGGGCTGTAGCGCCATTGTAGAAGTAGAAGTTATCCGACGACCACAAATTCTTCAAATGAAGCGCAAACTTAATGTGGATAAACTCAGAGACCTCAACAAAAAACGTGAGTACACCACCATTCTACGCGAAAAGTCATTGGGCGAATATGAACACTGGACGCCAACTGGGAGGCAACCAGAAACACTTTTCTAACTAGTGCTGAAGAATCTGTGGGATATGTGCAAAACGGTGAGAAATACTGAATGTCGCAAGACACACGGGACAAGGTTGGCGATCGGAAAAAAGCCAAATTGGCAATCATCTCTCAACCCGATGTCAACCAACGAACACCCGACTTGAGGCAGAACTATCGCGATGCTCATATACAGCTTAAAAAGGCTGTTAGACGCGACAAGAGAAAGACCATTCAAGATCTGGCCAACAAGCAGAATCTGCGGCTTACCTTTGGGATATGGGTTCACTATTCAAAATCATGAACCAGTTGACGAGCAGGAATTTCACCGCCAACCACCTGATGAGAAATGTCAACGGAACTCTCCTTAATATGAGTGAACACCAGTTGCGGCGATGGAAAGAATACTTCTCTGATATTTTAAACATCTTGTCAGAGGAATATATTCCAGAAACAGAACAACTACCAAACATCCAACCGCAACAATCCTCTATTAGGGACCATCTCCCAAATAAGGAGGAAATAGTTTCCGCCATTCGGTCAATGGCGGGAAGGAAAGCCCCAGGTATAGACGGACTACCAACCGGAAATAACAGCCGATATATTCCTCCCACTCTTTACTGAGATGTGGAATTAAGGAAGATATCGGACTGAATGGAAGGAGGGCATCATTGTGAAAATTCCGAAGAATGCCCCTATAGGGGCTCTTAACAGGAATGTGATTGATTGATTGATTATGCTGACGACGTGTATTTGTTGCATTTCAAATACAAAGAGACAGGACTGACAATAAATTTGCGCAAAACCAAGTACATGCACATCGGTTCGCGTACAAGCACACCGATTGTTCTTAACGGACAATATTCGGAAGAGGTGCAAGATCTTTGTGACGTCGGAAGCATTTTCAGCATGGTCGGGGGAACCGAAAAGGATATAAGGGCTCGTAACAAAAAAGCTGTCAGGTTTTCGGTATCCCTTCCCCGTTGTGGTTAAGAGAGATCTTCCTTCGCACGAAGCTGCGAGTGTTTGATACATGGGAATGATCGCATCCGTGTAGTTATATGGCTGTACTACGTGGAAAGTGACTGTTGGGTTTACCAAGAAACTGCAAACTTTCGTGAGCCAATGGTTCTGATGCATTTTAAGGATATTATAACCAGATAGATGTCAATGATATGGACAAACTAGTAAAATAAGCACTGAGGTTCAAACGTGGATCTGGCTGTAGATTGGTCACATTTTGAGAAAGCAAAAGCAAGAGTATGCGCGGTAAGACGACAATCAGGTTAAGGTGGATAGGGAAGACTAAGTGAATGGAGTTCTAGGGCAGGGCTGTTATGAAAAAGTTAACACTTAACTGCGATTACGATCAATAGCTCCAGTACAATGTATTTCCATTCGTTTATATATGCAAGTTTGAATTTGTATGTGGGAAGAGGTGTGATAGAAGGGATGGGTATAGTTTAATAATTATTTAATTGATTGCTTGAATAACGTTGAAAATTTGAATGTAAGCCAGTATATCTCAATGTCGAGTTTCAGCTTTCTATCTGTATTCGTAGTTGAGATACTACCAAGCGTAGTTTTCGACATAAACCCTCCTCCCATCTCCCCCTCTTACATCACACTCCCCAAAATTTATGCAATTAAATTCCCCTATCTAGTCTACAAAAATGAATTTTCTATCTATAATGGTTTCGGAGATATGAGTCGTTGAAAAACGTTGGAGTGTAGAGACAAACGCATTTTTTTTTGTATTTTTAGGTTAATTTAGTCATTGGATATTAATCATGCCAATATTTTTCTGTTCTGTCGACCCGTATTTTTGTAAACTCAAGAGTTTTTATTCAACATTTTGGCCCTCACAAAACCAGCTTAATCTGCAACATTTTGGTCCGTCGAATCTGGATATTGATTTAATTATAATTTTTCCTACTTTTATTATATTGGAAATTAAAAAAAAAAAATACATACAAAATAAAATTCGATCAGAAAATAGTGCGGTTGTGCGGTATTTTCGTTAATTTCGCGAGTTATCAAATTATAAAAAAAATGGATGTGCTAAGAGCTCGCCGTGGACATGTTAAGGGAATTTTAACACGATTAAATTTCTATCTTTTGAACTTAAGCGTCGGGAATCGAACAATCGAAGATTTGACTGTGCGTGATAAACGTTTGGACGACGCGTGGATGGATTATCAAGCCATTCATACGAATTTAATGGAAACGGCAGATGATCCTAGCGAATTTATTGATGACGGTGATAGTATCGAATTTGAAGAGCGATATTTTCAGTGCAAACAAATTTTATTGAGATACATTCATGAACTCAATGTCGTGTCGGTTAATCAAAATTCGTCCAATTGTGGTTATGGTGTTTTCGATAATATGTCAGACAATAAACCGATTAAAGGCTCTTGTCTTGTTGAAAGTCAATTACGTAAAATAAAAATTCCTTCATTTTCCGGTGTTCATTTAAAGACCTTTACATTAGTACATTAGTACGGTTCACAATAATAAAAACCTTTCGGGCTCGCAGAAATTGCATTATTTGAAGAGTTTTCTGTCGGGAGATGCTCTTAATCTATTAAAACATTTAACGATCTCGGATGCCAATTATCTCGAAGCTTGGGAAAAATTAAATGCGCGTTATGATAAAAAGAGTCCTATTGCCAAGGCGTTCGTTAATAAACTTTTATCGCTTCAATTCTCAGACTCGAATTCCGCCGCGGCACTTAGAATCTTCTCCGATTCAGCTGATGAAGTCATTCGAGGACTTCGAGCATTAGGTCCGCTGAGACTAGAGATATTTGGTTAATTCATATCTTATTGACCAAGGTCGACGAAAAAACTCGATACAGATGGGCTGAGGAAAATACAGAAGATTTTCCTTCTCTCGATAATTTTTTTAAATTTTTGGAGAGACGCTGTGAAACGCTTGAGAAATCACATTCATCTTTTACTACTAACAAGAGTGATCAGCAGAAAAATTCTTCGAAGAATTGCCATTTTTCTTCAACCACAATGGTTGGTCCTAAATGTAAGGAAAATCATTTACTGATGCGCTGCGATAAATTTAATTCTCTTGATATAGAATCACAACGTAGATTCGTAAGCAAACACGGTGTTTGCTTCAACTGCCTTCGCAGAGGGCATTCGTCTATATCATGTCATTCGAAACATCGCTGCCAGAAATGCAATAAAAGACATCACACTCTGCTGCATCCTGAAATAAGCAATACGACGAATAATCGACAATTTAGTGCTGCCAATCTGTCAACGGAATCACAACCATTTACCGGTTCAATTCCATCGACATCCTCGGATTGAAGTGAATCTATAGCGCGGGCATTAATAAATAATCATTCGACTCATACAAGCAGTCACAATTCCCGTAAAAAACTTTTACCAACGGCATTGGTTCTAGTTCGTGATAATTATGGGAAGTACCAGCCCTGTCGAGTACTTCTGGATACCGGATCACAACTATCCTTCATATCCGATCCGTGTCTACAACGTTTAACACTACCTCGGATTCATTCACGCGTCGCAATTAATGGATTATCATCGGTCAACGCTGGATTTACTTGAGGACGCACTTCTGTTATACTCAAATCACGTGTTAATCAGGAGTCCTTACAAATAACAGCATACGTGCTAAGCAAAATCAGCGCTGTGCTTCCCAACTCGCATATTCAGCAAAATTCGCTTGCGCATTTATCCCATCTTCAACTTGCGGATCCAAATCTTCACATTCCAAGTAAAATCGACATTCTTTTGGGCTGTGATCATCTGTTCAATATCATCAAACCGGAAACATTTTGTGGTTCTAGTGGTCAACTGTCAGCAATATCTACAATTTTCTGTTGGATTGTTGCCGGTCAGCTGCAATTACCTGACTCTTCAACTTCCAATGTCCCAATTACATCGTGTGCATCAAATTTGACTTGTACTGATGTGGACTTAACTCTGAGAAGATTTTGGGAAATAGAGGAGGTTTCTTTTGTATCTCATCTATCTGAAGATGAACTGCAGGCTGAAAATAATTATTCCACAACACATACGAGGAATAATGAAGGAAGATACGTGGTTGAACTTCCGTTTAAAAATATCTCTTCAATCCCTCTTGGAAATTCTATCAAAGCGGCTATTAATCGTATGAAGGGAATGGAAAGACGATTTATATTGAATCCTGATCTTAAGATACTCTGAATTTATGTCTAAGTATGTATATATCACTTGGGCACATGATTCCGATACCACAGAATGAAATCAGTAATCCGAATTCCTACTACCTTCCACATCACACTGTTTTTAAGGAAGACAGTACAACTACCAAACTACGTGTAGTTTTCGATGGATCTGCAAAATGGTTAAATGGCTCTTCCTTGAATGATCATTTGCTTCCTGGACCTCCAATTCAGAGAGAACTATTCGCAATCTGTTTGCGATTTCGGCGACATCAGTTCGTGTTTACGGCTGATATTGAGAAAATATTTAGGCAAATATTAATCGCCGGTAGTCATCAAGATTATCAAAGAACCTTATGGCGAGAGAATAGCGCTGAGCCATTTAAACAATATCGTCTGTGTACTGTTACTTATGGTTCCACTTCTGCGCCATTTCTTGCTGTTCGCACTTTAAAGCAACTTGCTCTCGATTATCAACAACAATATCCAGACGCATCCGCTATTATTCTCAACGATTTTTACATGGATGATCTTCTATCAGGAGCCGATTCTGCGGAAACTGCTAAGAATTTATATAATCAGCTCGTGAACCTGTTATGAAAGGGAGGATTCAATCTGCGTAAATGGAGCTCAAACTGCTGTTCTCTGCTTGCTTCAATACCAATGGAAAACCGAAAAATATCGCCACTGAACTTTGAAAACACAACCATCAAGGTACTCGGACTACGATGGCATCCTGCCTCTGATAATTTCTCCTGTAAGGTCTTATTGCCAAGCGAATATAGCTACACAAAACTTTCATTCCTATCTGATGCTGCCAGAATATTTGACCCACTAGGATTTTTGGCACCGGCAATCATTTTGGTAAAGATCTTATTTCAGGATCTTTGGCTGCATGGGTTGACATACCGTATGACATAAAAAAGCAATGGAATGAAATTCGTAGTCAACTGCCGCTATTTGTTAAATTCGCGTTCCGCGTAAAATCGTTAATTCTCATAGATATGAATATCACGGATTTTGTGATGCCTCCGAAAAGGCGTACTCCGCGGTAATATACTGCCGTAACTACTTATCGGGTAGCTGTCGTGTCGTACTAGTGGCTGCAAAAACAAAGATAGCGCATCTCAAGCAAATTACAATTGCAAAACTCGAACTCTGCGCAGCTGCATTGTATCTCGATTATTTGAACCCATTAAAACATCTTTACAAATTGAGTTAGAAAAGTGCTTCGCGTGGTCCGATTCTCAAATTGTACTAGCTTGGTTATCCGTACAAACGCGGACTCTTCAGACTTTAATGGCCAACCGAACGGCAGAAATATTAAACGTGCTTTCAATATCGTGTTGGAACCACGTATCCTCGAATCCTAATCTAGCGGATTGTGCTTCATGTGGTTTATTGCCGTCTTCTCTGTTAAACTATTCTTTTTGATGAAACGAACCTGACTTCATAAGGTCACCAGAATCGACCTGGTCAGTTCCTCGAATATTTCTTCCTGGATGAAATTGATCCGTACAGTTGCATCTTGTCAACGTTTTATAAGCAATGTGCGTACTACTGCTAGTAGTCGGAATATCAATCCACTTAATACTAATGAATTATCCAGTGCAAAAATTATCTGTCTGAAATTCTGTCAAAGATCTTCCTTTTCGATGAAACTAAGGATACTCCAAGTACAAGAAGAACTGCCTACTAAAAGCAAACTTCTTCAGTTATCACCAATTTTAGACCCAAATGGCTTACTACGTGTTGGTGGACGTATCCAACAAGCACATTTATCTTATGCGGTGACACATCCTATAATATTACCGAAGGGTAATCGTATTACAAACCTGATCGCCGAATTTACGCATAAAAAATACTTTCATGTTGGAGTTGCAGAACTGTTCACTATTCTTCGTCAAGAGTATTGGATATTCGGTTCAAATCAATCACATTCCTGTTAAGACTCCCTACAGGGGCATAGGACAGAAACAACTCTCTTCCACAAGGCGCGATCCTGAGCATCGGCTTTAAGCTGTTGCCAGGACTTGTTTATTCCTCTGGCCTCCTGCTCAACTGCTCGCTTCCATGTGTTACATGGTCGACCAACCCGACGTCTTCCTTGAGGGTTATAATCCAGAGCCTGTTTTGAGATGTTTCGCTCTGGTTTCCTCAAAGTATGACCGATCCACAGCCACTTCCGCCGTTGAATCTCAATACCTATTTTAGTCTGGCGAGTTGTACTCCAAAGTTCGTCGTTGGAGATTACTTCTGGCCAGAATATTCCTAAAATGCGCCGGAGGCATTGGTTTACGAAAGTCTGTAGTTTCTTGGTAAGTCGAACGGTCACTTTCCACGTAGTACAACCATATAACAACACGAATTTGACACATGCGTCAAAAACTCGCAGCTTCGTGCGAAGGGAGATCTCTCTTAACCTCCAGAAAGGGGAAAGGATACCGAAGACCTGACGAGCTTTATTTAGCCGAGCCTCAACATCCTTTTCAGCTCCGCCGTCCATGCTGACAATGCTTCCAAGATAGCAAAAATCTTGCACCTCTTCCACATCCTATCCGTTAAGAACAATCGGTTTGCTTGTGTTCGAACCCATGTGCATGTACTTAGTTTTACGCACATTTATTTTCAGTCCCGCCTCTTTGCATTTAAAATGCAACGAGCGTACATTTGACTCTAAGTCCGAACGGTTATGTGCAAGCAAACACACGTCATCAGCATAATCAAGGTGGGTTAAGATGTTAAATAGTCTCCATTGAAGACCTTTACCTTCCCCACCTTCCAGTGCAGCTTTCAAGAGGTCATTTATTACCACCAGAGACAGGGCTGGTGATAATATGCAGCCTTGTCTGACACCCGTTCGCACAGGGAAGCTCTCGGACAGCTCTCCTCTATGCAAGACGCGACACCTTGCATCTTCGAAGGATTCTTTAATCATAGCTATGACCTTATCTGGAATACCTCTCCTACGCAAAGCATTCCATATGTAATCTCGCTTAACGCTGTCGGACGCCTTCTCGAAGTCCACAAACATGAGATGTAGTGGCGAACCCATTTCGGCTGACTGCTCTATTATTATCCGTAGGGTATTTGTGTGGTCGGTACAAGACGACCCTTTACGGAATCCAACCTCATAAGCTTCGAGAGTTCTCTCGACGACATCACTAATCCTATTGAAAATTACCTTAGCCATAATTTTTGTTACGGCAGTAAGTAGACATACACCACGCCAATTGCCACAATCCCGAAAGTCGCCCTTCTTCGGAATTTTCACAATGACGCCCTCCTTCCATTCAGTCGGATATCTTCCTTCATTCCACACCTTAGTGAAGAGTGGAGGAGTATATCGGCTGTTATTTCCGGGTCCGCTTTGAGGAGTTCGGTTGGTAGTCCGTCTATACCTGGAGCTTTCCTTCCCGCCATTGACCGAATGGCGGAAATTACCTCTTCCTTATCTGGGGGATCGTCCCTAATAGAGGATTGTTGCGGTTGGATGTTTGGAAGTTGTTCTGTTTCCGGAATATCTTCCTCTGCCAAGATGTTTAAAATATCAGAGAAGTATTCCTTCCATCGTCGCAACTGGTATTCACTCATATTAAGGAGAGTTCCGTTGACATCTCTTACCAGGTGGTTGGCGGTGAAATTCCTGTTCGTCAACTGTTTCATGATTTTAAATGGTGAACCCATATCCCCAAGGTAAGCCGCAGATTCTGCCTTGTTTGCCAGATCTTCAATGGCCTTTCTCTTGTCGCGTCAAACAGCCTTTTTAAGCTGTATATGAGCATCGCGGTAGTTCTGCCTCAAGTCGGGCGTTCGTTGGTTGACATCGGGTTGAGAGATGATTGCCAATTTGGCTTTTTTCCGATTGCCAACCTTGACCCATGTGTCTTGCGACATCCAGGGTTTCGCACCGCTTTGCACATATCTCACAGATTCTTCAGCACTAGTTAGAAAAGTGTTTCTGGTTGCCTCCCAATTGTCGTCCAGTGTGCGCATTTCATGTTCACCCAATGTGGATGACTTTTCGCGTAGAATGGTGGTGTATTCGAGTTTTTTGTTGGGATCTCTGAGTTTATCCACATTAAGCTTGCGCTTCACTTGAAGAATTTGTGGTCGTCGGATAGCTGCTGTACACAATCTCAAGCAAGCAACCATCAAGTGGTGATCGCTCCCCACGTCAGCTCCACATTTCGCTCGCACATCGAGGAGACATCTTCTCCATCGGCGACTAATAGCCAAATGGTCGATCTGGTTCTGAGTAACACCATCAGGGGAAACCCAAGATGTTTTATGATGACTCTTGTGTGGAAAAAGGGTCCCTCCGATGACCATTTGCCGAGTACTACAAAACTCCACAAATAATTCGCCGTTTTCGGGTCTCTTAATCCAAGGTCGTGACGTGTCGACCAAAGGGTCACCATGACGTGTTCTAGTCCAGTGTTGTCTGATCCAACCTAGGCGTTCATATCTCCCGAGATGATAATAATATCACCTCTTGGAACACGTTCGAATGTGGCACTCAGTTGACTATAAGACTCCTCTTTGTCACCAGATGTTGCGGTATTAGTTGGTGCGTAGCACTGCAGAATTGTGACGTTTCTGACGCTGGTCCTGAGCCTGACGACGATAATCCTATCCGAGATTGGTTCCCAGCTAATGAGATTGTTTCTCGCTCTCGGCGTAAGGACGAACGCCACGCCATTTCTGACTTCACTTTCAGGGCCAATGCATAGAATAGTGTTTCCGCTAGGGGTTCGTTCTTCTCCTGATTCTGTCCACCTGACCTCGCTCAAGTCCAAGATTTGGATGTTATAGTGCTCCATTTCACGGTCGATCACTGACTGGCGGTGCAAGGACCGAGTAACCCCAGCACTTCCCCCGTCATTCAATGTTCGAACGTTCCAGAAGCCAATCATAGTCCGATTTCGAATGCCAAAAGTCGTTACCGTAGAATCAGTCCGAGGCGCTATATCCGTTTCTCGTATCATTTAGGTCTTAAGATCACGGGTGATAAGCCCATGATCCAGTGAGTGTCCATTTGCCATTTTTAGGGCAAACAGGACTGGCTGTGGGTGAATTCTACAGCCCCCATCCCACAAGGGGATAGTTAGCTCAGGTCCGTGGAGTCGCTAGTCTCCAAAGATAGTTGCAGGAATTGGTAAAACCTCATCCTACAGCATTCGGTTGCCGTAACTTAATTCGCAGTATTGTTTTTAATTGCATAGCTTGTTTTCGACAACGAAAGGCAACATCCAGTCAACTTATGGGACAATTTCCTGAAGAGAGGGTAACATATGCAAGACCTTTTGCTCGTGTTGGTGTTGACTATGCTGGTCCTTGACTCTACGATTGGCTCGAGGAAGAAACCCAAAATTCACAAAAGGTTACATCGCTTGATTTATCTGCTTTACAACAAAGACTTTGCATTTAGAACTGTCATCAGAAGCATTTTTAGCAGCACTGCGCCGTTTTACTTCTAGAACAGGTAAATGCTTAGCAATCTTCAGCGATAATGGGACCAACTTCAAGGGTGCATACCGAATGCTTTCCGATATGCACAAGCATATTCTTTCGGAAACTCATAATCGAATTATCATTGAAAGTTTGGCAAATAACGGCATATCATGGCATATGGTGCTCCAAATTTTAATGGATTATGGGAATCCAACGTGAAGTCTATGAAATGACACCTTAAGACTGTGATTGGAAACCAAATATTAACGTATGAGGAGATGTATACGCTTCTTACTGAAATAGAAGCACTACTTAACTCAAGACCACTAAACTCTATATCCGACTCAGACTATGGCGTACTTACTCCGGCACTTTTTTTAATCGGACAACCATATACAACTATTCCCGAAGCTAGTATCTCAATTAATACTAATTATTTAACTAATTGGCAACTTTTGCAGCAACTTAAACAGAGCTTTTGGAAACGATGGCACCAATCCCATCTGACGTCACTACAACATCGCAGAAAGTGGTCAAGAGAGAAGAATGACTTGACACCGGGAACCATCGTTGTGGTGAAGGAGGATAGCGTGCCTCCCTCTAAATGGATGTTGGGTGGAATATCTGAATGCTATCCACGTCGAGATGGAAAAGTCTGAGTCGTCAAGGTCCAGACTAATAGAGGTTCATTCAATTACAAGGATTGCTGCACTATCCTTACTGAACGCCAAGGCTGGCAGGAGGCCGAAGGAACAAAATGTTGCTGATTAAGCTGGTTTTGTGAGGGCCAATATGCTGAACAAGAACTCTTGAGTTTATTAAAAAACGTTACAATATTTTTTAAATTATTTCCTTTTTAATGCGCTCGTGTCGACGATTGATACAGAACAGAAAAATATTGACATGATTAATATTCAATTGTTTCAGTTTTTTCATAGCGACTATATTGATTTTTTCTCAATTGTGTCCAGTCATGAAACACGAAAAAAACAAAATTCTTAGGCAGCAAATTTTTTTTTTCCTGTATCGATATAATTATAATAATGTAAAAATGGCGAAGTTATGACACTTTGAATATTGAACTTGAAAAAGAGTAGTTTCGAAATAAGTAATTGATGTTGAAGTTTCACCATGTTTCCATCTCTCCCAAGCTCACCCCATCATTTTTCTTACCCATTTGGGGGACACGCCATAACCTCCACAATGCAAAAAAAAACCCAAAATATGAAATTTTGACCTAAGCTCGTGTCTTCTTGGCCTGAACTGAACATTTTGCCTTGGCAAGATAATATCCCTTTCGCCATGGCGCGTCACATCGTTGTCCTGTTTGGCTCGTGTCGGCCGCTCCGTTAATATTTAATATGCTTAATTCTTTCGCACTAACGATCATCGCATTCATTTTCGAATCAATTTTTTTTTTTTTTGCGAAGGGGATGTTGTCCTATTACCTCCTCTGCGACAGCTGTAATACCATCTTTGATGTTTTGTCACATTTCTTCTATTGGCATTAAGAACTGGTTGTGCTTTTGAATGTACTCGGTTTGCTTTTCGACATCGGAACTTGGCCTTCACTAAACAGTGATCTGTGTCGCAGTTAGCTTCTCGATATGTACGTACACCGAGAATGCTGGAGGCCTTTTCTCTATTAGAACGTGGTCAATGATCGTCCGTCGGGGATGCCCACGTACTCTTATGAATGTCACGATGCGGGAAGCATGTCGAGCTTACAATAAGGTTTTCGTTGCTGGCAAAATCAGTCAGCCTCTGGCCGTTATCATTGAGACTGTGCTTCCAATCGTCCCTAGATAAGTTTCCTCTTTGCGCGTTGTAGAAATCATCAAGTTACAGATGATTTCTACACGTCTTTATCTTCCGTTGTAGCGTGGACATTAATAAGCCAAACATTATCTTGTTTTGATGCGAATTGCACATAATCGTTCTTTGATGGGTTTAAAGTGGGTGACTTGATGCTTAAACTTGTCGACAATGACAATTCTTGAATTAATCACTGATCTCGCTATCTAACAATTTAGTTTCTTGGAGGTCAGTGATGTTTGGGTTTTCTCTCCTGTTCCAAAAGCGCTCTCACTGCTAGTTTCCTGTACGTTCAAAGATCCGTAAGAATAGTCTATTCGTTAACATGATCGTTGCCGTTTAATCAATTCAATCCGAGGCGGCGCTTTAAGTTTCGAAACAATTCTGGCTTTTCCGAGGATGAGTTAACACATTGTCTAACCAGAGCTGTTGGTGTTAAAAATGAAACTAGTGGCCTTACAACTAATCCAACGGATGATTTATTTGTGCATAATATATAGACGGAGCTTTTACATCAAGTTTCCGGAACGAAATGAATGGGCAACAGACACGATACTCAGTGAAGGTCCTCATCTCTATACGAACGGATCTAGAACTTACCAGGTAGACAAGTGTATTCCCACGAACTCAATTTCACCACTTGTTTTCATCTTCCAGAATACGCGACTGTGTTCCAATTCTTTTAGATATGCTGAACAGTCTTGGAAATTGTTACATTTTCTCGGACAGGGCTGCACTTTTGGCACATCAATCCTACAGGAGCACGTCAAAACTAGCGTGCATTTACAAACACAATTTGAATCGCCTATTGGTATTTTTAATTCGGATAAGGTCATAGCGTCTTGTTACGAAACGACGCCGCAAACGCGTTTGTCAGGCAAGGATCTGCCAATAATAACCCTATCAGGAAGTCAGTCGATGCAGCACTAACACTGCCGAAGATTAGCTTCAGCTGGATAGTTGTAGAACGGCCAAATCTTTTGGGAAGAACCGAATAAAAATATCACAGCTCAGCTCTTACAACATAGTCGCTAACATCCGAACTATTGTCGCTCTGGCCACTATGTCCTATGGCTTGCTAAAGCTGGACGCCTTTGCAGAGGTTGCGAAAAGGACGAAAAATCTATTGAACACTATCTTAACCACTGCCCGCAAATCTGCAACAGTCGTCTATTTTGTTTAGGCTCTAGGTTCTCCTCAGAACTAGACGACCTCACAGACACCAAACATCCGAGCCTGCTTTGGTTCGCAAACTTTACCAACACCGGAGGAGTAAAATAAAATGAAATTCCACAACGTTTAAAAATACACCGGGCATAAAAATCAACTAATTTGGTGAAAAAGGCGAGTTTAAAAAAACTTTTCTTCATCTCATATTTTTCACATATGAGGAGTATTGTACTCCTAGCCTAGCTAGATGGTCCCAGTGCAATGTGGTTCTCTTTCCGAAACTTCACCCTAAAACTAAATCATAGCCTGCGCTTTAAATGAACAGCCAGCCGGACACCTGTTGTATACAATATTCGGCATGATAACGAAACTCCGCTTTCACGCTCCCCAACGACTTATGGCCAAATGATCTCGTACTGAGTAACATCGCAAGATGATTATGGTAACTATTGTGAAAAAATTGCGTTTTGCCAGAATCGGGTTTTTCTCGTCGATGTTCTTGAACGGCTCCGCATTTCCATGCGGGAATTACAGGAATTAATTATCAGGGATTACAATGCAGATTAAAAGGGTTAAAATGTCACCGACTTCAACTTAGTTTTCGCTTTGCGGCAGTAATAGGAATTTCATGATTTCGCGGAATAAGGAGAGATCAATGTGCTTTTATAAGTTCAAATGCATTTTATTACTTACGGTCATCCATTAACGTTTAATATCAATAAAACACTTTGTAGTACGAAAACGACCAAGGGAGATAACGCGCGTCGTTTAAACTTCAAACAAACTGTCAGAAATGGCAGAAAAATTTCAGCACCGCCAAAATTGAGCACAACTATGGCATTACTAAAAACGTATTCTAACAGAAAATGCATCATTAGAGTAACTGAACATTTGTGGACTTCTTCCCCATCGAGTATCTCTAGTCATGGCTACTTAAATTACTTCGATTGGGAAAAAAAACATCACACAAGTTCATTAATTTCATATTCAACTGACATCGCCAACCGCGGAGGCTAGCTGCGTAAGATCTACGTTTCATTGTAAATGGGCAATGCCTTCTATAGTAGAAGGCCGAGTAACTGAATCCAACAACAACACGTTGGAGTCATAACAAACATGACAGTTCCATACGAATTCGCGCGCTTTTATATGGAGCAGACACGGCGGGCGTCGTAGAAACCGCGTTTATTTTTGATTCCTGTGGTAAAAATAGTTTAAGGTAAGTAAAATTATTTATTTGTAGTGTTCGGCGTATACATAAAACAGGACGATATCGGTGGAATGGATTTTTAATTGAAAAAATCGGAATCAAAGTTTTTTCGCGGTGTCTCGGGTCGATGGAAGTCTGTGAATCATATTGTGCAGATTTTCTTGATTAATTTGATATGGAAACTGTGTGATATTTTTTGTTGTGAAAAAAATTGCGCTCGCGTAATATTTCTGTGCGGTATTTGGTACATGTAGATATGTTTTTTGCAATTTTCGGAAATCGTGTTTGTAAGACGAAAGCGTGGTCACACTAATCGTAAGAAAATTTCGGTATTGACAAAATAGAATTGTATGTTAACTCGCCAGCAGAAATTTTGATGTTGTAATATGTGAGCAGAATCGAAAAGTAGTATTAGTTTTAAATTCATCGAATTTGGATTTCTATAAATTTAGTTAATTGTTTATTTTATGGTTCGAAGGTATTTATCATTAAAATTTATAGATGCCTAATAGATGTGCTGTACCGCGTTGTTTAAGCGGCAACGGAAAGACGACAACTTTATTTCGACTTCCGAATGATTCAGCATTGAAGGAGAAATGGGTTCGTGCCATTCCGAGAATAAATTGGACCATAACGGACTATACGCGAGTGTGCGAAGACCATTTTATGCCTGCGGACTTTATTGAGGAAGGAAAGCATATCGTAACAGATAACGTTGGGACAACTATGAACCTAAAAAGTAAAAGGCTGCGAAATGGTGCTGTGCCATCAATTTTCCCAGGGCATTCTTCATATTTGTCCCAATTAAACACTTTTGTCGGTCCGAGTCCTAACAGAAAGCGAAATACCCGGCTGCAACGGGATGAAAAGTTAGTGCGTGACTGCGACGCTGACGACGACGACGACGCAATTTTTATTAAATCAAAATCGCGTTGTGTTTTACATATTATCCGGTTCTCCAGTGGAAGTTTTCTCGTCAATCGAAATATTATCAGATTTATCAGTTAAAATTTTCCTAAAAGATAGCTTAATTCCGGTACGCGATTCGTCAATGTTTTTCCCTAGCAATTCGAAAAATTTAAAAAAATGGTCCGATCTTCAAAGTTTATTAAATAAATTTAGCGATATGAAAAAACCAACCGTTGAAGGTCTTATTTCAAAAGCCTCAAGTTTATTATCTACGGCAATAGATTCGAAAAATGATGATTCCAGTGATTTTGAAGATTGGAAAAAATTGCATTTTTTACGGGATCAATTAAATTTGTTAATAATGCGTAAAAAACTTATACAATAGAAACGTTAACAACAGCTTTCATTATATATATGCAATCGTCATCGTGTTATAGTTTAATCCGCGATAACAACATTTTAACTTTGCCATGTAAGCGTACGATTACAAACCTTTCATCTATTTTAAAATTCTCACCTGATTGAGAAGAAAATAACGCGCATTATTTATCCACTGTATCGCGCGGGCTATCGCCTTTAGAAAAAAAAGTGATCCTTCAAATTGATGAAATATATGTCAATCAAAAAATTACGTTTAAGGCGCAGAAAGTTTTTGGATTCGCAGATAACCATAAAGAAAAATTAGTTCCCGCAAAAACCATTCAAGCTTTCTTAATTTCATCGGCATTCGGAAATTTCAAAACAGTCGTACACCTAAGCCCTGTAAAATTAATAGACGGTGCGACTCTACATTCTTTAGCTGTAGAGGTTTTTAATTTCATTCAAAAGCATGGTTTCGAAATAGGTACTATAATTTCTGATAATAACCGTATTAATCAAAAAATGTTCGGCTTATTTTCAAAAACAAATCAATTCAGAAACTCGTTAACAGGCAATCCGGTATTTTTAATGTTCGACACAGTTCATATTTTCAAAAATATTCGAAACTCATGGATTAATTTAAAAGATGATCAAAAAACTTTCACTTTTCCCGATTACAATGCTCCAGATTCGAATTTCAAAAACAAAGCGTGTTTTAAAGATTTGCGTGATTTATACCATCTGGAAACAAATAAAATAGTAAAATCAGCTTTCAAATTGAACAGTAGAACCCTTTATCCAACTAATTTTGAGCGGCAAAATGTCCTTTTAGTAGATAATATATTTCACGACACAACAATAGCTGCAGTAAAAAAGTCAAATTTAGAAATGCATGATACAGCTACTTTTTTGCAAATTATTCGCTATTGGTGGGATATAGTTAACGTAAAATCTCAATTTAAATCGGTCGCGAAATTAAATCCATGGTGTTCCCCGTTCCGCTGTATAACAGATTTTAGAGTAGAATTTTTAAATGATTTTATAAAATGGTTAGATGTATGGAATGCGTGTAGTGTTGGTTTATCAACTGACACCTATAAAGCCTTATGCCTAACCACTACGACATTAATTCAATTAATTCATTTTTCTTTGAATCTTCCTGAAGTAACATATGTTTTACTTGGTAAATGGCAAACAGATAATTTAGAGAGACACTTTAGTGGATATCGTCGATTATCTGGTTGCTGTTATCATATTTCCGCATCGCAAGTTTTTGAGTCAGAGAAAAAAATTCGAATTCGTAACTTTTTAGCGCGATCATCAAAATACGGTGTGATAAATATATTTAATACTTCTGACTCGATTTGCGAGGGACTTGCGGGTTCTGAGAAACCATTCGTAAATAATCTATTAGCGGTATTAGATTCAGATTATTTAGCAAATTCCGACATCGACTATGACACTGCTGTTTATGTAGCCGGTTATGCTAGTTTTTCTATTTGCAAAAAAATTAGCTGTGACACTTGCAAGACTTTTATTCGTTCTGAAAAGGGAACAAAAATAGATAATACATATTTTGACTGGTTGCAGCGAGGTGGCCTTAGCGTTCCGTCCGAATATTTAATATATATATATGTACACATGCTATCTATTTTTCAGTCCATTCTTGCATCGCCGGTCTTGGAGATAAAACTTCTCAAATCAACAGCGCCAAAAGAAATTTTATGGGATCTCACAAGGCGAATTTTGCAATCGGGCGGTTTTTTTATTGATTTCGAGGAAATATGTCATTGTGGTATTGAAGTAAAACAATTGTATAAAATGGCAGGTAACATTTTTACAAATGTTTTACTCAACAATTTTACTAAAATAATAAACGATACGCTTAAACCTTCGAACAAACGTAAATTACAAACTTTGTCTTAGAAGAGAACTATGATAAGAAAAAGAATTCCTGTGATTTTATATTTAATATTTTTACTTATATTTGATATCTTTATTAGCTATTATTATTCCATTGATATTAATATTTAACTTGGCTAGAAGCTATATCATTTCTTATTGTGATATTTTTTTATATTTCTATTTTTATTTGATGTTTTTATTTTTTACTTATGTGAAAGATATTACTTTTTATTGTGATATTTATTGAATTATTTTTTATTATATACTTTGACATTTATTTTCAACATAGCTAGAAGCGATCTTATTTTTTGTGATATTTTTGTATTACGATATCTTTTCATGTTCATTTTTGGGATATTTTATTTATATTACATTAATTTATTTTGTCATTTAATATTGTAATTGTATTGCATTCTTTTTATTGTTTGCTTCATTTTTTACTAGAACTATAATAATATTTATATCTTTTATCTATCTATTTATATTAATCTTTTCGTTCACTATTTATCTATTTTGGTAATGAATTTGAATTTGCAATTTATTTATTATATTTAAATTCTATTGTTGATTTATATTACAACATTTATTTAAAAAAATACAGTAAATGAACACCCATAAAACGAATTTGGGTGAACTTCATTACTGTATTCGAAATATAAACAAAAATGAATCTTACTTTCAATATTATTTTTATTAATTGAGATACCCCTTAAACCCAGTGCTATGCTAAATTCTTAACACTAATTCCTGAACTTTACTTCGGGTTAAGCTTAAAACCATCTTCTTTATCTTCAAATCTAATTCAAGTTATCTATCTTTATCCATTCAACATATTGTGTTCACTCGAAGCACTCGATATTTATTATAATACTAATTAAGGATTTAGTACAAAATGCGAGCTCGATAAATGTTAAACGTTCTGAAAAAATCGGTTTATAGTATTTCATGAAAAGTGCACTTTGTATGGGAGGTGGTGGAACAAGTGGGGGGATTCAAATGATTCGTATACCATACCATACCTAAGAAACTGTGAATTTTTCATTACAGTCGGTTCGGCCGTTTTTGCGTGAAAGCCGGACAGACATACAGAACAAGAAGAATTTCAAAAATGTGTTTTTATGCTTAGTTATTGACTAAATAATGTAAAACACTAACCATTTATAAACAACTTACAGACACACTACAATTATATTCATATGTATAGATATTTTCCATTCATTACAATTTTTGATCAAAATATTATATAAAGGTGGTCTTATGAAATGGTGAAATCCGTGACGTCATACCCATTGGAGTCATTCAAGATGGCCGCTACGTCAGTTCTGCCCAGCTTGAGATGTAGACAGCGTTGAAATGGGTCAATCAGACATGAATACAACAACAACAACCATTGCGTCTGTCAGATAGCATCCGCAACGGTCGCTAAAAGTATCTAAAAATTAGTAATATCCAATAGTGTAGATCTTTTAACCGAATTTCAAGAGAAAGCTTGCGTCTAGTTCGAAGGATTTAAAAAATTAATAATTCAACGATATTGGGCCGTGCCAGTCATGGATTCAAATGTTTATTGGCAAGATTCTTGCAGCACCTTTGCATCGCGTAGCCAGCATCTTCTAAGCGATAAGAAACACACCGATTGCTTATTTCTGGTCGGAGCGGATGATACAGACCGGGAGTTGATAGTGGCCCATAAGATCTTCTTGGCTGGAGCGTCGCCAGTATTCGAGGCACAGTTCTACGGCCCTGTGCCTTTGGAAGATAAACCCATTGAAATCACGGATATAGAACCGTCGACATTCCACGCTTTACTGAGTTACATTTATTGTGACAAAATACCTGAAGGTATCTCCTATTTCGATGCTTGTAACTTGTACTATGCCGCCAAAAAGTATATTATTCCGGATTTAGTTTCGAAATGCACAGAGCTATTATCGAACATAAGTCCCGAAACAATTTGCGAAGCACTGGAATTCTCAAAATTTCATCAATTGACGAATATTAGAAACAAGTGCGAGCAGGTAGGTTAATTATCAAGAGTAATTGCATTCTGTTCTTAAAAGTTTTCTTTGTAGATGATAAGAGATAGTACAAGCAAGATTCTGTCAAACCCAAATTTTGTCCGTATTCGCCCCGAAACTTTACGTGCCATCTTTGAAACAGATCGCGTAAACTGTTCAGAACTGGAATTCATAACAGCATTCAAAAAATACGCTGCTAGCCACGAATTCGACATCCCGAAGCTAATGAAAGTATACAAAGAACATAAAGAGGACTTAACACAAGACGAAGTATACGTAATTGACGCATTCACTAAAATCCGTTTGCTCACTTTAACTTCTCGTGAATTTGCTGGATATGTGGCAAATTCTGGGTTGTTATCAGTTAACGATGAATTGGCTATAGTAATGAATATTATTTCTATGGAATCTGAAGAAAGTCCGTATCCTATGCCATCGGGTTTTTGTATAGAAATAAAAAAAAGACTGAATTTTCTCATTGCTGATCCCGAAATTAATTCCCTTTCTTTACGCGATCCGAATCTAAGCATAAGAAAAAAAATAAGAATCCCAAGGAGCGTCCTAATACGTAAAAGTGAATGTTAAAGGGGAGACTTACCAGATTTTTAGCGGCTGGTCCGCGTATTGAGTAGGCACGATGTCGAAATATGTTTTTGGTTCAAATGAAAGAAATGTAAGTTCTGTAGAGGCACGTATGCCGAGCGTAACTTTATTCTAACAAATGACCCAGAGTATGGGCCAACAGTTTTCTTTTATACATTTTTTTACTACTAAGTCTATACAGGGTGTTTGGTACTCCGTACATAACCTTGTAAGGGGTTATTCCTGGATATATTTTGAGCAAAAAATTGTTCTACGGAGATGGCCAATTTTCAATATCCACGGAGATACAGGGTGATCAAGAAAAGTCCTTCGGACCTGTACCCTCACTCACTCAAAACGCTATATCTTGAAAACCAATAATTGCATTTCAAAGTGTTATAGCTTGTTTTTTAGGGAATCAAATTATCTTTCATTTAGTGTAATATTCCGTATTGTACCTGTACCCAATCCTGAGGTATTTCCTTCAGACCACAAATTTTTGATACTTTGACCCTCAAAATTCTGTGATCAAAGTAGTTTTTCTCAAGAAAACGCATTATAAAAATGTCATTTTAATGTTGTTTTTTTATGTACCATATTATTGCCTACAAAAGATGCACACATACTTATGACTTAGGTTTTCCCGTTTTCCAGGTAATAAGCGAAAATACATATGGCTTAAAAATAAAATATGACATAAACCAACCCTCGTTCTAAAAAAACTACCTGAAATGTTGTTAAACTGAAATATTCTTTGTGTCCTTTAATTACTATTTAAATTATCAATGAATGTCCTTTAGGTAGTATTAAAATTATCGAGAAAATGAATTAAATTAAAATGAGTTTCAACACAACTAGGTGCAGCACTTTGCCCTTTTTAATGGGTTACCTAACAAAATGAAAAGCCTATAAAAGCAAACCATACTTCATATTTTTATCAGTTTTAGTTAAATTTGTAAAAGAACAAGGTGTCACTAAAATTTAGAAAAGAATTTCGAAATGCCTGAGTTCACGAACGAAGAATATGCAGACATAATTTTCCTCTATGGAGAGTGTCAGGGGAATGAGCAAGCGGCGCGATCTTTGTATCATCACAGATTTCCCAATCGTCGAGTACCTTACGCGAGAGTATTCCAAGACGTTTACAGAAGGATTAGGGAAACAGGCAGTGTTAGGACAAGCAGAGTGAATGCAAATCCTGCGCCGGTAATCGCTGTTTCAATTGATCAACGAATCCTAGCTGCAGTTCAAAATGATCCATCAACTAGTATACGACGCTTAGCATTGCGGTTTAACGTCTCTACGTGGAAAGTTTGGAGTGTCCTGAAAGCAGAACGTTTGCATCCCTACCACCACACACCAGTGCAGGAGCTGTTACCCATTGATTTATCCAAAAGGATGGAGTTTTGCAATTGGCTCCTTGAACGACAAATAAGTGACGAGAATTTTATCAGCAACACTCTTTGGACGGATGAGTCCCAATTCACCAGGGACGGTATCACAAACTTCCACAACTTACACACATGGGTTGAGAGCAATCCACATACAAGAAGAGAGGCATCATTTCAGCACAGATTCAGTGTCAATTTATGGGCAGGTGTGATTGGCAACGATTTTATTGGTCCTATTAGGCTTCCGCCTACCTTAAATAGTTCCAATTACTTGCATTTTTTGACAAATGATCTACAGGAGTTATTGGATGATATGCCACTGCAACGATTGGCTTCCATGTTTTACCAACACGATGGTGCTCCAGCTCATTACGGCCGACAGATCAGAGATTGGTTAAATTCCAATTATAGCAATCGCTGGATCGGTAGAAATGGACCGATACACTGGCCTGCAAGATCCCCTGATTTAACTATTATGGATTTCTTTGTATGGGGACGGATGAAGGACCTTGTCTACGCAACGGAAGTAGTAACGTTGCAGGATCTAAACACCAGAATCGATGCGGCAGCAACAGAAGTAAGGCAGCAGTTGAGGAGTATGAACACAAAGAGAACACTGGCAAAACGAGCTTTAGCGTGTATTCAAAATGAAGGTAGCCATTTTGAACATTTATTGTAATTAAGGAAATTTGAAATAAACCGTAAAAACCATTGTTAAGTTCTTTTAGTTCAAGCGGAGAGTGTTGATCAACCTATTCTTGTTTTTTTGACAAAAGTGCTAAATTATTGGAATGATAATTTCTTCTAAACTATAAAACTTATGCAATGCAAGTGTATGCGTCTTTTGTAGGCAATAATATGACACAAAAGAAAACAACAATAAAATGACATTTTTATAATGGGTGTTTTAGAGAAAAACTACATTGATCTTAGAATTTTGACGATCAAACTGTCAAAAATTTGTGTTCTGAAGCAAATATCTCAGAATTGGATACAGTTACAATGCGGACTATTACACCAAATGAAAGGTAATTTGATTCCCTAAAAAACAAGCTATAACACTTTGAATTGTGATTATTAGTTTTCAAGATATAGCGTTTTAAGTGAGTGAGGGTACAGGTCCGAAGCACTTTTCTTGATCACCCTGTATCTCCGTGGATATTGAAAATTGACCATCTCCGTAGAACAATTTTTTGCTCAAAATATATCCAGGAATAACCCCTTACAAGGTTATGTACGGAGTACCAAACACCCTGTATAAAAAAAACGATTATTTAAATGTGCTTAGTGGGTAAGTTCCTATACTAACTTACTCATAGAAAAAAATGTCTACAAAAAATATTCCTAGTGGGTAGATTCCTATCCTAGCTTATTCATAAAAAAAATGTATTCACATAAAAAATATACTTACTAGGTAAATTCCTATTTTAAAAAAAAGTGCATTCATAAGGCCAATGCATATGACCGATATTTTTCTATACAGATCAGCACGCGTTTCAATCATAATATTTCGGATTTCAAAGGTCAGTAAAATATCTCATTGCCCGCACACAATTTCTATGTCCCTTTAATATATGCGAATGAAATCGGAGACATATATTAAAAGTGCATTTCAATATTGTAAGTAAAGGCGAGCATAGAGAATTCCCATAATGCTCTATGCTTGACTTTATGTGGTCGAGATATCTTATTGCATAACATTGAGTGACTTGTTTGTTTATGTTAGAACACTCAATGTTATTCTTTTTCTTTCGCGAGATAAATTTGGGAAAATTTACGTGACACATGATGATCTGTATTTGGTATATACAGTTGTGGCGAGAGTACACTACACCTCTGCCCTTTAGAAAAATATATATATCTTAGTATATATATATATTTTACATATGTTGTAGATGTTTGATTTTTATATAATATTGTATTTTTTTAGTCTATTATTATGTACTAGTTTGTCCTTATTTTCTATTCTTATCACTGAATTTACTCCTCTAAGTTCTATTACTTTAAATGGTCCTTTATATGGACTTTCGTGTTTTCTTTTATTCTAATTTTTGATAAAGACTAAATCTCCTATTTGGATTTTTAAAGTGTTTGTTTTTATCATGAATTTCGATTTTAGCAAAGATTGACTAGCCATTTGTTGAGCGTTTCTTAATTTAATTTTCAATTCTGACAGATAACTTTCATAATCGTAAATAGGTGAAAGTGTTTCCTGAGTGTTATTGACGGGAAGGTTTGCTAAGTGTCCGTATACTAATTCGATATGGGGTGGTATTGTATGGGGTGGTATTGTATGCGAATGCATAATAGGGTATCCAAGTGTGCCATTCATAATTGTCGCAAAAACTTTGTAAATACTCGTTCAGTACTCGGTGGTTACGTTCGAGTGAACCGATGGTTTCGTGGTTGTAAGGGGTTGACAATACGTGTTTGATGTTTAGGAGTTGGCATATTTGGTTGAATAACTCATTGGTGTATTCAGTACCTTGGTCTGTTTTTATTACTTTACAGTGTCCATATTTTAGTATTACGTTTTCTACTATTGCCTTAGCTACTTCTTTTGCTTCTTTTGTGCTCGTTGGTATGGCTATGACGTATTTTGTTAATTCACATTGTGCGGTGACAATATATCTGTAACCTTCTGATAAACGTAGGGGTCCTACTGTATCGATTGCTATTATATCGAAACATTTCGTCGGTGTTTCTGTAATTGTAAATTTTTCTTTTATATGCCTTTTAATTTTATTTTTGTTGCATGATTCACAGTTTTGAACATGTTTCTTTACCATTTTATTCATGTTTTTTCATACGTATCGTTGTTTTAGTTTCACGATTGTTCTTCTTATGCCCGTGTGACCTCCATGTTTGGATTCGTGATATTCACTGATTAACCTTAGTTGATCTGTTACTTTGTTCACTTTTTCCGGCGGATTATATAATATTATTTGTATATCATTTTGCCTATGATTTTTATTTATTTTACTGTGCACTTTATTATATGCTGCTATCAATTCTTTTGTTGTTGTGTATTCGAATATCTTGTCTTTCATTGATAGAGCTAGTTTATGTATTTTCATACTTTTCAGTTTGGATATAAGCTTCTCCAGTGCCTGACCTAAGTCTCGGTGAGGATTATCGCTGTATTCCATAACTATCCGCTTTTCATTAATTATTTTTAATTTTGGCAAATTTATTTGTGCGCGTCTTACATTTTTTTCTTTATTCTTCACGTGAATTTCTAACTGAGGCTAGTTCCTTACGTCGGATATCGATGTACCTGTCCACATGTAGAGCTGATCAGACTCGTTAGTGAGTAAGGTTTCCGCGTTTTTATCGGTAACTTCCTTTTTCTTTAATTCGTTTTTCGTATGGCTTCGGGTTACTTCGTTAATGGTCTTTGGCATCATTTCTTTTAGGGTCTGTGAATCTATTTTTATTCTGGATAATGCGTCTGCATTCGTGTTTATTCTGCCTTGTTTAAATACTATTTGGAAATCATAGTCCATTAAGTCTATTCTTATTCTAGTTAATTTAGATGATGGGTTTTTATGTGTAAATAATGATACAAGTGGTCGATGTTCTGTTACTACTGTGAACTTTCTACCGTATAGGTATGGTCTGAAATGATTAATTCCCCAGTGAACTGCAAGTAACTCTTTTTCAATGATTTGTTTATTGAGTTCATGCTTATTGAGTGAACGGTTGGCATAAGATATCGGCAGATCTTTGCCTATTTCGCCTTGAGATAGGATCGCTTCTAACGCATAGTCTGAAGCGTCTGTGGTTAGTATAAATTCCTTTTCGAAATCAGGATATTGTAGAATTGAGGGTCTAGTTATGCATTCTCTTAATTGTATGAATGCTTTTTCGCATTTTTCAGTCCATTCAAATTCCTTGTTCTTTTTCAATAGCTCATTGAGTGGTTTGGCTATTTCTGCGAAATTTTTTACAAATCGTCTATAATAGTTACAGAAAGCTACGAAAAAACGAAATTACTTTCCGAACAACCCGCTGCGCTATGTGTCACTATCAAAATTATTGTTTTAGAGAAAAAAATTGAATAACTTCCAATAAGATATTGAACAGATAACCATTTCTAAATATTTGCAATGCAAATTAAAACAAAAAAAAAAATCAAAAACAATAAAAAATGTAACAAAACAATTTAAAAAAATCGGAAGTAAATTTTCAACTCGGTATCGAAGCTGAATACTAGTTTAATTTTTTGGAGGAAATTCGAATTTTTATTCATAAGCTTTGATAAAAATTTATCACTTTGATTGCATGAAATATTTATAAATGAAACAAAAAAGTAGAGTTACCCGTGCAATCTACTTAGCTCTTCTGGTAATAAATCTGCCAATTGATATTGCACCTGATTCGTTACTACTGGTATTAAATTCCTAGAAGACAGAAGTGACTGAGCAATGTACATTCGAAAACCATATGGTATACAGATGGCTTAAAAACCAACAATGGAGTAGGAGCAGGAATATATTGAGGTATAGTCCAGATTGTTAAAGTGACGTTGTTTTGGAATGAACGCATTTTAAGCTGTCTTACTTTTTTTTAAATGAATTTTCCGTCTTTTGTAACTTTAAATGATTTTCCAATAATTGAGTTTTGTGGTCGTGAGTCGATTTTGTGGTTGTTGCCTCTGTGCGATTTTTTTTTATTTTAAATGATTTTTTTCTGTTTTGATTTTTATTTTGTAGTTGTGTCCGTTTTTTTGGCGCGTACTATTTTTCATTATGTTCTTTTTGCTGTTCCATTTCGAGAATGACTTGTTATTACGATTCAATATGCTATACAGGTGAAATGAGAAGGCCGCAACGACGCGCCAAACACTATGTATCATCCTGCCTTCATTATCAACATAAAAGTGCCATTAAATCGTAGTTCAGTTCAAACTTTTAACTCACTTAATTTTAAAATTGCGGATTATGATGTTATCCGTGAGCGGCTTTCTCATATTGACTGGCATAACTTGTTAGACGGTTTGGATCTTAACGACGCTATTACTGCATTCAATGATCGTGTTTATAATCAAATCAAAAAGACCCCCTATAGGGGCATAGGACAGAAACAACTATCTTCCACAAGGCGCGATCCTGAGCATCGGCCATAAGCGGTTGCCAGGACTTGTTAATCAGTCCGTTTTTGGATGCCAAAAGTCGTTATCGTAGAATCAGTCCGTATCCGAGGCGCTGTATGCGTTTCTCGTATCAGTTAGGATTTAAGCCCATGATCCAGTTGGTGTCCATTTGCCATTTTGAGGGCAAGCAGGACTGCCTGTGAATTCTACTGCCCCCATCCGATAGGGGAAAGTTAGCACAGATCCGTGGAGTCGCTAGTCTCCAAAGATAGTTGCAGGAATTGGTAAAACCTCATCCTACCCCCTTGTGGGGTGCTTAAAATATTTTTGCGTGCTAGGGGTTCGCCGGGATTTCAAGTAAAACACAATTCGTTTAAGAATAAGTGATAATTTATTTATTCCCACTTTAACTTAATTCGCACTATATGGCACTACCGCCGCGTACTGTTCTATCGCTTTCCTGCACTGGATCGCGTCTCCGTCATCAAAAAGACTGGTTCTCGACTGAAAGCTTTCGTGCCTTTTATACATTTCCCCCCTATTCTTGACTGTTCTCGATGCTTCCGTCGGGTGTATGTCTGAACTATACTGGAAAGTTCTAGTTCTTTAATTATGGCTTTTATATATTGGGGGATACTGTTCTACATGATTCTTGTCGATTCGAGAGAGATCGAATTGCGGGGTTGCCAGATCTGTAACATTACCCTCTCCTTAGTCCCTGTTCGTCCCGAACAGAGTCGTTCACTTCCTCAATGGCACCGTGGTACTTTGTTAGTCGGTCGAGATGTACCACTTTCATTTTAGTACGAGGTTTTTGATGTAGTTGAATCCGATAGACGACATCATTTAACCGGTTGATGATCTGGTAAGGGCCTTCCCAGTTGCGCTGTAGTTTCGGCGATCTACCCTTCTGTCGTTTGGGATTGTATAACCAAACCAAATCGCCCTCTTGGAATCCTGATGAATTCGCCCATTGATCATATCTCGTCTTCATGCGGTCGGTCGCCAAATCAATTTTATCTCTGACCAGGTTATAAATTGTATTTAGTCGAAATCGAAGATCCGAGACGTAATCTTTGGCATTGGTTGGTTGGTCTGCTGGCACTCCAAACATTAGTTCCGCAGGGACTCGAATATTTCTTCCGAAAATGACTCGGGAGGGAGTTTCTCCTGTTGTTGAATGTACCGATGTTCTGTAGGATATTAAAAATAGAGGGATGTGCTGATCCCAGTCTTGTTGCCTCTCGCTGACGAGTTTGGATAGGTTTGAGCTTAATGTCCTATTGAAACGTTCCACCATTCCATCGGACCTGGTTTTGTTTATTCCCAGCATTTGGCACACATGTATGAATATTTTAGATTCAAATTCCGCCCTTGATCGGAGTGTAGTTCACGTGGAGCTCCAAATCTGCTCACCCAGTTGGTAACAATTTGTTCTGCGACGGTCACTGCTTCTTATTTTGGAATTGCGTAGGCTTCAGGCCACTTGCTGAAATAATCAATGACCACTAGAATATAGCGATTACCATTTTCTGATTCCGGAAATGGTCCAGCAATATCCACAGCAATTCTCTCGAATGGGACTCCCACGTTGTATTGTTGCATTTCTCCCTTTGATCTGCGTTGTGGGCCTTGACTCGATGCACACGTAGTACATTTACGGCACCAATTTTCGACATCATCCCGGAGATGGATCCAATAGAACCTTTCTCGTATCTTTGCCAAGGTTCTATTTACGCCCAAATGTCCACCGGAGGTACCTCCATGATATTCTTTCAAAACCTCCTCGACTTTAGAATGCGGGACGATGGTGTGATACGATTTTCCGTCAGCGTTTTCCCATTTCCGTTTTAATAATCCGCCGTCTAGGTGAAGGGAGTTCCATTGTGCTCAATAACACTTTAAGGTTTCGCCAAATTGTGAGATGTCTTTCCACTCAGGCCGTTTCATTTCGTCCTTCCATGCCATGATCGGTGAAATATCTGGATCTTTACGTTGGGCATCTTCCAGTTCTTGCTGATGCCATCCATCCTTTTGTTCGGTCGTTATCCTCTGAATGGTTTCTCCAGCTTCTTTTTCCTTCTCACGTTCGCGTTCTTTCTCCTTGTTCTTTTTGCGCTCCTTCTCCTCCTTGGCAGCACGTTTACTTTCCCTTTCATGCAATTTCCGTTCTTGCTCTTTCTTTTCATGTTCCGCATTCTTCCTTTCCCCTCTCATGTTCGGCTTTGTCACGTTCATTCGCATGAAGTACTTGACCGCTACGACTTCCACCCGGTCGTTCGCGATCCTCATTCGAATGCCTATCTTTGCTTCCATGATCTTTCCCGATGTATTGTTCTTGTCGCAATCGGTCTTGCCGACTCGGGGTTTTCGATCGACTCCGGCGTCTTTTATCAAAACCGTGAGTAAGATTTGAACTCTGACGACTTGTTCTTAACCAAGATCTACCTTCACGATCTCTATCTTCGCGTTGTTTAGCAGCGCAGCCGGAACAATAGTTGATCGCTTTTCGGCAGTCGAGTCTCAAGTGTCCTGCCTGTCCACAATTCCAGCATCGGGAGGCACCAAACCTTTCGCTCCGCCTGGTGTATTCTGCTTTCTGACACACACACTCTTTTGCTATTTCTCGGACTCGATAGTTACTCCCTGACCTTTGCTTGGCAGCTTCAAACGTCAGCCCATATACTAAGGCTTCGCCAATCGTTTTCTTACCTGCCAATTTTAGCGCCTATTGCAGCTCTTTGTCCTGTACAGCATTGTTAAATGCGAAAACAGCTGTGTCGTTGCGTTGCTCTGTTTGCGCATTGGGAAGCGATAATAGTGTGAGTCGTTCAATATCGCGTTCCAGCTCTTGAAGTGTTTCACCATTCTTTTGGGTTCGGTTGTACAGCTGTATTTTGTAGATCTCTCGCATATGGTCACTGCCGTAATGAAGATCCAATGTCTGGACTAACGTTGAAAAATCTTGTTGTTGCTCCTGCGGAATCGCTTAAAAAACCTCTGCTGGTGGACCTCTTAGCGCCAATATAAGAGCTGTTCCTCGTTCCAGATCATTCCAATGATTGTTTCTTGCGGCAGCCTCAAATTGAATCTTATAAATCGCCCACGGTGCTTGTCCATCGAAGATTGGAGCTTTGAAACCCTTGTGAGTAACGTGTTCTGCCTTGATGACTCCAGTCGCTTTCACGTTATCGAAGTCGTTCGACTCCGGATATCCTTTCCGTAATTTGTTCTTCGAGAATTCGAAGTTTCTTCTCTACGTCTTCTTATATTGCCTTACCCATGGTGTCTATTTTATTATTTTGCAGTTCCAATTTTTGGTTGAGGTCCTTTGAGGTCTGGTCTAATTTCTGATTAATGTCCGCAGATTGTTGTTTAATGTCCACTGATTGTTGTTTAATGTCCACTAATTGTTGCTCCGATTTCGCAGATTGTTGATCTAATTTGTTCATCATTTGTTGCATTAACTGTGTCAGAGCATCCGATGTACCAGAACACTCCTCTTCACGAGCTTCTTCGATTTGGAACTCAAGACTATCTGCATCCTTACCCTCAGCCTCAAGTATCTCGATAATACGGCGGACAAGTTCAGTTTTGTTCCCTTTCGTAGATAACTCGCGTCTACCGAGTTCTTCCTTCAGCTCCGTTAATTTTAACTCCTTTAGATAACACGGCATTTTCACTACCGATTATTTCAAGTTTTTGCGCGATTCGAATTCACTTAAATTTACTTCATTAATTAAAGTCACTGCTCACTAAAGCACTCGAGAATATTCGATTTTACAAAATTCTCACTGTCCGTTCGAGAATTTTAGTTTCACTTTTTCGCTCTCACAAAATTATCCGTACGAGAATTTTAATTTCACTCGCGATTTTTAACCCGAATTTATCCTTGAAATCCCACTGGTATTTCGTCAATTCCCGGCGCTTTGTTTAGTTTTTGGTCATATAGGACTGCTTTGATTTCAGCAAGCGTGGGTAGTATCGATGATGGTTCATCTTCGTCAGTTGAGGCTTCAATTGAAATGTTGTCTGTTGTGATCGGTGCTAATGGGGTGGGATTCAAAAGATGTTCAAAGTATGAAGCCCATCTCTTTTTGATTTCTTGTGTGTCGCTGATGATGTTGCCCTCTGCGTCTTTGCAGAGACTGGTTTTTGGCTTATATCCCTTTTTTAAGTCTTTTACTATTGCGTATACGTCCCGCGTTTTATTTTTTCTCATGTCGTCGTCCATTTTTTGTATTTTGTCATTATGGTACTTCCTTTGTTTTCGTCTGCAGATCTTTTTCGCACATCGCCTAAAGGTGCTTTTACACGAGCGATTAAAATTGCTCAATTTGCAGCAATTCCAGACAATTTTGACGTGACGAAAACATACAGCAACTTTCAGCAACATCGGCAATCGACGATATGGAGCAATTGTTGGTCAATTCGTTGCTCAACAGTGACTAGCGATACGGAGCAATACTCAGCAATTTTGCAATGACATCATACACGGACAATTCAGTACATGCAATAAAGTCATGAATGAGGACGACATTTTAGCAGCTGCGTCTGCATTAATTATTATTCAAAATAAAAAAAAAATAAAAAAAAAAATAGGCAAATATGGGTGCGACCATATTTAGCCAGGCGCGATTTGGAAATAGATTTAAATAGTGAATTGAGTTTGGACTCGTTTTTATTTAAAAATTTTCATAGAATGTCACGTTGTGACTTTGAAATACTTTGAAATAAAGTGGGTCCAAAAATTCAAAAGCTGAACACCAATATGCGAGATGCTATTTCTGTTTCGACAAAATTAGCTATAACGCTGAAATTTCTAGCTACGGGTGATTCGTACCGAAGCTTAATGTATCAATTCAGGGTGTCAGATTCGTGCATTTCGCGCCTTATCCTGAATGTATGCGAAGCTATTGTTGCTGTTCTACTAGAATACATAAAGGTAAGTAATTTTGTGTATTACTTTCGTCGATTTAATAAATAGATAAGTTCTTATAACACGCGAGGTATAACATTCTTGAAAATTAATTAATTTATTTAAACGTAAATCATAAAACGAAACATTTCTTAAGCCAAACATAGTAATTTTCTTAATTTTATATTATAATTCATTTATATGGTGTTAACCAATACAATCCGATCTCCATACATTTCGTCTTGACTCCCTTGAACTGTGGAATTATCCTGTAGTGAAGGTTGTGGTGTATATACTGGTGATCTGCTCTCTTCAGGTAAAGGAGACGAAATAGATATCACAGGAGAAATTTGGATCAATGAAGAATTCACATTTTTGTTTGAAGATAACGGTCTATCATAATATCCCATATCAGCTTCAAACAAAATTTGGGAGATTTTAAATTCCACCTGACTTTTTACATAGTCACTATATCCGCATAGTTTCTCGTTGACGTGCTCTCCAAACCCCAAATTTTTCTTGGAAATTTTTTTACCCAAGGCACTCATTACTTCGCAAGCAGTTTCGTAGTGAGTGTCCTCATCAGTCTTCCTTTTCTTTCGACGGTCAATTGCTGGCTGAATTGGAGTTGAGTTTGAGTTTTCAGGAATGTCGTGATCGTTGGTGTCCACACTCTTAAAAGGAATAAAATAAATAATAATTTTATCAATACATATAATATTCATATATTATGATTATGGATGTCTGTATTTTTATTAATTTTTTTTTTCAGTTTCCTCGAAACGAAGAAGATTGGAAAAAAGTCGCACAAGACTACCAAGATATTTGGAACTTTCCTCATTGCTTGGGTGCCATGGACGGGAAGCACGTCCGGATCAAATGTCCAAAAAACGGTGGAAGCCACTTTTTTAACTATAAAAAATATCACAGCATTGTCTTATTTGCCGTTGTTGATGCTCACTACCGATTTTTATATGTACATGTCGGCTGTCAAGGGAGAATTTCTGACGGAGGAGTATTGGCAAGTACTTCATTTGGCAATGAGCTTAATGAAAATATTGTTATAAATCTGACAACCTCGACGTCCCCAGCAATATCGAGAGAAGTCTATCAACATTTCAAACGCCATAAACATGTTTCCAGCAACTTCTACCGAACTCCACAATGTAGGCAATCTTTCTAGACACACACACACAACGACACCTGTCTGGGAGACTTAGTATAAATAACCGCCAACTTTCAGACAACGAGTTAGTCATTTTTGGTGACACCTATCGGTGGAAGAACGCGAATCGGTACAAGTGATAGATTGCCAGTGTTCCTGAGTTGTACGAATTAAGTTTTAGAGCGAATTTAGTGAAGTGATCGGGAAATTGTGTATAAAGTGCGATATAATAAAATTATTCATTATTTTTTAAACGAATTGTGTTTTCCTTTGAAATCGGCGATCCCCTAGCTCGCAACAATTGGTGTCAGAAGTGGGATTTCAAGGATAAATTCGGGTTAAAAATCGCGAGTGAAATTAAAATTCTCGAACGGATAATTTTGTGAGAGCGAAAAAGTGAAACTAAAATTCTCGAACGGACAGTGAGAATTTTGTGAAATCGAATAATCTCGAGTGATTTAGTGAGCAGTGACGTAAATTTAAGTGAATTCGAATCGCGGAAAAACTGGAAATAATCGGTAGTGAAAATGCCGCGTTATTTAAAAGACTTAAAAGTAACGGAGCTGAAGGAAGAGCTCAGTAGACGCGAGTTACCTACAACAGGGAGCAAGTCTGAACTTGTCAGCCGTATGATCGAGACACTTGAGGCTGAGGGTGAGAATGCAGATAGTTTTGAGTTCCAAATCGAAGAAGCTAGTAAAGAGGAGTGCTCTGGTACATCGGATGCCTTAACACAGTTAATGCAACAAATGATGCACAAATTGGATCAACAATCTGCGGATATGAATCAGAAATTAGAGCAACAATCAGTGGACATTAAACAACAATCTGCGGACATTAAACAACAATCAGTGGACATTAAACAACAATCAGCTGTGACAACGGACATGACTCAGAAATTAGATCAACAATCTGCGGACATTAATCAGAAATTAGAGCAACAATCTGCGGACATTAATCACAAACTAGAGCAACAATCGGCGGATATTAATCAGAAATTAGATCAGACCTCAAAGGACCTTAACCAAAAATTGGAGCTGCAAAATAATAAAATAGACACCATGGGTAAGGCCATAGAAGAAAACGTTGAGAAGAAACTTCAAATCTTCGAAGAACAAATTACGGAAAAGACATCCGGGATTGCAGAAGAAGTCGAACGCCTAAAAAGAGACTTCGATAACGTGAAGGCGACTGGCGTCATCAAGACAGAACATGTTGCACACAAGGGTCTCAAGGCTCCAATCTTCGATGGACAAACACCGTGGGCTATTTATAAGACCCAATTTGAGGCCGCCGCAAGAAACAACCATTGGAATGATCTGGAACGAGGAACGGCTCTTATATTGGCGTTAAGAGGCCCACCAGCTGAAGTTCTTCAAACGATTCCGCAGGAGCAACAACAAGATTTTTCAACGTTAGTCCGGACATTGGATCTTCATTACGGCAGTGACCACATGCGAGAGATCTACAAAACTCAACTGTACAACCGAGCTCAAAAGAATGGTGAAACACTTCAAGAGCTGGCACGCGATATTGAACGACTCACACTATTATCGCTGCCTAATGCGCAAACAGAGCAACGCAACGATACAGCTGTTTTCGCATTTAACAATGCTGTACAGGACAGAGAGCTGCAACAGGCGTTAAAACTGGCAGGTAAGAAAACGATTGGCGAAGCCTTAGTATATGGGCTGACGTTCGAAGCTGCCAAGCAAAGCTCGCGGAGTAACTATCGAGTTCGAGAAATAGTAGAAGAATGTGTGTGCCAGAAAGCCGAGTACACCAAGCGGAGCGAAGGATCTGGTGCTCCTCGATGCTGGAATTGTGGACAGGCAGGACACTTACGACGCGACTGCCGCAAACCCAGAAAAGCGATCAACTACTGTTCCGGCTGCGCTGCTAAACAAAGAGGAGGAAGGGGCGAACCGTCACGAGAGCACGCTTCGCCTAATGACAGTCCGGGAAACGAGTAAAGGCCAACTTCATGGGGCAGAAGTTGGCTGGTAGAATCGACGCCCCCGGAACCATCATCGCAGTTTCTCGACTACATCGTTGTGAAAACGACTTATGTATGAGTGGTCGAGTCGGCAAATTAAACTGCATCATAACAGTCGACACAGGCGCAACACGGTCAGTGCTAAGATCTGACCTTGTAGATCGTACTTGGCTTCACAACACCAAGAAGTACGCACTTCGCACTGCTACAGGAGAAACTACAACGGTCCATGGAGAAATAGCTCGTGACATACAGCTTGGGGATTTGACCTTCTCGCATGTATTCGTGGTAGCTGACATTACCGATGAGTGTATCCTTGGAATGGATTTTCTGAAACCACACGGTATCCAGCTGGACTTAGGACAACGAATAATGAAGTGGCGGAATATTGAAATCCCGATGGAAATAACATCATCCAACACAACAAAGCTACGAGTTGTATTGTGCGAAGATGCGGATATACCAAAGTCATCCGAGAATGTTATTTGGGCAGAGCTCGATGGTGATCCCGGGAACCACCGATTCTACCTCATAGAACCGGAAACGACACCTGCATTACGAAGTCTGATACTAGGAAAAACGCTCGTAAAAAGGAATGAGAAGATGATGGTACCAATAAGAGTCCTGAACGTTGCGGACAGCACTACCAGCGTAAAGAAAGGAGATGTAATTGGCAGCTGTGAACCAATATCGGCGGTGACGAGTATCGACAAGGCAGAACCACATGACGTACCCTCTAAAAATAAGCCAAGAAGGAAGGACAATGTAACATCAACACTTCTTCAGTCAAGCAACCTTAGAGGAGAACAACACAAGCAAGCAGTAGATCTAATCGAAGGATTCAGCGACGTCTTTTCCACCGGTGATGACGACTATGGCAGAACAAACTTAGTGAAACATCGTATAGATACCGGAAGTGCTACACCGATACGTCAACCTCCAAGAAGAGTACCATTAGCGAAACAAGGGGAAGTCAATTCAATGGTCAAAACTATGGAGCATCAGGGAATCATCGAAGAATCAAAGAGCCCGTGGATATCGCCAGTAGTGCTGGTAAAGAAGAAAGACGGCAGTACCCGTTTTTGTGTGGACTACAGGCGACTAAATGATGTTACGAAAAAGGATAGCTATCCACTACCTAGAATCGACGATATCATGGACACCCTGACCGATGCTAAATGGTTCTCAACGTTGGACCTGAAGAGTGGTTACTGGCAAGTGGAGATAGATGAAAAAGATAGAGAGAAGACAGCATTCTCTGTCGGCAGTGGACTGTGGCAGTTCATCGTAATGCCATTTGGCCTGTGCAATGCTCCAGCTACGTTCGAAAGACTGATGGAATTCGTTTTGCGTGGTCTGAGTTGGAAAACTTGTCTCGTTTACCTAGATGATGTGATCGTTATCGGAAAAACATTCAATGAACACCTAAAAAATCTGCAGGAAGTCTTCCAGCGACTGCGAGCGGCAAAATTAAAGCTGAGTCCGAAAAAGTGCACTTTGTTTAGTGCAGAAGTCAAGTACTTGGGTCACATCGTTTCAGCTGATGGCGTAAAGACAGATCCGGAGAAGATACTGGCGGTGAAAAATTGGCCTACTCCGAGTGATAAACACCAGTTGCGCAGCTTCCTAGGCTTAGCGACATATTACCGACGATTTGTAAAAGACTTTGCTAACACGGCGAAATGTCTGCATCAGTTAACAGAAAAAGGGAAGCCATTTACATGGAGTCAACAGTGCCAGGAAGCATTCGAGAGGATAAAAGACCAACTCTGCGACTCCCCAGTTCTGGCGTATCCAAAACCAGGTCATGGTTTCATCATAGACACTGACGCCAGCAATGTCGGTATCGGAGCAGTACTATCACAAGAGATCGATGGGCAGGAGAGAGTGCTATCTTACTACAGCCGAGTACTCTCAAAATCAGAAAGGAACTATTGCGTAACTCGCCGAGAGCTACTAGCCATAGTAGAAGCAACAAAACATTTTCACAAATATCTCTATGGTCAAAAGTTCCTTCTTCGAACGGATCACGCATCGCTTAAATGGCTACTTCAGTTTAAAAACCCCGAAGGCCAAGTAGCCAGATGGATCGAAAGGCTCGAATCCTACGATTTCGAGATTGTTCATCGAAGAGGAAGAATCCACGGAAATGCCGATGCGCTTTCACGTCGTCCTTGTCCACCGAACTGCAAGCATTGTCACCGTATAGAAGGAAAAGAGGCCGGAGAAACCATTCAGAGGATAACGACCGAACCAAAGACTGGATGGAATCAGCAAGAACTGGAAGACGCCCAACGTAAAGATCCAGATATTTCACCGATCATGGCATGGAAGGACGAAATGAAACGGCCTGAGTGGAAAGACATCTCACAATTCAGTGACACCTTAAAGTGCTATTGGGCACAATGGAACTCCCTTCACCTAGACGGCGGATTATTAAAACGGAAATGGGAGAACGCTGATGGAAAGTTGTATCACATGCAAACCATCGTCCCGCATTGTAAAGTCGAGGAGGTTTTGAAAGAATATCATGGAGGTACCTCCGGTGGGCATTTGGGAGTAAACAGAACCTTGGCAAAGATACGAGAAAGGTTCTATTGGATCCATCTCCGAGATGATGTCGAAAACTGGTGCCGTAAATGTACTACGTGTGCATCGAGTCAGGGCCCACACCGCAGATCAAAGGGAGAAATGCAACAATACAACGTGGGAGTCCCATTCGAGAGAATTGCTGTGGATATTGCTGGACCATTCCCGGAATCAGAAAATGGTAATCGCTACATTTTAGTGGTCATTGATTATTTCAGCAAGTGGCCTGAAGCTTACGCAATTCCAAACCAAGAAGCAGTAACCGTCGCAGAACAAATTGTTACCAACTGGGTGAGCAGATTTGGAGCGCCACGCGAACTACACTCCGATCAAGGGCGCAATTTTGAATCTCAAATATTCAAACACGTGTGCCAAATGCTGGGAATAAACAAAACGAGGACAACTCCATTACACCCACAGTCTGATGGAATGGTGGAACGTTTCAATAGGACATTGAACTCAAACCTATCCAAACTCGTCAGCGAGAGGCAACAGGACTGGGACCAGCACATCCCTCTATTTTTAATGGCCTATAGAACATCGGTGCATTCAACAACAGGAGAAACTCCGTCCCGAGTCATTTTCGGAAGAAATATTCGAGTCCCTGCGGAGCTAATGTTTGGAGTGCCACCAGACCAACCAACCAATGCTAAAGATTATGTCTCGGATCTTCGATGTCGACTAAAGACAATTTATAACCTGGTCAGAGATAAAATTGATTTGGCGTCCGACCGCATGAAGACGAGGTATGATCAACGGGCGAACTCATCAGGATTCCAAGAGGGCGATTTGGTTTGGTTATACAATCCCAAACGACAGAAGGGCAGATCGCCGAAACTACAGCGAAACTGGGAAGGCCCTTACCAGATCATCAACCGATTAAATGATGTCGTCTATCGGATTCAACTACATCAAAAACCTCGCACTAAAATGAAAGTGGTACATCTAGACCGACTAACAAAGTACCAGGGTGCCAGGGAGGAAGTGAACAACTCTGTTCGGGACGAACAGGGACTAAGGAGAGGGTAATGTTATAAATCTGACAACCTCGACGTCCCCAGCAATATCGAGAGAAGTCTATCAACATTTCAAACGCCATAAACATGTTTCCAGCAACTTCTACCGAACTCCACAATGTAGGCAATCTTTCTAGACACACACACACAACGACACCTGTCTGGGAGACTTAGTATAAATAACCGCCAACTTTCAGACAACGAGTTAGTCATTTTTGGTGACACCTATCGGTGGAAGAACGCGAATCGGCACAAGTGATAGATTGCCAGTGTTCCTGAGTTGTACGAATTAAGTTTTAGAGCGAATTTAGTGAAGTGATCGGGAAATTGTGTATAAAGTGCGATATAATAAAATTATTCATTATTTTTTAAACGAATTGTGTTTTCCTTTGAAATCGGCGATCCCCTAGCTCGCAACAATATGTTGGAGATTCCAGCACCAGAACCACTGCCCAACCGAGAAAAAAATATTCCATATGTTTTCGTGGCTGACGACGCATTCCCACTTTCACAAAATATTTTGAAACCATACCCATGTGATTTGGAAAAAGGTTCCCCCCAAGAGGGTTTGCAACTATAGAATATCGAGAGCTCGCCGCGTAGTGGAAAATGTTTTCGGATTGGTGACCTCGGTATTTCGTATGTATCACAGAAGTATGGAAATAGACGTCGAAACAGTGAAAATTGCAACCTTGGCTACAGCATATTTACATAACTTTTTACGAAGAAACAAGCCAGCGCGACAATTATATACACCACCTGCTACATTTGATGTAGAAGATATTGATTCGGGCTCTATTATTCCTGGATCTTGGAGAGAAAATAATGCCAATGCTGACGTTTTTTCCTCTTTAGAAAGAGCACCAAGAAATTCAGCCACACAGGTTAAATTGAATCGAGATGAATTCACGGAATATTTCATGTCTGAACATGGAAGAGTACCATGGCAAGATCTCTATTTGTAATTTTGTACTCAATTTTGTATACAATAATAAAGAAATAATAAATTATTTAGTTTTAATGAAATTACTTACCTTTTTGGATTGCAACTCACTATCTAGTCCTGTGTCTGCCTCCTCAACTCCAATCAGGAATTCCATGCTTCTAAAAGCAAACCATCCACTGCCTTGAGAAGCACCACATCCGCTTTTTTTTGTTCCTTCCTGCTCTCATTTTTGAAGTATGTTCTTAAATTTCTAAACTTTTTTTGAGCTTCATCAGAACTTATTTTGAACTCGGCCCCAATCTCATTCCAGCCGTCTTTTTTTAAATTCCGGTTTTTGTAGTCGGATATGTTTGAATTCCATAAACAATGCCGGGCACGAACAGCGTCGATGAAATTTATTGTTTTTTCGTTGTTCCAAGCCATCTTTTAAACGAAAAACGAAAACGAAAGAAAACCGAAAACTCAACATAACGATTTGACAGATGACAATTGCTCGGAATTTTCCAAATTAGTGGAAATACAGCAACTCTATGGCGAGGAATTGCAGCAATATGTGAAAGCATTGCCAAATTGCTGCAATATAGTCGCAACTAGCACGATGTTGCTCGGTATTGCTGCATTAATCGCTCAACTAGGTTTGGCAACAGTCGCCGGGCAATTAATTGCTGGAGAAATTGTTCGTGTACGGGCTCCATAAGCTCGTCAAATCTTTCTTTTTTGGCTTGTCTTGGTCGTCCAGTAAAAATTTTGTAAGCCTCGTTCTTTCTATCTATTGCGTCGCGGCATTCTCGGACGAACCAATCATTATTTTTTCGCCGTGCTTGACATCCTAGTACCTCTTCTGCACAGGACTTGATGCCGTCTCGTATTTCCATTCACGCGTTCTCCACTGGCATATTTTGGATGTTTTCATATATTGGTGTCAGGTGTTTATTACATGCTAACATGTAAGCCTGCGCCACCGTTTCGTCGTTAAGCTTGTCGACATTGAATTTGCGAGCTCTACTCGATCTCGAATATCCACGACAAGCTATTTTGCATCGATACTTAGCTCTGACTAGATAGTGATCAGAGTCACAATTCGCACCGCGGAGAGTTCGTACATCAAGTATGCTGGAAGCAGCCCTTTTCTCAATTAGAACGTGATCTATTTGGTTGAAGGTGTGACCATCTGGTGATGCCCACGTTCGTTTGTGAATATCGCGATGGGGGAAGCACGTAGAGCTTACTACGATATTTTTGCTGCTTCCGAAATCAATAAGACGTTGGCCATTGACGTTGGTTATGCCATGGAGACTGTGCCCTCCTGTTGTTCCTCTATGAGCCTCCTCCTTTCCGACTTTTGCATTAAAATCCCCTAAGACAATTTTTAGGTCATTCGAGGGCAGTTGTCTCTAGGGTGGCATAAAATTCGTCCTTAGTTATATCGTCCTTGTCTTCTGTTGGTGCGTGAACGTTGATCAACCAAGTGTTGAAAAATTTAGTCTTTATTCGGATTGCACACAATCTTTCACTTACTGGTCTGGAGCTCGTGACCTGCTGTTTAAATTTTTTGTCAACGACAAAAGCGACTCCAAACTCTCTGCTTCCCGACAATTTTCCACTTGGATAGATTGTGTGTGATCTTATGTCCATGATTTCGGTACCGAGCCATTTCGTTTCTTGGATGGCAGTTATGTTGATGGATGTTGTGTTTTGCCACTTCTTTGAGAAACTTTTTCAGAGCTCCTACCCTAAATAAGGATCGAACATGCTAAGATCCAATAGAGTAGTCCATTTTTCGTTTGCGGGGTCGTTGCCGTTGAGTCCATCCTTTCCGAGGCTGTTCTTCAGGTTTCTGGACAGTGTTCTTTTTCCGGTGATGCGTTGTCGGCGCCTCACCCAACCCCCGCCCGACCTGGAGGACCGGTCCTACTTATTTGTTACTCCCTAGTAGAAAAAGGGTGGGAGTTTTGAGATAAATATGACATGCTTGAGTTCTCACAGCTATGCTGCGAGTCCAACTAGGTCATACTTTTACCTATTTCCTGAGACCCGCTGGTGTTACTGGCCATTCAGATTAACTCCATGTTTCCTCCTCCTTTCTCAAACCTGGCTTGGGACCGTCTATGGCGGAGTTATAAGTTAATATTATCACTCAAAAATCTTAAGGCCTGATGGCCGTCCGTTCGTTCGCTCTCTAGCTTAAGAACGCGTTGAGCGAGAAAGTTAAAACTTCGTACACGTCGTTTTTGTTCTACCACTTGACCATTACCGCACTTACTTAGCGTTCTACCACTTGAGCGTTCTACCATTTAGCTTTCACCGCAGCAAAGACATTTGTCGACCTTACACTGTTTGGTTTGTGTATGTGCTATTATCGCTGCGCCTTAGCTAAAAATTCCGTAGATGGCGCTACGAAATAAATAGTCTTTCTCATTGTTGCGGCGAAATTTCTTTACCCCGAATTTTATTTCATGTTGAACTATCGATTATGGAAAAAATGCTGCAGAAATTACCAATTTCATAACTGAAAAATTTCCATTTAGGCAAATATTCCCTGAGTGGAATTATGCGCTTACGATGAAAGAGCCAAGGAAATTTAAATTTCCTAGTGCGCCAGCAACTTTATGCCAAGCCCAGCAACTTGTGTTGCTAACTCGGCATGAATGTTGCTAGCTCGGCATAAATGTTGCAGCAACTTTTTCCTTAACTGTCATGGCGCCGATTTTATATACAAAACATTTCCACTACACGCAACCTACACAAACACAGCCGCCGTCGTAATTTTCCAAAATGGCCGTCGCTCTTTCGAGTTTTCTATGAGGCAGAAGCGTCTGTCGTCGGGATTTTTTCTTATCCAGTTAAAATGAATTTTGCCGGACTTTTAGAAATCGGTTTCCGCTAAAAGTCTCACGAATGTGTTCGAAGACCGTTTGTTTACGCGTTTATTGAAAAAGCGACGAGTTGTGCATTCCGATAGTGCCGAAATTCACAGTGAAAAAAAAGAAACGAACACGGGCAAAAAAGAAAGAAAGAAGGAAAAATCCGAGAAAAAGTTGCCTCCCCGAGTCTGGTGTGGGGCCGCGGCACGCAGTGAAAGTGCTTTCACATTTTTCAGAATTCGGAAAGACGAGAAGAGATTTTCGATAATTTCGTAGTCCTTGGAGCGTGCGATTCCGCCAGGTCGCCTTCGTTCGGTTTTCAATTCGTCCGGAATTTTTCATTTTTTTTTTTATTTATGGCATCGGAGATCAAGTGAGGTCTGGTGTGCGTGCGGTTCGTGTCGTTCGGTTTTTCTTTTTTCCTTTTCCTCATTTTGTCGGCCGATTGATTTCTAAACATTGCGTGACCGCAAGACGAGAGTTCTCCCGTCAATCGAAAACTGGGAACTGTGAGAAAAGTTCGACTGGAGGATCGCGGGTGCAAATCTTGACAAGGACCGGGAAATCGACATATCGCGATGAATGCGAACGCAGCAGCAGCAGCCGTTGTAGCCATGGAGCTGGACGAGCTCGAAAACATGAGCAAAAATGATTTTTTGCCATTACTGCCGCTAATCAAGCAGGAACATCTCGACAATGTCGAGAACGCTATGGCCAATCCGTGCGATAGCGTCGAGAAGCAGGTAAGACGCGCTGGGGATTCGAATGGGAGTCGAGTTCAAGGCCGCACAGTCGTGCCTGCGAGGTCTGACGCTGGCCAAAGTCCTTTGACTTTACGTCTGGTCCCCGTCAGCTGCACGGTTCGCTTTCTGTTTCGGCTCGTGGTTTTCTTTGAATGCTTCTCTGCCTACACTTCCTCCTTCCCTTCTTGCGTTTTTTCGTTGTTGCCCATTTTCTACCGCACGGGCTGTGATCCCCTTTTGGGGTCCATTCTACCTCTGCTGGTTTTTTTTCTTCTTAACAGAGCAGTTTTGTAACTCGCCCGCAGTCTTACATCGTGTGCCCTGCTGTTCCGCCACCACGCGAGACCTGCGATCCATGCCATCGAGTTTCTTTTTCTTGCTTTCTGTTCGGTTTCGTGATTGGGATTTCTTTTTTGTTGGGTTCGTGCACAACTTGGCTGAGAAGGAGTTGCAGTTTTTTACGTTTTGTTGCGCGTAGCCATCGTCTTCAGCGGAGTTTTTTCATTTCGAACTTGGGTCTGTTCCGTAGAAGAGGTTTTGCTCTTTGTTCGCCATCATGGTCCGCGGGCTCTCCTCTGCCGTTTTGGTCTATTTCGTTGCTGTAGTCGAGTGGATTCGTGTACATTTTTCTGGCATTTTGTTTCTTGAACGCGCTGAGTGTTTTCTTAATTTCGAAACTTATTTCTCGATGCTTTGTTGTTTTATTCCTTAAGTCCTAGTTACGTGCGGTTTCCGTTGGTGGTCCTTCGTTTGTAGAGTTGATCAGCGTCTTGTTAATTGGGGTTTGTCTTATTCGTATAGGGCTGTGTCGTGCAGCGATAAAGAAAAGAAGAAACCAAGGGCTATGCAAGGTTCGACCGAAGAAATTGAACCTCTTGCGGACCAACCGCTGCGGAAAACGTTGGAATCTGTTCGCCATCTGTAATACTCGAATCGATATTTTCAATCACACAACACACAGATAGCCTGCTGGATCTTAAACTTCATTGCAGTTGGAGGAATTAGCATACTTCGTGCCCATTTCAAAGTCCAAGGGCGGAGCGACACACTATGCAAGCTTCTTGACGTCAATGTGGCCTGTCCTGTACGCTTGAATCTTTGAGCGCCTGCTGACAACTTTGCGAATTCATTTGCCTCACTAATTTTGCGCTATTGTGATTGTTTTGCGAATTTTGATGAGGGTTGAATTCGATTAAAGCGAGCAGCTTGTCTTGAGGCCGCTGGCATATCGGGCTCGGGCTTCATTCTTCGAAGGTCGCACATTTTACGTGAATTAATTGACTGCACGTACGCATCACTGAACCCCTATAATTTTGTCTGGACAGGATAGAGAAGATAATTTAGGCTTGGGGTGAGCGCTTTAAGGTTTTGATTTTTTTTATTGCATTTTTCGTATTTTGCATCGAACGCAAAATTTGCACATTTATCCGACCTCTAGAATTTTGTGCCAAACTTGAGGCGTCCATATTAGGAACTCTCCTGAATAGTTGAATTTGTTCACCTCATTTATCTTCTCTCCAAAACTACAAAAGATATCAAGCATCAAGGGCTACAATCAGAGTGAGGCAAAATTGAAAAACAAATAACCATGTCAGATTTTCTTCGGTACAAGAAGTAGCGAATCGCGGATTTTTTTAAAATGCACAAAAATCAATTTTATTAATTTATTATGTGTAAAAACGACAGATTTAGTAATTTTAAAGCGCGGATGATACTATTATTAAAGATTTTTCGCCTGGAAAATGAGGAAAATTGCATTTCAAAATCTCACTTTTGAGGTTCTAAAATGGCAATTTTTTCGTTTTCTTCGGCGGAATTTTCATAAAAAAAAACACAATCACTCCAACTACAAGATAATAAATATTATAAAAACACAATCAGTTTGTTAATCCGAGCCTTCCGGAAGGCAACAATATAAAATTACTTGTCTCGTGTGTGTAAACCCGGACGAATTCAAGTTTCCATGTTTTTCGACTGACATTATTATTATTTATTAGGGGTTGGAATTAATTCGTAGCGTTTTTTTGCAAAGTTTGATGGTTTATTCTGAAAATATTATTACAGTGTTATTATTAGCCGTGTTTTTTTCAACTGGATCACGATTATCGGTGAATAAAACGACACTGGGATCAAAATTTCCCTTCAAGTGACATTTCGACATCTCATCAGCTGTTCATGTCGGATGACAGTAAATTAATTTAATTATTTGGTGTACTCGCACATACAAGTTAGTGAAAATAGAAAAATCTATCGGTTTTCACACTGCCATCTAGCGTGTTCTGAGAAGCCACCAACTGCGACTCGTTTTACACTCCTTCCACTTCGTCCTTCACAAAAAAACGCTATAGAAATCACAAAGATCACATAATTCTGTATTTCAATAAACATTTTTAATTAATTGTACATAAATCTTTCTATTTTTTTTATCGTTGTGGCTCTCTGCGATTTTTTCCAGGGCTATTTTAATACTTGCGTACATTCCCTCCTTCTGTTTTGCGCGTTCCTCTTTCTCTCTCGCCTTTTCTTCCTTCTGCATCGCCTTCTCTCTGCTTTTTTCCTCCCTTTTTTTTTTTTTTTTCTTGCAACTCGGCGATTTGATTTCGAGCAGAACTGATCTGCGCTCCTCATTCAAAGCTTTCAGGTCGTAGCGCTTCGTTCGCCGGCCCTTGGGCTTACTGCCCGAAGGAGAGTCGCCGGGGGAGCCTCTGCGCGAGACTAAGTGCATCTCTACAGGTGAATTTGAGGACGAAGCGCCTTGGGATGACACCGAGGATAAAGGCGATGGAATCGTGAGAGGTTGTAGGGCCTGTATCCCCGGTGTTGACACATCGAGCGTCGCTGCGCTGGATATGTTTGGAGCCGTCCCGAATATTTCGTCCATTTCTTCTTCGAATGGCACGGGCTGATAACATTCACCCGTGCCATTTTTCTGCCTTTCTTTCGCCGTTTTATAAGCCCGCAAAAGGTTTTTAAGTTTTACAGACAAACATTTTTCCGTGATGGGGCTTTGCTGTATGAAAAAGAAGAGTTAGACGTTATACTACTCAAATACAGAAGTACGTACCAACACATTTGCCGCAATCAAGTCTTCTAGAACGTTTTTCCACGCATTTTCCCGATGAACCGCGTGTTGAAATTCGCATTTGCGGTTTCTGTAGCACGCAATGAAAGTTTTTGTTTCATCGTACGTCCATGTTCTTCGTCTAGAAAATACAAATGAGATTAACACGATTCCGCCGGATACCAAAAACAATTCTAGTTAAGCGAATACTTACTTAATACTCTCCATCTTTCAGAAATCTTCAATTTTCTATCTTTAATCTTAAATTTCTATTCGTTCGCACTCGATGACACTTGACAAATGACTTGTTGTGACAGTTCGCTCTGATGTTTTGAATGACAGTTTTCAAGTGAAATGCGAAAATTGTACTAGAATGAAAAATTTCCCTTTGTGATCTCGCGATGATCCAGGTCGTCACCAGGATCATCTTGGGATCACGCTTTGTTGCTTTTTTCAGGGCATTTGATCTCGCTGTGATCGTGATCCAGTTGAAAAAAAAACACGGCTATTGAAAGTATTGTCCATCGTTTTCTACTACCTTTTCCTATCTTTCTGGCACGAATACCACGTTAAAATAATTCTTCGTCTTTAGATTCGATGAATGAATCGATCCAATTCTTGGTACTTTCGTAGTTGTCGAATTGCTGCTCTGACAAGCCATTCGCCATGGACCGGAACAAGTGGAAATCTGATGGAGCGATGTCTGGTGAATATGGCGGGTGGGATGAAACTTCCCATTTCAGCGTTTCTAAATAAGTTTTCACCACTTTTGCAACATGGGGTCTGGCATTTCGTGGAGCAAAATCACCTTGTCATGTCGATCCCTAAATTTGGGGCGGTTTTCTTTTAATGTTTTGCTCAAACGCATCAGTTGACGTCTGTAGAGGTCCCCAGTGATGGTTTCACTCGGCTTAAGCAGCTCATAATAGATTACCTTCAGCTGGTCCCACCATATGCACAGCATGATCTTCTTTCCATGAATATTCTACTTTGGCGATGATGTTGATGCATGACCGGGCAAACCCCACGATTTTTTGCGCTTAGAATTGTCGTAACTCACCTACTTTTCGTCGCCAGTGACGATTCGATACAAAAACTCCTTCCTTGCCTGCAGTTGAAGCAGTTGCTCACAGATGACTAAACGCCGTTCGACGTCCCTCGGCTGTCCGGGACGATCCTTGTCTTCCAAGCTCCGCAGGGCTACGCAAAACATAGTTCTATGCGTAGCCGTAGTTGGATACGAAAAAGAGGGTTTAATGATAAAAGCCCCGCAGGGCTACCCACAACGTAGTTCTATGCGTAGCCGTAGTTGGATACGAAAAAAGAGGGTTTAATGATAAAAGCCCCGCAGGGCTACCCACAACGCAGTTCTATGCGTAGCCGTAGTTGGATACAAAAAATAGGATCTAATGATAAAAAGCCTCGCAGGGCTATCCAAAACGTAGTTCTATGAGGAGAATTTTTTTTGTAAATAATATTATTAGATTTAGATTTAAATCTTCCAAAAAATTATTAAAAAATTATAAAATTAATACAACCCATAATTTCCCAAAAAACATTCCCTCGGCGACAAATTATATAATCCCAATTGAGTTTTGTGTATGGCATTACTAAATAATAATAATGTCAGTCGAAGAAACTTTAATTCGTCCGGGTTTGTTTAAACGCGACAAGTAATTTAAATTTTTTGCCTTCCGGAAGGCTCGGATTAACAAGCTGATTGTGTTTTTATAATAGTTATTATCTTGTAGTTCGAGTGATCGTGTATTTTTATAAAAATTCCGCCGAGGAAAACGAAAAGATTTCCATTTTAGAACCTCAAAAATGAGATTTTGAAATGCAATTTCCCACCTTTTCCAAGCGGAAAATCGTCAATAGTAGTATCATCCGCGCTCTAAAATTACTAAATCTATCGTTTTTACACATAATTACTTAGTAAAAAAAAATTTTTGAATTTTAAAAAAATCCACGATTCTCTACTTATTCCAAAATTTTTAGATATAAAAGTATTGGGTGAGTGCAAAAGTTCGTGCGGAGGTGCAATAGATGGCGTTAGAAGCGGCGTAAAGTGTTGTCATTAATACTGCCATCTACGTAAGACAGATCGTTGGAAGGTGACGTGTGCAGCTTTCATTTGAATGAAAATAATTTGTGTAGATACAACTGCTTCGAGAAAGATTTCTTTCAAAATGAGTGTCGATAAAGTGCATTTACGGCATGTTATGCTTTACGAGTTTCGGAAGGGAATAAACGTTGCAGCAGCCATAAAAAATATTCAAGAGGTTTATCGAGATCAAGCACCAGCTAAACGAACTGTGAAAAAATGGTTTGCGAAATTTCACCGCGGAGAGTTTAACCTTGAAGACGATCCACGTTCAGGTCGACCTTCACACATGGATGACGATGTTGTGCGTACTTTAGTTCAGAATACTCCGCGAATTTTAACAAAGGAAGTTGCTACAGCACTTAACGTTGACCGATCAATCGCTTTTCGACGTTTAAAACACATGGGATTCAATTTCAAGCTCGATATATGGGTACCCCATTTGCTGACCGAGAGGAACAAAATCGAGCGAATTTCTGCTGCCGTTTCCTTACTCGGGCGGCTCAAAAACGATTCGTTTTTGGATCGATTAGTGACGGGTGATGAGAAATGGTTCCTGTACAACAATGTTCAGCGCAAACGCACATGGAAACAGGCAGGTGGGCATGGTGACGCAATGGCAAAGGCAGGTGGGCATGGTGACGCAATGGCAAAGGCCAGTTTGCACCCGATGAAGGTGATGCTCTGTGTTTGGTGGGATTGCAAGGGCATAATCAAAGCCCTTTATAGTAGAAATCCGAGTAACTGAATCCAACAACAACACGTTGAAGTCATAACAAACATGACAGTTCCATACAAATTCGCGCTCTTTTGTATGGAGCAGACACGGCGGGCTTCGTAAGAATCGCGTTTATTCTTAAATGCAGTGTTAAACATAGTTCAGCTTCCTAAGGTACTTTAATAATAGTGCTCGGCATGTAATTATTACACGTTGATATGAGTGCAATCGATTTTTAATTGGAAAAAGTGCGATCAAAGTTAAATCTCGGCTTCTCACACCGAAGAAAATCTGTCACTCATATTGTGCAGAGTTCTCTGGTTAATTTTTACATAGAAAATTGTAAAATTTTTGTTATTGCGAAAAAGTGTGCACTCGCGTAAAATTTCCGTGCTTAATTTGATTTAATTATGCTTTTGTGTTGTTTTCGGTAAAACGTGTTTTTACGACAAGTTCGTCAAAAATAATACAGGTGGTCCTTTGGAATGGAAAAATCCATGACGTCACACCCGCTCGAGTCATTCAAGATGGCCGCTACGTCAGTTCTGCCCAGCTTGAGATGTAGAAAGCTTTGGCATAATTTATTTTGAGTTTCTCCCAGCTGGCCAAACGATAGATTCGGGCAAATATTGTCGCCAATTAACCAATCTGAATCGAGAAATCAAACAGAAACGTCCGATTTTGTCAAATCGGAAGGGCGTAGTCTTTCATCACGGCAACGCCAGACCACACGTTTCGAGACAGACGGTGCGCAAACTGAACAGCCTGAAATGGGATGTCCTAACTCATCCACCGTATTCTCCTGATATCGCACCATCAGACTATCACTTGTTCCGGTCATTGCAAAATCATTTAAATGGAAAAAAACTTGACTCTTTCAAATTCAAAAACTCTTTGGATGCCTTAAAAAACGTCGTGTCTTCGTTCTTCGAATCTAAGCCGCGCAGTTTTTATGAGCGGGGCATCCGTATGCTGCCAGATCATTGAAAAAAGATTATAGAAAACGATGGAGAACACATCACTGATTGAATAAAGAACTTGGTTTGCCTATCACTGTGTGACTTTTACTTACCCGATATATGTATGTAATTTAAATTCAATCCATATTAAATAAACTAAACCTTACTTAAAACAAAATAAATTAAGAATAAAGTAAAATAGAACTATAATACAATAAAAATAAAAAAAAAAAAAATTTTCTAGATAAGTTATAGGAGAAAATAATAAAATAAATAGATAAAAAAAATATATACAGTACCTTACCAAATTATTAGACCCATTAGCAAAATAGCTTCTTTTTCGTTTTTAGTTATGATGACTTAAAGTGTTTGCAATAATTGGCCGTTATTTTTAATTAATCACTTTCCCTGCCCCTTAGGAAATGAATTGCAACACAAAACTTATTTAATTAGTATTTATTAAATTAAAAAAACAAACATGAGTATACTTAACATTTCGTATGCCTGCCCTTAACCTCCAGTAATGTGTCTATACGACGAGCATAATGTTAATACAGTTTTCAATTGTGGTTTTAATGTTTGGGTTATGGTTCCAGATCTTTGTAACCACCTCTAATAACTTTTTTTTCATAGTAGGTGCGGTATTACTTACTTTAATTTTGATAAGCTCTCAAACATTTTCGATAGGGTTCATGTCCGACGAATTTCCCAGCCAATCAAGGACCGTAACAATATTTTCAGCCAAAAACTGTGTTGTAACCTTGACTTTATGGCACGGCGCTCCATCGTGCATAAAAATAGGGTTTTCATCTTCCTTAACCAGTTTCTAATCTGCGGTAGCAGTTGCTCGTTCAACACTCGTTGGTACTGATCGGCTTTAAGGGTGCCTTCTACAATATACAGAGGTTCCGGTCCCTTGGCGCTGATCACAGACCACACCATGACTGACGGGGGATGTTTAATTGTCGGTACAATGCACTCCGAAAGAAATTTTTCTCCCGGCCGTCGTCTCACAAATTTCGTTTTTTCAGCCATAACCTGAAAAATGGATTCATCCGGAAAACATGCCTGAAAAACAGAAGGAAGAACACAAATATTTAAAATTTCCCGGTAAAAGTTTAGCAAAATAAAACCACTGAACTATAATTTACCCGTTGCCAGTCATCAATGGTGAAATGCTTGTACTTTTTAACCCTTTCAAAACGTTTTTGTTTATCATGCCGGGTGTCAGTCTTGGTTTCTTCGCAGGTCTTCTGGCTATGAGGTGCTCTTCAGCCCATCTACGCTGAATAGTTCGCTGCGAAACCTTGATGCCTGCTTCTTGGATCACTTTAATGATGACTTTAGCAGGTAATTTTCTGTTTTGCATGCAGTAATCACGTATTTTTCGGTCAGTTCGCACAGTCGTTATTCGGTGTCGACCGCATGCGCCCTTCCGTTTTGGAGTCAAATCATCACCTGCATCCATTCTTTTCTTAATATTCTTTACAGGACTTATTGATATGGCCAACATTTCTGCAATCCTGTATTGGCAAGTTTCTTGCCCTTAATAATCCCCAACCTTCAATAGATTCTACAAAATAGAAACTAATCAACTTACCTGCTATCCAATTTCTCAAAAAAATTTATTATTAATACCTTAATTCACAAATATTGCGTCCTTAGTTCTAACAAGTGATTATTTTAAAAAAACTGACCGGGTATGTTCTTCCACTTAACAGGAAATTGCCGTTATTCGACTTCTTAGGCAACAATGTTAACATTAAGGCGTTGCCAACACAACAAAGAATAAGAAAACCACATAATCCACAAAATTAGTTGTAAGATATCTTATCCAAAGTAAAACGAATGATTTTTTGACAATGGGTCTAATAATTTGGCAAGGTCCTGTATATAAAAAAAAGTTTGGGTGGATTACTTGCAATGGACGATGAAGTTCACCCGAGTCCGTATTACGGGTGTTCATCTGTACATTGCAATTACCATCACCTTACATAATAAATAGGCTTAATGGATTTATCCACATTATAAGGATAGTTTCCCAGACAGCTACGAGCTGGTATTAGGGAAATTTTCGTAACATCATGCAATCGTACATACACTCGGCAGAAAAAGTTTGCGTACATATCCAACACATCCGACATATCTATAAAAAACATCGTTTCTAACATTTTATTCCGAAATATTTTTTTTCCTATTTTTCATTACTTCATTATGAACATAAAACAAAACAAAAATGAGAATTACTGTACTCTAAAACAACGGTAAAATTCGGAAACGAAAATAGTCTGAAATTCCAGGAATAAAAAGTCTGCGTTCAAAGCGTATAAAGGAAAGTCAAAGTCTCTGAGTTGCAGTTAAATCATTAATAACAATAAAGTTTGTGTAGGAAAGTTGATAAACGTGTTTTTATCTAAGGTTTGCGTTAAAAATAATTGCTAAAAAAACGTGAAGTAAGAGATGTCTAATAAAGGAAAGGAAATTGAATTTGGGGAAAGGAAAATTATCGTGGATTTGTGGAAAAAAGGTACGTCATATCGTGAAATAGGTGAAATAGTCAGCAGAAGTCATTCATCTGTCCAACGAGTCGTAAACAACTTCAAAAACACAGGAGTTTTGGTTTCAAAACCCAAATCTGGCCGTCCTCCAAAGTTGAGCCCTCAGCAAACTTGGAGTTTGCTCCGAACGATGAAGGCTAATCCTAGATTAACTGCAGCTGATATGGCAAAGGACATCAAAGCAAAGTACCGCAAGTCTATTTCTGATGATGGTGTTCGTAAAATTCTTAGGAAATATGGGTATTGCGTTGCCCGTAGAAAGCCATTTATAACAACAGTAAACAAATTCAAGCGGCTGGCGTTACACATAAATAAGCCAAAAGAATTTTGAAAACAAGTTATTTTCTCGGATGAAAGTAAATTTTGTATTTTTGGAATCAAAGGTCGGAAGATTGTATGGAGAAAAACTGGCGCGACCTTCGACGTAAAAAATCTCTGTCCAACAGTAAAGCACGGTGGTGGCGGTGTTATGATATGGGGATGTATGGCTAGTGGAGGAGTGGGAGTTTATTGAAAGTATTATGAATAAAATAGACTACCTTAATATTCTCAAGCGCAATTTGAAGAAAAGTGCAGAACATTTGGGCTTAAGCGGCAACTTTTACTTCCAACAAGACAACGACACTAAGCACACTGCGGAGGTAGTAAGACTCTGGTTGCTGTATAATGCCAAAAATCAGCTTCGTACACCACCCCAATCTCCTGACCTTAATCGAATAGAGCATTTGTGGCATCACTTGGAACAAAGGATTCGAGCGCACACAATAACGTCGAAGGTAATGTTCAAGGAAGTCCTGATCCACGAGTGGAATTCAATAACCCCAGAGTTCACTAAGTAGCTGGTAGATTCCATGCAAAAACGGTTGTGGGAAGTAATAAAGAGACGAGGATATCCCACAAGCTATTAACGAGGAAAAACGATTAATTTATTTTGAAAAGAAATATTTGTACGCAGACTTTTTATTGTTGCAATTCAGGATTTGTTTTCGTTTTTTAATTTTAATATTTTTATGGAGTACAATAATCATCATTTTTGTTTTGTTTTATGTTTGTACTAAAGCCATGAAAAAAGAGAAAAAAAATTATTATGAAATAAATCACTTAAAACGATGTTTTTTATAGATATGTCGGATGTGTTGGGTATGTACGCAAACTTTTTCTGCCGAGTGTATATAAGTAAGAGTGGGTAATGCATAGTCAATTTAGTATATTCACGATTGCTGTATGAACTTCTTTGCTGCGATCTTGTGGCACTCGATGTTCTTCACCTGTCGAATATAGATTGGCAAGGAGTTTTAGTATCGTATTGCTTTGTATATAGAATCCTTCCTTAGACGATTCGTCCTAAATTTCGATTTCTTATCGAAGTTGCATTCCGTGTATTGAAATCGTGAATATTTGCGCTGTACGTTATGACTATTGAAGATTTTAGTCCTTGGTTTATTATATTGTACATTAATTTGTCCTCTCCAGGTTTAATGTTTGCTGCAGGTTTAGCTTGTTGTAGGTTACGTAAAGATCTACTGAAGGAGTCAGATGTGGTAAATTGTATACGGCCTTAATGCTTTTGTTCATAATCCTCGATATTCTTTCCATGTTATGCATAGACTTTGGGTCCATATTACAATTCCATATGTTACATTTGATAAAATAAACAATTTACACAAAATTTCTTTTATTGGTAGAAAATTGTTACGTCGTAGGACTCCAGTGATGGGTGCTATTTTCTTGCGAACGTTATTAATGTGCGGAGTCCATGTTAGTTTCTCATCGATCGTTAATCCTAAATACTTGGTTTTTTTTGTTCTAGATGATTCGATTCCATCTATGTTGAGTTTTAGATCAATATCAGCTTTGTTTATTTGGTTAAATATCATGAAATTGGCTTTCGATGCATTTAAGGTTAACCTATTGCCCAACAGTCAATTCTACAAGAGCTTGATAAGATATTCCAATTCTGGCTGACTTCTTGCTTTGTAAAGCAATAGTGTGTCATTCGCATATACTTTATATTTCGCTCTTAGACCTATGTACTGGATATTATGGATGTATTTTTATTCGCTCGGTCTCCAAAAAAAAAAATCAAATGCACGGAGAACCGCTAAATCTGCGTCAAAATTTTGCCACTACTCAACGCACGACAACTCCTTGGCGTTGATTCACGCACGAATTGATGGAAATTTGACGTGATATTTCTGAGAATTTGCGATTTTCGCGGGAGTAGATAAACTTTGCTGTCACTCAAGCCGCCGGGTTTGATGTTCACCACACGCACACTCTCCCTATCTCTCAGTTCTCTTTACCCCACTACTTCCCGCATTATCGTTCTGGTATCTTTGTTTAATTATATAATGTCGCACGGTTACCAGAAAGCGGAAATTTTGATTTTAGCTGGGCGGTCAATTTTGTTGAACAAGTGCCAACCCTCATAAAATCAAGAAGCTATAGTGGCATTATCATGTGGAGCGGAAGATTTTCCGAATGCACACACTAAACGAGAAAATTAATGAACAAAGTCCAGCAAGAAAGCCACGGAAGCGCGGGTAGCATTTCAATGATCAAATCTATCAAATCAAATTCCTGTTAAGACCCCCTATAGGGGCATAGGACACAAACAACTCTCTTCCACAAGACGCGGTCCTGAGCATCGGCCTTAAGCTGTTGCCAGGACTTGTTTATTCCCCTGCTCGGTTCCATGTGTTACATGGTCGACCAACCCGACGTCTTCCTTGAGGGTTATAATCCAGAGCCTGTCTGTCCAGTTGTACTCAAAAGTTCGTCGTTGGAGATCACTTCTGGCCAGAATATTCCTTAAAATGCGTCGTAGGTATTGGTTCACGAAAGTCTGTAGTTTCTTGGTAAGACGAACGGTCACTTTCCACGTAGTACAACCATATAACAACACGGATTTGACGCATGCGTCAAAAACTCGCAGCTTCGTGCGAAGGGAGATCTCTCTTAACCTCCAGAAAGGGGAATGGATACCGAAGTCCTGACGAGCTTTATTTAGCCGAGCCTCAACATCGTTTTCGGTTTCGTTATCCATGCTGACAATGCTTCCGAGATAACAAAAATCTTTCACCTCTTCCCCATCCTGTCCGTTAAGAACAATCGGTGTGCTTGCGTTCGAACCCATGTGCATGTACTTGGTTTTACGCGCATTTATTTTCAGTCATTAAGATGTTGTTAAGCTCTCGTACAGCTCCCCTCTATGCAAGACGCGACACCTTGCATCTTCGTAGGATTCTTTAATCATAGCTATGACCTTATATGGAATACCTCTCCTACGCAAAGCATTCCATATGTATTAATGCTGTCGAAAGCCTTCTCGAAGTCCACAAACATGAGATGTTGTGGCGAACCCATTTTGGCTGACTGCTTTAACATTATCCGTAGGGTATTTGTGTGGTCGGTACAAGAGGACCCTTTACGGAATCCAGCTTGATAAACTTCGAGAGTGCTCTCGACGACATCACTAATCCTATTGAGAATTACCTTAGCCATAATTTTTGATACGGCAGTAAGTAGACATATACCACGCCAATTGCCAAATCCCGAAGGTCGCCCTTCTTCGGAATTTTCACAATGACGCCCTCCTTCCATTCAGTCGGATATCTTCCTTCATTCCACACCTCAGTAAAGAGTGGGAGGAGTATATCGGCTGTTATTTCCGGGTCCGCTTTGAGGAGTTCGGTTGGTAGTCCGTCTATACCTGGAGCTTTCCTTCCCGCCATTGACCGAATGGCGGAAACTATCTCTTCCTTATCTGGGGGATCGTCCCTAATAAAGGATTGTTGCGGTTGGATGTTTGGTAGTTGTTGCCCTACTGCGGCAATGGAAATGTTCCTAAACATCCCTCCGATAAGGAGTGTTACGCATAAACAAATACAAATCGGGGGATTTTAAAGGTCACCATAAAATCCTAAAAAGCCCAGAAATAGAGGTTCGTACCTTAACATTATCGGACACTTGGCCGGCAAAATTCAACTTTCCAACCAAATCCTAACTTCTAGCTTTCAAAACCACTTGATAAAAGAGCCACAATCTTCCAGGCCGAACTTATTGCAATGGAGCTATGCATCCAAGAGAATATTAGGAGAGCTCATCGCAACAAAACTATTTACATCTTATCGAATAGTCAAGCAGTTCTCAAATCCCTCGCATTCAACAAACACGGATCGATACTTGTTTGGAACTACCGTCGATACCTAATAATCCTCGAGAAAAGGAACAAAGTAACCTTAATGTGGGTTGAAGGACATATGGAGTTTGAGGGAAATGAGGAGGCAGACTGCCTTGCGAAAAACCACGGAACAAATTTATGGGACCAGAGCCATTCTGCGGACATTTCAACCTTATACTTAGAAAGTGGGTTGAACAAGAGCATAGAATCTACTGGAATAGACTTTCAGGTTTATCAATCTCAAAAAAATTAATCCTACCACAAAAAAACAAAGTGGAGGATATTCTTAAATTCAGCAAGATTAATATTAATACTAGTACTCTGAACGGCTTTATGACGGACCACAGTAAAGTAAACCATTACCTTAAAAACCGACATCTGCCGCTCTGCCTTAACGACTCAAAAACGACATAACACATTCTGTCACTGCGAAGCAGTAGTTAGGAAAAGACAAAATCTTCTAGGAACAGTTTTCCTTACAACTGATGAACTAGCCAACATGGCTCCCTTCAACATACTTAGATTAGTCGAATCTATCGAGTTGTGGTAGGGTAAAGGGGCACTATACGCACGACCGAGAAGGTCGCAGTGCTCTCACGTGTTTCCCCAACTAACAAAAAAAAAACATCGCCGATTAATATAGTGGAGTATAAATTCTTTTGTTCAAGTTAATGAATGAAATTATTTTTCTTTGCCACATTGCCACAATCGATTATTATTTTAACTTAATTATAAGAACTTTATTATACCATACCGAAATAATGAAAGCAAAAGCTCTTAGATGCATAAATTTTAATAAAATCCATTTAAAAATCCTAAAAATCTAAGCTTTCAAAAAATTGGCAAGGAACTCTTTTCATATCTAACTTTGAGCTCGGAATCCATTAAAATAACATTTGAATACCTTGTTGTTGTTGTTTCAGAATGTGCACAACTAACGTTTTATAAATATTCAACGGTACATTAGCATATTCCAAAGAAATTGCAAAAATATGTAATCAGGAAAACAGAAATGAACTTCAGGAAGCCTGGCCGCTTCAATTAACAAAATTTTAATTTACTAATATTAAGTTCGTAAATGAGCTAAATCATCACTAAATAAGTTCGTAGGATGACTAATAAAACGTCAACTTTTAGGCAAAATTCGACCTTATTCATCATTCATATTCTCTTTTTAGACTAATACATATTGTTCCGAGCTAGGGGTTCGCCGGGATTTCAAGTAAAACACAATTCGTTTAAAAATAAGTGATAATTTATTTATTCGCACTTTAACTTAATTCGCACTATATGGCACTACCACCGCGTACTGTTCTATCGCTTTCCTGCATTGGTTCGCGTCTCCGTCATCAAAAAGACTGGTTCTCGACTGAAAGCTTTCGTGCCTTTTATACATTTTTCCCCCATTTCATGACTATCCTCGAAACTTCCGTTGGGGTGCATGTCTTAACTATCTGGAAAGCTCTAGATCTTTAACTGTGGCTTTTTACATATTGGGGTATACTGTTCTACATAATTCTTGTCTATTCGAGAGAGATCGAATTGCGGGGTCGCCAGATCTGTAACAATATAATCATTCCAGTGCTCCTCTAGCACTCCGATGTCTTTTTTATAGAACGCTTTACACTCAAAATAAGCATTTTTTTCGGCTACGACTTCAGGATTTAACGCAAATTTCTAACCCTGGAGGTCTGCGAATAGCTAGTAGTTGCTGTGGGCCAGATCTGGAGAATACGGTGGGCGTGGAAGCAATTCAAAATTCAATTCGTCCAATTCTGCCAATGTTACCATCGACTTGTGACACGGTGCATTGTCGTGTTGAAAGAGAATTTTTTTATACTCTAGATGAAACCCGAGAATATATTGTGTTTGCCGCATCGTTTGTAAGGCTAAGGAATAATGCTCACATAGAGTTGCCAAGGGTACAGAAATAGTTGTTGTCGCTCGAAAACCTCGATTCCAAGTGACCGTCTGTCCGCTTGTTTTGAGCTGAAATTTCGTTTATGTCATCTTTACCAAAAAAAGAAAATTTAAGTACGCGAACGGGCTACATCCGCCCACCATTTATACTACCTCCCCTTCTACCACCTCTGCTTCTAACACCTCCTCTTCTACCACCTACACTTCTACCCCCTCTCCTTCTACCCCTCCCCTTCTACCCCTCCCCTTCTACCCAACCCCTTCTAACCACACCCCTTTTACCCACTCACCTTCTTCGCCCTCCCATACAAATTTCATGAAATTTCGAAATTGAAAGAAATTGATTTTTTCTCCGAAATTATTAAAATTATCGACTTAAAAATTAAATCAAATGCAAATATCATTGAAGTAAAAAAATATTGATCCGATCCCCACACTCCTTTTACCCCCTCCCATACAAATGCACAATTTCGAAAAAATGCATTTCTTCGATTTTCATTGAAACTAACCAAGCTAAATAGATTACTTTTTGCCAGAATTATTTTTATTACAATTTCAATCATTTTAAAAAAAATACCAACCTCAGTCCTTCTACTCCCTCCCATACAAATTTCACGAAATTTCAGTTAAATTATTTTTCGTCGAAATTATCAAAGCTGTCGACTGGAAATTTTGAGTAAAGTATAATAATGCAAATATCCTTAACGTTGAAAAATTTTGATATGATCTGTATACTCCTTCTACCCCCTCCTCTTACAAATGCATAGTTTTGGTAATACAGTGTAACCTCGATAATTGCAACTCTCGATAATCATAATATTCGATAATTGCAACAGTCATATTTTTTTGTATTGAAGACTCGAAAATCGCCACATTTGTTGCAATTTTAGAGTCAAAGTCAAATAAAAAAACAGAAGATCGTTTCTGCCTGCACTTGTTTCTATGTTCTTATATATGCTATGCAAAGAAACAAGAATTTAAACCCACGGTTTATTAAAAGCTGTTTTTGTTCGGTACATAAAATTCTTTGAGTCTTAAAAAAATGTCTCCGGTTACAATACATAAATTTTTATTGTTAAAAGACAAAGCTAAAATTATAGAAGACCAAACAAGGCTCATTATTTTCCGCGTTATCGAATAAATTAACAATATGCCGCATAAAAAAATCAACCCAAATTAAAAAAAAATTGTGGTAGAAGCAGAATCTGATAGAATCTGTATTTCCAAAAATGGAGGCTGCTCTATTAAAGTGGTTTCTGGAGCACAGGGCAAAAAAATTTTCGATCTCAGCAGAGTTGTTGAAGGAAAAGGCAATATTTTTTCACAACAAGAACATTCCGGGTCATTTAAAGCAAGCAATGGATGGTTCCTCAATTTAAAAACGTCATGGAATTCAATCAAATCAACCAATTTCCTGTTAAGACTCCCTATAGGACAGAAACAACTCTTTTCCAAAAGGCACGATCTTAAGCCTTAAACTGTTGCCAGGACTTGTTTATTCCTCTAGCCTCCTATTCAACTGCTCGCTTCCATGTGTTACATGGTCGACCAACCCGACGTCTTCCTTGAGGATTATAATCCAGAGCCTGTTTGGCGATGTTCCGTTCTGGTTTCCTCAAAGTATGTCCGATCCACTGCCACTTCCGCCTTTGAATCAATACATATTTTAGTCTGGCCAGTTGTAGTCCAAAGTTCGTCGTTGGAGATCACTTCTGGCTAGAATATTCCTAGAATGCGTCGGAGGTATTGGTTCATGAAAGTCTGTAGTTTCGTGGTAAGTCGAACGGTCACTTTTCACGTGGTACAATCATAAAACAACACGGATTTGACGCATGCGTCAAAAGCTCGCAGCTTCGTGCGAAGTGAAATCTCTCTTAACCTCCAGAAAGAGAAAAGGATACCGGGCTTTATTTAAACGAGCCTCAATGTCCATTTCGGTTCTGCCGTCCATGCTGACAATGCTTCCGAGATAACAAAAATCTTGCACCTCTTCAACATCTTGTCCGTTAAGAACAATCGGTGTGTTTGCGTTCGACCCATGTACTGCATGTACTTGGTTTTACGCACATTTACTTTCAGTCCCGCCTCTTTGCATTTAGAATGCAACGAGCGAAAATTTGACTCTAAGTCTGAACGATTAAGTGCAAGCAAACACACGTCATCAGCATAATCAAGGTGACTTAAGATGTTAACTAGTCTCCATTGAAGACCTTTACCTTCCTACCTTCCAGTGTAGCTTTCAAGATGTCATTTATTACCACCAGAAACAGGAGGACTGGTGATAATATGCAGCCTTGTCTGACACCTGTTCGCGCAAGGAAGCTTTCGGACACCTCTCCTCTATGCAAGGCATCTTCGCTGGATTCTTTAATCATAGTTATGACTTTATCTGGAATACCTCTTTTACGAAAAGCATTCCATATGTAATCTCGCTTAACGCTGTAGAAAGCCTTCTCGAAGTCCACAAACACATGAGATGTAGTGGCGAACCCATTTCGGCTGATTGCTCCAATATTATCCGTAGGGTATTTGTGTGGTCGGTACAAGACGACCCTTTATGGAATTCAGCCTGATAAACATCCAGAGTGCTCTCCACAACATCACTAATCCTATTGAGAATTACCTTAGCCATGATTTTCCATACGGCAGTAAGTACACATATACCACGCCAATTGCCACAATCCCGAAGGTTTTCACAATGACGCCCTCCTTCCATTCAGTCGGATGTCTTCCTTCATTCCACAACTCATTAAAGAGTGGGAGGGGTATATCGGCTGTTATTTCCGGGTCCGCTTTGAGGAGTTCGGATAGTAGTCCGTCTATACCGGGTGCTTTCCTTCCCGCCATTGACCGAATGGCGGAAAATATCTCTTCCTTATCTGGGGGATTGTTCCGGTTGGATGGTTGGTAGTTGTTCTGTTTCTGGAATATCTTCCTCTGACAAGATGTTTAAAATATCAGAGAAGTATTCCCTCCGTCGCCGCAACTGGTGTTCACTCATATTAAGGAGAGTTCCGTTGACATCTCTCACCAGGTGGTTGGCGGTGAAATTCCTGTTCGTCAACTGTTTCATGATTTTAAATAGTGAACCCATATCCCCAAGGTAAGCCGCAGGTTCTACCTTGTTGGCTAGATCTTTAATGACTTTTCTCTTGTCGCGTCTAACAGCCTTTTTAAGCTGTATTAGTAGCATCGTGATAGTTCTGCCTCAGGTTGGGCGTTCGATGGCTGACATTGGGTTGAGAGATGATTGCCAATTTTTTCCGATCGCCAACCTTTTCCCATGTGTCTTGACACATTCAGGGTTTCTCACCGCCTTGCAAATATCCCACAAATTCTTCAGCACTAGTTAGAAAAGTGTTTCTGGTTGCCTCCCAATTGGCGTCCAGTGTGCGTATTTCACATTCGCCTAATGTGGATGACTTTTCGCGTAGAATGGTGGTGTACTCGCGTTTAATGTTGGGATCTCTGAGTTTATCCACATTAAGCTTGCGCTTCATTTGAAAAAGTTGTGGTCGTCGGAGCTGCTGTACACAATCTCAGGCAGGCAACCATCAAGTGGTGATCACTCCCCACGTCAGCTCCACGTTTCGCTCACACATCGAGGAGACATCTTCTCCATCGACGACTTATAGCCAAATGGTCGATCTGGTTCTGGTTAACACCATAAGGGGAAACCCAAGATGTTTTATGGTGACTCTTGTGTGGAAAAAGGGTCTTCCGATGACCATTTACCGAGTACTACAAAACTCCACAAATAGTTCGCCGTTTTAATCCAAGGTCGTGACGCGTCGACCCAACGTCCATGACGTGTTCTAGTCCAGTGTTGTCAGATCCAACCTGGGCGTTCATATCCTGAGATGATAATAATATCACCTCTTGGCACACGTTCGAAGGTGGCACTCAGTTGGCTATAAAACTCGTCTTTGTCACCAGGTGTTGCGGAATTAGTTGGTGCGTGGCACTGCAGAATTGTGACGTTTCTGACACTGGTCTTGAGCCTGACGACGATAATCCTATCCGAGATTGGTTCCCAGCTGATGAGACGCTCAGGGCCAACGTACTGAATGGTGTTTCCACTAGGGCTTCGTTCTTCTCCTAATCCTGTATACCAGACCTCGCTCAAGCCCAAGATTTGGATGTTATAGTTGTCCATTTCACGGTCGATCACTGATTGGCGGTGCAAGGACCGAGTGACCCCAGTCCTTCCTCCGTCATTCAATGTTCGAACGTTCCAGAAGCCAGTCATAGTCCGTTTTTGAATGCCAAAAGTCGTTACCGTAGAATCAATCCATATCCGAGGCGCTGTATCCGTTTCTTGTATCAGTTATGCTTTAAGATCACGGGTGATAAGCCCATGATCCAGTGAGTGTCTATTTGCCATTTTTAGGGCAAGTAGGACTGGCTGTGGGTGAATTCTACTGCCCCCATCCCACAGGGGATTTATAATAGCTTGCACAAATTCTACCGGAACGCATAAAGTCAAGTTCTTGGTAATAGGTAAAGCCAAAAAACAGATCATTTACAAACTCCGAGAATCTTCCTGTGGCTTATCAAGGAAACCGCAATGCTTGGATGACAGGGTCTATATTTAAAGATAGGTTCCATTAAAAATTTGTTAAATTTCAAAAATATATTTTTTGTTGGCCTTCACGGTCGTTTTTTAAGGTCCGCAAATTCCAACTGTGGTCTCCTTTCTTTAGGCTCTAGATTCTTCTCAGAACTAGACCATACATCTAACATTCGAGCCAGCTTCGGCAAAACCGTACCAAGTGGTAGCACAAGAGGAGTAACATACATCTCATAAACAATAGGACTCAATTAGACGGTCTCAGTGCAATGCTGTTTTTCAAAACCACAATTCTACAACCTAAACCTAAGGTTCGCAAACTCCTTAATTCTCAGCGGCTTCTAAACAAGGCACTTTGATTACTCGATAACGCTCCATGCGATCCCAAAGATGACCGTCTTCAAAGTGATGATGGCATGATAACCGTTGTTTTTTTCACCCAATTGTACCGAACTTATACAACCTATGGACTAAAATGCCATAAGATTTGCAAAATTTTTCTTTAAAAAAAAAGTTGGCTTGTCCTTATTGTAGGCTCAGAAGAGTTAGATACGGAGCAATAAATTAAAAAAATAAGCCTGAGACACGCGGTGTCCTTTTTATCTGGAAGATTGACAAGTCTATGTGTTCTAAAGAAATGATGGGAGAAATTAATGAAGCCTATTACTGACTGGACCAATGAGGATGATGTTCCACTTAGTATGTTGAAATTTAATATTCAAAGTTTTAATAATTTTTTAAAACCTATTAATGATCTTATTCAACAAATTGAATACACATTCAACGCTCTTGTTCATCTATACAACAAGGGGACTCGAAAAATGCAACAACTCGAAAATTGCAACAATCGGCTGCATTAATTAGTTGCAATTTTCGAGGTTGCACTGTATCGGTATATCGATTTCCGTTAAAACTAGATAAAGTAGAAACTTAAAATTTTGCCTAAATTTGTGCCTTAATAATTGTAATAAATGCTGAAATAAATATCAACTTCACTTCAATCCTTCTATCACCTCCCATACAAATATTAGGAGTACAAATAAGTTTCCGCCGTTTGACAAAAAAAGCCACACCAGAAAGTTATGTTGGAATTGTCAGATGTAAAACGTAATATCGTAAGTTTGGACATCTGGTAATAACATAACCTTGAAGTATTAGTGACTCTGTATCAGCATCACATAATTTTGTTCATGCGAAAATGTGAAGTTTTGCACCAAATAAGCGTCATTTGTGGAAACTTTTGATTCACTTTTTTCATTTGAAGAAGTCTGCAGTTGAGGCGCATCGATTGTTTGTAGAAGCATATGGTAAGACTGCTTTAAGTGAGAGAAGTTGTCGTGATGAAAACGATGAGTTTGACGTGGAAGGCAAAGAACGTAGTGGAAGACCTAAAGTGTACGATGACACGAAATTGAAAGCATTATTGGAGGAGATTCGTGTCAAACGCAATAAGAACTTGCACTTACATTAGAAGTGACTCAACAAGCAATTTCACTTCGTTTAAAATCGTTGCAAATGATTCAAAAACAAGGAAATTTGATTCCATATGAACTGAAGCCGAGAGACGTTGAACGCCGATTTTGCATGTGTGAAATGCTGTTTGACAGGCATAAAAGAAAAGGTTTTTTGCATCGTATGGTGATGAAAAATGGATCCACTACGATAACCCAAAGAAGAGAAAATCATGGGGATACCTGCTATACATACAGCCAAACGGAATATTCATGGAAAAAAAACTCATGCTGTGTATTTGGTGGGATCAGTTTTGTGTCGTGTACTATGAGTTGCTCAAACCGGGCGGAACCATTACTGAAGCTCTCTACCGAACACAATAAATGAGATTGAGCCGAGCACTTAAGGAAAAACGCGCCCATTACTCCAGACACGACAAAATTATTCTCTTACATGATAATGCTCGTTCTCATGTTGCGGCGCCGGTCAAAACCTGTTTGGAAACACTTAATTGGGAAGTCCTACCCAAACCGCCGTATTCACCAGACATTGCCCCTTGCGATTATAACTTGTTCCGGTCGATGGCACATGACCTGTCTAAGCAGCGCTTTACATCATATGAAGATATTAAAAATTGGGTCGATTCGTGGATAGCCACTAAAGATGAAGAGTTCTTCCGACGTGGTATCCGAATGGTGCTAGAAAGATTGGTAAAAGTAGTGGCTAGTGATGGACAATACTTTGAATAAAAGGTAATGTACCGTTCTTTCCCAATACATTCCTAATTTTTGATAGAAAACGGCGGAAACTTATTTGTACTCCTAATATATATATATTATAAATGTCAAGAAAAGCATTTCTCTTCGAATATATGACAGCAATCAACTTTGAAATTGGAACGAATCATGGTGATAGGTTTGCTGATAAGCAGATTCAAAATCATACAAAACCTTCCACTTCCTCTGCCACCTCCCATACAAATGCCCCAATTTGAGGAAAACAATGTCCAATTTCTTTGAAAATTTTGAAAGCTACAAACTTCAAATTCAGCACGAAACATTTTGCATGCCACGTTTGGTGTCATATACAAGAATTACAGACCTACCCGCTCCCGCTTCCATACAAAAGTCACTATTCACTATTCAAAAGAATTGGAGGTGACATATTTTAAGAAAACAATAAACTCTTTCCCACTTCATCTAGAGTGTGCGTAAAGCATAATTCTGTTATGTTTTCTTCTTCATTAAGGGTCGTTTTTTTGGCAATTTCTTGCTTCAAACGCACCAAAAACGCCATATAATATTCGCTATTGATCCTGTTACCCTTTTCAAAAAAAGGAGGCTTTAACATACCCGACTGACGTTTACGTTTTCGGCCGCTTCGGATAGCTTTCACGGGCTCTCGCCACTCAGCTGACCGCCGCTTTGACCCTGGAGAGTAGTGATGGATATTTCTTTCAAAAAATCCTGTTGATCCGCTTAAACAGCGCTCTGAATCATCACTGCGAGCAAACTTGGCACCCACTTTAAACACCCAACATGATGATGGTGAACACACTGCGTTTTTATATCTTTGGAATAGGAGCTATTTCTGGTAACTTCACTTTGCTGAAACGATTTTGTGCACTTTTTTTTATGTTTTCTGAAACAACCGCTAAATTTGGGCGGTTAGATTCCTAACCAACTTTTGACTGTTACCTTTCCCATGAAATTTTTTTCCATTGTTTTGAGAAGATCAAAAGTAACTTCACTTATACCACTTAGCAACTTCTGAACTGAATGTCAGGTTGTCATGAAATTTTGACACGTACTTCCTGCAAATCATATGGATTTATCAATGGCGCCATCTATGTATATATGTCACGAACTTATTAAGTGATGTAATATTTTCTGAGTTCTGGTAGGTTCAACTTTCCTTTTAATGCAATTCTTGCTCTACCAAGCTTAGAATACTATAATTGTACAATAGAAATAATATTAAAGGATGCTTTACACGATCAAATTTCCGGTCGCATTTTAAATTACATCGTATTTTTTTTTGACAATTTTTTTAATACGAAACACTCGACGATTTCTTTAAAGCGAGCAAAAATGTGACCAGAAAATCGTTCGTGTTTTAATTATAATGAATGATCCATTTTTTTTTCAAAGAAAATATATTCGCAAAATTCTTGAACTGAGTTTACACAGAGATTTTTTTTTCAATACACGAGACAAATTTAAAGATAATTTAAAAGCCTGAAGCCTTATCTCAGAAGCACCATATCGTTATTTCTAAAAGAAGTGGAAAGCTAAAAATATGTTTTATGGTACTATACGCATTGGTTACGATGAAAGAAATCCACTTTTGGATAGTGTAAAGAATGAAATCTCTCAAATCTCAAAACTGTCCTTCCGTTCGTCGGTAATCACTTATGTCTCGTTTAGGATACCATTCCATACATCCAATGGTGTGGTTCGACGACCCGTTCCACCAAATGTCCCACGAGATTTTACTAGGCTTTTGTGAATGTTCCGAAAACGAAATGTTTGTGCGAGAAATGTTGCTGTGTCGCAGCGAAAATCAATTATTTTCCGTCGTCAGTTTTATATTTGTTGTTTGAATTTTTTCGTTAAATGTAAAGATTGATATGGGCAGTTTTTGCCGAGGTGTATTGTCTCACCAGACCACGATATTAGTTCAAACCCACAACTGAAATTGGTCTACATCTGAGCGTTGCAGATAACCAACTACCTTGTTAATTATACCCTCCTTATATTGTCCATAATATTTTAGTTTTCAAGTGCGCGTAAAAAACGTTTTAAATCTTAAAAAAAAAAACATAACAGAATTATGATTGGGCTTAAAGCCCAAGGTAAGATGGAAATGATTTTAATATACCGGAAAATATGTCATCTCAAATTCTTTCGAATAGTGAATAGAGAATTTTGCATGGGAGGTGGTAGAAGTAGAGGGGGTGGTTTGTATTTTTCGTATATGACACTGAACATGGTATGCAAAATGTTTTTTGCTGAATTTAAAGTTTTTAGTTTTCATTATTTTTAAAGAAATTGGTCATAGTTTTCCTGAAATTGGGGCATTTGTATGGGAGGTGGCAGATGAAGTGGAGCGTTTAAGATGATTTTGAAACTGCTTATCATCCTTATCACCATGCTATGATTCAATTTCAAAGTCGATAGCTCTCATATACTTGAAGGGGAAATGCTTTTCTTGAATTTATAATACAGATATTTGTATGGGAGGTGGTAGAAGGAGTGAAGCGGAGCTGATAATTTTTTCTAACACTTATTTCAATTATTAAGAAACAAATTCTGGCAAAATTTGAAGTTTGTACTTTTTCTAGTTTGAATGGAAATCGATAAAATGCATTTAACAAAAATTATGCATTTGTGTGGGAGGGGGTAGAAGGAGTGTACGGATCAAAACAAATTTTCGTATTTCGTATTATTAGTATTTCTATTTGTATACTTTATACAAAATATCAAGTTGATAGCTTTAACAGTTTCGAAGAAAAATAATTTAATTTAAATTTCGAAATTTCGTGAAATTTTTTGGGAGGGGGGGGGGGGGAGGTGTTGGTAGGTAGAAGGAGTGAGGTGAAGTTGATAATTATTTTTAAAATAAATGGCAATTATAGTAAAATTAATTCTGACAAAATTTCGTCTTTTCAGCTTTACTAGTTTCACGGAAAATCGAAAATATGTATTTTTAAAAATTGTCCATTTGTATGGGAGGGGGTAGAAGGAGTAAAGGGATCGGGTCAATATTCCGTGATATTAATGGCATCTATATTGTAATACTTTAACGTAAATTTCAAGTCGATAGCTTAAATAGTTTCAAAGAAAAATCAATTTCTTATTATTTCGAAATTTCATGAAATTTTATTTGTAGGGGGTAGAAGGGGTGGGGGGATCTAGCCCATTCACGAGCTTAAAGTTACTTTTTTGCTAAAAATTACACACAAAAATATTTAGCACTATAGATCAAAGCTGTCGAGAGTTATGCTGTAGACAGACGGACAGACAGCAACTCGGAATCGAGGTTTTTGAGCGACAACAAATATTTCTGTACCCTTGGCGGCTCTTTGCGAGCGTTATTTCTTAGCGTTACAAACGGTAAGGCAAACACAATATACTCTCAGATATCATCTAGAGTATAAAAAATTGCAGGGCTTAAACTCATCATAACATAGTTGATTTGATAATGATAGTAATCGTTTCGTCTCGATGTTTTGTTAATTTCAAAAACGTATAGGTGCCGTCAATCATAATTTTTTACTTATTTATATTTGTTAAAAAAATAGACCTACTTGAATGTATGCCACTTCTTTTAAAGATTTGATCCAATTACGCGGTTCGATCCTTGATAGTTGATAACAGTCCATCTATAAAATTTTCTGTTAAAAGTTTAGCATGATTTTGGACGAAAAATCGTGTTCAGCGACGAAGTGCATTTCTAAGTGAGCGGCTACAACAAGCAGAACGCTGAGTTTCGGGCGACTACAATGCACTCGAGATTCATGAAAAAGTAATGCATTCGCAAAAGTCACTGATGGACGTGCATTTTGGTCCGGTTCGTATTTTTTGGAAATAGGACTTGCTAGAGCGATGATAACTAATTTAATATACTCTAGATGGAATCTGAGATACTATAAGTTTGCTCTAATAAAGGAAATAATGCTCGCACGGAGTCGACAAGGGCACAGAAATATTTGTTGGTGTTCAAAAATCTCAAATCCGGATATCCGTCTGTTCGCTCTCTACCTCGAGAAAGCGTTGAGTTAGAAAGTTCAAAATTTGTACACGTTGTTTTTGACAAATAAAAAATTACTGCAATAATTTTCTTGGAAACGATAGAAGTTAATAATTTGAAATTTGAGGTATATTTTTTTACGGTATAGTTATTATTCGAATCCCCCACTCCTTCCACCACCTCCCATACAAACTGCACTCTTTCATGAAACACTAACCCGATTTTCTCAGTACGTATAACATCTATCGAACTCAAATTGTGTACTAAATGCTTAAAAAAGCTAGGGTGTAGCCTAGTGGGTAGCGTGTTGGTATTGTAGTGCGAAGGTCGTGAGTTCCAATCCCGGTCGGCGCAATATATAATTCCAGCACATTGCCTGCTTGGATATACCTTGGTCACCTTAATCTACGAAAATGAAAAATTTGTAGAAAGAGGGTTGTGCGAAGGGCTAAGAACCCCTCCACAAAAAGTAATGAACAATTTTAAGGAACCTTAATGTCAGGAGGCTAAGTGTCGATTTGGGCTGTAGCGCCATTGTAGTAGAAATACTTAATTTGCATTATTAAGATCAGAAAAAATTAACTGATAAGCTTTACTGCTTCTACCCCCTCCCATACAATATGACACAATCTCCCAACTACACAAAAAATTGATTTTCTTAAAAAGTATGAATGCTATTAGACTGACATTTAAGAGATGTCAATTTTATAATATTCGCAGTTATTTCTGAAAAAAAAAATACCAAAATCTACCCACTCCTTCTATCACCTCCCATACAAACTGCACAATTTCACTAAATGTAATACACTCATTTTCTCAGTACCTATTTAATTTTTGGAGCTTACATTTTGTATAAAACATTTTTATAGTTACTCTAGCATGATGGGAAAGAAATTAGTTCAATGCTATTACCCCTTCTACCGCTCCCCATACAAAATTTCTTGGGATCACAAAAATTTCTATTTCATGTAGAGTATCGTAAGATTGGTCATTAGATGCAATCGTAGCCCTGTTATGTTTTTTGATCTAAATTGCATGATCTCTAATTCGATTTATTAAATAATACTGTTAACTGTTTGTTCCTGAAAGTTTTTGTGATATTTTTCTATTGCATCTTGTTGGAAATTTATATGATTTGTTACGTTTTCAAATCGTTCTAACATTCTTATATTCACAAATGATTGTGTATTATTCTGATTTTCGATGTTGGATTGGTTTTTAATGAGTGTATCGAGTTCAAGTTACGTAAACTGCAGTGGGCTGGACATGTAGAGCGAATGGAAGACAGAAGAATCCCCAAACGTGCGCTGAAAGGCAAAGCGAGTGGTAACCGGCCAGTAGGCCGATGATGAAGATAGCAAAGCCATCTTAAAAATTAGCAGCTGGAGGACGCGGTCTTTGGATCGAGAAGATTGGAGGCGACGACTTCAGGAGGCCAGGGCCCCGATTTGGGCTGTCGCGCCATTGATGATCGAGTCCAAGTAATCCATCTAAGTATCCATGAAATTTGAAAATTAAGAAACGCGAGTTTCCAGGTTGACAAAACTCGAAGAAATTCGGAAGGATCAAGTTGATGATTAGTAAGGACTGTAGTGATTGTAGTAGGTTGGTACTGAATTTGGTTGTCTGGGTGTGTGAATTCGGGGTTAATGAAGGAAGATGATGCTCCTGTGTCTATAAGAAATTTTAATGATCTGCCGAAGGGTGAAGAAATATTTATGTGTGGCAGTATAGATGCATGTTTATATATGTATGTCTACATATCCGGTTGGTTTCTCGAGGCAGGTATGTCAAAATTTTAGCCGTCAAGTTCAAAATTCTGGTATCTCTACATCGTAATTGTAAAATTGATCAAGATGTTGTCTAAAACGAGGGTTCGAATTGTTACTACTTACAGTGACGTGCAGAACTGAACCATAAATGCCATAATTTGTGGTTTTTTGTCATTTGTAACAAAAAAAAATTAATGGTATAAATCATTTTTACTCTTCACTGAAAGAATAAAGCCTACTGCGTAGTTCAGATCCACAAATAATTTCAAGCAGCTTCTGCAATTGGAAAATGCAGTACCGTTACAATGACTCAGTTTTGCTCGCTCAGATCGGAACACATTTAGTCGTCAATTAAATGTGATCGTGAAGGTGTGTTTATGAATAATTCGGTAACGGGAATTCAAGTTAATTTTTTTATATACTTAGTGGACATAATAAAGATACTTTTTGTATTAATTTACGTTTGTAAGCATACTCGACTGTAAATTTAATATAAAATGGTGAAAATATGCAAAAATATCAGAGACGAAAAGTTAAAATTCTTGTACAAGAAGGACTCTCAACTCGTCATATTGCTACTAAATGCGAAGTAAGTCAAAGTACAGTTGTGAGAATTAAAAAAAAGTTATCTGTTGATACCCCACGGACGTCCTAAAAAACTTTCTCCGCAAGATGTGAGATCTTCAGGACGTTGCGTTTCAAGCGGTGAAGCCAAATCTGTTACAATAGCTACTAAAATATTGGCCAAACGCACTGGGATCAAAGTAAGTGAATGGACAGCCCGTCGATCTCTAAAAGGAACTGGTTTTACATCAATAGAGAAACCAAAAAAGCCCGCACTTTCAAAAAAAAAAAAAGCTGCAAGACTACAATTTGCTAAAAAATATAAAAATTGGACAATAGATGAATGGAAAAATGTTATTTGGTCAGATGAAGTCAAAGTAAATAGATTTTTATCGGATGGGCGTTCCTGGGCATGGTTACGTCCAAATGAAAAGCTGCAACCGAAACAAGTTAAACAAACTGTGAAGCATGGTGGATGATCGGTCATGGTTTGGGGCTGCATGACCGCTTGGGGAGTCGGTTCAATGCACAGAATTAGTGGAATCATGGACCGGCATTACTATTTAAATATTTTAAAAGAGTATTTATGAGAAACCATAGAAAATTTACCACTACCTGAGACGGATATTGTTTTTCAACAAGATCGGGACCCCAAGCACACCTCCAAGTTGGTACAAAATTGGATTACCACCCAGCCATTTTCGCAGCTAGAGTGGCCGGCACAAAGCCCCGACCTCAATCCAATTGAAAATTTGTGGGCCTACTTAAAAACTCAAATACACAATGGGTATGACCAACCCCCATCTTCAGTTGACATTTTGTGGCACAGATTGAAAGAACAATGGGAAAGTATTAATCCCGATTATGTTAAAAGATTAGTAGAAAGTTTTAAATTGTTAGACACATATCGGCATATAATGTCCTTTTTGCAACTTGTTTCGTGTATTTGAATATTATTTAGCATTTTCGCTTAAATTTCGAATATTTCACTGTAAAACTTTTGCACAGACTTATTTTCTTCTCTGAGATTATGCAAATCTCTTATCAGAGAGATTTCATTTCTCTTATTCGAGTAATCCATACATATAATTATAATTGTAGTTTCTGTTATTTGTTTATAAATGGCTATAAATAAGTTTTTTGGTTTATTTTAGCAATAACTAAGCAGAAACAAACGTTATTAAAAATTTTCTCTGTCTGTCTGTCTTTCCGGTTTTCACGCAAAACGGCTAAACCGATTGTAATGAAATTTTCACAGTTTGTTAGATGTGCACCGAGATGTAATCTGCGTGTGGTCTTATTTCAATACCCCCACGCCTTCCACCCCCTCCCATACAAAATGATTCATTTTCAAAATTATATACTAATCAAATTTTCTTCAAAATCATTGGAGCAAATCATTTGAAACATAGAACATATTATTTTTATCAGAAATGTGATCTATGGTATACAAATTATTTGAATCCCCCTACTCCTTCCACCACCTCCCATACAAACTGCACTTTTTCATGAAAGGTTATTCACCAATTTTCTCAGTACGTGTAACTTTCATCGAGCTTAAATGTTGTACTTTATCCTTAATTTGCATTATTATTAATATCGGGAAAAAATTAACCCAGTAGCTTCATTCCTTCTACCCCCTCCCATACAATATGACACAATTCCATGACCTTACAAAAATTCGATTTTCTTGAAAAGCGTGAATGATGCAGATCTGAAATTTAAAATATATCAATTGCGTAATGATTATAGTTGTTTCTCAAAAATTCACTTAAAACCACCTACTCTTTCCACCACCTCCCATACAAACTGCACTTTTTCATGAAATGCTATTCACCAATTTTCTCAGTACGTGTAACTTTCATCGAGCTTAAATGTTGTACTTAATCCTTAATTTGCATTATTATTAATATTGGGAAAAAATTAACAGATTAGCTTCATTCCTTCTACCACCTTCCATACAACGTGACACAATTCCACGACTTTACTTAAGTTCGATTTTCTTGAAAACTGTAAATGTTACTGATCTGAAATTTAAAATATGTCAATTGTAAATTAATTATAGTTGCTTCTCAAAAAGTCACTTAAAACTCCCTACTCCTTCCACCACCTCCCATACAAACTGCATGTTTTCATGAAATATTCTAAACTAATTTTCCCAGTACATATAACTTTCATTGAGCTCAAATTTCGTACTCTATCCTAAATTAGCATTATTAATATCGGGAAAAAATTAACCGAGTAGCTTCACTCCTTCTGCCCCCTCCCATACAATGTGACACAATTCCACGTCTTTACGAAAATTCGATTTTCTTAAAAAGCGTGAATGATACAGACCTGAAATTTAAAATATATCAATTGCATGATGATTATAGTTGTTTCTCGAAATATCACCAAAAACCCCCCACTCCTTCTACCACCTCCCATAAAAATTGCACAATATCATTAAATTCAATGCACTAAGTTTCTCAGTACCTACTCAATTTGTGAAGCTTAAATTTGGTACAAAACATTTTTATAGCTACTCTAGCACGATGTGTAACAAATTAGTTCAGTGCAGCCACTTCCCATATAAAACTTCATAATATCACAAAAATTTCGATTTCATCTATGGTATCGTATGATTGGGCTCTACGCACAATCGTAGTCCTGTTAGGTTTTCAAGCTTAATGTTATTTTATTTGGGTTTTTTTTTTAATTAACACAAGCTATAATTATTCACATGTCCTAAATGCTCTTCAATACGTATATGATCTCAAATCACGGGATTGATTTGATCACGAGCCTCTCCCATTCAAATGCGAGTATCATGCTATCATTCTTAATAATTTATGATTCTGATTCCAACAAAATACAAAACATTGTGTTCAAAGAGCCATTAAAGTAAGCGGATTATATACCACGCATAATGTTTTACTTACTACATTCTCAAAAATTACTTATTATTGCGATTTTTATGCGGACGAAGTCGCGGGCGTTTGCTAGTGAGGAATAAGATTAAGATTTTTTTCGTTTCTATTCTAAGGGTGTACCGTACATGTTTAGTACCTTATTTTAATAACTCGCAATATTTGGCTATACGCTGAGCCATCTATTGCCGCTATGAGACTTAAAATATGTTCGATATTATCAATGAAGTCATGTAGCAATCTCGGGTTGCCTTCGAATCTCTGCAAGTCCTTTACCGCGTTGGGTATTCTTAAAAAGTTAAAAATTTCGGTATTGGTTGCCATTTGCAAAGGATTATCGGTAAATGGATGCGAAGTATCTAAGACAATTTCAGAAAAATCATTTTCACTATCACTGTCAGTATTTCTTTTATCTTCTACAGTAGCACTCTCGCGTTTTTCCGATAAGTATTTTAGGCTATGTTTTAAACTGATCGAATAGGGGCTTAGCCTTGATTTTTTTAATTTTATTTTGAAACATATACACTCGGCAGAAAAAGTCTGCGTACACACTCAACACATCCAACATATCTATAAAAAAAACATCGTTTTAAGTAATTTATTTCATAATAATTTTTTTTTCTTTTTTCTTATAGCTTTATTACAAACATAAAACAAAACAAAAATGATGATTATTGTACTCCATAAAAATATTAAAATTAAAAAACGAAAACAAATCCTGAATTGCAACAATAAAAAGTCTGCGTACAAATATTTCTTTTCAAAATAAAACAATTGTTTTTCCTCGTTAATAGCTTGTGGGATTTCCTCGTCTCTTTATTACTTCCCACAACCGTTTTTGTATGGAATCTACCAGCTTGTTAGTTGACTCTGGGATTATTGAATTCCACCCCTGGATCAGGACTTCCTTGAGCATTACCTTCGACGTTATTGTGTGCGCTGGAATCCTTTGTTCCAAGTGATGCCACAAATGCTCTATTGGATTAAGGTCAGGAGATTGGGGCGGTGTACGAAGCTGATTTTGGGCATTATACAGCAACCAGAGTCTTACTACCTCCGCAGTGTGCTTAGGGTCGTGGTCTTGTTGGAAGTAAAAGTTGTCGCTTAAGCCCAAATGCTCTGCACTTTTCTTCAAATTGCGCTTGAGAATATTAAGGTAGTCTATTTTATTCATAATACTTTCAATAAACTCCATTTTTCCAACTCCTCCACTAGCCATACACCCCCATATCATAACACCGCCACCACCGTGCATTACTGTTGGACAGAGATTTTTTACGTCGAAGGCCGCGCCAGTTTTTCTCCATACAATCTTCCGACCTTTGATTCCAAAAATACAAAATTTACTTTCATCCGAGAAAATAACTTGTTTCCAAAATTCTTTTGGCTTATTTATGTGTTCCTTAGCAAACGCCAGCCGCTTGAGTCTGTTTACTCTTATAAATGGCTTTCTACGGGCAACGCAATACCCATATTTCCTAAGAATTTTACGAACACCATCATCAGAAATAGACTTGCGGTACTTTGCTTTGATGTCCTTTGCCATATCAGCTGCGGTTAATCTAGGATTAGCTTTCATCGTTAGGAACGAACTCCAAGTTTGCTGAGGGCTCAACTTTGGAGGACGGCCAGATCTGGGTTTTTGAAACCAAAACTTCTGTGTTTTTGAAGTTGTTTACGACTCGTTGGACAGATGAATGACTTCTGCTGACTATTGCACCTATTTCACGATATGACGAACCTTTTTTCCACAAATCCACGATAATTTTCCTTTCCCCAAATTCAATTGCCATTCCTTTATTAGACATCTCTTACTTAACGTTTTTTTAGCAATTATTTTTAACGCAAACTTTAGATAAAAACACGTTTATCAACTTTCCTACACAAATTTTATTGTTATTAATGATTTAACTGCAACTCAGAGACTTTGACTTCTCTTTATACGCTTTGAACGCAGACTTTTTATTCCTGGAATTTCAGACTATTTTTCGTTTCCGAATTTCACCGTCGTTTTAGAGTACAGTAATTCTCATTTTTGTTTTGTTTTATGTTCATAATAAAGTAATGAAAAATAGGAAAAAAAAATATTTCGGAATAAAATGTTAGAAACGATGTTTTTTATAGATACGTCGGATGAGGTGGGTATGTACGCAAACTTTTTCTGCCGAGTGTAGGTAGAGATATTGAAAGGAAGTGTATCAAACGATTAGAATTCTTCGGTTCATGGCACAAAGGATTGAAGGCTTCCTGGGCTGCGTGATTTACACCGAACTTCCTTCGACGCTGCGGTGTTTTGCACTTTCAACAATTATTATTATTTTCCTTTCGAATGACACTTTTTGCGATAAACCGTCGCGAATTTGTTTTCGAGTAAAAAAAAGAAAATAATAGGAACCCTGCCGAACCCGAACGACTTGTAGTTCATTCCTTGTACTCGTCATATTCGGATCAAAAAAATAAATCTTTTAAAAATGAAATAAAATTTTTTTAATGACGCGATTTATAATTCACGCTACACAGCGTACACAACCAATAATATTCTGCACCAGAAGGGTTCGGTTATCACGCAAGGCGGCAATATCAACTAGACAAGAAATAAAATTTGTCCCAACACTGTACCTTGTGGGACATTACGCCTGAGTAAGGTTGGTTTGCTTGCGTTTGGATTTAGAGTCAAATGTCCGTTCGTTGCATTCTAATTTCACGGAGACACGACTGAAAATTTAATGTGCGTAAAACCACATGAGTTCGAGCACAAAAACAAGCATCGTTTATTCTTGACGAACATGATGTGAAAGAAGTCGAGGATTTTTCTCACCTCGAAAGCATTGATAGCATGAAAAAGGACTTTGAGAATCGTGTAGATAAAGCTCGTCAGGCCTTCGGTATATTACTGGATGTGAAGAGAGACAGAGAGAGGTCTTCTCGAACGAAGCTGCGAGTTTTTCATGTGTGCTCAAAATCGCGCTTTGTGGAAGAGGACTGTTTCTATCATATGCCTCAATGAGAAGTCTTAGGCTGTCGACACACGATAGAAATAAAATCGTATTAACTCACTTTTCGATATTAACTCGCGTTCGATATTAAGTCCCGAGTTAATATCGTTCTGTAATCTATATTAACTCGGCTAGTAAATACTTGATCCAAAAGGAACTTTCAACCGTTCAAATACACAATACGAAATAGAAGGAAATTTCGAGGAATTTACGTTACAATGACGTTTTATTTCGTTGACATTACAAAAAAGAGGCAAAAAACTTCACAGAAAGACAATTTAAAGAATTTAACGGTCCATGATTTATTTACGATACAGAATTTTGCAGGATTTCACAAGGCGTATTATAAAACAATTCCAAAATTTAAATTTGACGTTTAAATTTGAAGCTTCACTCTGACGTAATGCCTAGAGCTTTCTTAGATTGATTTAATACGGTATTTTAAAAAAACTGTCGTATGTCACATACAAAAGCTGTAGTGGAAGCTTTCATTTTAATACGATTTTATCTCTATCGTGTGTCGACAGCCTTAGGAGACTATTGATTGATTGATTCCTTTAATTATGGGATCGGCGCAGTACATTTTCTAGATTTTAGAAGAAATATATTTTTGTGTAAGATTTAATATTGTGCTTAGGTTATATAAGTTCTAAGAATTTCACAATTTTTAGAAAAATGAAACATGTTGTCCCTGGCGTGATTCGCAAATTTTATTGTCAACTGTACGAGTACGTAAACCTCAAAGTCAATTATGAGTGTGTTCTGTGCAACACACTAGGTGTGCTGCGTTTTGTTACGTAGTGACAACAATGTGACAGCGTGATGTTTTCTCAGGGATGGGCTACTACACGTCAACATTGACTGTCTACATTTTGGTGTCAATATTGCGTAGACTATGTAATCTACGTAGACAACGTGTAAACTATTTAGACATTGAGCCATGTTTTCATACGACAGTTGGTTCGTACATCTTGAATCTCCTTATAGGTAATGTTAGGAAACGAACCGGTTATTTTGTAGTTTTAACGCATAATCCATGTTTAGCATTAAGTCTTTTTAAGTACACATTCTTACTTTTATATTCAAATTTCGATAATGCCGCGCACTTAGAATATCTGATTCGATGAACTCACCATCAACTTCCTCAGTTGCATTGAATTCTAGACCGGGTTCATCAGCTTCAGTTTCTCAGACATCTGCAGCAGCTTTATTTGTTAATAGAAAGAGAGAACAAAATACGATGAATAACCTTATTGACAACATAACAAAAAAACACATTCAGGACTTGAACACAAAACTGATTAGTTTATTTTTTGGCTGCATATTCATTTCACTGTTGTATGCATATGCATTGCATTTGCCGGTTGCAAAGTATTATCAGCCACATTACTAGACAAAATATCAACGTTGTATTGCTTTGTCAGCAAAGCTAATGAATTTCGAATCGGTTTTGATAATCGACGGCTGGAAGAGCACTTCTATGTAGTAATACGAAAACAGTGGTCTTGATGCTGCATATTGCCAAAGGATCGCAAGCATTTGTAAATGCTTGGAATGTAACTGGAGAGCCAGAAACTGGCGAAAAGCTTACACAAATTCTAAAAGAATCAATTACTATGGCAAAAGATTTATACCAAATAGATGTATCGGACAATGCTGCAGCGATGCTAAAAATGGCCAGACTAATTTTTATTTGGCATAGTAATTTTAGTAGCCAGATTGATACTTGAAAATGATGTTATAGATGGAGAGCTTACAAAGATAGTTCAAACCGTTTTAAAAGAGTTCAAGCATGCAGATTTTGATAAAGGTGGTTCTAGGATCGAAACACCATGTGATACTCGTTGGTGTTCATACAGAGATTCCTACAACTGTCTTATATAGAATATCTATTTTATGAAATCACTAATTGTTAATGATAAACATTTCAAAAACAAAAAAATAAAATAAAATCGGAAGTTAAAGCATTGATATTTGATGATGAGTCCATGGACGAAGTTAAGGATAACTTCAAGCTTTTTCACCCCATCTGTAATTTGACTAACTTAGCTCAAAAACCAGATTACTCAGTGACAGACGTTGTACATCTTTGGATTTGTCTTGAAATCCCTGATAAATTTATCAAATTTCAAAATAAATTAGAAAACCGACGAAAAATGGGACTTAATAAATATACATTGTGTGCATATTATTTGCATTCCATTATTTGCATTTTGAAGCTTCCGTGGCGTAGTGGGCAGCGTGCTTGCTTCACAGTCAATAGGACGTGGGTTCAATTACCAGGCAGTCGATTTTTTTAAGCACGAATTTTTAGTTGCTACTGACAATGAAAAATTATTCGAAATAAAATGGACAAACGATGTAAAAGTGAAACAGTTCCACTTCAAGAAGGTCTATATACTCAGTAGATGGTTTCTGTTCGCTTTCTATCATTCATTCAGTTCTCCATAACATCTGCAAGTATTTGTCAGTAGCAGCCAGTGCAACTGAACAAATATACCAGCTTCACCACTCGTTACGGTCGGTCTCACCCCCTTCCCTACCTTCCCAATCCCATTCCATCCCTCCATGACTGTGTTTGTGCATTGCACATAAAAGGCCGAAATTGCCTATAACACAGGTCATTCTGAAAAAAAAAATCTATATGCAAAAACAAAACTGCTAACTAAACAGCTGAAAATAATATAAAATTTTTGCTATGAAAAATCTTAATTTAGATGGAATAAATGATTATCATAATAAAAAATAATAATAAGAAATATTGGAATTTTTAAAACATTAAATGACAAACAAATAGTTGATCCAATCGTTCTCTTGAGTATGGTCAAAATTTATCACCCAAATTTATCATCTTTAGCTTTACGACTAGTCGAAATACCTGCTTCATCTGCTCAGATCGAACGAGTATTTTCAAACTGGTCATTCTCCTGTTCGGAATCGTCTTGATTTTGATCGTTCTAGAAAGTTGTTGCACGTTTATTACACTCATAAAATAATTGATTCAAACCTGTCTAGTGAATATTTATGTCATATATTTATTAATTTACTATTTGATTACAGTAAATGCTTACTTTTCATTTATTTTCCATTATTTTTATTTTCAGAACATTTATCAGTGAAAGTGTTTTTACCAAAACCTAAAGAAAACTGTTATTGTTAAGTAAATGAAAAACTCTTGAATATTCTTATTGTTTACATAGTCTACAAGTTTACATAGGCTACGTAAGAAATTGTTCGTGTAAACATCACGAAGACAACGCGTAGACAATCCTCGTAGAATGAATTTTCTAAACAAACCCTGGTTCAAATAACACACCATTTCACTAAACACTGATCATGGAGGATGTATTAGAAAGAGATCCTCTACTTCTTGATTTGGAAATTTTCGAAAATTGAAGCCAAACTTGACATGGCTTCAAACTTTCACAGAAAATATATCATATTTTGCATTTCTCTTGGTTGCTAATATTCAGTCAGCACTAAAGTAATTTTCAGTTCAAAAGAGTTTTGTGTTTTATTTTAGAAAGAATGATTTTTTTTAAAATTTTTATTATTTTATAGTTCGTGTCTAAGCTAATAACTTTACCAACAGACAATTTAACGCGGGATAAAGTTAGTTGGAATTAGAGATACCCCAGCAAACAAAATAATTCATTAAAGAATCGTTAATGAATTATATTAATTTAATTTGATCGTTAACGAGCGTCGTTAACGAGTCATTAACGATTCATCAAGCGGATTAAATGAACATTCGTCAATGAATTACTTTTAACGATTTATTAATGAATTGTAAAACGCTTACAAGAAACGAGAATATAAGCAAGTATATAATCGTTAGCAATGAATCAGTACCGTGTCGTAAATGATTTTTATTTTAATTCATTAATAAATATTGTTAACGATTCATAAAGATATTATTTATGAAACATTAACGATTTATTAGGTTTAGGGTGTATCCACCGAACCACAATGCACTGAGGCCATATAGTTGGGTCCATTGTACTCCCCCTATTGATTATAAGATGAAAGTCATTCCTCTTGTTCTAACCACTTGGTTCGGTTTGCAAACCGTAGCAGGCTTGAATGTTGGACACCTCTGAGGTCGTCTAGTTCTGAGAAGAATCTAGAGCCTAAACAAAGGAGGCTACTTTTGGAGATTTGCGATTTATTAAAGAAAATGACTTAAGGCTAAACAAGAGAACTTCGAAGATCGCAATTGCTTCTTGCTCCGTTTCTGTTGTTTATGACTTCGAATATTTCACGAACACACACACACATACCCACAAGCACACGCGGATTTCTTTGCAAACTCTAGGTTTTTCTCCGTTTGCGTTTGCATAATTTTTGGCTCTGATAATGCGATGATGAAATGAAAACTGCTTACACATAATAAGATTGACGTTTTTCGACCCTTTTTGCTTGGTTTACTTAAGATCATGATCATTAAGATCATTATTTGCGAGCGCTCGTTAAATTGTTTGCTGGGACTCGATACACACTTCTGTCCTAATAGAGTATGGACAATACATGTATAGCGATTGCGTGGGAAATTTTGTCCAAAATTTGAATTTTTTCAATTCTTTTTCTTCAATCTATCAATCATAATGGATTGTTATTTACGAAAGTCATATTTATTTTCGATTGTAATGAGTAATCTATTCAAAAACTTGTAGTTTAACGCAAGTTTGTGCTCGTTTGGGAAAACCGTCAAACTCAAGTTTGCCTGTTTTTCACATTACTTATGTTGCCTTCTTGTGCTTCTAAACTCACGCTGAACTGTTGGTATTATAGCATTGTCTAAACTCTATTAGAGTGGTGTTAGTCTGTATCGCGTATCTCCATTTGTAATGGGCTTAAATATTCCATACAAGGATATCGAAACGTCAAATAAATCGGATGCAGTAACTTCACGAAAAAAATAATAAAAAATTGACATTTCTCTAAAGGACTGAATTTTTTTCTGTTGGCGTATAGGTACTATTGTTTGCATTTTCGTCAGTAATGGAGAGAAATACTTGCATTCCTCTTCGCTTACAAGGCAAAGCATACTCATAATGCATCCTTGGCTCTGATGTGTTTCTAATATAGAAATTTTACAAAACTTAAATTTTACGACATAAAAATGCAAGAGTTTAATCTGGATAAACTCAAATTTTCTTCAAACGAACTTTAATATCGTCAGGGCTCAAAAATTTATTATTTATTTATATCAAATTGACGGTCATAGCATTTGTAAAAAACAAGTTTGATACTTCAGTATTTGACAAAACATTTGAACATTCGACGAGTGTCTTTTACACTACGCCTGCAGGCATGAGTGTGAAAATGTGTCAAAGAGCAGAATACGAAAATGCGTAGGAGGAAACAGTACGCATCGATGTTATGAACGTATTGTTGTGTAAAAAAGTCTGCGTTGCGTTGACGACACGCCGGATATCACTTATCTGACAAGTTACGCTAAAATATTATTATATCCGGTCACGAGAGATTCCACTAAAACGGAAGTGTTCGCTTTGTTTCATGATAACCCTCCTATCGTTTAATATTCTATTAGTCAGTTTGCGTACTCAAATGAATATTATTAATCAGATAAGAAAATTATTAGTTAATCTTCTACCTAGAATTTCGAATTAAATAAGCAGTACTAATAAATTTAGTTAATATCATTTGAATTATTATAGTACAAGAAGTCGCGAAAAATTAAACAATTTTCCAAAACTAATGGAGGTGAAAAATTTTCATATTTTTTTTTAATTATACATTCAATTAGATAACAAAAAAAAATTTAATAAACTAAATTTGTCGTATAAAGATACTACTAAAGATAACTAGAGGCCAATGAAGGAAGAGTTATCATTTTTGATAGAGTAATTGACGGAAGCTCATACAATTTTTCTTCTTTGGGCTAAACAATAAACTCAAGAAGAGTTATGATGATAAACATTCATTAAATCCGAACCATAAAAAAAAATGCATATTTTAATTTGCAGTAATTTTTTCATTTTTTTTCAAAGATTCAAAACTCTTATAGCGACTTCTGGCCCGTTAATACGTCTGAGGGTCTTAACAGTAATTCTGAATTTTCGTTATCTATACTCATTGGGGATGGATAGAAATCTCAATCTACGAAAATGAAAAATTCGTAGATAGAGGGTTGTGCGAAGGTCTAACAAACCTTTCTCAATAAATAATGAAAAAATGTTAAGGAGCCTGAAGGTCAGGAAGTCAAGGCCCGATTTAGGCTGTAGTTCCATTGTTGATGTAGAGATGAGATGGATAGAAATGTTCAAAAGTAAGTCAGTTCGGTCATTAAGGAAAATTTAATCTACCGGTGGACTTGGATGTTCGGCCATCCTCTTAATAGCATATCGTATAGATGGTCCATTAAAGGGTTAATTTGAGTTTCTCGGCAGATAGATGAGTTTCTATAAAATTTCTTATTAGGTCGCCGATGTTTAGAGTTCCTCAGATACCGTCGGATATATAAGAATCCCGGTTATAAATCTGTATGAAATTGCAGGTCTAATCAGGATTTTGTATACATATGAGTAGTTTCGTGAGAACTTAGAAATGCTTTAGTTTTCAAGAGCGGAATTAAAAGAGTTGTGGCTATTTGTGTTTTTTGGAGTGCATATCTAGCGTGTGGGTTGTATTTCAGTCTATGGTCGAGTTTTTTACCTAGGTATTTAACAGTATTTTTAAGAGGAATGTCTCTGCCGTCTAATGATAATTTGATTTCTTTGCTCTGCTTGACAGCATTTCTGGGTCCTTTGCCGCTAGCGTTCCTAAAACGAATAAGTTCTGACTTGTCGACGTTAACTTTAATTCCCGAGGCTTTATAAAACTCGTTGGCTGCTTAGATGTATTTTTACCTCTTTTAAAGCATTCTCCGGCAATTCTGCACTGCCGAAGAAGATGGCATCGTCTGCCTAAAACTAACCGCGGATCCCGGTGGAAGTTCTGCATGAGCCTGAGATGAATATTGGGAAATCTTGAAGGAAGAAATTAAACAGTTTCTGCCTAATGATAGAAACCTGAAGAATCCCAGATTTGACAGGTATATTTCTGGGTCTTTCCATTTTTATTGGTATGGACAGTTTGCTACAATTACATTGTATACCAATCCCTTCGTCCTCACAGAATCGAATGACTTCTCAAGATCCAATGCACAGGCGACTCAAATTTTGAGTTATTTGATTTTGAAGATAAAGTAGAGCATGGTCTGTCGAATGAGCTTTTTAAAAATCTCTCCAATATTTTGCCTATGTTCGATAGAAGAGATGTTGGTATTAGATTCGTGACACATAGCACTTTGCTAATTAAGAAGACCCACTCACTCATCTGTCATATTATTAAAAAGTTCCTGTTTTGGAATCGTTTGCAAGTAATCTTTCATAGCTGGGCGTTTAAATCACGCTTCAAAGATTTCATGTAATTCAGAGCTGTCAGAATATGACTTTTCTTCTTCTTTCTCGCACGAAAAAACTTTTATGAAAGCTTCAGGTCCAGCACAATCTTCATCGTTTGGCCTAAATTATGAGAAAAATGAGATGATTTAGATGAGAGCATTTAGCTGATAAATGATCACTATTTTGGTAATTTAGCTAAATTGGCATATGACACACAGCCGTTTAATGGTCATTTAGGCCTTAATTATAATTTAGCTGCGCCATGTGTATTAGATCGGATATATAATTAGAAGCCAGTTTCTTTGGGTTCCGTATGAGTTTTGTGGTTTTCCATGCATCAGTGAAATATTCATTATTAATGCAGTTGTTCGAAACATTTTTTAGCTTAAAGGCTATTATTGAGGCGCACTTGCGAAGGATGAAATTAGCAATGCTATCGGATTTTGATTTCTATTAATTGAATTTATGATGTTTTTAACGGTTTCTTCGGAGAGAAAGTATTGCTGTAGTTTGGTATCAGAAATCAAGATACAGTTGCAGCTTTACGAGAACTGAATGATAGAACAATTTTGGTTTTCTCGGTGGAATGCATCCGTGCATCGAGGAATGCGTTCTTTTCTTTGTACAGGCCTTGGTAGAAATGAGCACATACTTGCAGTTTTTATTCACAGTAGTGTACTCCGGGGTACCGTCTGAGATTCGGATCTTTCGCAATATCAAATTTCCCAGTTTGTTAAAATCGTTACCACAAAGCAGAAGTAAGCAGATAGGTAACGTTTTTTTGTACTTGTACAATAGCGCTACAGCCCAAATCGGGCCTTGGCCTCCTGATATTCAGGTTCCTTAACATTTTTCATTACTTATTGTGGAAGGGTTGTTAGCCCTTCGCACAACCCTCTTTCTACGCATTTTTCATTTTCTTAGATTGAGGTGACCAAGGTATACCCAAGCAGGCAATGTACCGGATTTATATGTTGCGCCGGCCGGGATTTGAACTAACGACCTTCGCATTACAAGACCAACATACTACCTACTACGCTATACCTTCGCTTAATGTTTTTTAGGTATAAGTTATTTAATTTTTCATCATATAATGCATAAAAAACCCGAATTTGTGTACAAGTGGTTTTTAAAAATGCTCGCTCATTGTGTCACTGAAAGAACAAGGCATATCTCAAGTAAAAATTACCAAAATTGTAAAGTTAAAAAATTGCAAAAAAAATCTTCCGAGCTCGCTGCTGCTTTTTTATAAGAAACGGGAAAACGAATCGATACTAGTATGTACAGTGAGACAAAGGCTTTTGGAAGCTGGTCTCAAAGGTTGTAAAGCCACGACTATCAGAAAGAATAATAAAAAAAAACACGCAATGGGCTTTATCATTCAAGATCGGTCAAATAGAGAAGAAATAATTACATTTCATTTGTTTATTTTTTTTTTTAGGTTTTTGGATCCCCTTGGGGAGTGTATGGTTGCCACTGTCACACAAGACGGAAGGAGTATTAAGATCTGGGCGGTGCATGGCTGTCAGTTGTGGAGGAGAAATTTCCATTTGTGAGGGCAGAATGAACCGTTAAAAGTACATTGGAGTCCTAGATTGCAATTTAATGCCATCCATTCGGAAAGTTTTTGGTGAGAAATATATGCGCGAAGTCAAATATCAAGAAGACAACGCATCCTGTCACAAAACTACGCTCACAATGAGCTGGATTTGCGAAAATTCTATGGAATTACTTGACTCGCCTCCAGAATTTACAGTAGGGATGGCAAAATCTGCTCTTTTCCAATCGCAGTGATCCACTGCGATTCCTCTTTTTCAATATCTGTGAAACAGAGCAGCTCTTCCAACAGCAGTGATTTTTCCACCTCTATTCTCCATGCTAGTGCGCAATTGAGAAAAAAAAACGAACAAACGGACGAAACTGCAATTTTCTGTGAAATCCTGCATCTAACAATCAGGCAGACACAATCTCATGCTCAGTACCACCAGCTCAGTGAGCATAGTGAACAGTTTTCCCATGAGCAGTTTTTCCATTTCCCCCTGGGAATGAAAAGGTTTTCTTTTACTATCTAAAGTGCCAAAAAACGATCTAACGCAATTGAGTCAGGATAGCGAAAATGTCAATCGCATTGCATTTACACAAACTAAATCAAAAAAACACCCGGTCGTAGAACCAAATGCGTCTATTGTTTTCTTTTTTTCACACGATATTACTCACACAAGCGATTTCACCAATGAAGAACGTAAAGCTTTTATCGACACGGTGGACTGCAACATAAATCGGCGAAACTTGCAATAGCCGCAACTCACATGTCCCACCATCGACAAGATCAAAACTCAGAACAAAATCCGCTAAACAAATCGCCAGCAAAGCGCACCATTGACCACTTCGCACGCCCCACCTCATCTATCAGATTAGATCCCACCGATCAAAATATCGCTTAACAAATCGCAGTCGCGTTTCACCTATGACTTATTCATTCATTACTATATTTCCTCAGTGTAAGCAGAGATAAGTGAAGACATACCCTCAGTACAAGAAAATAGTCATATAAAGAAAAAGCTCGTCGCATTTTCTCGCATCCAGGTGAATTCAATACCGGTGCCAGCACGAAGGGGAAACAAAGTTCAAGGCGAATGATGACGTAGTGTGGCAGAAATTGACAATGAACTGGTTATGCCCAAGTCGAAAATACACGATCCTTAGAAAAAGGGTACTTGAGCTGTGTGTTTTTTTTCGTATGTAGAATTGAATTGATCTCCTAAACGTTTTTTCTTTTCTTTTAGCAAAGTCAGTCATGATTTTTGTTTTTGATTTCATGAATCAATGTGAATCCCTAGTAAAGCGTTTGTATTATTTATGAATGAATGAAATTGTCTTTTGGACATTTTGGATTTTAGGATAAGTTAGAAACATGAGATTGTGCATAAAATTATTCAATACGAACTGCATACTTTTTAATCCATGCCCATATGACGGTTGGCATGCATATTTGTTTGGGATTTATCGGACTCCCATTTACAACATTTCTCTAAAATGATGAATATAGAATAATCTAGAGCCTCTAAATAATTTTTATAACACGGATTTTCAACAGAAAACCAAAATGATAAGTTAGGGGTATTTTGTACATTTAAGAGACAGGATTCTATTATAATTTGTTTTAAGCAATTGAGTGATGGATTTTCTTCCAAAACTTTCGAACTGCTTAAGGCATATTTTTGGAATCTTAAAAAAAAAATCTGTTGGAGCCTTCAAACTGCCAAAATCAGAATGTGGGCATAACCAGTTCATTATCAATTTCTGCCACACTGCGTCATCATTCGCCTTGAACTTTGTTTTCCCTTCGTGCTGGTACCGGTATTGAATTCGCCTGGATGCGAGAGAATGCGGCGAGCCTTTTCTTCATATGACTATTTTCTTGTACTGAGTGAGACATCTTTATGCCGTCACTTATCTCTGGTGTAAGGCAATATAACTGAGAGCACGAGCAGTGTGTAGATGGTGTCGATATCACCAAAGACTATCAACTAGGTTTGGGATAGCTTATATGATTGATAGTCTTTGATATCACTGAGCTACGCAATGAAAGATATCGCAGATATCGCTGAGCGCGAGCTATATAACGATACGGAGACAATGGAATATATCAGATGTCTCCAGCGGCAATCGAGCAACGAAGGAGCTTCCATATGAACGACGTTCATATGAAAGCTCTTTCGTTGCGCGATTGATGAGCTTAGCGCTGGGGCTGGGTAAAGTTCAACTGAGATTTGTTGGGTTCCATAGGTTTTGTGATCTGATAAGAGCTTTACGTTTTTCATGATGAAATTGCTTGTGTGAGTAATATCGTGTGTAAAAAGTAAACAATAAATCTTTTTGGTTCGGTTTTCTACGACCGGGTTTTTTTTTTTATTATTTGCTTTGTGTACATGCAATGCAATTGACATTTTTGCCATCCTGACTCAATTGCGCTCGATCGTTTTTTCGCACTTTAGATAGTAAAAGATAACCGGTTTTCTATGTGTTTTTTTTTTGGTTTGTGTACGTGTGATGGGTAATCGGCGGTTTGTATAGTGGTCCAACAAAACATTAATAAAAACAAAAAATTCAAGGTTTTAAAAAATTTAATTTTGATTTTTACCTAACACTTTTTCACAAGGCTATATATCTTGAAAAACCGAAGAGTTTGGCTTAATAGTACCAAGTCTTTTCTTATATGTATGAATCGTTAAGCTCAATTTTCACGACTTCCCTGATTATTAAAGCTTGATATTCGGTACCTTAGTTTAGATTCTTTTGAAAAATTCTTTTTAATGTCTGATCCATATGTCCCGAATTTTAAAAAGCCTGAAGAGAAAGCGGGAAAGTTTTTTATTCTTAGATTTTTCTGAAACTAATACTTTTGAGTGAAGGTCTGTATAAAAATGTATGCTGTTAGTAATGGAGAGAACGATTTCGTCTATTTCCGAGTTAGATAAATTTCGATCCACAGGGATGAAATAAATTAATTATTCAGAAACATGCTTGCGGAAATCATCCTAATTGGTCTCTTTTAAAGAAGTGTAAGATCGCGAAGTTTCTTTAATTGGGTCAAAATAAAGAAGTTTTTTTGAAAGTGACCAGATAGGCTGGTATCGTGTTCAAGGAAAGGTTACGACAGGAACGGGCAACGGCAAATTCGGTTGATATTAAAAAAAGAGTAGTTCGCATCGTTCTTATCTTCTACAATTTAATAATTGAATATGTATCATAGCATGTGCATAACATAAATATTCTGTCTTTTATTAAACATATGGGCATAAAAAGTGCGACTGCGATTTGGTGGATGAGTTACGATTTGTTTAGCGAGTGGTCGAGTGCGAGTGCGATCAAAAATCTTAAAATTCGTACCAATGAACAAATGAGTTGGGGGCAATTCCATTGGCGATAGACCTCAAGTAGTATGCATTATCTCTGCTCTACTAATCGCAGCTCTTTTCAATTTTCAGTCGCAATATGCGATTGCTCTTGTTTGACCCTTTAAGAATCTGTTAAAGATCGCAAGACATCAACTAATTTTATGACGAAAAGACGTACTTTTTTTCTTAACACAGAGCGATGGGTACTCGTTACAGACTCACAGCGACCCTATCTTTCCCGCTAATTGATAAATATGTTGTGGCATCAGAAAAAAGGCGTTTAAAGTTTTTGGTTTGATGAGATCATAGCTTCCCAGCTCATCAAATATACAATTTATTAATGTATCGAAGTATCCATTTACCTCTCATCGATTCGACGCTTCACCGTGGAGACTCTGCCTCTAGGGCATCTACCATTTTTTCTGATTCCTCTAAGAGGGTCTACGTTTTCTAATCCCATAGTAGAACAAAGATGCTATCGTATTGTAGGTGCGAATCTTTATTTTTTATACTGTAAATGAAATCTGATATTCGTATCGCGAATGGACTACATTCCCCACTCCTTTCACATCTCATAATCATTTTTTGAAATTAAAAAATTTTAAAAAATTAGTTTTTCCTGGAAACTATTGAAGCTTGAATATTAACTTGAATATTAGACCAACGCCTCCGTGGCATAGAGGGCAGCGTGCTTGCTTTACAGTCAGTAGGTCGTGGGTTCGATTCTCACTTCAGACAGTAGAATTTTTTAAGCACGAATTTTTCAATTGATACTGGCAATGAAAAATTATTCAAAATAGATAGATGTAAAAGTGGATCACTTCCACTTCTAGAAAGTGTATATACTCAATATATGGTTTTTGTTTGCTTTCCATCGTTTAGCCCTCCATAGCATCTGCAAATATTTGTCAGTAGCAAGCAGTACTACTGAAAAATGTACCAGCTTCACCACTTTTTACGGTTGTTCTAACTCCCCTTCCCTACCTTCCAAATCCCTCCTTCCCACCTTGACTGTGTTTGTGCCGAAATTTCCTTTAACATATAATTCCGTAAAAAACGCATACTACAATGAATAACATCAACGTAAAAAATGTACAATTTTAGAAAACCCCTTAAATAGATTTTCTTAAAAACCAAAATAAAATTACGCCTAAGCAAATTTCAACTCCACTCCTTTTATAACATCCCAAATAAATTTCTCATATATTAGTAATTCAAAGCTTTGTGTTGTATTCAAATCTCACATGTTGGGGTTCTAAAAAAAAGTGGTGGTGATACGTCTTTGAATAAAATAAACGTGATACAGGCGAGGTTTTTCACAAATTTAAAAGTATTTAAGTTACTTTATATCTACAACGCACATTTGTTTTTTTTTTTTAGTGCACCAGACCTCCTCCATAGTATTTAATGTAAATTTATATTTCCATTTTTCCAGCCCACATAATTCAGCTCCCACATAAGTGCTTTGAACATCTCAACATGCCAAAATATGAACTTGATGGCTATACAAGTTTGAAGCCGAAGAAAAGTATGGCAGTACTATATTTTAGTAATGTGGAGATAAAAAAGAACTTGTATTTAAAAAAAAAATTGCACATATACCACAAAAAGCTAATATAACAATCTGCAAATTCTAAATGTCATCAATTTTAATTAATAATTCGAATTTAAAATTAACGCTAGCCACTTCGATATGCTTTCTATCTAAATAGTTTGCCATCAGCGAATTTCTAGATACACTCAACTTTTGGCAACATTATTTGCTAGTTAGCGAAAAAAAGCCTGCAGATAAGTATACGAACCCAATCGTAGCCAAGTTGAAGTGAGCTAATTTGGCCCGGAATTTCGCTTTTTATTCAACTCTGCAATAAATCGTAACGATTATTTTCCTTATGTAAGAGCGGGCATAGAGCTTTTAGCATGGTTTTACAAAGAAGTAGCGATGAAAAGTAATAGATAAAATATAATGTTTACGCTTCTGTGACCTCCAAAGCAAAGGAAATTTCGCGGATCTTATAATTTTCAGTTCAACAACTTAAATTAAGCAATCTTAAGGAGATAAAATTATATAGTTGACTTACTCCAATCTATTCAATGATTGCCTGCAATAAAAACAAAAAATATAATTGAAAAATGTTGTAATTCTATATGAATAGTGACGTTATGATTTATAGGGCGTTTTTCTTCGTGTATCATAGTAGTTAGTCTACATTGTAAATATGTTTTTGCTCTAATTCCTTCCGCGGATAGCTTCTGCAGTTTTTTTTCACAAGATAAGTTAGACCTAAAATTCATGGCTTTGAAAGATGTAAACTTGGCCAAAAACAATATCTACTGTGGTTTTCCCTTTTTGCGAGATAACACTAGCCATGACATTCCCGTTTGGTCACGATTGATAATTGAGTTTCGTTTTTCGTGTCCGTATATGATGAAATGGCGTTGTGTGAACATATTGAAGTGTTTGTGTTCGGTTTCACAAACGGAGTTTAAACCGAACTTTTGGTTTAAACAGCGGGTTTCCTTCGTACAGACCGTAGCTTAAACCAAATGTTGTGTATGAACTCGCAGCCTGTCAAAGATTGTCAGTGCGATGTGATATTTTTGGAATTTTTTCGCAATAACCGACATTAATTTAGTATTCTATCATTTAATGTTCGTATGCTCTCAACAAGGTTATATCAAAGGGGAATTCCATTACTTATGCTCGCCTTATATTATCATCCGGAGTTACTACTTCGTTCACAAGTTTACAACATTACTCGGGGCCTCTCAATTTTCGAATACGTGCGAATTATTCTCTTCAAAACCACTGTGTTAAACTAAATCTATACATACTACAGAATGCTTTTTTTAGAGGCGGAGAACTTCTAATTGAAATAAAACACAGAAAAATGTTTTTAATATCCATGAAATTGGCTTTATTTGAAAGATAATTTTATGAAATTAATGTTTGAATATGATTTCGGGCATGTGGCCGCCGCGGCTGGCGCGCACATGGCGTAACCTGGAACAATTTCATTTCAAAATTTTGTTCAGTGATGAAGCACACTTTTGTCTAAATGGCTATGTCAATAAGCAAAATTGCCGCATTTGGAGCGATGGTAATCCATAAGCCATTCTCGAAACACCATTACATCCAGAAAAAGTCACCGTTTGGTGCGCTTTATGGGCCGGTGGAATCATTGGTCCTTATGTCTTCAAAAATGATAATGGTCAGAACGTCACAGTCAACCGTGAGTGAGACACGATTACTAACTTTTTGAGTACTTGGAAGCCAATATTCGACGCGTTATTGCCGATGAAATACAGCCTGATTTGTATAGGTTCGCTGGCGTACGGTCGCATGCGTACGCAAAGTGTGCAGTGTGTTATATAGATCGTTTATGGATGTATATTAAAGCTACAAATAAGTACACTACATATAATTCATTCAATGATGCATTTAACCCTTGACTCATTCATAAAACTTTGTCTGGAACCATCAAAAGTTGACAATTTTTCCCTGAAATTTGAACATGATTTAACTTTTGCAATTTTTATAATACTCTAGATGAAATCTGATAGTATTATAAGTTAGCCACAAAGTTTGTAGCGCCAAGAAATAAGGCTCAGAGAAAAAAATAAATGATACAGAAGTTCATATAATCATTGAAAAATCTCAAAACCGTATGTCTGTCCGTATCCTTTCTAGCTAGCTATCTGGAGAATGCATTGAGCTAGAGAGCTCAAATTTTGTACACTGCATTTTTGACAAATAAATAAGATCAAGTTCGTGAACGGGCCAAATCGCTTCAACCCTTCTACTCCCTACCACACAAAATGACACAATTTCGCAATTTGGCAATAAACTGATTTGCTCGAAAAGTATAAATGCTATTGATCTGAAATTTGGAATACATATAATACTTTTGTGATAATTTCAATTTACAGTATAAAAATTATTTCTGTTCTCCCGCTCCTTCCACCATTCCATTCCCATACAAACTGCACTTTTTCATGAAAAACTCTTAAACAAATTTACTCAGTACGTATAAAATTTATCGAGCTGAAATTGTGCACTAAATATTTATTTAGACCAACAAAAAATTAGACGATTAATTTCACTCCTTCCATCTCCTCTCATACACAATTTCAGAACTTCCTGAAAAGTATGAATGCTACTGATCTGCAATTTAAAACATGTCAAACGCTTGTTGTTTATAGTTATTTTTGAAAAAGTCATTAAGAACTCGCCCCTCCTACCTCCTCCCATACAAACTGCACAATTTCACTAAATCCAATACATTAATTTCCTCAGTACATATTAAAGTTTTTAATTCTTAAGTTTCTATAAAACATTTTGGTGGCAACTCTAGCGTGATGTGAAAAAAGTAGTTCAATGTCGTCACCCCCTTCACCACTTCCCCTAGACAATTTCTTAACATCAAAAAATCTCTCTTTCATCTAGAGTATCGCACGATTGGGATTTACGCCCAAGCAAAACTGATGTCACTTTTGCTATCAGCACGTCAAATATACCCAAAAATAGCTATTGTTTCTTTCGCGCCAAAATTGCTGTTGTGCAGTGTAATTTAAAGATTTTTTTTCGAATCTCTTTCGAATTACTTCCGCTCGCAATAATGGAATAATTTACGCAAAAAACCAAGTAGAGCCTGGAGTTTAAAGCCATGTTGATAATGCATTTAACGTTTATACTTTTAACACAAGGTTGCCAGAGCTAGTCAAACATGAATAATTTTTTAAGGGCGTCTGTGCTAAATTTAATAGAAAAAAAAAGCATAACAGAAGTATGATTGGGCGTAAAGCTCAATCATATGATACATATGAAATGGGAAAGGGTTTAATGTACCGCAAAATATGTCATCTCAAATTCTTTCGAATAGTTAATAGTGACTTTTGTATGGGAGGTGGTAGAATCAGAGGGGGGAGGTTTGTAATTTTTGTATATTACATCGGTATATTACATATGCAAAACGTTTCAAGCTGAATTTAAAGTCTGAAGCTTTTATTATTTTCAATGAAATTGGACAGTTTTCCTGAAATTAGGACATTTGTATGGGAGGTGTCAGAGGAAGTGTAGGGTTTTAGATGATTGATTTTGAAACTGCTTATCATCATCCTTATCGCCATGCTCTGTTTCAATTTCAAAGTCGATAGCACTACTCATATGTTCGAAGGAGAAATGATTTTCTTGAATTTATAATACAGATATTTATATGGGAGGAAGTAGAAGGATAATTTTTTTTAGCATTTATTGCAATTATTAAGAAACAAATTCAGGCTAGTTTTAATGGAAATCGATGTAATGCATTTCAAAAAATTATGCATTTGTATGTGAGGGGGCAGAAGGAGCATAAGTATCAAATCCAAATTTTTCGAAAGAGTTTCCACAAAACTTCAAGTCGATAGCTTTGACAGTTTCGAAGAAAATTAGTTAAATTGAAATTTCAAAATTTCGTGATATTTGTATGGAAGAGGGTAGAAGTAAAAAGTAAAAATTGTTTTATCTCCCAATTTTAACCATAACTGTGAAGAATAGCGATTATTTTTGAGGAATAGCGATTATTTTTGTCTCAGCAGAGACCCAAACATCACACATATTAAATTAAACAGTGTAAAATCCGGAAAATTTCGTTTTAATGTAAAAACTTATTATTTTAGATAACCATCGCTACTGCAATCTTGATCAACTTATTTTTTGTAGTCATGGAAATTAACTTTCTTTTGTGTATGGAATAGCGTGAATCCGCTAAATTTTAATTATCGTGATTTATGTCTCTGATCATATAACGTTATTATGTTGTATACTAGTCCAACAAAGAAAAACTATAAGATAGTGCCGCTATTATTATAGCAAATGAAAGAAATAATGGTTTGTAGCTTAAGCCTTATTGCATTTGAAATAGTCTAATTAACCGTAATAAAATCTACAGACGACTAATGAGTAAGATTCAGTTTTTCGTTTATATAAAAGCAATAAACCATGTGTGAAGTGTATTTTTAAAGAGCATCATCATCAATGGCGTTACAGCCCTAATCGGGGCTTGATCTCCCGTGTGCACCGTCTCCAATTTTCTCGGTCCAGTGACCGCGTTCTCCATGTTGAAAATTTCAGAAGCGATTTGCAGTCGATTGAATCCTCCCAGCGTTTTCTCGTTTCCCCGATTTGCCTTTTGCCTTCCGCCTTTCCTTTTTGTACACGTTTGGGTATTCTTGTCCTCCATTCGCTGACTAGCGCACTGTAGTTTTCGAAGTCTGATGAGAGTAAAGACTTCTGGGTCCTCAAAAATGGTATACAATTCTTGATCGCATCGAATTCTCCATTCGCCTTGTTCTCTCACCGGTCCGAGGATTCGTTGTAATACTTTTCTCTCGAAAGCATAAACCATTTTTTCTGCTGCCTGTATTGACTCTACGTTTCACTGCCATAGCAGAGTACAGGTCTTATTATGGTTTTGTAGATTCACAGCTTCGTTTTTCTATGCATGTCTTTACATTTTATTATCGGAAGTACCGAGTAGTATGTCTTGTTTGCTGAAGTGATTGGCTCCTAAATATTTGAAGTTGTCCACGTTTGCTATGTTGTAGTTTGCTATCGTTAGATTTTGTCGGATCGGCGTGTTTCTTCGCGATTGCAACATAACTTTCGTGTTGTTTTCTTTTATGCGTAACCCTACTTCTTGTGCTGCCCCGTCAAGATTAACGAAGACTCCCTTGACGCTTAGTTGTGATCGCGCCATTATGTTTATCTCGTTTGCGTAAGCCACTATCTGCGAAGATTTAAACGGTAGTGTCCCTCTGGTGTCAACTTGGAGTTTTCTTACGACATATTCCAAAGCCAGATTAAAAAATGTGAGTGCAAGGCTATCTCCTCGCTTCAGCCCCGAGAGAGTTTGGAAGCTTGTTGTCAAGTCGTTCTGGATCCTTACTTGACATGTTGAGTTCATCATTGTAAGCCTTGACAGTCGGACGAGTATCGCAGGTATTCTAAATTCCAGATATGACTGTACTGTACAACATAATGTACAGGACTGTATCCTATCAAAACTGCCGTATGCTTCCTTAAATTCTACGAATATCTGGTGCACGTCGATGTTATATTCCCAGCATTTTTCTAGCACCTGTTTCACTGTGAATATTTGATCCGTAGTTGATCATCCTGGACAAGATGTTAAAGAGGTGCAAGATTTTTGTTATCTCGGAAGCATTGTCAGCATGGACGGCGGAGCCGAAAAGGATATTGAGGCACGGCTAAATAAAGCTCGTCAGGCCTTCGGTATCCTTTCCCCTTTCTGGAGGTTAAGAGCGATCTCCCTTCGCACGAAGCTGCGAGTTTTTTACGCATGCGTCAAATCCTTGTTGTTATATGGTTGTACCGCGTGGAAAGTGACCGTTCGACTTACCAAGAAACTACAGACTTTTGTGAACCAATGCATCCGACGCATTTTAGGAATATTCTGGCCAGAAGTAATCTCCAACGATGAACTTTGGAGCACAACTGGACAAACTAAAATAGGAAGGAATTGAGATTCAAAGGCGGCAGTAGAAGTGGATCGGTCATACTTTGAGGAAACCAGAGCGAAACATCGCCAAACAGGCTCTGGATTATGATCCTCAAGGAAGACGTAGGAGGCCAGAGGAATAGGTCCTGGCAACAGCTTAAGGCCGATGCTCAGGATCGTGCCTTGTGGAAGAGAGTTGTTTCTGTCATATGCCATAACGTGAATTTTCCTAGCAATGCAGGCACCACCGCTCTTCAGAAGTTCCGCTGCCCGGGGCCTTGTTGTTTTTAAGGGCGTCTTTCACTTCTATTGTTGGTAGGCTCAATATGTTTTCGTTGTCAGCAGGTGCCTCGGTCAGGTGATCATCGTGATGATGAATTAGGGTTAAACAACTGTTGGAAATATTGCCCCATCTCGTTTTTATCTCTTCCGCGTCGCTAATTATGCCTCCTGCTGTGTTCTTACGAAGGCTTGTTTTCGGTTGAAATCCTAGTTTCTGTTTTTTAACTAGAGCGTAAGCCGCTCTCTTGCATGGCTCAATCATTCTTCATTCTGCATGTGCAATCATTGTTCTTCCGCCGAGTTCGGTGGCCTATAACCTCCTCTGTGACGGACTTAATGCAATTTTTTATCGAGAGCCATAATTGCTCTATTGGTATTTCGTGGTGGTTGAATATTTGGCCAAAATGTCTCTCTAAACCTGATGTGTATGCGGCTGTGATGGATTCGTCCTTCAGTTTTTCGATATCGAATTTAAGAGTCGGTTGGTGTATCGTAGGTCCACTGTTTGCTATTCGACACCGGAATATGGTCTTGACCAAATAGTGGTCAGAGCCACAGTTAGCACCTCTGAATGTTGTTACATCTAGGATGCTGGATGCCTATGTCTATTAGAACGTAGTCTATCTGATTATACGTTCTTCCATCGGGTGACGCCCAAGTTCTTTTGTGGATGCTGCGGTGCGGGAAGCATGTTCAGCTTACTACAATGTTTCTACTGCAGACGAAGTCAACTAGACGTTGTCATTACTAATGTCGTGGAGACTGTGCCCTCCGGTTGTTCCCCTATGTTTTTTTTATGTGACACCGGGAATACTGAGATGAGCAACGAGTTCCATATTCGAATAGTCCGGTTTAAAATCAAATCACGAAATTTGACAGTGTCGCCGAAGATGGAGTTCAGAGAATACCTATGAGCGCGTGAAACAGCTCTAGTTTTACGGGGTAAGGGAGGGCATACATGGGGCAAGAGATTAGAGATTTCAACCGAACAATCTCCATTGTAGCAGCGATACAAAAGGGTTAGGCAGCTTACAATTCGTCTATGCTTGAGTGAATCGAGCGAAGAAGTGCTGCCAGAATCTCCTATAATTTTAATAGTCTGAGACTGGATACTATCCAGATAGGAGAGAGAATTTTTTGCGGCTCCCGCGCATAGGTGGGAATTAAATTGAAGAGGTGGTTAAAATAGGCCTTATAAATTGTTAGTAAGCCAGAAGCGGTGAAGGAGTTTTTACACCGTTTTAGGTAACCCAAACATTTAGATACTGGCGATGTTAAATATATGATCATTCCAAGATAAGTTATCTGTGATTTGGATACCTAGCGCCCTAAGACTTCAGCCTCCGAAGGTGATGAGATCAAGATTAGAGTCACGTTTGTGGGACACAACACAGCATTGGGTTTTTGAAGCGTTAAATTCGAATTGAAAGAAAAGATTTCCGGATTCTACACTGCTGAGACCTTTATCAAATTTATCCAGTTTGATAAAGGTCTCAGCAGAGACCGAAACGTCACGAATAATAAAGCATAACAGTGTAGAATCCGGAAATCTTTTCTTTCAATTCGAAATGCACTGTGAAAACATTCACCAAACCGTTAAATTTGAATTGATTCTTATTGTCCCAACTAAGAATTTTAGCCAAGTTGTCATTCAATAATTGAACCATGTACGTTGTTTTACTGTGTACATCGGGCTTTGGACGCAGTGTTGAAGTGATAGGAGAAGTCAAATGTGCTGTCATCAGCGAAGCTTTGTATAGGATTGAAATTTGAAGATAGCAAGTCATTAATAAATATTAAAAAAAGGATGGGAGAAAGAACCGCGCCCTGTGGGACATCAGCGTTAATTTTATAAGAAGAGGAAGCCACACCATCCAATACCACACGCATTGAACGATTGGCTAAAAAGCGTTCAATCCAGGAAATAAGAGAGTCGCCCAAACTAATAGCTTTAAGTACTGTGCCATACTCTGTCAAAAGCCTTGGAAATATGGTGAATGCTCTTGTTTCAACGTTCAGTGAGGGTGGTTAAAAGGTCTCCTGTGTCTCCTCCTTCACAACCTTCGCGTTGAAATCACCTAAAATGATCTTAATGTCATTTGAGGGCAATGAGTCGTAAGTTGTTTCAAGGCATCTATAAATCTCATCCTTACTTGCCTCGTCCTTGTCCTCTGTTGGTGTGTGAATATTAATGAGCCAGATGTTATAAAAGTTGTCTTTATGCACACAATTTTTCGTTAATGGGTTTGAAGTCGGTGATATGGTGTTTAAATGCTTTGCTGACGACAAAAGCTATTCCAAACTCACGGCTTCCCGATAGGTTTTCACGTTTAAAGATTGTGTGCGATATCATGTCCGTTACTTCTGCGAAGCCATTTAGTTTCCTGAAGTGTCAACTATCAACTTGTTCCAGGAGTGATTTTCGTGCTCCAGGTTTGAACAAGGACCGTACATTCCAGGTTCCGAAAGAGTGTTCTATTTTTCATTTGCCGGGTCGTTTCCGTTGGATCCGCCCAATCCGAAGCGAAGTTTTAGGTTTCCGTAACAAGTGATTTTTTTGTGGGGATAGGTTGTCAGCCCATCGCCCAATCTTCAACCTGGAGGACCAGTTCTGTGTACTTAACCGCACAGATACGGCTGGACAATTTCAGCTGAATAGGATATGTTGGAGTTCTATCAGCTATTTCGCGAGTCCAACTATATCCATTCTTAGCCTTCTTCCTGAGATGCATTGGTGTTTCTAGCCATGCAGGATGTCTTTTTCCCTCCTCCTTTTTCAAACTGGCCTTGGGACCGTCGAAGGTGGATTTTTTTTTTTAAAGTGCATGAAATTTACAATTATGGCAACGAAATAATGCCACATGCGTGATACGAATTAATTGATGAATTTGTTAGGTAAGTTTTATTTCTTGAATAGAATTGAGTGGCCCGTTGACTAAAAAAGGAAACAATGCTTGATAAATTTACAAACATCGCATTTTTCTTTTACTTTCAAATCACGAAATTCCGAGACATGTAATTGTTTAGGCGACACATATGTGAGTCAAGCGACAAGAGGGACCTTATTTGCCAAGCTAAAACAATCAAAAGCAGGAAATTTGAGTGAAATTTAAAGTGTTGTACTTTAACAAACAAAATATTGGGAAGGTGGTTGAAAATTGGGTTATAGTTGTCCTTCGTGTATAGGAGATGCAGCAGAAATGAGGGAGGAGCGCAAAATTCCTCAACAAAGCTGTAAAGTGCACATGTGCACCTAATTAGGCAGTCGTAATGTGTAAGAACTTCTCAAAATTTTAGTCAAACTTTTACCTTAATTATCCCAAAAGTATCTTTTTTGTACTTAAAAATTCAAAACGCCATAACTTCGCTAATTTCTGAGAGATTCTTGCACGCTTATAAAAGCGCTCTTTTCCGAATTTTGTCCTTTATCCAATAATATTAAAAAGTCAATTTTTGACCTCCGGCAAGATAAGGTTCCTTTTGTCTGGTTTCATCACATAGAAATGTTGAAAAAGGACATCTGCCAAAAATTGGGGGGCAACTTTGTTATTCTTGGGGCAAGTTGGGGGATGCATGGCAAATCAATATGTCGTGTGTAAGATTTCGAAGCTCTGTGGATATAGTGCAATCCTGCTCAGGTAGCCGACCGATAGTTAAGCGCTTTTTGTCTCAAACTATTATTTTTAACGTACAGATAAAATTGTAAGCTAATTTTTGGAAGATACACTTATTCAAACAGCTTCAGACGAGCTGAACCTATATCGAGTTATTATTATGCTTTATTTATTTATTTTTTTCAATTTAAAACTGCCTCGATTTTTGACTTTTTTTTTTGTTTCAAGTGCATGCCAAATTGCCAATATTTGTTTTCTTTTTTTTTTATAATTAGATGCAGTCCGTAGAATTATGCTTGAATATTAATATTTAATTTAGATTTTTGATGTTGAGTGAATTCATTTTGTGTGGAACTTCAAAGTCAAAATAAACATTAATGTTAATGGCACATCGTTGATATTTTATTCATGTAGATGCTGTTATGAGCTGCATCGATTTTTACTGTACACATCAATAGTTTCATCACAGACAAAATCTTTGAGTGGAACTTTGTATGTAACTCCAATCGACCATAAAATTTAAGTTTGAAATGAACTTGGTATTATGTATCTCTTTTCGATCATTGCACTCGAAGTAAAAATGTAAACATTTTGGTTGTTTTTGTCTTGACATCCGTCAACACGTGAAACCAACACCACTCGGTGAAAACTCTGTTTAGCACAAACCATATAAATTCCGACAGAGTTTACCTAAGTTTTTCGCATTCAGTTTGATCGAGATTGGTGATACCAAAACAAGCTCGTATCAAGTTAAAAAACACTCGAAAATGGAAACTGGAATCGAATACATAAATTCATCCCTGAAAATGGCTTAATTTTAAGAGTCTGTGACAATTGCATAATACTGTTGCATGTCAGCCTTGGTCGTTTGTCGGGTGTTCGCGCTCTTCGGCTCTTCGGCTATTCTGCACACACTCACACATATTTAATGATCGAAACAATGGAAAAGCCGCCTGCGGTCAACGGGTGCCGAAAATGGTAGCAATAACGGAAAAGCCCGGCTGTAGCCGACAATGACAACAGCGGAGAAGGCTGACTGTGGCCAACAGAGCCCAAAAATGGCCGAAACAGCAAAGAAGGCTGATTGTGGCGGACGGCGAACGAGGGGCGAACGTATAGAAAACGATATAGGCAAGCGTCCGCGAAGAGGAGTCAGTCTATCATGGAGCAATCGACGAGTCAGTCGATATTTAGGATGCGAAAGATTGGCAAGCGATCATTTGTTAGCGAAATAATCTCAAGTGGAAAGTGTAAAGTAATTTAGTTGAAATTAAAATAAAATTTTACGGTTGAATGAAGTGAGCTTATTAAGCTGGTGGTTTTATTTCTACTTGAAATCCAATGACCCCTTGCGAAAAAATAATTTCGTAGACACGATTACAAGATATTTATAACTAGATTATGCGAATAAATCTGAATATTTCCTGGCTTCTTCAAGGACCATAGAGTAAATATGAATGTTAAATATTTTCTTGAAATAAAAGGTATAGTTGTTTCCCAGGAAAAAAAATCCATAATTTCTTACGAATGCAAGGTTCACATTGTTATTTCAAAACTTAAGATACATTTTAAATGCTTTCTGAAATAGCTGACGTAATTATTGAGGGCTCATCGCTACCATATTCAAATCATAAAAAAAAAATCAACGATTTGCTTACACCATTAGAGAAAACGTCGGATTAGTTTATCGCGTAGCACATAGAAAGGATGTGCCAAAGGAATAAACAAGTCCTTGCCACAGCTAAAGGTCGACGATCAGAATCTGACATTGCGAAAGAGAACTGTTTCTGTCGTATTTTCCTATAATGGGTGTGAGGCGGGGGATGGTTTCAGGTAGCTGGAACTAATACAGGTTCAATTTATTTGTGCAAAGTTGACTTAGGAGGAAAATCAACTTTACTCGTAAACACTATTAAATCTAAATTTAAGATTACATAAATTCGTGTAGACTTGTTTATAGATAGAGTACGTATGTGCTTTCAGCAATATGATTATAAATCTTATTTCAAAAATTTCCTATTTCATAGTAGTTACAATTTGCAGAAATATATTTTTCCGGTCGAAAGTTCACTTTACGATAGATTTCACTAAAGATTATCGCTGATTTAATAATTCATATCTGTAAAATATTTCCGCTTATTTTTTATCAGCGTATTTTTTGTCCAGTCAACAGTTCTCAGTCCGATTTCAGGCTCTGTAAACATATTGAATAAATCATGTCAATGTGCAATGCTTATTATGCAAATTATATTAATAAAATGCTAATATATCAATACTTTCTGTCAGATATTAAAGTGCATATTTTAACCCTGCAATCTGTGCATGATTTTTTTTTAACATCTGTCTCGGAAAAAAAAGGGTAACAAATGCCTATATCCCAAAACTGACGATCAACTTTATAAATATCGACACAGGCATATACATACTTTACAGATTCATCATATTACCTAAAAAATAAAAACTTTTAGTAATACAGTTCAGTTTCGATGGTTTCAACTGATGAAAACTAAGCCGGTTGAAATTTTCGAATAGTTGAAATTATAGGGTGTGAAAACGTGTCCAGTGAAACGCATATTTTTCCATGTTCCGATACCATTACAACAACTAAGTTTCGGATTTATTGGATTTTATTTTGTTTCTAGTAGGTTTGTGGACAACATACCATATTTAATTGCCGACACCTTGGCACTATAACCTTTACATAAATTAATTAAAATCTCCTTTTTATCTTTCAATGAAAAGAATTTATGCATCTTCTTGTGTGGAAATTCTACCATCTTGTATTTATCGTATTGAAACACAAATATTAGAAAACAAATTATAACCTAGAGTTGAAAAAATAGAAATACATCATTTAGAATTTTGTCGTATAGATCAGTGAAGTTGAAATTCTTGAGTTTGAATTTCGCTGAAGTTGCAATTTTAGAGTAAGTAAGGTGAGACTAATGGAAATTGAAATTAACAATGGTTACTACAGTCAATCTACTAAAATTCATTTTCATTTTCTGTTTTAAAACTTATCATATATTCTCCAATTGTTGAACTATTTGCTTGTTGATGGTTAGAGCTTTGAAGCTATACGTTTTCGGGGGCAGGTTTTTTTTTTTTTAAGGCACCGATTATAACTTACCCTTTAATGCATTGCACAGTTATGTCAGTATAGGAAGAGGATGAAACTTGCTAGAGTTATGGGAATTTTGGAAGAGAGAGACGGAAGTGGCGATGTACATTATTTTTGAAATGCTGAAGGTTATACTTGCTTGGAAACATACTAGCAGGCAATGCGTTCCCAAAGTCTGGACGTTCGGGGGATGAATGACTGCCTATATTTCACTGTACGAGTAGGAATAGGGTTAACAGTAAACTCGTGCGCACGTTCAGCTTGACGAGTATTTCGGGGAAAGGTGTAAAGTGGAGGAATGAGTGATCTAAGTTCCGCGCTACATTTACCATGAAAATAGCGATAGTAAATGCTGAGTACAGCAACGTTCCTACGATGCTCGAGGGAATCAATAGGAACCGTGATGTTGTCATCTCCGATTAGTCGGAACGCGTGTTTTTGGATTCGATCGAGCAGCGCAAGGTGTGTTTTGGGAGCCCCAGCCCACAAATGCGAATTGTACTCTAAGCGAGGTCTAATGTAAGCCTTGTAGATGGTAGCTAAGTCGTGAGGCGTAAAATATTTTTTGCATTTGCGAAGAATGCCAAGGGTTTGGAGGTATCTAGTGCAACATCATAGATATGTTTGCTCCAATCAAGATGGTTTTTTAACTTTACACCTAAAACGATAAATTTCTCTAAAGGGCTAATTGGTACGCCATTAAAAGCTAAATTAGACGACGACGCTGGAACATCACGTTTAAGAGAAAGATGGCAGGCCTGTGTTTTAGCAGCGTTGAACTCTACTCTATTTTTCCTGCCCCATTCCAGGATTAAGCCGAGGTCGGAGTCCAGCGAACTGAATAACTCCCTGCGTTTGGAAGCAATTGATTGCTTGTGAGAATCCGCAGCAGAGTTAAATTCAAAGGTGTTATTTAAGGTAGTGTCATCTGCAAAACTATGGATTGGATTGAGAGTAGAAGACAAAAGGTCGTTAATGAATACTAAGAACAGAGTAGGCGATAGGACAGAGCCCTGAGGAACACCAGAATTAGTTGGGAAAGAAGAAGAAGAAACGCCATCTAAAACGACTCGTATAGTACGTTCAGATAAGAAACTCTCAATCCATCGAATGAGGGTGGCATCGAGGCCAATGGCCTTTAGCTTAACAAGGAGACATTCATGCCAAACTCTGTCAAAAGCTTTTGCAATGTCAAGAGCTAGAACTTGACCATCGCCGTATTTGTGCAAGCAAGAGTTCCAACGTTCTGTCAGGTATGTCAGGAATGCCGTCAGGGCCAGCGGACTTGTGAACATTCAGCTTTTGCAGGGTCCTAGATATGAGACGCGTGCCGAAATGTAGCGGCGACAGCGAAAAACCTGATGGTGATGCGATAGGAGGGGTTTGGTTTGAAGGTGGTAGCGTTGAGTTTCTTGCGAAAGTTACTGCCAATAGGTTGGCTTTCTCAACTGGATCAATAACGGTACGGTCGCCATCGACGAGTGGTGGTGTTGATGAAGAGATGAAATTATTATTGACCGTTTTGACAAAAGACCAGAAAGATCTTGAGCCTTTTGGACTCTGAAGGATCTTCCGCCGAAGTTTTTGGTCGTGATCAAATTTAACACGTTTAAGGATGGATTTTCAGGTATTTCTTGATGCATTATAAAGCTCTCTGTTAGCTGGAGTTGGAGTATTGAGAAAATTTTGAAACGATTGTGTCTTAGCCTCAATTGCCGTGGGACACTCATTTGTGAACCAAGAGTCCTTCGACGGCCGGATTCTCTTTTGACTAGAAGGTATGTAGGGCTTCATACCTTTCAGGATGGTCTCGGCTACAAGTTTTCAGGCTTCATCGCAGTCATTAGAGTCAAAGCACAATTTCCAATTAAAGGCATTGAAGAACTCGTTCAGCGCCCCCGAATTCGCTCTTTTGAAATGCCAAACAGTTCTGCGAGGTGCCTTAACTGGCAGCGGTTTTAGTGCTGCAACAGGAAATTGTGCACGAATCAAGAAGTGATCCGTATTTCCAATTGGCGATGGGGATATTACAGAGAGAGAGTATTTCTCAGGTTGGCTAGTGAGAAATAGATCAAGAAGATTGGAAAATTGACCTAAAATTTCAGGTAAACGAGTGGGCTCGGATGTTCGAATGAACACTTCAATTTTTTGCGGGCTTAGATCAATTTCTGTTTCAATTTAAAGAATTACGTTCAGTTCGAAACTTCACTTAATATCATTAGTCATTTGGTCTTCAATAATTCATATTTTTATTTATTTACTTGTATGGTACTGCAAGATAATCTCAGAAAAATGAGTATATTAGAATCTTCAATGTCTCATTCAACATTTTTTTAACAAAATTATTCTAAACTCTACATTTTTTTTGGATTTTTAATAACTGTCTTGGTAGAATTTACGAAAGGGCTTTTAGAATCACTGAATGATGCAACATAAAAAAAAATCATCAATCAATCATAGATAAACTCAATTTAATAATTCAATCACCCAATCAAATTCCTGCTGAGACCACCTATAGGGGCATAGGACAGAAACAACTCTCTTCCACAAGGCACGATCCTGAGCATCGGCCTTAAGCTATTGCCAGGACTTGTTTATTCCTCTGACCTTCTGTTCAACTGCTCGCTTCCATGTGCTACATGGTCGACCAACCCGATGTCTTCCTTGAGGATTATAATCGGGAGATCTCTCTCAACCTCCAGAAAGGCGAAAGGATACCGAAGGCCTGACGAGCTTTATTTAGACGAGCCTCAATATACTTTTCGGCTCCGTCGTCCATGCTGACAATGCTTCCGAGATAATAAAAATCTTGCACCTCTTGTCCGTTAAGAACAATCGGTGTGCTTGCGCTCGAACCCAACGATTAGTTATCGTAATTTTATTTTCAATGTTATCGTTTCCTAGTATTCATGAAGACTTCATAAAATTTACGTAGCTACATTTTAAAATCTACGAGAAGCTCCATTGATTTGTTACATGTCGCGTGAGGAAGCTTATAGTGCAACGCTACTTACCGACTAAGCCGTGGGGACTTGATGGCTCGGTGGTTAACACGGCCGCTTTGCAACTCTAGATCCCAGGGCTCGAATTCAACTACCTGCACGGTATTCCCTTAGCATCTAAGGCAGGACCTGCTTACACAAGCCTTACTTAACGAGTCCGTCGTAAGCCGGCCTGGGACGAAACACAACACAGTGCAGTAGCCGCTCACTCGCTATAAGGATTTTTATAATTTTCCCGAAACATTGTGTTACTTTTGATAACAAAACGTACTAAAATTGTTATTAATTTTATTTTCCTTTTTCGACCAAAAGAGGGCCATAATTTACAATACATTTCATAAATTTAACGAATTACATTTTACAATGGTCATGTTACGGTTTTTGCGAGAAATTATCATGGCTCGAAATCAATGGTGTAATTCGTTAAAATAACGAAAATTTTCTTTGATTTAATGAAAAAATTATCTGGGTGTATGGCACTACAACCCAAATTAGGCCTTGGTCTCCTGCCAATCTTTTAATTAGTACTAAGTATGTCTTATCATTGTGGGCTTATTATCCGTAATCTTAAAACATTAACTAATACGAGAAACGAATAGACAGCCTCGGATACGGACATATTCTACAGTAACGACCTTTGGCACTCAAGCGGACTGGGGTAACTTGTTAGACGGGCACAAATTCTTCAGATAAGATACAAGCTTAATGAGAATAAACTTGGGGAATTCAACAAAAAACGCGAGTACAGCACACCGAGTGGGAGGCAACTAGAAACATGTTTCACTGCTCCGAAGAAATAATGGGATTTATGCAAAATGGTGCGAGACCCTGGATGTCGTAAGATACATAGAACAAGGGTGGTGGAAATCATAAAAAGGTCAAATTGGCAATCAACTCCCAATCCGATGTCAACCAAAGAACTCTACTTAGGATGAAGCTATCGCTATGCTCATATACAGCTTCTTCGATGCGGCAAGTGAAATCGAAATGCGAATTTGGCTGTTAAGACGGAATCTACGGCTTACCTTGCGGCTATTTAAAATTATGGAACAGCTATCGAATAGAAATTTCACCATCAACCACCTGGTAAGAGATATCAACGGCATTCTTCTTAATATGAGTGAAGATTACACTCCTATGGAATGCTCTGCGAAGGAGATTTAGCGTATTATAGGTATAAAGGAGAGCTGTCCGAGATCTTTCTTTTACAAACGAGTGTTAGAAAGCTGCACTGAAAAGAGGAGACGGTAAAGGCCTGATTAAGCTGATGACATATGTTAACTAGCAATTTTTTTGCATTTCAAATGCAGGCTCGTATTAATAATTCTCGTAAAGCATGGTATAGCCGAGTGAGTAGCGTGTTGGTCTACAATGCGAAGCTCGTGAGTTCAAATCCCGGTATAATCCAGCGTATAATCCAGCACATTGTTTGTATGGATATATCTGGTCTGCCTCAATCTGCGGAAATGAAAATTCGTAGATAAAGAGCTGTGCTTAGAGTTTACCCACAATCATATCTATATTATGTCTCATTTTTAGTTGAATGTTCTGCATGTACCTTATATTTTAGTTTCATTAATTTTTAGGACTCTTATATTTAGTCGAAAAATCTTTTTCCAAATAGGTTTGAAAAATGTAATTCTCTTTTGACATAAACTATGTCTTACTCAACACTGATAAAATATCCAAAGGAGGCGTGCCCTGCATGTAAAATTGCGCTTCAGATACAGTTTTCCCAGAAATTATTAAAGATATTGCATTTTTTTTTTGTTCAGGGTTTCGTTTCTTTACATTTTGATGGATTACTTTATGTAAGAAGGCCTAAAGGTGAAAGACTGAATCCTCGGTACACAAATAAAACAGTGAAATTTGGTGGAGGTAATTTAATGTTCTGGGGATGTTTTTCTGGCTATGGCCTTGGACCTCTTTTTAAAATTGATGGTATAATGGATTCCGCTAAATATAAAAAAATTTTATAGGAAACTATGGTGCCGTATGCTGATGAGCATATGCCTTTATTGTGGAAGTTCCAACATGACAACGATCTGAAACACACTTCAAAATTGGTGTAGAGCTGGATTAGGAATAATGAAGTCAGGCATTTGGATTGGCCAACACAATCCCCAGATCTCAATCCAATTAAGAATCTTTGGGAGATTGTAAAATATAATCTTCGTAAACAAAATTTCTCTAAGAAATTGGACCTATACACATCCGCTAAAGAAGAGTGAGAAAGAATTCTAAAATGGATTATCGATAACTTGATTTCATCTATGCCCAGAAGATGTTCACAAGCTATCAAAAGTTATGGCCATTCAAGTAAATATTAAAAAATGAAACATTTAAAATTAAAGTTGCAAATGTTATTATTTTTTTTATTTTTCTGAGAGTTGAAAATAATTATTTGTTATAGCTTTTGTATTTAGTACATTACGGGAAATAATTCTAAAAAAATAGTTAGGCTCAAATCAAAATAGAGAAAGAAATTTTGTTTCACACTTCGGTTGCAAATGTTTTTTCCAGCACTGTATATTTGAAAATGTGCCATTTTATATGAGAGGTGGTAGAAGGCGGATACATCTCGAAGCATACCTAACAAACTTGTTTCCTTACAATCGGTTCAGTCGTTTTTGCGTGAAAGTCGAACAGACAGACAGAGAAGAATTTTTAAAACGTGTGTTTCTGCTTACTGATTGTCCACATAGGGCAAACTATAAGTTAGTAGTTTGCCCTATTTGGTCATTTATAAGCGATAAAATGGACGAACACGACATTTTTAAATATCGAACGATCAATTGACGCTCAATAAGCTACTGAACGAAACAAAAAATAATAAAATTCGGGGAGTAGTTTCTGAGAAAAGTGTACTGAAGCAACAGAAAATAGAGAAAATCATGATTTTACAGGAAAGCTGATTAAAGACAATGAAGGTGATGAACCAGCGTACTAGTTGAAAAACATTCATAACGCTGAGAAAAAAAAAATTGATAAAAATATTCTTTTTTCCGAATGTATTTAAAATGTTACTTATTGAAAATAGACAATAAAAAAATGCACGTTTTGCAAAAATTCTTCGGTCGTACCCCCCTATATCTGGATTAGGATCTTCCTACATTTATTGATTCTTATACATACACTCGGCAGAAAAAGTTTGCGTACATACCCAACACATCCGACATATGTATCTATAAAAAACATCGTTTCTAACATTTTATTCCGAAATATTTTACTTTATTATTTTAATAATAAAGTATTGTGATCGACTTGGGAAAAAAAAAAATTTGCTACCCTGAAATTTTTTTTTTTTCGCGTTTCATGACTAAAATAGCCGAAAAATGCAAAAAAAAAAAATCCGTCTGTCTGTACGCCGTACGCCGTACGCCGACGTGTACGCTCAGCGCACATTAACTCCCAAACCCTTCAAGATAGAAAGTTCATTTTTGGAGGGATTGTAGGTAGTTGCGGATCTCAGGCGGATACCTATTTTGGGGGTTGTACGAATTCAGGGGGAGGCAGGGGGAGCGCTTAAATCGAAAAATATGAATTCAAATATCTCAACCATGGTTACAGCTAGAAAACTAAAAATCAACACATATATAGAGAAGTTTGTAAGACAACTTTTAAAAATAATTTAATTTTTTTATCCATTGGGGTGCGAAAAGGGGGGGCTAAGAACCAATTGGCGGCCGAATTTTTTTTTCAAATGATTATATCTTCGAAATGACTACGCATAAAAAATTGATATTTTGAGACAATTAAGATGGCATCAAGATCTACTAGAATCAGTTTAGATAGAAGCTAATTCTTGTAAGGGGGAGGGTCAGGGGGGGTGCAAAGAAAAACACTTCAAAATTAATATCTCGACTGTCTCTTAAGTTATGTAATTGAAACCTGAAATGAATACTAAGCTTTACTAGTGACATATGAAAAAAATATAATGTGTGGACATAATAGTAGTGGGGGGAAATGGGGAGCATTTCAAAAATGGCGCACTTTCCAAAACTACAAATCACCAAATCTCAAAATTGAGTACACATATCAAATCGAAAATTTGTCAGATTGTAGAGCTATATAGTCTTGAATTTTGGTAAAAAATTTAAGTTGGGGGGTGTAAGGGGAGGGAGGTGGAAAGCGAAAATGTTGAAAATTTTGAGTGATTTTTTTATGGCTCTGGTAAAAGATACAACGTTTAAATTTTGCACGTCGACACATCTATTTAATGTACATAGAAAAAAAATAATAATTTGTTCCAAAATTGTTATGCACCGAAGTGGGGGTCTAACGTTCACAAAGTGTTTCATGTGCAATGAAAAAAACACATAAACTGAAAATTTTTGAATGAAATTTTTAGGTAGGATCTAGAAAATTTGCGAAATGCATTTAAAAAAAATCCCAAAGAGTCTAAAATATTAACTGGTCGAATATCTTTAAAACTTCTATCCCCTCCCATACAAAATTTTTTTTTTCGACCATTTCCAAGAAATCAATTATCACTTAACTATTAAATGCTATCAATTTGAAATTTTTCACAAGAACTTAAAAAAATAGTTGAAATAAAATTACGTTAAAAGTTTTGAGATAGCACTTGCCCTTTTACCCCCTCCCACACAAAAGTATGATTTCGACCAATTTCATTAAATCAATTAATAACTAACAAATTAAAAGCTACAATTTTGAAATTTTGTACAAGCACCTCACAAGAAAAAAGAAATAAAACTGCATCACAAATTTTACGATTCCCTTACCTCCTCTACCCCCTCCCATACAAATGTTTGGTTTCGTGAATTTAAAATACACCGAATCCAATGAAAATTCTATGCAATTTCGTCTATGAAACTGACATTCTATACAAAGAATATTGGATTTGGTTCAAGCAATCAATTAAGAAACTATTAACATCTACCTCCCTTCATGAAAACTCAAACCTGCATAAATAAACCAATGAAATATGGAGCTCTTGAACGTTTCCGGAAAGTGTTAAATTGAGAACTGCCCTGCCTAAGAAGCTCCTTTCACTTAGTCTTCCCTAACCACTCGAACCTGCATATTGACTTTCTACGCATGCGCATTTTGTCCCAAAAATAATAAAGTTTCGCCCGACTTGTTGGCAGTTTATTTTTTCCTATTTTTCATTACTGAACATAAAACAAAACAAAAATGAGAATTACTGTACTCTAAAACAACGGTAAAATTCGGAAACGAAAAATAGTCTGAAATTCCAGGAATAAAATGTCTGTGTTCAAAGCGTATAAAGGGAACTCAAAGTCTCGGAGTTGCAGTTAAATCATTAATAACAATAAAGTTTGTGTAGGAAAGTTGATAAACGTATTTTTATCTAAGGTTTGCGTTAAAAATAATTGCTAAAAACGTTAAATAAGCGATGTCTAATAAAGGAAATAAAGAAAATTGAATTTGGGGAAAGGAAAATTATCGTGGATTTGTGGAAACAAGGTACGTCATATCGTGAAATAGGTGTAATAGTCAGCAGAAGTCATTCATCTGTCCATCGAGTCGTAAACAACTTCAAAAACACAGGAGTTTTGGTTTCAAAACCCAGATCTGGCCGTCCTCCAAAGTTAAGCCCTTAGCAAACTCGGAGTTCGTCCCTAACGATGAAAGCTAATCCTAGATTAACTGCAGCTGATATGGCAAAGGACATCAAAGCAAAGTACCGCAAGTCCATTTCTGATGGTGGTGTTCGTAAAATTCTTAGGAAATATGGGTATCACAGACGCGTTGCCCCTAGAAAGCCATTTATAACAACAGTAAACAGACTCAAGCGGCTGGCGTTTGCTAAGGAACACATAAATAAGCCAAAAGAATCTTGAAAACAAGTTATTTTCTCGGATGAAAGTAAATTTTGTATTTTTGGAATCAAAGGTCGGAAGATTGTATGGAGAAAAACTGGCGCGGCCTTCGACGTAAAAAATCTCTGTCCAACAGTAAAGCACGGTGGTGGCGGTGTTATGATATGGGGGTGTATGGCTAGTGGAGGAGTTGGAAAAATAGAGTTTATTGAAAGTATTATGAATAAAATAGACTACCTTAATATTCTCAAGCGCAATTTGAAGAAAAGTGCAGAACATTTGGGCTTAAGCGACAACTTTTACTTCCAACAAGACAACGACCCTAAGCACACTGCGGAGGTAGTAAGACTCTGGTTGCTGTATAATGCCAAAAATTAGCTTCGTACACCGCCCCAATCTTCTGACCTTAATCCAATAAAGCATTTGTGGCATCACTTGGAACGAAGGATTCGAGCGCACACAATAACGTCGAAGGTAATGCTCAAGGTAGTCCTGATCCAGGAGTGGAATTCAATAACCCCAGAGTTCACTAAGAAGCTGGTAGATTCCATGCAAAAACGGTTGTGGGAAGTAATAAAGAGACGAGAATATCCCACAAGCTATTAACGAGGAAAAACAATTGTTTTATTTTGAAAAGAAATATTTGTACGCAGACTTTTTATTGTTGCAATTCAGGATTTGTTTTCGTTTTTTGATTTTAATATTTTTATGGAGTACAATAATCATCATTTTTGTTTTGTTTTATGTTTGTAGTAAAGCCATGGAAAAGAAAAAAAAAATTATTATGAAATAAATTACTTAAAATGATGTTTTTTTTATAGATATGTCGGATGTGTTGAGTGTGTACGCAGACTTTTTCTGCCGAGTGTATATATTGAAGTGCGCAAGGGGCGCTTGATTTCAAATAATAAACAAACTACAACGTCACTTCAATTTAAAATATTCGCAAATTTTATTTATCACTTTTTATTAACTCTCACAAACACTAGAAAGTTATTTCGTTCACCAACTGTCGCTTTTTGTCTCCGAGCAATCCACGCGATCATCACTCAATTTTAAACTTCTTTTCGTCCAAAATGCTCGCCTTTTGATATCGTTCCTTTCGTCAGCCTTTTGTTTCCTCTCCATTTCGTATGTCTTTAGCATTACATAAGCAATTCGCCTGTCTGCCTTTCGTCTATTAAAATGTGTAGCAGTGTAGGCGATCAGCTGTAACTATGCTGCGTTAGTTCATAATTTTATTCTCGTCGGCGCTATAGTGAATTTTCGTGGTTTCCATTTCCTTTCGTAAACCAGCTCATCCAGCATTCGCCTCACTCATCTGTCAACTGTCAGTGAAAGTCATCGCGGCGAAAACACGGAGCTGCATTTGACATTTTATGGAAAGAGTATTCCCGACGACACGAAAAGGACTGGAAACATCTGAAGACAAGTACAGTGGAAGACCGCGGATATTTGACAAGAACGACTAGGTGCTAACATGCAACAATATGTTGAAAATCATCACGTAAAATGATTTCCAAATAATTTTAGAAGTATAGCCTTGAGAGTTAGAAAGACTCCGCAAAATAAAATTTTAAATGCGTTTTTCTCGAAACGACTTACATTGTGACCATAAAGTAATGGGGATTTTGTAATTGAAATTAGTCTGGGAAATGATATTTCAAATTTTTTTTCTTTAGTAAGCGGGTAGGACTGTTCTTAATAATTATCCCAAAAATTAGGGCGGTATGTTAATCAGTTTGTTTGCAGCAGTTGGTTGAATGGATACACCTTAGTAGTCCACGGCGATTTTTACAATGGATAGAAATATGGATTAAAGAATTTGTCTCAAATTTTGCGTTTTCAACCAAATTTCATGTGCGGAATCGTTGCGAATGTTGGAAAAGATTCAGTGATTCAGTACAATCAAAAACACGACCCTTGGGGTATGTATGTATGTATTTCAATGCCTTTAAGGACTGTCGAGAGATCTTTGAGCTAGTGGGTAGCGTGTTTGGTTTACAATGTTCAAATCCCAGTCGACACATAATTCCAGCACACTGCCTGCTTGAATATACCTTGGTTACCTCAATCTACGAAAATGAAAAATTCGTAGATAGAGGGTTGTGCGAAGAGCTAACCACTCTTCCGCAATAAATAATAAAAAAAAATGTTAAGGAACCTGAAGGTCAGGAGGCCAAGACCCGATTTGGGCTGCAGCGCCATTGAAGGATAAGAAGAGAGATCTTTGAAGACATGTCTCGTTCTGGACGACCTTCGACCTCTTCAACTAACGAAAACATTCAAAAAGTGAACGAAATGATGCTCGAAAATCGGCATGCTAGTATTAGATATATAGCAGGAGAGCTCAACATCTCTCACGAGTCCATTCTTTCGATTTTGGTGGATACTTTGGCCATTAAACGCGTCCTTTCTCGACTCTAATGCGCTCCATGAATGCGGGATTAGAATTCGCACGATCAAGCATTTCCAAAGTGACCTGTTCACGGTACTCTTTTTTAAGAAAATTCAGCTTCATTGGAAAAACAGATGTGGCCCCGTGTGACTTTTTCATATCCTCGAAACTGAAATTACCGCTCTGTGGAACCCGTTTTCAGTCGATCGAGGAGTTAAAATGAAAATCGCCGTGGACTACTGAAGTGTACCCATAAAACCAGCTGCTGCAAACAAACTGATTAGCAGACCGAGCTCTAGTGGTAAAATGTTTACCTGACTGCCAGTATCAAGTTTAATGCTCACCAATTTGTCCTTTATCCTAATGGTTTCATACCAGTTTTGTTTTTTCCTAAAATTAGTTAAACAGTTATTATTAATTACAAAAACAAACTCGTTTTCACTATTACAATTATCCTTAATCTTTTCTACCGCTATACTTCTAACATTTTCTTGTTTGCACACTATGGCGAAATGATTCAATTTTTGACAGTTATTACATTTTTTTCCACATGCTGGACATCGATTAAACCTGTGAATCAAGTTGCACCGATTGCAAATTCTTGTGTCATTTCGCCATGTGACATTTTGATTTTTATGGTTAGTTTTATTATTGTAATTTCTAATTCTATTAATATTTTGTTCTTCTCGTTGCACTTGTTTTGCGTGCTCCTGGGACATTTCTGCGGCTTTACACATTTCGACTACTTTCTCGAAATTGTCCTCTTCTAACATTTTTTGCTATTTGTTCCCAAAACAATTCTGTCTCTCATTAGAGAGTCCTTTTGTTGCCCAAAATCGCACGTTTTTGCCAGGGCTCGTCTTCTTGCTGATTCCGCGAAAAAAATGGGAATCGCTCAAATACGACTCTCTTTTTCGGGCAGCAAAATTCTGCGAAGGCTTGTTTTACATTTTCAAATTTTTGTTTTTCTTCCTCAGTGATTTGAAATGTGTTGAAAAGTTCCAGTCCTTCTTCTCCAATTGCGTTCAGGAACACTGCGATTCGTACAGACTCCTTTTTGTTCTTCATGTCGGTAGCTTCTTCAAATATTTCGTAATTTTGTTGGAATTTTCTCCAATTTTCCGCAACATTTCCTTCTAAATTTAGGTTACTCACGGGTTTTACGAATTCCATTCTGTTTTTGTTTTTTAGGCTGTCTTCTGAGCTTTCTGTTTTTACTCTGTTATCTTGAATCTCTTCCTTATCACTTATTTTATTTTTTATGGATCGAGTTTCCATTACCACGTGGTTTTACTTTCCAGTTGCGCCATGTAGAGTTAAAACACAACTTGTTAATTCAACTGTCAGTCACCGACTGCTTTATTACAGATCTATGTATAACAGTGTTCATACTTTTATACTCTCGCAATGTTAATGTAATATCGAACTGTCCCTACACAAGCTGGTAATTGTGAGCGAAAACGTATTACCAATTCCAAGAGATGAATTAGTTTTACTTGGCGGTTCTAAAGAAAACCCTAAATTGACTATCTTCGACTTGCAGAAATAGTTGGAAAGTGGTGAAGCTAAAATTCATAACTCTAAGGGTCCATTGTAGACTTCTGGAAGCAGGTGTGAGCTCTCAGAGAAAACAACTCCTAACCACTGCAATGATGAAAAAACGGCTAAACTGGGCAGAAAAATATAAACCTTAGACTGATCAGGATTGGGAACGAGTGTAGTTTAAAGATTTTATTGTGCAGGGCCAACAACGTTCTCGCTATGTCAGAAATTCCGTCGAATAAAAGTCCCCTCCCCATGCACATTATACAGACAGTAAAACACTCTGTAAAAATGATTTTGTGGGCCAGTTTCTCGTTTAATGGCCCATTACATCTTTTACCAGTTACGAGGATGATGAGCTCCGAAAAAAACTTCGAGGTATTGGAGAGGAATGTGGTTCCGGGTGTTAGGAGCCTTTGGCCTGCAGGAAATAGTGTTTTTCAACAAGATCGTGCTCCATACCACGTAAAAAAAAAAGTAATGGAATATTTCCAAAATCATAAAATAACCGTTCTTGATTGGCCTGGAAACTCATCCGATCTTAATCCCATTAAGAATTTTTGGGCAATCTGTACACAATGGTGTCCAGCATAGAGCGAAGCGTCAACAGTATTGTACGCGACTACACGGTCTATATCTTCTTTTTTGATGATGTCTTTTTTTGTTTCTTACTCTAATAAACAAACCCTCAAAGTTCCATAAAGATTTCATTTACTCTAAAAAAAACAATACAACCATACAAATTCTAGCTTTTTAAACTAGGTTCTGCCTAAAGATCTATATAATTCTGCAGGACTTTAGAAGTTTGAAATTTAAGCGACATATTACACGTCTTTCTTTCAATATTACACGTCTTTGATAAAGTTAAATGTTAAGGGCTCGATTTCGCCTGACTTCATATTGCGGTTCGCTTGCAATATTCCATGAATTTAAACCGCATTGAAAATACAATTTTTTACCGTACGTTGTTGGGCAACATCTGTTGTGGCTTGCAAACTTTTTATTGCTGTTATAAAAAGGATACGCCATTATGAAATAAATATTATTTGCGGTGGGGTATACAATTTCATTTTAGAATTCGATAAGAGCCATACCAACACATCTATACAACATTAATAAATCGATAATTATCTTGAATATGGAATCATTTTTAAACTAATTGTATTCTTTCTTTTGTCAGGTTGATGAAACTGCGACTCTTGGTGAACCAATTTCAACGAAATGCGTTTGGTGTTCACAAAACTTAACTGCAAATGATCGTCCAAAATTGTTAGAATGTCTTCATGTCGCATGCTCTCAATGTATAACAACAAAGTTTAACGAATTAGATCGCACTATGCCGCCGTTAATTCATTGTCCTGTTTGTAATATGGCCAGTCAAAATGAATTTATTATTGATAATCAATTTTTAATTGAGCAAAACAATGCTACCGAAGATGGACAAGGATCATCTGATGGTGACAACAAATCCAGTAATTCCGTAAGTATACAAAAATTGGTTTCAAAATTATTGCTTCAACTATATCTCTTTTTTTTATAATTAGGTACTTGTCAAATGTAGCAGTTGCAGTGATGATGCTAATGCAACATCGTGGTGTGTTGACTGTTCGGAATATATTTGTGATAATTGCGTGCAGGCACATCAGCGATTGAAAATTACAAAAGATCATACGATCAAACCCAAAGAAGAGGCCACATCTGATACGCAAAACGGTACGAGCACGGAAAAAAGCCTACTATGTACGGTACATACGCAAGAAAAGCTTTCGCTTTTTTGTGAAACTTGTGATAAATTGACATGCCGTGATTGTCAATTGGTCGATCATCGCGACCATAAGTATAAATTTGCACAGGAAATAGCTACAGAAACAAGGAGTTCGTTAAGTTCGCTTTTAAGTGAAATTAATTATAAGAGATTTTTATTGACCAGCGCGAGGAAGGTAAGCATATTTGTAAGATATTTAAAAAAAAAGAACATTAAACTTATTCACTTATGACTTTTAAGCCTTAATGAAGTTGCTCCATTTTTTGCATGCAAAGTGGCTGACTTCCACTTCGAATGTTTCTATGAGTTTCCATTTTATTTAAGTGATCTATAGAGATTGCGGTTTGGTGTGTAAGCATAATACGAGTGAGTTGGGAAGGATAAGATGAAGTTAGGGAGTGGGAGGAATCAGTCGGACGAGACGATTGATATTCGCTTTAAACTTTTGAATGTCATACGCACCAGGAAACACAGATGATGGTAGAACATATAGTGCCTAGTACCAGTGATACAGAGCATAGCTATTACCCATTAGCCCTAAATTATCATTGCGGATCATGCGCTAATTTAGCCTAATGAACACTAAATTACCAAAATATTGATCATAAGGATCTCAGCTAATGATCTCATTTTTCACATTATTATACCAGTGACACATATCGGTCCTAATTCTAATTTAACTAATTCGTAATTTAGCTCGTCTTCATCGTTAGTAGATTGGTGACACATAGCACTTTGCTAATTAGTAAGAAGAGCCACTCACTCATTTGTCATATTTTTAAGAAGTTGAATTGCATAGCCAATAGGCAATAAAATTTTGCAAGAAAGGCCACACAAGTAGAAGTGTTTCGGAATCGTTTGCAAGTCATCTTTCACAGCTGGGCTTTTAAATCACGCTTCAAAGATTTCGTAAAAGTTAGAGCTGTCAGAAAATTACGTTTCTTCTTCTTTCTAGCATGAAAAAAACTTATATAAAATGGGAAGCTCTAGTACATTCTTCGCGGTTATACCCTAAATTATGAGAAAAATTAGAGAATTTAGCTAAATGAGATGATTTAGGTGAGAGCATTTTCACTTTTTTGGTAAAATGATCATTTTTTAGCTAAATTAGCGTATGTCACACAGCCGTTTAATGATAATTTAGGCCTAAATTATAATTTAGCTGCGCTATGGGTCAATGGTATTAGGGTGCCCATTTCATATAAGTTTTTTTTTTATATTAGAAAGAAGATGAGTCATTTTTTGACTGCTCTGACTTACATATCGTTGGCCTAATACTAAAACCTCGTAACTCACAAAAATAGAATTTTACAGGAGACAGAAAAAACTTATTGCTGTTCGCACTGAACCATATAGTTACCAGTTTTCAGTATTTCATTATTCGGGAATTCCCCATTGTATTTCGATTCTGGGATATCGAGCGTTATGTATTTTGATTATTTCGCTCAAAATCCAATTTTGTATGATTTTGAAGTTAAGAGGTTTTAGTATTAGGCCGACGATATATAGAATCTTTGAAATATGATTTAATGGCCCAGCTATGAAAGAAGGCTTGCAAACGGCATCAATACAGGACTAATACGAGTGGCAGCAAGCCTAAATTTTTTTCGGACGGTCGGTACACGGTGATGGACGTGTTATTTTGGCACCGCGATAATGACCAAAATTTTCTCTTCATAATTAAAACTTATATTCTTGTTTTAGTGTTTTTAATTTTAATTTATTACGTGATCGTGTCAATAATTTATTTATAATCCTAGGTTTTACCGTGTTTTTTTTTTATTTGTCTTGTTATAAACGATGTGCACGTTTTATTTGATCGGGGTCATTGCACAGCTGCAACTACATTACACCCAAGCTAAGTTCTTATTTGCCGGCTAACGGGTTGTTATTTAGCGAGTACTGTGTCTGAGTTAAAGGCCTAGTACCTGACTTGGACGGGATATTCATGTGGATTGCGATTCGCTGTTGTTTATATATTGTTGTTATCTCGTTCTAGTTGTTGCCTATTCATATTATCGTATGTTTTACAATTGATGTTGATATTTTACTTTTGGATTTTACCTTCCGCTTTTTATACTTAAGATGAAATCTGAGAGTATTATAAGTTTGCCATAAAGTTTGTAACGCTAAGAAATAAGGCTCGGAGAAAAAAATGAATGATACAGAAGTTCATATTATCGCTCAATAATTTTAAAACCGAATGTCTGTCCGTCCGTGTCCTCTCTAGCTTGAGAACGCGTTGAGCTAGAAAGTTAGAATATTGTACAAGTCGTTTTTGCCGAAAGAGTAAGGCCAAGCTCGTGAACGGGCTAAATCGCTCCACCCCTTATACTCCCTCCCATACAAAATGACTCCATTTCGGAATTTCACAATAAACTCTATCAAACGCCTTGAAAGTCTATCTACAGTAAAATTACAAATTGCATCAAAATGATGAATGATTTTGTTACAGGACACGTTCAGTTAGAACTGTCAAAAGTTCACCTTTTGATGATTTTTTTTCGTGAGCCGTGTAGGTGGTCGTTGCTCAAGATTTAATGAACGGTAGGATAGGGATTTTTTATTGGTATCTTTCTGTAGATTTGGCTAAACCAGCTTCCAGGATGTGGGGGCAGATCCTGAAAAGAGAGAGACAGAGGTTAACCAGAAGAGGAGCTTCAGTTTTTGAGTGAAATGGTAGGGATACCATCAGAATCGGAAGATTTGCTTACATTTAGGGTTTTGAGAACTCGGTACACGCTGCTGGCTCGGCTTTGGTTTGTCCTACGAATGCCTTGAAGCAGGTTGCGAGTTTGTAGGCGATAGTGTAGAGTCACCCGCAAATTACGCTGCTAAAATGGTGTTCCTTGCGTGATACAGTGTGTTAGGTAATAGCGCGTACAGCATAACTTGCAGTCGGTAAGTGATACGAACCTGAAAATTTTTGTGTTTGGTTTAGGGAACTTTCGTCTATGGCGCATTAGTCGAAAAGTTTCAGTCTTCCGTCAGAGAAACACAGAAACCGCGATGAGTGCCGTGTATTCGAAACATTTTGAAGCCGTGTTCCTATGCGCGCACCCAAAAGGGCCAAAAATTTCTTATGACTCAGCTGTCAAGTATATTAAAAAGTCGAAGGCGTTTATTGCGAAGTGGGTGGATAGGGTCAAAGCGTCAAAAAATATCGACGTGGTTCAGCAGGAAAAGTCATAAAAAAGGACGAAAAAGTGATTATGACATTGTTTTCACGAAACCCTGGATTATTCTTGCGTCAAGGGCACGCAAAAAGGATTAGACATATCGCACGTTACATTAGGTGAACATTTACGTGCGAATAATTTAAAATGGCGAAGCACATTGAAGAAACCTTTGCTGTCGGAAAAACACACTGCGAAACGACTTGCCTGGGCACAAGAAAACATTGATCGTGACTGGAGCAATGTAGTTTTTTCTGACGAAGCATCCGTTTGGGCTTATGTTATCATACCACGTGCATGGTGTTCCTCATCAAGCCAATTCGTCCAGCGCACCGTCAAACGCCCAATCAAGGTGCATCTTTGGGGCTGCTTCTCAAAGAAGGGTTTTGGCGTGTTGCACCTCTTTACCAATAACATCAATGATCCCAGGATTGTCAAAATTTACAAGAAAGCCTTGTTACCGACTGCCACGTCAATTCATCCAAAAAAACGAAGAATGGATCTTGCAGGAAGACAATGATCCAAAACAACGGAGCCGACTCTGCACTGCATGGAAACAGGAAAATGGCATCATCACACTCGATTGGCCATCACAATCACCTGATGCTAATTCCATCGAAAATGTCTGGGCCTACATAAAGCAGAAGATTCGAGGGAAACGTCTCTTCACTTTGAAGCAGCTCTCTGGACAAATTCGACGCGTTTGGAGGGCACTCCCCAAGAATACGCCGAACATTAGATAGAAAGTATGCAGCGGAGATACCAAGCGATTATCGCCGCTGGTGGTGATTGGACCCACTATTAAAGCTATTGCGCATTGCACCGGAACATTTTGAACGTATACAAAAAAGTTTTTTTCAAATAAATACATATTTTCTGAATAACGCTGTACACGCTCTTACTGTAGATATCGGGTGAGTGCAAAAGTTCATGCGGAGTTTGAGAGTGAAAGGCAAACAAAGTTCTTTATTCAATCAGTGATATGTTCTTCATCGTATTCTATAATCAGTTTCCAACGTTCTGGCAGCATACGGATACCCCGATCATAAAAACCCTTGACAAAATTGGACATTTCTGTTTGATTTCTCGATTCAGATTGGTTAATTGGCGACAGTACTTGCCCGAATCAATCGTTTGGCCAGCTGGGAAAAACTCAAAATAAATTATGCCCTTGCAATCCCTCCAAACACAGAGCATCACCTTCATCGGGTGCAAACTGGCCTTTGCCATTGCGTCACCATGCTCACCTGCTTGTTTCCATGTGCATTTGCGCTGAACATTGTTGTACAGGACCCATTTCTCATCGCCCGTCACTAATCGATCCAAAAACGATTCGTTTTTGAGCTGCCCGAGTAAAGAAACGACAGCAGAAATTCGCTCGATTTTGTTCCTCTCGGTCAGCAAATGGGGCACCCATATATCGAGCTTCAAATCGAATCCCATCTTTTTTAAACGTCGAAAAGCGGTTGATCGGTCAACGTTAAGTGCTGTAGCAACTTCCTCTGTTGAAATTCTCGGAGTATTCTGAACTAAAGTACGCACAACATCGGGATCTATGTGTGAAGGTCGACCTGAGCGTGGCTCGTCTTCAAGGTTAAACTCTCCGCGGCGAAATTTCGCAAACCATTTTTCCCACAATTCGTTTAGCTGGTGCTTGATCTCGATAAACCTCTTGAATGTTTTTTACGGCTGCTGCAACGTTTATTCCCTTCCGAAACTCGTAAAGCATAACATGTCGTAAATGCACCTTATCGACACTCATTTTGAAAGTAATCTTTCTCGAAGCAGTTTGTATCTACACAAATTATTTTGTTTCAAATAAAAGCTGCACACGTCACCTTTCCAACGATCTGTCTTACGTAGATGGCAGTATTAATGACAACACTTTACGCCGCATCTAACGCCATCTATTGCACCTCCGCACGAACTTTTGCACTCACCCAATATTACAATAAAACTTTCAACATTATTAAGACTAATTTTCAGTACTAGTGTTGAGAACCATCCAAAGTCAAACGCAAATCAATATTGAAAATCACTGGCGACGATATGCAATATGTGAACACGCATGCACTAGAGACCCGTCAACCCAGAATTAATATTCTACTAACGGGCAACGACAGATCAGAAGCACACAGTCCGCATGCACTGAATATAGCATGCGATGATACTCTAAGCCATACTAAATGATAGGTGGACAATATCTGCCAACAAGTCGGGCGCTACTATATTATTCTTGGGACAAGTTGAAGATGCGTCGAACTTCAATATACATGTTAGAGTGGTAGCAGCTAGGGAAGACTACGGGACTGGGGCTTCTAGCACAGCGCTGTTGTCAAATATTATCACTTAACTGCGACTATGATCAATATATCCAGTACATAGAGCAAATAATTCATTCGTTTATTTATGTAAGAAGTTTGAATTTGTATAACGGTTGAGGGTGGTGGAAGGTGGAAGCGTTCATGCTAATAATTGTTTACTCGATTGCTTGAATTACATTCAAAATTCTCTGTATAGAACGTTAGTTTCATAGACGAAGTAAATTCTATGAAATTTTATTCATTTTACACTAAAAAACCGACAAATTTGTGATACAGTTTTATTTCAATTGCTTTAAAAGTTGTTCGTACAAAATTTCAAGTTCATAGCTTTTAATTTGTTGATTATTAGTTAGTTTATTGAAATTGTTCGAAATCATGTTCTACTTTTGTATATGAGATGCAACACAACACATCACTAAAGTTTCATTGCAATCACCTGAATAGTATAAGAACGCATACGGTACAGACAGTCAAACATACGAAGGCGGATAGATAATAACGTGTAAAAATGAAGAAAACAAAATTTCTTCTGCAAAAATTTGTTTTATCGATACACTTAGTCCAGCGTTTTTCCAATTTTTGGATCCCTTCCAAATAATAAGATTTCTCTAACCCTTCAAAATATGCGTTGGTTTCATTGATGGCGTCACTATTCGTGGTGAATCTCTTTCCAACAAGCCATTTTTTTAAGTCTGAAAACAAGAAAAAGTCACACGGGGCGAAATCTGGAGAATACTGTGGGTGAGGAAGCAATTCGTAGCGTAATTCCAATAATTTTGCCTCTGCAACAACAGACGAGTGAGCTGGAGCGTTATCATGCTGAAACAGCACTTTTTTCTTCGCCAAATGCTTTCGTTTTTCCTTGATTGCAGCATTCAATCGATCCAATAACTGAGTATAATATGCTTCCGGTATTGTTTTTCCTTTCTCCAAATAGTCGGTGAAAATTATTCCTTTGGAATCCCAAAATACTGTCGTCATAACCTTTATAACCGATGGAACAGTTTTTGCCTTCTTCGGTGTGCTTGAACCGGCTTCCATCCATTGTTTTGACTGTCGTTTGGTTTCTGGAATGTAGTGGTGGATCCATGTTTCATCAACAGTTATGAATCGACGAAGAAATTCATTTGGATCAGGCTGAAACAGTTGCAAATTGTGCTGTGAAGTTGTCACACGATTGCGTTTTTGATCGATTGTGAGCAAACGCGGCAGCCATCTTGCGGATAGTTTCCGCATGTCTAAATGATTTTTTAAAATATTCCAAACACATTCATATGAGTTGCTTACTGCCTTAGCTATCTCACGCACTTTCACTCGACGGTCTCCTAGCACTACATCATTGATTTTGTCGATCATTTCTGGCATGCTGACCTCATTTGGACTTTGTATGGTCTTTGTGCTCGTACGACCACGCTTAAATTCTGAAACCACTTGTAAATCTTTGCAATCGATGGTGCAGAGTCCCCATAATGTATATCTAATTTTTCTTTGGTTACTTTAGCTGTTTTCCCTTTTAAAAAGTTATGTTTAATCAACACACGAAATTTGTTTTTATACATTTTTGAAATTTATTAAAAGTTGACTTGCTTAGACAGCAGTTTCACAAAAACTAAAAAAGGTATCAGGCTAAGCCTTTGCAAGTAATCTATTTAAGGATGAAGTAAGTAAAAAAAAAATATCAAATTCCTTACCTACCCCCTCCTTCTTCATTTTTACACGTCATTATCGATCCGCCCTCGTACACATACACTCATTTTTATAAATCACTAGCAGACCCCGCGACTTCGTCCGCTCTAAAATCGCATTAATAAGCTATTTTTGAGAGTGTTGTTAGTAATACATTATTCGTTGAAATATAATCTGCTCACTTTAAACCTCTTTCTAAATCAATTGTAAGTATTTTTCAAATGAAAATAAGTCGATTTGATATAATGTTATTGAAAGTTAAGGATTTACTTCAATTTAAAGAGATTTACTGCTGTTGACATAATTACACTGGCACCGATTTGAACAGATCTCAGTTTGTTTCCTGTCATTGGAACATCAAAATTCACTTTTATTTCAAATAGATGTTGACATTAACAACAACGTTTGTTATGACTTCAAACAGAATGTTTTCAAATAATTTTTATAATCTAGATAAAATCTGAGAGTATATTGTGTTTGTCTTGCCGTTTGTTACGCTAAGAAGTAATGCTCACACAGAGTCGCCAAGGGTACAGAATTATTTGTTTCCGATCAAAAACCTCGAATCCGAGTGACCGTCTCTCTGTCCGTTCACGAACTTGGCATCACTTTTGAACAAAATCAGTGAGCACAAAATTTGAACTTTCTAGTTCAACGCGATGTGGAACTATAGAGCGCACGGACGGACAAACGAACAGACGGTTTCGAGATTTTCGAGCAAAAATATTGACTTCTGTGTCATTCAGGTTTTTCTTCGAATGTTATTTCTTAGCGTTACAAACTTGAAAGAAAACATATAATAATTCCATCCCGCTCCCCAATAAAACTCAAAAAGTCGAATTTTCTTCAGAAATATTTAAACTATGGATCTGTAAATCATCATATTTCAAATATATTATTTGCATAACAATGCAAAGGGGTAGTTGTAGTATAAGGTTTTACCAATTCCTGCAACTATCTTTGGAGTTAGCGACTCCGACCTGAGCTAACTATCCCCCTCTGGGATGGGGGCTGTAGAATTCACCCACAGCCAGTCCTGCTTGCCCTAAAAATGGCAAATGGACACTCACTGGATCATGGGCTTATCACCCGTGATCTTGAGACCTAAATGATACGAGAAACGGATACATCGCCTCGGATACGGACTGATTCTACGGTAACGACTTTTGGCATTCGAAAACGGACTATGATTGGCTTCTGGAACGTTCGAACATTGAATGACGGGGGAAGAGCTAAGGTTACTCGGTCCTTGCACCGCCAATCAGTGATCGACCGTGAAATGAAGCACTATAACATTCAAATCTTGGGCTTGAGCGAGGTCAGGTGGACAGGATCAGGAGAAGAACGAACCCCTAGCGGAAACACTATTCTGTACATTGGCCCTGCAAGTGAAGCCAGAAATGGCGTGGCGTTCGTCCTTACGCCGAGAGCGAGAAACAGTCTCATTAGCTGGGAACCAATCTCGGATAGGATTATCGTCGTCAGGCTCAGGACCAGTGTCAGAAACGTCACAATTCTGCAGTGCTACGCACCAACTAATACCGCAACATCTGGTGACAAAGAGGAGTTTTATAGCCAACTGAGTGCCACCTTCGAACGTGTTCCAAGAGGTGATATTATTATCATCTCGGGAGATATGAACGCCCAGGTTGGATCAGACAACACTGGACTAGAACACGTCATGGAGAGGCATGGTGACCCTTGGGTCGACCCTTCACGACCTTGGATTAAGAGACCCGAAAACGGCGAATTATTTGTGGAGTTCTGTAGTACTCGGCAAATGGTCATCGGAGGGACCCTTTTTCCACACAAGAGTCATCATAAAACATCTTGGGTTTCCCCTGATGGTGTTACTCAGAACCAGATCGACCATTTGGCTATAAGTCGCCGATGGAGAAGATGTCTCCTCGATGTGCGAGCGAAACGTGGAGCTGACGTGGGGAGCGATCACCACTTGATGGTTGCCTGCTTGAGATTGTGTACAGCAGCTATCCGACGACCACAAATTCTTCAAATGAAGCGCAAGCTTAATGTGGATAAACTCAGAGATCCCAACAAAAAACTCGAATACACCACCATTCTACGCGAAAAGTCATCCACATTGGGTGAACATGAAATGCGCACACTGGACGCCAATTGGGAGGCAACCAGAAACACTTTTCTAACTAGTGCTGAAGAATCTGTGGGATATGCGCAAAGCGGTGAGAAACCCTGGATGTCGCAAGACACATGGGACAAGGTTGGCAATCGGAAAAAAGCCAAATTGGTAATCATCTCTCAACCCGATGTCAACCAACGAACGCCCGACTTGAGGCAGAACTACCGCGATGCTCATATACAGCTTAAGAGGGCTGTTAGACGCGACAAGAGAAAGGCCATTGAAGATCTGGCAAACAAGGCAGAATCTGCGGCTTACCTTGGGGATATGGGTTCACTATTTAAAATCATGAAACAGTTGACGAACAGGAATTTCACCGCCAACCACCTGGTGAGAGATGTCAACGGAACTCTCCTTAATATGAGTGAACACCAGTTGCGACGATGGAAGGAATACTTCTCTGATATTTTAAACATCTTGTCAGATGAAGATATTCCGGAAACAGAACAACTTCCAAACATCCAACCGCAACAATCCTCTATTAGGGACGATCCCCCAGATAAGGAAGAGATAGTTTCCGCCATTCGGTCAATGGCGGGAAGGAAAGCTCCAGGTATAGACGGACTACCAACCGAACTCCTCAAAGCGGACCCGGAAATAACAGCCGATATACTCCTCCCACTCTTCACTAAGGTGTGGAATGATGGAAGATATCCGACTGAATGGAAGGAGGGCGTCATTGTGAAAATTCCGAAGAAGGGCGACCTTCGGGATTGTGGCAATTGGCGTGGTATATGTCTACTTACTGCCGTATCAAAAATTATGGCTAATGTAATTCTCAATAGGATTAGTGATGTCGTCGAGAGCACTCTCGAAGTTTATCAGGCTGGATTCCGTAAAGGGTCGTCTTGTACCGACCACACAAATACCCTACGGATAATATTAGAGCAGTCAGCCGAAATGGGTTCGCCACTACATCTCATGTTTGTGGACTTCAAGAAGGCTTTCGACAGCTTTAAGCGAGATTACATATGGAATGCTTTGCGTAGGAGAGGTATTCCAGATAAGGTCATAGCTATGATTAAAGAATCCTACGAAGATGCAAGGTGTCGCGTCTTGCATAGAGGAGAGCTGTCCGAGAGCTTTCCTGTGCGAACGGGTGTCAGACAAGGCTGCATATTATCACCAGGTGTTTCTGGTGGTAATAAATGACATCTTGAAAGCTGCACTGGAAGGTGGGGAAGGTAAAGGTCTTCAATGGAGACTATTTAACATCTTAAGTCACCTTGATTATGCTGATGACGTGTGTTTGCTTGCACATACCCGTTCGGACTTAGAGTCAAATGTTCGCTCGTTGCATTCTAAATGCAAAGAGGCGGGACTAAAAATAAATGTGCGTAAAACCAAGTACATGCACATGGGTTCGAACGCAAGCACACCGATTGTTCTTAATGGACAGGATGTGGAAGAGGTGCAAGATTTTTGCTATCTCGGAAGCATTGTCAGCATGGACGGCGAAGCCGAAAAGGATGTTGAGGCTCGGCTAAATAAAACTCGTCAGGCCTTCGGTATCCTTTTCCCTTTCTGGAGGTTAAGAGAGAGCTCCCTTCGCACGAAGCTGCGAGTTTTTGACGCATGCGTCAAATCCGTGTTGTTATATGGTTGTACTACGTGGAAAGTGACCGTTCGACTTACCAAGAAACTACAGACTTTCGTAAACCAATGCCTCCGGCGCATTTTAGGAATATTCTGGCCAGAAGTAATCTCCAACGACGAACTTTGGAGTACAACTCGCCAGACTAAAATAGGTATTGAGATTCAACGGCGAAAGTGGCAGTGGATCGGTCATACTTTGAGGAAACCAGAGCGAAACATCGCAAAACAGGCTCTGGACTATAACCCTCAAGGAAGACGTCGGGTTGGTCGACCATGTCACACATGGAAGCGAGCAGTTGAGCAGGAGGCCAGAGGAATAAACAAGTCCTGGCAACAGCTTAAAGCCGATGCTCAGGATCGCGCCTTGTGGAAGAGAGTTGTTTCTGTCCTATGCCCCTATAGGGGGTCTTAACAGGAATTTGATTGATTGATTGATAACAATGTTAGTCTATAAACGAAAATTTTATCGATATCCCATCACTTCTTATGCTCCCCCCTTCGAATACCACAATTTTATAAAATTATTTTACTACTTTTCTTAATAACTATGAACCATGCTGTGATAGTGTACATATTCTTGGAAATAGTTCGCATGATTACTTACGAATCTCTACACATAAAAAAAAAAAATTCCGGACAAACGCAAATCAAAACACGCGGCCACATGATCGTACATATACATATACATATTTTTGTATATATGTATGTATATGGATATGTATGACCATGTGGCCGTGTGTTTTGATTTGCGTTCGTCCGGAATTTTTTTTTTATGTGTAGAGATAGCAGAGACAATTCCGAACAAAAAAAAAATTCATGGAAATCGGGTGAATAGTTGCAAACAACAAACGAAAAAATGTCTCCATACAAAATGCAATTTTTGGCTCCGTTAGGATCTAAGTTGGGCTTTAACGAACATAACAAAAAAATTTGAGCCAAATCGGACGAACGGTTGCTGAGTTACACGTGTACACACGTAGATCACTTATATAATATATAAATAGATTCTTGAGTGCGGAAAAGCTAAATCAAGACCAAATCCACACTTGTTACAATTTAAGAAACTTCTCTTGCAGCGTAAGAATACAGGTTTTTTTATTACCTTAACATAAATTTCCTTCAATTGTGGAATCTTGGGAAATTAGTCTGTGGATAACCCTGCCTAATCGGACGCAATACTCCTTTTCTCTGATTCTCATCAATATTATTATTTTTTTGTGCATTCTTCAAAAAACTCTTCTGGATAGATGGCAAAAGTATAGGCTCGAAGATGACTTGTCACTATTTGTTCACAAGTCTCCCTAAACGCAACGCATGGTTTTATGGGTTATGTAGTAAACTATCACGGCCAAAAGTTGTCCCCTTTTCACGTGTAGCAGCTAACTTCATAACTCGTTTGTACATTGTAGAAAATTCATTTTGTGCAACCTGCCTTCAACACAAAGGTGTCAATCATATTCTACTGCATCAGATTTTTAAATCGAAGCAGACTGACCAAATTCTTATCCCATCTTGGATTTATGTCCCTTCTCGTTATCCGTGATATTCTGGTGTAGTGCATCTAGCAGCATTTGCAGACCCTTTGAACATGAGTTAATTTTATTATGGCTTTTGCCCAGGAGCCTTAATAATATATTTTAAAATGTCAATTTTTTTTCTCTTTTCTTCTTTTCTTTTTTCTTCTTTTCCTTTTCACTTTCGTTTAAATCTCAATAATTTTTACTGGAAATAATAAAATATGGTATTTCATTGTCCCTTTGCATCATATCATAGTTAATTGTTTTGCATGCATTATTTTTAAAATGTTCGTTATATTTTTCAGGTAATTGATGATAGACAAAATTTGATAGCTGAAAAGAAAAAAGAATTAATCAAAGAAATAACAACAATGGTAGTGAAAATAACTAATACCGTAAATTTACGTGGTAAACAATTAGCTATGCGGTTAAATGAAGTGTGCGATAGTAAATTAAAAGTTTTAAATGAGAAAAAAGAAGCATTACAATTGCTTTCGGAAAATACAGACCACTGTATTGATTTCGTACAAGCTGCACTCGATAAGGGTAGCGATTGTGCTATTCTGTACAGTAAAAAATCCTTAGCGAGACATTTACAAAAGCTAAAGTGCCAACGAGCTGATATTCCTAATCCCGAAATACCAGTTCGCATTCAAGTCCAATTAAATCAAGTTCCCGAATTGCAAAAAGGTTTGGCTTTCACGATCAATAACATTAAATATTGTCCTTCATTTGGATTTTAAATTGTAGTAATTTCTCAACTTGGTACAATTATTGTTGATGGAAAACCATATCCACCACCTCCAGCTACCAATGGCCCACCAAGACAACAACCAAGTCCTAATATGGCACCTCCGTTGAGGCCAGTGCTACCGCCTCCTGGCATGACACAAATATCACCGGGTGGTCCCAGTGGTTTTCAGAATGGACCTCCAATTTATAATAGTCCTTCTCCGCAACAACAATTTAGTAATATGCAAATGAATAGACCCTTTGGACAAGAAGTTTCACGTAAGAATGAACAATGATGGTTTGAGCTATAAGGGATTTTAATTGCTTTCACTTATTATTTTACAGCTGTTCGTTTCGGAAACATGGGGCCCGTCGGTATACAAAGGCAAGGTCAGCCACACGTTAGTTCTTCTACACACCCTCAAAATATGGGTATGTACACGAATTAAATTAACTTTTCAAATATCTTTGCATTTACTCCAATTCGCAGACATAAGTTTACGTGGTTTACTAAACAATCAAAATGCTCAACCCCCGAATCAAGGTCACATGAATTTCAACGGGCCGCCCAACTACCCCGGAAACGGACCTCAAAATGGCCCACCACATCAAAATATGCCGCCACAAATGCGACCTCATTTTATGGCTGTACCACCTGCGCAACAACACCAGAGTTTTCAACAGCAACCACCTGGACCGAATCCACAAAATTATGGACCTCGATTTCAAACCTACCAACGCTTAAATAATCATCCTGGAAATATGGGGCCCCAACAACAACAACAGCAGCAGCAGCAGCAACAGCAGCAGCAGCAACAACAACAACAGCAGCAACAACAACAGCAGCAACAACAACAGCAGCAGCAACAACAACAGCAGCAACAACAGCAGCCCGGAGGTGGTGGTGGCGGTCCGTCACCGAATCAAATGAGACCGATGTTGCCAAATGTATGTATTTCGATCCGATGCTTTGATTCAGACTTCTTTAGTGTTTCTTGGATAAATTTTGCATTTTGAAAATGTTAAACTTATTTATTTTTTAATTAATTCAGGCCCTTGAAATTATAATTTAAATTGTAATTGATTGCAAAGAAACAACCAGTCGCAATTGAAAATATAAAAGATAGATTCTATTTTTTCTAATTACAACAACAGGTCATCTGTCTTCGATTTAAAGTTTAAAAGTTGTTTACTAATTCATATAATTATCTCGCTGGCAAAAAGTTAATATTTTAACTTTTAAATTGCAAAATTTGTTTCCAAACCACTAAAGTGGATAAGTCGGTGTTAAAAAGCTTTAAATTTATTTTCAAATTTATAACGAGAACTTCCATTTAGAATATGGGTTTCCCAGGACCAGCATTTCAACAAAATCCACAAACTAATCAACAAATCAGTATGAACATGCATTCTGTCGCGAAATGGCATATTCCTCAATCAGCACAGCAAGCAAATGGTGAGCATGGAGTATGTTGGTTGCATGGCCTGAATTTTAAATACCTGTCGGAAACTTAAAATTTTTAATATTGTTTTCATTTCATTAAGGATCGGGTGGACAGCAACAAGGACCTCTAATGCAATTCCCAAACGGTAGTAGACCGGGAGAAAATTTTAAAATAAGCTTAAAGTCGCCAACAACTTTACAAAAAAGTACAACGCCGAACGGACAAAATAATGGAGCTTCAATAGTTCTTGCCAATGTAACATCGACAAATCCGAAAACACCAAGTCCAAGTACAAATGACGTAAGTTCGCTAAATTGAACCAATTAAAAAAAAAAAGTTCTATTAACCGCTACACTCTCAGACATCAAAAGACTTCACGGAACCGATCGATAAAGTGCGAGACGATTCCATCAATGACTTAATGGCAACGATTGCTAAACTAGATTCAAATGGGGTTCAAGTTCTTCCTGAAGGACGAAATAAAACCACATCACCACAAGTTCATAGTTCAACAGACATTTCTCATACGGCTGAAGGTAGATTGCATATAAAATTTAAATTTAGGCATTCGTTTACAAATTTTTAACTCACATTTAAGATAAAACCGATCAAAAGGACGATCCAAATGAAGACTGGTGTGCTGTATGTTTAGATGGTGGCGAATTAATGTGTTGTGATAAATGTCCGAAGGTTTTTCATCAAAATTGCCATATACCAGCAATTAGCTCATTACCCGACGAAAGTGAAACATGGCAATGCCTATTATGTGTGAACTTGATTGATTTACAAATCGTGGATTGCGAGAAACGTATTGGTGAATTGGCCCCCAACGAACTGAAGATAATTCAACGAATCTGTTTGGAGTTGTATTGTCAATATGAACAAAGTTTACCATTTCGGGAGCCGGAACCTGCATCAAAATCATCCTATTATGAAATTATATGCCAGTAAGTTCAAATATTAATACATTTTATAGATTTAAGGTCATTGCATTTTACTAATTGCGGCTTGTCTTGGGGATATTACGTTCGTTATTTGAAACTATTATACAGTTGACAAATAGGAATCTCACTGCCAACCACCTTGTAAGGGTTGTTAATGGAACCCTCCTTATTATGGGAGAGCAACAATTGCAGGGATGGAGGGGATATCACTCTGATATGCTAAACGTCTATTTTAAACATGTGAAGATTTTCCGGAAAACTAGAGCATTCATCGCGATGGACTATCAACCGAACTCCTCAAAGCGAATTCGAAGTTAACAGCCGATATAATTCTTTCCGTCCTTATTTATGAGTGAAGGAAGATATCCTGCTGAATCAAAGGAGGGAGTCATTGTCAAAATCCCGACGATGAGCGACCTTTGGGGTTGTGGCAATTGACGTGGTAAATGTCTACCTACCGCCCTATTGAAAATCAATGGAAATTCCCTGTAGGATTACTCATGTTGTAGAGAATACTTTTGAAGTTATCAAACTAGATTCCTTAAAGGGTCGTCTTGTACAGTCCATACAAATACCCTACAGATAATATTGAAGCAGTTCGTCGAAATGGGTTCGATACTACATCTCATGTTTGCAGACGAGAAGGCTTTCAAGTAAGATTACATATTGAGTGCTTTGCGATTAAAGATTGTTTTTTCACTAAAAATACGTGAAACGTAATTCTTAGGATTTAAAATCTAAACTTGGCCTAAAATTTCAACGAAAAAGAAAATCGATCGCAGAAAATAAGGAAAAATACTTAGCCTAAGGTCTCCAATTTGAAAATTTCCCGCTCTGCACTGGAATCTGATGTTCAAACTCTAATAAGAGAGTATTCGTTCCTGTACAGTAACTCTATTCCAGATAAGATTATAGCTATGATTAAAGAATCATAAAAAATACAAGATGCCGCATATTACTTAAAGGATAGTTGTCCGAAAGCTTATCTTTGCGAACGGATGTCAGACAAGACTACATATTATTTTCCCAGTCTTGTTTCTGGTGATAATACACATCTTGACACAATAAAAGCTGTACTGGAAGGTGGGGAAGGTATTGGTCTTGAGTGGGGACTGTTTAACATCTTAAGAGACCTTGAGTATACTTTATTTATTTTATTTAGGGGAACATTTGAGAGCACCGCGACCTTTTTGGTCTATTGTGCGTTTATTGTCCCTTTACCCTACCCTATCAAGCTTTGGGTAATTTGAGGATCTTTAAGGTAGCCATGTTGGCTAGTTCTTCGGTAGAAAGGAAACTTTTTCCAATAAGATTGTTTATTTTCCTATCTACTGCTTCACAGTGACATAGGATGTGTACTGTCGTTTCTGAGTCCTCGAGACAGGCGACAGATGTTGGTTTCAGCTAAGCCCATATTTTTGAGGTGGTTTACTCCACTGTGCCCCGTCATTAGGCCGATTAGAGTACTGATGTCACTTTTACCGAATTTCTTTATCCTCCACTTTGTTTTTTTTGTGGTAGGATAAATTTCTTTGAGATTGATAAGCCGGAAAGTCTATTCCAGTAGATTCTCTTGTTCAATCCACTCTCTAAGTATAAGGTTGAAGTGTCCTTTTAGTTTTCCACAGAATGGCGCTGGCCCAATAAAATTTGTTTCTGTACCATTTTTTGCCTCTTCATTTTCCTCACTCTCCGTATGTCCTGGGACCCACATTAACGTTACTTTTTTTCTCCTTCCCAGGATGATTAGGTTTTGAAGGCAGTCCCAAACAAACCTCGATCCGTGTTTGTTGGATGCAAGAGCTTTAAGAACTGCAAGACTATCCGATAAGATATAAACAGATTTGTTGCGATGAGCTCTCCTAATTTTCTCCATTGCAATAAGTACGGCTTGGAAGATTGTGGATTCCTTACCAAAAGGTTTTGAAACCGAGAAATAAGGACCTGTGACTCCGGCTCCAGTTCCTGCGAGGTGCGCGAGCCATCTGTGTACCAGATGGTTGATCCCTCTTCCATATCAGGTAGCATGGATTGCCATTCCTTGCGTTCTCTGATTATTACTTTGGATGGGGTTTCAAAGTTGAATATTGTCGGCATAGTGTCTGACAGTGTTGAGGTTAGAACCTCAATTCTAGGATTTTTTAGAATTTGGAGGTGACCTTTAAAATGTCCCGATTTTTAATTGTTATCCCTCTGTATGCGTAGCACCCCTTTAATTGCCTCCACGTCAGTACGTCCATGGCCGCTGCTGCACGATGGAGATTCGGCTGATTAACTTTTAGGTTATTCAGGCTTTTAGCTATCTTCGGTTGATTGCGGCTTGCTGCTTCTAACCTCCTTAGCTTTATGGTGTAGAATCACACTCGAGAATTTGAAGTAGACTCGGTTTTCCTTCTGTTTAAGCCCCTCCATCGATTGGCCATCGATGGAGAAGGTTATTATGGTGTTTGTACTCTCTTTCCTCCTACTGAGGACTTTCCAGTTTGAGGCGCACAAACCACCGTTTCGAACATCGATAAAGGCAGTAATTTCCTCTGTCTCTGTCGAGCCTTATTCGTGGAAAATATCCCGTGTTTATTTCTAATCGTGGAATATTTTCCTCCCGGACAGCTTTGATGTTGGTGGAGTCGTCCGGCTTGATGTTCTTCGCTGTACGTTCCAGCCAAGATGCTGTTTGCTCATCCCGGCAAGCAATTAGCATCCACCCTGGCTTGAGGCTAAGTCCAGCAAATTGTGGCTTTGCTCCCTCTTTGGCTGCTTTTGGAATTTCGGCCAGGAGTTTAATACCCATCTTAACTCCTTTGACTGCGTCTCTATAGCTAGTGCGCGACGTGGAGGGCTGAGCCTCTTCTGCAGATCTATGCGTGACACTTTTGTTTGCGGGCTTGTGCCTCTTATTTACATTTCCGGCAGAAGGCGGTGTTGTTGTTGAGGTTCTACCTCTTCTTATCGCCTTTTTTGGTGCCTGTGCTAATGTATCTTGCGTTGGCTTACAGGCAAGGTCGTATGCCTCGTTCGTGGTCTTGCCGTGGTTACGGTGTTACATGTACCGTCTCCTAGCAGCACCGCTCCACCTCTTTTTGTTCTTTTTTAGATTCAATTTCGTCAGCTCTGCTGATAGCAGTTATTCGTCCATCTGAGGCTTACTGGCGGTTTTACTATCCGCTCTAAGTGGCGGCTTATTGAGCCTTTGAGTGACCGGAGGATTAGTCTCTACAGCCACTTCAAGCATGGTTTCTGGAGGGGTGCTTGATCCGCTTACCACCTCTTTTGCGGTATTAGTCGCTGTTTGTGATGTCTTGAGGGAAGCATCAGCCCCTTGTTTATTTTTATTATCATTCATGTAAATTCCACGAGCAGCGCGAGAAAGTAGAGCAGAGCTCCGCATTACCAGGGGAAGGCTGATTAAAACTGGAGGGCACCTGGTATTCAGAGTTCACATATTAATGATTAGTTACCCACTAACCATTCATCTATTGGCATATGCTGTTCCACCGTAGATTAGGCGATTTTTATACGCGAGGTTTACTCTAGCGCCGTACTTTATAATGGTCATCATGTAGGTAGTACGTACTCTTGCGAATCACTACAGGGATAAATTCCATTGTAACCATGAGCCTCTTGACAACTGCTTGAAATATGACCAGTCCAGATTTCAAAAGGATCCATGCTATGATAGGATACGGAACCGACAGCTAGCTGAACGATTTCAATCTCCCCTATCACATCCGCCAAAGACCATAGATAGGATACGGAGCCGACAGCAAGCTGTTCGACCTATTCCCCCCTATCTTGATAGGATACGGAGCCGACAGCAAGCTATTTAACTTATTCCCCCCTATCTGTAGATCTTTTATCGTTACCCAGTCTACACCACGTGAAGGCGATCTACCTAACAGATATTATACTTACGCATAACCGTTTGGACTTATAGTCACATGGATTTGAGCACAAGCACACCGATTGCTCTTAACAGGCAAACTGTGGAAGAGGTACAAGTTTTTTTTTTACCTCGGAAGCTATGCAAGCATGGAAGGCGGAATGAATGGGGATTTTAAGGTCTTCAAACAAAAACAAATATACGAGCAGTCATCGAATTACCAAGAAAGAATCGAACCAGAACGAAATAATTTCGAACACGGGCAATGGAGAGAAGCAACAACAACTATATGCAGGCACGAATTCGCAGTCATGAACGTTCCCACACTCCGTCGATATGAACGGCGACGGTATTGGAGACGACCGTTGACGAATGGGAGCGATCAGGCGACAGAAGAATTACTCGGGTAACGATGAAATGCTTTATAGGTCTCAAAACACGTTCACTCTGAATCATCCGACAACAACAAAACGTTTTCTTAGTTCGTTTTCTTTTTTTTTTAAAAGTAAAGTAAAGTAACGCAATTAAATTTTGTCGCGATTTGCTTTCTTGATTTTTTATATTTTGTGCGTTGGATAATATCCAACTTTTTTTCGATAGTGCGTCGAAAGCCTACCGTTTCGACGCACAATATCCTGAAAATTATCAATCCAAAACTTGATTGATATGTTTACTTCCTTATAGAAATTAATTTCTCAAATTACATAAAAATATCTTTGACTCCAGAAACACCTGACAATTCACAGTTTGCTCATCGACTAATTTAAATGAAAACCATCAACTCCAAATATTTAATAAGAAAGGAGAAAAAACCGAAACAAGTGCAAATCGACTCGTCAAATGCCATCGGGATTTATTTTTTCCTATCCGCTTTAAAATGCAATTACAAAGCAGGTATTGCCCTTAAAGGGGTTGTTTTTATCCGAGGAGTACTGCAAATAAAGTCCGTTTCATATTTATTACTTAAGATTTTTAAAAATATGAAACGCTTATATGAATTTGTACACTACGGTTTCTCTAAAATATTCCATGCAATGGTGCAAATGGCACAGTGTACAAATACGCAGTTATTTGCTAACGATATTCTCGTTATCTGAACGAACAAAATTTGCTCTTGTTTCATATTTATAAAGTCAAAAAAAATTTTCTCTTTTAATTCATTTTTGATTAAACATAAACATAAGAAATAAACCCCAAATTACATAAAATCAACAGATAATCTTGCCTCATTCAACAATACTTTATTTACTCTCCGTTCCATGCTGCCAACGAGGTTTGTGATAATCCCAGGCTCTATTCTACATCATTCCACTTGTATTGCGCGAATAAGCTCTGCAATTGAGTTGAATTGGTGGTTATTGGCGTAAATCTGTTGTGATAACATGTCCATAGATTTTCTATTGAATTTAAGTCAGGTAAGCAGGCAGGCCATTGCATAAGTTGAACTCCTTTAGCGGCAAACCAACTTTTTATTTCACGGCTTACATGAATTCTTGCGTTATCCTGCTGAAAGATCCATTCTTCTGAACCATGTTCATTTAAAAATGGCACTAAAGCCTTCTTCAAAACTTCGATGTAGTTTGCACTCTTCATTCGAGAGGAAACGATCTGGATTTCTAAACATCCTTCAGCACAAAACGCTGCCCATTTCATCACATTACCGCCACCAAAATTCCTCTCCGCAAAATGTAATGGCTTTTGACGGATATCACGATAATATCCCCGAGAGCTGTCAGGACCATCGAGATTCCACTTCTTCTCGTCTGAAAATACAATCATAAAATGATAGATGTCTATTGAATTGTAGTTTTTTGCATCGGTTTTTTTTACTTATCCGATTCCAATTTGTGTCGACGTTATTTCTTGCGAATTGTAGCCTGGCCTCTTTGTGCTTGGCTGTCAATTTTGGCATTACCTTCTTTTTTTCATATCAAATGAAATCCGTACATTTCAAAGTTTTTCAAACGGTAGAACGCGATATTTCATTGCCTACCATGGCTCTGAGCTAATTAAGAGATGTAGACGCATTCGAAGATGCGCGTACAATTCTTCTTTGTGTGGTTTGGTCCATCTTTCTTTTTCTTCCAGATCGTTTTTGAGAACGCAAATAATTTTGCACAACACACAAACTTCTTTTAATTCTACGCGAAATCTCTCTCAAGCCATAGTTCTCCGCATGAAGGGTGTTAATAAACCCTTTTTCTTGTTCACTCAGTACTTTCCCACGTAGCATTATGAGTAAACTTACTGAATCAGAAAAAACAAATAAAAATCTAGCTCTAAATTACCGTGTTATTAGTACTTCCGCAGTTTTATCACAACTGACCTAATAAATATGAAACAAGAGCAAATTTTGTTCGTTCAGATAACGGGAATATTGTTAGCGAATAACTGCGTATTTGTACACTGTGCCGTTTGCACCATTGCATGGAATATTTTAGAGAAACCGTAGTGTACAAATCCATGTAAGCGTTTCATATTTTTAAAAATATTAAGTGACCTTATAAACATGAAACGGACCTTATTTATCGTTTTTATCACCCCTTCTACCACTTCCTCTTTAATAAATTCGATGCATAAATTTCCTCATCAACGCATTTTATTTAGGTTGACATTTTAATGATAAAAATATTTAATGATTAATGTTGAATTAACAAATATAATATATAACATCAATCCCTTTATTTTCCAGTCCAATGTCTCTTGATGTTATACGAACTCGTTTGGATCCCTCAAGTCCGAATCATTATAGAGATGTATCTGTATTTGTAGCAGATGTAAGACTTCTGTTCAAAAACGTTTATCTATTTTATCAGGTAAGATTATAGTGTTTATGATGAACATGTCTTTCTTTTTATTTTTAATTTGTTTCACCCCTTTATCTTAACAACAACTGCAGGAGGATTCAAAAACGTATAGCTACGCTCGATATTTAGAGCAATTTTTCGAAGAGCAATTATCGAAATGGTTGCCGAAATATGCCATGAGCGATGCAATGAAAAATGATGATGATGATGAATGTAATCCGCCAAAAAGAATTCGTAATTAACTTAATTAAATAAGATATCGTTATTATTATGTATTTAAAATTCAGTTTTGTCGATCAAGATAATACAAGATTTTATGAATTTATTTATACACTGTACATGCATACATACAAGACCTAGTAAGGGTATTTTATTTTTAAAAAAATCGTATCTTTTTAAGCATCTATTTTAATAAGCTTATACAAGTCTAGTTCATAAATATTTTACAAAAAAAAGTTTCCAATATTTCTTTTAGAATTAAATGAAATTAAGACATTACATTTAGTGAAACGCATACACACTTAATACATGGACATGCTAACAATTAGATTAGTGTAGATTACATACATTTTTTATGTTTTTATTTTTTTTTATATAAAAAAAAAATGATGCAAAATAAAAATATTTTATTAAATTTACGTTCTATTAAAAAGAAAAGGAAGGAAAATGTATCGACAGTATAAAAATTAAAAGAAACGCTAAATTGAGACAACAAATATTTTATTGAGATTTTAGGCTTAAAAAATGAATTTAACTTAGAAAACATAAAGAATTTAAAACAAAATATTCAGTGTTAGCGGCATAGACAAACACAAAAGCGATATTGTAAATATATAGAAAAAATCACACATTTTAATTAGCCTTTAATTATGCTATCATGATTTATATACATTTAATTTATAAGATAAAGTACACAAAAAATGCATTTCAATGTTTTTTTTTTTTTTTTAATTTCAGTCGCTCTCATTTTAAATTTTTAAAACTTTTTTTATAAGCAAATACATACGGAATACAATGAATAAACTAATTACAAAATATTATTTTAGAAATTAAATCTCGCTACTTAGTGCAATAATTAGATAGATATAAATCTGTTGAATGTTATCAAAATTTCTCTTTCTATTCAATCTTATCATTTATCTTCTATCGATAGGATTTTACATTTTATTTTCAGTATGATTGCACGGAAGTAGCGATATCTGAAATTAAACGAAACTATTGCTTCGCATTTTGCAAATAATATGATACATTTGAATAAAAACAATTTTATATAATTTGGCCATATGTTAAAACTTTTATTTGTTAATTACGTTTTATGAGAATAATTTTATGATGATTTATTGCCGATCAGCCTATTTGTTAGTTTTAGATATTTTTCGCCGTATCGCATCGGCAGTTTAATGATGCAGTGTATGTTTCAATAGGGGAATAGTCGTTTTAATTTTACAAACCTTTCGTTCGAAATGTTTATAAATCAGTTGCAATTTTATAAACATTTCTTGTTGTAGTTCTGCCAGGAAAGAATAATAACTTTTTATCAGTGTTCGATTATGAAATTTACGCGTCAATGCGCGCTTACCTAAACTGATTAAATTTTAATTTTAATCAACTCTTGTATGAATGGCAAGAAAAAATGAAACTTATGAGTGCTGCGGTATCCAGGTACTGCCCTAGATATTATATGGGATGCGTATAGAAATTAGTAAACTGTGTGTGAAATGAAAACAGCGGTATAAGAAGAAAATATATTAGTATAAATCAAATACCTTATATTTATATGTATGCGTATAAGTTAAGTGGGTTGTAATTATATATCAACAGCAATACAGGCGAGGCATTCTGCACCACCTTCACTTACAAGTAGTATTGAACACGAGGCAATAATTAGCAACTCGTTCTGGCTCGGGTAGAACTGCCATTGGCGGGTGTATCGGATTCGCGAATGCAAACTGGATGCAGTGCGATTTGAAGAAGTTATTTTCGGCTGCTCTTCAATACTTGGTAATTGAGCTAGATTGGGGCAGGGATCCGTACATTCATATACAGCTGCGAAAAAAATAATAGTAACGTCACCAACAATCTTTCCAAAGGCATTGTAATTCTATTTGGTAGTTTAAATAACTAATGAACACATTTTTAAAAGTAAAAAAGTTTTATAAAAATTGTGTGATCAAAATATTTAAGGTTTTATTTACCGTTTGAAAGCTATTTAAGCAAATCTTGTAAAAACATAAAAATAAGGCGAAAAAAAAATTGCACCACAATTCCAAAGTGCATTTAAGGTTAAGAAAATAGAAAAAATGAATTAGTTTTATTAGTTTGCGATAGTTATCTGTTCCAGCTGATGACGTCCTTCAGTTTTAATATTTAGTTGCGTGACCTTTATTGGAAATAACGGCTGCACAATGTTTTGGCATTGAATCAACCAAGCTCTGGCATCGACTTAGCGGAATTTCGCTCCAGGACTCCTTAATCACATTCCAAAGTGATTCGTTGCTAGTTGGCTTGGCAGCAGCAACTGCTTTTTTTTTTACATCAGCCCACAAATTCTCAATAGGGTTGAGATCTGGTGACTGCGCAGGCCACTCCATGACGTTCACTGAATGCTCTCTGAACCACTTCTTCGCTTTCTTGCTGGTGTGTTTGGGGTCGTTGTCTTGTTGAAAAACCCACAGCAAAGGCATCTCGTACTCTGCATAAGGTAGCATAATTTTTTCAATTATTTGAACGTGAACGTGTTGGTCCATACTTGTTTTTATCCCATGTATTGGGCCTATGAAATAATGCGAAAAGCAAGCCCACACCATTACACTTGACCCCCATATTTAATGGTTTTACATGTGTATTGAGGATTGTATTCTGCATTCGGAGGGCGTCTGACGTATGAGCGAGAGCCTTTTCCGCCATACAGAACAATTTTGCTCTCGTCTTACCATAAGATGTTCCTCCATTTTTCAACTGGCCATTTCAGGTGTTCTTTTGCAAACTCAATACGTTTGGCTACATGCTTCGCACTTAGGAGTGGAACTTTTCTTGGATTACAGCCTTTTAAAATGTGATGTCTTAAACGATTACGAACTGTTTGCACCGTTGCAGCTATATTGAGATCCTTTTTCAGTTCAGTTGCCGGCTTAAAAGGCTCCTTGCTCTGGCGGATCAACCGATTTTCAAGCAACTTCGATATGGAGCGTTTACGTCCACGTGTTTCAGCTTTTTCTTAGAAAGTTATGGCATCGCGTATCATTTTGTTTGAACATCCCAACAAAATGACACACTTCGCTATAAGCTTTGCGCTCTGAAATAAGTTTTCGAATAAAATCTCTTTTTTCAGCACTACAATGCTTTCCGCGACCCATTTACTATTAAATTTGTATAAAAACTAACGAAAACCGAACAAGAACACTTTAACTTGGACAGGGGTCAAATTAATAAACTAATGCGCTCTTCAACGGAATTGTCAGTGGTGCTATTATTTTTTTCCTTCTATTTTGCATTTTTCTCTGAAAATCGCTTAAATTGAAAAGAACCGTTATCATTATGAACAATAAACTGTTTTCTGCGGAAAGTGAACATGTTGTGTGATATATTTATAAGCAATGTACAAACAATTTTCGACACGAAATGTTTTTTTTTTAACAAATAGAAAAAATGTCGTGGTGGTGCTATTTTATTTTTCGGCACTGTATGATGGAATTGAATTCACTGCGTAACCGCATGTTTATCCAGCATGATTTGATCTATAGTGGGCAGTTCTGCGGACTCATCTTGAACATGTCATTTTCGAATTCCACCACAGCCTCGTCGACCGCATCCAATCTTTCTCCACTGGCTTTACTAGTATCACTGCGGAATAAACTAGTTCTGGTGTTGGCAAATAATAGTCTTCATAACCATCACTGAAATCGCCGTCGTTACCACTTGAACTTTGTTCGAAACAGTCGTTCAATACTGACTTCGCTCCTATTCATTGAGTTTGACATATGATAAAATCAGAAATATCGAGATGATGAGGAAATATCTTTTTTTGTGTCTCGAGATGTTGAAGCCATATTTTTATTGAAATAGAAAAAAAATTAAATTCAAAAATCAAATGGTCCTGAACTTAAGAAGACGTGTGTCGCAAAAAGAATTTTTCTTTGAAAACTGCCTAATTTTTAACGAATATTCTTCGTTTTATTTTTCTTCTCTAGATAAAATTTGAGAGTATTATAAGTTTGCTCTAAGGTTTGCAACGATAAGAAATAAGGGTCGGAGAAAAAAATGGAAGTTTGTTTCATCGCTGAAAAACTTAAAAACCAGATGTACGTTCGTCTGTTCGCTCTCTAGCTTGAGCACGCGTCGAGCTAGAAAGGTCAAATTTTGTGCATATCGTTTTGAACACAAAAGTAGGGTCAAGTTCGCGAACGGGATAAATCGCTCCACTCCTTCTACCCCCTCCCATACAAAATGACTCATGAATTCACATTTCCAATTAGTCAATTTTTAATTAGTGCCAGCACTTATTTATCCGTTTGGCTCCCGATTGGATTTTTCTCTTTCAGAGTATAATGTGCTGAATGATCGCACTCAATGTTTTTATGCGATTTAGCTATGGTTTTTCGAAAAAGTATGTTAGTGTGATTAGTGTCACTTTCATCTTACCAATCTATGTCTTCATAGTCCAGAATTTTTAAAGAACTGTATTCTCGCTAATGTGCTTGCTATGTAGATAATCGGGGCACCTAATGTAAAAATTATGAAAAGTCGAATAATTACGTTAGCTCGAACTATTACACAAATCTATAATGCTGGTCAGTAGGTTCACTTGTGCTGAGAATTCCCTATATTTTAATACTGCAAATATATTCATTCAAAACTAATTTTTCACTCAAACAAAAATCGAATGCTCGATAATTCATTCAATCCCTTTCAGATGATCGAATGGTCGTCGTATATCTTTGACGGCGGCGGCGCACAGTGTGACATTTTCGCAATCTAGCGGGATTTAATTCAAAAATTGCAAGTCCATTATTACCCTAATTGACCATATGATTATTTAGGTAATTTCCAATTGAGAAAAATCCAAATTAGTTTTTTCCTAGAAATTATCGTTTAGGAATAGTAGTAGGTCAAAGTCCACTTTCGAGTAATATAAATTGAAAGGAAAATTTTTCAGTGATCAACTTTACAACAAAATTATACATACATGTTATATTGTCGAAATGTGCTCTTTTTATTTTCAAAAGATACATTATTTACGATTAGATAATAAAAAAAATAACTAAAATTTGATTCAGGCTTAATGCTATAATTAATTAAAACCATTCAGATTTTGGATCGTAAATTTGCCTCTAAACTTTATTTTCAAAATTGATTTAGTTACATGATTCCGCATTATTCCATTCCGAGACTAAACTCATTTTAAGTTTTAGATATCGGCGCATAGCTGCACCGCCCATACAACTCGTTCCAAACTTCAGGATGGATTCCGTTTTCCGAAGAAGAGATATTTTCGACACATGGGTACAAAATCGAAGTGATGAATGGTTTCCAGCGGTTTTTGCATTCGTGTTACAAGAATTTATAGAAACATAATATCCAGAAGAAATTGTGAGATGTATAAAAAAAAAAAAAATAAAGGACACTTTGTACAAGAATAGAAGAGCGATAGCAGAAAAGCGGTAGGCATCTAGACCGCTTCCTGCGAAACAATGAGAACTGGCTGGAAGAAATGGTAGCTTTTCCTTAAAGTGTGCTTCCATCAACATCAAGGGTAACCAGACCAGGAAGACCTGGAAATCCTTTGAAAAATGCTGTGATAGGATAAAAAATGAAAGGTAAAGGAGCTGTTTGAGCAAATCCGTTTATTGTCGAAATGTAAAATTGCGTCATTTTGTATAGGAGGGGGTAGAAGGGGTGAAACTAATCGTCTAATTTTTTTTGGTCTTACTAATACTAAATAAATTATTAGTCCACAATTTGAGCGCGATAAATTTTATACGTACTGAGTAAATTGGTTTAGAGAATTTCATGAAAAACTGCATGAAATTAAAATGTTTAATTTTAAGGGGGGGGATTTTGATGAAATGCCATAAGGATGTAGTTTCATTCAAAATCCATTGATATTTTCAATGCAGGAATTAAATCATGCCAGATTGTGAAAATGTCAAACTGTACGGCGGTGGATGTCTGCACGCGAAATCTCATTCAAATTCCATATAACAGTGAATTTCAGTCCTACGCATGAAAATTTAATTTCGTAGACATTTTATATGGAACATCGGTGCAGCGCACCGATGAACACGACGAATGAACGGAAGCGAAGGAGTTTCAATGATTGTTTTTCATCGATGAATACTTTCAGTATTTATCCGTCTAATATTAGGCATTCCTTAAACAGATTAGATTTCCTAACTCTTCATCCGGTGCAATAATTAAAAATGATCTTTAACGATATTTTTAATTGTTTGTGCTACTTACTCGTGCACCCCTTGAGTTTTCTGTAAAATTCAAAGCAAATTAAAAAATATTCTTAGCATTTTTGGTGGAGTTAATCATCATTTTTCCGATTGATCACCCACTCCAAATATTTATAGGCCGCCACTGTTCTTCGTACTTTGTTTTACATGGCTCTCGAATCAGGAATCCTTGCAATTATTTTCTTTGGTTTGCTAAATTCATCAAGGGGCGAATAGTTGAAAAAAACAAGCATTTGAAAAAACATTTTCTCTAGCCCCATCGGTGCAGCACAAATAGGTAACCTTGATCAGCTAAAAAGTGCATCCATGAAGAGGCTGGGGGGGAAGGGGTGTGTGTGTGGAAAATTAACGGCCAGTGCCGCCAGTCAAACAGAGACAAATGAATGAAATATCTGCTTAACTTCAAAGGAAAACTTCGATGAAAGTAAGAAATCTGCACACCGCGATGGTCGAAATTAATCCCAATCATCGCATCTTTCGATTGAATGTAACAGTTCGATGAAAACCGAAGTACCAGAATTCATAGACGGCGAAAATACAAGAATTGAAGTATGTGAGGCCAAACAAGGTCTTAGCTTGCAAAAGGGTAAGATTTTTTAACCAACTGTGCACAGCTAGATGAGCCGAAGACATCATACGCCGTAGAAAATAAATGTCATTCTTCTCTCATAAATTAGCGATGAGGATATGACTTCAATGCGTAAAGAGTACCGATGAGGGGCAAACAGACAGATTACATTGGCTTTCGTGTTTCTACCCATTGTCGCACGTTGAGTAGCCGAAAACAGCACATAGCATGGGTTAGCGCAGATACAAACAAATGAGGTGAGTTAATCCTGAACTATATAATTACTAACAATGAAACAAGGCCTACCTTCATTATCAAGAATCAGCAAGAGGTCGTCGATATTACAACTCCATCGCCGACTGTGGGGCGTAATCAAGAACTGGAGATTCGAATTAGAATCAAATAAACAGATAGGTGGAAGTTTCATGAACTCCAAAGTCATAGACTGGTCCATCTTCGAAATGGAGGTAGAACAAAAAGTGACTGCAATCCTTTTTGTTTTATGTTTGATGTCTCGTTGTTCCGGCTTTTATTTAACACGCATCCGTCGGTTACTTTTCCAATCAAAACAGTTGCTGATGTAGATTATACACATGATTCATTCATAAAAAATATCGAGAAATGATGGGGAAAGATGTTTTTGAAAAAATGCTAAAATCCTCCTCGAGTTCGTGGATAACTAAGGTTTTTACAAGACTTTAAATTTGTCTTGTTTGTGTAAAAATAACACAAACGACGGATGAGTGTTAATACAATCTCAAAAGGTGGTTCACCAATGAATGCCTTGAAGCCAGGAAATACCTGCAATAAAATCTTAAGGTTGTACAGTGTGGGCCATCCAGTGGTTTCTTTTTAAATCATATTTTGACTCTGAAACCTGTTTCCCGCTCGAAATCTTGACAGAAAGTCAGTATCATACCTCCGCGAAACGAAATGAGTCTCTTTACACTTAGCACTTTGGGCCTTAGAGCAGCTTGAATTGGACAACGATTTTGGGCGAAAAATCATCTTTTCTCACGAGACGAATTTTCATCTCGGAGGCTACGTTAACAAACGAAATTGCCGCATCCGGGGCTCGGAAAACTCGCACGTTATTGTCGAGAATCCAATGCATCCACAGAGAGTGACAGTTTGGTGCGGATTGTGGAGTGGTGGCATTATTGGACCATTTTTCTTCGAAAATGAGGCTGGGAACAACGTTTCGGTGAACGTTACAGAGCCATGTTATCCGACTTTTTATACTCTAGATGAAATCTGGGAGTATATTGTGTTTGCCTTACCGTTTGTAATGCTAAGAAATAAGCCTCGCACAGAGCCGCCAAGGGTACAGAAATATTTGTTGTCGCTCAAAAACCTCGATTCTGAGTGACCGTCTGTCTGTCTGTCCGTCTGTCTGTCTGTCCGTCCGTCTGTCTGTCCGTCCGTCTGTCTACAGCATAACTCTCGAAAGATTTGAGAAATAGTGCTAAAAATTTTTGTGTGTCATTTTTAGCAAAAAAGTAACTTTAAGTTCGTGAATGGGCTGCACCCCACCACTCCTTCTACCCCCTCCCATACAAATTTCGAAATTTAAAGAAATTGATTTTTCTTTAAAAATATTTAAGCTATCGACTTGAAATTTAGGTCAAAGTATTATGATATAGATGTCATTAATATTACGGAATATTGATCCGATCCCCTTACTCCTTCTACCCCCTCCCATACAAATGGACAATTTTGAAAAATACATATTTTCGATTTTCATTGAAACTAGTAAAGCTGAAAAGACGAAATTTTGCCAAAATTGATTCTACAATAATTGCAGTTAGTTTTAAAAAGAATCATCAACTTCGCCTCACTCCTTCTACCCCCTCCCATACGAAATTTTGAAATTTAAATTAAATTATTTTTCTTCGAAACTGTTAAAGCTATCAACTTGATATTTTGTATAAGGTATAAAAATAGAAATATCAATAACGGGAAAAAAAATTTTTTTGATCCTTACACTCCTTCTACCCCCTCCCATACAAATGCATAATTTTTGTTAAATGCATTATATCGATTTCCATCAAAACTACAAAAATTATAAGCTTAAAATTTTGCAAGAATTTGTTTTTTAATAGTTGCAATTAATACTAGAAAAAATTATAAGGTCAGCTTCACTCCTTCTACCCCCTCCCATACAAATATCTGTATTATAAATTCAAGAAAAGCATTTCTCCTTCGAATATATGAGAGCTATCGACTTTGAAATTGAATCAAAGCATAGTGATAACGGTGATGATAAGCAGTTTCAAAATCATCTAAAACGTTCCACTTCCTCTGATACCTCCCATACAAATGCCCCAATTTCAGGAAAACTATGTCCAATTTCTTTAAAAATAATGAAAACTAAAAACTTTAAATTCAGCAGAAAAGATTTTGCATGCCATGTTCGACCCCTCGACACCTCCCATGGAAAAGTCTCTTTTCACTATTCGAAAGAATTTGAGATGACATATTTTCCGGTATATTAAAGTCATTCCCATTTCATCTAGAGTATCACATGATTGGGCTTTACGCCCAATCATAATTCTGTTATGTTTTTTTTTTACTGAAATTGAAGACATGGATTTAGACGACCTCTGGTTCATGCAGGATGGCACGCCATGCTACACAGCCCATGCCACATTCGATCTTTTACGCACCAAATTCCCAAATCGTGTTCTCAGCCGTCTTGGCGATGTCAATTGGCCGCCTCGGAGCTGCGATTTGACCCCTTTGGCCTTTTCTGGGGAACGATTCAAGCACTTAAGGCCAATATCACCCAAGCAATCCGTGAGCTACAGCCCGAAACTATCGACATGGTCTTGGAAAATTGGAGTGACAGAATGCGTTACTGCGAAGGCAGCCACTTGAACGAAGTTGTGTTCCATCATTAATGGGAATGTTTGCTCTTACTAATGAAGTCATATTTAAGTCAAATTTAATTTTATTCATTTTATTGCATTTTTAAAAAGAAACTTGTATTTGGCCCACCCTATATACCTGTCTTCTTCTTGTTTAGTTTTTTTTGGTAAACTTTACTCTTTTAAAGCTTAAATATGTACTTTTTACGGAATAACTTGTGTTATACATATGATGTATTTTTTACCTTTATGTGGAATGCGCTAGCACAGTCATGGATGGAGGGATTATTTGGAACGGTAAGGTATTAGGTTGTTGCAAATGAAATGGCGACTTTGCTAGTGAAATTTCAAACAACTTTAATTCTTATAAAACTTAATTTTCTTAATTAAAATAGGTGCCAGCAGATGCAATACACTTCTCCCAACGGGATACAAGTGCATTTATGCCAGTTTCGTAGAAGTTCGACCTTCTAGACTGAAGAAATTCCTCGAAGGCATTTTTGATGACTGCTTCATTGTTTAATTGTTTATCCGCCAAAAAATGATCCAAATGTTTAAAAAAGTGGTAATCGGTTGGCGAGAGATCTGGTGAATATGATGGATAAGGAAGAGTCTCATACTGCACCTCGATTAATTTTTTGACCGTTATTCCGCGTCATGTTTTACTCAGTAAGCTCCTGCGGAACCCACTTATCAAGCTTTTTGACTTTTTCAAGCTGTTGCAAGTGCCGGGACACTGTCGAATAGTGCACGCCCAGTTTCTCTGCAATGTCCCTTACAGTTGGGCGTGAGTCAAACTCCACTAGTAAAAGCAGGTCGTCGTTGTCTATCGATTATCCTGGGTGACCACATGGCTCACTTTGAAGGGTCATATCTCCTGATCGGAATTTTTCGAACCATCGCTGTGTGGTTCGTTCGCTTACTGTGTCAGCCCCAAGTACCCTGTTGATGTTTTTGGTTGCCTCCCTTGCGTTGTGGCCAAGTTTGAACTCGTAAAGAAAAAGTAACCGTTTTTGACTCGATTCCATGTTTTTTTTATATTTTTTCTCTCCAATCTCAATGAAGTCCAAAACTGAAATGATTCCATGACATACTTCAATATTCATTACTACCAGAGCCACCTGGCGGCAGTTTGAGATATGAAAATCGCAACTAACTTCAATTCATCGCGAAAGTCGCCATTTCATCTGCAACAATCTAATAGTACGACCGTAACGAGTGGTGAAGCTGGTACGTGTATATATTTCACTTGTACTGGCTGCTCTGACAAATATATGATTTACAGATGTTATGGGAGACTGAATGATAGAAAGCGAACAGAAACCATCTAATGAGTATATAGAGTTTACCATTTTTATCGCGAATAATTTTGTATTGCCTGTTGCAACTGAAAAATTCGTACTTAAAAAAAAATTCTACTGTCGGGGTGTGAATCGAATTCACATAGATAGGCTGTGCAGCAAGCACGTTGCCACGGGAGGCCACTTTTGGTCAGTCTTACTTATTCTTATATGTTATTAATTATCAAATTTTTGTAATTTATTTCACGGCGGAAGCATAAAAACGTGCGCAACCTGCGTAATTTGAAATTTAGAAATTTCAAATTACGCAGGTTGCGACCAAAAGTGGCCTCCCGTGGCAACGTGCTTGCTGCACAGCCTATCTATATTCCTAAATTTAAAATTAAAACGTGGAAACTTCTCCTCTGTAACTAATATGAGCACGCGTAAGACTAGCCGAAACTACACATTTTAAACTTTGAAAGTGTAGGTTAGGTTCGTGGAGGGGTTGGACTCCAATGTACGTAGGCCCATTGTACGCCTCTGTGTTTTTACCATGTGGACCTACATACCATTTAACTGGCCTGATCTACCGGTGAAACTAATGAGCTTTATCAGTTCAAGGGACAGGCGATCATTCAGCTTGGCGAAGAAGTACTCTCCGAGAATTTTTTTCTTCAAAGTCTTCGGAGGTATGAACAATGGCAGAGAAAATGTTATACTGTCTCATCCTCCTCACTACAGCTTCCGCAACTGTTCTCGGTTGTATGGCGAAGTCTTCGATTGTGCTTTCTAAGAAGACAGTGGTCCATGACTATAGGGAGTTTCTGTCGAGTCTCAATATTTTTATAACATTATAATTCCAATATTGTCCGTTTCCTCAACGATGGCAGCGGCTGATCTGTTTCTGGCAGATTGCCCTAATGCAAATTTCTAAAGACAATTTATATATAAATACGATGTCAAATTTTATATATTCCATTTGCATAAAAAACCAAATGCCTGCTTTTGAACATAGTGCATCGTTTTGCAAAGGTTAAAAAACACTAAAAGGACGCGGTCCAAACTAAAAAATTACCGCGATTTTTAAGAGTGGGAGTGAAAAATTTACGTTTCTTTCAATAATACATTGCGACAATAACGTATCGAGACTTTATAATTAAAATTACTCTGGGAAATGATATTTCAAAAATTTTTTTTTGGTAAGCAAGTAGGACACATGAATTTATTCCGGAGGGACAGACGGTCAATAAGGAGTACTATTTGACCGTATTGAAGCGTTTGCGTTAGCGAATCCGTAAACACGGTCGAAATAATGGAAGGAGAATTCATAGATTTTCCACGATGAAAAGGCGCCATCGCCTTGAGCCTAATTGTGACCGAATTTAAGGATAAAAAAGCAACAAATTGCTTCAATTAAACACCGTATTCACCAGATTTGGCCCCGTGTGACTTTTTTCCTATCCCTGAAACTGAAATTACCACTCCGTGGAACCAGTTTTCATTCGATCGAGGACATAAAACAAAAATCGCCGTGGACTACTGAGGTGTACCGATTCAACCAGCTGGTGTAAACAAACTGATTAACAGACTGCGCTAATTTTTGGGATAATAATTATAATTTTTTTTTTAAATATTATTCCCCAGAGTAATTTTATTTACAAAGTCTCGATACTTTATTGTCACAATGTAGATCTTTACATATAAAAACCCGGCGCTGCGCGCCTCGGTCTTGCGGACGGCTGGGCTTCGCCCCCCCGGAACCACTTACTGCGCGAGTGGGGCCCTCTCACTTCGTTCGAGGGCGTACATGGTGATCTAGAGTACAAGCTGAACGTGATCTTCGTATTTTCTTACTTTTCGGGTATTCGCATGGTCGCACTTTTGGGTATTCGCATTGTCGCACTTTCCGGGTTATTGTATTGTTCGCGGGACATAGTTCGTTGTATCGTTTTTATCGGGCTAAAACACGCAAAATATGGAACATAATTATACGACATTTCATTGAAAATATCATGGGTATCATAGCTAATTATGTGAATGCAGCGTTGCGCTAACCGGTACACCCGCGTAACCCGCTTATAGGCTTTAACGTGTTGATCGCGTATTTATAGATAGAAACAGTGAATGGATTGGAAATGGACTTAATGACATACAAATAAAATAAACATTTTGAAATCAATCTTCATTTTTATTATCTTGCATTATACTTAGGATCGGTCTGTGATACGTGTAATACGATACATAATTCTTACAATTTATATTATCTAAATTACGAGCAAATCGTTTTACACACTTCACTTTATCACCTTGGTTTATTTCACCGTCACATTCCATTTTTAATCGATCGAAACTCTGTTAGCTTTACACTAGTCAAATTATAACTGACAACGCCTTTCCATACACCACGCTTTTATAATAGCGATACACATACAAACATCAATCCCCATATTCTCTCACTCCTACTATACATACAAATTAGCTTCGAGATTTTCGATAACGCATTTTGAGGACGGTTTTTGATAACGATTTTTTCAAAGTAGCCCCCGTATAAGTATGTTCCATACTAATACAGTATCGGTTTCTTACAGAACATTTTTTTCACAATACTTATTGTTTCCTAATATCAAATTCTGTAGTTTTGTGTCAGACCAGACTGAAAATATAAGAAACAAAAACTGAAAATTTATTTTAATCGAAATAAAATGGCATAGCTACAATTAGGGTAAAGACATGTGGAATGTGGTCAGTGCAACAACACACTAGATGCATTGTATTTTGTTTTGTAGTGCCAACGATGTGGCGGCAGTGTATTCCAATAACATACCCGTTTTACTGGACAGCCTGCTGTGTTCTTATTTTAGCTGAAAACCACAGCATACACAGTAGAATTACTCTCTACAGGGTGTTTGGTACTCCGTACATAACCTTGTAAGGTGTTATTCCTGGATATATTTTGAGCAAAAAATTGTTCTACGGAGATGATCAATTTTCAATATCCACGGAGATACAGGGTGATCAAGAAAAGTCCTTCGGACCTGTACCCTCACTCACTCAAAACGCTATATCTTGAAAACTAATAATCACAATTCAAAGTGTTATAGCTTGTTTTTTAGGGAATCAAATTACCTTTCATTTGGTGTAATAGTCCGCATTGTAACTGTATCCAATTCTGAGATATTTGCTTCAGAACACAAATTTTTGACAGTTTGACCGTCAAAATTCTAAGATCAATGTAGTTTTTCTCTAAAAAACCCATTATAAAAATGTCATTTTATTGTTGTTTTCTTTTGTGTCACATTATTGCCTACAAAAGACGCATACACTTGCATTGCATAAGTTTTATAGTTTAGAAGAAATTATCATTCCAATAATTTAGCACTTTTGTCAAAAAAGCAAGAATAGGTTGATCAACACTCTCCGCTTGAACTAAAAGAACTTAAGAATGGTTTTTACGGTTTATTTCAAATTTCCTAAATTACAATAAATGTTCAAAATGGCTACCTTCATTTTGAATGCACGCTAAAGCTCGTTTTGCCAGTGTTCTCTTTGTGTTCATACTCCTCAACTGCTGCCTTACTTCTGTTGCTGCCGCATCGATTCTGGTGTTTAGATCCTGCAACGTTACTACTTCCGTTGCGTAGACAAGGTCCTTCATCCGTCCCCATACAAAGAAATCCATAATAGTTAAATCAGGGGATCTTGCAGGCCAGTGTATCGGTCCATTTCTACCGATCCAGCGATTGCTATAATTGGAATTTAACCAATCTCTGATCTGTCGGCCGTAATAAGCTGGAGCACCATCGTGTTGGTAAAACATGGAAGCCAATCGTTGCAGTGGCATATTATCCAATAACTCCTGTAGATCATTTGTCAAAAAATGCAAGTAATTGGAACTATTTAAGGTAGGCGGAAGCCTAATAGGACCAATAAAATCGTTGCCAATCACACCTGCCCATAAATTGACACTGAATCTGTGCTGAAATGATGCCTCTCTTCTTGTATGTGGATTGCTCTCAGCCCATGTGTGTAAGTTGTGGAAGTTTGTGATACCGTCCCTGGTGAATTGGGACTCATCCGTCCAAAGAATGTTGCTGATAAAATTCTCGTCACTTATTTGTCGTTCAAGGAGCCAATTGCAAAACTCCATCCTTTTGGGTAAATCAATGGGTAACAGCTCCTGCACTGGTGTGTGGTGGTAGGGATGCAAACGTTCTGCTTTCAGGATACTCTAAACTTTCCACGTAGAGACGTTAAACCGCAATGCCAAGCGTCGTATACTAGTTGATGGATCATTTTGAACTGCAGCTAGGATTCGTTGATCAATTGAAACAGCGATTACCGGCGCAGGATTTGCATTCACTCTGCTTGTCCTAACACTGCCTGTTTCCCTAATCCTTCTGTAAACGTCTTGGAATACTCTCGGGTAAGGTATTCGACGATTGGGAAATCTGTGATGATACAAAGATCGCGCCGCTTGCTCATTTCCCTGACACTCTCCATAGAGGAAAATTATGTCTGCATATTCTTCGTTCGTGAACTCAGGCATTTCGAAATTCTTTTCTAAATTTTAGTGACACCTTGTTCTTTTACAAATTTAACTAAAACTGATAAAAATATGAAGTATGGTTTGCTTTTATAGGCTTTTCATTTTGTTAGGTAATCCATTAAAAAGGGCAAAGTGCTGCACCTAGTTGTGTTGAAACTCATTTTAATTTAATTCATTTTCTCGATAATTTTAATACTACCTAAAGGACATTCATTGATAATTTAAATAGTAATTAAAGGACACAAAGAATATTTCAGTTTAAGAACATTTCAGGTAGTTTTTTTAGAACGAGGGTTGGTTTATGGCATATTTTATTTTTAAGCCATATGTATTTTCGCTTATTACCTGGAAAACGGGAAAACCTAAGTCATAAGTATGTGTGCATCTTTTGTAGGCAATAATATGGCACATAAAACAACAACATTAAAATGACATTTTTATAATGCGTTTTCTTGAGAAAAACTACATTGATCACAGAATTTTGAGGGTCAAAGTATCAAAAATTTGTGGTCTGAAGAAAATACCTCAGAATTGGGTACAGTTACAATACGGACTATTACACCAAATGAAAGGTAATTCGATTCCCTAAAAAACAAGTTATAACACTTTGAAATGCGATTATTGGTTTTCAAGATATAGCGTTTTGAGTGAGTGAGGGTACAGGTCCGAAGGACTTTTCTTGATCACCCTGTATCTCGGTGGATATTGAAAATTGGCCATCTCCGTAGAACAATTTTTTGCTCGAAATATATCCAGGAATAACCCCTTACAAGGTTATGTACGGAGTACCAAACACCCTGTATATTGCCTCTGTTAATATGTTTTTCGTGAGAGACTTTCGAGTTTTTTTAGATAACAACTTAAAGTTAAGCTAGCGGGTGGCGTGTTGGTCTGCGAAGGTCGTGAGTTCAAATCCCGGTCGACGCATAATTCCAGCACATTGCCTGCTTGGGTATACCTTGGTCACCTCAATCTACGAAAATGAAGAATTCGTAGATAGAGGGTTGTGCGAAGGTCTAACAACCCTTCCACAATAAATAATGCAAAAATGTTAAGCAACCTTAAGGTCAGGAGGCCAAGGCCCGATTTGGGGTGTAGCGCCATTGTAGTAGTAGAACTTAAGATATGAGGGAGACCATAACACTGGCCGATACGTCCGCATCACCTCTTATCTCTCATTCGCGTACATGTCGTTCTTACAGCTTTGGCTCGTATCGTATTCAAGAGCACGACCGGCGGTTCTCTTGCGCTCATATTTTCAGTATGGCATAACATTTCGCTTGCTCTGTGCGGAAATGAAGTGGAAATATTAGATTAAATGTTCACTGTAAGCATGAAAGAGGAAAAGTATCTGTTTCGCAACGTAGATCGATGTGTTCATACTGGATGAAAACTATGGAAACGAACAAAATTAAAATATTTTTTCTCAGAGATAAACTCTCTCATTGTGATTAAATGTCATTTTTTCTTAGAAATTTCACTCTTTCCGCATCGGTTTCGCTGATATAATACATAGTATGCCATGATCATAATACTTTAATGTTAAAATCACAGTTTAATTATATTTAAAACAGTTTACAAAGTGGAGACTACTTCTCGAAATGAACTCACCAATCTGCGTGCAATCTTCACGCACAAATGCGAACAATCTACGTCTAAAACATGCCTTAGTAATCAATCAAATTTTATGGAAGGTGTAACCTTGAGCAAACCAATCAAAATCGTTCATTTGAGAGGTAGGCATTTTTTATGCGAAAATTTTTTTGATCTTTGGGCAACATAGAGAGTCTGTGCATTCTGTCCTCTTTTGCTCTAGTTAAAATCACCTGCGTTACTTATCGAAAAAAACAAAGGTCCGCACCTTTGTTTTTTCCGCAATGAATGGGGGTTTGACTTAGTAACTAGCGAACAAAATTGTTGAAACTTTAATTTCGGATTTTATGAAAGAAAACTTTCTAATTTTCACAAATATAATTATTCGGTAATATAGTATACTTCATAGCCCGATGAAATCAGTTTCAGAAGAATGTTCTCTTATACATAAATAAGCACTACAGATTAGTTATTTTTATATTAGTAGATTTAGTTTATTCATTATTTTTATACACGAATTTATTTTACCATTAGATTATTAAAATTTTGTAAAAATAATGTATTTCAAATATCGATACATTATTATTAGTTCTTTCATATACTTCAAACATTTTCATTTTTGCTTCATTTCTCTGGACGATTTTCAGTTCATTATATGTTTCTTCAATAGTTCTGATGTGTTTATAATGTTAAAATTTTAGGGACAAAACCAAGAAGCATATATAATATGGAGAGACTATGAGCATGTTTTGCCTTGTAAGAAAATGGGAATGAAAGTATTTCCCTCCCTTACTGGCGAAATGCTTGAAATTTCTCGGAACAATCGTTTCGCTATCTTTGTCTGGCAGACTTAAGCCTATTGCAACTAACTCTGTCCCGCGTTAAATTGCCCGAAACAATTGTAAAATTTTCTAAAGAATTGTTTCGCTATCCTTGTTTGGCATACTTAAAACCAATGCAACTATGTTCCGCGTTAAATTGCCCGTTGCTAAAGCACTTAGCTTAGACACGAACCAAAAACTAATAAAAATTGAATAAATATTTCTGAAATAAAACAGTAAACTTCATCGAACTGAAAATAACTTTATAGCTCACTGAATATTAGCAACCAAAAGAGAATACAAATTATGGTTTTTTTTTTTTGTAAAAGTTTGAAGCCAACTTAAGCTTGGACACAATTTTCGAAAATTTCCGAATTTAAAATTAGTCCCACATAGACAGCCTATCAGCCTATCCATTTTATACATCCTCCTTGGACAAAACAACCAAGCGCCTTCTTCGAATAATTTTATTTTTTCCTCGAAAGTACTTGGAGCTTACTAATAAAATATTGCCTGACATTTGTAAGACTAGTTTGACTTTTCAGTATTTCACAAAAAATTTACATGAGTATGAAAGTGTGTTGAAGTGCGACGCACTGACAAGCACAGAACACTAAAATGCGTATTTATGCGACGTTATGAACGCATCGTTGAGTAAAAATCTCCCTTTTCTATCACATTCTCCGTTCGTTGAACAAACTCATGGATATGGGTTCCTTTCCATTACTTTATTTTTCGGAATAAATGTCAGTCAGTTCTTGAGAATTTAAAAATGCTTTTTTACGCGTGCACGACTTTTATAAACGACAGCATGTCCTTTTAGTTTGTTTAATTGTGGCTAAACCTATGGCTTCTTTCTTGCCTTCATCGTAGATCTGACTCAGCTACTCATAAAAAACAAACTTTTTTTTTTACTTTGTAAATAAACTAAAAATGAAATAACTGATCGTTACAATTTCATCTTCATTCAAGTCATGAAATTTGAAAAGAAAAAGAAAAATCCAAAATATAACTTATCAGTTGAAATTGTATTATTTAAAAAAAAAAAATATGGAAAGATAGCCCCAGATTTGTATACGCATGAAAATCCAATAATATATTAAATAAAAATATATGATGTTATAAATAGAACTTGTAAAACTAAATTTGCATGTTAATATCTTTTAGTAGACTATTATTAAAAATATTATAAAAACAAAATACTTAAATTCTTAAGATTGATGAATAAAAATATATACAAACAAAATAAACATAAAAACATGACATTATTATTAACTGCGACTATTATACATAGATACATATATTTATATACAAATAGAAATTACAATTTATTGCATAAGTTTCATTTTTATAAATTCTCATTCATCGAATGCATATCTTTTTAGTTTTCATTTAATTTTATAACCGGTTTTTTCCCCCCTTCTTTCGTTTTATATTGCACAAAGTCCATAAAATAAATATTTCTGTTCGCCTTCTATTTTTCAATTACTGTACATGAACATAACAGCCTAACGATTATATCTATAGTTTCCTTTTTATTTGAATCCTTTTTATCGGTTATGTAATATTAAAAGAAAATTATCTTACGAAATTTTTTATTAAATGATATTTTCGTGCTCCATCAAACATAAATAATACTAAACTATACTTATAAAATACAAAATAAAATAAAATTTCGTAGAGTAATTTGTAATAAGTTCGGTTTAGTTTTAAGGTTTAGAAAAGGAAAAGAATTATGAATAAAGATAAACAAAAATCAATCGAAGTCTATGGAAAAATATTGTTTTATTTGCGAATGTAGTTATATGATATTATTTTTAAAATATAAAGATGATGAGTCGAACCCAATCGCGAGCTAATATAAAGTTTTTTTTCGTCTAGTCATAGCCTGAACATCGGAAAGTCGTATATTGATTATTTTTTGAGTTTTTATCAAGGGCAATGGTACTATACTTGGTACTACTTTATAAATTTTACTATGTTTATGATTGAAAATAGATAAAGTATGACGAGTCTATAATTCTAATTTATTTTGATTCTCGACAACACCAAAACACTAATATATTATATTAAACAAATTTTATTCAATTAAATAAGGAATCTCTTATCTATAAGAGTTTTGTTTGCCACATTAGTTTTGATTGAGCTTCGAAAAACAATCTGAAAAATCTGAAAAAGAAAAATTCATATTAATACAGCGAACAATGTGGCAAAGCTTGCTTCGTGATGTTCTGAAGTTAATGAAAATAAAAATAAATAAATATTTTAACGCAGTTTCAATTTCAAACAAAGAATAGTGAATCTAAAATTATATCATTAATTCGTCGGTTTATTGGAAAAAATCGCTAAGTCTTTTTTTGACGGATGTAAATCTAAAAGTACCTAGTTGTAATAGAAACTGACAAACTACGTACTTTTAGGTTTAAATCAAGGAGGATATATACCTAGTCAAGTCATAAATATTGGTACACAACTAAACGCATTCATTACGAATGCAATATTGGGCGCATCCATTTCGGCTTGACTGCGATTTGACAGTTGACATTTCTGCTTCATTGCCACGTAAAAAGTTTAAGTTTTTTGCATCAATTGTTTACAATCATGGAATGGGGCGACATCGAAAATCGTATTGTTGTAGTTGGCCTACTAAAATGCAACATGGAAAAAGGCGATATCTTTCGGACGTTGCGACCGCTTGGAATCACTCGCAATTTTGTGTATCGTACTGTGAAGTTGTTTGAGGATACTGGTGGAGTACGAGACCGTCAAAGATCCGGCCGTCCGCGCACTGTGAGAACTCGTAAGCGATCAAAGCCGTGAAGAAACGAATCGACCAAAAACCGCTGCGAAAACAGAAAATCTTGTCGCGGGAAATGCAAATTTCGCAAAAATCCATGTCTCGCATTATCAAAAAAGATTTGGGACTCAGCGCGTACAAGTGACACACTGGACACCTGCAAGCGTTACGCAGCCGGTGGGCGAAGAACGCTCGCAGACAAATTCTGTTTACTGACGAGAAAATCTTCACCGTAGAAGAATCGTTCAATAAACAGAACGACCGTGTGTATGGTCGGTAATCCAGAGAAGCATCCCAACTCATTCCGAGGCACAGTGTGATATTTTCGCAATCTAGCGGGATTTAATTCAAAAATCTCATGTCAAATATTACCCTAATTGACTATATGATTGTTTAGGTAACTATCCAATTAAGAAAAAACCCTAATTAGTTTTTTTCCCAGAAATTAACCGTTTAGGAGTAGTCGCAGGTCAAAGTTCAGTTTTCAGGTAATATAAATTGAAAGGAAAATTTTTCAGTAATCATTCGTTTGACTTTGCTCGAAGATTATACGTCTATGTTATATTGTTGGAATCTGTTTTTATTTTTATAGATATATTATTTGCAATTAGAAAGAAAAAACAAATAACTAAAATTTGGTCTCGGTTTAATGCTCGGTTTAAAAACATTGAGATTTTGAATGAAAATTTTCCTTTAAATTTCATTTTTAAAATTGATCTAGTTATATTTCCCTGCAAGATCCAACTCCGGGACTAAGCTCATTTTAAAGCTGAAAGTGTCTAGATTTACGATCCGCAAAAATTTCCTGCGCATATTTGCGACGCCCATACAACTCGTTTCAAAATTCAGGATGGGTTCCAATATCCGAAGAAGAGATATTTTCGACATACTTGTACGAAATCGAAGTAGTGAACGGTTTCCAGCGGTTTTGGCATACGTGTTACGAGAATTTAGCGGAATACAATATCCAGAAAAAATTTTGAAATGTATAAAAACAACATTAAACAGGCTTTGCACGAAAATGGAAGAGCGATGGGAGAAAAGCGGTAGGCATGTAGATCGCTTCCTGCGAAACAATGATAACTGGCTGGAAGAAATGGTAGCTTTTCCTCAAAGTGCGCTTCGTGAGCTTCCATCAACATCAGGTGTAACCAGACCAGGAAGACCTGAAAAACCCTTCGGAGAATGCTGCGATAGGACAAAAAAACGAAAGGTAAAAGAGCTTGTAGAATGTAATACTACCGAGGAAATTCCCACTGCAGCTGAAGTGAAATTACGACATATGGGAAAGAGAGATTCAGCTATGATTCTGAAGGAGCTGTCATCTGCATCACCCACTCACGGTACCACCATTAAGAAGGCTAGAAGGGCTTTCGTCGAACCGAAAACGATGTCTGGTGATCAAGCTCTCTCTTTAATGGTCGATGCTGACCTTTCTACACATCAGTATAAGGTTATACGTGATTAAATAAAAAATCTTCACCCTCATCTATACCCAGCTGGAATATCTGTTACAGAATCTTCAGCTGAAATTGATTTGCAATCCCTAATTGATCATACCGTAATACGATTATGTAGTGTGCAAAAAGACGTAATTCAATCTTTGGAAGACTCTTGTACTGAAAAAATACAGATTTTAATGAAGTGGGGATGCGATGGGTCAGATCAAAATAGGTATAAACAGCGATTTTCAGAAGAGGGGCAGTCGGATGATAGTCTTTTCAGTACTTCAATAGTACCTATCCAAATGCATTGTGTAATGAGAATTCCAAACGCATCATTTGGCAGAACCCTTCTCCATCTTCTACTCGATATTGTCGCCCAATAAAACTTATTTTTATTAAGGAGTCGAGGGAAATAATAAATCGAGAAGTAAATTTGATCAAAAATCAGGTTGACTTGTTAAATCCCACAAAAGTTTCTTTGGATCTCAAAAGAGATGAATAAGTCGGAAGTAATTGCCTCAAAGAGTTTAAATCCAGAAACGTTGAGCTTTGGATTATCACGACTTCATTCTTGGATACGTTTTTTAGAATACGCCCTCCACATTGCTTACAGACTCGACTTAAAAGTCTGGCAAGTGAAAGGTGCAGACAATAAGAAACAAGTAGCTGGCAGAAAAGAAAATATCCAAACCAAGTTTCGTAATGAATGGGTCTTTTGGTGAACATTCCCAAGCAAAAATCTGGTAATACTAATGACGGCAATACGGCTCGCAGATTTTTCCGGAATGCGGAGATTACTGGTGTTAATGTGGATGTGATTAAACGGTTCCACGTTCTTTTAGAAAGTATAGGCAGTAGGTTTTCACTTGATGAAACTAGGAATTTGTACCTCGAAATATATTCTTGGTACTATATGCCTACAAGCGTGCATAAAATATTATATCATGGCAGGGATATAATAGCTTCTTGTATACTTCCAATAGATCAACTATCTGAAAATGCACATGAAGATAGAAATAAAGATACCAGGAAATTCAGGGAACGTTTTACCAGAAAACCATCTCGAATCCACACTAATACCGACCTTCTGAACCGATTGCTAATATCGTCCGATCCATACGTTGCTAGTTTTCGACATAAACCTAACACCAAACGAGCAAATATTAGCTACGAAGCTCTACAGTTGCTAGAAAAGCCAAGTATGACCATAATGGAGGATGAAGAAAGTGACTCTAGCCAGGGAATGTCAGATTCAGAATGATAGTTACATTTATGGGATAAGTTATGTCCGAAATAATAAAATTTATATGACAAGTTATTTGTAAAATAATTATATTTATAGGATAAGTTAGGTTAAGAACTGAAGTGTGTGATATCATTAAGAAACTATATTAAATAAATTTTTTTTTCACTAACTAAAGAAATTAAGATGTTTTATTCAAAATTTTTACCAATAGGGGGGGGGGGGGCAAGGTCGGCGGAAATGCTGGTATCAAAACATAAATAGATCTTCATAGAATGCCATAGAGATGTAATTCCATCCAAAACCCATTGATATTTTCAATGCAGGAATTAAATCCCGCTAGATTGCGAAAATATCACACTGTGCGAGGGTCCAAAGAGGCCACCATCCCGCGTCTGTAATGGTATGGTGGGGAGTGCGCTACGATGGCGTTACCAAGCTCCATTTTTGCGAGAAAGGAGTGAAAACATCGGCCAAAGTATATCAATCGATCGTCTTGGAACACATTGTGAAGCCTCTCAACCAATCAATATTCGCCAACAAACCGTTGACTTTCCAGCAAGACTCTGCTCCAGCTCACAAGGCAAAAAAACTCAACTGTGGCTCAAAAACAACGTTCCGGACTTCATATCAACGGATGATTGGCCAGCTGGTAGTTCAGACCTCAACCCGTTGGATTACAATAAAAAGAAAAAAAAAGTTTTGAAAAATATTAATTCGTTTTCATTTCGCGTCGATTTTTCTGTGTACCAATATTTATGACTTGACTAGGTAATAAAGAGAGACTATGAGCATGCTTTGTCTTTTAAGAAAATGGGAATGAAAGTATTTCTCTCCCTTACTGGCGAAATGCACGAAATTTTTCAAAACAATCGTTTCGCTATTCTTGTCTGGCATACTTAAACCTATTACAACTATCTTTGTCCTTTAAAAATAAATAACAAATAAATGTATTTATAATAAATGATCCTGAATATCAGGAGACCAAAGTCCGATTTGGGCTGCAGTGCCATTGAAGAAGAAGAAGAAGTACGTTCTGATTGTGAACGTACTAGACAATATAAATTCTTAGATAACGCAAAAATTAACAATTAAGAGTATTTTAGTTATTGTTAGCTTATAATACGTTTACACGTAATTTGCGCAATTTGGATCAGCTGAGTAATTTGGACCTAAATCAGGTTTGAAATCAAGTATTTTTTTTCTATTAAATATGAGCTATCCTGTCAGGATGAGGTCTTGGAAAATAAACCTACCTACCTTAGTTTTCCCTCTTCATCGGCAGTGACCCGCCGAGGAGGGGGTCGCTCTTGTAGTAGTGGTAGTGACCTGATAGGTCTCTTCTGTAATAAAAAGTGTTTCGACTATTTCGCTCAAATAGTAGCACCTAAGTTTGTCTCGACCTTAGAATATGTATATAAGGAAATGAAGAGCCCTATAAAGCCCTATAAAGAAAATTGAAGCAATTCCTATACATGAATAACACGATCGCCACCTGTCGCCGACCCTTCTCAGATTCCCTAAAATCGGTAAATTTGCTCTCAGTTCGACGACAATACAAGCAAAAGTGCAGGTATCGCCTCTCTTTTCTCTATCGTAAATCATTCCCCTTGCATTTTACCTCTGCAAGTTCCCACAAGACCGGTTTATTTTTAGCCGTCGTATTTCTCCGATGTTACACGATCGGGACAAAATCGACCAAGCTGTCAATTTGTCACGTGGTGAAAAAAAGCGGGAAATGAATAAAATTTTTCGGAAGTAATTTCTTGAATGAAAATAAGTGAAAAGTTAATATTTTCAGAATCAGGACAATAAAACAGTGTAGTTAGTAAACTATTTGCTAAGGCTTCTGGAATTTAAAAGAGTTTTTAAGTGAAGAAACACTGTTACTAAGTGAATTAAAAACATGAAGTGTTGTATTTCCACCTGTGGAAAAAAGTACGTCAAAAAGGGCGAAGCGGTATCATTTTTTAGGTAAGTACACAAATAGTGAAACTGGTCGCAGTTGGGGTTTTGTCCTTTTCTTAAGTTTTCATTCAAGAATAACAAATTTAAAAAAATTAAACTAGAGAATCGACCAAATGATATGCGCATTTCGATATTAATGCAGTGGCGTAGTATAAAGGGTTGTAATGCTGGAGTAAAACTATGCTTTTAAAATTTGCAATCGGTTTTTTTTAAGATCTCTTAGAAATATTTTTGACCGTCTGAGGTAATAAATTATTGCTTAGTTTTTTAAGGTTTCCAAAGAATGAACATAATAGAAAGCAATGGCTAGAGGCTATTAATCGTTGTGACTGGTCTCCTACAGGCAACGACCGAATTTGCTCCCGACATTTTAATCATACTGATATAGCGCAGCAAGGAAACCATAAAGCGCTTAAAAATTATGCTGTTCCCAGTATATTGAATATACAAGAAGCAAAGGTATAACATTATTTTAAATTTTTAGAAAATATTTTTTCAATTGTATAAATAGGATGAAAATATTTTGGAAACGCGTGATGAAACAATCGAATCCGACGGACAAGTAAATATATACAGGGTGTTTGGTACTCCGTGCATAACCTTGTAAGGGGTTATTCCTGGATATATTTTGAGCAAAAAATTGTTCTACGGAGATGGTTAATTTTCAATATCCACGGAGATACAGGGTGATCAAGAAAAGTACTTCGGACTTGTACCCTCACTCACTCAAAACGCTATATCTTGAAAACTAATAATCACAATTCAAAGTGTTATAGCTTGTTTTTTAGGGAATTGAATTACCTTTTATTTGGTGTAATAGTACGCGTTGTAACTGTACTCAATCCTGAGGTATTTTCTTCAGAACACAAATTTTTGATACTTTGACCCTCAAAATTCTAGGATCAATGTAGTTTCTCTCTAAAAAACCCATTATAAAAATGTCATTTTAATATTGTTTTCTTATGTGCCATATTATTGCCTACAAAAGATGCATACACTTGCATTGCATAAGTTTTATAGTTTAGAAGAAATTATCATTCCAATAATGTAGCACTTTTGTCAAAAAAGCAAGAATAGGTTGATCAACACTCTCCGCTTGAACTAAAAGAACTTAAGAATGGTTTTTATGGTTTATTTCAAATTTCCTTAATTACGATAAATGTTCAAAATGGCTCCCTTCATTTTGAATGCACGCTAAAGCTCGTTTTGCCAGTGTTCTCTTTGTGTTCATACTCCTCAACTGCTGCCTTACTTCTGTTGCTGCCGCATCGATTCTGGTGTTTAGATCCTGCAACGTTACTACTTCCGTTGCGTAGACAAGGTCCTTCATCCGTCCCCATACAAAGAAATCCATACCAGTTAAATCAGGAGATCTTGCAGGCCAGTGTATCGGTCCATTTCTACCGATCCAGCGATTGCTATAATTGGAATTTAACCATTCTCTGATTTGTCGGCCGTAATGAGCTGGAGCACCATCGTGTTGGTAAAACATGGAAGCCAATCGTTGCAGTGGCACATCATCCAATAACTCTTGTAGATCATTTGTCAAAAACTGCAAGTAATTGGAACTATTTAGGGTAGGCAGAAGCCTAAAAGGACCAATAAAATCGTCACCAATCACACCTGCCCATAAATTGACACTGAATCTGTGCTGAAATGATGCCTCTCTTCTTGTATGTGGATTGTTCTCAGCCCAGGTGTGAAAGTTGTGGAAGTTTGTGATACCGTCCCTGGTGAATTGGGACTCATCAGTCCAAAGAATGTTGTTCATAAAATTCTCGTCACTTAGTTGTCGTTCAAGGAGCCAATTGCAAAACTCCATCCTTTTGGGCAAATCAATGGGTACCAGCTCCTGCACTGGTGTGTGGTGGTAGGAATGCAACCGCTTTGCTTTGAGGACACTCCAAACTTTCCACGTAGAGACGTTTAACTGCAATGCCAAGCGTCGCACAGCGTCGTTGTGTTGAAACTCATTTTAATTTAATTCATTTCCTCGATAATTTAAATACTACTTAAAGGACATTCATCGATAATTTAAATAATAATTAAAGGACAGAAAGAATATTTCAGTTTAACAACATTTCAGGTAGTTTTTTTAGAACGAGGGTTGGTTTATGGCATATTTTATTTTTAAGCCATATGTATTTTCGCTTATTACCTGGAAAACGGGAAAACCTAAGTCATAAGTATGTATGCATCTTTTGTAGGCAATAATATGGCACATAAAACAAAAACATTAAAATGACATTTTTATAATGCGTTTTTTAGAGAAAAACTACATTGATCACAGAATTTTGAGGGTCAAAGTATCAAAAATTTGTGGTCTGAAGCAAATACCTCAGGATTGGGTACAGTTACAATACGGACTATTACACCAAATGAAAGGTAATTTGATTCCCTAAAAAACAAGCTATAACACTTTGAAATGCGATTATTAGTTTTCAAGATATAGCGTTTTGAGTGAGTGAGGGTACATGTCTGAAACACTTTTCTTTGTCACCCTGTATCTCCGCGGATATTGAAAATGGACCATCTCCGTAGAACAATTTTTTGCTCAAAATATATCCAGGAATAACCCCTTACAAGGTTATGTACGGAGTACCAAACACCCTGTATATATATTAGTCATTTACGCGATTGTATTACACCACATGAAAGTGAACGGAAATATATCGCTATATTTTTATAAAAAGATTTGTTGCAATATCACAGAAAAGTTGGCTAATAAAACACTTTTTAGTAATGAAATTAATCACATGATAGAACGAAATCATTATATTTCTTCGGTTCGATGTATAATCGATAAATATTTAAATGTTAGGCTCTATTATATCACTAAATCAACATCTGAAAAATGTTCAATTAGAAGTAAGCTTACAAAATTAATTATTTATAAGGGGATGTAAAAAGGAAATAGAAATAAATAACATTTAATCTGTGTTTTTTTATGCATTATGAAAGCAGCTATCGAGATAATCAATAGCTAATTTATTATATTATATACTTCTAAAAATGAATTGTTATTGCCTCTTGAAAAATAAATAAAATTGCCGTGAAAACTTTTTTGCAATAGAAAATTGTGTCTACCTGTTCGCCCTCCACCATGCGCCAACTTGACAGAAGAATAATAAAGTTATGTCCGACTTGTTGACTGATATGTATTTTTAATTTCAATTTTCATTATTAGTTACTGAAGTAGGAACACTGAATATACAAGGCCCCCCCCAACCAATTATTCAAACTTTAACGGCGGCACTGGGGTTAAAACTGGTTTCTCGTTGTTTTCTTACTCTTTTTTTTTCAAACAGCAAAAAAGCTTCAATTCTCTTTCAGAAATGGTCTTCCTTTACTACTACTTCTATGGTCTCGACCAATTGCATAGTCGAAACTAGAGTCACTGTATAACAGATGTATAGGAGTCTGGCATATGACTATTTTTGTTCAAAGTTTGCACGGTCTAAGAAATATAGTACAAAAATTTGCCCGGTTTTACAATCTAAGTGTTAGTGAATATAGGTGTAGACTGTGTGGTCATTCTGACATATCCCAGTAGAAAAAGGAATCATTACTGCACCGATGGTCCATACCTTGAAGCTTTTAAAGCTACTTTCGAAACATAGATTACTTTAACATTACGACGTCATAGGCGAGCAACCGTTTTGCTACTTTCTACATTACAAAGAATCGATATTGGAATCTATGGAAAAGAATGAATAATGTAATGGTTGGAAAAGAATGGTCGCAACAGAATCGATGATGGAGTGGTTGCAAAAGAATAAAAAACAAATTAATCCTTGTGAAGGAATTGATTCTAATATTGAAAGAGCAATTCATTTTGAATTAATAATGAAAAGTGTGATGAAATTGGATCCTGATTTTGATATGAATTCAGTATTTTAAATTCTGTTGCTATTACTTAGTCAATTTTGTTGCTGGAAAAGTACGATATAATAACTTAAGATTTTTTCTCGAGTAACGTTCTTTTGCAACCAACGACTTGTAAAATTTGACAGGAATACTAGAAAGCAAACGCGATATGACATTGATATTTTCTTTTAACCCGTAGTTGACAAGGTTAATTTGTGTAACATTTGAGACAAGGTAACTTATTTATTTTTTATTTATATATATATATATATATCTTTCTTACTTATTTATCATTTACTTACTCGACAAAATTAATGACTACCAGCCCTGGCTCGGATACGACCCACCTTGTCAAGTCCGGGTTAGTAATCTTTCGTTTTGTGCGCGACACGTTTTGACAATGATCACTTACTTTATGCAATTTCCTCACTCTACCTTGCAATGCATTTCAAATTCCCTAAATAAATTGTTACTTTATGCAATGCCTTTACATTACTTTATAATGCATTGCATATTTCTTAGGTCGAATTGAATGATTTCTTGCATTGAAAAGGGAATGGATTGCGAAAATCCCTATTGGGATATTTTTCCACTAAGTGTCTTACAGAAGCGTAAAGTGGAGCAAACAGCTGTATTTGAAGATGTGTGTGGCTGCAGGAAATTGCAAAAGAAATTTGAATTTTTGGCTGGTTCTCATGAAATAACAATGATATTAATTTTTCAGGGCACATAAAAAACAATTATTATCTAACCGAATATTTATATACATTGTGTCCATAAAGTACTGGATTTTGTAAATATAATTACTCTGGGGAATGATATTTTAAATTTTTTTTGGTAAGCAGGTAGGACTGTCCTTAATTATTATCCCAGTTTTATTATTTAGTTTGTTTACAGCAGCTAGTTGAATGGGTACACCTCAGTAGCCCACGGCGATTTTTTAAATGGATAAAAATATGGAACAGAGAGTTTAGTCTCAAATTTTGTGTTTTCAAACACATTTCGTGTGCGGAATCGTTCCGAATATTGCAAAATGCTTATGGTGATTCAGTAATATCAAAACCACGAGCCTACGAGCCTTTAAGGACGGCCGAGAGATCGTTGAAGACATGGCTCGTTCTGGACGACCTTCGACCGCTTCGACTGACGAAAATATTCAAAACGTAAAGGTAACATGCAACATAGACAAAATGGTGGAAATTTCGATTTTCAGCCCCTCAAACTCTGATCGTGTCACAGCTTCATCGGCTTCGCGAAGTTTCTCCGCCACATTCACCTCGATTTCGTCGCCATCCATTTGGCTTCTTAATCGTAGAATAATCTCGGCTTTGGTTCCTTTCGCAGAAAGGAACTCCTTAGATTTTTACGCGATCGGACTTTTGCCGGCTTTTTTATTTTTCGTACTATACAGTACAGTAACGGACGCGAGCACAAACTCTTTTTTCCTAGCAGCAGTAGTACAAGTTAATTGTGGTTGCTTATGTTGTACATACTTGGAGGAATTCCAGCACAATCAAGGAAAAATTTGAATTCTCACGTGTACCCCTCTGGTTCTCAGCCCGTCATTTATATGATGCCAATATTCTCTGTATAGAATGTCAGTTTTATAGACGAAGTTCCATAGAATTTTCATTGGATTCGGTGTATTTTAAATTCACGAAACCAAACATTCGTATGGGAGGGGGTAGGGGAGGTAGGGAATCGTAAAATTTGTGACGCAATTTTATTTCCTTTCTCTTGTAAGGTGTTTGTACAAAATTTCAAGTTTGTAGCTTTTAATATGTTGGTTATTAGTTGATTTAATGAAATTGGTCGAAATCATACTTTTGTGTGGGAGGGGGTAGAAGGGCAAGTGCGATTTCAAAACTTTTAACGTGATTTTATTTCAACTATTTTTGTAAGTTTTTGTGCAAAATTTCAAATTGATAGGTTTTAAGAGTTAGGTGATAATTGATTTCTTAAGAATGGTCGAAAAAATAATTTTGTATGGGAGGGGGTAAAAGTTTTCAAGATATGCGACCAGTTAATATTTCAAACGCTTAGAGATTTTTTTTAAATGCATTTCGCAAATTTTCCAATTTCTAGCTAAAAATTTCATTCTAAAATTTTCAGTTTATGTGATTTTTTCATTACACATGAAACACCTTGTGCACGTTAGACCCCCCACTTCGGTGCATAACAATTTTGGAACAAATTGCTATTTTTTTCTGTGTACATCAAAAAGATGTGTCAACGTGCAAAATTTAAACTTTGTATCTTTTACCAGAGCCATAAAAAAATCACTCAAAATTTTCAACATTTTTGCTTTCCACCACCCTCCCCTTATACCTCCCAACTTAATTTCTTACCAAAATTAAAGACTATACAGTTCTACAATTTGATAAATTTTTGATTTGATATCTGTATTCAATTTTGAGATATACCGATTTGTAATTTTGGAAAGTGCGCCATTTTTGAAATGCTCCCCATTTTCCCCACTAGTATTATGTCCACATGTTATATTTTTTTCATATTTCGCTATTAAAGCTTAGTATACGTTTCAACTTTCAATTACATAGCTTAAGAGACAGTCGAGATATTCATTTTGAAGTGTTTTTCTTTGCACACCCCCCCGCCTCCCTGACCCTCTCCCTTACAATAATTAGCTTCTATCTAAACTGATTCTAGCAGATCTATATTCCATCTTAATGGTCTCAAAATATTAATTTTTTATGGTAAGTAATTTCGAAGATATAATCATTTGAAAAAAAAAAAAATCGGCCGACAATTGGTTCTTAGCCCCCCTTTTTTGCACCCCAATGGATAAAAAATTCAATTATTCTTAAAAGTTGTCCCACAAACTCTTCTATCTGTATGGTGATTTTTAGCTTCCTAGCTGTAACCATGGTTGAGATATTTGAATTCATATTTTTCGGTTTAAGCGCTTCCTCCCACCTCCCCTGAACCCGAACACCCTCCAAAATGGGTGTCCTGAGATCCGCTGAGCGTATACGTCGGCGTACGGCGTACAGACAGACGGATTTTTTTTTGCATTTTTAGGCTATTTTAGTCATGAAACGCGAAAAAAACAAAATTCCAGGGAAGCAAATTTTTTTTTCCAAGTCGATTACAATACTTTATTATTAAAATAATAAAGTAAAATCCAAAAACAAATCTCTAAAATAAGTTTTATTTATACTATAGAAATTATGAGCGCATTGATGCATGGCTGTTGAGGCGATTTGTTGGTTAAATTGAACCTTGATTCGCCGAGTTTTCATTTGGATCAAAAAACATTCTGATTAAAAGTTGCACGGCTTCCAAAAAAATATTTTGTCATATTCACTCTTGTCATATTTGCATATTTTCTTAAATTTGCAATTGAAGGTTTAATGGTACTATTGGTAATGTCCTGGTTAGGTGTAATTCCATTTTCGAAGTAATTTGCTATAAATGCGACTGGGCATATGTGGAACTCTTTATATGGCCTAACAAACATCTGCATCTTCTTCAATGGCACTGCAGCCCAATTTGGGCCTTCGCCTTCTGATATTTTTGTTTATTATTGACGAAGGGTCATTATAGCCCTATCTACGCCCTGCTATCGTAAATTAAGGTGGACCAGATGTACCTAACGCAGGTAGTGTGCTGGAATTGTACGTCGGCCGGAATTTAAACTCACAACATTCGCATTGTAGACCAGCACGCTACCTACTAGCCTACACTCAGGAACTGACGAACATCTGGTTTTAAACTTTTACTTCTTATCTGGTATTCTTCGTACCATGCTTTAATTTATTACAATATAGTACACTATTTACCTTGTAAAATATACTTGTTACGAATGCTGACACAACTGGATTATTCGATAATACGAAAATGCAACAGAATAACATTAAATCAAATAAAAATAGCTGTGTATCATTTCCATATAAGAGGACGTTGCCAAATGAACTCCAATTGTCAATGTAGAATGTTCCTTTTGCTAGAGCAATAAATTAAATTAATATAAAATTTCATAAATGGTGTATGAATAATGTTACTTACTTCCCGACGAATAACTATCGAATTCACAATCCAGCAATATTTCGGTAAAAGATCGTTCCTTTATAATATAGTCCAAATCCTTTATGCTCTGGAAAAAAAATGACAATATTATCCAGCATTAATCGAAATTTTTATCGAGCCAATTTTCTTACTCTTTACCCTAGTCATAAATAATGAAATGTACAAATGCCGAAAAGCAATATCTGTCTATCGAAAGTAAATACAGTCAAAGTTCCATAACTCGAATCACCATTCTCCACAAAAATAGTTCGACTTATAGAGACTTCGAGTTATCGAGTTAGAACAGTTTATCAAAACCAGCGGATTTATTAAAAGATACTACAATTACTACATATATTCAATTCACATTTTCATTTACTCCATATTAAGTACTACATACTACATAGTTACAGTGGCTTAAAATAATTAGTAATTTGTGGCTGAAAATTTCCTTTCGTTAAGCCTAGTACGCTGTTCGCGTGGAATGAAATTTTCGTATGAAAAATTGTTATTGGCGAAGGCCTACGTGAAAAATTCCATCGCCTTTTCCACTTTGCAGTACGCTGATTGCCGTAGAATAGCCGAGAAATAAGTGTGGTTTGCTATTGTAACACAGATGGCTCTGGAAACTCTCCAAATTTTTTCCACGCGTATTTTAATGATCGTAGCGTTAAAAGTCGAGTGAAAAAGTGACAAGCGGAATTCGACATTTTGTTTTTGTACTGAAGCGATCCATTTCAATTTTTTATGTGTAATTATTTACGTTTCTCTGACACAAAATAACTAGGCTCTGTAAAAATTTTGTGAAAAAAATTCTGCAAAAAATGTCATAAATTTAATCCGAAATGTTACAGATTCGTGCGTAATAATGAACACATAGCTGGAAGATACAAAATGGGCTCTCGGCTATGAAAGAAGTAATATGGAAGGGCACGCTTTTAATAAAATGATCCGGGCGGCAAATTAACTTAAACCGGCGCTGCAGGGAAGGGATAGCATTAGTAATAAACTTGCGTTTCCCGAAACGGAGTGCTGCTAGTCACGGGTTTGCACAGAGACCTAAACTGGAAGTAATTTTCAAAGTTATGAATTCTGACCGGAGTTTTTCTGGTACCACGAGTGTGACGGAGCTCATGGAAGGTTTCATCCAATCCACGGCAATGGAAGATGGCCCTTCGGGAGTATCGTGGTGGTTGTGGTTACTGGCCACAGCGCGGGCAGAGCTTTTACTAGTTCGGCGTGGATTGCGTTTTTCAACTCAGTGCCATGATCGAAAGATTGTAATAGCAGAGATCTAGATAGGTCTCGCATCCAGCAGTATGACTGTCGAACCTGCATTTGGTATAGATTGCGACCTCATGATTATTAATGATTGTCGTTGTTGTGTATTACTCTCGCATCTGTAGCCTAGTACGCTGTATGAATGAAATTTTTGTATGAGAAATCATAGTTGGCGAAAGCCTACGTGAAAAATTTCATCTTCGTTTCCACTGTGCGGTACGCTGTTTGCGTTGAAATAAGTGTGGTTTGCTATTGTAACACAGATGGCTCTGGAAACTCTCCAAATATTTTCCACGTGCATTTAAATGATCACAGAGTAAAGCCTAGTACGCTGTTGAAGTGAAATGAAATTTTCACTCGTCTCCACAAAAGTAAGTTAAATCGTGCGTGAACATTTTTTTTCACAGATTTATTGTTTTCGCGGGGAGAATTGAAATTCAGTTATTTTGTGTCAGAGAAACGTAAATAATTACACATAAAAAATGAAATGGATCGCTTCAGTACAAAAACAAAATGTCGAATTCCGCTTGTCACTTTTTCACTCGACTTTTAACGCTACGATCATTAAAATACGCGTGGAAAAAATTTGGTGAGTTTCCAGAGCCATCTGTGTTACAATAGCAAACTACACTTATTTCACGGCTATTCCACGGCAGTCAGCGTACTGCAAAGTGGAAAAGGCGATGGAATTTTTCACGTAGGCCTTCGCCAACAACAATTTTTCATACGAAAATTTCATTCCACGCGAACAGCGTACTAGGCTACAGAGTTAAAAATCGAGTGAATTGGAAAAATATTCAGTAAGTCGGTTCTAGATTTTTCATCCTTTTTTTATTAATTTATTGTCTTTATTTAGAAAAATTACAATGGATACAGTATTCGCATCCAGAAGTGCCGACAAAAAAAGGATCAAGACTTTTTCGACCAACGAGAAAAAGTCTTTAGCGAATTTAATACACAACAAGGAGGCAATATGGAAATTAGGAAGTCAGCTTCACAAAAACCAGATTTTCAAACATTTTATTTGCAATCTGCAGATACTTATATCTGAGCTAAAACGGCCCTTTGTTTTCCGTCCTTGTAAATACGGGTTAACTCTAATAGAAGGTCGAGCCTTCCTTTTACTTTTGGCCATCATAGTTAAAAATAATGACGATGAAGCGATAACCGCATCGTCAATTGCGTAAAAATCCATTTAAATTTTTTTTGAGTAATTACTTACGTTCCTCTCACACAAAATAACTGAATTTCAATTTTCTCCGCGAAAACAATAAATCTGTCAAATAATTTTTTCACCCACGATTTAACTTACTTTTGTGGAGACGAGTGAAAATTTCATTTCATTTCAACAGCGTACTAGGCTTATACTTGTAAAGATTATTGTATTGCCATTGCGGAGTCCTGTATTGAATAAAATAGTCAATTGATCACTAGCAGTTTAAGAGATGAGATCAAACATTAATGTCTTCACAATAACAATCCGTGTTGCTAAAGACAACCGTAGCTTGAAGACCTAGCGTCAGATATTAAACAAAACAAGACATGGTTCTATTCTCGGTAGCTTAAGGCCTACGTCTCTTCCGAAATATAAGATCGTTCACAGAAAAGAAGAAAAAATACGAGTTATCTGCGATTTGAAAATTCCCCGCTCTGTGCTGGAACCAGGTGTCCAAACTCTAATAAGACAGAGTCCGGTTTTTCAAATTTAACGGTTACGCAGAAATCCAAAGCTATGAGTATCTTGTTCTTTGCTTTTCATAGAGTAACTCTAATCTAGAGTATCGCATGATTGGGCATTATGACCAATCATACTTTCTCATTTTTAAGCGAAGAAAAAATGTATTGTTGTGAGCTAGGGGTTCGCCGGGATTTCAAGTAAAATACAATTCGTTTAAAAATAAGGGTTAATTTATTTATTCGCACCTTTTACTTAATTCGCAGTTTAACTTAATCCGCCTATTTGGCACTACCGCCGCGTTTCGCTTGCACTGGTTCGCGTCTCGATCATTAAAATGAATGACTGCAGACTGAAAGCTTCGTGCTTTTATATACTTTCCCCCTGTTCTCGAAGCTTCTGTCGTGGATGTTTTCGGGTGTATGTCTCAACTATACTGGAGAGTTCTAGATCTTTAATTACCTACATTTTGGAGTATACGGTTCTATAGGGTGTATGTCTAGACCATACTGGAAGGTTCTAAATCTTTGATTCCCTACCTTTTGGAGTATACTGTTCCGGTGTATGTCTAGACTATACTGGACGGTTCTAGATCTTTGATTATGGCTTTTTACTTATTAGGGGACTGTTCTGGCATATTCGGGAAAGATCAATAGTGCGTGGTTACCAGATCTATAACAGTAACTTCTTAATGTGTTTGAGTGAAACGAAATATTTTTCGGTTTTTAGTTTTGTAATATAAATTTGAAGGAAACTGAAAGTTTATCTAATATCGGCAAATCTAAGCCATATGCATATTTGTTTTAAATAGTTATTTGATGTCAACCGTTTTCTTGAGTGAGCTGGAAAATGTTGTTCAACTGATTCTCCGAAAGAAGTACACTTGTCTAACATGACATTTCTTCTTCAATGGCACTACAGCCCAAATCGTTCCCTGGCCTCCTGACCTCCTGACCTTCATGTTCCTTATTATTTATTTTTTTATTTACTATTGTAGAAGGGTTGTTAGGACAAACCTCTACCCACGAATTTTTCATTTGCGTAGATTGAGGTGTCCTAGATATACCCAAGCATGCAGCGTGCTGGAGTTATATGTCGATCGGGATTTGAACTCACTACCTTCGCATTGTAGTCCAACACGCCACTCACTAGGCTACACTCTAGCTCAACATGACATTTGGCATTTGTATATTTATATTGTCTATGCTCTAGTGTAGATATTGAGGAAAATCGTAATGTTTACTTACATGATCAATAAAAGCACAAAAAAATCTATTCACATTGCTATAAGCTGCCGACGTTTTCTCCAGCGGATAATCTAAGCTTTTATTTTGCGAAAACTCCTTTTCGAAATGAGTTTGTGATATACTAACTGCTTTTTGAAATGGAGTCAATAGTTTCTCATAATAAACTCTGAAAATAATATAAAATGCATAATTTAATCGTAAAGAAAACTCTCAGGAATATTCATTGTCGAAATTCGAAAAATATTTCAACAAGAAATGAGTAAAGTATTTACCTTAAATCCATCGGAACAAGAATAATATAAGTTTGGTTGTCGGATCCAGTTAGTAGTCCTCTTTTGCCGCACATACTCTGAGCTTCACGTTGCAATTGAATTATCATAGACGACATATCGGTATCAGAAAATCCGTGCGGGGATCTCCCATGAATATAGAATCCATAGGAATCGTGAAGAAGTAAAAATACGGAGATATTGGCCATTGAACAAACATCGATGAACTGCTGTAGAGGATTTCCATATATCCTTTCTACTACTAGAAAATGCAAACAAATTTGTCCTGCATAAAGCACAAGCTGAAGTAGTATTAGAATCGCCAATTTTAAAGTTTTGTCCCTAGTTTCCAGGCTGAAATTCGAATTTCCTATCTTCAAAGAAGAAAAATTGTGACTATAGAAAATAGTCTCGCGTTTTGTGAACAATTAAATTCTTACTTCCAGGCAAATTATTAGTGAAATACTTTGAACCAAAACTGAAGTTTTCCGTTTAGCCGATATTTTGATCCATTCATTTGCTACGAAAAAGTTGCGCCATGCTGAAACTGATTCACTACATGTGGTTCGAACCTGAAATTTAACGCTATTTTAGAAAAGTGGTTCTGGAATTGATTTATAAAGTAAGTTTATCATTTCGTATTGATTCTCCCGAATAAAACTCGAAAAACAAAAATTGCAACTACGTATTTAACTACAACGCGATATCAATTACGAACCGAAAACTAAGGAAATTCACAAAAAGTCTTAACTTACACTGGAACAAACCGATGGGGTCTCTAAATTACTTCGAACCGTAGATGGCGCGTCATATCCTTTTGGTCGTTCCCAATCAATAAAGAATATATCGGCATGAACGATTCTCCAATAATAGGCTGTTAAATAAATAGTCTGAAATCGAATTTATACAGTTTTCATTGCTAATTAAATCCTAATACAATTATTTCAGGAACCCACCTTTAAAATGAACGCAACTATAAGAAGCACATCGATATAGTGTTGCTGTTGTTGAATTGGCATTAGCAATTTGACAGTATTCTGTCCAGTAAAAACGAAAAATGCATAGAAACATACAATCATAGCTACACTAAAAAATGCATTCGCACAATTCGAAAACAGGAATAAGACGAATTGACAGAGCGCTGAAAAATCATAATACTCCTTATTTTGTCGCGTCTTATAATTGAATGTCCGTAGAATGGAAAATGCCAAGCCAAGAGCAGTTGCAAGTGGCAAAAATAGCTCAAAATAAAAATGTAAATTTTGTGTTTTCATAAACCGAACACCAAACCTATAATTGTATTCGTAATTCAACGTATTATTCGGATTAATTTCAATAGTTGTATAGTGTAGAATTATAAATGGAGAAGTTATTCGATTTTCGTCTTTTATAGTCAAGTCGATGTGGAAGCTATCGATATAACGAATCATTTTGAATTCTATTAATTTCGTTGAATCGACATAGTTTAATGGAAGTTGAGATATTCTAGAAGGAGTCGTTTCGGAATCGAAAAGCTGAAATCGTTTTACCAATTGCCAATCTGAAGGATTATGACCCTGAAAATTCAATGAAGAAGATAAATCTAAAAGTTTTATATGAAACTTAAAATCACACTTACCTCGTTAATAGAGTAAGCATTTCGAACTAGTAGTGGTACTTGTTGTAAATATGAAACACTCTCGATAGTGTAATTCAAAAATATGCTATAAAAATGATTTCCAATTTCGGTTTTACCCATTTCGATTAAATGATCCAAAGTAAATTTACAATTTGCATTATAATTTTGTGCAAATTTATAAGAATTATATTCGGAAAGGATGTTTCGATGACACATGTTTACGCTATGTGGTGATAATTCTCCGATTTTGTGAATTTTACCATCCAAAGTGTAGACAACCATTACAAATTTTAAAAAATTTGACTGAAATTTAAAGTTTTATTAAAATATAAATTCAATATGTACTCACATTTAAAAAGAAGGTATTAGGGGAACTAGGGGCAGAACGGGGTATTAAGTTGACTAAAGCGATTAATTCCGATCTGTTTTACTGTAAGAACATTTTTAACAAAAACTGCAGTCAGAACATTCTATTTTGCGCTAATACACTCTATATTACAGTATGGTATTATAGCTTGGGGGAGCGCTGCTGTATCAAACATGAGACCATTGGAAATTATGCAAAAAACTTTATTAAAAATATTACTGAAGAAGCCGCGTAGACATAGCACAGTTCTTTTATTCTCCATAATAAATGTACTCAGTGTTGATAAGATTTTCGATATCATTGCTACTATTCAAACATATAAGGATTTTAAACTAGGACAAATCACGATAAATACTAATGCCACACGTAATGGCACTATCAAAGAATTAACACTACCACGAAAGAAAACTACCTTAGGACAAAGTCATTATTCTTATAGAGAAATTAAACTATTTAATAATTTGCCAAATTTCATTAGAACCTCGGATAGTCTTATGAATTTTAAATTATATATAAAGCGCTACTATTATACAGAAATTATAAATTAGAATAACAGAACCACAGAATTTTGAACACATCTTTAATTGAACACATATGAATATGATATATGAATATGAATTTTTGTTTCATTGTTTATAGTTTTTTTTAGTCTTTTAAGTAACATATTACATCTAAACAACTGAAAATTGTAAATTCTTAAAGTGAAAATATTTTAAAAAGAAATCAGGCTGGAGCTTTTAATACAATTTGAAAATGACATTTCAATGAATACATAGATGGAAAAAGCGTTGGTAGCAGAGTGGATAGCATGCTGCTCTTCGTTTTAAAGGTCGTGAACGTTTATATTGCTGCAAAAGATTTTAAAGTAAAAAAAAACAATCAAAGTTCCCTTCGTGTCTTGGATCGTAGAGAATACGTCTGTCATATTGGTCAGAGTAACCCAGTAGACTTAAACACGGAAAACTGTTTTTAGTTACAAAAAAAGTTATTTTATATTTTTTTTTTAACTTTCTTGCCTCATTTCAAACGATTTTTCTTAGTTTATCGAAATAATGCCTCGCAGAAAATCAAACACAGGTCGTAGTACTCGCGGATCGAAAGCGGTTCAACGAGTAATAGCTAATCAAACTGAGGTAGAACGAGCATCAGCAACCGAGCGACACAGACAAAGAATGGATCAAATACGTGTCAAGAAACAGCGGAACGACGTGCAGCCAGACTTGAAGATGCACGTTTGCGAGCACGACGATCGCGTTATGCAGCTTCAGATCAGAGTCGATTTGACCGGAATGAACGCGAAAGGCTGATCAGCGTCAAATATGACAACGTGCTCAGCAATCACGCGATTAAAATCGCCTTGCGTTCCGGTACAATCCAGCTATTGATTGTAGTTTGAGCCAGCATGTTCTCATCGGCACTATGACGAAAGTGTGTCCTCATTGCAAGGCTCTGAAATTTAATGGAGAAACGACAGGAATGTGTTGCGCCGGTGGAAAAATTAAACTTCCTCAACTTGGAGAACCACCAGAGCCATTGAAAACTTTTCTTGCTAGATATACAGCCGAATCAAAGCATTTCCTATCGAACATCAGAAAATATAATTCATGCTTCCAAATGACATCGTTCGGTGCAGAAACTGTAACCGCTCAATTCATGCCAACTTTCAAAGTGAAAGGACAAATTTATCATAGGGCCGGCTCCCTGCTTCCGTTCTCAGATGATGAACATAAATTCCTGCAAATGTATTTTATAGGTGATGCCAATATTGAATTGAATGCACGCTGCGGAATTACTACCGGCATAAAAAAGGCCATTGTTTCCCAACTGCAAGAGCTTCTTCACGAAAAAAATAATTTAGTGCGTTTGTTTAAAACATCAATTGACATGATGCCATACACACAAGATTGTTATTCATGCTGACAAAACGCCTTCTGGAGAACATGTGCGAAGATTCAATGCTCTAACTATAGACGAAGTGGCAATTGTTATAGTTGGAGATCAATTTCAACCTAGAGATATTGTTCTTCATCGCAGAAATAACCAATTAACAAAAGTTGCAGAAACTCATCGATGTTACGATGCACTGCAATATCCAATCATTTTTTGGGATGGTGACGATGGATATCACTTCAACGTTAAGATGATAAGTCCAGTCAGTGGCGAAGAAACAAATAAGAAATGTAGCGCAATGAACTATTATTCATATCGATTAATGATTCGAGAGAATGAAGAAAATCACATTTTGAAATGCCGTCAATTGTTTCACCAATACATCGTAGATACATATGTATGCAAAAATCGAAACAGAGCGATTGATATTCATCCGTTTGAATCAAACGAAGCTTCGTCTTGAAGAATACGTTCATTTGCGAGATGCAGTTGTAAATGACGGTAATACAACTAATGTTGGAAGACTGATGATTTTGCCATCTCCATATACAGGAAGTCCGCGTCATATGCATGAGTATGCTCAAGATGCAATTGCGTATGTTCGTAACTACGGGCGTCCAGACTTATTCATCACATATACATGTAATCCTGCTTGGGACGATATACAAAAGCTCTTACTTCCTGGGCAATCATCGGTGGATAGGCATGACATCACAGCACGTGTTTTCAGACAGAAGCTGAAATCACTGATGGATTTCATGATGAAACATGAAGTATTTGGGTCCGTTCGCTGTTGGATGTACTCAGTGGAATGGCAAAAGAGAGGATTGCCTCATGCGCATATACATATTAATCTGGCTGTATACCAAAATCACTTCAAACGAAATCGACGATGTAATATGTACCAGATTTCAATGTCGATAAGGATTTGCAAGAAGTTGTGACGAAAAATATGATACATGGACCTTGCGGTACAATGAATCTAAACTCACCGTGCATGATTGACGGAAAATGCTCTAAGAGATATCCTCGAGCATTATTATCTCACACAGTTACAGGAAACGATGAATATTCCTTATACAGAAGAAGATCAGTAGAAGATGGCGGTAAATTAGTAACCATGCAAATGCGGTGGGTTGTTCCATATTCGCCTTTGCTATCAAAAATATACAAAGCGCACATAAACGTGGAATACTGTAACTCCGTTAAATCAATCAAATACATCTGTAAGTATGTCAATAAAGGAAGTGACATGGCAGTTTTTGGCGTACAACCTGAAAGAAGTGATAGGAACGCGGTCGTACATATCGATGAAATCGCCCAGTATCAGGCTGGAAGATACATAAGCAGCAATGAAGCTGTATGGCGAATTCTTTCATTTCACATACATGAGAGAAGTCCAGCTGTTGTTCACTTAGCAGTACATCTAGAAAATGGACAACGCGTTTATTTCACAGCTGCAAATGTGCAACAAATTGCCCTGAATCCACCGGCTACAACGTTAACTGCTTTCTTCACATTATGTCAAAATGACGCATTTGCGAAAACACTGCTGTATTCGGAAGTGCCTACGTATTACACATGGAATGCGAGTACAAAATCATTTCAACGACGCAAACGAGGGGAGCGAGTCGACGGACAACATGGTATATTCAAAGAAACTACGATAGGCAGACTGTACACCGTGCATCCCAATCAAGATGAGTGTTTCTTTCTTCGCATGCTGTTGGTAAATGTGCCCGGTCCAACGTCTTTCCAGCAATTGAAAATTGTCAACGGTGTCACATATGACACAGTGTATGTCAAGCTCTGAATTTATTAGAGAACGATCGACACTGGGATGTATGCATTAGAGATGCGTGCAAGACGTCACATCCAAATCAAATTCGTGCATTGTTTGCAATCATATTGACCGCCTGCTCTCCTTCATCTCCAACAGAGCTATGGGAGAAATATAAATCAGCGATGGCTGAAGATATTTTGCGTCGAATACGCGAAGAAAATTCAAATATGAACATGGATTTCACAGCAGAAATCTATAACGAAGCGTTTATAATGATTGAAGATTTGAGCTTACAAATCGCGAACAAAGTTCTCAATCAATTGGGAATGAACTCACCGAATCGTTCTGCTACTGCTTCGTTCGATGTAGAATTGCGTCGTGAACAAAATTACAACACGGGTGATCTTCGGTCGTATGTGCAATCAAATATTCCTAAGCTAATGCTTCAGCAAAAAGGCATTTACGATCAAATAATGCAAACTGTCAATAATGGGGTTGGAGAAATTCTCTTCTGAGATGCGCCAGGAGGAACAGGTAAAATGTTCCTAATTAAATTGATTCTGGCAACAATTCGATCCCAAAATGACATAGCCTTAGCTCTTGCGTCGTCCGGAATAGCTGCAACATTGCTACCAGGTGGAAGAACTGCTCATTCCGCTTTGAAATTACCGTTGAACATGCAATTCATCGAAAACCCTACGTGCAACATTTCAAAAGCATCCGGCATGGCAAAAGTATTGCAGAAATGCAAACTTATTGTTTAGGATGAATGCACAATGGCACATAGAAAATCTCTCGAGGCTCTTAATCGATTGTTGCAAGATTTTCGTGGAAACATTAGACCGTTTGGGAACGCAATAATATTGCTTGCAGGAAATTTCAGGCAAACATTACCTGTAATTCCATGATCGACACCAGCGCACGAAATAAATGCTTGCCTCAAATACTCTACTTTGTGGCGACACGTAAAGACGTTAAAATTAACTACAAATATGCGTGTCCCCTTGCAAAACGATCGATCAGCTGAGATATTCTCACATCAATTGCTGGAAATTGGGAACGGAAAGATGCCGGTTGATCTAACCTCCGGACGAATTTCATTGCCTCATAGCTTCTGCAATTTAGTGATGTCAAAAGAAGAATTGGTTGAAAAAGTATTTCCAAATATTCAAACCAATTATAAAAACTACGATTGGCTGAGTGAACGAGCTATTCTTGCCGCCAAGAACAAAGACGTGAACGAAATCAACAATATTACTCAGTTTAACATTCAAGGTGAGGTAGTAACATACAAGTCAGTCGACACTGTTGTGGAAGCAGATGAAGCGGTTAATTATCCAACCGAATTTTTGAATTCGCTCGATCTGCCAGGAATTCCACCGCACGTACTGCAATTGAAAATTGGCGTGCCAATTATCATGTTGCGAAACATCAATCCACCAAAGCTTTGTAACGGTACGAGGCTTGTAGTAAAAAAAGTAATGACCAACGTAGTAGAAGCAACAATTTTGACAGGACCATTCAAAGGTGAAGATGTCCTCATCCCTCGCATTCCTATGATTCCAACGGATATGTCATTTCTATTTAAAAGATTGCAATTCCCAATTCGATTGGCGTTTGCAATCACCATCATTAAAGCTCAGGGTCAATCTTTTGAATTATCCGGCTTAGATCTACGCACGGATTGCTTCTCACATGGATAATTGTATGTTGCGTGTTCTAGAGTCGGCAAACCAGATAATCTGTATATATGTACAAATAATGGGACTGTAAAACATAGTGTTTACCCACAAGCACTGTCAAATTAAACATGTATATTTTAAACGTGTGCTTTCTGTTTTCTTTCTTTTAATTTTAACTAGATTGAGCCACAGCAACGCGTGGCCGGGTACAGCTAGTAATGTAATAATTATAAATATACAATAATATCGTAAGAAAACAAAAGAACAGTATTTTTGTTTTTAAAAACAGAAAATAATGTCATTTGCTCCACTCTGCCCCGGGCTCGGGTCAGGAAGGGGTGGTAAGGGCAAGTATTTTTAAAAACATATAAAACTAGTGGAAATACAGAAAAAATAAGTTTCCTCGCTATTTATGTTTTAGTTTTTAGTTGTTATAACGGCTTAATTACAATTTTCGTTGATTGTGTCCTTTTTTTTAACCTATTCACAAAATTTACACACTAGGACAGCCTCATAATTTTTGCTATCTATTCCCGCACAGGAGTTGAGTGCCCAATTTTTGCACATAGAACAAGCGACCCAATCTTCGACATTGAGTAAAATTCGCCGCACTATAAATATTCACAGTCAGCATAAGGTACTTTCCCATTCTGCCCTACCCATTCCGCCCTACCCATTCCGCCCTACCCATTCCGCCACAGGGACACGATTCAGGTTAGGAAGGTAAGGCTTCTCGAGAAAGATACGTAAATAAACGTTTAACTACATGAAACTAAAGACAATTAAATATACTCCAAGCATCCCAACGGGAAGTAAGATAAGCGCTCGCAAAAGAAGCAAGAATGAAGCGCTTCCTTACAGCCGATCTGGAAGCAAGAAAAAGTGCTTGCCTAGAAGCAAGTTTTGAAGCGAGTAGGGAGCTCTTCTTTTATTCCTGTCACAAGCATACGAAAAATGTCTTACCAAATACCTGTTTTACTGCGGATAGGAAAAAAGGACACGTGTTCTTTTCGGGGAAAACAAATGTTTTGACTTTCACGATTTAGTTGAGAGATTGAGGAGATAATTAGAGAAGGGAAATTGAAAAGGTGAAGTTGAATTGAAAAGTGAAGCGTAAAGTTGTAAAATGAATACTACTACTACTAACTCTGTCCTTCTAAACTGGTCAGTGCAGTACCAATAATGCGTTTTTTAATCTCAAATGTAGTGCTTTTCATTCACTATGCTTAAAGCAGTGCAAGTGGAGCGATTCTCATTCACTGCTCGAAGCAGCACTAATCAAGCGCTTCTCATTCACTGCTCGAAGCAGCACTAATCAAGCGCTTCTCATTCACTGCTCAAAGCCGTGCAAATGAAGCGCTTCTTTTAGCGGACATGCCTATGTTAAAAATAAATAAAGCAGGGTGTACAAATGAAGCGCTATTGAGCTCTAAAAGAGAGCTTCATCATCACTCCTGGAGCGCTCTTTTTCCTGTTGGGTATGTATTCCTTGTCGTGGTTACAAAATCATCAGTAGATTAAAAAAAGGAGCAAAAAAACAGAATGAAAACTTCACACATCAACTCTCATGAAAACTAGATTAACACGACTTTCTTAGTTAAGCAGTAACAGGTTTGTCTAATTCTACTTATTGCCCCTTGCTGGCAGTACCTTCTTGACACCGAAAAATGTTGAACTTCATTCCGTTTCGGTACCCCGTTGTGCCCCGGGTTCCCTTATAGTTTCTTCTAGTTTTCGATTATTATGATTGACACACGACGCGAGTTAAAATATTTTAACTTTCGATTTTGATAGAAATAGGTTTAATTATCTTTGGGTAATGAATTTAGTAATTTCGAAAAGAACAATAATGTATTTTTATACACGTCGTGTATTGATGGTATTACAGATTATAATATAGTTTATTGCAAAGATGAGGAATCTTAACTATATAGAGTTCCTCCATGTAATACGAAGAAGGCTCTTTAGTACAGTTTGGCTCAAAATTCAAAATCGACATCATTGAGAATACATGACGAGTATCGTAAGTATCGTTTCATTTTTAATCGCAGGAGTTACAAGAGTTAAGGGTAAGTAAAAGCGTTTATATTTATGTAGATTTTTAACTGAAAAAGCCTAATCAAAAGGATATCGCCCGTAATTTCTGTAATATGTCTGATATCTGTGTTGACACGCTAAAGTTAGGGAAAGGCATAACAGGATTACGGTTGCGCATAAAGACCAATCATACAATACTTCAGATAGAAATTTATATGATCTTAGACATCTTCTCCATCGGCGATTTGGCTCTGAGTAACACCATCTGGAGCTAGGGTGTAGCCTAGTTGGTAGCGTGTTGGTCTACAATGCGAAAGTCGTGAGTTCAAATCCCAGTCGACGCATAATTCCAGCACATTGTCTGTTTGGGTATACTTTGGTTACCTCAATCTATGAAAATGAAAAATCTGTAGATAGAGGGTTGTTTGAGGGGCTAACCACCCTTTCACAATAAATAAAAAACATAACAGGGCTACGATTGCGCGTAAAGCGCAATCTTACGATACTCTAGATGAAATAGAATTTTTGTGATCCCAAGAAATTTTGTATGGGGAGTGTTAGAAGAGATGATAGCATTGAACTAATTTTTTCGACATCATGCTAAAGTAGCTATGAAAATGTTTTATACAAAATGCTTACTCCAAAAAATGAATGGGAACTGAGAAAATTAGTGAGTTTAATTTAGTGAAAATGTGCAGTTTGTATGGGAGGTGGTAGAACTAGTGCCATTCATACTTTTCAAGAAAATCGATTTTTTGTGAAGTTGTGAAACTGTGTCATATTGTATGGGAGGGGGTAGAAGTAGTGAAGCAAATCAAATATTTTTTTTCTCGTCTTAGTAATAATATTAATTAAATATTTATTACAAAATATGAGCTCAACAAATGTTATATGTTCTGAGAAAATCGGCTTAGAGCATTTCAGGATAAAGTGTAGTTTGTATGGGAGGGGGTGGAAGGAAAGGGAGGAAGCAAATGATTTTTGTACTGTAGATTTAAATCATTAAAAAAGTAATATATACCAAAATTGAGACCAATAGCTTTTATACTTTTTGAGTAAATCCATTTATTGTCAAATTGCGAAATTGTGTCATTTTGTATGGGAGGGGGTAGAAGGAGTGAAACTAATCATCTCATTTTTTTTGACCTTACTAACAATTTTAAATAAATATTTGGTGCACAGTTTCAGCCCGCTGAATTTTATAAGCACTGAGGAAATTGGCTTAGAGTAATTCATGATAAGTACAGTTTGTATGGGAGGTGGTAGAAGGAGGGGGAGGACACGCACAATTCTTATATGATAGATTGATATTATCATAAAAGTAATATATTCTGAATTTCAGGCCAATAACTTTTATACTTTTTGAGCAAATCCGTTTATTGTCAATTTGCGTAATTGTGTCATTTTGTATGGGAGGGGGTAGAAGGGGTCGAGCGATTTGGCCCGTTCACGAACTTGACCTTACTTTTTTGTCAAAAACGACGTGTACAAAATTTGAACTTTCTAGCTCAACGCGTTCTCAAGCTAGAGAGCGCACGGACGGACGGACGGACAGACGGACGGACGGACGGACGGACGGACGGACGGACGGACATCCGGTTTTGAGATTTTTGAGTGATAATATTAACTTCTGTATCATTCATTTTTTTCTCCGAGCCTTATTTTTTGGCGTTACAAACCTTAGAGCGAACTTATAATACTCTCAGATTCCATTTAGAGTATAAAAATGTTAAGGAACCTGAAGGTCAGGAGGCTAAGGGCCGGATTTGAGCTGTGGTGCCAAGAAGAAGAACACCATCAGGGGAAACGCAAGATGTTTTGTGATGACTCTTGTGTGGAAAAAGTGTGAACATTTGTCGGGTACTACAAAACTCCACAAATATTTCACCGATTTCGGGTCTCTTAATCTCATTCGACCAAAGGGTCACCATGCTTCCCCATGACGTGTTCTAGTCCAGTGTTGTCAGTGCCAACTTGGGCGTTCAAATTTCCTGAGATATAATAATATCACCTCTTGGAACAATAAAACTGCTCTTTGTTAACAGGTGCTGCGGCATTAATTGGTACCTAGACTGCAGAATTGTTACGATCCTCTATACTATGCATCATTTAGGTGTTGTGTTTACTCTAAATTCTCTCAAATCCACACATAAACATGCATAGAAAAGTAAAATTGCGAATAGGCAGTCGATACAATCATTGTATTCGTATAATGTAATTACAGGAGACGCTACGGCCTTCCTTTCCCACTAGCCATGCCTGTTACCACCCCACCACTATCTATACATATAAATATAATATAATTGTAGTGTCTGTCTGTTATTTGTTTATAAGTTAGTGTTTTGCTTTATTTAAACAATAACTAAGCATAAAAACACGTTCTTGAAAATGTTGTCTGTCTGTCCGGGTTTAAATCAACAACATAACAGAATTATGATTAAAGTCCAATTATATGATACTCTAGATGAAATAGGAAAGAGTTTATTGTACTGGCAAATATGTCTCAAATTCTTTCGAATAGTGACTTTTGCATGGGAGGTGGTAAAAGCAGAGAGGGGAGGTTTGTAATTTGTGTATGTAACACCGAAAGTTGTATACAAAATGTTTCATGCCGAATATAAAGTTTGTAGCTTTCATAATTTTGAAGGAAATTGAACAATTTTTGTATGAATTTATCGCATTTGTGTGAGAGGCAGCAGAGAAAGTGGGAAGTTTTGGGTGATTTTGAACCTGCTTATCAACATCCTAATCACATTACTTTGCTACAATTTTAAAGTCGATAGCTCTCATATGTTCGAAGGGGAAATACTTTTATTGAATTTCCAATAAAAAAAATTGTATAGGAGGTGGTAAAAGGAGTGAAGCGAATATCATATTTTTCTTAGCATTTATTGCAATTATCAAGGGGCAAATTCTCGCAAAAATTGTAAGTTTGCACTTTTCCTAGTTTCAATGAAAATCGACTAAATGCATTTACCAAAATTGAGCATTTGTATGGGAGGGGGTACAAGGAGTATTCAAATCAAAAGCTTATTTTTCGACATCAATGATATTTTTCTCAAAGCTTGGTGTAGCCTAGTGGGTAGCGTGTTGGTCTTGTAATGCGAAGGTCGTGAGTTCAAATCCCGGTCGACGCAATATATATGTAATTCCGGCACATTGCCTGCTTGGATATACCTTGGTTACCTCAATCAACGAAAATGAAAAATTCGTACAAAGAGGGTTGTGCGAAGGGCTAACAACCCTTCCACAATAAGTAATAAAAAAAAATTTTAAGGAACCTGAATGTCAGGAGGCCAAGGTCCGATTTGGGCTGTAGCGCCATTGTAGAAATAGATACTTTTCTCAAAATTTTAAGTGTATAGCTTTGATGGTTTTGAAGAAAAATAATTTAATTAATATTCCGAAATTCGGTGGATTTAGTATGGGAGGGGGTAGAAAGAATGAGGTTGATAATTTTTTTTTAATGAAGTTGATAATTTTTTCAAAATTGATTGCAATTGTAATAAAAATAATTATGCCAAAAATTGGTTCTTTTAGGTTTGCTAGTTGCAGTAAAAACCGAATAAATGCATTTTTGATAATTGGTAGGGAGTAGAAGGAGTAAGGAGATCAGATCAATATTTTATTTGATTTTCAAATTTTCATACTTTGACCTAATTATTAAGTTAATAGCTGAAATAGTTTCGGAGGAAAATCAATTTCTATAAATTTCATGAAAATTGTATGGAAGGTGGTAGAAGAAGTTGAGGGATGTGGCCCGTTCACAAACTTAAAGTTACTTTTTTGCTGAAAATCACTTATGACATTTCACCATGATTGGTTAAAGCTTTCGAGAATGATGTTGTAGACAGACGCACAGACAGATGGACAGTCAGATGGGCAGGGGTCACTCGGAGTCGTGGTTCATGAGCGACAACAAATATTTCTGTACCCTTGGCGACTCTGTGCGAGTATTATTTCTTAGCGTTATAAACGGTAAGGCAAACACAATATACTCTCAGATTTTATTTAGATTATAAACAGCTGAACCGATTATGATAAAATTTTGTTTGTTTGTTTGTTAGGTATACTTAGAAGCGTAATCAGATTTTGAATTTATTTCAAACCCCCACTCCTTCTACCCTCTCCCATACAATTTGGCATTTAGAATATGTTATTTTTATCATAAATGTGATCTATGATATAAAAGAATATTTGAATTCTTGCACTCCTTTTACCACCTCCCATACAAACTGCACTTTATCATGAAATACTATATACCAATTTTCTCAGACCGTATAACATTTAACGAGCTTTCACTAAATCCTTTATTACAATTATTATTAATATCGGAAAAAAAATAAACGGACTACCTTCTCCCCTTCTACCACCTCTCATACAATTTCACAACTTTCCAAAAATTAGATTTTCATGAAAATTATAATCTGCAATTTGAAATAAATCAATTGCCTGATGATTATAGTTGCTTCTCAAAAAATCACTAAGAATCCCCCACTCTTACCACATACAAACTGCATAATTTCACTAAATCCAATACAATAATTTGCTCAAAACCTATTCAATTTTTGAAGCTTAAATTTGCTACAAAACATTTTTATGGCTACTCTGGCATGATGTGAAACCAAGGAGGATATATAAAAGGAGTACCTGATAGTCTGTCTCATGTGGGAATATTTTTTGATTCGGAAATTTTCGAAAATTGTGTCCAAGCTTAACTTGGCTTCAAACTTTTACAAAAAAAAATACCATAATTTGTATTATCTCTTAGTTGCTAATATTCAGTCAGCAATAAACTAATTTTCAGTGCAATGAAGGTTGCTGTTTCATTTCAGAAAATTTTATTTTTTCAATTTTTATTAGTTTTGGTTTGTGTTTAAGCTAAGCACTTTAGCAACGGACAATTTAACGCGGAACAGAGATAGTTACTTTGGGTTTAAGTATGCCAAACAAGGATAGCGAAACAATTTTTTTCGAAAATTTGACAACTGTTTCGAACAATTTATCGTGGGAAAGAGTTAGTTGCAATATTTTTAAGTGTGGCAGACAAAGATAGCGAAACGATTTTTTTCGAAAAATTTCGAGCATTTCGGTAGTAAGGGAGGGAAATACATTCATTCCCATTTTGCTTACAAGGCAAAGCATGCTCATAGTCACTCCTTTTTATATATCCTCCTTGTGTGAAACAGATTGAATTGAAAATATGACAGCATTGATGTCACTCTTTCTACCACTCCCCATACAAAATTTCTTAAGATCACAAAGATTTTTATTTCATTTATAGTTTCGTATAATTGGGCTTTACGCACAATCGTGGTCCTGTTATGATTCCGAGCTTAACGTTATTATTTTTTTTTTACTTATTTAACTCAATAAATTTCTTTTGGAATTAACACAAGCTGAACTATTTACAATTCCTTAGCGCTCTTCAATACGTGTATGATCTCATATCACCCGCGTGAGCAAGGGGGTGATTTGAGTATCATGGTTTCATTTTTAATAATTTATGGTTCTAAGTCCAACAAAATACAAAATATTGTGTTCAAAGAGCCATCAGACAAAGGAGAATACACATCCCACATAATGTATTACTAACTATATTCTCAAAAATTGATTATTATTGAGATACTTACGCAGACAATGTTGCGGGGATAGCTAGTACATACAAAATAAAACAATTATTTTAAGGGGAGCAATCCCAAGAGCATTTTCAGTGCAAATTGAGGTACACTTTTCTCAGAAACTACTTGGCCGATTTCGTCCAAATTAAAAAAAAATTTACATGGAAGTTTTTCTAAACCTTCAAAGTTTAATAATTTTCTCGTGCAAGAAAAACCTTGTAAAAAAAGTCATAGTCAAAATTAAAAAAAAACCCCTATACGGTTGATAGCCAGTAGTATCATCTTTCCAACAAAAAAAATCAAGTGGATAGGCTGTGTAGTTTCTTAGAAAAGTGTACCTAAATAATAAAAACACTTCTTTTCAGGAGAAGCAATAAACCCAATAAAAGTTATGTTTCTTAGTTTTTTTTTTAGTTTATTTAACAAATTTGTCTATAAATAATGTAGTAATGTAAAATTGTTGATTATAAAGAAAAACCCGATTTGCCAGTTTAGTGGAATTGGTTGTGGGGGTGGTAATTAGGTCAGTGGGCCGGCGCGGCCGGGGAGTGAGTGCATAACTCCACAAGTTTACATCATTATTTAAACACTTCTACTCATCCAAGAGGGGTGCGGTTTTCGGCAATCGATTTAAAATCCAGTCTACATTATTAATCTATACATAGTAATATAATTGTAGTGTCTGTCTGTTATTTGCTTATAAATGACTATAAGTTAGTCTTTTGAGTTATTTTAGCACTAAATAAGCATAAAACCACATTTTTGAAATTTTTGTCTGTCTGTCTGTCTGTCCGACCGCTTTTCACGCACAAACGGTTCAACCGATTGTAATGAAACTTGCACAGTTTGTTAGGTGTCCATCGGAATGCTTTTGGTTTCATTTCCCTCCCCTCACGCCTTCTACCCCCTCCCATACAAAGTGACTCATTTTCAAAATATATACTAATCAAATTTTCCTGAAAACTATAAAAGCTATTAAATTGAAATTCGGAAGATGTTATTTCTATTATAAATGCAGTCTTCTAATATACAAATTGTTTGAGTTTCCTCACTCCTTTCACCACCTCCCATACAAACTACACTTTTTCATTAATCACCTTACACCAAATTTCTCAGTACGTATAACTTCCATCGAGCTAAAATGTTGTATTAAACCCTTAATTAACATTATTAATAAAATCGGAAAAAAATTAACCGATTACCTTCACACCTTCTACCCCCTCCCATACAATGTGACACAGTTCCACGACTTCACAAGAATTTGATTTTCTTGAAAAGTCTGAATGTTACTGATCTGAAATTTAAAAAATATCAATTGCATGATGATTATAGTTGTTTTTCAAAAAATCACCAAAAACCCCCTTCTCCTTCCACCACCTCCCATATAAACCGCACTTTTTCATGAAATACTCTAAACGATTTTCTCAGTACATTTAAATTTCATCGTGGTAAAAATTTGAACTTAATCCTAAATTAGCATTATTATTAATATCGGGAAAAAAATTAACCGAGTAGCTTCACTCCTTCTACCTCCTCCCATACAATGAGACACATTCCACGACTGTATAACAATTCGATTTTCTTGAAAAGTGTGAATGATACAGATCTGAAATTTAAAGTATATCAATTGCATGATAGTTATAGTTGTTTCTCGAAAAATTATCAAAAACCCCCCACTCCTTCTACCACCTCCCATACAAATTGCACAATTTCATTAAATTCAATGCACTAAGTTTCTCAGTACCTACTCAATTTTTAAATTTTTTTTTTAAATTTGACACAAAACATTTTTATAGCTACTCTAGCATGATGTGAAACAAATTAGTTCAGTACTGTCACCCCTTCTCCCACTCCCCATACAAAATTTCTTAACACCGCAAAAATTTCGATTTCATCTATACATAGTATCGTATGATTGGGCTTTACGCTCAATCGTAGTCCTGTTATGTTTTTAAGCTTAATGTTATTTTATTTGTTTTAAATAGCACCAGCTACAATTATTCACATGTCCTTAACGCTCTTCAACACGTATATGATCTCGAGTCACGGGTTTGATTTGATCACGAGCCTGTCCCATAAAAATTGGAGTATCATGCTTTCATTCTTAATAATTTATGGTTCTGATTCCAACAATATACAAAACAATTTCTTCAAAGAGCGAATAAAGTAAGCAGATTATATATCCCACATAATGTATTACTAACTACACTCTCAAAAATTGCTTATTATTGCTATTTTTACGCGGACGAAGTCGCGGGCGTTTGCTAGTCGGAAATAAAAATAAATCGTTTTTTTTTCAATTTTTTAGGTAGTGCTCCCCTTAAGGCACTGCAACTTCTATTTCACCTACAGCATCGGTTTTTTGTGTTTCTTGCATTTTTGTGTTAATATACCATAGTTAGCAATTTTCCTTACAAATCATAACACTTTGTTATTCGAATATAAAGTAAAAACATAACGGGACTACAATTGGGCGTAGAGCCCAATCATGAGATACTCTAGATGAAAGAGATTTTTTTTGATTTTAAGAAATTTTGTAGGGGAAGTGGTGAAGGGGGAGAAGAATTAAACTAATTTTTGCACATCACGCTAGAGTTGCCATCAAAATGTTTTAGACAAAATTTAGCATTCAAAAATGTAATTGGTACTGAGAAAATTTGTTTATAAGGTTTAGTGAAATTGTGAAGTTTGTATGGGAGGTGGTAGAAGGCGGAGCGAGTTTTTAATCATTTTTTTCCGAAATAACTATAAACATCATGCTTTTGACATGTTTTAAAATTGCAGATCAGCAGTATTCATACTTTCGATAAATTTTATACGCACTGAGTATTTCCTGAAAACGTGCAGTTTGTATGGGAGGTAGTGGAAGGAGAGGGAGGAGGCGAAAAATTTTTATACGGTGTATTGAACTCGTCATAAAAGTAATGCATTAGAAATTTCAGATCAATAGCTTTTACACTTTTCCAGAAAAACCGTTTATTGCTAAATTGCGAAATTGTTTCATTTTTTATGGGACGGGGTAGACGGAGTTGACCTTACTTTTTTGTCAAAAATAACGTGTAAAAAATTTAAACTTTCTAGCTCAACGCGTTCTCAAGTTTGAGAGGACACGGACGGACGGACATCCGGTTTTGAGATCTTTGAGTGATATAATTAATTTTTTTCTCCGAGCCTTATTTCTTGGCGTTACAAACTTGGTGGAAAACTTATAATACTCTCAGATTTCTAATTCTGGATAGTCACTTGGATTAAACTACGTATACAATATTATAATTCGTATCAGCGTAGCTTTAAGCTGTATTTTGGCAGCTACGCACCACATGACCTCGAATAAGATGGTTTTATTATTATTTATGATAAAGTAAATACTCACCCCATTATCTCCATCGACTAAGCTATACGAGTAATCAATAGTTCTCCCTAGATCCTGCCGTGTCGATATTCCCTTTTTATAGAACAAGAATGGTCGCACATTGTCCATTTCGTCGTCACCATAAACGGCTGTATCGGCTGCTTGCGACACATAAAAAAGGCTACACGGTGAATTTTTTGCCAGACTGTAAAAGGCTGCAACGCATAAATTTGCTAAATGATTGCATGCGGTCGAATTACGTAGCACTTTACAAAAGAAGACGACAAATTTCAGGTCGGCGAATATCGGCCGTTCCGGATGAAATAAATTGAAATGTTGCAAGTTCTTCAAGAGCGTCAACGATATGCAAAAATCATGGTAGACAGTGTTAAGTTTGACGTCACAGGAGCAATTTTTTGAGTCATCTCGAAATATTTGAACGCCCTTTTGAGTGGTTCCGTTTCGGACAGAGTTAATGTACTTTAATTTGCATTTAGGTTGTTCAGGTTTTGAGCATTTTATGCAATTGTTATCCTTGCAAATTGGCTGACGAGTTACGGAATCATAGATGACTTCTTGAAAGAAATCCGATTGGCATACGCACTGTGAACCTGCAAGAGAAGATGTGAGAGACAAATAAAATTGTGATATGAGAAAGTCAAGCTAGCAGAGTTGATAATTTTTTCTTAGACTTTTATTTCTCAGATGATGTTAAAGGGTGCCCCATTAAGATCGCCTATTTTGAATTTAGCCCAATTTTTTTGCGTCGGTCACGTAGCGCTCTTGTTTGACAGTTGTATTGGCTGAACATTGAGGTTTAGTGATGGAGAATTACACGGACGCACAACGTATAGAAATTGAGAAAATCCACTACCGAAATGGTGACAGTTTTGCGGAGACTGTTCAAAAATGTCGTGGCTGAATCCAGCAGACCATGCGTAACGCCGAACCTTCACACATTGGACCTTAGAGTATCAAAAAGTGAATGGTGATTTTTCAAAGACAATTAAATTCTCTGATGAGGCGCTTTTCGAACTTGATGGCAATGCCATCAAGCAGAATTGTCGCATTTGGAGCTGGGGATCCAAGAGTCATCCTTGAACCTCACATACAGTGTACCAATAATGTCTTCATACAGCAGCTATTTGAAACTCAAGTAATAAAAAACAATAAATTGTTGCAAGAAATTTGAAAAAGTTTTAATGCAGATTTATTCATTAAACATTTTTATTTAATTTAGAAACAGAAACTAATCCATTTAAATTATTCATTACAAAGTTATTAACTAAAATAAAACAAAGTCGACAATTTGCCTCCAATAATGAAATTAAAAGAAGAATAATTATGGCAAATAAGACGTATTATTCGGTACTTCCAATAATTAAAAACAAGAACGTACACAGGAAAATAAAACTTAAGTTACATAAGACGATTATACGACCTGTGCTATGCTATGGCAGCGAAACGTGGACATTAACTCAGGCGTCCGAAAAACTCCTTAACGCCTTTGAAAGAAAGGTCCTCAGAAGAATCCTCGGACCTGTGAGGGAAGACTCGATCTGGAGAATACGATACAGTAGAGAATTGTATGCCATCTTCGACAATCCAGACGTGTCAACCCTCATAAAATTTAAAAAGTTACAATGGGCTGGTCATGTGGAGCGGATGGATGACGGAAGAATTCCCAAACGCAAACTAAAAGGGAAAGTCAACGGACAAAGACCGGTTGGAAAACCACGAAAGCGCTGGGAGGATCCGATTGACGCAGACAGCAAATCACTGCTAAGATTTTCAAACTGGAGGACGCGGTCACTGAACCGAGATGGATGAAGGCAAAGCATTCAAGAGGCCAAAGCCCGATTTAGGACGTAGCGCCATCGTAAGTAAGTAAGTATATGTCATCTCAAATTCTTTCGAATAGTGAATAGAGACTTTTGCATGGGAGGTGGTAGAAGTAGAGGAGGAGGTTTGTATTTTTCGTATATAACACCGAACATGGCATGCACAACGTTTTTTGCTAAATTTATAGTTTTTAGTTTTCATTATTTTTAAAGAAATTGGTCATATTTTTCTTGAAATCGGGGCATTTGTATGGGAGGTGGCAGAGGAAGTGGAGCGTTTAAGATGATTTTGAAACTGCTTATCATCATCCTTATCACCATGCTTTGATTCGATTTCAAAGTCGATAGCTCTCATATACTTGAAGGAGAAATGCTTTTCTTGAATTTATAATACAGATATTTGTATGGGAGGTGGTAGAAGGAGTGAAGCGGAGCAGATAATTTTTTCTATCACTTATTTCAATTGTTAAGAAACAAATTCTGGCAAATTTTGAAGTTTTGTAGTTTTTCTAGTTTGAATGGAAATCGATAAAATGCATTTAACAAAAATTATCCATTTGTATGGGAGGGGGTAGAAGGAGTGTACGGACCAAAACAATTTTTTTTCGCATTATTAATATTTCTATTTTTATACTTTATACAAAATATTAAATTGATAGCTTTAACAGTTTCGAAGAAAAATAATTTAATTTAAATTCCAAAATTTCGTGAAATTTGTATGGGAGGGGGTAGAAGGAGTGAGGTGAAGTTAATAATTAATTTCAAAATAAATTGCAATTATCGTCTTTTCAGCTTTACTAGTTTCAATGACAATCGAAAATATGTATTTTTCAAAATTGTCCATTTGTATGGGAGGGGGTAGAAGGAGTAAGGGGATCGGGTAAATATTCCGTGATATTAATGACATCTATATCATAATACTTTGACTTAAGTTTCAAGTCGATAGCTTAAATAGTTTCAAAGAAAAATCAATTTTTTAATATTTCGAAATTTCATGAAATTTGTATGGGAGGGGGTAGAAGGAGTGGGGGGATGTAGCCCATTCACGAACTTAAAGTTACGTTTTTGCTAAAAATGACACACAAAAATATTTAGAACTATAGCTCAAAGCTTTCGATAGTTATGCTGTAGACAGACGCACAGACGGACAGACGGACAGACGGACAGACGGACAGACAGACAGACGGACAGACGGGCAGACAGACAGACGGACAGACGGTCACTCGGAATCGTGGTTTTTGAGCGACAACAAATATTTCTGTACCTTTGGCGGCTCTGTGCGAGCGTTATTTCTTAGCGTTACAAACGGTAAGGCAAACACAATACACTCTCAGATTTCATCTAGAATATAAAAATCTAATTTGTCTTAATTAGCTTTTGTCTTTCACGCAGTTAAGCACGATCAATCCTACAATTCGTTAGATTGTACATTTAAATCCGGAGAGTTTCGGTCGAAACCGTACAAAGATTGTGCCAGAGAGAAGAGCCCAATAAGCCAAGAGGAAGCAACAAAGGTCCACGATATTGGAATTGCAGACGGACGGGACACTTACGACGCGATTGCGGTAAACGAAGGAGAATATCAGTTTCTTGTGCAAAATGCGCCTCCAGAACAGTTCTGCGAACCCATTGACCAGACAAGGGAATCATGGCTAGAACGGAGATAGGCCCTAGAGTGGAGTTTACAAGGCAGAGTTTAAGACCTGGTGCTCCACGACATTGCGATTGCGGACGCGCAGGGCTTTGAAGACGTGACTGCCGCAATCCAAAAACGTCGCCAAATGATTATTCGAAAGGTACTGCTGATCTTAGTAGATAGAACTGGAGACACGACCAGCAGCCAGAAAAGGATTTGCGGCGGATAGTGGCGAGCACAAATGTTGGAGCAAATGAGCGGAGGTCGGGGGATACATCACGAAGCGTGAACAACAAGAGAAGCTTGGAGGGATCGCAGAGGAAAAGTTGCTTCACTACAAATGAAAAATGCTTGGCCACAGAGCGCGGCACTTACCGACAATATGTACGAAGCGACTCTTCATGTTTTCGAGAAGGACTTAGCGCGGCTGTTCAATCATTGATACCACGTGGAGAGATCGCCGAGCCCTCAGCGAAATTGGTAAGAACAATGCCAATTTATCACCGAAGTGGATGACATGGCGAACTGGATGTCTAGCGCAAAAATAAAAGCAGTAAACAGAGTAGCGAAATACCTTGGCCACATTAAGTACAGATTCTGTTCGGGACGAATAAGAGCAAAGAAGGGGGTAATGTTTAATGTCAGCCCTAGTCGTACGATAGAATGGCGGTCGAGAGGCGAACAAATGGGGACCGATTGGCAAACGACTGGAGAACGAGTTGAAAACGAGTGGCAAACGACTGGTGATCGAGTGGCGATCGAGTGGCGTACGAGTGGCGAACGAATGGCAAACGAGTGGCAGACAAGAGTCAAACAGGAGAATAGCAGGCGAATGGCAGGCGAAAAGCGGCCGACAAGAACCATATAAAAATGTGAGCATTTACAATGAGAGTTAGAGTCTAAATTTGAAACGGAAAAAAATCAAAGTCGGTAAAGTTGCGATATAGGAGTTAAGATTGGAAAACGACGGAGTCGGAGATAGGAAAGTTATAATTGGTGAATAAAAAAAATTTTCTGTGGGTGTTAATGAAAAGCGATAAATAAAGCTTGCGAATATTTTCAATTAAAGTGAGCGTGTAGTTTGATTTTTACTTGAAATCCAACGACCCCTTGCGCACTTCAGTAAGTTTATTTAATTCACGGCGAAAACTGAATGAACTATGCCGTAATTTGAAAAATAGAAAACTAATGGATTCAATTCTTAAATTTCAAATTAAAACGTGGACAATCGTCCACGTCGTCGTGCTTTCGTGATGATTCAAACTAGAAAAAACGCGCAAAAAAAAACTAAATAAGAAGAAGATAGGTAGATATAGACAAGCCATAAAAAATATTAAAAATTTAAAATTGAATAATTTCGAAAAAAAAACAAATTTTGTTCTTTAATGTCTGATTTTCATTTTTATAAACCGAAAATATTGCCATTAGGTTTAGGTTGTAGGAGGGTGGTTTAGCAGAACCACAATGAGACCATTGTACTACCACTATTGATTATGAGATGGATGTCACTCCTCTTGTTCTAGACACTTGGTTCGATTTGCGAACCGTAGCAGGCTCGAATGTTTGAAGTCGTTTAGTTCTGAGAAGAATCTAGAGCCTAAACAAAGGAGACGACCGTTGGAGATTTGCGAACAGTGACAAAGATAATGTTCGATAGATTCTTTGTCTTCCTAGCAACCTCCGCAAAGCCAGTCTTCAGCACTGTTGGTGCTACATCGACAGACTTCCTAGTGGAGTTAATGTTTCCTGTGCAAGCGTGTCTGCTGCCTCGTTTCCTAACAGGTCGCTATGACTTGGTATCCAAATTAGAAATATAATACAAATGGACACAAGTTTGGAGTGCCAGAAGTGCAGCTCTGGTGTCCGAAAAAATGTAACAAGACTATTCTGCATATCTAAAATAATTTTTGTACACTCGTTAATAGCTAATACTTCCGTTTGGAATACAGTTGCGTATTACGGATGATGAAATGAATTCGTTTCGTTCGGGAAACTTAATGTGAGACTTCCTTTTTGCAACCTGCGATTGGTTCATGCAATCATACACGCAGCCTAAAATGGAGTTTGCGTCTCTAATGACATTTAAAATTTTGCCATGCCCAATTTGTGGTGCTGATCACGAATTAGTGGTTTTTAATCTAATGGCGGCTAGGCCTGTTTAATAAATAAACTGCCAACAAGTCGGACGCAACTTTATTATTTTTGGGACAAGTTAAAGATGCATGGAAAGTCAGTATGCAAGTTAAAGTGGTTAGGGAAGACTAAGTGGAGCCCAATTTCACAAGTAGAACCCCCTTTCACAAGTAGAACCCCCTTTCACAACTGAAACCCCCTTTCGCAAGTGGAACCCCCTTTAGGGCAGGGATGATGCCAATTCAACACTTAGTTGCGAATACGATCAATAGCTCCAGTACATGTAATCAATATTTCATTCGTTTATGCAAGTTTGGGTTTTAATGAGGGAGGGGGGAGGGGTCATATTAAGGGTGGGTGAATGTCAATAAGTTTTCAATTGATTGCATCAATTACGTCAAATATTTTCTGCATAAAATGTCAGATTCATAGACGAAGTTGCATAGAATTTTCATAAAATTTTACATTCACGAAACCAATCATACAATTATGGGAGGGAGTAGAGGAGGTAAGATAAATGTAAAATTTGTGATGCAGTTTTATTTCATTTCTTTTGTAAGGTGCTCGTACAAAATTTCAAGTTCGTAGCTTTTAATTTGTTGGTTAGCAGTTGATTTATTGAAATTGGTCGAAATCATACTTTTGTATGGGAGGGGGTAGAAGGGCAAGTGCGATCTCAAAACTTTTGACGCAGTTCCATTTTAACTATTTTTGAAAGCTTTAGTGCAAAATTTCAAATTGATAGTTTTTAATTTTTAGGTGATAATTGATTTCTTAAAATGGTCGAAAAAATAATTTTGTATGGGAGGGAGTAGAAGTTTGGAAGGTATTTGACCAGTTAATATTTCATTTTTTTAGAGATTTTTTTTAAATGCATTTAGCAAATTTTCAAGTTTCTACATTAAAATTTCATTCAAAAATTTTCAGTTTATGTGTTTTTTCATTGCACATATTCTCAATAGGATTAGTGATGTCGTCGAGAGCACTCTCGAAGTTTATCAGGCTGGATTCCGTAAAGGGTCGTCTTGTACCGACCACACAAATACCCTACGGATAATATTAGAGCAGTCAGCCGAAATGGGTTCGCCACTACATCTCATGTTTGTGGACTTCGAGAAGGCTTTCGACAGCGTTAAGCGAGATTACATATGGAATGCTATGCGTAGGAGAGGTATTCCAGATAAGGTCATAGCTATGATTAAAGAATCCTACGAAGATGCAAGGTGTCGCGTCTTGCATAGAGGAGAGCTGTCCGAGAGCTTTCCTGTGCGAACGGGTGTCAGACAAGGCTGCATATTATCACCAGCCCTGTTTCTGGTGGTAATAAATGACATCTTGAAAGCTGCACTGGAAGGTGGGGAAGGTAAAGGTCTTCAATGAAGACTATTTAACATCTTAAGTCACCTTGATTATGCTGATGACGTGTGTTTGCTTGCACATACCCGTTCGGACTTAGAGTCAAATGTTCGCTCGTTGCATTCTAAATGCAAAGATGCGGGACTGAAAATAAATGTGCGTAAAACCAAGTACATGCACATGGGTACGAACGCAAGCACACCGATTGTTCTTAATGGACAGGATGTGGAAGAGGTGCAAGATTTTTGCTATCTCGGAAGCATTGTCAGCATGGACGGCGGAGCCGAAAAGGATGTTGAGGCTCGGCTAAATAAAGCTCGTCAGGCCTTCGGTATCCTTTCCCCTTTCTGGAGGTTAAGAGAGATCTCCCTTCGCACGAAGCTGCGAGTTTTTGACGCATGCGTCAAATCCGTGTTGTTATATGGTTGTACTACGTGGAAAGTGATCGTTCGACTTACCAAGAAACTACAGACTTTCGTAAACCAATGCCTCCGGCGCATTTTAGGAATATTCTGGCCAGAAGTAATCTCCAACGACGAACTTTGGAGTACAACTCGCCAGACTAAAATAGGTATTGAGATTCAACGGCGAAAGTGGCAGTGGATCGGTCATACTTTGAGGAAACCAGAGCGAAACATCGCAAAACAGGCTCTGGATTATAACTCTCAAGGAAGACGTCGGGTTGGTCGACCATGTAACACATGGAAGCGAGCAGTTGAGCAGGAGGCCAGAGGAATAAACAAGTCCTGGCAACAGCTTAAAGCCGATGCTCAGGATCGCGCCTTGTGGAAGAGAGTTGTTTCTGTCCTATGCCCGTATAGGGGGTCTTAACAGGAATTTGATTTGATTGATTGATTCATTGCACATGAAACACCTTGTACACGTTAGACCAGGGGGGTCAGTGCATAACAATTGCAGAGTTTTTATTATTTTTTCTGTATGTATAATAAATAGATGTATCCACATGGAAAATTTAAACTTTGTATCTCTTATCAGAGTCCTAAAAATATCACTCAAAATTTTCGACATTTTTGCTTACCACCTCCCTCCCCTTATACCTCCCGACGTAAAACTTTTACCAAAATTCAAAACTATGCAGTTCTACAATTTGGCAAAATTTTAATTTAATATCTACACTCATTTTTGAGATATAATTGTTTGAAATTTTGAAAAGTGCAATGCTCCCCATTTTCCCCCACTACTATTTTGTCCAAATGTTATATTTTTCTCGTATTTCTCTAGTATAGCTTAATATAAGTATTAAGTTTCAAATACATAGCTCAACAAATAGCTGAGATATTGATTTTTAAGTGATCTGTTTTTTGAGGGTTAATGGTAAGTCCTTTATGTTATATAGTGCCCAGCTGTCTAACAGTTGTAAAGCGGACTGTATAAGGTCCTCTAGAATTAATTCAAACTTACCGGTTAGCATAATGACAAGATATTGAGGGGTAGCCGTTCCGATTTAAAATGGATAATTCACTGTTAAGAGCCTTTTATTGTCTCGTCACCCATCCGTGCTACGATTTTTCGTGAGCGAAGAAGCTTAGCTATCCATGCAATCAAGAGCTACTATGGCTGCGCAAGGCCTCAAGTATGGCATCAATGTTGACCTGATTAAAAGCGCCTTCCACGTCTTGAAAGGCAAAGTGCAAACTCTTTATGATGGAAAGCTTTCTTTACGGCGGCCAGCGTCACATGCGAGGCGGTCTCAGTGGACCTACCTTTCAGATTGGCGTGTTGGTATGGGTATCTGGTTCAGATTTGCACGTAGATGGCTGTCCACCAGTCTTTTCAGGCCCTTACTCTACTCTACAATGGCACTACAGCCCAAATTGGACCTTAGCCTCCTGTCCTCCAGGTTCCTTAACATTTTTCATTACTTATTGTGGAAGTGTTGTTAGTCCTTCGCACAACCCTCTATCTACAAATTTTAATTTTCGTAGATTGAGGTAACTAAGGTATATACAAGGAGGTAGTGTACTAGAAATATGTTTCAACTGGGATTTGAACCTTCGCATTGTAGACCAACACGCTACCCACTAGGCTACATCCTAGCTCTTTTCAGGCCTTTACTGTTAGCATATTTTCGTAGTTAAAAAATGTGTCTGAGATAATAATTGCAACATAAATATATTGAAGTTAACGGTTTCCTTTACGAAAAAGTTAACCATAGATCCTAGACAATTATGTTTTATTGCATTCCACATACAGGGTGGGCAATCTAAAGGTTTCTTTTTAAATTATAGGTTATTTTGACACTGAAAGCTGTTTTTCGCTCGAAAGTATCAGTCAGTATCATACCTCCGCGGAACGAAATAAGTCGCTTTACACTTGGCAGTTCGGGCTTTAAGGTACGTTTACATCTTATTGCCTGATTTTTATGTCTGAGAGAAGTTGTGACTAGTGTAAACTATAGTTACTCCATGGGACACTAGAGGCGCTTTTCCATAGTTTGTCAGAGCTGAAGCCCTGTTTTTGGAGCGAAATTTAAAAAAGTGTCCTTCTTTTTTTTGGTACGTTCTGAACATCAAGAACTGTGCGCAGTTTGTAATGCTTAACTAAAAAGTCACAAACAAAAATGTTGAAGCAATAATTTATCTTAGGGTGCATGAAAAAAGAAATCATTAAAATGAATATCTCGACTGTCTCTTAAACTATGTAATTGAAACTTGAAACATAAATTAAGCTATACTAGTGGAATATAAAAAAAATATAATATTTGGGCATAATAGTAGTGGTGGAAATGGGGAGCATTTCAAAATTGGTGCATTTTTCAAAATTTCAAAGCGTTATATCTAAAAATCCAATACAGGTATTAAGTTGAAATTTTGTGAGCTCTATGACTTATAAATTTGATAAAATTTTATTTTGATGGCTTAGTGGTAAGGAGAGGGAGGTGATTGCCCAAAATATCGAAAATTTTGAGAAATTTTTGTAGTGCTCTGGTAAATTCAATATAATTAATATTTCATTCGTTTATTTATGCAAATTTGGGTTTTTATGAGAGGAGAGGAAGGGGTGAGGGTGGATGGAGGTTAATGATTGACTAAATCACGTCCAATATTCTCTGTAGAGAATGTCTGTTTCACAGACCCTTCCACCCCCTAAAATGGGTGTCCGCCTGAGATCCGCACCCACCAAAAATCCACCCAAAAATGAACATTCAATCTTGAAGTGCTTGGGAGTTAGTGCGCGCTGAGCGTACACGTACGGCGTACGACGTACAGACTCACGGATTTTTTTTTTGCATTTTTGAGCAAAAAAAATTTGTTTTTTCGCATTTCATGACTAAAATATGAAACGGAAAATAACCAAATTTCAGGATGGCAAAGTTTTTTTTCCAAGTCGATCACAATACTTTATTATTAAAATAATAAAGTAATAAGCAGAAATCTTCGCATTTTATATATTCTAATTATTGAAAACTCTTCCGTCTCCTGCAATCGTAGCTCTTTTATTTTTATTCTTTAATAAATTACTCATCGTATTTCCTAATTCACAGGTAAACTTATGTTTTATTGGGATAAAGAATTTTTTAATACTGTTGCGAGCTAGGGGTTTGCCGGGATTTCAAGTAAAAACACAATTCGTTTAAAAATAAGTGATAGTTTATTTTTATTCGCACTTTAATTCGATTTCCGCTTAATTCTCACTATATGACAATACCGCCGCGTGTTTTTCTATCGCTTTCACTGGTTCGCGTCCGTAATAAAAATTACTTGCTGTCTAACTAGCTACTCGCTGAAAGATTTCGTGCTTTTATACATCTTATGACAGTTCTCGAAGCTTCCTTCGGTGTGTATGTGTGAACAGTTCTCGAAGCTTCCTTCGGTGTGTATGTGTTATACTGGAAAGCTCTAGATCTTTAATTGTGGCTTTCTACATAGTGGAGTATACTGTTCTACATAATTCTTGTCTATTCGAGCGAGATCGAATTGCGGGGCTGCCAGATCTGCATGTAACAATACTTTCAATTGTATTACCAAATTACGTTTTTTCTTCTTTCTTAACAGTTTCAAAATAATTACACTCGCCGCGATTTTTCGTTTGGATGCTTTCATCTTGACCACATAAACTGAACTAGAGAATGGAAGATAACTATGTACGACACATGTGTCCTTATGTATAATGTAAACGGGTCGTACATTTCATCCAAATTTTGGCATTGCGAGAACTGTCGGACACTTATCCACGACATAAGTGTCTGGTAATTTCTGTCAGATGTAAACAGTCAAAGCGAATTTCTGTCTGACACTTGACACTTATGTCCGGAGAGAAGTGTCAGATGTAAACGTACCTTTAGAGCAGCTTGAATTGGACAACGATTTTGGGCGAAAAATTATCTTTTCTGACGAGGCGCATTTTCATCTCGGAGGCTACGTTAACAAAGAAGATTGCCGCATCTGGGGCTCGGAAAACCCGCACGTTATTGTCGAGAAGCCAATGCATGAAGACATGGATTTGGACGACCTCTGGTTCATGGAGGATGGCGCGATGCCACACAGCCCATGCCACAATCGATCTTTTACCCACCAAATTCCCAAATCGTGTTATCAGCCGTCTTGGCGATGTCAATTGGCCGCCTCGGAGCTGCGATTTGATCCCTTTGGACTTTTTTTCCTGAGGAACCGTGAAGGACCGATGTTATGCCAACAATCCAGAAACGATTCAAACACTTAAGGCCAATATCATCCAAGCAATCCGTGAGCTACAGCCCGAAACCATCGACATGGTCTTGAAAAATTGGAGTGACAGAATGCGCTGCTGCGAAGCCAGCCGAGGCAGCCACTTGAACGAATTTGTATTCCATCATTAATGGGAATGTTTGCTCTTACTAATGAAGTTATAATACATGGAAAAAAATTTAATTTTGTTCATTTTATTGCATTTTTAAAAAGAAACTTATATTTGGCCCATCCTGTATATTCAATATTGCGAAAACAACTACGAGTATTATGAATATAAAATTATTAAAACTTTTCTCAAAACGTAATAGTAATAATAATCATTGACCCGATTTTTGAAATTTTAAAATCAAAAACTTGTTTCACATGAAATCAAGGTCTCCATAAAAGCTTCATGTTTCATTGCAGCGCTGATCAAAACGGCAAAAATTTGCATCCTTTTTGTTTTGCAAAATGTCATTTCAAACTCAATTAAATAGCGAATCCTTAGATAAGATCTTCGTCCTATCAAAAGGTTTAAACCACATTGCCGATTCCTGTTATTACTTCATTACCGTAATTTTTCTACATTACTTTCATGTAAGATTCCCTGCTATTAACTTGTTGATTTGATTAAAGATAATCGCCAGACGTTTGTATTACGTAATTTATAGTGCTTTGGCTAGAAATAAAGTGAAACAAAATTGTTTGAATACTAACGATCTGCCGATGGCACAAGGTGATTCTTGGCGTCACATTCAATACATTTGAATAAATCCAAGTCGTAGTATTCACTCTTTTTACAATTATCAACACTTTTATATGGCACTATATTGTTATCTTGTGAATTCGATAGGCTACAGTAATTAAGGGCAATTAGGAAGAACACGAAATCGTTACGAAAATAGCACATGACGGCAATCAATCAACAGACGGTGTATATTTTTCACGTATATTTCCACTAGAAGGACACTCTGCTCGGCTCACCAGCTAAGTTAAAACTGCTTCAAGTCTTAGCTCCTTGCCAGTTTATTCCCGTGAACTGCAACTACATTCTTCTATTTGGTTGAATCAGTCGCACATTTTTGTTTTGTATTCAAATTTTTGTAACTATAGCAACGCCGCACACTATTGGTATTGTTAAGGTAGCATATCATGGTATAGAAGTAGTTTACCACGAAATTAATAAACGATACAAATATCTACTTGATATTCCAGCTGTAATTGTACGCCCAGGTACTGCTCGTTGATCCTTATCCGCTCCTTTGCTCAAATTTATGTAACATCGATCTTTATGCGTGCTAAATTGTCGTAATACTCGTAGAACTAATTGATCTGTTAAATGGTCTGTGCACGAAAATTTTGACGTCGGCTGCTTATACATATACTTCTGGTCGGTTCCTTCCTATTATATTGCACTTTTTAGTCCTTGTTTTTAGTGGTAGCGGAAGTAATGTGCGTGTCAAGAACGCGTAATGAAAATATATGCAAATAGACGTTAATATTTAAAAATAGTAAGAATGGAATGAACTAGTTTACTCATTTTGCTTACTCATACGACCAGAAGGGATCTCGTGACATCTACTGAACTTAACTTAATTTTATTTTCATTCATTTTTTCCGCGTTAACTTATCTTGTATTTTCAACTACTCGTATCCAGAACCAGAGTTAAATTGTTGAAAATTAAGCGAACTGAATTCGAAATACATAGATTTAAAGTGTAATACAGTCGGAAACGGATAAGCGCGAAACACTGATTAGTGCACAGCTTCTTCTATCCCGTTGCCATTCTTTCAATATCTCTTGCAAATTTGTTCGCATAAGTGCAAAATGGATAAGTGCAATTTCTGCACAAATTTCTTGACCCTAAAAGTATATTCTTCACTAATTCTAAAACGGATAAGTGCAATATGTACAAAGAGTAATTTCTGACTTTACGGTTAAAAATTTCGATACCATAATATCAAGGATCTACAGAGGGTGGCCAAATTATTATACTCAAAACTATTTCTTTGCATTTTGTGAGTTTAAGCTTTGAAATTCAATAGTTATATGGTTGCTAAAGTTTTTATGTATTTTTAAAAACTAGTAAGTGTATTTAGGAGTAAAAATTAATTATGTATAGATAGGTTAAGTAATATCTTCTTCTTCAATGACAGTACAGCCCAAATCGGGCCTTGGCCTCCTGACCTTCAGGTTCCTTAACATTTTCATTATTTATTGCGGAAGGGTTGTTAGCCCTTCGCACAACCCTCTATCTATGAATTGAGGTAACCAAGGTATACCCAAGCAAGTAGTGTGCAGGAATTATGAGTCGACCGGGATTTGAACTCACGACCTCCGCATTATAAACCAACACGCTACCCACTAGGCTACACCCTAGCTAGGTTAAGTAATATATTGCACGAAAAATACATTTTGTTCAATATTTGATTATCCCGCCATTAGCTTGTATGACGGCTTGAATGCGGCGTGGCATGCTTTCTATGCATGATTTGGGGGCTACTTCTTGGAGTTTTGGAGTATTATGCCAAACTCTGATGATATTCTCAATCAGTTCTCTTATGTTGGTTATGATTTTATCCTTTTGATATTTCAGTTTTAAGGACGGCCCACAAATTTTCGATGGGATTCAAGTCGGGTGAGTTTCCCGGCCAGTCCAGGGTGTTAATCCGATTGCTTTTTAGGTATTCTATGATAGATTTAGCTTTGTGATAGGGGGCAGAGTCATGCATTAACATAAAGTTCCTATTAAGGAACCATTCTGCTGTCTGCGTCATCAGTTTTTTCTTCAGAACTCTCTTATACTGATCCTGCCGCACAGTTCCTTGAACGACATACAGCCTTCCAGACCCTTTGCTACTGATGACAGGCCATATCATGGCTGAAGCAGGAAGTCATCATTTGTTATTTGTTATTTATTTATTTGGGCTCATGAACAAAAAATTACAATTTCAATTAAACAAAAGCGGAAAATAAAAGAATAGCAAAGAGGAAAATTTAAACATTGAAGATGATAGTTTATAATATACGCTAAAAAATAAATGAATAGTAAAAATAAAAATTTAAACATTAAATATGATAGATTTAACTCTATTCTTAAATAATGGAAAAGAAGAAGCTAAAGAACCAAATTGAAGTCGGTCATGGTTCCTTCGCATTTCTAGCATCGGAGAGTGATGGTATACATCGAGAGAGGCTCGTGGAGGATTGAAGATGTCTGAATTCCTTGTTGGGACTATTCCTGGTCTAAAGTTCAGGTCGTCACAGAGGTGGGTATTGAGCAGGTAGTTGCACAGCTTGAAGAGGAAGCAAGCATCGAGGAAGGTCCGCGTTAAATGCAGTGGCTGTAGGTGAAGTACTTCAAGTCTGCCATTGTAGTCGATATGAGGCTTCCTTTATCTATAGAAAAGGGTTCGAGTGAATTTACGCTGAACAGATTCGATGGTTCGAACATGGCAAGAATGGTGTGGGTTCCAGACGGTGGAACAGTATTGCAAAATACTACGGACGAGTGTGGAAAATAGGAGAGCAGCTGTTCCTGGACGATTAAACTGGACGGTCGTGCGGAGGACGAAGCCAGCAAGTCTGTATGCCTTATTAGTAATCTCGGTGAAATGATTGACGAATTTAAGTTTACGATCAAAGACCACTCCTAGATCCTTTATTGTGGTTACTGCTGTAAGGATGGATCCATTAATAGAGTAAGAGAGAACAGAGGAGGTAGTCTTATACGTCTATACTTATACTTATAAGATATCGTTGTTTGAACACCAACGAGAGACAGCAGACAAATCAGCCTGGAGAATCATGCCATCAGAAACGGAGAAAATTTCCCGGAACAGTTTGAGGTCATCAGCGAATAAGAGACAGTTCGAAGATATAAATTGGGGCAAATCATTTATGAATAGAGTAAATAATAGAGGACCAAGGATCGATACCTGCGGGACACCAGAGTTAGCAAAAAACTCAGTAGAGGAGTATCCGTTGAACGTTATTCGAAGACGACGGTCCGTAAGGTACGAACTGAACCAGTTCAGGAGAGAGCCAGAGACACCGTACCTTCCAAGTTTTGAGATGAGAATTTTACAATTAACAGTGTCGAAAGCTTTTGAAAAATCGGTATATATGACTTGGACAGTATTATGGCGATCTAAGGATTGAGCAACGAAATTAGTGAATTCAAAAAATTAGTAGAAGTAGATCTACCTTTCATGAATCCATGCTGGGCTGGTGATATCAAGTGATAAAGTTTATCCCATATTACATTATGAACTAATCTTTCAAAAACCTTTCCAAAACAGTTCAGGGTGGAAATCGGGCGATAATTTAAGACATTTTCGGTATCTCCTTTCTTTAAAATGGGTACTATGTTAGCTAACTTCCAGCATGCAGGAAACGAGCCTTCTTCAAGAGACTTATTGAACAAAATAGATAGTGGCACTGAGAGCTCCGAGGAGAGAGCTTTCACAAAAAGGTTCGGGATCCCATCCGGTCCGCCACCGATTTTTGAATCTAGAGAATTGATGATTGAAACAATGTCCCTCTCACTAATGGATATCTCAGAGATCAACTCCTGGGGTGGGATGAAGACAGATCATTACTCGAGTGGCTAAACACAGAGGAAAAGTATTTGGCAAAAAGCTCACACATTTCTTGCGGAGAGGTAGTGGCAGTATCACCAAACTTAAGTTGTGAAGGAAAAAATTGTTTATTTCTACGCTTTCTAACATGCGACCAAAACGGTTTGGTCTCATTGCGCAACAGTGCCGCCTCAAGCTGAGAAGTATATGCAGACAAAGTCTTCTTGATGTCCGATTTGACCCGCTTACGCTGAAGGGAATAGTTTTGGTAATCAGATAGAAGAGACGAACGCTTATACTTTTTATGCACACGCTCTTTTTTACGAAGAGCGCAAATAATAGAATGGTTATACCATTCAGGGTAGTCACGACTAGAATTGACACGAAAGGGAACATTCCGATGAATTATATCATCAAGGATGGAGTGTAGTTGCGTCGATGATTCATTAGAGCTTTTGCTGCTAAAAAGTTCAAACCAGTTAATATTACCGAGGTCACAACTCATTTGCTCGTAGTTTCCCTTATAGAAATTGTATTTCTTATCCGTACAAATAAGAGATGGATTACATAACTCTATTTGCAGGTTGATCTGAAGGGGGGGATGACAAGGGTCGGGCGGCACTAATCCGCTAAAGGTGTCAACATTGATCCGAGAAGCACTGACATTGGAAAGAATCAAGTCTAGGATCTTTCCCCGATGATTTGTGTTAGTATTTTGTTGAGTAAGTGAACACAGGTTCATGAAGTGATCAACACACAAGTCTATGCTAGATAAAGACAATGTAGGGTGTGACCAGTCTGCTTTCCATTGTAAATTGGGGAGGTTGAAGTCACCACAGACAAGAAATGTCGAGGTAGCGCCAGCTGAGTTGACAGTTTCCGAAAGGCTGTCAAAAAACTTTTCAATAATTTCCACTGCACAGCAAAACGGAATATAGACACAGCATATATATAGGTATCGACCATGAGAGACTTTAATTTTGAGGAGAATGTGCTCTATGGGAAAAGCATCGAAGTCCGGACAACGCGACGTTGACAAGGTATTTTTAACCGCGATGAGGACACTGCCACCATCCTTTTTGATAGAGCGATTAAGATCACGGTCATGCCTATAAACAGTGTAGCAATTAGGGGAAAATTCAGAGTTATGAATTGAAGGCATTAACCACGTTTCAGTGATACAAAGAATATCAGGCATACTCTCCAGAAGGGATACCATGAAGTCATCCAACTTGGTTCTAAGGCCACGCACATTTTGGTAGAGAATAGTGAGATTATTATTAGCTAGAAATGTTAACAAAGCCTGATACATTCTTGTGAACATTAGATGATGATGGATTGATAGCAGTCAAACATGAAGTATTTATGCTGGTTTTCGCTGATTGCTTCTTCGACGAAAATTCCGTTGAGAGCTATTTCTTGGTTTAAATTCCTGAACAATGACGCCTGGAGGCCAAAATTCAGCTGTCATTGTCCAGGTATGATTGGCTTTCAATGACTGTAATTCTTCATGCATTGTACCTTTCCATTAATTGCTATCATGTCGATTCAAGGCTTCTACAACTGTAATCGGGTCATTTGAAATATCCATTGCCGAATACGTACAAAATTTGCTTTGTTCTAATTTCTTTCGTTGGCGTTTGGAACTCCGTACTGGATGGTCTGGAATCGTTATGTTGATATCCGGCTCGTAATCTATTCGATCTCAGAGATGCTACTTTGATCTTGATTTACTGTGTTTGACGCTTCATTTTGTTCTTCTTCAACATCAATTGCCCCAACTGGACCGATATTCTCTCCGAGGTCAATTGGAACATAGTCGTTTACTTTAGCTGCTCTCGGGTCCAAAAATGTAACGTCACGACTGACAATTAATTTTTAGGTTATTAGATCAATGCATCTCAGACCCTTTTGGGTGTCGCTGAATCCAACGAACAACATTGGCTTTGGTTTCCCATCCCATTTTTTGCGCTTTTGTTTTGGTACATGTACCATAACAGGAGAACCAAAAATCTGCAGCTCCTTTAAGTCTATCTTAGATCTTGTCCAAACTCCTTCGGGTGTCGTTTTTCCAATTGTTCGATTGACTGAACGGTTGACTACGTAGGCTGCCATGTTCACTGCTTCGGCCCAATACGGCTTGTCTAAATCCGCGTCAAACAACATACATTTTGCACCTTCTACTAATGTTCGATTCATGCGTTCTGCTACACCGTTCTGCTGTGGTGTATAAGTGCACGATGTTTGGTGTATAACACCAGCCTTCTCGCATATCGAAGTGAATTCATTTGCGTAGTACTCGGTCCCGTTATCCGATCTTATTGTTTTTATTTTTGTTTCTGTTTGTGTTTCTACCATATTCTTAAATGAATTGAATATCTGAGGCAATTCACTTTTTCGCTTCATAAAATACACAAATACTTTTCGGGAAAAATCGTCGATGAAGGTGGCAAAATATTTGGCTCCACCAATTGACGCGTTTTTCATTGGACCGCAAACGTCTGTATGGATCAGCTCAAGTACACTCTTTGTTTTGATCTTCGTCTCATGCCGTTTGAATGGTTCACGAGACTGTTTACCTAGTAAACAAACGACGCATTTAGCTATAATATTTTTGTCTCCTTTAAATGAAATCCCACTTGCCTCGCCCTTTAGTTTGACCATATCTGCGTAGCTTAAATGGCCAAGCTTTCGATTCCAGGTCATCAGCTCAACGCTCATACTGCTTGCAATATTGCAATTTTCAGTGAGTGGATTTATTTCATATGTGTCATTATATGGCTTAACTCGAGATAGCAATTTATTTCTTTTATTAAATACAACCGTCACTGTCAAAAATCACCTTATTGCCCGCTTCAATAACTCTTGCAACCGATAGCAGATTGACAGATAACTGCGGCACATACAATACGTCATTGACCTTGATATCTTTTTCATTTACATTAATTTTCGTTATGCCCGAACCGAGAACTTTTAATTTATGACCGTTAGCAGTCAGAATTTTAGTCACTGAGTTCGATTTAAAAACACTAAGGATAGCTTTGTGTGGCGTCATATGACACGATGCGCCACCAGCTATGACTTTTGATTTCGCTATTACTCGCGGATGTCACTGCACTGAAAGCGTTCACAAATTTTGCATCATGCTTCGACTGCCGGCAATCCACACTTTTAAGTCCTCTTTTGTTGCATGTGAAGCACTTGAAGTTTTTTTTTGCCGACCTTGGGAGTTGTACCCGGTTTCATTGTTGCGCGAAATGCACTTTCGGAACGTTTTCCGAAATTTTCGTCAAGGACTTTCATTTTAATATTATTCCCTGTAATTGCGGATCCGCTGCTCTCTATGCCCATGATTAAAGGTTTAAATTCGTTGCTCAGACCCGCTAACATGATAGCGCCAATCCACTCGTCTGTGATTTGGAATCCGATTCCAATCAGTTTGTTTGAAGTGGTTATTATGCTTTCGATGTATTCGTCCATTGAGGAGCACTTATCCAATCGGATTGTTATTAACTTTCGCAGTAAAGTAATTGTGCGCGTCAAACCATGGTCGTCGAAAAATGCCTTGAGTGTCTTCCACATTTTACTCGCGAAATCATCATTTTGTATATGAACGAAAAGTGATTGATCAATCGCCAAGGCTATTCGAGCTTTAGCCCTTTTCAATTTTTCAGGATCGGTTTCCTTCGCAGGGTCGCTAACACATCATCCATTCCATGAAATTCGACAACTTCATCATTGCGAAACTCCATGTATGATAATTTTCGATGCCTTTCAGCTTTTCAATGTTATTCTGTTCTGACAAAGCTTTCTACCTATCAAGCTAGGCAGAACTGACGTAGCGGCCATCTTCAGTGACTCCAATGGGTGTGACGTCATGGATTTTTCCATTTCAAAAGACCACCTGTATTATTTTTGTACAATCTTGTCATAAAAACACGTTTTACCGAAAACAACACAAAAGCATAATTAAATCGAATTCAGCACAGAAACGAGGGTGCATACTTTTTCATAATAACTCAAATTCTACAGTTTTCTGTGTGAAAAATAACCGGAGAACTCTGCGCAATATGAGTGACAGATTTTCTTCGGTGTAAGAAACCGAGATTTAACTTTGATCGCACTTTTTTCAATTATAAATTTATTGCACTGATATCAACGTGTAATAGTTACATGCCGAGCACTATTAATAAACTACCTTAGAAAGCTGAACTATCTGTAATACTGCATTTACGAATAAACGCGATTCTTACGAAGCTCGCCGTGTCTGCTCCATACAAAAGCGAGCGAATCTGTATGGAACTGTCATTTTTGTTATGACTCCAACGTGTTGTTGTTGGATTGAATTACATGGCTTTCTACTTTAGAGGGCTTTGGTTCTGTCAATTTCGACATTTTGTGTAATCACGTGCACAACACTAAAATGTTTAATCTATGGATCACTATCGGATATTGGACTTATATTACTCGAAAATTAATAATAAACCAAATTATACCACTTCTGGGCCCATAACCTGTTGAGGCCGATATCGATGCTATAGTGTACAAATACGCAGTTATTCGCTAACGATATTCCCGTTATCTGAACGAACAAAATTTGCTCTTGTTTCATATTTATAAAGTCAAAAAAACTTTTCTCTTTTAATTCATCTTTTATTAAATATAAAGATAAAATAAACCCCAAATTACATAAAATCAACAGATAATATTGCCCCCAATCAACAATACTTTATTTACTCTCCCTTCCATACTGCCAACGAGGTTTGTGATAATCCCAGGCTCTATTCTACACCATTCCACTTGTATTGCGCGAATAAGCTCTGCAATTGAGTTGAATTGGTTTTCCTAACTGTTGAAAAACTATATCGCTTAAATGCTCTGCTCAAATTCATGACATTAAGCATCTTATACCAACAGCGACATAGTGTTTACCTACTAATCCGACAAACATCTATACAATACGCGCCGAACTGACAAAATATATCCATCTGCCATCAGTACCTCGAAACACGGGTCCAATTCCGTATTATACAAGGCAATCTCGATCTACAACGAGCTACCGGATGATCTTCAAGAATCTACAATCCAGTTTAAATCCAAATTAAAGAAATTTTTGATAGTTCAATAATATTTGAATATTTAAAATCGTTCACTTTGTTAAATAATTTTATTAATGTATCTTAAATCTTTTATTCTAACTCAGTAACTTAGTTTCATGTTCACTTATTCCGCGCATCACTATTATTAAATATTTATTTATTTTAGTTTCGTACCAACTTATCCTTTTTCTCCACTTTTGTCATATTGAATTAAAATCATTATTATTATTTTTTTCATATTATGAACTATCTTGTCAATATTATACTACTTTTCGCACGAGCTTAGCTCATGGATTAACCTAAATAAATTTACTTTACTTTATTGGCGTAAATCCGTTTTGATAATATGCCCCATAGATTTTCTATTGGATTCAAGTCAGGTGAATAGGCAGGCCACTGCATAAGTTGAACTTTAGCGGCAAACCAACTTTTTGTTTCACGGCTTACATGAATTCTCGCGCTATCCTGCTAAAAGATCTATTCTTCTGAACCATGTTCATTTAAAAATGGTACTAAAGGCTTCTCCAAAACTTCGATGTTGTTTGCACTCTTCATTCGAGAGGAAACGATCTGGCTTTCTAAACATCCTTCAGCACAAAACGCGGCCCATGTCATCACATTACCGCCGCTAAAATTTCTCTTCGCAGAATTTAATGGCTTTTGACGGATATCACGATAATATCCCCGAGAGCCGTCAGGACCATCAAGATTCTACTTCTTCTCGTCTGAGAATACAATCTTAAAATGAAAGATGTCTATGAATTCTAGTTTTTTGCATCGATTTTTTTACTTTCCTTACTTACCGATTTCAATTTGTGTCGACGTTATTTCTTGCGAATTGTAGCCTGGCCTCTTTGTGCTTGGCTGTTAATTTTGGCATTACCTTTTTTTTGAATATCGAATGAAATCCGTACATTTCAAAGTTCTCCAAACGGTAGAACGCGATATTTTATTGCCTACCATGGGCTCTGAGCTGATTAAGAGAGGTAGACGCATTCGAAAATGCGCGTACAATTCTTCTTTGTGTGGTTTGGTCCAGCTTTCTTTTTCTACCAGATCGGTTTTGAGTGCCGTAGGAATCTAGAAAACGCAAATAATTTTGCACAACACAAAAACTTTTCTTAATTCTACGCGAAATCTCTCTCAAACCATAGTTCTCCGCATGAAGGGCGTTAATAAACCCTTTTTCTTGTTCATTCAGTACTTTCCCACATGCCATTATGAATAAACTTATTGAATTAGAAAAAACAAAAAAAAATCCAGTTCTTAATTACCGTGTTATTAGTACTTCCGCAGTTTTATCACAACTGACCTTATAAATATGAAGCAAGAGCAAATTTTGTTCGTTCAGATAACGGGAATATCGTTAGCGAATAACTGCGTATTTGTGCACTGTGCCATTGTATGGAATATTTTAGATAAACCGTAGTGTACAAATTCATGTAAGCGCTTCATATTTTTAAAAATATTAAGTGACCTTTTAAATATGAAACGGACCTTAGTTCCACTGTAATCTACTAAAAGGGAAGACAATAATTGTAAGGGGAAAGTCAATGGGGGCAAAGAAAAACCACTTAAAAACTAATATCTCAACTCTCTCTTAAACTATGTAAATGAAACTTAAAACATATATTAAGCAATACTAGCGCAATACAAGAAAAATAAATTTGGTCATAATAGTAGTTTGACAAAATGGGGTGAACTTTTCAAAATTTCAAACGGTTATATCTCAATATTCAAAACAGGTATTAAGTTAAAATTTCCTCAAATCGTAGAGCTATACAATTTTCGTAAAAATTTTAAGATGGGGGATGTAAGGGGAACGAGGTGGTGGACCAAAATGTTGAAAATTTTCACTGAGGCTTCCGTGGCGTAGTGGGCAGCGTGCTTGCTTCTCAGTCAATAGGTCGTGGGTTCGATTCCCACTCCAGACGGGATTTTTTTAAGAGCAAATTTTTCAGTTGCTACTGGTGATAAAAAATTATTCGCAATAAAATGGGGAAACGGTGTAAAAGTGAAACAGTTCCACTTCAAGAAGGCCTAGATACTCAGTGGTTTCTGTTCGCTTTCTATCATTCACATCTGCTAATATTTGTCAGTAAGCAGCCGGTACAACTGAGCAATATACCAGCTTCTCCACTCGCTACGGTCGTTCTCACTCCCCTTCCCCAACCTTCCCAATCCCAGTCCTTCCCCCCATGACTGTGTTTGTGCATTGCACATAAAGGCCAAAATTGCCTATAACACAGGTCATTCTGTAAAAAAAAAACTAATTTTTTTAGCTCACGGACGCCAATGGATAAAAAAATTTAATTATTTTTAAAGTTATGCTGATTTTCAGCTTTCTATCTGCATTCGTAGTGCAGATATCAGCAAGTGTAGTTTTTGCCGCCCCATGTATCTGACATTCCCCAAAATTTAAATAATGGAGCTCACTTACCCAATTAACAATCCACCCAAACGGAGGAACATACCTTCATCGGTCTCGAAGATATGAGTCCATATTTACGGCGTACGGCGGTACAGATTTTTTGTGTTTGCATCTTTAGGCTAATTTAGTCGTGAAACGCGAAAAAACTAAATTTGAGGGTAGCAAATTTTTTTTTCTGTGTCGATCACAATACTTTATTATTAGAATAATAAAGTAAAAATTTATTTCCTTGAAAAGTATTGTTGCGAGCTAGGGGTTCGCCGGGATTTCAAGTAAAAACACAATTCGTTTAAAAATAAGTGATAATTTATTTATTCGCACTCTAATATAATTTCCCGATCACTTCGCACTTTATGACAACACCGCTGCGTGTTTTTCTATCGCTTTTTATGACAACACCGTCGCGTGTTTTACTATCGCACTTTACTGGTTCGCGTCTTACATGAATGTCGCTGAATAACTGCCCCCCTGTTGTCTGAAAGCTTCGCACTTTTATACCATTTTCCCAATTCTCGAACCTTGCATGGTTCTCGATCTTTGATTATGGCTTTTTACATATTGAGGGACTGTTCTATAAAATTCTGGCATATTCGGGTAAGATCAATATTGCGTGGTTGTCAGATCTATAGCAGTATGAATGTTACTGGTTTGAAATTTGAGAGATGTGAATTGTATAATATTAGTAGTTATTACCAAAAAAAAGAATAAAAACTTTCACTCCTTCTACCACCTCCCACAAAAACTGTACCATTTCACTAAATCTAATTGTTGCATCCGCAGAATGCTGGCACGCGAGTCTCGCGGTGCCGTTCGACCGAGGTGGTCATTATCTTTTGCCTTACTTTAGACTAAATCTCTGTGTAAGACTTAATTACAAGGAATAAAGTACAATTATAGTTACAACTGAACATATCCGTGTTTCACCTGCGCGAAAGACACAACACTAATACACTAATTTTCTCAGTGTATTTTCAATTATTGAAGCTTAAATTTTGTATAAAATATTTATATAGCTACTCCAATAATTTCCAAAAGAAAATAGTTGTATGCTGTTACCCCTTCTACCACTCTCCATACAACATTTTTTAATATTACAAATATTTCTATTTCATCTACTTCATTTGCACTTTTGCTTGCAGTAGCTCATGCAGTGATATAAAAAAACAACAGGACGTGCGATACTCTAGATGAAAGAGAAATTTTTTATTTTAAGAAATTTTGCAAGGAAAGTGGTAGAGGGGTGACGAACTTTTTATTTACACCACGCTAAGGTTGCTATCATAATGTTTTATAAAAAATTTAGGATTCAAAAATTTAATAGGTACTGAGAAAATTAGTGTATTGGATTTAATGAAGCTGTGCAGTTTGTATGGGAGGTGGTAGAAGGAGTGTGAAGTTATTCATGACTTTTTTAGAAATAACTGTGAACATCATTTAAGTGACATATTTTAAATTGCAGAACAGTAGCATTCATACTTTTCAGGAAAATCGACTTTTTGTAAAATTGTTGAATTGTGTCAAATTGTATGGGAGGCGTTAGAAGGAGTGAAGATAATCACCTATTTTTTTTGGTCTGACTAATAATTCTAAATACATATTTAGTGCATGATTTCAGCTCGATAAATTTCATACGTACTGAGTAAATCGGTTTTTAGTATTTCATAAAAAAGTGCAGTTTGTATGGGAGGCGGTGGAAAGAAAGGGAGGACTCAAATAATTTTTATACAGCAGATTGGATTTATTATAGAAGTGATATATTCAAAATTTCAGATCAATAGCTTTTATACTTTTTGAGCAAATTCGTTTAATGTCAAATTGCGAAATTGTGTCATTTTGGATGGGAGGAAGTAGTAGGGGTAAAGCTAATCGTCTAATTTTTTTTTTTTTGATCTTACTAAAAATTCTAAATAAATATTCAGTGCACAATTTCAAATCGATAAATTGTATACGCACTGAGTAAATTGGTTTAGAGCATTTCATGAAAAAGTGCAGTTTGTATGGGAGATGGTGAAAGGATGGGGAGGACACAAATAATTCTTATACAGTAGAATGGAATCATCATAAAACTATTATGTTCCAAATTTCAGATCAATAGCATTTATACTTTTCGAGAAAAGCTGTTTATTGACAAATTGCGTAATTGTATCATTTTGTATGGGAGGAGGTAGAAGGGGTGGAGCGATTTGGCCCGTTCACGAACTTGTCCTTACTTTTTTGTCAAAAACGACGTGTACAAAATTTGAACTTTCTAGATCTACGCGTTCTCAAGCTAGAGCCACGGACGGACAGACAGACGGACGGACGTACGGACGGACGGACATCTGGTTTTGAGATTTTTGAGTGATTATATGAACTTCTGTATCATTCATTTTTTTTCTCCGAGCCTTCTTTCTTAGCGTTAAAACTTTGTGGCAAACTTATAATACTCTCAGATTTCATTAGAGTATAAAAATACTTCGCTTGATTTAGTCAGAAAGTAAAGTTAATAAATACGTCACAGACATAAAAACCGTTTTTTTTAACTTCGTCAGCACAACGGGAACGTGCAATAAATTCTAGCGCTACTGGAAAATTGATATAAATTGTTTCAATGGTTTTCCTATTCACCGCCAGGGCCGGCATTCACATGTTAAGAAAAACACAACGCTAATATGCTCAAACGCCTCATTCGTTCAGTTTTTTTATGGGGAAAGTTAGTGCTACCAATCATAAAGTTTATAATTACCCGATTAAAGAAAAAGGAAGAAATGAAGCGGTAAAATTTTTGTGTTGGCATTTTACATTTTAACTATGGTGCAATTTAATACTGTTATATGTTTTAAGCTAATATAGAAATAAAGATTGAAAATTAATGTTTTATGTTTTATGGTGTATTCTGTGTCGATTCAGCATCAGAAGAAAGTCAGTCTTTAAATACTGGGAATTAGCTTCAGCAGATGTAAAAATTTATTATAGTCATCTTACTTTGTTATGATGAGTTTTTTAGATATAATGATTGAGTGCAGTTGTACTTCAGCTGATTTTTATGATTATTTAATTAGAGTTACTCTATGAAGATGAAAAAACAAGGCACCTGAAAGAGTTAGGTCAACCTGTCAGATTGGGGGCTTTTTATTTTCATATGTATGCGAGCAACGTGTCCGTGTAACTTTTTGGTGATTTTATTTCGCAAATATCTTTTATTTGCAGAACTTTTAATTGATTTGGTAGGTTTTAAGTACTAATGAACGGTTTGCAATCAAATTTGCTGTTATAACTTCAAATACAGCGGTCACATTACATTGAATGCACCCTGTACTAAAACCATTGCACTGCAATTAGTATTTAGCACGCCGGCTAGAATAGCCACACTTCCGAAGTCTACTTCCTTCTTCTACGATCCATCAAGCAGATATAAAGTATGTCTTAATAAAGACTAAAGATATTGAACGTGTAAATACAACATTTGCTTATTCTTCGCATGCTGGAAAATAAGTGGGCGCTTTTTCAAATTTAATGAAAAAGCTGGTTATCACCTTGATCGAACTCAATTACCAGGTGTCTTGTTCTCTCTTCTCCATCGAGTAACTCTCTATTTCATAAGCCACTTTCTCCTTTTAAATCCACACACAGAAAGCAATAATTATTAAAAAAAACTCAAATCAAATCCCGGAGTTTGAGTTCTCCAAAAAGTCCCAGAAATGCCTTTATATACAGTGAATATTAAATTTTTCTTTGTAAATAGTTTCATGAGTTTTCTCTTTCTTCAATGAATTGTTTTCCTGAATTTTAAATAGAATCGTCTTGGAGAACTTTCCTTGGAGCATATTATGAACAATTTTTCAGCGCATTTATTCAAAATATGCCAGAATCGCTTATTATTATTAGAAATTCTCTCATTTTCCCAAGGTATTATAAAACATAATAGGACTACGAATGGGCGTAAAGCCCAATCGTGTGATACTCTAGATGAAAGAGAAATTTGTGTGATCTTAAGAAATTTTGTATGGTGAGTGGTAGAAGGGGTGACGGTATTCAATTAATTTTTTCACATCACGCTAAGGTTACTATTAAAACGTTTTATACAAAATGTAGGATTCAAAAATTTAATAGGTACTGAGAAAACTAGTGTATTGGATTTAGTGAAATTGTGCGAGGTGGTAGAAGGAGTGTGAAGTTATTAATGATTTTTTCAGAAATAACTGTAAACATCATTTAATTGTCATATTTTAAATTGCAGATCAGAAGCATTCATACTTTTCAGGAAAATCGACTTTTTGTAAAGTTGTTGAATTGTATCAAATTGTATGGTTTTTGGTCTTACGAGTAATTCTAAATAAATATATATTTAGTGCATAATTTCAACTCGATAGATTTCATACGTACTGAGTAAATTAGTTTAGTTAGTTAGGGTGTAGCCTAGTGGGTAGCGTGTTGGTCTGCAATGCGAAAGCCGTGAGTTCAAATCCCGGTCGACGCATAGCAAACTGCTTGCTTGGGTATACCTTGGTTACCTCAATCTACGAAAATGAACGATTCGTAGATAGAGGGTTGTACGAAGGGCTAACAACCCTTCCGCAATAAATAATGAAAATGTTAAGGATCCTGAAGGTCAGGAGGCCAAGGCACGATCTGGGCTGTAGCGCCATTGAAGAAGAAGAAATTAGTTTATAGTATTTCATAAAAAAGTGCAGTTTGTATGGGAGGTGGTGGAAGGAAGGGGAGGCCTCAAATAATTTTTATACAGCAAATTGGAATTATTATAAAAGTAATATATTCCAAATTTCAGATCAATAGCTTTTATTATGCTTTAAAAAAAAGCTGTTAATTGTCGAATTGCGAAATTGTTTCATTTTGTATATGAGGGGGTAGAAGGGGTAAGACTAACCGTCTATTTTTTTTGGTATTAAAAAAAATTCTAAATTAATATTTAGTGCTACCTATTAGGTTTAATTTTTTAAGTGAAAATTAAAGTGAATAATTTCTATATTCAGTCAAGGTAAATGAATTTTTCTTATTCGTTTTGTCATTTTCTGTCATATTTTGCAATCAAAAATTGCCCTAGTTCAATTTATTCTATTTGACATGTTATTCTGTCGAAATGGCGGATGTTCCTAAATTGTATACCGTTGATGTTCCTGTGATGTTGATGTTGGACAGTGTTGGAGTGTTATTCACATTTTCGATATTTTCATCTTTTTTTTTAATTTTTATGGATTTTTTTGTGATATTTAGTTAAAAATGAGTCCCAAACGTACTGAAATCATTGCGGCATCAGTTTTAGTGGCAGCAATTAAACAGGTATTGGTCCAAAAAGAATCGGAAAAATCAGTTTCGATTGATTTCAATATTCCTCGTTCAAATTTAATTCGATATGTGAGCAATGTTCAGTCTGAAATTCAGGACATTACAGCTGCAACTGATGATGAAATATTGCAAGTTCTGGATACAAGCGCAACAATAGGGCCCAAGCCTGTGTGTTTTTATGATTTTGTTGCGATTTTTTTGCTTCCATTTAATTTGTCGCATTTTTCAGTTATTTTCTAAAATACACGAAAAAGCGTTGATGGAATACATATTAAAATGCAGTAGCTTGTATCATGGCCTCAATATTACTGAAGTGAAACAGCTCGCATTTCAGTTTGCAAAAAAAATTGAAATTGCTTATCCAGCAACTTAGAATGAACATTCTATGGCCGGCCGAAAACGATTTGACAATTTTCTGCAACGACATCCTAACATATCCTTACAAACACCTCAACAAATAAGCCTTAACCGAATGCATTTTTTTTTTACAGAATGACCTGTGTTATAGGCAATTCCGGCCTTTATGTGCAATGCAAAAACACAGTCATGGAGGGAAGGAATGGGATTGGGAAGGTTGGGGAAGGGGAGTGAGAACGATCGTAGCGAGTGGTGAAGCTGGTATATTGCTCAGTTGTACTGGCTGCTTACTGACAAATATTTACAGATGTTATGGGGGACTGAATGATAGAAAGCGAACAGAAACCATCGACTGAGTATCTAGGTCTCCTTGAAGTGGAACTGTTTCACTTTTACATGGTTTTAATCGTGAAAGCGTCGCTTCTTTTTTTGCCAATTTGAATCGAGTTACACAGAAAGCTGAATATGGTCCACATTCCATTTGGAATATGGATGAGTCTGGTTTTTCAACCGTTCCAAAAAAATCGGTAAAATCGTTATCCGGAAAGGTTCTAAGAACGTTGGACAAATGGCTTCACAAGAGCGTGACACTCTAGTGACGATGGCTGCTGTTGTAAATGCCGCTACAACTGTCCTTCCACCTTTTTAATATCTTTCCGCAAGAAAATATGCACACACATTTTTTGGATCATGCTATGCCTGGCTCAATTGATGCTTGTAATGGATCTGGATGGATGCAGCAACAAGAATTTGTGATATTCATGAGACATTTCATCAAATACACACACGCATCATTTCTTAGGCCACAATTGTTGTTGCTTGACAATTACGATTCTCATTTGTCGATTGAGGCCATTGACTTGGCCAACGAACATTCCATTACAATGCTGTCTTTTCCCTCTCACTGTAGCCATTGTCTGCAGCCACTTGATGTATCCGTTTTTGGGCCATTGAAAGCGGCTTATAAAAAAAAGTGCATGGAATGGACAAAAAATAATGCGAATCGTGCCATTGAAATTCACCACATTCCAGAAATTGTTTCTCAATGCATGGATGATGCTTTTAAGTCCACAAATATTAAAGCTGGCTTTAGAGCCACAGGTAAATAATTTTTTTTATTCGAATTTTTCAACTTTTCCTAATTTTGACTATTATTCGATCACATTTTTTAGGAATTTGTCCCATCAACTCTGGAATTTTCACGGATTCGGATTTTTTGGTGGCTGAAATGGGTGGAGAAAATATTGTCCAGCACGGAGAAGAGCTTGATCCAGAAAATCAGCGTTTGATCACATTCAACGATGAACTAGGGGCGAATGAAGAAGTTTCCACTTCTGAACCATCTACTAGGGGTGCTAGCTTGAGAACAGTCGTGGAAAGTGTTGGACCTCTGCATTACAGAAGTCCAAAACAGAAAAGCAATCGTGGTCGCAAGGCAATGAAAAGTGCTGTTCTGACTTCAGCAGAACAGGTTTCATCGTTGCGCATACGAGCCGAAAAAAGAAAAGCGAATGAGGAGAAACGGTTGTCCAAATCACCAAAAAAGAAAACAACACCGGCCAAATCGAAAACACCCAAAAAAAAATAAAAAACACAACCACAGCAGAAAAAAACATCAACGGCCAAACAAGCAAATGATGATTCTTCTTCTTCTTCTCCATCTGAAACTGATTTTTGCATCATATGTTTGCTACCAATGCCATCCAAATGCACGAAAAATAATTCGATTGCATGCAATACGTGCGAGCGGGAAGTGCATTTGAAGTGTGCAAACATTCAAAACAACTTCTTCATTTGCATTCATTGCGATTCTGAATATTCGGAGGAAAAAGAGGCATGATTTTTCGGTTTTTTGCTTTTTTCCATTTTTTTGTTCATTTTTTGATTTTTTGGCTCTTCATCGATTCATTTTTACTAAAATTCGTTTGCTATTTAATTGTTTAATTCGATAAAAAATAAAAAAATACAATCAACGCTACGAATTGCTATCGATTTTGAGTTCATTTGGTAGAATTTCTGAAAATTAGGGGGGGGGGGGGTGTGTGTGTGTGTCCAACATAGGTACACTTTTCGTAAAATCACGATTTTGACTTTTTCCACAATATTTTATATATCTCTCATAAAATGGATCAAATTTGTCTATCGCCTTGATAGATCGATGCGCAAATCAATTAGCTTTTCGACGGTACCATCGGTCTTGATCTACGGTCATTTGTGACAATTTTATGGCTGATAAACATAAGGGATGTCCACCACTGGGACATTTACCATAGTATTTATACTTTTCGAGAAAAGCCGTTTCTTAACAAATTGCGTAATTGTGTCATTTTGTATGGGAGGGGGTAGAAGGGGTGGAGCGATTTGATCCGTTCACGAACTTGTCTTTACTTTTTTGTCAAAAACGACGTGTTCAAAATTTGAACTTTCTAGATCAACGCGTTCTCAAGCTAGAGAGGACACGAACGGACAGACAGACGGACGGACAACCGGTTTTGAGATTTTTGAGTAATTATATGAGCTTCTGTATCAGTCATTTTTTTCTCCGAGTCTTATTTCTTGGCGTTACAAAATTTGTGGCAAACTTATAATACTCTCAGATTTCATCTAGAGTATAAAAATCTTTGGAAGCCGAATACCGCAATATTCATGAAAATTTCTAGTTTATCCGATTTCACTCTCAATTGGTCATTTACCCGAACAGACCAACAAGTTAAGAAATTGGGCTCATTTTAGGGAATTTCCCGACAATTGGAAGCACTGGCAAGTAATCCCTTCTCTGCGCACTCTTTCGTTGAGTTTTCGTTCTTGTGCTGTCAAATAAAAGTGTCATCTGTGTAAATTAGTGGAGCAAAGTTTTGAGGAATCCGGAAATTCGTCGATTCCCTTAAATCGTCTTGTTCGTGAATTAAATTGGAAACGCGAGAAACATGTTCGAGGAGGCGGATAATTTCGCCGACATATTTCGCGGCGGATTGCCATACTACTTGCTGATTACGCTCCCGATTTTAATAATTTGCTCATCCAATCCTGTTCTGGCTTCCAGCGAATTCGCGGTCCAAAGGATGTCTCAGTTCGATGTTCACTCTACTCCTTTCGGTAACTACTTTGAATAATTTATCGCTGGTTTTCGGGTTTAGTCGATTTTCAGCCTTGCATGTGAAACCTTATAACGTACTTATTTTTGCAACTAATTGAGGTTAAGGTTAAATTTGTGCAGTGTGCCGCCTAGCACTGTTTTTTTATTACCGCGGCACTTGCTCGATTCTATTTTTGTAATTTAAGCTTATTAACAAGTTTCGTTTAATGCCGACTTATCTTGTTTTGCGGCTTGCAATTAAATTGATATTAAGAAAATGATAGGAATGATTTCAAATGGGATTTTTGAACGACTAAAATTTACATACAAGAATAATGAGGCAATACCGTTGTGTATCAAATTCGAAAATTAAATAAGACAAAAACTTTGAAAACGGCACCCGGTAGAGGCAGAAAACATGTTACATCCAATAGAGAAGATCGGGAAATCGTTGGAGCGGTGACTAAAAATGAATCAATTCTAATTAAAATATTGCTTCAAAATGTTAACTAGCACCGTGAACACAAAATAAGTCTTATGACGATTCGACGGAGGTTGGAGGAAGCGATTAAAAAATGTTATGTAAAGAGGAAGGTTGTAACGATCGTGTCAAAATTCACTGTAGTGAATTTTTTTTTTTGATCGAGTATGATGTATGTATGAAAAAAAAAGAAAATTTTTTTTTCTGAGTCAGTTTAGAATTTGATTTTGGAGGAAATTCATGTAGATAAAAAATAAATGTGCTTAAATTATAAAGTTAAATAAACTTAAAAAAAAAAAATCGTTTTCAAAACTAGATATCGGTTTTTTACTGGAAATAAAAAATGTAGTCAAAATTATCGAACATATTTTTGGAGTACGCGTGCATAAAATCTTTTTGAGGAACGTTTTCTCGAATTCGTTAGTGGAGAATTTTTATCGCTGAAACTCGGAAATGAAGACTGTTAGCGAGAGAAAGATTTTGCAGATTACGTCAATTGCGCACAGAATTACGATCAACCAGCATACGTCACCATATCGTCGATGGGAATATCTATGATGGCTGGTTTGCAACAATTTCGCCATATCTAGCTCCAATGCGACAAATGACGATGCCAACTGTGAAGATTCAACAGCAGCCGCAACAGTATTCGAATCTATCGATGCAATTAATCAGATGCCGCGGTCGATGCAAGCTATTTCCAATATGCAACTATATCGACCGACACGAAAGTGACTTTCCACCGATTCACAACGGTTTCAGCGTGGCCGATGTCGTGCTTTGCGTTCGCCAGCTGAACACGTTGGCCACAATTTTGCGCGAAAAACGTTTCGCTAATGGTGCGTTGAAAATCAATAAACCGAAAATCTATTTCGATTTGCATCCCGAAACTGGTGTCCCGGTTTCATTTAAAGCTTGCGAACTGCTTACTGCGAATTTTATGATTGAAGAATTCATGCTGTTAGCCAATCAGTCTGTGGCTCGATTCATTTACGATAAATTTCCGGATATAGCGATTCTTCGGAATCATTTGCCGCCGCTGACGAATGTAATGAAACGCGTCAAGGATCAAATGAAAAAGATGAGACTGATGATTGATGTGAGCAGTTCGAAGGCGATTTATGATTCGTTACAGCGATTGATTGCGGAGAGTAAGGATCCGGAAGCGATGTCGGTCTGTTTGTCGCAGCTTCTTTCGAAACCGATGATCAGGGCGAGTTATTTTTGCAGCGAAGGAAAGGAATACGAACAATTTTGGCATTATGCACTTTCGATTCCGATCTATACGCATTTTACGAGCCCGATTCGAAGGTATCCGGATGTTCTAGTTCACAGAGTTTTGTCTGCTGCACTGAAATATACCGAGATACCGAAACGTTCACCGTCCATACTGTCCGATCTGACCGCACGTTGTAACGAAGGAAAATACAATGCGAAAATCGCCGGTGAAGATAGCACCGATCTATATTTCTTTCACTATATAAGAAGCAAGAAGTCGATTACGGTACGTGCAGTCGTTACAGGAATCTACACTTATTCGTTCGAAGCAGTTCTAATCGATACCGGTCATCAAATTATGGTCAGCTTCAAGGAATGCAAAGACGTTCTGGTCAGTGTAAATAAGAACGACGAAGGCGTTTTTACGGCACACGTTTTATTTGAATCACATCAGGATAAACACCTCATCAATATGCAGCGTATTCGAAGGGTCGGTCCTAGCGTGGCTGGCCAAGCTGTTTCCTGGCTGCCGCAGCAACAGTTTTCTACCATAAACGCCGCCGCTATAAGCAGCTATATCATGCAGGGAAGAACACAAGGAGTTATGTCAACTTACGCCACTAATCTAGGCCAGGCCTGCAGCGATGTTAATAATTTTTAGTTCATATTTCTTAAGAGTCGTGTTGCTTGATAGTGCAACACTAATTGCTTGGTAATTTGGTTTTCTCCTTCGTCCTCCTCTCCATCTCCAATCCGGAGAAAATTTTCTTCAAATTTACGAGGTGTGACGACACGACCCAACTTCGACTGAGCTTGGCCAGAGTTGGGTGGTCACGGACAATTGTCTCGTAAATTTTGGAGGATTTATAAATTAACCATCTTGTAGGAGGTGGTTACATTTATATACCACCAAGATGGTTACAAGGTACACGTTATATAAGAAAAAAATAAATTTCGCAGACTGGAATTTGCAATAGAATATATTGATAAGCCCTTAGACTACTGAAAAACCATTCTGTGGACAGATGAGTCAGCATTTTCGTTTAAAGTATCATAAGGCAAAAAATATTATCGTACCACACCTGCCTTAAGAAAAAAACAGCAAAGGCCTTGATTGGGGAAGATTTCATACTCAGCAAGATAATGCTCCTATCCACAAAGGTCGTCAAATTACTTTATTTTTTAACAAAATTCAATAAGAGCTTCTACCTTGCCCCCTTAGAGCCCGGATTTGAATGTGATTGAGAACACTTGGCATTACGTATAGCAACAAATCAAACATGAAATCGGAAAATCGCAACGAGCTGCCTGCAATGGAATAATCGAAATTTGGAATAATATTTCCGAGGTAATAACAATGAATTTAGTGGAATCAGTTTCAAGGCGACTGCAGGCAGTAATAAATGCAATGTCTCCCTCACCTCATTAAATGTCGAAAAAAATGAGTTTTTCCTTTCATTTCTGGTATTTTCCAGTATTATTATATGAAGTACAAATATTTTTGTGAATAAATTTCAATGTTACAAATAATTTTGTTAAAATATGTTTTGCTTTTTATTCCTTTGCTTGAAGTAAATTGCGTTAACTTTATTATTGGGTATTTTAAGGACATTAGTCGCTTCCTTTTCCTCCAAACACATTTTCCCCTAAAGCTGTTAGCGCATTTTAAACATGGCTCAACTTGAAGATTGGGATTTTTTTCCATGGTACAAATAATTTTGTGATGCATAGTATGTCATCTCAAATTCCTTCGAATAGTGAAAAGCAACTTTTGTATCCCGGTCGGCGCAATATATAATTCCGGCCACCTCAATCTAAGAAAATGAAAAATTCGTAGAAAGAGGGTTGTGCGAAGGGCTAACAACCCTTCCACAATAAGTAATAAAAAATGTCAAGGAACCTGAATATCAGGAGGCCAAGGTCCTATTTGGGTTGTAGCGCCATTGTAGAAGAAGAAGAACTTTTGTATGGGAAGTGGTAGGAGCAGAGGGGGAGTTTTATAATTTGTGTATATGACACCAAACGTGGTATACAAAATGTTTCGTGGTGCATTTATAGTTTAGCTTTCATAATATTCATGAAATTGGGATATTCGTATGGGAGGTGGCAGAGGAAGTGGAAGGTTTCGGATGATTTTGAAACTGCTTATCAACATTCTTCTTCTTCTGCTTCAAGAATGCACTACAGGTTCCTTAACTTTTTTGTTTCATTATTTATTATGGGAAGGTTTTTAGCCCTTCTCATAACCCTCTATCTGCGAATTTTTCATTGTCGTAGATTGAGGTGACCAAGGTATATCCAAGCAGGCAGTGTGCTGGAATTATACGTCGATCGGTATTTGAACTCACGTTCTTCGCCTCGTAGACCAACACGCTACCCACTAGGCTACACCCTAGCTCATTATCACCATGCTTTGATTCAGTTCGAAAGTTGAAAGCTTTCAAATGTTCTGGTAAAAATTCGTATTTTTTGCTTTGCTAGTTTCAATGAAAATCGAACAAATGCATTTTCAAAAATTGTGTATTTGTATGGGAGGTGGTAGAAGGAGTGAGGGGATTGGGTCAATATTTTTTGACGTTAATCTATATAAATATAATTGTAGTGTCTGTCTGTAATTTGTTTATAAATGGCTATAAGTAAGTTTTTTGCTTCATTTTAGCAATAACTAAGCAAAATTTAACGTTTTTAAAAAATTTCTCTGTCTGTCTGTCTTTCCGGCTTTCACGGCTGCACCGATTGCAATGAAACGTTCACAGATTATTAGCTCTGCCTCTGGGAGTAATCTGCTTTAGGTTTTATTTTTCTCCCCTCACGCCTTCTACCCCCTCCCATACAAAGTGACTCATTTTCAAAAACTTATAATAATCAAATTTTCATGGAAACTATGAGAGCTATTAATTTGAAATTTAAAGTATATTATTTCTATTATAAATGCAATCTTCAAGTATATAAAAAGTTTGAATCCCCCAACTCCTTCCACCACCTCCCGTACAAACTAAACTTTTTCATAAAATACTATACTCCAATTTTCTCAGTACGTATAACTTTGATCGAGCTAAAATTTTGTATTAAATCTTTAATTAGCATATTTATTATTATCGGGAAAACTTAACCGATTAGCTTTACTCCTTCTGCCCCCTCCCATACAATGTGGCACAATTCCACGATTTTGCAAAAACTCGATTTTCTTGAAAAGTGTGAATCTAACTGATCTAAAATTTAAAACACATCAATTACATGATGATTGTAGTTGTTTCTAGAAAAATTGCTAAAAACCCTCCACTCCTTCTACCACCTCCCATACAAACTGCACTTTTTCATGAAATACTCTAAACCAATTTTCTCAGTACGTATAACTTTGATCGAGCTAAAATTTTTTAATGAATCCATAATTAGTATTATTATTATTATCGGGAAAAATTAACCGATTGGCTTCACTCCTTCTACTCCCTCCCTTACAATATGACACAATTTCACGACTTTGCAAAAACTCGATTTTCTTGAAAAGTGTGAATCTAACTGATCTCAAATTTAAAGGATATCAATTGCATGGTGATGATAGTTGTATCTAGAAAAATTATCAAAAACCCCCCACTCCTTCTACCACCTCCCATACAAATTTCACTAAATCCAATGCACTAAGTTTCTCAAGTTTTTCATGCTTAAATTTGGTGCAAAATATTTTTATAGCTACTCTAGCATGGAGTGAAAAAAATTAATTTAGTACTGTCATCCCTTCTATCACTCCCCACACAAAAATTTTTAAGATTACAAAAATTTCGATTTCATCGGTAGTATCATATAATGGGGTTTTACGCACAATCGAAGTCCTGTTATGTTTTTAAGCTCAATGTCATTTTATTTGGGCTTTTTTCAATTAACACAAGCTACAACTATTCACATGTCCTTAACACGCATACATATGATCTCGAATCACGGATTTGATTTGATCACGAGCCTCTCCCATTCAAATGCGAGTATCTTGCTTTCATTCTTAATAATTTATGGTTGTGACTCCAACAAAATACAAAACATTTTGTTCAAAGAGCCATTAAAGTAAGCGGATTAAATATCCCATATAATGTATTACTAAATACATTCTCAAAAAATTGCTTATTAATGCGATTTTTACGCGGACGAAGTCGCGGGCGTTTGCTAGTGGTAAATATAATTATCAATTAATTTCCAGTTAAAATCCCCTATACGAGGGCGGATCGATAATGACGTGTAAAAATGAAGAAAACAAAATTTCTTCGGCAAAAATTTATTTTATTTTTCAACATAGTCCCCTTTTAGCTCGATACACTTAGTCGAGCGTTTTTTTCCAATTTTCGGATCCCTTCCAAATAATAAGATTTCTCTAACCCTTCAAAATATGCGTTGATTTCATTGATGACGTCACTATTCGTGGTGAAACCTTTCCAGCAAGCCATTTTTTCAAGTCTGGAAACAAGAAAAAGTCACACGGGGCTAAATCTGGAGAATACGGTGGGTGAAGAAGCAATTCGTAGCGTAATTCCAACAATTTCGCCACTGCAACACCAGAAGTTTGATCTGGAGCGTTTCCGTGATGAAATAACACTTTTTTCTTCGCCAAATGCGGCCGTTTTTCCTTGATTGATGTCAGTCGATCCAGTAACTGAGTATAATATGTTCCCGTTATTGCTTTTCCTCTCTCGAAGTAGTCGGTGAAAATTATTTCTTTGGAATCCCAAAAAACTGTCGCCATAACCTTTCCAGCCGATGGAACGGTTTTTGCCTTCTTCGGTGCGCTTGAACCGGCTTCCATCCATTGTTTTGACTGATGTTTGGTTTCTGGAGTGCAGTGGTGGATCCACGTTTCAATAACAGTTATGAATCGACGAAGAAATTCATTTGGATCACGCTGAAACAGTTGCAAATTGTGCTATGAAGTTGTCACACGATTGCGTTTTTGGTCGATTGTGAGCAAACGCGGCACCCATCTAGCTGATAGCTTCCGCATGTTCAAATGATTTTTCAAAATATTCCAAACACGTTCATATGACATGCTTACTGCCTTAGCTATCTCACGCACTTTCACTCGACGATCTCCTAGCACGAGATCATGGATTTTGTCGATCATTTCTGGCATGCTGACCTCATTTGGACGACCTGGACTTTGTATGGTCTCTGTGCTCATACGACCACGCTTGAATTCTGAAAACCACTTGTAAATTATTGCAATTGATGGTACAGAGTCCCCATAATGTTTATCTAATTTTTCTTTGGTTAGTTTAGTTGTTTCCCTTTTAAAAAGTTATGTTTAATCAACACACGAAATTCTTTTTTATCCATTTTTGAAATTTATTAAAAGTTGACTTGCTTAGACAGCAGTTCCGCAAAAACTAAAAAAGGTATCACGCTACGCCCTTGCAGGTAATCTATTTAAGGATGAAGCAGATAAAAAAAATACAAAATTCCTTACCTACCCCCTCCTTCTTCATTTTTACACGTCATTATCGATCCGCCCTTGTAGATAGGACAGAGACAATTCTCTTCCACAAGGCGCGATTCTGAGCATCGGCTTTTAGTTGTCGCCAGGACTTGTTTATTTCTCTGGCCTCTTGGTCAACTGCACGCATCCATGTGCTACATGGTCGACCAATCCGACGTTTTCCTTGATGATTATAATCCAGAGCTTGTTTAGCAATGTTTGGCTCTAGTTTTTTCGTACTGTGACCGATCTACTATCTCAATGCATATTTTAGTTTGTCCAATTGTACTCCAAAGTTCGTCTTCGGAGATTACTCCTAACCAGAATATCCCTAAAATGCGTTGGCGGAATTGGAATTGGAAAGTTTGCAGTACTTTTACCTAATATTCAAGTCGATAACTTGAAGAGTTTCGGAGAATCAGCTTATTAAAATTTCGAAATTTAATTAAATTAATATCGGAGGGGGTAGAAGTACTGGGGGATGTAGCCCGTTTTCGAACTTAGTTTTCAAATAACAATAATATACTTTACAATCCAATGTTTGTCAAATTGTTTAAATGTTTAAAGGTACGTCCAGATGATACGCTTTTTCGTTCAATTTTGCCTCAAGCGCAAGCGTTTTTCTGTTTTAAATTTGATGACTCATGCAATAGCGCAAGGTAATCTGACGGATATGGATATCACATGCGCTATTGAAACCGATTTACTTGTACGCGTTATTTTTTCTTTGTAAACGAGTAGCTATCTAATAAAAATAAAAGTAGAATGAAAAGCAAAGAAAACATTTTCAATTTTATTGAGTATTATAGAACATTTGATATTAGGCTTAGCTACGCACGCACGTTACGTCATTTTCGTGCGATTCGCGCATGTTAGAATAAAAGCGCAATCATTAAGATGAACGACAGCCATGCAACAACATAACGCAAACGCGTCATATACGCTAAGCGCATGCCTTCCTTCTAGAATAAAAGCGCAAGCATTAAAATGAACGACACACACGACAGATGATATGTTACCGAGCACAAGCCTATCGTCCTCAGTAGCGCACGTGACCCTAATATCAGTCGAATAGCCTTGCGCTATTGCATGCGCCATAAAATTTCAAGAAAAGCCCATGTAATAGAGGCACCATTTTTATGCGTTGCTTCATGCGCTTAACGCATGCGCGAAATTGAACGAAAAAGCGCTTCGTGTGGTCGCATTTTTATATGCATTTATACATATGTTGCATGTGCGTCATTCAACTTAAGGCATGTGCTTTTATTATAGAAGGCATGCGCTTAGCGCACGAAAATGAGACATCGCCTGCACGTACATTAAGGAAATTTCTAATTCAGAACCTCTTATAAAATATTTGTTTTTTTTTCGTCAATTATTTTTATTGTAGGATGCCGCACTTCAGGTTTGAACTTGGAAGCAAAATCATTATATACATGGAGCACATCGCGTCACTGTGTTGTAACAAGGTTAGTATCTATCGTTTTTTTAACTTTTTATGCATATCTTACTACAAATCTCCATTCAAATAAATTCTCGTTTAACTTGGTGATAATTAACCTTAAGTAGGTATTACGATAACGATAAAACATTTGCTCCGAGAGATTATGCTTATCTATTACTATGTGAACGATGTTAAATCAATTTTGTTTTGTATATAAGGCTACTACATAATTGAATTTAATTGAAAGTTTAGCTGTTTGAAATAATAATAGCTTTAATATTAATTTGTAGTGCATGCAATATTAGCTAATTCGAGTGTGTGATACTCTCGACATACGATGCAAGTATTATCTAACTTTTTCAATACATATGTCGGACTACGTATATAAAAATTGAGGAATTAATATACATCAACTTTCATAGACTGAATACTCTGGATTCTTATATTCTGCTGGAACATAGTCCTTGTAAAAATGAATTTCACTAAAAAGATTATATTATTATATTGTAATTACACGTTTTAATGTTTTTTAGGCTGTTTTCATAAATGCTCCTCCAACATGAATCCGTATATTCTATTCGAGCAAAATAAATTGTGTACATTAAACTGAAATATGCATAGCATTATATGGTAACTTTCTATGTTATGCTTGGCATACGATAAATCAATTTGAGTAAACTAGATAGTGTCATTTTTATTTGACTATAAAATTTGTGATGATATCATACCATGTAGGGCTTTATCATTATATGCAGTGCAACCTAGTGAGATATACATATTTCATTACCGTACAATGCCTACGACTAAAAAGTCGGTTAAGGGGCAAAGGGAGACCTAATTATTTTTCATTATTTATACAGAAAACTATAGAGCTTGTGCTCTTTTATGCGTAGACACCACTTCAGTTAGTGATTGTTGCATATTGTTTTATATCGATACAACGCTGAGAAATGCATACCATATTTTATTGCGTAAGATATTGAAATGAAATTTTTATACTCTAGATGAAATCTGAGAGTATATTGTGTTTGCCTTACCGTTTGTAACGCTAAGAAATAACGCTCGCACAGAGCCGCCAAGGGTACAGAAATATTTGTTGTCACTCAAAAACCTCGATTCCGAGTGACCGTCTGTCCGTCTGTCCATCTGTCTGTCTGTCCGTCTGTCCGTCTGTGCGTCTGTCTACAGCATAACTCTCGAAAGCTTTGAGCTATAGTGCTAAAAAACTTTGTGGGTAATTTTTAGCAAAAAGGTAACTTTAAGTTCGTGAATGGGCTACATCCCCCCACTCCTTCTACCCCCTCCCATACAAATTTCATGAAATTTCGAAATAAAAAGAATTTGATTTTTCTTTGAAACTATTTAAGCTATCGACTTGAAACTTACGACAAAGTATTATAATTCAGATGTTATTAATATCACGGAATATTGACCCGATCCCTTTACTCCTTCTACCCCCTCCCATACAAATGGACAATTTTGAAAAGAACATATTTTCGATTTTCATTGAAACTACTTAAGCTGAAAAGACGAAATTTTGTCAGAATTAATTTCACTGTAATTGCAATTTATTTCAAAAATAATTATCAACTTAACCTCACCCCTTCTACTCCCTCCAATACAAATTTCACGAAATTTTTAAATTGAATTATTTTCCTTCGAAATTGTTAACGCTATCAACTTGATATTTTGTATAAAGTATGCAAACAGAAATAATAATATTATGAAAAAAATTTGTTTTAATCCGTACACTCCTTCTTTCCCCTGCCATACAAATGCACAATTTTTATTAAATGCATTTTATCGATTTCCATTCAAACTAGAAAAAGTACAAACTTCAAATTTTCCCAAAATTTGTTTCTTAATTATTGAAATAAATGTTAGAAAAAATTATAAGCTCCGCTTCACTCCTTCTACCACCTCCCATACAAATATCTGTATTATAAATTCAAGAAAAGCATTTCTCCTTCAAGTGTATGAGAGCTATCGACTTTGAAATTGAATCAAAGCATGGTGATAAGGATGATGATAAGCAGTTTCAAAATCATCTTAAATGCTCCACTTCTTCAATTTCAGAAAACTATGACCAATTTCTTTAAAAATAATGAAAACTAAAAACTTTAAATTCAGCAAAAAACATTTTGCATGCCATGTTCGGTATCATATACGAAAAATACAAACCTTCCCCCTCTACTTCTACCACCTCCCACGCAAAAGTCTCTATTCACTATTCGAAAGAATTTGAGATGACATATTTTCCGGTATATTAAAGTCATTTCCATCTCATCTAGAGTATCATATGATTGGACTTTAGGCCCAATAATAATTCTGTTATGTTCGTATTTTCAATTTGGTTACTTATAGGCAGAGCAGTAGTCCTAGGGTATACGGGGTATACGCCGTATGCCCTCTGCGTCTATTGTGCTTACCTCAAGATACTCTCTACAATAGTCCTAGATTTCCTCGTCCTGTTTTATTTCCTTGAGGAATTTCATGATTCGGGCGAGATCTAAATTTAAAATTTGTTTCCCCAAACCACTTATAAAGTTGGTAGACTATTGCCTCGCTGCTGCCTGGAATGTGATCGGTGGTCTTAATTGACATTTTGCAAAATTTGCATTGGTCGTCGGTATTAGTGTCCATCATCTTAAGATATCCTTTCAGCCGTGAGTGTCCTGTCAGTATATTCGTGTTATGATTCATGCTTTATTCCTATCTTAAGTGGATGAATTTTTGGGCTGCTTTGTTTTTGTCTATGCCTTGATGGCTAAGCACTCAATACAGAGAATGTCTCTTATTGGAATTTATCAAAACAGTTTTGATAAAGGTCTTAGCAGAGACCAAAACGTCACGAATAATAAAGTGTAACAGTGTAGAATCCGGAAATCTTTTATTTCAATTTCAAGTATAAATTATTAAATTGGGAATCACCAACTCGCGCTACATGTAACCCATAAGTAAAACAATATTTATTTAAATCCGCAACTAGTTTACCAAAAGTGGGTCTTTGTGACTTGTTAATTGCCTTAACAAAGCATTAATGGAAAATCATAGGTATTTGAACTGGGAGGGATGATTGCTGGGTATAATCAAGATCCGTTGCTTATGATATTTTCTTTGAACTACCCTATAATGTGCCAAATTTAACTTTGGACATTTGGTAACAACATAACCTTGAAGCATCACATAGTTTTGTTCGTGCGAAAATGTCAAGTTTTGTGCCGAATAAGCATCATTTGCAGGAACTTTTGATTTAATTCTTCAATTTGAAGAAATCTGCAATTGAGGCGCATCGATTGCTTCTAGAAGCATATGGTGAGACTGCTTTAAGTGAGAGAAGTTGTCGTGATTGGTTTCAAAATTTTAAAAACGACGAGTTTGACGTGGAAGACAAAGAATGTAGTAGAAGGCGGCCGAAAGTGTACGAAGACATGGAATTCGAAGCATTATTGGAGGAAGATTCGTGCCAAACGCAAGAAGAACTTGCACTTACATTTAAAGTGACTTAACAAGCAACAAACAACATGGAAATTAGATTCCATATGAACTGAAGCCGAGAGACGTTGAACGCCGTTGCATAGTATAGTCACTGGTGATGAAAAATGGATCCACTACCCAAAGGAGAGAAAATCATGAGTACCACCTGGCCATGCTTGAACAGCCAAACCGAATATTCATAGGAAAAAACTCGTGCTGTGTGGGATCAGCTTGGTGTCGTGTATTATGAGTTGCTCAAACCGAGCGAAACCATTACTGGAGCTCTCTACCGAACACAATTAATGAGATTGAGCCGAGCAATCAAGGAAAAACGCGCCTATTACTACACCGTACACGACAAAATTATTCTCCTACATGATAATGCTCGTCCGTATGTTGCGGCGCCGGTCACAACCTATTTGGAAACACTTAATTGGGAAGTCCTACCCCACCCGTCGTATTCACCAGACATAGCACCGGTCGATGGCACACGGCCTGTCTAAGCAGCGCCTTACATCATATGAAGATACACTCAAACCTGTTTTTGTGCGATTTTTTATTTGTGCGATTTTTTTTATGCGTTTTTTTTTTGTGCGGTTGAAGGTAAATTTATTATTTTTACTATTTAGATACAAATTTTTAGGGTTTTTATTTTATGTTTATACTCTAGATGAAATCTGAGAGTATTATAAGTTTGCTCTAAAGTTTGTAACGCCAAGAAATAAGGCTCGGAGAAAAAAATTAATGATACAGAACTGGATGTCCGTCCGTCCGTCTGTCCGTCCGTGTCCTCTCTTGAGAACACGTTGAGCTAGATAGTTCAAATTTTGTACACGTCGTTTTTGACAAAAAAGTAAGGTCGAGTTCGTGAACGGGCCAAATCGCTCCACCCCTTCTACCCCCTCCCATACAAAATGACACAATTTCACAATTTGACAATAAATCGATTTTCTTGAAAAGTGTGAATGATACTAGTCTGAAATTTAAGGGATGTCAATTTTATAATATTCCTAGTTATTTCTTAAAAAATCACTAAAATCCTTCCACTCTCTACCACCTCCCATACAAACTGCATATTTTCACTAAATCTAACTCACTAATTTTCTCAGTTTCGATTCAATTTTTGGCGTAAGCATTTTGAATAAAACATTTTTATAGCTACTTTAGCATGATGGGGAAAAAATTAGCTCAATGGTAGCATCCCTTCTAACACTCCCCATACTAAATTTCTTGGGATCACAATAAATTCTATTTCATCTAGAGCATCGTAAGATTGCACTTTACGCGCAATCGTAGCCCTGTTATGTTTAGACATAATCCTTAAAAATGAATCAGGGCAAAAACAAAGCGAAAAGGAAGGTAATTTCCTTAGAAAATAAGACTACGATTTTAATACGAATAGCAGAAGGTGAAGGATCCACAGCTCTTGGTAAAGAGTTTGGATTAGGTGAATCCACTAGAAGAGGCATACGAAAACGTGCAGGTGAAAGAACTAAATCTAGTAATAGTGCCACAATTGAAAGCGCCAAACGAGCATCGTATTCAAGAAACATTTTGATAGAGAAAACGGAAAAGGTGCTCATATTGTGGTTTCAAGAATTAACTCAAAAAAGCATCCCCATTGAAAATGTTCGCATGTGTGTTTTCTAAATCAGATTCCATGAAGTTTGGCGAGATTTCAAGTAGCTGCAAAGCCTCGTGTCTTGATTTCCTTTAAAAATGCAATTCCTAGTTATTTCGTAAATTTTTTAAGTTTTTTTCTATGTGAGACTTTTTTTATGCGGTCCCTATCCACCGCATAAAACAAAAATTTTTTAATTGTATTGCAAAAACTATTTTTTATTGCTACTTGTGAAGTTTTGTGCGATATTTATACTCTAGATGGAATCTGAGAGTATTATAAGTTCGCTCTAAGGTTTGTAACGCCAAGAAATAAGGCTCGGAGAAAAAAATGAATGATACAGAAGTTAATATTATCACTCAAAAATCTCAAAACCGGATGTCCGTCCGTCCGTCCGTCCGTCCGTCCGTCCGTGCGTTCTCTAGCTTGAGAACGCGTTGAGCTAGAAAGTTCAAATTTTGTACACGTCGTTTTTGACAAAAAAGTAAGGTCAAGTTCGTGAACGGGCCAAATCGCTCCACCCCTTCTACCCCCTCCCATACAAAATGACACAATTACGCAATTTGATAATAAACGGATTTGCTCAAAAAGTATAAAAGTTATTGGCCTGAAATTCAGAATATATTACTTTTATGATAATATCAATCTATCATATAAAAATTGTGCGTGTCCTCTTCCTCCTTCTGCCACCTCCCATACAAACTGTACTTATCATGAATTACTCTAAGCCAATTTCCTCAGTGCTTATAAAATTCAGCGGGCTGAAATTGTGCACCATATATTTATTTAAAATTGTTAGTAAGACCAAAAAAAATTAGACGATTAGCTTCACCCCTTCTACCCCCTCCCATACAAAATGACACAATTTCGCAATTTGACAATAAATGGATTAACTCAAAAAGTATAAAAGCTATTGGTCTCAATTTTGGTATATGTTACTTTTTTAATGATTTAAATCTACAGTACAAAAATTATTTGCTTCCTCCCTTTCCTTCCACCCCCTCCCATACAAACTACACTTTTTCCTGAAATGCTCTAAGCCGATTTTCTTAGAACATATAACATTTGTTGAGCTCATATTTTGTAATAAATATTTAATTAATATTATTACTAAGATGAGAAAAAAAATATTTGATTTGCTTCACTACTTCTACCCCCTCCCATACAATATGACACAGTTTCACAACTTCACAAAAAATCGATTTTCTTGAAAAGTATGAATGGCACTAGTCTGAAATTTAAGGGATGCCAATTTTATAATATTCCTAGTTATTTCTGAAAAAATCATTAAAATCCCTCCACTCTTTCTACCACCTACCATACAAACTGCACATTTTCACTAAATCAAACTCACTAATTTTCTCAGTTCCCATTCAGTTTTTGGAGTAAGCATTTTGTATAAAACATTTTCATAGCTACATCAGCATGATGTCGAAAAAATTAGTTCAATGCTATCATCCCTTCTAACACTCCCCATACAAAATTTCTTGGGATCACAAAAAATTCTATTACATCTAGAGTATCGTAAGATTGCGCTTTACGCGCAATCGTAGCCCTGTTATGTTTTTATGCGTTTTTTTTCATGCGGTCCCTATCCACCGCACAAAAACAGGTTTGAGTGTACTAAAAATTGGGTCAATTCGTGGATAGCCACAAACGATGAAGAGCTCTTCCCACGTGGTATCCGAGTGCTGCCAGAAAGATGGGAAAAAATAGTGGCTAGTGATGGACAATAATTTGAATAAAAGGTAATGCACCGTTCTTTCACAATATATTCCTAATTTTTGATAGAAAACGGCGGAAACTTATTTGTTCTCCTAATCTATACATATGAATATAATTGTAGTGTCTGTCTGTTATTTGCTTATAAATGGCTACAAGTTAGTTTTTTGAGCTACTTCAGCACTAACTAAGCATAAAAACACATTTTTGAAATTTTTGTCTGTCTGTCTGTCTGTCTGTCTGTACGACCGCTTTTCACGCACAAACGGCTGAACCGATTGTAATGAAACTTGCACAGTTTGTTAGGTGTCCATCGGAATGAAATCTGCTTTTGGTTTTATTTCACTCCCCTCACTCCTTCTACCACCTCCCATACAAAGTGACTAATTTTCAAAATATATATTAATCAAATTTTCTTGGAAACTATAAGAGCTATGAGTTTGAAATTTGGAATATATTATTTCTATTATAAATGCAGTCTTTTGGTATACAAATTGTCTGACTTTCCTCACTCCTTTCACCACCTCCCATACAAACTACACTTTTTCATGAATTACTTTACACCAAATTTCTCAGGACGTGTAACTTCCATAGAGCCAAACTGTTGTATTAAATCCTTAATTAACATTATTATTAATATCGGGAAAAAATTAACCGATTAGCTTCACTCCTTCTACCCCCTCCCATACAATGTGACACAGTTTCACGACTTCACAAGAATTTGATTTTCTTGAAAAATCTGAATGTTACTGATCTGAAATTTAAAATATAGCAATTGCATGATTATTATAGTTGTTTTACAAAAAATCACCAAAAACCTCCTTCTCCTTCCACCACCTCCCACATAAACCGCACTTTTTCATGAAATACTCTAAGCGAATTTTCTCACTATATTTAAATTTCATCGAGGTAAAAATTTGAACTTAATCCTTAATTAGCATTATTATTAATATTGGGACAAAAATTAACCGAGTAGCTTTACTCCTTCTAGCCCCTCCCATACAATGAGACACATTCCACGACTATATAACAATTCGATTTTCTTGAAAAGTGTGAATGATACAGATCTGAAATTTAAAGTATATCAATTGCATGGTAGTTATAGTTGTTTCTCGAAAAATCACCAAAAACACCCCACTCCTTCTACCACCTCCCATACAAATTGCACAATTTGATTAAATTCAATGCACTAAGTTTCTCAGTACCTATTCAATTTTTGAAGCTTAAATTTGGTACAAAACATTTTTATAGCTATTCTAGCATGATGTGAAACAAATTAGTTCACTGCTATCACCCCTTCTACCACTCCCCATACAAAATTTCTTAACACCGCAAAAATTTCGATTTCATCTATACATAGTATCGTATGATTGGGCTTTACGCACAATCGTAGTCCTGATAGGTTTTCAAGCTTAATGTTATTTTATTTGGACTTTTTTTTAATTAACACAAGCTACAATTATTCACATCTCCTTAACGCTCTTCAACAGATATATGATCTCGAATCACGGGTTTGATTTGACCACGAGCCTGTCCCATAAAAATGAAAGTATCATGCTTTCATTCTTAATAATTCATGGTTCTGATTCCAACAATATACAAACCATTTTCTTCAAAGAGCCATTAAGTTAAGCAGACTATATATCCCACATAATGTATTACTAACTACACTCTCAAAAATTGCTTATTATTGCTATTTTTACGTGGACGAAGTCGCGGGCGTTTTCTAGTAATTTATAAAAAAGGTGACAAACTCTACTGCGAAAACTATCTTTGTTCTGTAGATCTTGACGAAAATTCTGGAAAAGGGAATTACGCCCTATGCTAACAAAGTAATTGGTGAATACCAAGGCAGGAAAACTAAGCTTAAAATATATAAAACGATTTTAAGATCTGTGCTATGATATGGCAGCATAGTGGACATTAACTCAGGCGTTCGAAAAATTACTTAACGCCCTTCAAAGAAGGATCCTTAGAAGAATCCTCAGACCTATGAGGCAAGACTCGATCAGGAGAATACGATAAAATAAAGAATTGTATGCCATCTTCGATAGTCCAAAAGTGTTAACCCTCATAAAATTCAAGAAGCTACAGTGGGCTGGTCATGTGGAGAGGATGACGAAAGAATTTCCAAACGCACACTAAAGTCGATGGACAAAGACCAGTTGGAAAACCACGGAAGCGCTAGTAGGATTCTATTCACGCAGGCAGCAAATCACTGCTAAGATTTTCAAACTGGTGGACGCGGTCACTGAACCGAGATGGATGGAGGCGTAGTATATATGAGGCCTATGCCCGATTTGTGCTGTTGCGTCATCGTAAGTAAGCAAGTTTAACATCAAGAAAATATGCAAATATGGACAGCAGCGGCTCGTCAGGAGAAGCGCATGAGGTGGCGCCTCACTTGCCACAACATTTTCGATCAATTGAATTTAACATTCCTAATACGATTAAATTTTTGCATATTCAGTTATCGTTTTAGACCGTTCTCATATTACCGATATGCCTCTGCCTTTTTAGCTTTTGCTTTCCATATAGCAGTAGGAAAATGGGCTTGAAAAAAATAAATAAATAAATAAAAGCGCTTGAACAAAAATGTGCGAGTCTGCAAATGATCGAATTCCCCTACTTTAAAAATAAGGTGCCTGAAAAGCTTGCTCATCTACAGCTCGTTCAGCATATTGCTGCCGTGCCGGCTGCTATGGCTTGACCCTATGGCAACGTTATAAAAAGCGAAAGATCGCCTCTCGGCTAACTTTCATAGCTTTCATTCGTGTTTGAACAGTGTGATCTGAGCGCCTACCTGATCTTCCACATCTCTCCTTGCTGATTAACCATTGTATTGTTGTTGTTTGTCATTTTCGCAGGGATAAGATGTCTGCCTGCGTAACTTCTTCCACAGCAAACTGGGTTTTGATTGCCTCGCTTATGTCATCTTTTGTGGTGACTTCATCAACTCCTCTTGTGTTTGTGTGTCTTGGTATTTGGACGTGTAATTTATCTCCATAAATCGTCACATAATTCCCAAAAGTTGTTCGATCGCTTGCAGTATGCGATGAAATATCCAGGCAGTATACAGGGTGCACTATCTTTTATGTCGGTATGTAAACATTGAATAACTTTGACATTTATCAACCGATTGACTTGATTAGACATGTTTTTGAAACGTCAACTGAGTACAATTTTAACTATGAATGCTTCGCACCAAAACAACGCGCCGAAATAGTGACGCTGTACATTGAAGATAGTCGTTCAGTTGTGTTGACTCAACGTGCATATCGCCGAAAATATCGTGGCCAACAGGCACCGTCTGACTAACACTATTCGTCGTTTGGTGTCGAATTTTATTGAGCACGGAACAGTGAGAGATCGTCAACATGCTGTTCATCAACGACCAAGACGTTTCAATAAACTGGTTGAAGCGGCCAGCGACCCTGAACCCAAAAGTGTCGTATCGTCACCGCGCTCAGCATTTTGGCGTCAGTGGAACCACTTTGCGGCGCATTTTGAAGGATGATTTGCATTTGTTTCCGTATAAATTGCAATTGACAGAATATTGCCGACAGATCGTCCATGTCGCTTGAAATACGGCCAAACAGTCGCTCGAACGGTTGACACCGAACCTGATTTTGATGACCGACGATTCCCATTTCACACTATCTGACGGCGTTAATAAGCAAAATTGCCGCATTTGGGGAACGGAGAATTCACACGAGATCCATGAAACGTCATTGCATGACCAAAAAGTGACTGCTTGGGCCGCCGTTTGCGTCAAAACCAGCATTGGGTCATTTTTTTTCAGAGAAAACGAAACAGTAGATGGAAATCGATATCGGTTGATGTTGGCACATTATGTCTGCCCGCAAATGTGTGAAAAAGGTCTTGACGGTTACTGGTCTTAACAAGACGGTGGGCCATGCCAAACTGCAAATCAAACAATTCAGTTTCTGCAACGAAAATTCCCTGGACGTCTGATGTCATAAAGAGGCGACATTGACTGGCAACCCAGATCTCCAGATTTGACCACTTCGGACTCCTTTTTGTGGGGTAAGGTGTACGCCAGCAAGCATCAGACCATTGACGAGCTCAAGGCAAACATTCGTGCCGAAATCGTTGCTATACCGCCCGAGATGCTTGAAAAGGTAATGGAAAACGCAGCGAAAAGGGCACTTTTTGCTGTGGCCAATAAAGGCGGCCACTTGACTGATGTTGTATTCTAAAACTAGTCCAAATAAATTGCAAAGGACCAAATTGAATAAGAATACCTCATATGGAAATCAGTTGTTTTTTTTCAAAGTTATTCAATGTTTACATACCGACATAAAAGATAGCGCACCCTGTACCGGGACAACTGTTTATGACCAACCCAATTTTTCTAAGAATTCCATAATTACGAAGTAAAATTTAATGATCTTTGTCATTTTATTGCTTAGGTGGAGTATGTTCGTAACGCACCAAAATTAAAATTATTCTCTTTCGCTGCCTTTCAGCACAAATTTAATTGCCTGAAATAGTATTCAAAGGTGCGACAACTGTTTATGACCACATCAAAATTACGGAGAAAAATAAGACAAATAAAATAATTTATAATAAATTTATTTTTTAATAGTGAGTGTGTTTTCCACTGTTTTGTATTGTCTCAAAAATTCGGCTGGGAACTGAGCTGTATAATTTTTGAACGTAGTCCAAAGGAATATTCCTTCATTCTCTCTTTATTCCTTCAATAAGAGATGATCTGCAGTCGTACTGCTTACTGTTTGCGTACATACGTCGAGATAAGTATCCCCACAAATTCTCGATGATACTCAGATCGGGAGATAACGCTGGCCAGTCCAAAGCACGAAGATTTTTTCTGAAAACCAGTTTCTGACAAGCTTTGCGGTATGTATGGAGGCGTTGTCCTGTTGGTAAATCCAATTAGTACTCTCTATAACTTCCTGCATTAAAAGCTCCTAATAGTTTTGGGCGTTTTTTTTTCCATCAAGGACTACTAAATCGACCAGCGCCCCATACCATTATGGAACCAAATGCTGTCTGTCGTCGTGATAGAAATCGCTTTTCTTTTCGCATATCGTGAAAATAAAAAGAATGACCATCAGGACCATCAAGACAGAAACGCTTTTCATCAGTAAAAATAAATTTTTGCCATTCTGTTGTTCAATCCATATATTTTCGAAAAAATGCCAAACGCTGTTCTTGGTGAACCTTCTTTAAAACTGGTTTTCTTGCCATTTTCATTCGTTTTAAATGTGGACATTATTTTAAAATGCGTTGTACTGTCCTTAGGCTAGCAGATGTTCCTGCTCTGTTTGCTATTTCTCTCGCTGTGAGTGGTTCATTGGATGCAAGTCTCAATAAACTGCGGCGTTCCCTTTCCGTTGTTGCAGTTTTAATTCCCCCTTTCACTTTTTCTCATAATTTTCCGGATCGCGCAGGTAATTCAAAATCACGCCATGACTTCTCCCCAGTTTTCTTCCAATTTCTCTAGTTCAGCAGCCTGTATCCTTCAATATTTTAATTTGACCAATTTCGAAAGCCGTTAAAGTTCCTTTTCCCATTTCAATCATATTTAAATCTTTCTAAAAAAAACTGTTCATGCACAAACTTACAAAGAATTACAACAACCCGAAAATTTCCTCTTTAAACACGTCTATCCGCCAGAAATAACGAAATTGAACTGATGGTCATAAACAGTTGTCGCGCTTTTGAATACTATTTCAGGCAATTTAATTTCTGTTGGCAGGTAGCGAAAGAGAATAATTTTAATTTAGATGCGTCAGGAACTTACTTTACCTAAGCAATAGAATGACAAAGCAGATCGTTGAATTTTACTACGTAATTATGGAATTCTTAGAAAAATTGGGTTGGTCATAAACAGTTGTCGCGGAGTGTATAACGCAAGCCAACCTTATAAATAAAAAAAAATATAAAAATGTTGTAAATATCAAATTTTAAATGATAAATAGTCTACCGATATTGGTGCCTTTTCATGCTTAATATTTGTGGGAAATCTCCAGGCTATGCTTTCTTCTAAATTTCACATTACATCCAATTCAATGAATAGTTGATCATGAATAAGAAACTCTCATTAAGCTTATACCAGTGACACATAGCGCAGCTAATTTATTAATTAGACCGAAATTATGATTAAATGGCTGTGGTCCGTAGTAGAGGAATGTTTAAGCCAGGCAATGTTATGAACAATGGAATCGTCCGCGATAACGATTTCAGTGTCAGTGCATCTAAACTAGAAGATTCAGATAGCCCATCCAGTTCTAATTAAGTGTTCGCTGCAGTCGTTGTTGGGTTCCTATTAACATAGCAGAAATACATGACATATCTTTGGATCAGCAATTTATCTAGATGTAGTTGAGCTTTGGATTAGAGCTGTTACCCAAATAGGGAACTAATTGAAAAGACATATCATCGTGGGTGCAAAGTGCGACACCCCGTTGGCGAAAAAAAGCTGGAATATGGTGATATCGGGGAACAGAATTAAACTGTTCACTTCCCGTTAACCCCTTGCATCGATAAGTGCTAGCATATTCGGTCTTTCTATTTGGATATGGATATACAGCGAGCTATAGGCAGAGTCCAGACCCCGAACGTTAATTTGAACAATAGTGAAATTGACCATGACCAACAAATTTAAGACTCTGACTTAATAAGGAAAACAAAATTAAATACGATAAGTAAGGAAAGAGCATAAATAAACAAAGAAAAACAAATACCTAGGACAATACGCGAAAAAATCAAACTATAAACAGTTTCTAGGATAACAACAAAAAATTGGCTGTTATAAAAATAAATAAAAAACAATAAAATTTACCTGGGACAATACGCGAAAAAAATTAAACTATGAGATTTACCTAAGACAACAACAAAAATTGGATAGTCCGAAAAATAAATAAAAATGAGTGATTAAGAAATCAAACAAAATAGTAATAATAAATAACGCTTTGATAACACTAAAATTCAATCAATACACAGCCAGCAATGCAATACAATAGAAATTCAAAAACAAAAACAATTTCGCTAGCTACCTGTACAGTGCTAGGCCTTAGCACGGACAATAGCAAAACACCACAGACTCCGGACCGCTAGGCAACACTTAGCCTTTATTTATGGAATCGACGACGTGTAGCGATATCGACATTTAATTTACTCAGTTATTAAATCGGACTACTACTTAAAATTTCTACAATATATATAAAAATACTTTTGCACTAGTAATTATCAGTAGCAAGCGACGTGTTGAAAAGAAAAGATATCAAAATAAAAAATTAGATAAAATATAATTGAAAATTATTTTAAAAATTAATTCCACATTGTTTTATCACTAACATAATAATAAATATTTAAAATGTTAATTTAAATAATAAGTAAATAAGAAACATTAATTATAAATAAATTAATTTAAATAATACTCCATGAGTGTTATATTATTAAACGTTTGGTGTAATAGACGTTCCCGTGACCCCCTGATGCGAGGCGCACATAAAATATGACAGATGAGTGAGTGACTCTTCTGGATTAGCAAAGTGCTATGTGTCACCATTCTACTAACGACGAAGACGAGCTAAATTACTCCTGGATCTATGAACTTTAAAGCTTCGATCTACTTTAGGTAAAATATTTTAAATGACTGACAGCGCTTGTGGCAAAAAATATCAGGATATCTGGGTTTTATTTGCTTGAGAATGTTTCGAGTAAGTCATAGTAGAAGACGTGTGATTTTCGAGCCCAATATTTTATAGAAAATGATCGAAGTAAATTAATCGTGTGAATTATTCGGACGTCTATGTCCTGCTACTGAGTCTAAACTAGGGTTGTAATTAAGTGCATTCGACATTTGGCTCTGTTCTTGTTACCCCAGTGATTGAATCATTTTTCGTCGTCGGTCTGACAAGTTGGCATTATCGATTAAACGTCCAGTACAAGGAGGATATATAAAATGGAGTGCCTGATAGACTGTCTCATGTGGGAATACTTTTTGATTCGGAAATTTTCGAAAATTGTGTCCAAGCTTAACTTGGCTTCAAACTTTTACAAAAAAAAAATACCATAATTTGTATTCTCTCTTGGTTGCCAGTATTCAGTCAGCAATAAAATAATTTTCAGTAGAATGGAGTTTGCTGTTTTATTTCAGAAATCTTTATTTTTTCAATTCTTATTAGTTTTTACTTCATGCATTGTCCGTTGCTAAAGTGCTTAGCTTACACTGTAGCAACCGACAATTTAACGCGTGACAGAGATAGTTACTTTGGGTTTAAGTATGCCAAACAAGGATAGCGAAACAATTCTTTCGAAAATTTAACAATTGTTTCGAACAATTTAAAGTGGGAAAGAATTAGTTGCAATATTCTTAAGTGTGCCAGACAAAGGTAGCGAACCGTTTATTTTGAAAAATTTCGAGCATTTCGCCAGTAAGGGAGGAAAATACTTTTATTCCCATTTTCTTACGCGGCAAAGCATGCTCATAGTCACTCCTTATTATATATCCTCCTTGGTCCAGTATAATAAAATGAGAAATAACTAAATCTGTAGTTTTAGTTTGTTGTGTAGAATAAAATAAATAAGGGATTTTTATGAAATTAAATATTCTGTTTCTTTTATCCAGAATTCAAGATATGACAATTGATCAGTTTCATGAAATTCGGGCAAAAGCAGGCGGTCTTGTAATCCTTCTTCCAAACGACGTATCTCTTCTTAGTGCAGAGAGTAAACAGGTATGTTTCGAAAATGATGAATACACAAATAAAAATTAAAATTAATTAAATTCTTCTTTAGCAACTTTACTTACTGGAGCACATAATGCTGCAGCAGCCTACTACAATTCCAGTATATTTCTCGAAATATAACAAAGAATTAAATCAAGTGATCGAGGACATTAATAAACATACTATTACAAATAGTAATAATGCAGGAGGTGGTAAACCCCGTGAATCTGCTTTAAGTGAGGTGATGAATTCTATCTCGGCAAACGGTTATCAAATTGTTATCGCAGCTGGCGGCCATAATGCTAATAAGCAAAGTAAAATTCCAATCATTCAAGGCGAACTGGCACCGAATAAAAATATTAAATCAGTCGTTGATGATGTTAATAGTAAATTGCCTTTGATTATCATTGCTGCACACTTGAAAACGTTTGGATTGTATAATGTAAGTTATCTCTAAGTTTTTTTTTAATTAGTTAACTAAAGGCTTTTCACTCTTAAGGACTATTTAAATAATCCAGACACTGCAGTCTTATTGACAATCGCTGATCTCTTCAGTAAACTTCACAATACCGCCAACGCTTCACCAAAATATCGATTTATGTTCCTTGTCTCTGAATCTGGCCTTCTACTCAATTTTCAAGGAATGAAAAAATGGCTGGATGAAAATCAATTGCAAAATGTCGACTTTGTACTCTGTCTGGATACAGTTAGTAATGCGTTTGCCGATGATCAACAAACTATGTACATGCATGTCTCTAAACCGCCAAAAGAAAACACTTCTATGAGCATATTCTACAAACAATTAAAAACTACTGCAGCAAAATACGATAATGTAACAATTGAAGGGGTGCATAAAAAAATTAATTTGGCCGAAAGTACTTTGGTGTGGGAACATGAACGCTTCAGTATGAAACGACTTTCGGCATTCACTTTATCTAGTCTTAAGTCACATAAAGATCCAACAAGAACAACAATATTTAAAGAAGATAATGCAAGTAATTTACGCAACACACGGCGAATGGCGAAAATTATAGCCGAAGCATTAGCTAGTTTTGTATATGGTATTGAAGATGGTGAAATATTTTCGGAGGCTATGGTAAGTAAAATGCACTTTGGATGAAATTACCGATGCTGATTCTCTCTTTCTCCGAAAATATTCAGAGTGTTACTAAACATATAGTCAATCCGTGGATGGAAGTTAAATCAATTCTTCATAATAATGATCTCAAAAACGGTTTCGAAAAGTACCTTAAGAATGTTAAAATCACATACGAAAAACCAGAACCGAGAGATCCAGATTTTATGTTATACGAAGGTCATGATGGTCTTCTTAATGTTTATAGGTATGTATTGAATTTTACTTCTTAGTGAAAATTTTTGAAAACAATTCTCCTTAATATTTCAGAGTTAAGCCAGCAGTTTTTGATTTGTTCCTGACGTTAATTATTACAGCATATTTAGGTTCAGTTTATTTTGTTATTTTATATTTTCCAAATTTCTATACGATCATTTGTAAAATGAGTAAAGAATCGATGAAAATTAAAATGAATTAATTTCGCGATTCATATTCATCGGTAAAGAAATACATAAAACCCATCAGGTAGACATTAAACGTAATTATGGTTTTATTTTAAACCCAAACGCGCATTTTATGCATTTTTGTGCTATTCAGATACAACGAGTATGCCATAAAAAAAATGATTAGAATAATGAAATTGATAAAAAAAAAAATAATTGTACACAAATATAGTTTAGTATTGGTTGTTTGGTTAATTTTATGTGGCAAAAAACTATTTAAAAAAGTCTTTTGTGCTGTGGAAAATTCTTCTCAAAATTAGTCCGATAGAATGATAATATGAAACTAAATCGTACTAAATGAAATTATACATGTTTATATTTATTACGAATGAGCATTTTAATTTATAATTTTTGCTTCCTTGGAGCCTATGTGTTTATGAAAGTTTTACTTCTAATTTTTATCGCAGAAAGTACGCTCGAGGTCGCTGGATTTCAGGTAAAATAAGACCATTTTATAATTAAAGATGCATAAACTTTAATTTTTTTTCGCTTGGTCACACCTTGATGTGCGCCAGAGGTTCATTCGTGGCATATAAAACCTAGTATTGAGAAACGGCCTGCACTAGGTTCGATGTTCCCCCTGCAGATTCTCATTTACGTTTCAATAGCCCTTCTTCAGGAGACCATAAATTCAAAATATAGAAACAATTAAGGTAGAGGCGACGGCAGAAAATAAATTTATAAATTGGCGGCTGAAACTATAATCACAAGTTGTGTGTGGCTGAAATGCGAAAATTGTGCGATTCTTATGGTAGAAGGAGTGGCGGAAATTTATAATATCATATTTTGAATACTCATTTTAAAAATTATAAAAAAAATTCTGGGATTAGTTCATTTGTCGGGCTTGTGTAGTTTTCCAGAAGTTAAAATCCTAATTTAAAATTTCTTTAACCTAAAAATTTAACTGTTTAATTGGTGCTTCCTTGAAATTCTCATAAAAACACTATGAAGTCTCTAAGTAGAAATAAACATGTTGACCTTTACTAGCCAACGCAAACAAATGCCATTCATGTTTTTGAAGAGTGTGCGTATCGATACGACAAGAAGTCACTGACTTTCGCCAGAGTTACGCCGAAATATTCAACTATTTAGAATTCAAGAATGTAAATTTTTTTTGAAAATACCTTAACCTTTCATTGTTTTCCTTTATTCCGACGATTGTTGACTGGTTTGCATGTCAAACTTATAGATCCATGTTTCATTACCAGTTATGATGTGCTCCATGAATGTGAGATCTGAATTCGCACGATCAAGCATGTCCAAAGTGATCTGTTCACGGTAATTTTTTTTTTTTTTTTAGAAAATTCAACTTTATTGGAAAGAGTCGAGAAAGGACGCATTTCATGGCCAAAGTATCCACCAAAATCGAACGAACGGATCCGCGAGAGATGTCGAGCTCTCCTGCTATCTCCCTAACACTGGCGTGACGATTATGTTCGAGCACCATTTTCTTCAGTTTTTGAATGTTATCGTCAGTTGCAGAGGTCGGAGGTCGTCCAGAACGAGGCATAACTTCAAAAATCTCTCGACTGTCCTTAAAGGCATTGAACTACTCGAATGCTCATATTTTTGATATTACTGAACCGTAAGACTTTTCCAACATTCGGAACGATTCCGCACATGACATTTGGTTGGAAGCACAAAATTTGAGACAAACTCTTTGTTCCATATTTTTATCCATTGTAAAAATCGCCGTTGACTACTGACGTCTACCCATTCAAAAAGAACAGAATGACCTGTGTTATAGGCAATTTCGGCCTTCATGTGCAATGCACAAACACAGTCAAGGAGGGAAGGAATGGAATTAGGAAGGTAGGGGAAGAGGAGCGAGAACGACCGTAACGAGTGGAGAAGCTGGTATATTTTTCAGGTGTACTGGCTGCTACTGACAAATATTTGCAGATGTTATGGTGGACTGGATGATAGAAAACGAACAGAAACCATCTACTGAGTATCTAGGCTTTCTTGAAGTGGAACTGTTTCACTTTTACACCGTTTCCCCATTTTATTGCGATTAATTTTTTATCACCAGTAGCAACTGAAAAATTCGTGCTTAAAAATATCCCCTGTCTGGAGTGGGAGTCGAATCCACGACCTATTGACTGAAAAGCAAGCATCACTACACCACAGAAGCCAAGCTGATTAACAGACCGTCCTAATTTTTGGGATAATATTTAAGTACAGTCCTACCTGTTTACCAAAAAAAAAAGTTTTGAAATATCATTGCACAGACTAATTTTACTTTTTTGTCGCAATGTATACTAAATACTTTTCACTATAGGTAAATATTACAAATCGAACAAAGTCTGCACTAGAACCGTGCACTTGTAAATTTTCGACACAAATAATGCAATCGATTTGGTATCTATGCTTGTTTTTTGACACTAGGTAATTCAGCTAAATTAACGGAAAAAATATGTCAATCAATCAATCAATGCAATTCCTGTTAAGACCCCCTATAGGGGCATAGGACAGAAACAACTCTCTTCCTCAAGGCGCGATCCTGAGCATCGGCCTTAAGCTGTTGCCAGGACTTGTTTATTCCTCTGGCATCCTGCTCAACTGCTCGCTTCCATGTGTTACATGGTCGACCAACCCGACGTCTTATAATCTAGAGCCTGTTTTGCGATGTTTCGCTCTGGTGTCCTCAAAGTATGACCGATTCACTGCCACTTCCGCCTTTGAATCTCAATGCCTATTTTAGTCTGGCCAGTTGTACTCCAAAGTTCGTCGTTGGAGATCACTTCGGAGGCATTGGTTCACGAAAGTCTGTAGTTTCTTGGTATGTCGAAGGGTCACTTTCTACGTAGTACAACCATATAACAACACGGATTTGACGCATGTGTCAAAAACTCGCAGCTTCGTGCGAAGGGAGATCTCTCTTAACCTCCAGAAAGGAGAAAGGATACCGAAGGCCTGACGAGCTTTATTTAGCTGAGCCTCAACATGCTTTTCGGCTCCGCCGTCCATGCTGACAATGCTTCCGATATAATGAAAATCTTGCATCTCTTCAACATCCTGTTCGTTAAGAACAATCGGTGTGCTTGCGTTCGAACCCATGTGCATGTACTTGGTTTTACGCACATTTATTTTCAGTCCCGCCTGTTTGCATTTAGAATGCAACGAGCGAACATTTGACTCCAAGTCCGAACGGGTATGTGCAAGCAAACACACGTCATCAGCATAATCAAGGTGACTTAAGATGTTAAATAGTCTCCATTGAAGACCTTTACCTTCCCCACCTTCCAATGCAGCTTTCAAGATGTCATTTATTACCACCAGAAACAGGGCTGATGATAATATGCAGCCTTGTCTGACACCCGTTTGCACAGGGAAGCTCTTGGACAACTCTCCTCTATGCGACACCTTGCATCTTCGTAGTAAAGAAGAGGCTTGAAGAAGCTCGAAAACGTCCAAGGAGATACAAAGAAAATTTTTTGAAAAAAGAAGAAAAAACATAACAGGGCTACGATTGCGCGTAATGCGCAATCTTACGATACTCTAGATGAAATATAATTTTTTTGTGACCCCAAGAAATTTTGTATGTGGAGTGTTAGAAGGGATGATAGCATTGAACTAATTTTTTTTCCCATCATGCTAAAGTACCTATAAAAATGTTTTATTCAAAATGCTTACTCCAAAAAATTGAATGGGAACTGAGAAAATTAGTGAGTTAGATTTAATGAAAATGTGCAGTTTGTATGGGAGGTTGTAGAAAGAGTGGGGGGATTTTAGTGATTTTTTCAGAAATAACTAGGAATATTATAAAATTAACATCCCTTAAATTTCAGACTAGTGCCATTCATATTTTTCAAGAAAATCGATTTTTTGTGAAATTGTGGAACTGTGTCATATTGTATGGGAGGGGGTAGAAGCAGTGAAGCTAATAAAATATGTTTTTCTGATCTTAGTGATAATGCTAATTAAGAATATATTACAAAATATGAGCTCGATAAATGTTATATGTTCTGAGAAAATCGTCTTAGAGCATTTCATGAAAAAGTGATGTTTGTATGGGAGGGGGTGGAAGGAGAGGGAGGACGCCAATAATTTTTCTACTGTAGATTTAGATTATTATGAAAGTGATATATCTCACAATTCAGCCTAATAGCTTTCATACTTTTTGAGTAAATCTATTTATTGTCAAATAGCGAAATTGTGTCATTTTGTATGGGAGGTGGTGGAAGGGGTGCAGGTAATCGTCTAAATTTTTTTGACCTTACTAACAATTTTAAATAAATATTTGGTGCACAATTTCAGCTCGCTAAATTTTATACTCACTGAGTAAATTGGCTTAGAGTAAGTCATGACAAGTATAGTTTGTATGGGAGGTGGTAGAAGGAGGGGGAGGACACGCATAATTTTTATACGGTAGATTGATATTATCATAAAAGTAACATATTCCAAATTTCAGGCCAATAGCTGTTATAATTTTCGAGTAAATCCGTTTATTGTCAAATTGCGCAATTGTGTCATTTTGTATGGGAGGGGGTAGAAGGGGTGGAGCGATTTAGCCCGTTCACGAACTTGACCTTACTTTTTTGTCAAAAACGACGTGTACAAAATTTGAACTATTTAGCTCAACGCGTTCTCAAGCTAGAGAGCGCACGGACGGACGGACATCCGGTTTTGAGATTTTTGAGTGATAATATTAACTTCTGTATCATTCATTTTTTTCTCCGAGCTTTATTTCTTGGCGTTACAAACCTTAGAGCGAACTTATAATACTCTCAGATTCCATCTAGAGTATAATAACGAAAAAAACAAAAGAAGTTCGTAAGGAAGAAAATGGCCCCGATTTTAGTTGTGCGGCCGAAGACACTATTGGCTCTAGAAAACGAAATTAGGAAACTGAAGAATGAGAACGAAAATATGAAGATTTTAATTGAAAAGTTAACTAAAGGTAAGAATTTTCAATTTGATATGGATAATTCGGATTGTGTTAGCGAAAGCGCTGGCAGAGACGGCCCTGGCAGCAGCAGCAGCACTAAGAAAGTAATTAATAATAATGAAAATGGCGGATGGGGCCTTAGCGTAAGGAGTGATGATGAGAGAGAGGCGAACAGTGGTGACATGTTGGTGGATAATTGTGATGATGATTTCATCACTATTTTGAAAAAGAAAAATAATAAAAAATCTACAACGTCAAAAATGGCAAAAGATCATAATTTCCAATCGCAGGCAACTGATTTGGAAAAAAATAATTTGGCAAATAAAGTCAAGAAATATAATGTACCGGTTATCAATACGTTTGATCAGAATGCCGGAGATATGGTTAAGCTAATTAAAGGATCATGGGCTTATCACCCGTGATCTTAAGACCTAAATGATACGAGAAACAGATACATCGCCTCGGATACGGACTGATTCTACGGTAACGACTTTTGGCATTCGAAAACGGACTATGATTGGCTTCTGGAACGTTCGAACATTGAATGACGGGGGAAGAGCTGGGGTTACTCGGTCCTTGCACCGCCAATCGGTGATCGACCGTGAAATGGAGCACTATAACATCCAAATCTTGGGCTTGAGCGAGGTCAGGTGGACAGGATCAGGAGAAGAACGAACCCCTAGCGGAAACACTATTCTGTACATTGGCCCTGAAAGTGAAGCCAGAAATGGCGTGGCGTTCGTCCTTACGCCGAGAGCGAGAAACAGTCTCATTAGCTGGGAACCAATCTCGGATAGGATTATCGTCGTCAGGCTCAGGACCAGTGTCAGAAACGTCACAATTCTGCAGTGCTACGCACCAACTAATACCGCAACATCTGGTGACAAAGAGGAGTTTTATAGCCAACTGAGTGCCACCTTCGAACGTGTTCCAAGAGGTGATATTATTATCATCTCGGGAGATATGAACGCCCAGGTTGGATCAGACAACACTGGACTAGAACACGTCATGGGGAGGCATGGTGACCCTTGGGTCGACGCTGCACGACCTTGGATTAAGAGACCCGAAAACGGCGAATTATTTGTGGAGTTCTGTAGTACTCGGCAAATGGTCATCGGAGGGACCCTTTTTCCACACAAGAGTCATCATAAAACATCTTGGGTTTCCCCTGACGGTGTTACTCAGAACCAGATCGACCATTTGGCTATAAGTCGCCGATGGAGAAGATGTCTCCTCGATGTGCGAGCGAAACGTGGAGCTGACGTGGGGAGCGATCACCACTTGATGGTTGCCTGCTTGAGATTGTGTACAGCAGCTATCTGACGACCACAACTTCTTCAAATGAAGCGCAGGCTTAATGTGGATAAACTCAGAGATCCCAACAAAAAACTTGAATACGCCACAATTCTACGCGAAAAGTCATCCACATTGGGTGAACATGAAATGCGCACACTGGACGCCAATTGGGAGGCAACCAGAAACACTTTTCTAACTAGTGCTGAAGAATCTGTGGGATATGTGCAAAGCGGTGAGAAACCCTGGATCTCGCAAGACACATGGAACAAGGTTGGCAATCGGAAAAAAGCCAAATTGGCAATCATCTCTCAACCCGATGTCAACCAACGAACGCCCGACTTGAGGTAGAACTACCGCGATGCTCATATACAGTTAAAAAGGCTGTTAGACGCGACAAGAGAAAGGCCATTGAAGATCTGGCAAACAAGGCAGAATCTGCGGCTTACCTTGGGGATATGGGTTCACTATTTAAAATCATGAAACAGTTGACGAACAGGAATTTCACCGCCAACCACCTGGTGAGAGATGTCAACGGAACTCTCCTTAATATGAGTGAGCACCAGTTGCGACGATGGAAGGAATACTTCTCTGATATTTTAAACATCTTGTCAGATGAAGATATTCCGGAAACACAACAACTTCCAAACATCCAACCGCAACAATCCTCTATTAGGGACGATCCCCCAGATAAGGAAGAGATAGTTTCCGCCATTCGGTCAATGGCGGGAAGGAAAGCTCCAGGTATAGACGGACTACCAACCGAACTCCTCAAAGCGGACCCGGAAATAACAGCCGATATACTCCTCCCACTCTTCACTAAGGTGTGGAATGATGGAAGATATCCGACTGAATGGAAGGAGGGCGTCATTGTGAAAATTCCGAAGAAGGGCGACCTTCGGGATTGTGGCAATTGGCGTGGTATATGTCTACTTACTGCCGTATCAAAAATTATGGCTAAGGTAATTCTCAATAGGATTAGTGATGTCGTCGAGAGCACTCTCGAAGTTTATCAGGCTGGATTCCGTAAAGGGTCGTCTTGTACCGACCACACAAATACCCTACGGATAATATTAGAGCAGTCAGCCGAAATGGGTTCGCCACTACATCTCATGTTTGTGGACTTCGAGAAGGCTTTCGACAGCGTTAAGCGAGATTACATATGGAATGCTTTGCGTAGGAGAGGTATTCCAAATAAGGTCATAGCTATGATTAAAGAATCCTACGAAGATGCAAGGTGTCGCGTCTTGCATAGAGGAGAGCTGTCCGAGAGCTTTCCTGTGCGAACGGGTGTCAGACAAGGCTGCATATTATCACCAGCCCTGTTTCTGGTGGTAATAAATGACATCTTGAAAGCTGCACTGGAAGGTGGGGAAGGTAAAGGTCTTCAATGGAGACTATTTAACATCTTAAGTCACCTTGATTATGCTGATGACGTGTGTTTGCTTGCACATACCCGTTCGGACTTAGAGTCAAATGTTCGCTCGTTGCATTCTAAATGCAAACAGGCGGGACTGAAAATAAATGTGCGTAAAACCAAGTACATGCACATGGGTTCGAACGCAAGCACACCGATTGTTCTTAATGGACAGGATGTGGAAGAGGTGCAAGATTTTTGCTATCTCGGAAGCATTGTCAGCATGGACGGCGGAGCCGAAAAGGATGTTGAGGCTCGGCTAAATAAAGCTCGTCAGGCCTTCGGTATCCTTTCCCCTTTCTGGAGGTTAAGAGAGATCTCCCTTCGCACGAAGCTGCGAGTTTTTGACGCATGCGTCAAATCCGTGTTGTTATATGGTTGTACTACATGGAAAGTGACCGTTCGACTTACCAAGAAACTACAGACTTTCGTAAACCAATGCCTCCGACGCATTTTAGGAATATTCTGGCCAGAAGTGATCTCCAACGACGAACTTTGGAGTACAACTCGCCAGACTAAAATAGGTATTGAGATTCAACGGCGAAAGTGGCAGTGGATCGGTCATACTTTGAGGAAACCAGAGCAAAACATCGCAAAACAGGCTCTGGATTATAACCCTCAAGGAAGACGTCGGGTTGGTCGACCATGTAACACATGGAAGCGAGCAGTTGAGCAGGAGGCCAGAGGAATAAACAAGTCCTGGCAACAGCTTAAAGCCGATGCGCAGGATCGCGCCTTGTGGAAGAGAGTTGTTTCTGTCCTATGCCCCTATAGGGGGTCTTAACAGGAATTTGATTTGATTAATTAAAGGTAATTTGAAGATTGATAATTTCTCAAATAATGGTGAAATTAAACAACATTGAAGATTTCAGAAAGACCAAGACGGCCTTGGACGAGATCCAAGGTCTCTATTTCACTTATACTCCAGAGGAAGAGAAGGCCCAATCTTATCTTTTTAAGCGGTACAGAAGATACCGGAAAGCTTCTGATGGAACTAAAGAATATAGAAATTGAAAACTTGGAATTCGTTGCAGTCAGTCACTTCTCAACACGGAAAGCGACTATTGACAATAGAAAACTACCAATAAGATCAAATGCTGGCAATTAAGTAAAATAAAAATTCTAAATCACCAAGTTGTACGTTTTAAGAAGCTGATCAAGAAAGGCGTAGCGCAGTGCAGAAGATGCCAGCGTTTTGGACGTTCGACAGTGAATTGCAGATTGAAGTATAGATGCAACAAATGCGCAAACATCCACGAGCCGGGAAAATGTGAAATCTGTGTATCTGCCGAGAAGAAAGCAATCTTTTGCATTAACTGCAGTGCATATGGGCACCCAGCATCATATAAAGGATGCCCAATGTACTTGAAAGTGAAACCAGAATACCACGAATAAAAAACTAAGAAGGCAGGAAAATTTAAACGAAAAAATTTCAATGATAAATAAATACGTGAATCCATCGATAAATTACGCGTCAGTTGTTAAAAGTCAACAACAATCAAAGAGTAATGCAATAGAATGCAATGTTTTGGAAAGCATTGTCTCAAAGTTGGAAAGGCTGGACAATATACTAGTAGAGCACAGTAAAAAAATTAACTTCATTCTAATTTTTCATTCAAATTCTAACGTGAAATATAATCATGGAATAATTCAAAATATAGCTAGGGTGTAGCCTAATGAGTAGCGTGTTGGTCTACAATGTGAAGGTCGTGAGTTCAAATCCCGGTCGACACATAATTCCAGCGCACTACTTGCTTGGGTATACCTCGGTTACCTCAATCTACGAAAATGAAAAATTCGTAGATAGAGGGTTGTGCGAAGGGCTAACAACCCTTCTGCAATAAATAATAAAAATGTTAAGGAACCTGAAGGTCAGGAGGCCAAGGCCCGATTTGGGCTGTAGCGCCATTAAAGAAGAAGAAGAAGAATTCAAAATACAAAATTTGGCACTTGAAAAAATTAAAATCATTGCGATTAACTTAAACTCTATTATTGCAAATTATCGTAGAGCAAACCTATTACACTTTCTAAAAGTGCATAGCCCTCACTTTCTCCTCCTTTCTGAAACCAAGCTAAATTACAGTCACGAAATCGAATTTCGGGATTATGAATTTGTTCGTACGGACCGCCAGGGTGCCATACAGGGAGGAAATACGCAAACCTATCAAATTTGTGCAAATTCGTAATCCCGAAATTCAAAAATTTGAATCTCTGGAGACTACATGCATCAAAATTTATGTAAGTGGGAAACCGTTCATTATTGTCTCAGCCTATGCGGCAGGCAATGATAGAACGGTTTTCACGACGAGTTCAGGAAATTTTTCCAAATTCTAGAACTTGACAATCTAAATAACCTTTACCTTATGGCCGGCGATCTGAACACCCCGCATGGCGATTCCTCAAAAATTGGATCAACTCCAATACAAATGTGAGCTACTTGGTCCTGCATCTCCCACTCTGCCCAGGGCAAATTCATATCTGGGCATCTGCATCGCCGATGCTCGTCTTAATTTCGACTTTCCTTCTGGTCAGCATAAACTTGAAACTCTGTCTTACGATAGCGATCACCAAGCTATAATAAAGATGCTTTCAACTATAGATCCGATTGGTTTTCTTATACAGACGCAAGATGTAAATCTACGTCTAAATTACAGGAGAACGAATTGTAATCTGTTCCAGAGGAAAATGACCAGGGAGTTTCACATTAAATACATCCGGTCAAAAACAACATAAACTTCACGAATTCGGAAATTGACCAACACCTAAGAGAGATCGAAGAGTTGATTTGGTCGATAATATAACGTACTGTTCCAAAAATCAAGTCAAAAAATAATATGGAACGGTACGAAACGAGCGTGACAAAAAATAAAAGCTTTCTTTTAACTAAAATTAACAACATTTATCGACGACTTAAGGACTATAACCACCAGACGCTGCACATACTAAAATCAACATTAAAAAACGTTCGGATCCTTTTAAAACAAAATTACTCAAACGAAATTAACAAGCAATGGACAGAAAATTTAAAAAACATTACACCTTCAGATCCGGACAAAAAGTACGCAACGTCAGAAATGCTATGCCGACATTAAAAATTCCCCAGACAGACTTGGACAACTTTATCACTGTATTGAACCGTACGAACATCAAATATGACACAAAGGGTAATGCTCTAATAGATGACAGAATTGAACAACTAGAAATTATTGGAGCGCATTTCGAACAAGTACATATTCAAAATTCCCAATTGGGTAGTGAACGTCACGCTCGTTTAGTCGAGAAAAAAGTCAACTAGTTTCGAAACGCTAGGAGTTATGAGCCGATTCTCTCCTTCGGCGATAATTGTACGGCTGATTCCTTTCCAGATGGTCAGTTTCGATCGGGACTGTCGCGCAACTCTTCAGGCATTTAAATAAAAAAAAATCGTCGGGGATTGATAAAATACCAAATGTGGTGCTCAAACATCTTCCCGACTCCATTATTCTCCAGTGCAGCGTATTGTTCAACAATATCTTGAGCAATGCGCACTACCCTGCACTTTGGAAGAGTGCCAACGTCATTCCAATACTTAAGCCTCGGAAAGACCCAACCGACCCTAAGAGTTATCGGCTTACAAGTCTACTCCCAACAATCAGCAAGGTATTTGAAAAAATTTTGAATAATTCCATCAATAGTTATGCTGCGGAAAACAAGATGATCGACGTCTGCCAGTTTGGATTTCGTAACGGTCACTCTACGATACATGTGGTAACCAAGCTGACCTCGGACATACATATGTTGGCGTCTTAATAACAATGAGTGTGTTGGTGCGTGCCTCATCGATATGGAGAAGGCATTCGAGACGGTTTGGTTGGATGGATTGATATTTAAAATGTTGCAAGCTCAATACCCGAGAAACCTTATACGATGATCGATAAAATAGTTCACGGCAAAGGTTAAGCGCTTTGCCAATACCTGGAAAATAAAAATGAATACACAAAAATGCGAAACTATTCTGATCAGAACCACTCACCAACACGCCAACTACGACATAAGACGTAATTGGAAGTAATGGAAGGTAATGAATATATACCGCACAGAACTCGTGTTAGATATCTGGGTGTGCATCTTGACCAGCTCTTGAAGTACGAAAATCACTCTACCATCCAACCAAAAAAAACCCGCAAATGCTTCATGTCACTCCGAAAACTATTTTATGCCAAACATATTCTTCCAAGAGTCTAAATTATCTATTACTTAACTCTTCTACTTCATCTTCTACAATGGCGCTACAGCCCAAATCGGACCTTGGCCTCCTGATATTCAGGTTCCTTAACATTTTTCATTACTTATTGTGGAAGGGTTATTCGCCCTTCACACAACCCTCTTTCTACGAATTTTTCATTTTCTTAGATTGAGGTGACCAAGGTATATCCAAGCAGGCAATGTGCCGGAATTATATGTATATCGCGCCGACCGGGATTTGAATTCACGACCTTCGCATTACAAGACCAACACACTACCTAGTAGGCTATACCCTACTTAACTCTTGTTAGGCCTATACTGACTTACGGTTGTACCATATGATTTAATATGACCGCTTCTATGATGGAGAGAAAATGCCTGCGTGCGTGTATGGGACGGTATCGTAAGGCGGAGACTGACTACCTACACTACATTTCGAACCAGGAGCTGTATGATGCTGTAAGTGATGAGAATTGATTGCACCATAATTCATCTGATTTGTAACCATATTTATAGATCCTCGCAACAAGGTGAAAACCTTTGGATCTCGCAACCGTTCTTCCCGAATCCCTTATATTTTAATAATACAGGGTTGGCCATCCAGTGGTTTCTTTTTAAATCATAGGTTATTTTGACACTGAAAGCTGTTTCCCGCTCGAAATCTTGACAGAAAGTCAGTATCATACCTCCGTGGAACGAAATGAGTCGCTTTACACTTGAACAACGTTGGGAAATATTGAAAAAAAAAATTGGACAACGATTTGGGGCGAAAAATCATTTTTCTAACGAGGCGCATTTTCATCTCGGAGTCTACACTAACAAATAAAATTGCCGCATTTGAGGCTTGCAAAACGTTATTGTCGAGAAGCCAATGCATCCACAGAGAGTGACAGTTTGGTGCGGATTGTGGAGTGGTGGCATCATTGGACTATTTTTCTTCGAAAATGAGGCTGGGAACAACGTTTCGGTCAACGGTGAACGTTACAGAGCCATGTTAGCCGCCTTTTTTTTACTGAAATTGAAGACATTGATTTGGACGATCTCCGGTGCATGCAGGATGGCGCACCATGCCACGCAGCCCACGCCACAATCGATCTTTTACGCACCAAATTCCCAAATCGTTATGTTATCAGCCGTCTTAGGGATGTCAATTGGCCGCCTCGGAGCTGTGATTTGACCCCTTTAGACTTTTTTCTGGGGAACCGTGAAGGACCGATGTTATGCCAACAATCCAGAAACGATTCAAGTACTTAAGGCCAATACCATCCAAGCAATCCCTGAGCTACAGCCCAAAATCATCGACATGGTCTTGTATAATTGGAGTGACAGAATGCGCTACTGTGAAGCCAGCCGAGGCAGCCACTTGAACGAAGTTGTGTTCCATCATTAATGGGAATGTTTGCTCTTACTAATGATGCCATAATACATGGAAAAAAATCTAATTTTTTTCATTTTATTGCATTTTTTAAAAGAAACTTGTATTTGGTCCACCCTGTACACTCAAAACAGGATACAGTCCTCCTGAAGCTATTCCATACCTTGATGGCTTGGGCTACATAACTTAAGCGCAGAAGGTGCCCGTTTTATACCACGCCAATCGTAGGACAACTGATAAAAAAATTCTCTTTGACTTACATCTTAATACCTCAGATCCACTACCATTTTGGAGGTATTCCACTGCCAATCATTGTGACTTGCGGGCTAATCAGCTTCATAAATTCTGGTAGCTCAACGATGATTAATGGTCAAATATAATGTGCGACTAGGAATTGTCCAGCCTTACAATTTTCTGATAAATAAGAATTATTGTAAAAGAGAGTGTAAAAATTTAGATAGATAGCTTTAATTATAAATAGTATAGGATAATTGTATGTATTATAATTTAGGTTATACTATAAGTAGTTTAGATTAACTTAGACTTAATTCTTATAATTTTGTTCTAATTAATTAGTTTAGATTTTGGTTGTATAATAAATTAAGTAGCATTAGGTAAATCAGTTAGAATAAAAATTGTAAATATAAATGTAAATCTGTACATATAAATATAATTGTAGTGTCTGTCTGTTATTTGTTTATAAATGGCTATAAATAAGTTTTTTGCTTTATTTTAGCAATAACTAAGCAGAAACAAACGTTTTTAAAAATTGTCTCTGCCTGTCTTTCCGGTTTTCACGTAAAAACGGCTACACCGATTGTAATGAAACTTTCACACTTTGTTAGATGTGCGCCCAGATGTAATCTGCGTGTGGTCTTATTTCAATACTCTCACGCCTTCCACCCCCTCCCATACAAAATGACTCATTTTCAAAAATATATACTAATCAAATTTTTTTAAAACCATTGGAGTAAATCATTTGAAATTTAGAACATACTATTTTTATCAGAAATGTGATCTATAGTATACAAATTATTTGAATCTCCCTACTCCTTCCACCACCTCCCATACAAACTGCACTTTTTCATGAAAGCTATTCAACAATTTTCTCAGTACGTGTAACTTTCATCAAGCTTAAATGTTGTACTTTATCCTTAATTTGCATTATTATTAATATCGGCAAAAAATTAACCGATTAGCTTCATTCCTTCTACCACCTCCCATACAATGTGACACAATTCCACGACTACTTAAATTCGATTTTCTTGAAAACTGTAAATCTTACTGATCTGAAATTTAAAATAAGTCAATTGTAAATTAATTATAGTTGCTTCTCAAAAAGTTACTTAAAACCCCCTACTCCTTCCACCACCACCCATACAAACTGCACTTTTTCATGAAATATTCTAAACTAATTTTCTCAGTACATATAACTTTCATTGAGCTTAAATTTCATTCTCTATCCTAAATTAGTATTATTAATATCGGGAAAAAATTAACCGAGTAGCTTCACTCCTTCTACCCCCTCCCATACAATGTGACAAAATTCCACGTCTTTACGAAAATTCGATTTTCTTAAAAAGCGTGAATGATACAGACCTGAAATTAAAAATATATCAATTGCATGATGATTATATTGGAAAGTGACCGTTCGACTTACCAAGAAACTACAGACTTTCGTAAACCAATGCCTCCGGCGCATTTTAGGAATATTCTGGCCAGAAGTAATCTCCAACGACGAACTTTGGAGTACAACTCGCCAGACTAAAATAGGTATTGAGATTCAACGGCGAAAGTGGCAGTGGATTGGTCGTACTTTGAGGAAACCAGAGCGAAACATCGCAAAACATGCTCTGGATTATAACCCTCAAGGAAGGCGTCGGGTTGGTCGACAATGTAACACATGGAAGCGAGCAGTTGAGCAGGAGGCCAGAGGAATAAACAAGTCCTGGCAACAGCTTAAAGCCGATGCTCAGGATCGCGCCTTGTGGATGAGAGTTGTTTCTGTCCTATGCCCCTATAGGGGGTCTTAACAGGAATTTGATTGATTGATGATGATTATAGTTGTTTCTCGAAATATCACCAAAAACCCCCCTCCTTCTACCACCTCCCATACAAATTGAACAATTTCATTAAATTCAATGCACTAAGTTTCTCAGTACCTACTCAATTTTTGAAGCTTAAATTTGGTACAAAACATTTTTATAGCTACTCTAGCATGATGTGAAACAAATTAGTTCAGTGCAGCCACTTCCCATACAAAATGTCATAATATCACAAAAATTTCGATTTCATCTATAGTATCGTATGATTGGGCTCTACGCACAGTCGTAGACCTGTTAGGTTTTCAAGCTTAATGTTATTTTATTTGTTTTTTTTTTTTTTTTAATTAACACCAGCTACAATTATTCACATGTCCTTAACGCTCTTCAACACGTATATGATCTCAAATCACGGGATTGATTTGTCCACGAGCCTCTCCCATTCAAATGCAAGAATTATGCTATCATTCTTAATAATTTATGGTTCTGATACAAAATACAAAACATTATGTTCAAAGAGCCATTAAAGTAAGCGGATTATATATCCCATATAATGTATCACTAACTACATTCTCAAAAATTACTTATTATTGCGATTTTTATGCGGACGAAGTCGCGGGCGTTTGCTAGTAATAAAAAAAAACTGATTCGATAGTATTAAGATGTAAATAAATTGTAAATATTTGTTAACATATCTAGGTTAAGTTAATACAAAAACCGATAAAGCCCAAATTATTTTTTGCTGAATTTAAAGTTTTAGTTTTCATTATTTTTGTAGAAATTCGACATAGTTTTCCAGAAATTGGGGCATTTGCATGGGAGGTGGCAGAAAAAGTGGTGCGTTTAAGATGATTTTGAAACTGCTTATCATCATCCTTATTACCATGATTTGATTCAATTTTAAAGTCGATAGCTCTCATATATTCGAAGGAGAAATGCTTTTTTGAATTTATAATACAGATATTTATATGGGAGGGGGTAGAAGGAGTGAAGCTGAGCAGATAATTTTTTCTAGCAATTATTGCAACTATTAAAAAACAAATTCTGGCAAAATTTTAAGTTTGTAATTTTTCTAGTTTTAATGGAAATCGATATAATACATTTAACAAAAATTATGCATTTGTATAGGATGGGGTAGAAGGAACGTACGGATCAAAACAGATTTTTTTTCGCATTATTAATATTTCTATTTGTATACTTTATACAAAATATCAAGTTGATATCTGTAACAGTTTCGAACAAAAATAATTTAATTTAAACTTCAAAATTTCGTGAAATTTGTATGGGAGGGGGTAGAAGGAGTGAGGTGAAGTTGATAATTCTTTTTAAAACTAATTGCAATTATAGTAGAGTTTCGTCTTTTCAGCTTTACTAGTTTCAATGAAAATTTTTGAAAATTGCCCATTTGTATGGGAGGGGGTAGTAGGAGTGAGGGAATTCCATTCACGAACTTAAATTTAATTTTTTGCTAAAAATGACACACAACATTTTTTAGCACTATACATAGATCAAAGCTTTCGAGAGTTATGCTGTAGACAGACGGTCACTCGGAATCAAGCTTTTCGAGCGACAATAAATATTTCTGTACCCTTGGTGGCTCTGTGCGAGTGTTATTTCTTAGCGTTACAAACGGTAAGGCAAAGACAATACACTCTCAGATTTCATCTAGAGTATAAAAATTCCGATATGAATAAAATATATACATTGTCTATTGCATTAGATGAATCTGGATTTAAAAAATTGGATAAATTGACTAAATAAGACGAGTAAAATTATCGAATGGATGTTTTCTGATTTAAACAAAATAATCGCAGCATTATCTAAATAGTTAGAGTACATATTTATCTAAATTCAAGTTACCTATTTGTGTTTAGGTAAAAGCTCTATACCATTGCTTTTAGTGTAATCGTCTTACAAATTCACATTTTGTGAATTGTCTGACAGCGAAGTAATAATTACCATGTTACAGCATGGATATAGTAATTAGTACGATTGATAGGCGATTGTTGCATTAGAACATATGTACATGTATCCTTCAAAATCAATAACACAATCTAAAAAGGCTGAAACTTACCCAAGTGGAATGAGGGGAAATAAAAAAGACATGCTGTGTCTCGTATGGTGTTAACAAGCAAAATGAGTATTTTCCGGCTCATGTACAACGCATACATAAAGGATAAAACTTTCGAAGAAATAAAGTACACGAGGATTTAGCGAAACCGCCTAAAAGTAAATGTGCTCAAATTCGTCCTAATAGTACCCTTCAAGCAAAACTCTTATGTGCAAATATGAGCGTCCTTCTCCTCGACACCGAATTCAAATGAAATGCTCGAGGGTTAGAAATTAGAAACCTTGGCTTGTGTACGACCGTAAAATCCCTCTTACGATATACAGTCACTCACAGCTTAAATGATGCACTTACAAAAATATTTAATTTTGATGGAATGCTAGCTTATATAATGAAATATCGACAATTCCAAAAAACCGTTTTTTACATTTGATAATTTTATTTCAAATCCAGGAAAAAAAAATGAAATTTGGAAAAAAATACGTCACAGCTTAAATGATGCATCATGGAAAAAATGTAGAATATTTAATGAATTAACTGTTTTCTTTGATTTTTAACATTTTGTAGGACCGCCTTTATGATCTAATACTGCCTGAAGCCGTTTTGGCATAGATTCTACTAATGTCCTCGTATAGCTTGGGGATATTTTATTTCACTCTTCCAACAGCGCGTTTTTTAAACTGTTTTTATTAGTAATGGGGTGCTTTTTAATTTATTTATTTATTTATCATAACAAGATATTTAGTTACATAATAATAAACTTATAATATGTAATTTAATTTAATGTAACTTAAGACAATTTAACTTACGTAACTTAATCTAACTAGTAAGATGGGCACTGGTAGAAGGATGGTCATACAGGGTTTGGGATACTTTATAAAACAGAGCGCAGTCTTAGTTTGTATGTCAATTTACTCATTGGAGGTGTGTAGTGTACACTGAATTTGTTAAATACTCTACAACATCTGTTAATAGGCTCATTTTGTCTGTAAACTGAACTATGCGGATATTCCTTTAGTAGTCCTGAATGTCTCGTCAGCCTGACATTGTCATTGAGTCTGAATTTATTTGATATGTGATCTACCATAATATCGCCATTCAAAACATCTAAGGTAAAACAGGATGTGAGCATTGTTCTTCTAGAACTAAGAGGTAAAAGATTTAATATTTGGAGCCTAGTTGCGTACGGTGGAAGGTTCTCAAAGTCTCTAGGATCATAATTTCTAGTTTTAGTTTTGCTCATATTTGCTCAATTACATTTAAATCGGGTGATTGTGGTACCGTTTTAATGATATGAGGGCAGTTCTATAGCATCCATTCCCTAAAAAGATAGGATGAATGCTTTGGTTATTATCATGGAAGAAGCTAAAATTGTTCTTTATTCCCATATTTTCGGCACTGCTTTTCAAATTCTACTTAAGGATGTCCATGTTCAGGTGTTTGTCCATATTGCCATAAGTGGAGTTTTTCGACGCCTGCAGAGGGCATGCAGCCCCAAACCATAACATGACCTCCACCATGCTTAACAGTAGGCCGCAAATTCTCAAGTTTTAGCTTCTCATTTGGTTTTCTCCAAACAGAAACCTTCTCGTCTGATGCAAAAATAATTAATTTACTCTCATATGCAAAAATTACCGTTTTCCAAAAGTCCTGGGAGCTGTTTCGGTATATACGGACAAACTCCATTCGAAGACGCACGTCCTTAGGATCAGGGGCTTGTCTCTCGCTACTCGTTCATGTAAATTTTCTTTACGCAATATTCGTCGCACTGTTTCAGGATGACACTTCTTTTCCAACCATTTCTCCACTTCAGACGTGAGCTTTGGAGCCCTGAGCAACGGTTTTTTCTGGGATTTTCTGGTAATCCATCGTTCATCGTGGTCTGTGAAAATTTTGTTCGGGGCTTTCCTTCCTTTATTTTCAATCCGATTTTCGCGTGAACGTGTTGTATAGTAGATGCACTTTTGTTAACAATTTTCCGCGATACACCTTTGACTTTTTCGCGTTCCTCAATGATTGTACGGCGATCCATTTTCGATAAGCGATACGATCGGGAGGAAACTAAAATAATGACCTTCACTTTGCGACCAGAAATCCCTATTGTAATAGTAAGAAATCATAGTCTGTGAACATGGAGTGGAGACAAGCCGTTATATTCTCGTAAATTCTGACTGCATCATTTAAACTGTGACACTACTTTAAAGAGTATTCACCGAATTGTTTATGTTTCATCTAAAATCAGCTGCAAAATTGTTTTGATAGCAGTGGAATTAAGAGGAAATCATACAACAGTGTGACTATTTGAAGACGTTAATCGAAACTTTATTCCTAAATTTTTTTTATAGTAAACTTACGAAAATTCTTGACTGCATCATTTAAGCTGTGAGTGACTGTAGTTAGCGACTATGTGTGTATAACAAAGTGTGTTTTGTTATAAAAGCCATGTGCGATGTCTGAAGGGTACTTGAAAGCTTCGGCGAGAGTCCGGGAAAGTCCTTTTGCCGACAGCCACCATGGTTTGACTGTACATATAACCTCATCAGAACTATTAGGATAGGTTAGGGTTGGAGCACGTGCCGGCGTTGAAGAGAGATAGATATGCGGAAATCCGGTAAGGACAACACAATACCAAGAAAACCGGGCTATACAAATTGTTATACGTAGCATATTGCAAGAAATAATGTCGATTTATTGTGAAAAGTAATTTCGGGCGAATAAGAGGGATTTGGTGAATACTGTGGCTTACAAAATTGTGGTGAAAATGAACGTAGAGCTTTTAACAGGCAAGGTTTATGTACATAATCGTTCAATAACTATCATTATACGACAAATATATAATCTTTAGGCGTTAGGTGACACGAGTCGCACTTAGAATGATTATGACTGTTACCATAAGAAGTACCGCATGTTACAAAGATATATTTACACTAATCAACACCATGCTAATCGAATTTCCAATTTTTGTAAATTATTTGAGTAAATAATGCAAAATGAATTTGATGTGGATACTCGAGTGCTATGTGCAATATTATTCAATTATTTAAATTGTGATTATTATGTTATTTGAATATTCAGTCATAAGTACAACGATTTAATATTACTTCGAAAAGTAATATCCACTACGGCTAGTTGCTTAGTTTTCGGGACTCCCAAGAAAGCCCGGATTTCTCGGGTCATTTAGTTGAACGGGTCGTCGCACCAAACCACGGTTTGGTTCATAGAACGGGGTGCTTTTATCTATGAAACCGAAATCTATCTGATTATGTGTTCTTCCATCGGGTTTGTGGCGGGGTTGGATGCAATGGGGTTGGGTGCACATTGTACGCCTCCGCATTTATAGTGCATGAGGACCAACAACAGGCTAGGGTGTAGCCTAGTGAGTAGCGTGTTGGTCTACAATGCGATAGTCGTGAATTCAAATCCCGGTCGACGCATAATTTCAGCACACTGCCTGCCTGGGTATATTTAGTTACCTCATTCTACGAAACCGAAAATTCGTACATGGAGGGTCATGCGAAGGACTAACAACCCTTTCACAATGACAAAAAAAATGTTAAGGAACATGCTGGTCAGGAAGCCAAGGTCCGATTTGGGCTGTAGTGCCATTGTAGAAGAAGAGGACCAACATATCATTTATCCAGCCTGTTCTACCGGTCAAACTGATGAGCTTCATGGGTTCAAGAGATCGAAGATCATGCAGCGCAGCGAAGAAGTACATACTCTCCGAGAGTTTGTCTCCGAATTGTTCGGAGGCATGGGCAATGGCAGGCAGTGTCCCGCGACTATATCTACTAGTGTTCGGAAGGAGTTTCTGTCGAGCCTCAAAATTTTAATTGATTTTTTTCTATTGAACCCAACCCATTCGTGGTTTTACACAAATCGCTTTTCACCCATTTCAGATTTTCTAATTCCCGCACTATGTTGGCGCAGATTGTCTTAATGACTGTCAAGGCAATGCCACCATTATTTGCTGCTTCAATAGTGGTAGCGGCAGATCCGTTTCCGGCCAACCTGTCCGTCATTTCGTTTCGACAACAAAGTCGAAAAGGGCAGGTTTTCAAAAATTTCTCCAAAATATCCTTGCAATGGTTTAACAATCTTGAATTCCAGCTATAAGTCGAAGGAGTCTTCAGTGCAGCTTGGCTGTCTGATTAAAAACCAACACGCTTACCATTTACTTCTGCACGCAAGGCCAGTTTCGCCCCTTTCGAAATTACCATTACCGTGGTATATTCTGGTCTGCAGGTCAAGGATTTCAGAAAAGATGCCTAACCTACTCCATCTTCCATTTTCGAGCCATCAGTAAATATCGCAATCTTGCCATTCTGCTTGATATGATTGTTAACTTTGCGGTCCAAGCTGATTTCCAAGTACTCTATCTGAAAGGTCTAGAGCAACTCCCTAAACGGATGGGAAATTGAAAACTTTTATACGTCGTCTTTTAGTAAAGAGTGTGAGTGTAGTATTCGCAGGGTTGATTCTCTATTCACACAAATTGAACCAACCGGCAAAAAGGGTTATAGTGCACTTTGCATCAGTTTGCCTAAATTTGTAAGATATTTTCTACAAATTTGGTTGACTAAAGCCTAGTTCGCACTAGGCGAGTAATTTAGTTACTAAACGACTAGAAAATTGTTCGGACTACAGTCGTATACTGTACATTATATTTCGACTAAATCGTCAGTGGATGCAGTGATGATAGTGCGGGGCGCAACTCACCGAAAAATAGAATGAAATGGATTGAGTATTTAGTAGAGTAGTTTAGTCACTTACTAAACTACTCCACTAAAATTGTGTTGTTCAGACACGTTTAGTAACTAAATTACTCTCCGCTCGACTAAATGACTAGCCTAGTGCGAACTAGGCTTAAGTCATAGCAGCGTTTAGTTTATTTATTTAAACGCTTTTGAACAAAAAAGATAACATTCTCATTTATACAAAACCGGAAATATTAGAACAAAGACGATAAGAATTCAAACATTAAATATTATAGTGTTTACTCTATTTTTAAATAAAACAAAAGAATAGTTAAAGATCCAAGTTGAAGTTGATCGTGGTTCCTTTGCATTCTCAGCATTGGGGAGTGATAGTAAATATCGAGTGAAGCACAAGGAAGATAGAAAATATCTGAATTCCTGGGTGAGACTGTTCCTTGCCGGAAATTCAGATCATTGCAGAGGTAGGTATTAAGCAAGTATTTGTAAAGTTTGTAGAGGAAGCAAGCATCAAGAAAATTCTGTCGTAGATGCAATCGCTGGAGTTGAAGTGCTAAAAGTCTGTCATTGTAGCTGATATGACGCTTTTTTAGTCTATAGAAAAGGGTGCGAGTAAATTCGCGCTGAACGGATTCGACGGGGCCAACATGGCAAGCATGGTGGGGGTTCCACACGATCGAGCAGTATTCTAAGATACTACGGACGAGAGTGGAAAATCGCAGGGCTGCTGTTCTTGGACGGTTAATCTGGACTGTCGTACGGAGGACGAATCCAGCGAAGCCTTATTTGTAATCTCAGAATAATGATTGACGAATTTAAGCTTGCGATCGAAGGTCACTCCAAGATCCTTTATTGTAGATACTGCTACAAGGGTGGATCCGATAATAGAGTAAGTGAGGACAGGAGAGGTAATCTTATACGAAAACTCCATAGCAAAACACTTCTCAATGTTCAGACAAATATCATTGTTAGAACACCAACTGGACAAAGTAGACAAGTCTGTCTGGAGGTCCAAGTTGTCAGAGTAAGAAGAAATTTCACGGAACATTTTGAGGTTGTCAGCGTATAAGAGACAATTTGACGATAAGAATTGGGCAGATCATTAATGAAGAGCGTAAATAGCGGCGGACCAAGAATAGATCGCTGTGGAACACCAGAGTTAGAGAGAAACTCAGCAGATGTATGTCCATTGAACGTAATCCGCAGACGACGATCCGTGAGGAAAGAATTAAACCAATTCAGGAGAGAGCCAGTGACACCGTACCTTTCAAGTTTTGCAATAAGAATTTTAGTATTAGCAGTATCAAAAGCTTTCGAAAAATCAGTGTATAGTATAGCACGAACAGTGTTATGATGATTTAAGGATTGTGCTACGAAGTCAGTGAATTCACATACACTCGTGGAAGCTGATCTTTCTTTAACAAGTTCATGCTGGGCGGGTGATATTAAATGATTAAGTTTCGCCCAGATTGCATTGTGGACTAATTTTTCAAAAAGTTTACCGAACCAGTTTAAGGTAGAAATAAGGCGATAGTTGGAGACATTTTCGGTGTCTTCTTTCTTTAAAATGGGTACAACGTTAGCTAACTTCCAAAAAGCAGGAAAAGAGCCTTCCTTAAGTGATTTATTGAACAGAAGAGTGTGGGAGGATACCATTCACGGCTTCAGTCAAAGTGAAGATGACAAAAGCCTCTCTTGTGGTGTTCTTCTATGTATTTACTTGTTTTGTGCTAGCGTCGGTAAGCATTGAATTCACACCATGTGCGACTAACGTGCCTACTATCACATTGGGGCATATACATATTATTGAACGCTCCCTTCACATCCACAAAAGCACCCAAAGTATACTACTTCATTTCCATAGATTTCAATTTTCGATACTTTCGTGCTAAGTTCTGCTAGCACAGACGATCGTTTCATGTAAGCATGTTGGGAAGGACTATGGTCGGTGATTTTTTCGGTGGAACTTATGTGAATATCTATAAGTCTTTCAAATGTTTTTAGAAATTATGATGTCAGACTTATTGATCTGCAGTAGGCTCGCTGTGAAGTTCTGGTAAATCAGGTGAAAGGACAGGTCTACCTAATCTTCTTACCAATTTTTTTAATTCTATTTCTGCAAATTGAGCTTTAGTATTTATAGTGTTTTCTGTAAATGCTTACTTTTCTCAAAATGGAACCAGGAAAGAGACCTTCTAACTTTGGGAATTAACTCCGCCATAGACGGTCCCAAGCCCGGTTGAGAAAGGAGGAGGGAATATGGAGTTAACTTGAATGGCCAGTAACACCAGTGCGTCTCAGGAAATAGGCAAAAGTATGACATAGCTAGACTCGCAGCATAGCTGTGAGAACTCCAGCATGTCATATTTAGTTGAAAACTCCCACCCATTTTCTACTAGGGTGTAATAAATAAGTAAGACCGGTCCTCCAGGTCGGGTGTTGGGCGAGGCGCCGACAATGCATCACCGGAAAAAAAATTCACTGTCCAGGAACCTGAAGAACAGCCTCGGAACGGATGGACTCAACGGCAACAACCCCGGAAGCGAAAAATGGACTACTCAATTGGATCTTGGAATGTTCGATCCTTATTTAAGACAGGAGCTCTGAAAGAGTTCCTCGAAGAAGTGGCAAAACACAAAATCAACATAACTGCCATCCAAGAAACGAAATGACTTGGTAACGAAATCATGGACATGAGATCACACACAATCTATCCAAGTGGATAATTGAGAGTTTGGAGTCGCTTTTCTCGTTGACAAAAAATTTAGTCAGCAGGTCACGAGTTTCAAACCAGTAAGTGAAAGATTGTGTGCAATCCGAATAAAAACTAAATTTTTCAACTTTTGGTTGATCAACGTCCACGCACCAACTGAAGACAAGGACGATATAACTAAGGACGAATTTTATGCCACCCTAGAGACAACCTATGATTCACTGCCCTCGAATAACCTAAAAATTGTCTTAGGGGATTTTAATGCAAAAGTCGGAAAAGAGGAGGCTCATAGAGGAACAACAGGAGGGCACAGTCTCCATGACATAACCAACGACAATGGCCAACGTCTTATTGATTTCGCGAGCAGCAAAAACATGATTGTAAGTTCTACGTACTTCCCACATCGCGATATTCACAAACGAACGTGGGCATCACCAGATGGTTACACCTTTAACCAAATAGACCACGTTCTAATTGAGAAAAGGGCTGCTTCCAGCACAATTGATGTAAAAACCCCCCGCGGTGCGAATTGTGACTCTGATCACTATCTAGTCAGAGCTAAGTATCGATGCTAAATAGCTTGTCGTGGATATTCGAAAACGAGCAGAGCTCACAAATTCAATGTCGACAAGCTTAAAGACGAAACGGTGGCGGAGGCTTACATGTCAGCATGTAATAAACACCAGACACCAAAACATCCCAAATATGTCAGTGGAGAATGTGTGGATGAGAATACGAGACGCAGAAGAGGTGTTCGGATATCAAGTACGGCGAAAAAATAATGATTTGTTCGACCAAGAATGCCGCGATATATAGAAAGAACGAGGCTAACAAAATTTTTCCTGAATGACCAACACGAGCCAAAAAAGAAAGATATTACGAGCTTAGGCGATATGCGAAAAAGACCTGCAGGCGAAAACAAAGAAAGTACCATAATGACAAGATACAAAAAATGGAAGACGATATGAGACAAAATAAAACGCGGGACGCATACGCAATAGTAAAAGATCTAAAAAAGGATATAAACAAGAAACCAGTATCTGCAAAGACGCAGAGGGCAACATTATCAGCGACGCACAAGAAATCAAAAGGAGGTGGGCTTCCTACTTTGAACATCTCCTCAATCCCACCCCATTAGCATCTATCACGACAGACAACATTTCAATTGATGCCTCAACTGATGAAGAAGAACCATCATTGACAACACCTACGCTGCTGAAATCAAAGCATCCCTATGTGACCAAAAACGAAACAAAGCGCCGGGAATTGACGAAATAGAAGTTCAACAACTTCTGAAATACTGCACAACATGATATGCAAAATTTGGACAGAAGAAATCATACCCGACGACTGGCGAAAAAGCATTATATGTCCAATTTACAAGAAAGGAGACCAACTCTGCTGTGAGAACTACAGAGGTATATCATGTGTACGTCCTATAAAATACTGACAAAAATAATTGAACGTCGTCTTAAGCCTTATACAAGTGAAATAATTGGCGAATATCAAGGTGGATTCAGAACTGGACGATCTACAACAGACCAGATATTCTCGGTGAAACAGGTGCTTGAGAATTGCTGGGAATATAACACAGACGTGCACCAAATCTTCGTAGATTTAAAACAAGCATACGACAGTATCGACACGAGCGTACTGTACCAAATCATGCTTGACTTTGGAATTCCCCCAAAACTAGTCCGACTAACAACACTCACAATGACGAAAACTGAATCCCAAGTGAGAATACAAACCGATTCCACAACCAGCTTTCGAACGGAATGTGGCTTAAGGCAGGGAGATTGTCTAGCCCCTATGTTTTTCAACTTGGCACTAGAGTATGTCGTCCGAAAAATCCCAGTCGACACCAACGGGACACTTCTATTCAAGTCCACCCAACTAGTAGCATACGCTGACGGCATTAGCTTTCTAGCAAGATCCTTCCCTAGTGCTAAGGAGGTATTAGCCAATCTTGACTCCGCCGCAAAAGAAGTCGTGTTGCGCATTGATGAAAGCAAAACAAAAGTAATGACGCACATAACAATTGCGGAATACAATTTGCAGAGTGTGGACAACTTCATCTACTTTGGGGCTAATCTAGCAAAGGACGATAATGAAACAGACGAAATCAAACGACGGATAATACTCGCAAATAAGACGTATTATTCGGTACTTCCAATAATGAAATCCAAGAAAGTGCACAGCAACAATAAGCTGCGGATTTATAAAACTATTATACGACTTGTGCTCTGTTATGGCAGCGAGACGTGGACATTAACGCGAACTACCGAAAAAGCAGTTAACGAAAAATTGCGAAATTGTGTCATTTTGTATGGGAGAGGGTAGAAGAGGTGAAGCGATTTGACTCGTTCAGGAACTTGACCTTACTTTTTCGTCAAAAACGACACAGTTTGAACTTTCTAGCTCAAAGCGTTCTCAAGCTAGAGAGCGCACAGACGGACGGACGGACATCCGGTTTTGAAATTTTTGAGCGACAACAAATATGTCTGTACTCTTGGCTCCTCTGTGCGAGCACTATTTCTGGGCATTAGCAAACTTAAGAGCAAACTTATGATACTCTTAAATTCCATCTAGAGTATAAACATGCGTTCCGACTGTTTGGAAGACGAAACCATCACGTTCCTATAGATTCTCTCGAGCATCGCAGAAATGTCGGTGTACTCGGCATTTACTATCGATACTTCCATGATAAATGCAGTACGGAACCTGCGGTGCTTCAAGGACCATGTCCACCGTCATTTTCGTCTCTCTCCACCTTAATACTTACACTTTCTATACCGACATATCTGTGCATTGCATTAAAGGGTGACCCCTAAGTTATACTCGTTGCCGTAAAAAAAATCATTCTACAATAACTTACTGTCCGTGATTTTCTGTGTGCTTCAGCTATTTGATTATGTAATTTATTATTTTAAGTCTTTCATTAAAAGAAATATTTTTTTTTTTCTAAAATTCCGCGAATAATAAGCAACTTATTTATAGTCTTATCTATTAATAAACGAAAGTTCAATCGCTGGTTGGTATAAATTTTTATAGTTAGGTTTCGGTTTTTTGCGATGAGCCAGACATGGTGGAGGCACATGTACATATGTAAACAATGAAATCAAGCAGCAGGTGAGCTTTTGCCAAGAATATAGAACAAGTAATTTCTGTGTAACATACTGTGCGTCTGTATGTTATGTAAATTGTATTTCAGTTCAGAGCTTCTAGATTGGCATTTGATAGAAAATTTGCATATCATTTGTGAAGGACCCGGTAATAATGCGATGCGCTGAAAGTTTCGGCAAATGAGGGGTCGAGCCAAAGTTATAAAGAGAACACGCTTAGCAAAAGCGTCAGTCCTAATGATTGTGGTGTGGTGCTGGTGATGCTTTGCTTGCTGTGAAGCCCACCGAGTCATTAAATTAGAAACACGCGCTACAGCTTTTCTGTTCGAGTACTTTAGTGTTGTGGGATTAGGATAATTAACGTAAATATGTGTATGCTAGCACCTTGAGAAGGCTTTTAGAAGGCGAAGTGAAGGGTCAGTGATGATACCTAGCCCAGTTAAAAATTAAAAATATAATAGAATAATCTACAACATTTGTATTGGTATGGACTTGTATGGAATTAAATTTCAACGCGCCACAGCCTCAATGGGAAAACAACATCTAAAAGATCGATGAACTTTCTTAACACGTCGAGGAAGCGATTAAAATTTGACGATTTTCACGCGGCTCATATATCATATATGTATATTTAGAATGCAACAAGCGAACATTTGACTCTGAAGTCCCGAACGGTTTCCTTGCACATACACACGTTATCAGCATAACCAAGGTGACTTAAGATGTTAAATAGTCTATACCTGGGGCTTTCCTTTCCGCTATTGATGAGAATGGTGGAAGCTATCTCTTCCGTATTCCGGTTGGATGTTTGGTAGTTATTCTGTTTCTGGAAAATCTTCCTCTGACAAGATGATTAAAATATCAGAGAAGCATCTTTTCATCTCCGCAACTGGTGTTCACTCATATTAAGGAGAGTTTCGTTGACATCTCTCACCAGGTGGTTGGCGGGTAAATTCCTGTTCGTCAACTGTTTCATGATTTTGAATAGTGAACCCATATCCTGCCTTGTGGGGCAGATCTTCAATGGCCTTTCTCTTGTCGCGTCTAGCAGCCTTTTCAAGCTGTATATGAGCATCGCGGTAGTTCTGCCTCAAGTCAGGTGTTCGTTGGTTGACATCGGGTTGAGAGATGATTGCCAGTTTAATAAGTTCACTTTAATTTAACAGCAAATCTTTATTTAATTATTTTTTTTCACTTTTCACTTCGGACTTCTTCTCTTAAAACTTATGCTTGCCAATCTTAACTTCTTTCGGTTTCTAAACATCGGCTTACTTGTCGACGACTCCAAATCAGACTTAACTGTTCACTAAAAATGCTCGCCTTTTCTATCACTCTTGTCGGTCGAATCATTCCTGTTTTCGTACGACTTTTCCTTCTCGGCCGAGCGCTTCTATAAAGTATTATCTCGTCAGTCGAGTCTTTTCCCTGTCGCCCGTGTGATTATTGTTGCTGAACATTCGGATTGAGTCTCCATTCTGTGACAGATGTTTTTGATAGTGTTTTGTTATCGCTCTTCTCGGCCGAGCGCTGTTAATTCCTTCTATAAAGTATTTCCTCGTCGGTCGAGTTTTTTCTCTGTCGCCTGTGTGGCTGTTGTTGCTCTCTTGGTCTAGTTTGCTGAATAGTTGAATGCTCAAGGTCAACAGACCCCGAGCACCTGACAATTGTGCGTTCTATAGTGCAGGTGTTAATTATAGTGCTCGTATGCGCGCATTAATTTGATTCAGTGTTATTATGCTAGATGATAAGCGAGTAGAGCTGACATGTGACAATACTTTACAAAAATTGCTTGCTATTAATTGGCACGATTCTAAGATCACGCACCAAATGGATATTCCAACGTGGTTTTTTCACCAGGGATGGCCTTGGAACTTTTCAAAATTTGGGAGAACTATTTTGTCTCGTTTCATAACCGAGTCGATGTAAGAAATTTTCAACAGATGAAAACCGCAAACATGATCGAATTTGCAATCAACGTAACTAGAAGGATCTAACACATAATTTGAAAGAAAATAGAACTCCATGGGAATGAGATTTACGTGTGCGCACGCTGATAAGTAGGCTATCATAGGAACTCGCAACGTTTTTTTCGATACTCGTTTGACAAGTTACTTCTATGAAAAACATAAGATATGCGACGTATAAAACAGCGTATACCATCGTATACAGTCTTGTTACCAGAAGGTATACGTTTTTTCTAGGAAATGAGCAGAGGGTTTACGGCATATACCCCGTATACCCTAGGGCGACAGCCCTAGTGCTAACGTAAAAGTCGCCCTTGATCATCTAAGCTGGATCTGCAATAGGTATAAGCCATCTACGTCACGAGAAAATGCAGATTCCTGTAAATGATGACTCCAACGATAATCCCGTCCAGAAAGGGCCAGCATCGATCTCTTCGAAAAACCCAAATGTATCCTCTCGAAAGAGAATTCAAATGAAGCTGAAATGCCTGAAAGAAGAGAAAATATTGCTGGAAAAACGAAATCGTGAATTTTACTTTATTATTCTAATAATAAAGTATTATGATCAAAAAAAAAAAAAAAAATTTGTTACCCTGAAATTTTGTTTTTTCGCGTTTCATTACTAAATTAGTCTAAAAATGCAGAAAAAAAAATCTGTCCCGCCGTACGCCGTACGTACGGACTCATATCTCCGAGACCGTTAAAGGTAGAGTGTTCGTTTTTTGGTGGATTGCTAATATCCCCACCACGAATGCAGATAGGAAGTTGAAAATCAGAAGAGATATAGAGAGGGTTGTGGGGACAAACTTAAAAAATAATTTAATTTTTTTATCCATTGGCGTCCGAAAAGGGGGGCTAAAAACAAATTGTCGGCCGAATCGTTTTTTCAAATGACTATATCTTCAAAATTACTTATTGTAAAAATTCATATTTTGGGACCATTAAGGTGGCATATAGTTCCATTAGAATCAGCTTAGAGAGTGACTAATTATTGTAAGGGGGTCAGGGGAGGTGCAAAGGAAAAAATTTAAAAATGAATATCTCAACTATCTCTTAAGCTATGTAATTGAAACTTGAAACGTATATTAAGCTATACTAGGAAAATACAAAAAAATATAACATGTTGGAATAATAGTAGTGGGGGAAAATGGGGAGCATTTCAAAAATGGCGCACTTTTCAAAATTACAAATCCTTATATCTCAAAAAAGAGTACAGATATCAAATCGAAAATTTGTCAGATTGTAGAACTATATAATAGTTAATTTTGGTAAATTTTAAATTGGGGGGTGTAAGGGGAGGGAGGTGATAAGCGAAAATGTCGAAAATTTTGAGTGATTTTTTTAGGGGTCTGGTGAAAGATACAAAGTTTAAATTTTGTATGTGGATACGTCTATTTGATGTTCATAGAAAACTAGTAATAACTTGATTCATAATTGTTATAAACTGACCCCCCCGGTCTAACGTGCACAAGGTGCTTCATGTGCATTGAAAAAAACACATAAACTGAAAATTTTTGAGTGAAATTTTAAGGTAGAAACTTGAAAATTTGCGAAATGCATTTAAAAAAAATCCCTAAGTATATAAAATTTTAACTGGTCGAAAACCTTTAAAACTTCTACTCCCTCCCATACAAAATTATTTTTTCGACCATTTTCAAGAAATCAATTATCACCTAACTCTTAAAAGATATCAATTTGAAATTTTGCAGAAAAAAATAGTTGCAATTAAATTGCGTTAGAAGTTTTGAAATCGCGTTTGCCCTTCTACCCCCTCCCATACAAAAGTATGATTTCGACCAATTTCATTAAATCAACTTATAACCAACAAATTAAAAGCTATGAACTTGAAATTTTATACAAGCACCTTACAAGAGAAGCGAAATAAAACTACATATCAAATTTTATGATTCCCTTACCTACTCTACCCCCTCCCATACAAATATTCGGTTTCGTGAATGTAGAATACACCGAATTTTATGAAAATTCTATGTAACTTCGTCTATGAAACACATTCTATACAGAGAATATTGGACGTGATTCAAGCAATTAATTAAAAAGCTATTAACATCCACCCACCCTTACCCCTTCTCCTCCCCTCATAAAAACCCAAACTTGCAGAAATGAATGAAATATTGTTAAATTGACAACAGCCCTGCCCAAGAACTCCCTTTCACTTAGCCTTCCCTAACCACTCTAACCTGCATATTGGCTTTCCACTCATCCACAACTTGTCCCAAGAATAATAAAGTTTCGCCCGGCTTGTTGGCAGTTTATTTAATAGTTAGATGATAATTGATTTCTTAGAAATGGTCGAAAAAATAATTTTGTATGGGAGGGGAAGAAATTTCAGTTTATGTGTTTTTTTTTTCATTGCACATGAAACACCTGGTCCACGTTAGATCGTGGGAGGGGGTGCATAATAATTATGGAATTTTTATTATTATTGTTTCTGTATGTGTAATAAATAGATGTATCTACATAGAAATTTTGAACTTTGTATCTTTCACCAGAGCCCTAAAAAAATCACTCAAAATTTTTACATTTTTGCTTACCTCCCTCCCCTTACATTCCCCAACGTAAAATGTTTACCAAAATTAAAGACTATGTAGTTCTTCTACTTCTAAAATGGCACTACAGCTCAAATTGGGTCTTGGCCTTCTGATATTCAGGTTCCTTAACATTTCTCATTATTTATTGTGGAAGGGTTGTTAGACCTTCGCGCAATCATCTACATATCTATGAATTTTCATTTTCGTAGATTGAGATGACCAAGGTATACCCAAGCAGGCAGTGTGCTGTAATTATGCGTTGACCGGGATTTGAATTCACGGACCTTCGTATTGTAAACAAACACGCTACCCACTAGGCTACATCCTATATAGTTCTACAATTTGACAAAATTTCAATTTGATATCTGTACTCAGTTTTGAGATATAACGGTTTAAAATTTCGGAAAGTGCATCATTTTTGAAATGCTCCCCATTTCGTATAGACAGACGGATTTTTTTTTTGCATTCTTAGGCTATTTGAGTTTTAGAAGTAGAGGCTATTTGAGTCATGAAACGCGAAAAAACAAAATTTCAGGGTAGCAATTTTTTTCCGAATCGATCACAATACCTTATTATTATAATAATAAAGTAAAATAAACTGCCAACAAGTCGGGCGAAACTTTATTATTCTTGGGACATGTTGCGGATGTGTGGAAAGTCAATATGCAAGTAAGAGTGGTTAGGGAAGGCTAAGTGAAAGGGAGTTCTTGAGCAGGGCTGTTGTCTATTTAACAATATTTCATTCGTTTCTACAAGTTTGGGTTTTTATGGAGGGAAGGAGGAGGGGTAATAGTAAGGGTGGGTGGATGTTAATAGCTTTTTAATTAATTGCTTGAATCACGTCCAATATTCTCTGTGTAGAATGTGTTTCATAGACGAAGTTGCATAGAATTTTCATAAAATTCGGTGTATTTTACATTCACGAAACCGAACATTTGTATGAGAGGGGGTAGAGTAGGTAGGGGAATCGTAAATTTTGATATGCAGTTTTATTTCGCTTCTCTTTTAAGGTGCTTTTATAAAATTTCAAGTTCATAGCTTTTAGTTTGTTGGCTATTAGATGATTTATGAAATTGGTCGAAATCATAGTTTTGTATGGGAGGGGGTAGAAGGGCAAGCGCGATTTGAAAATTTTGAAAGCAATTTCATTTGAATTATTTTTATAAGTTTCAATGCAAAATTTGAAATTGATAACTTTTAAGAGTTAGCTGATAACTTATTTCATAAAAATGCTCGAAAAAATAATTTTGTATGGGAGGGGGTAGAGGAGGTAGGGGAATCGTAAGACTTGTGATGCAATTTTCTTTTTTTTTAGTTGTAAGGTGCTCGTACAAAATTTCAAGTTCATAGCTTGCAAATTGTTTGTTATTAGTTGATTTAATGAAATTGGTCGAAATCATACTTTTGTATGGGAGGGGGTAGAAGGGTAAGCGCGATTTCAAAACTTTTAACGTAATTTCATTTCAATTATTTTTGTAAGTTCTTGTGCAAAATTTCAAATTGATAGCTTTTAATAGGTAGGTGGTAATTGATTTCTTGAAAATGGTCGAAAAAATAATTTTGTATGGGAGGGGGTAGAAGTTTTAAAGATTTTCGACCAGTTAATAATTCATTCTTTTAGGGATTTTTTTTAAATGCATTTCGCAAATTTTCAAGTTTCTACCTTAAAATTTCATTCAAAAATTTTCAGCTTATGTGTTTTTTCATTTCACATGAAACACCTTGTGCACGTTAGACCAGGGGGGTCGGTGCATAACAATTGTAGAATTTTTATTATTTTTGATGTATGTACAATAAATTGATATATTGACCTGCAAAATTTAGACTCTGTATCTTTTACCAGAGCCCTAAAAAAATTACTCAAAATTTTCAACATTTTTGCTTTCCACCTCCCTCCCCTTACACCCCCTTACTTAATTTTTTTACCAAAATTAAAAACTATATAGTTCTATGATCTGACAAATTTTTGATGTGATATCTGCGCTGAATTTTGAGATATAATGGTTTAAAATTTTGGAAAGTTCAATGCTCCCCATTTTCCCCCACTACTATTTAGTCCAAATATTATATTTTTTTTGTATTTCTTTAGTATAGCTTAATATAAGTACCAAGTTTCAATTGCATAGCTCAACAAATAGCCGAGATATTGATTTTTAAGTGTTTTTCTTTGCACCCCCCCTGACTCTCCCCCTTACAATAATTAGCCTCTACGTAAGCTGATTCCAGTGAATCTGTATGCCACCTTGATGGTCTAAAATTATAAATTTTTTATGCTAAATAATTTCGAAGATATAATCATTTGAAAAAAAAATTCGGCCGACAATTGGTTTTTAGCCCCCACTTTTTGCACCCCAATGGATAAAAAAATTAGATTAATTTTAAAAGTTGTCCCATAAACCCTTTTATATGTATATTGATTTTTAGCTTCCTAGCTGTAACCATGTTTGAGATATTTGAATTCTTAGTTTTCGGTTTAAGTGCTCCCCCCGCCTCCCCCTGAACCCTTACACCTCCAAAAATGAGTGTCCTTCTGAGATCCGCAACTAACTACAATCCCTCCAAAAATGAGCTTTCTATTTCGAAGGGCTTGGGAGTTAATGTGCTCTGAGCGTACACACCGGCGTACGGCGGACGGCGTACAGACAGACGGATTTTTTTTTTTTTGCATTTTTAGGCTAATTTAGTCACGAAACGCGAAAAAACAAAATTTCAGGGTAGCAAATTTTTTTTTTTTCCCAAGTCGATCACAATACTTTATTATTAAAATAATAAAGTAAAAGTGGTAAATAGGTATTAGTAGGTGGAGGGTGATCTATGCGTTATAGTGTCAGGTTGTCTATGCGCAATAGTGTCAAGTTGTGTTTGGGTGAATTGCAATTCGGTGTAAGCAAATTGCACCGCAAGCAGGGAAGAAACTAGGAGCGTTGCAATAAGGCAGTGATTCGGCTTTGGTGTTCTACTGTGCCATATATGTACATATGCGATCTTTGGTTTAGTTTAGTATGACAGTACGAGGAGCTTTGTTGCTGTATACATAGCTATAGCGATATTTCGTTAAGTGTGATGTACTTTGGAGCACCCTCCTATTCTTTTGCAATACGCTGATGCTATAGGTTTGCTCTGATCATATTATAGTATCATGTGTTGTGTAGCGATCTTTTGTTTCTTATGACACTATCAGGAACTTTGGCGTTCCTGTATTTTTATTGAAATGTGTAACTTGCACTTTGGCGCCCTTCTCAAGACAGCACCCGGGGCTGTAGCGCCATCGTAAGTAAGCACGTATTACATTTTTGAAGCTTAAATTTTGCACATATAAAACATTTTGATAGCAACTCTAGCATGGTGTGAAAAATTAGTTCAATGCCGTCACCTCTTCTACCACTAACTCATACGAAATTTCTCAAAATCTATACATATAAATATAATTATAGTGTCTGTCTGTTATTTGCTAGTAAATGGCTATAAGTTAGTTTTTTATTTTAACAATAACTAAGCATGAAAACACGTTTTTGAAATTGTTATCAATCTGTCTGTCCGGTCGTCTTTCACGGATAAATTACTGAACCAATTGTAATGAAACTTGAACATTGGTATGCTCCGAGATGTAACCTGCTTTTGGTTTTATTTCCATCTCGTCGGCTCTTCTACCCCCTTCCGTACAAAATTACTCATTTTCAAAAATATGTAATAATAAAAATTTTCTGGAAAACTATAAGAGCTATCTAATTGAAATTTTGAATATATTATTTTTATCATAAATGTGTTCCATGGTTTACAAATTACAGAAATTCCCCCACTTTTTTCACCACCTCCCATAGAAACTGCACTTTTTCATGAAATACTCTAAACCAATTTTCTCAGTACGTTTAACATTTATCGAGCTCAAATTTTGCCTTTGATTCCTTAATAAGAATTATTACTAGCAGACTCCGCGACTTCGTCCGCGCTAAAATCGCATTAATAAGCTATTTTTGAGAGTGTTGTTAGTAATACATTATCTGGGGAAATATATTCTGCTCACTTTAAACCTCTTTCTAAATCAATTGCAAGTATTTTTCAAATGAAAACAATATATTATTGAAAGTTAAGGATTTACTTCAATTTAAAGAGATTTACTGCTGTTGACATAATTACACTGACATCGATTTGAACAGATCTCAGTTTGTTTCCTGTCATTGGAACAACAAAAATCACTTTTATTTCAAATAGATGTTTACATTAACAACAACGTTTGTTATGACTTCAAACAGAATGTTTTCAAATAATTTTTATAATCTAGATGAAATCTGAGACTATATTGTGTTTGTCTTGCCGTTTGTTACGCTAAGAAATAATGCTCACACAGAGTCGCCAAGGGTACAGAATTATTTATTTCCGATCAAAAACCTCGAATCCGAGTGACCATCTCTCTGTCCGTTCACGAACTTGGCATCACTTTTAAGCAAAATCAGTGAGCACAAATTTGAACTTTCTAGTTGTGCGCTGTGGAACTATAGAGCGCACGGACGGACAAACGAACAGACGGTTTCGAGATTTTCGAGCAAAAATATTGACTTCTGTGTCATTCTGGTTTTTCTTCGAATGATATTTCTTAGCGTTACAAACTTGAAAGAAAACATGTAATACAGTCAGATTCATTCCATCCCGCTCCCCAATAAAACCCAAAAAAATCGAATTTTAGCGAATTTTCTTCAGAAATATTTAAACTATGGATCTGTAAATCATCATATTACAAATATATCATTTGCAGAGCAATGCTAGTTTATAAACGAAAATTTTATCGATATCCCATAACTTCTTATGCTCCCCCCTTCGAATACCATAATTTTATAAAATTATTTTACTACTTTTCTTAATAACTATGAACCATTCTGTGATAGTGTACATATTCTTTAATGTTTTTTAAAGAAATATAGAATTGGAAATAGTTCGCATGATTACTTACGTATCTCTACACATAAAAAAAAATTCCGGTCAAACGCACATGGTCATACATATACATATATACATCCATATGCTATCTTTATACATAAAAAAAATGTCCGGACGAACGCAAATCAAAACACATGGACACATGGTCATACATATACATATTTTTTTATATATGTATGTAAGTATATGGATATGTATGACCATGTGGCCGTGTGTTTTGATTTGCGTTCGTCCGGAATTTTTTTTTTATGTGTAGAGATAGCAGAGACAATTCCGAACAAAAAAAATTCATGGAAATCGGGTGAATAGTTGCAAACAACAAACGAAAAAATGTCTCCACACAAAATGTACTGAAAATGAAATTTTCCAAATTTTCCAATTTTCGGGGAAAATTTGTAATTTTTGGCTCCGTTCGGAAGTTGGGCTTTAAAGAACACAACAAAAAAATTTGAGCCAAATCGGACGAACGGTTGCTGATTTACACGTGTACACACGTAGACCACTTATTTTTATAAGATATCGGGAAAAAAGTAACCGATTAGACCTCCTCCTTCTACCACCTCTCATACAATGTGACACAATTTCACAGCTTTAAGAATTCGATTTTCTTGAAAAGTATGAATGTTAGTGATCTGCAATTTAAAATATATTTAAAAAAAAAAAATATATCACTAAGAAATCCCCCACTCCTTCTACCATACAAAATGTACAATTTCACTAAATTCAATAAACTAATTTTCTAAGTACCTACTCAATTTTTGAAGCTTAAATTTATAATTAACTAGCAAACCCCCGCGACTTCGTCCGCGTACAAATAGCAATAATAAGCAATTTTTGAGAGTGTAGTTAGTAATGCATTATATGGGATATAAAATCTGCTTACTTTAATGGCTCTTTGAAGAGAATGGTTTGTATATTGTTGGAATCAGAACCATAAATTATTAAGAATGAAGCATGATACTCCCATTTTTATGGGACAGGCTCGTGATCAAATCAAACCCGTGATTCGAGATCATTACGTGTTGAAGAGCGTTAAGAACATGTGAATAATTGTAGCTGGGTGTTAATTAAAAAAAAAAGCAAATAAAATAACATTAAGCATAAAAACATAACAGGACTACGATTGAGCGTAAAGCCAAATCATACGATATTATTAATAGATGAAATCGAAATTTTTGTGGTGTTAAGAAATTTTGTATGGGGAGTGGTAGAAGGGGTGACAGCACTAAACTAATTTGTTTCACATCATGCTAGAGTAGCTATAAAAATGTTTTGTACCAAATTTAAGCTTCAAAAATTGAGTAGGTACTGAGAAACTTAGTGCACTGAATTTAATGAAATTGAGCAATTTGTATGGGAGGTGGTAGAAGGAGTGGGGGTTTTTGGTGATTTTTCGAAAAACAACTATAACTATCATGCAATTGATACACTTTAAATTTCAGATATGCATCATTCACACTTTTCAAGAAAATCGAATTGTTACATAGTCGTGTAATGTGCCTCATTGTATGGGAGGGGGTAGAAGGAGTGAAGCTACTCGGTTAATTTTCGTCCTGCTGTTAATAATAATGCTAATTAAGGATTAAGTTTAAATTTTAACCTCGATGGAATTTAAATGTACTGAGAAAATTCGTTTAGAGTATTTTATGAAAAAGTGCGGTTTATATGGGAGGTGGTGGAAGGAGAAGGGGGTTTTTGGTAATTTTTTGAGAAACAACTATAATCATCATGCAATTGATATATTTTAAATTTCAGATCAGTAACATTCAGACTTTTCAAGAAAATCGAATTCTTGTGAAGGCGTGGAACTGTGTCACATTGTATGGGAGGGGGTAGAAGGAGTGAAGCTAATCGGTTAATTTTATCTCGATATTAATAATAATGTTAATTAAGGATTTAATAGAACATTTTAGCTCGATGAAAGTTACACGTACTGAGAAAATTGGTGTAAAGTGGTTTATGAAAAAGTGTAGTTTGTATGGGAGGTGGTAGAAGGAGTGACATACCTTAAGTAATTTGTATATCAAAAGACTGCATTTATAATAGAAATAATATATTCCAAATTTCAAATTAATAGCTTTTATAGTTTTCAAGAAAATTTGATTAATATATATTTTTGAAAATGAGTCACTTTGTATGGGAGGGGGTAGAAGGCGTGAGGAGAGTGAAATAAAACCAAAAGCAGATTTCATTCCGATGGACACCTAACAAACTGTGCAAGTTTCATTACAATCGGTTCAGCCGTTTGTGCGTGAAAAGCGGTCGTACAGACAGACAGACAGACAGACAGACAAAAATTTCAAAAATGTGTTTTTATGCTTAGTTAGTGCTAAAATAACTCAAAAAACTAACTTATAGCCATTTATAAGCAAATAACAGACAGACACTACAATTATATTTATATGTATAGATTAATCAAAAGTTTCTATAGCTACTCTAGCATGATGTGAAGCAGATTAATTCAATGTTGTCGCTTTTTCTACCACTCCCCATACAAAATTTCTCAAGATCGCAAAAATCTCTATTTCATCTAGAGTAACGTATGATTGGCCTTTACGCGCAATCATAATCCTGTTATATTTTTGAGCTTAGTGTTTTATTATTTAAATTTTTTTAACGCTCTTCAACATCTACATACATATATGATCTCAAATCACCCCGTGAGCACGGGCCTGCCCCATACAAACACGAATATCATGGTTTCATTATTAATAATTTATAGTTCTGATTCCAACAAAATACACAAACATTATGTTCAAAGAGCCATTAAAGTAAGCAGATTATATATCCCACATAATGTATTACTGACTATATTCTCAAAAATTGCTTATTATTATTCTTACGCGGACAAAGTCGCGGGAGATCGCTATTAAAAAATAAATTTTCGTTCATCTAGAGTATCGCATGATTGAGTTTTACGCCAAATCGCAGTCCTTTTATGTTTTAAACGGCTTCCAACACGCCTACATGATACGTGCAGAGTTTGTTTATTCGTAGATTATATCGCATTGCTCGTTAATCGCTATTCGACAGCATCTTATCATCGAAAGTGAAAAAAACGTAATCCTATTCCTCCTTCCATTTCAACCACCAGTCATCATGTTTACCAAAAAGCTTCGACCGAAGATGTTTGTTTGTTAGCACTTTTTTTTGTTTTTCTTAAACTCGACTGTTGTCCCATACCCCATACTCGGCCGTTGGATGCTTCTTTTACGACAGCGAAATGGCTCGTTTCGGTACCCGAAAAGTTCTTAAGGGAATTTCAAACACGTGCCGCCTATCTGCATTGATCGGCCTTGAAGCTTTTCCATCTTAATTTTTTCCCCTCGGAAGTCCGTCTCAATTTCCGGTTGCTAGATAAATGTGGGGTGCAGATTGCGGGTGATGAAAGGCGCTTCAGTCGTATTATCAGGTGCTATATTTTTCGTCCGAGCTTTCAACTTCATGACGAACCCCATATTCCGAAAAACATATTAACTTCGTCCTGCGAATAGGTTAGAAGTCGCGGTTCGATGACACATTCTTGTTGAAAATTTAATATTCGCATAGTACATAATTTATACAGTCAAATTTTTTCGAGACCTTAATTATCGCAATATAAACAAATGTACATGCATTTTTAAAGAGTCGGATGTCCACGAAATATTTCTTTTCAGAATCATCATATCTGCAATCAACTAATCTTTAAAATGTCATGTGTGGACTTCTAACTTTGTTGCGGAAAACGACTACACCAGCCGGCGTTAAAGATTTCATTATACAGGTTATAATAAGGATACTGCAATTGCCAACGGATTTAAAGGAAATGGTAGCAAGGGTATTGAGGAGACTGGGAATAACTTATCAATAAACAAGTATTTAAGTTATTCTGTGTTTAATCTTTGTTATGGATTAAACTTACATACAGTGACGCGCAAAACTGTTCATAAAAATGAAAAATTCCACTTTTTTTATGTAAAAGCAAAACAACTGCGTTTTCTAAGACACTGTACCCTCACAGATTTTTGAAAATCATGTAACGCGATGTTTCATAAGAATTTTTTGCAAAGAGTACAGTTGCTTAAAGTTGTTTGGTTGCAGTGGTGTGAACAGTTTTGCGTGCTTAACGAAATATTTTAAATAAAGAGAGAAAAGAAATTTTTTGGTTGATATTTCGGTGAGTTAGTAAATTATTATGTTATAACAAAAGGAAATAATTTAAATTAATCTAATAGAAACGAAAGTTAACGTGCCAAAAGCTATCAAAAAGAACGTGAAGGCAGCAATTGTTCTTGACCTTCAAAAGAAGTACTCAGTTCGATAAATTGCCGAAAAGTACTCTGTATCAACAGGATTCGTAAGTAAAATAAGAAAAACGGTAGAGGATTTACGCGAAACGAACTCTGGTGGGCGACCAAGTAAGCTATCCGCATAGACAAAACGTTTTATCAAAAGATTGATTATGACTGAAGCGGTAGATACAGCTGTCCAAGCCAACGAGGTAATCCGCACCACTTTCAATGTTACAGTTTCCAATGATACTGTTCGATGCCTTAAACCAAATTTTAAAGCAAAAGTAAAGGTAAAAAAACCACTTTTAACCGACTGCCATAAAAAGGTGAGGCTTCAATTTGCCAGAAAATACAAAGACTGGACGCTAGAACAATGGAAGTTGGTTACATGGTCTGACGAGTCAAAAATAAACAGGTTATGTTCAGATGGGCGGCATTGGACGTCGGTGAACAAGTCCGTTGGCTTACAAGTACGTAATATTCAAAAAACCCTCAAATTTGGATGTGGCTTATTAATGGTTTGGGGATGTTTCAAAGGTAACCAAGTTGGAATTTTTAGATGTATAAACGGTATTATGCGAGCAACTGACTATACTACTATATTAGAGGACTCATATCTACCAAGTCTTGATAGATTCGGCTGCGAACCCTGGAGATAGCTTGTTTATTTTTATTGAGAGTATGAAATGGCCCTCACAATCGCCGGATCTCAATCCTATAGAAAATGTGTGGGGTTATTGGAAAAGAAGGGTAATTGGAACAATGTTCCAAAAGACTGCGAAGAACTTTGGGTACGTGCTCAACAAGCGTGGAATGAGATTGATCCACAGTATTTGGAGAACTTGTTAGGAAAAATGCCAAAAAGAGTAAAGGCTGTAATTCGTGCCAAAGGCGGGCACACTAAATATTAAATAAATAAAAAAGAAACTGGACTATTTAATTAGTCACAGGAGAGATGCAAAAGTGTTCACAAAACAATTTTTTTTATTTTAATTTTAGAAAAAAGGATTGCTGTTATTTTTAAGTTTTGATTCTCTACAATATAATGTATTTTCTGAAGTAATTTTATTTTGCAAAAACTTTTAATTTGTTATAAATACATATGTAGATTTTTCCAAAAATCAATTTCAATTACTTTTTATGAACAGTTTTGCGAGTCACTGTAGATAAAATAGAAAAGAAGAAGTACAAAGTGTGCAATATGATAGGCATGATAAGATGTATAAGCTCAAACCAGCTGTTTTTTAGTCGGCAAAACACTTGTTTTTTTCATAGAAAGCAAAAACAAATTTATTCAAAGTAAAGAGTGTTTTTTTTAGAGGCGGAGAACTTTAAATTTAAATAAAACACAGAAAAATGTGTGTGATGCAGAGGGGAGAGGTTCGTCATTTTATTATATGACACCGAACGTGGTATGCAAAATGTTTCGGGCAGAATTTGAAGTTGGTAGCTTTCATGATTTTCGAGGAAATTAAATAATTTTTGTTTGAAATTATAGCATTTGTATGGGAGGTGGCAGAAGAAGTGAAAGGTTTTGGATGATTGATTCCTTAACCACTGCTACATTTGTCAAAGTATATTTTCGAAACATCAGTTGTTTGTACGATTTTTCGTACAAGTTTGACTGTTTTTCACATACCTGTCTTGCCTTCTTGTACTTTTAAGCTCACGCTGAGCTGTTGGAATTATTGCATTGTGTTAGTGTGTATCGAGTATTTCTAGTTTATACTAGAGTACCTCCATGCGAGAGGTAGAGTATGGCAGAGATGTCACAACCGATACCTGCGATTTCACCGTCCCCATTCCACCATTCGTGGAGTGGTGAGTTTAGTTTGTGTTTTCTTTTGCCAATTTCATGCACCCTAAAATAAATTGTTGCTTCAAAATTATTGTTTGTGACTTTTTAGTAAGGTCTTAAAAACTGCGCACAATTCTTGATGTTCTGAACGTACCAAAAAAAATCGACACTTTTTTTAAATTTCGCTCCAAAAACAGGGCTTCAGCTTTGCCTGCTACAGTTACTCAATGGGACACTACCCAGTAAATCAAGGCTCGGAGTTCTCGGCGATCTCGGATTGTTCTCGAAACATTATTAAAAAAAAGAGAAACAAGAACCAAACGCGCATTATTTATTATTTATTTATATTAAGGGAACACGTGAGAGCACTGCGGCCTTTTTGGCCTATTGTGCGATTATTGCCCCTATACCCTACCATAACTCAATAGCTTTAGCTAATCTGAGTATCTGTAAGGGAGCCATGTTGGCTAGTTCCTCGGTGGAAATGAAACCTTTCCCCAGAAGAGTATGCCTTGCCACTGCTTCACAGTGGCATAGGATATGTATTGTCGTTTCTGAGTCTTCGAGACAGAGGCGGCAGATGTCGGTTTCAGCTAAGCCCATATTATTGAGGTGGTGGTTCACTCCACGGTGCCCCGTCATTAGGCCGATTAGAGTACTAATATCGCTCTTTCTGAATTTTAGGATATCCTCCACTTTGTTTTTTTGTGGTATGATTAGTTTTTTTGAGGTTCATAAGCCTGGAAGTCTATCCCAGTTCTTGTTCAACCCACTTCTTAAGTGTCGAGCTTTGATGCCCTTTTGGTTTTCCGCAGAATGGCTCTGGGCCAATAAAGTTTTTTTCCGCGCTATTTTTTGCAAGGCGATCAGCCTCTTCATTTCCCTCAATCCCCATATGTCCTGGTACCCACATTAAGGTTACGTCGTTCCTTTTCCCCAGGATGATTAGGTCTTGAAGACAGTCCCAAACTAACCTCGATCCGTGTTTATTGGATGCTAGGGCTTTGAGAACCGCCTGACTATCCGATAGGATATAAATTGATTTGTTACGATGAGCTCTCCTTATATTCTCTTGGATACATAGCTCCATTGCAATTAGTTCAGCCTGGAAGATTGTGGCTTCTTTGCCGAGTGGTTTTGAAACCGAGAATTTAGGACCTTTGACTCCGGCTCCTGTCCCCTCAGAGGTGCACGAACCATCTGTATACCAGATGGTTGATCCCTCTTCCATTTCAGGTAGCGGGGATTGCCAGTCCTTGCGTTTTCTGATTATAACTTTGAAGGGGGTTTCAAAGTTAAATTTTGTCGGCATAGCGTCCGATAATGTGGAGGTTAGAACCTCCACTTTTGGGTTTCTTAGGATTTTGAGGTGGCCTCTAAAATCCCCTGATTTGTACTTGTTTTCCATCTGTATGCGCAACACCCCTTTGATAGCTTCCTTTTTTATTTGTAGATGTATCGGAGGGATGTTAAGGAAAATTTCCATTGCCGCTGTGGGACAGGTTTTCATAGCTCCTGTGATACCAAGACAAGCTAGCCTTTGGATTTTTTGTAGCGTGAGCTGTGCTTTCCTTTGTAAAGTTTTAGTCCACCATATCGTTGATCCGTATGTGACTATTGGACTGTAGCACCAGTAAATCATTTTGGGCTTTAGTCCCCATTTTCTGCCAAATAAGCTTTTACAGGCGCAAAATGCCTTTAGTGCTTTGGCATGAGTCCATTCTATATGTTTATTCCAGTTGAGTTTGCTATCTAGTACGACACCTAGGTATTTTACCTCATCTGAAAAGGGTATTATTGTACCATTTATTGAAGGGGGTATGATGTACATTTTTCTTCTATTTGTAAATGGTACTAACTCAGTCTTACTTGGGTTGATGTTCAAGTTTTTAGACTGACACCAGTTCATTATCATTTCTAAGGCTGATTGTATTCTTTCCGATATAATTAAATCATGTTTGCCTCTAATGATAACGACGAGGTCATCGGCATATCCTATAGCCTCGTATCCCTGTTCTGTTAGACGGTCTAGGGGTTCATCTACTAGAATTGACCAAAGAAGTGGAGATAGTACCCCACCTTGGGGACAGCCTCTATAGGTCTGTGCAGTCAATGTGCTATCACCTAGATCCATGGTTGTCATTCGGCTCCTTAGCATGGCATGTATCCATCTAATCGTTGCTGTTTCCAAGCCCTTTTTCCTAGCCGCCGCTATTATGGCTTCATGGGGAGTATTGTCAAATGCTTCTTCTATATCTAGGAATGCGCAAAGTGCAATTTCTTTATAGTCTTTTGCCTTTTCGATTTGTCTTACCAGACCGTGAAGGGCTGACTCTGTTGATTTACCCTTTTGGTAGGCATGTTGATTAGTATTAAGACGAACCTTGTCAGGTCCTGTTCTTATGTGTGTGTCCACTAGCTTCTCCATCGTTTTGACGAAGAAGGAGGTAATGCTTATAGGACGATATGACTTAGGCTGATCAATGGGACGATTTCCTGCCTTCGGTACAAATACCACCCTCGCTTTCCTCCGAATTTTCGGGATGTATCCCCAAATAAAGTGGCTTTAAAGATCCTTATCATTATTGGCATTAAGATCTCTAACCCCTTCTGCAGTAATGCGGGGAATATTTTATCTACTCCGGCTGATTTGTAAGGCTTAAAGGTGTTGATCGCCCATCGGATTTTTTCCGGAGTGAAGATTTTACCAGCAATGCTTTTGCTGTGCGGAGTTTGACGATATGTCCTTTCCTCCGCCTCTAAATCCTCAGTGTTGTTTATTATTTTGCAGCCTGGGAAATGTGTTGCCAATAACACCTCAAGGGTTTCCATACTGCTTTTAGTAGAGGACCCATCCGGTCTCTCCAAAAGTCCGATATTTATCGGGGTGTCTTTTGATAGCACCTTTTGAAGTCTTGAGGCTGTTGGGAGATCATCTATCTCTTCACAGAATCTTCTCCAAGACTCTTTTTTCAACTTTTGTAGAAGATTGTTATATTCGGTTAGAGACTCTCTGTATTCGTCCCAGTTCCCAAAGGTCTTTGCTCTATTGAACAATTTCCTAGTTTGCTTGCGTTTTGCCGCTAGTTCCTCGTTCCACCAAGGTGTTTGTTTGGCCCTTTTTTTTGTAGAACAGGACAACTTTATTCGTAAGCATTAATTATATTGTTTACGAGTTTGTTCGTGATTTTATCAATGCAGTCTGGGCTGCTTATTGATTCTTCTCCGATACCTAGCTCAAATTCTAGTACTGACTGGTACAGATTTCAGTTGGTGCGTTTAGGGTTTCTGTATTGTCCGATTGTTAACGGAAATGTTAAAATCAGTGTTACGAAATTAAGGACTCCATGCCGGCTCCTTCCGGGCCCCACGACATGGTTGTCGGCAAGTCAGAGCATGGGGAGAGGATCTAGTCCGCGAGAAACCTAGAAAAGCCGTGATAATAGGAGCGAGAAAAGGGAAGATAGGCTTCCCAAGGACATCACAGCATGATGAGGATGTCAGGGGTGGGAGGGCCTGCTTCACAGAACTTCGTGGCAATGATTTTCCCAAGTCAGGCTTAAGAATGCACCAGTAAGCATCGTGAACACCTACCCTCCTTCTTTTCATTTCTCCCTTTCATCACAGCTCTTCAAGGATGGTGTTTTCGCGGATACTAAATGCCCCACTCCCTGCCTGGCAATCAGGCTTAAGAATGCATCAATAAGCAATGCGAACACCTACCCTCCTTCCTTTCATTACTCCCCTTCATCACAGCTCTTCAAGGATGGTGTCTTCCCGGATAGTAAATGCCCTCACTCCACCCGTTCACACACACGCCCTAAACCCTGACTTGCCGTAGAATGTCGTACAAGATGTCCGCATCAACTCTGCCTTTAACATTTTATAACAATTTGATGACGGTTGAGTTAAAAAAAATATATCTGTCAAAATTGTTTGCCATAAGAAGCTACCTGTGCATCGCGTACGTGTTAGTGTTACGCTTTTGTACTTCCAACAAAAACTATAACGATATTTGCGTCGGATATAAATGTATCAAATGTCCTGTTGCGATATGTGGTAGAATTTTGTTCTATGACTCTCTTTCTGGCGATTGTGTACAACAAATTATGCATCAAATCCTTATGTTGTGCGCATGTTGGGCAAACTTAATGTAAGAACACTTGATTAATTTTGGTCTACTAACAGTTTTCCGTAGACCAAAATGCATAAGCGGGAGGTCGTTATTTTTCTCAACTTTCCAGACTGAAGAAATTCTTCGAAGGCATTTTTGGTGGCTGCTTCATTGTTAAATTGTTTCTTCGTCAAAAAATGATCCAAATGTTTAAAAAAGTGGTAATCGGTTGGCGAGAGGTCTTGTGAATATGGTGGGTGAGGAAGAGTCTCATACTGCAACTTGTTTAATTTTTGACCGTTATTTTTGATACATGAGGCATGTTTTGCTCAGTAAGCTCATACGGAACCCACTTACCAAGCTTTTTGACTTTTCCAAGCTGTTGCAAGTGCCGGAAAACTGTAAAATAGTTTATCTGCAATGTCCCTTACAGTTTGACGTCAGTCAGACTCCACTAGTAATCGCAGCTCGTCGCTGTCTATCGATGATCCTGGGTGGTCACTTTGAAGGGTCATATCTCCTGATCGGAATCTTTTGAGCCATCGCTGTGTGGTTCGTTTGCTTACTGTGTCAGCTCCAAATACCCTGTTAATGTTTGTGGTTGCCCCCCTTGCGTTGTGGCCAAGTTTGAACTCGTAAAGAAAAAGTAACCGTTTTTGACTCGATTCCATGTTTGTTTTTATTTTTTTTTCCTCCAATCTGAATGAAGTCCAAAACTGAAATGATTCCATGACCAAATGTAGGAGTATTTACAATTGAATATCCATTACTACCAGAGCCACCTGGCGGCAGTTTGAGACATGAAAATCGCAACTAACTTCACTTCATCGCGAAAGTCGCCATTTCCTCTGCAACAACCTAATAGATGACATTATTCGAGATGAACTACGGTGCTTGGTCAATAATGCGAAGTACTTTGGGTTGGAATCGTTAACGTATTTCAATGTTAGAATTTTTTTTTTCCTTCAGCGGTAACACTAAATTTTCCGCTTCAGAGGCTCAGCGACTTTGGAATTGCGGAAGTCTCCGATTCGTGCCATTATGATAAACAATAGCGGCACGTTTTAGGGCTCCGCCATGCATCGAATTACCCCACATCGTATTCTCAAGAATCTCGAATCCGTTTCTTATATATTTTAATTTTTTGCACCTTAATTGTTGCTGTAAATTTTTATTATGTCTTGGAAAGTCGTAAAAAACCGCATCGATCTCCGATTGTACTTCAGGTTATCGGCCAGTACATAATAAAGATGTTGATCGGTAGCCCAAAATTTTTAAACAATATCGTTTCGTTTGAACTAATCGTCTATTCTTGATTTTTAACGGGGTTCGAATCGTTCGCAGCGTTCTTCGTTTACAAACGCGAAAAAGAAACGCGCTATTGAATGGAAACGCGGTCGTTATGGAAGCACATGGTGTCTGCATGTCCGGGTATGGTGGCGTGACTCATTGTATGGGAATGGTAAATGGCTAGCGGCGGCTACACGTGCAGAACATTATCATGTTATCTATCGATCGAGATGATCATTTGCCGCGCATGTGCGGACCGCTGAGCGGGTTCTCCTTCCCATTTCGTTGATCGTATTTCGCAGAAATTAATCAGCAGCCAGGTAAGAGTTATGTCGTTTTGACGATCGTTCATGCGATACCTTCCGCCAAGTAATTATTATTATAGCAGTTATGTTATTCGACTTTTATCGAATATTCACTTAACAATTTTTTACAACCAGCTTGAAATAAAACACGATTTTATATCTACATACATATACAGGGTGTTTGGTACTCCGTGCATAACCTTGTAAGGGGTTATTCCTGGATATATTTTGAGCAAAAAATTGTTCTACGGAGATGGTCAATTTTCAATATCCACGGAGATACAGGGTGATCAAGAAAAGTCCTTCGGACCTGTACCCTCACTCACTCAAAACGCTATATCTTGAAAACTAATAATCGCATTTCAAAGTATTATAGCTTGTTTTTTAGGGAATCAAATTATCTTTCATTTGGTGTAATAATCCGTATTGTACCTGTTCCCAATCCTGAGGTATTTGCTTCAGACCACAAATTTTTGATACTTTGACCCTCAAAATTCTGGGGTCAATGTAGTTTTTCTCAAAAAAACGCATTATAAAAATGTCATTTTAATGTTGTTGTTTTATGTGCCATATTATTGCCTACAAAAGATGCACACATACTTATGACTTAGGTTTTCCCGTTTTCCAGGTAATAAGTGAAAATACATATGGCTTAAAAATAAAATATGCCATAAACCAACCCTCGTTCTAAAAAAACTACCTGAAATGTTGTTAAACTGAAATATTCTTTGTGTCCTTTAATTACTATTTAAATTATCGATGAATATCCTTTAAGTAGTATTAAATTATCGAGGAAATGAATTAAATTAAAATGAGTTTCAACACAACGACGCTGTCCGACGCTTGGCATTGCAGTTAAACGTCTCTACGTGGAAAGTTTGGAGTGTCCTAAAAGCAGAGCGGTTCATCCCTACCACCACACACCAGTGCAGGAGCTGGTACTCGTTGATTTGCCCAAAAGGATGGAGTTTTGCAATTGGCTCCTTGAATGACAACTAAGTGACGAGAATTTTATGAACAACATTCTTTGGACTGATGAGTCCCAATTCACCAGGGACGGTATCATAAACTTCCATAACTTACACACATGGGCTGAGAGCAATCCACATACAAGAAGAGAGGCATCATTTCAGCACAGATTCAGTGTCAATTTATGGGCAGGTGTGATTGGCAACGATTTTATTGGTCCTATTAGGCTTCCGCCTACCCTAAATAGTTCCAATTACTTGCAGTTTTTGACAAATGATCTACAAGAGTTATTGGATGATGTACCACTGGAACGATTGGCTTCCATGTTTTACCAACACGATGGTGCTCCAGCTCATTACGGCCGACAAATCAGAGATTGGTTAAATTCCAATTATAGCAATCGCTGGATCGGTAGAAATGGACCGATACACTGGCCTGCAAGCTCCTGATTTAACAATTATGGATTTCTTTGTATGGGGACGGATGAAGGACCTTGTCTACGCAACGGAAGTAGTAACGTTGCAGGATCTAAACACCAGAATCGATGCGGCAGCAACAGAAGTAAGGCAGCAGTTGAGGAGTATGAACACAAAGAGAACACCGGCAAAACGAGCTTTAGCGTTCATTCAAAATGAAGGTGGCCATTTTGAACATTTATTGTAATTAAGGAAATTTGAAATAAACCATAAAAACCATTCTTAAGTTCTTTTAGTTCAAGCGGAGAGTGTTGATCAACATATTCTTGTTTTTTGATGAAAGTGCTATACTATTGGAATGATAGTTTTTTCTAAACTATGAAACTTATGCAATGCAAGTGTATGCGTCTTTTGTAGGCAATAATATGGCACATAAAAAACCAACATTAAAATGACATTTTTATCATGCGTTTTTTTGAGAAAAACTACATTGTTCCCAGAATTTTGAGGGTCAAAGTGTCAAAAATTTGTGTTTTGAAGTAAATATCTCAGAATTGGGTACAGTTACAATGCGGACTATTACATCAAATGAAAGGTAATTTGATTCCCTAAAAAACAAGCTATAACACTTTGAAATGCGATTATTAGTTTTCAAGATATAGCGTTTTGAGTGAGTGAGGGTACAGGTCCGAAACACTTTTCTTGGTCACCCTGTATCTCCGCGGATATTGAAAATTGACCATCTTCGTAGAACAATTTTTTGCTCAAAATATATCCAGGAATAACCCCTTACAAGGTTATGCACGGAGTACCAAACACCCTGTATATTATTCGTATTTTATTTAAATTACCGTTCGGAACTTTTCGATCAAAGTACGAGGGCAACCTTAAGGGTTTCACCTTACACGTCTAAAGGTACGTTTACATCTGACACTTCTCTCCGGACATAAGTGTCAAGTGTCCGACAGAAATTCGCTTTGGCTGTTTACATCTGAGAGAAATTACCAGACACTTATGTCGTGGATAAGTGTCCGACAGTTCTCGCAATGCTGAAATTCGGAAGAAATGTCCGACCCGTTTACATACGGACACATGTATCGTACATATCTTCCATTCTGCAGTTCAGTTTATGTGGTCAAGATGAATTTTTTTTTCATTTAAGATATTTCGTAGGGGAAGTGGTGGAGGGGATGACGACATTGAACTAATTTTTTCTCATCACGCTAGAGTTGCCATCAAAATGTTTTATAAAAAATTTAGGTTTCAAAAATTTAATAGGTACTGTGCACAATTTCAACTCGATCAATTTTATACGTACTGAGTAAATTTGTTTATAGTATTTCATAAAAAAGTGCAGTTTGTATGGGAGGTTCTGGAAGGAAAGGGAGGACTCAAAAAACTTTTATATAGTAGATTGAAATCATAATTAAAGTAATATATTACAAATTTCGGATCAATAGCATTTATACTTTTCGAACAAATCCGTTTATTTTCAAATTGCAAAATTGCGTAATTTTGTATGGGGGTAAATAATAAAGTTGCGCCCGACTTCTTGGCAGTTTATTTTTTCGTAGCCATTCCCGCACAAAAATTGAATTTACCAGAGCCCTACAAAAATTTCTCAAAATTTTCGTTATTTTGGGCCATCACCTCCCTCTCCTTATAGCCATCAAAATAATAAATAAATAATAAATAAAATAAATTTATAAGTCATAGAGCTCGACAATCTCACAAAATTTCAACTTAATACCTGCATTGGATTTTTAGATATAACGGTTTGAAATTTTCAAAAATGCACCAATTTTGAAATGCTCCCCATTTCCCCCACTGCTATTATGCCCAAATATTATATTTTTCTTATGTTCCGCTAGAATTGATTAATTTATGTTTCAAGTTTCAATTACATAGTTTGAGAGATAGTCGGGTTATTAATTTTTAAGTTCTTTTCTTTACGTTACAAAAGAACTGCATTGCATCCTACAGTTTTCCCGACACTTATTGCAAAAGTAGACGAGCAGTCAACTTCTGCGATAAGTGTCGAGAGAGATTGAATTTACAAATAATCAGCGTTTACATCTGTTTGGACAGAAGTGTCGACACTTATCTCCGACAGTAGAAGATAAGTGTCGGACATAAATTCATCTCCGTTTACACTAGTCACGATTTCTCTCGGACATAAATTCGGGCAATAAGTGTCAGATGTAAACGTACCTTTAAAGTATTAGGGATTAAAATGATTTATTTATGGATTTAAAATTGAAAAGCTGTTGATGTCTTCTGGGTCGGTGTTTTTATATTCATACACTCCGCGACAAAAAGATACGACACTCCTGAAATTTTTCCGATTCCCTGAACTGATGAAACTTGTGGTAAAATTTGTTTGCCTGTTGTAAAGATCCTTCATTAAGAAATCTATATTTGTAAGTGATGTTTATACTCTAGATGAAATCTGAGAGTATTATAAGTTTGCCACAAAGTTTGTAAGGCCAAGAAATAAGGCTCGGAGAAAAAAATGAATGATACAGAAGTTCATATAATCACTCAAAAATCTCGAAACCAGATGTCCGTCTGTCTGTCTGTCCGTCTGTCCGTCCGTGTCCTCTCTAGCTTGAGAACGCGTTGAGCTAGAAAGTTCAAATTTTGTACACGTTGTTTTTGATCAAAAAAGTAAGGTAAAGTTCGTGAACGGGCCAAATCACTCCAGCCCTTCTACCCCCTCCCATACAAAATGACGCAATTGCGCAATTTGACAATAAACGGATTTGCTCAAAATGTATAAAAGCTATTGGCCTGAAATTTGGAATATGTTACTTTTATGATAATATCAATCTACCGTATAAAAATTATGCGTGTCCTCCCCCTTCTTCTACCACCTCCCATACAAACTGTACTTGTCATGAATTACTCTAAGCCAATTTACTCAGTGCGTATAAAATTTAGCAAGCTGAAATTGTGCACCAAATATTTATTTAAAATTGTTAGTAAGGCCAAAAAAATTAGACGATTACCTGCACTCCTTCTACCCCCTCCCATACAAAATGACACAATTTCACAATTTGACAATAAATGGATTTACTCGAAAAGTATAAAGGCTATTAGTCTGAATTTTGGGATATATTACTTTCATAATGATTTAAATCTACAGTAGAAAAATTATTTGCGTCCTCCCTCTCCTTCCACCCCCTCCCATACAAACTACACTTTTTCATGAAATGCGCTAAGACGATTTTCTCAGAACATATAACATTCATTGAGCTCATATTTTGTAATAAATGCTTAATTAGCATTATCACTAAGATCAGAAAAAAAATATTTGATTAGCTTCACTGCTTCTACCCCCTCCCATACAATATGGCACAGTTTCACAACTTTAGAAAAAATCGATTTTCTTGAAAAGTGTGAATGATACTAGTCTGAAATTTAAGGGATGTCAATTTTATAATATTTCTAGTTATTTCTTAAAAAATCACTAAAATCCTTCTACCACCTCCCATACAAACTGCATATTTTCACTAAATCTAACTCACTAATTTTCTCAGTTTCCATTCAATTTTTGGCGTAAGCATTTTGAATAAAACATTTTTATAGCATGATGGGGAAAAAATTAGTTCAATGCTATCATGCCTTCTAACACTCCCCATACTAAATTTCTTGGGATCACAATAAATTCTATTTCATCTAGAGTATCGTAAGATTGCATTCTACCCGCAATCGTAGCCCTGTTATGCTTTTTTATTACTTCTAACATTTATATAGACTTGTTATTTATTTGCGAGGAAGTAACGCCCAAGCAGTTGTAATTGCTTTTTCCATCTCCCGCACTATTGCATATTGCTTGTTTCCTCGATATACAGTTCCTGATAATTGTTCCCAGACATTTTCAATGATGTTGCGGTCTAGTGATCTTGCCGACCATTCGAGGACGCTTATATTCATCATCATCAATGGCGCGACAGGCCAAATCGGGCCTTGGCCTCCTGAAGTCGTCGCCTCCAATCATCTCGATCCAAAGACCGCGTCCTCCAGCTGCTAATTTTAAGATGGCCTTACTATCTTCATCAACCGAGTCTTCCCATCGCTGCCTACTGGCCGGTTACCACTCGCTTTGCCTTTCAGAGCACGTTTGGGGATTGTTCTATCTTCCATTTGCTCTACATGGCCAGCCCACTGCAGTTTACGTAGCTTGATGAACGTTGAAGCTTCTGGCTCGTTGTAGAGTTGATACAACTCATGGTTGTATCTTATTCGCCATTCCGTTCCTTCCTTCACAGGACCCAAAAGCCTTCGGAGGACCTTTTTATACTCTAGATGGAATCTGAGAGTATTATAAGTTTGCTCTAAGGTTTGTAACGCCAAGAAATAAGGCTCGGAGAAAAAAATGATGAATACAGAAATTAATATTATCACTCAAAAATCTCAAAACCGGATGTCCGTCCGTCCGTCCGTCTGTCCGTCCGTCCGTTCGCTCTCTAGCTTGAGAACGCGTTGAGCTAGAAAGTTCAAATTTCGTACACATCGTTTTTGACAAAAAAGTAAGGTCAAGTTCGTTAACGGGCCAAATCGCTCCACCCCTTCTACCCCCTCCCATACAAAATGACACAAATGCGCATTTTGACAATAAACGGATTTGCTCAAAAAGTATAAAAGCTATTGGCCTGAAATTTGGAATATATTACTTTTATGATAATATAAATCTACCGTATAAAAATTATGCGTGTCCTCTCCTTCCTTCTACCACCTCCCATACAAACTGTACTTGTCATGAATTACTCTAAGCCAATTTACTCAGTGCGTATAAAATTTAGCAAGCTGAATTTCTGCAGTTAATATTCATTTAAAATTTTTAGTAAGGGTAAAAAAAATTAGACGATTAGCTCCACTCCTTCTACCCCCTCCCATACAAAATGACACAATTTCCCAATTCGGCTATAAATGAATTTGCTCGAAAAGTATGAAAGCTATTAGTCTGAATTTTGGGATGTATTACTTTCATAATGATTTCAATATACAGTATAAAAATTATTTGCGTCCTCCCTCTCCTTCCAAACCCTCCCATACAAACTTCACTTTTTCATGAAATGCTCTAATCCGATTTTCTCAGAACATATAACATTTATCGAGCTCACATTTTGTAATAAATACTTATTTAGCATTATCACTAAGATCAGAGAAAATTAATTGATTAGCTTTACTACTTCTACCCCCTCCCATACAATATGACACAGTTTCACAACTTCACAAAAAATCTATTTTCTTCAAAAGTATGAATTTTACTAGTCTTAAATTTAAGAAATGTCAATTTTATAATATTCTTAGCTATTTCTGAAAAAATGATTAAAATCTCCCACTCTTTCTACCACCTCCCATACAAACTGCACATTTTCACTAAATCTAACACACTAATTTTCTCAGCTCCTATTCAATTTTTGGAGTAAGCATTTCGTATAAAACATTTTTTATAGCTACTTTAGCATGATGGGGACAAAATTAGTTCAATGCTATCACCCCTTCTAACACTCCCCATACAAAATTTCTTGGGATCAGAAAAAAATCTATTTCATCTAGAGTAACGTAAGATTGCGCTTTACGCGCAATCGTAGTCCTATTATGTTTTTCAAATGCGTTAACTGCTTTTTCGGAAGTTCGCGTTAATGTCCACGTCTCGCTGCCATAACAGAGCACAGGTCGTATAATAGTTTTATATATCCGCAGCTTATTGTTCCTGTGCACTTTCTTGGATTTCATTATTGGAAGTACCGAATAATACGTCTTATTTGCTAGTATTATCCGTCGTTTGATTTCGTCTGTTTCATTACTGTCCTTTGTTAGATTAGCCCCAAGATATATGAAATTGTCCACACTCTCCAAATTATATTCCGCAATTGTTATGTTTTGTCTGGACGCTTATATTACTGGCGACGAAAAAGTCCTTTACTACGCGAGCTTTGTGTACTGCTGCATTATCCTGTTGGAAAATTTAATTTCTTCCGGAAATTCTCTCCGTATTGTTCGGTATTTCTTCCTCCAATAATTTAATGTATTTTTTGCTGTTCATTTTCCCCTTGATAAACATTGCAGCCAATATCAGCCCAAATCATTACTCCACCACCTCCCATTTGTCTTCGTTTATTATAGAGTTCATCTTTCCGTAAATCGTGAAAATAATAACTCCATCCATCTGATCCGTCCAATGTAAATCTCTTTTCATCAGAAAAATTACTTGTCGCCACCGCTTTTTCCATGTAAGGTGTGTTGCGCAAACTTGATTCTGTTTGCTATGTGTTGGTTGGTAATCGGCGGTTTTATTTTTAGTTTTTCTCCGTTTAAGATGCTTTGCGTGTTGTATGGCGCGTTATACGTTGCGTACATTTGTCTGTACACCCGCTTTTTCTGCCATTTGTCTTGCAGTTCCTGCAGAATTTGACGCTACTCTCAAAATTGCCTTCCAGGACTTTTCTTCTTTCCATCATTTTCGGGATCTTGAAGTAAAGCCGCGATAACATTCATACTTCTGTTTAATATTTTTGCAATTTTAGCAATACTCATATTTTCACTTCTTAATTTTATAATAGTTTGTATTTCACTGCCAGTAAGTTTTTTTTTCCCACGATCCACTTTAATCAAATATTTAGCACAAAAAGAATCCTTAATACTCAAAACACTGCACAAAGATGTAATTTACAGAAGAAATACTGATAGCACTTGTAAACCTGTTGACTATTTGAACACCAGATGTTAAATGCACCAGCTACCTCTCCTGTCGTATCTTTTTGTCGCACCAGTTTTTCAATAAATGTAGAAAAATTCTTGGAAAAATGAATCGATTGGTAAAACGATCACTCAAATAGATTTTTTAGTAAAGGTTCTATTCAACAGGTAAACAAACCCAGTACGTATAAAATTTATCGAGCTGAAATAAATATTTATTTAGAATTATCAATAAGACCAAAAAAATTAGACACTCCTTCTACCCCCTCCCATACAATCTGACACAATTTCACAAAAAACCGATTTTTCTGAAAAGTATGAATGCTACTGATCTGCAATTTAAAACATGTCAAAAGCATGATATTTATATGTAGTTATTTCTGAAAAAAAAGTCATTAAGAACTTGCCCCTCCTTCTACCACATGTCATATGAACTGCACAATTTCAATAAATCAAATATTTAGTGTTTTTCTCAGTACCTTTTAAATTTTTGAATCCTAAATTTTGTACAAAACATTTTGATAGCACCCCCCTATCACTTCCCCTATAAAATTTCTTAAAATCCAAAATTTTCTCTGTGATCCTGTTATGGTTTTATTTTGAAATGGATACGTCTTATAGCTGGCTCTGGGTTTTGGAAACTGCAACAGTTATTGTGTCACACATTCAACTGATTATATCTTCCGAATTTCTTAACATAAAAAGTTTATATTATGGGACCATTAAGGTGTCGTTTGCAATCAATCAAATTCCTGTTAAGACCCCCTATAGGGGCATAGGACAGAAACAACTCTCTTCCACAAGGCGCGATCCTGAGCATCGGCTTTAAGCTGTTGCCAGGACTTGTTTATTCCTCTGGCCTCCTGCTCAACTGCTCGAAAGACGTGACGTTTGGGTGCACCATAATCATCTTAGAGGGAGATCATTAATTGTCTGGGGAGGGTCGGTGGGGGGAGGGGTGAGGAGCGATTGTATATAGAATGTAACGAAAACACTTAAAAATGAATATCTCGACTATCCCTCAAGCTATGTAATCGAAACTTTTAACATGTATGGTATTACGCTATACTACTGGAACATGGGAAAAATATAACATTTCGCTATAATAGTAGCGGGGGAAAATGGGGAGCATTTCATAAATGGTGCACTTTTCAAAATTTCAAACCATTATATTTATTTCAGTGTAGCAATTTCGCAATTTAGCGGGATACAATTCCTACGGACGAGAAAACTAATATAGATTACAAAAGGCTTAAGAAAATGACAAGCCAAACGAAAAGCTAAGAAGAACTATCTGAGCAATAACTTCATTAATGCTACTGGAAACCCTTCAAAAATGTGGAAGGTTATCAATGAATCCCTAGGAAAAAACACAACGCAAAAAACAGGAGCTCATGAAATATTACCCATAAATAAAGCTGAAAGGGACTCGAAAACTATTCCAAATATTATGAATCAACATTTTGCAACTGTAGCTGATAAACTTTTAGCTAATATGAATGATACACATCAAACAGTAAATTACTCCAGAATTTCAGTTCCTAGACAAAATAAGACCATGTTCCTAAATCCCACCACCATTGAAGAAGTGTTATGTACATTATCACAGCTAAAAGTAGGCATGGCACCTGGTTTTGACGGAATCACCACTAATGACCTTAAGGACCTAAAGAATATAATTGCTAAGCCCTGAGCTAATATAATTAACAAACATATGGAAGAGGGAGTGCTCCCGAAAATATTGAAATCAGCAGTGATTACTCTGGTACATAAAGATGGGGATAAAAATAACCCTGGTAACTATCGACCGATTGCACTACTTACGGCGTTCAGCAAAGTATTTGATAAAATTATCAACAAAAGGATATTAAATTATATTAAATAAACTGCCAACAAGTCGGGCGAAACTTTATTATTCTTGGGACAAGTTGCGGATGTGTGGAAAGTCAATATGCAGGTTAGAGTGGTTAGGGAAGGCTAAGTTAAAGGGACTTCTTGGGTAGGGCTGTTGTCAATTTAACAATAGTTCATTCATTTCTGCAAGTTTGGGTTTTTATGAGGGGAGGGGGAGGGGTAAGGGTGGGTGGATGTTAATAGCTTTTTAATTAATTGCTTGAATCGCGTCCAATATCCTCTGTATGGAATGTGTTTCATAGACGAAGTTGCATAGAATTTTCATAGGATTCGGTGCATTTTACATTCACGAAACCAAACATTTGTATGGGAAGGAGTAGAGGAGGTAGGGGAATCGTAAAATTTGTGACGCAATTTTATTCCCTTTCTCTTGTAGTGTGCTTGTACAAAATTTCAAGTTCGTAGCTTTTAATTTGATGGTTATTAGTTGATTCAATGAAATTGGTCGAAATGATACTTTTGTATGGGAGGGGGTAGAAGGGCAAGCGCGATTTCAAAACTTTTAAAGGAATTTCATTTCAATTATTTTTATAAGTTTTTAGGCAAAATTTGAAATGGATAGCTTTTAAGAGTTAGCTGATAACTGATTTCTTAAAAATGCTCGAAAAAATAATTTTGTACGGGAGGGGGTAGAAGAGGTAAGGGAATTGCAAAATTTGTGACGCAATTTTATTTCCTTTCTCTTATAAGCTGCTCGTACAAAATTTCAAGCTCGTAGCTTTTAATTTGTTGGTTATTAGTTGATTTAATGAAATTGGTCGAAATCATACTTTTGTATGGGAGGGGGTAGAAGGGCAAGTGTGATTTTGAAACTTTTAAAATAATTTCTTTGCAAATATTTTTATAAGTTCTTATGCAAAATTTCAAATGGATAGCTTTTAATAGTTAGGTGATAATTAATTTCTTAAAAATGGTCGAAAAAATAATTTTGTATGGGAGGGGGTAGAAGTTTTGAAGGTATTCGACCAGTTAATAATTTATAATTTTAGAGATTTTTTTTAAATGTATTTCCCAAATTTTCAAGTTTCTACCCTAAAATTACATCCAAAAATTTTCAGTTTTCGTGTTTTTTTCGTTGCACATGAAACAGCTTGTGCCCATTAGACCGGGGTGGTCGGTTCATAACAATTGTGGATCAAATTATTATTTTGTTTCTATGTATATCAAATAGATGTATTCACATGCAAAATTTAAAGTTTCTATCTTTGAGCAGAGTCCTAAAAAATTCACTCAAAATTTTCGACATTTTTGCTTACCACCTCCCTCCCTTTACACCCCCTAACTTAAAATTTTTATCAAAATTATAAATTATGTAGGTCTATAATCCGACGAATTTTCAATTCGATGTCTGTACTCAATTTTGAGATATAATGATTTCTAATTTTGAAAAGTGCAGCATTTTTCAAATGCTCCCCATTTCACCCCACTACTATTATGACCAAATTTTATATTTTTTTTGTATTTTGCTAGTATAGCTTAGTATATGTTTTAAATTTCAATTACATAGCTTAAGAGATAGTTGAGATATTAATTCTTAAGTGTTTTTCCTTGCACCCCGCCCGACCCTTCTCCTTACAATAATAAGCCTATTTCTAAGCTGATTCTGGTGGATCTATACGCCATCTTAATTGTCCCAAAATATGAATTTTTTATGGTAAGTAGTTTCGAAGATATAGCCATTTCAAAAAAAGAGTCGGCCGACAATTTGTTTTTAGCCCCCCCTTTACGGACGCCAATGGATAAAAAAATTAAATTATTTTTGGAATATGTCCCACAGCTCTCTCTATCCGTGTGTTGATTTTCATCTTTCTATCTGCATTCGTGGTGAAGATATAAGCAAGTGTATATTTCGACCTTTTCCATCCCCCCGCCTCCCCTTCCACCCCACACTCCCCAAAATTTGGATAATGGAGCTCACTTACCAAGTTAATAACCCACCCAAAAATCAACATTCTACCTTTAACGGTCTTGGAGGTACGAGTCCATATGTACGGCGTACGGCGGGACGGATTTTTTTTTTTTGCTTTTTTAGGCTAATTTAGTCATGAAACGCGAAAAAACAAAATTTCAGGGTAGCAAATTTTTTTTTTTCTGTGTCGATCACAATACTTTATTATTAAAATAATAAAGTAAAAAATAAGTGGGTTCGATCCAAATTAGTATGGTTTTCAGGAAAACAGCAACAAGACTGCTGCTCTTGTTGATGCTGTGCAATATATCAACAAGGGACTGGATGTAGGAAATTACGTGGTAGCATTATTTGTTGACCTAATGAAAGCATTTGACACTGTGGATCACAAAACGGTGATTGATGGACTTGATGAAATTGGAATTAGAAGAAAAACAAATGAGCTCATTAGGAGTTATCTTACCGATAGAATCTATGTGACTAAAAATTTTGATAAACTCAGCGATGAACTCTACGTCAATATAAGAGTACCACAAGGCTCAATTCTGGGTCCAACCTTGTACCTCCTGTACATTCATAATTTGCAGAAAGCTGGACTACACGGAAAGTATGTAATCTTTACTGATGACACCTTACTACTATGTTCAATGAGATCGAAGGAGGAGTTGAATTTTCGGATTAATAAAGATCTGATAAAATATCAAAGATGGCTGTTAGGAAACAGATTAACAATAAATGCTTCAAAGTCGAATTACATGATATTCAGGCAAAAGAACAAAAGAGCATCAACCTATTGCTGAAAATCAATAACCAGTTATTAAATAGAGTGCCACAAACCAAATATCTTGGCCTAATTATTGATGAAAAGCTCACATGGACCAGTCATATAGCTGCAATAAGAAAAAAAATTGCTCCAATTATTGGCATCTTACGACGATATCGGTACCTTCACGTGAAAATGAAAGAAATTATAATGTAACGCATATGTAATATCTAATATAAATTATGGATTGCTAATATGGAGCCAAACACCTGCATACAATATTAATCGAATAGGAAGACTTATGAATAAAGGAGTCAAAGCTGTTCATAACCTCCCTGCACTGACACCATCAATTGAAATCTATAAACTTACAGGAAAGCTAAGTATTGACCAATATATGATGCTAGAGAGAGCTAAATATATATATATAAACTGGTACATCGACTCACTAAAAGTTCATTAAAATTTGACACAAACGAAGTGATTATGTATGATACAAGAAGTGCTGAGCAAATAAGAACACCAGCTGCTTGAACGAATCGTGTTCAAAACTACCCAATTAACCAGGCTATTAAAGTTTTCAACCAGACGCCTTACCACATTCGCAAAAGCAATAATATTGCAATATTTAAAAAAGCAGTAAGATGCACCATCCTTGAAAAAATTCGCCATGACTAATGACTAATTTTGAAGTAAATTATTATTACATAATATGAATCCTGAATTTCCTAAAAGTGTGGAGTGTCGAACATTCAACATAATTGAGTGAACCTCCATTCTGATAGGCAATCCTGTAGCTTTCCTTATACCAATCGACGACTGTCTGGGAAGCATTATACACATCGTATTGTCATCAGTACCTGCTTCATCAATGAACAATAAAATTTCGTTATACTAAATTATTACATGAATTATTCTCATTATTATATTATTATTGGTTGAATAGTAAAACTTTCATTAATTTGTTAATAAAAAAAAATAAATAAAAAAAAAAAAAAAATAAATATCAATGGGTTTTAAATGAAATTAAATCTCTATGGCATTTCATTAAGATCTATTTATGTTTTGATACCAGCATTTCCGCCGACCTTGCCCCAACCCCTACAATTGATGAAAAATTTGAATAAAACAATTTTATTTATATTTTTAGTCAGAAGTTTTGTATTTAATATACTATTGTAATGATAATAATAATAATAATATTCGTTTATTCATCAACTGCCTGATTACTACAAATATTACAAAAAATAATAATAAAACCTAACTATACAACAATGAAAATCAAAATATCAAGTAAGAAGTGTATAAAAAGATCAAAAATAAAAATTAAAAATAAAATAACAAAATACGATAGATAACAGTCAAGAATAATATAAAAATTAAAATAAAAAACAAAAATAATAAAAGAAAAACAAGATCAAATAACAAATCTATATAAATATAATTGTAGTGTCTGTCTGTTATTTGTTTAGAAATGGCTATAAGTTAGTTTTTTGCTTTATTTTAGCAATAACACGCGTTTTTTAAATTCTTCTCTGTCTGTCTGTCCGGCTTCCACCAAAAAACGGTTGAACCGATTGTAACGAAACTTCCACAGTTTATTAGGCATGCTCCAGGATGTAATCTGCTTTTGGTTTTATGTCACTCCCCTCACGCCTTCTATCCCATCCCATACAAAGTGACACATTTTCAAAATTATGTAATATTTGATTTTCTTCCGAAACTATAAGAGCTATTAATTTGAAGCTTAAAGTATATTAATTCTATTGCAAATGCCATCTTTTAGCTTACAAATTATTTGAATCCCCTACTCCTTCCACCACCTCTCATACAAACTATACTTTTCATTAAATACTATACACAAATTTTCTCAGTACATATAACTTCCATCAAGCTAAAATGTTGTACCAAATCCTTAATTGGCATTATTATATATATCGGGAAAAAATTAATCGATTAGCTTCACTCCTTCTACCCCCTCCCGCACAATGTGACACGATTCCTCGACTTTTCAAAAATTCGATTTTCTTGTAAAGTGTGAATGTTACTGATCTGAAATTGAAAATACATCAACTGCATGATGATTGTAGTACTTACTCAAAAAACTACTAAGAACCCCTCACTCCTTCCACCACCTCCCATACAAACTGCACTTTTTCAGGAAATACTCTACATCAATTTTCTCAATACGTATAACTTTCATCGGGCTAAAATCTTGTATCAAATCCTTACTAAGCGTCATTATTAATATCGGGAAAAAATTAACCGATTAGCTTCACTCCTTCCACCCCCTCCCATACAATTTGACACAATTTCACAACTTTTCAAAAATTCGATTTTCTTCAAAAGTGTGAACGTTACTGATGCAATATTTAAAATATATCAATTTCATTATGATTATAGTTGTTTGTCGAACCCCCCCCCCCCTACCTACCTATTCAATTTTCAAACTGGACGCGGTCGTTGGGGCGAGACAACTGAAGGAGGTGCATCCGGGAGGCCAAGGCTCGATATGGGCTGTAGCGACATTGCATTATCATACATCCATCCGATATACATAAAGAAAAAATAATAATTTAAATCAGAACTATTATGTACTGAAGGGGGGCTCTATCCTGCACAAAGCATCTCATGAGTTTTTTAAAAAAAGAAAACACGAGAAGTTAAAATTTTTGATCGAAATTTTAAGCTACAAAATTTGGGAAATGCACTTAAAAAATGCATAAAAGTTTGAGATATTAAATGGTCGAATATCTTATGAACCTCTCCCATACAAAGATTTTTTAACCATTTTTAAGAAATCAATTATCACCAAACTATTAGAAGCTACAAGCATGAGATTTTGTAGAAACACACACTCAATATATTTAAAATAAAGTTGCATCAAAAGTATGATTTCGACGAATTTCAATAAATCGCGATTAGAAAATTATTAACATCCACCCATCCATTCAATCGCACCCCGCCCCTATACCAGTCTAAGCTTATATAAACAAATGAAATATTGATTCAATGGACTGGACCTATTGATCATAATCGCAGTTAAGTGTTAAATAATTGACAATAGCCCTGTGCTAGAACACCCATCCACTTAATCTTCTCCATGCAGCCCAATGCGTGTTGACTTCCCACGCATAGTCAACTTGTCCCAAGACTAATAAAGTTGTGCCCGACTTGTTGCAAAATATTTTTAATACTAACGAACCTTCCGGATCGAATTAGCATTGTAAAGCGATTTTAAGCACAACATCTGATTAAAGAAGAACCCGCACGTGCGTGTCATATTCACATCCGGCAGATATCACACCTCTAAAAATATATTTTGAGGACACAAGCAGTTCCTTTATTTCTTAACATGGTCGACACGAGATGTGGTACTCGTATCTATAGACATATAACACACCAGGCCTGTAGGTAACGCCGGTAATTTACGACTCTTCATCCCCACTGAGAACTCTGAACCCGAAATATATCCATAGCTTCTACCACGCCGTTCACAGCCCTAGAATTTCGATAGTAAGAGAATAAAATAGGATAGGGTAGGTCTGCCGCATGAACCCCGTTTTTTGGGGTTATACACGTGTCGGGTGAAATCCAGAAATGCGCCACTCTTTTCACGAAAGTTTTCCAAGTATATCGATTTCATACTGTATAGAGTATAGCAATGACTTTTCGGTGCCCTTTCATTTTAGACTTCCTTCGAGATATCTGGAAAAAGTATTGAGATATGTTGCGAAGGGAAGTGACTTTAATTCACCACAAGTTTTCAATATTCAGATTTTTAGTCGCATTAAGCTTATCTACGCAATAATTCTATTCGATTGACATGTTTGAATAACAATTTTGTATTTGAGATAATCTGCAAAGCAGGATCACAAATTACCAAGGACTGTAAAATTTTCATAGTTTGTAAAAGGAAATATTATCAATTTTACTTTATTATTTTAATAATAAAGTATTGTGATCGAATTGGAAAAAAAACATAACAAGAGTACGATTGGGTGTAAAGCCCCATCGTGCGATACTCTAGATGAAAGAGAAATTTTTGGATCTTAAGAAATTTTGAAGGGGAAGTGGTAGAGGGGGTGACGACATTGAACTAATTTTTTCACATGACGCTAAGGTTGCTATCAGAATGTTTTATACAAAATTTAGGATTTAAAAATTTAATAAGTACTAAGAAAATTAGTGTATTGAATGTAACGAAATAGTGCAGTTTGTATGGGAGGTGATAGAAGGAGGGGAGAGTTTTTAATGACTTTTTAGAAATAACTACAAACATCATGCTTTTGACATGTTTTAAATTGCAGATCAGTAGCATTCATACTTTTCAGGAAAATCGACTTTTTATAAAGTTGTGAAATTGTGTCAGGTTCTATGGGAGAGGGTAGAAGGAGTGAATGTAATCATCTAATTTTTTCGGTCTTTCTAATAATTTTAAATAAATATTTCGTGCACAATTTCAGCTCGATCAATTTTATACGCACTGAGTAAATTGGTTTAGAGCATTTTATGAAAAAGTGCAGTTTGTATGGGAGGTGGTGGAAGATGATTGGAATCATCATAAGTAGTTGTATTATATTCCAAATTTCAGATCAATAGCATCTATTCTTTTTGATCCAATCCATTTATTGCTAAATTGCGAAATTGTGCCATTTTGTATGGGAGGGGGTAGAAGAGATAAAGCTAATCGTCTAATTTTTTTTAGCCCTATTAATAATTCGAAGTAAATATTTAGTGCATAATTAGCTCGATAAGTATTATACGCACTGAGTAAATTGGTTTAGAGCATTTAATGAAAAGTGCAGTTTGTATGGGAGGTGGTGGAAAGAGGGGGAAGGCACAAATTATTTTTATAGAGTTGATTGGAATCATCATAATAATATTATATTCCAAATTTCAGGTCAATATCATTTATATTTTTCGAGCAAATCCGTTTATTGTCAGATTGCGAAATTGTGTCATTTTGATTGGGAGGGGGTAGAAGGGGTGGAGCGATTTTGCCCGTTCACGAACTTGACCTTACTTGACACGGACGGACGGACATCCGGTTTTGAGAAGGCCAAAGCCCGATTTGGGCTGTAACGCCATCGTAAGTAAGTAAGTATCATGCCCTTGATATGTCTTAAATTGTAGATCAGTAGCATTCATACATTTGAGGAAAATCTATTTTTTCTAAAGTTGTGAAATTATGTCAGATTGTATGGGAGGGGGTGGAAGGAGTGAAGCTAATAGTCTAATTTTTTTTTGTCCTTACTAATAATTCTAAATAAATAATAAGTGCACAATTTTAGCTCGATAAATTTTATATGCACTGTGTAAATTGGGTTAGAGTATTTCATGAAAAAGTACAGTTTGTATTGGAGGTGGTAAAAGGGGAGAAAGGACACACATAATTTTTATACGGTAGATTGAAATCATCATAATAGTAATATATTCCAAATTTCAGGTCAATAGCTTTTATACTTTTCGAGCAAATCTGTTTATTGTCAAATTGTGCCATTTTGTATGGGAGGGGGTAGAACTTGACCTTATTTTTTTGTCAAAAATGACGTGTACAAAATTTTAACTATCTAGCTCAACGCGTTATTAAGCTAGAAAGCGCACGAACGGACGGACGGACAGACGGATGGACATCCGGTTTTGAAATTTTCGACTGATTATATGAACTTCTGTTTCATTCATTTTTTTCTCCGAGTCTTATTTCTTAGCGTTACAAACATTAGAGCAAACTGATAATACTCTCAGATTGCATCTAGAGTATAATAAAGTAAAATACGCCGCTAAATTGACAAGAAAAACAAAAATTTTTGAGACCACAAATTCATCTGCAGATTTACACCAATTAATTTTTGGTCCCTGCTGCTTCTACTAAAAACCGCAATTACAAAATTTGACCAATTTGAAGAAGAATTTTGCGGGCCCGCTGAAATTTCATCCCCTGGTACCGAAAATCTTGTGTTTGTCCCATTCTGCACGCAACTCTTGTCTACAAATTTTTGATTGTCGCAGTTGGTCCAGATTTATTCTTATAATCAGTATGCTAGAATTAATGTCGGCTTAGGTTTGAACTCACGATAAACGTTCAGCACGTTAGCCGCTAGGCGATACTTAGGTACGCAGTATCAAATACATATGTAGGTATAGTAACTCAGTGATATTAGTATTCTTTCTAATAAATTGCTTTGTTAAAACCGAAGAACAAGAAATAAAAAAAGCTTAAAATTATAAAAATTATGCAAATCGTCTCTATTCACAGAATTTAACTGAACATTGAACTTCTTATTAAAGCTTTGCGTACGTTAAGAGTAGTATTCTTAACAAAATATAAAATTGTCAAGATGGAAATTGAAATAGGTATTTGGTATCTCGTAGCAGCGTTTTTCGCGAGTTCTGAATTAATGTCAATAGCTCCGAAGATACCATCGTATCTCAAAAATGCTACCTTTCAGTAGAGCTAACAACGAATTTTTTCGTTACAGGAAGTGATACATAATTAAAATGTATCGTATGTGTAATTTAATAATTTAATATTACTGTATTTTTCTAGTTTTTTTTAACAAGCAAGATAAAGATTACAATAGGGAGCTATGGCGGTTATAATCGTTTCACGACTTTTTATGATACATTTCGGAGCCGTCGATGTAATATATTTTTTTAAATCTGCCAGTAACTCGGTATCGAATACAGAATACTGCTAGGAATAGTAGTATACAAATCATCAGTACACTGCATCTATTCTATGTAAGTTTAAGTGTAAATCATAAGACTAATAAAAATGATGAATAACGATAAAGTGCTTATTTCACTGTGCTCCTCACCATATAGCTACTAAGTACAAATAAGTTTGTGTGAGAAATTGAGTTTAAATTTTTTCATTGTTTTTATTGCTAGCACGTGCAACTACATAATAAAATTCACGCCATAACAGCGGATTCAGCTATTTTTTTACGTTACGATTCTTTTCCATGCCTAATACGATTCGAATAAATTGAAACGTATTTTGGTTTATTAGCAATGAAAATAATAATAAAAGGCAAAAAGCCATAGTACCAATAAGTGTGTTTCTTGGGAGTGAAGCTGTTTTGCGAAAAGTATTTTACGACATAAGAAAATTGTCGTAAAGTCTTTGAGAAGAATGTGCAAAGAAAAGACTACGGCACGAGATGATTTATGAGAGCATAACTACTTAATTTATTTGACATGCTTCAGTAAAAAGTTTCATTTTAGAAATCAGTCTCAGATATTTGCTAGCAAGTCGGGCACAACTTTATTATTCTTGGGACAACTTTAGGAAGTGTGAGAAGTTCATATGCAGGATAGGACGGATAGAGAAGACTATGTGAATGAGGTTTCCAGGGCAGGGCTGTTGTCAATTATTTAAAACTTAACTGCGATTAGGATCAATAGGTCCAGTACAAAGAATCAATATTTCATTTGCTTTTATTTGCAAATGTGGGTTTGTAAAGGAGGGAGGGTGATATAAAGGGTGGGTGGATTTTAATAATTTTTTAACTGATTGCTTGAATTACGTTCAAAATTCTTTATATGCATAGAGTGTTTCTTAGCTTGAAGCTTCTGGCTCGTGGTAGAGTTGATACAACTCATGGTTGTATCTTATTCGCCATTCCGTTCCTTCCTTCACAGGTTCCAAAATTCTTCGGAGGACCTTTCTTTCAAATGCGTTAACTGCTTTTTCGGAAGTTCGTGTTAATGTCCATGTCTCGCTGCCATAACAGAGCACAGGTCGTATAACAGTTTTATAAATCCGCAGCTTATTGTTCCTGTGCACTTTCTTGGATTTCATTATTGGAAGTACCGAATAATAAGTCTTATTTGCAAGTATTATCCGTCGTTTGATTTCGTATGTTTCATTACCGTCCTTTGCTAGATTAGCCCCAAGATATATGAAGTTGTCCACACTCTCCATTATAATCCGCAATTGTTATGTTTTGTCTGATTGGCGTTCTCCTTCTTGTTTGCGTTATTACTTTTGTTTTGCTTTCATTAATGCGCAACCCGACTTCTTTTGCGGCGGAGTCAAGATTGACAAATACCCTCTTAGCACCAGGGAAGGATCTTGCTAGAATGTTAATGTCGTCAGCGTATGCTACTAGTTGGGTGGACTTGAATAGTAGTGTCCCGTTGGTGTCGACTGGGATTTTTCGGACGACATACTCTAGTGCCAAGTTGAAAAGCATGGGGGCTAGACCATCTCCTTGCTTTAAACCACATTCCGTTCGAAAGCTGGTTGTGGAATCGCTTTGTATTCTCACTTGAGATTCAGTGTTCGTCATTGTGAGTCTTGTTAGTCGGACTAGTTGTGGAGGAATTCCAAAGTCAAGCATGATTTGGTACAGTACGCTCCTGTCGATACTGTCGTATGCTTGTTTAAAGTCTACGAAGATTGGGTGCACGTCTGTGTTATATTCCCAGCATTTCTGAAGCACCTGTTTCACTGAGAATATCTGGTCTGTTGTAGATCGTCCGGTTCTGAATCCGCCTTGGTATTCGCCAATTATTTCATTAGTATAGGGCTTAAGACGACGTTCAATTATTTTTGTCAGTATTTTGTAGGACGCACACAACAATGATATTCCTCTGTAATTCTCACAGCAGAGTTTGTCTCCTTTCTTGTGAATTGGACATATAATACTTTTTCGCCAATCGTCGGGTATGATTTCCTCTGTCCAAATTTTGCATATCATGTTGTGCAGTATTTCAGCGAAACAATTTCCACCATTTTTCAGAAGTTCAACTGGTATTTCGTCAATTCCCGGCGCTTTGTTTAGTTTTTGGTCACATAGGGCTGCTTTGATTTCAGCAAGCGTGGGTAGTGTCGATGATGGTTCATCTTCGTCAGTTGAGGCTTCAATTGAAATGTAGTCTGTTGTGATCGGTGCTAATTGGGTGGGATTCAAAACATGTTCAAAGTATGAAGCCCATCTCCTTTTGATTTCTTCTGTGTCGCTGATGATATTGCCCTCTGCGTCTTTGCAGAGACTGATTTTTGGCTTATATTTTAAGTCTTTTACTATTGCGTATGCGTCCCGCGTTTTGTTTTTATACTCTAGATGAAATCTGAGAGTATATTGTGTTTGCCTTACCTTTGTAACGCTAAGAAATAATGCTCGCACAGAACCGCCAAGGGTACAGAAATATCTGTTGTCGCTCAAAAACCTCGATTCCGAGTGACCTTCTGTCCGTCTGTCTGTCTGTGCGTCTGTCTACAGCATAACTCTCGAAAGCTTTAAGCTATATTGCTAAAAATTTTTGTATGTTATTTTTAGCAAAAAAGTAACTTTAAGTTCGTGAATGGGCTACATCCCCCCACTCCTTCAACCCCCTCCCATACAAATTTCATGAAATTTCGAAATATTAAGAAATTGATTTTGCTTTGAAACTATTTAAGCTATCGACTTGAAATTTAGGTCAAAGTATTATGATATATATGTCATTAATATCACGGAATGTTGACCCGATCCCCTTACTCCTTCTACCTCCTCCCATGCAAATGGTAAATTTTGAAAAATACATATTTTCGATTTTCATTGAAACTAGTAAAGCTGAAAAGACAAAATTTTGTCAGAATTAATTTTACTATAATTGCAATTTATTTTAAAAATAATTATCAACTTCACTTTACTCCTTCTACCCCCTCCCATACAAATTTCACGAAATTTTGAAATTTAAATTAAATTATTTTTCTTCGAAACTGTTAAGGCTATCAACTTGATATTTTGTCTAAAGTATACAAATAGAAATATTAATAATGAAAAAAAAAGTTGTTTTGATCCGTACACTCCTTCTACCCCCTCCCATACAAATGGATAATTTTTGTTAAATGTATTTTATCGATTTTCATTCAAACAAGAAAAGGTACAAACTTCAAATTTTGCCAAAATTTGTTTCTTAATAATTGAAAGAAGTGTTAGAAAAAATTATGAGCTCCGCTTCACTCCTTCTACCACCTCCCATACAAATATCTGTGTTACAAATTCAAGAAAAGCATTTCTCCTTCAAGTATATGAGAGCTATCGACTTTGAAATTGAATCAAAGCATGGTGATAAGGATGATGATAAGCAGTTTCAAAATCATCTTAAACGCTCCACTTCCTCTGCCACCTCCCATACAAATGCCCCAATTTCAGGAAATCTATGACCAATTTCTTTAAAAATAATGAAAACTAAAAACTTTAAATTCAGCAAAAAACATAACAGGGCTACGATTGCGCGTAAAGCGCAATCTTACGGTACTCTAGATGAAATAGAATTTTTTGTGATCCCAAGAAATTTTGTATGAGGAGTGTTAGAAGGGGTGATAGCATTGAACTATTTTTTCCCCATCATGCTAAAGTAGCTGTAAAAATGTTTTATACAAAATCCTTACACCAAAAATTGAATAGGAGCTGAGAAAATTAGTGTGTTAGATTTAGTGAAAATGTGCAGTTTGTATGGGAGGTGGTAGAAAGAGTGGGGGGATTTTAGTGATTTTTTCAGAAATAACTAAGAATATCATAAAATTGACATTTTTTAAATTTGAGACTGGTAGCATTCATACTTTTCAAGAAAATAGATTTTTTGTGAAGTTGTGAAACTGCGTCATACTGTATGGGAGGGGGTAGAAGCAGTAAAGCTAATCAAACATTTTTTTTCTGATCTTAGTAATAATGCTAAATAAGTATTTATTACGAAATATGAGCTCGATAAATGTTATATATTCTGAGAAAATCGGCTTAGAGCATTTCATGGAAAAGTGCATTTTGTATGGGAGGGGTTGGAAGGAGAGGGAGGACGCAAATAATTTGTACACAGTATATTTAAATTATTATAAAAGTAATATATCCCGAAATTCAGACTAATAACTTTTATACTTTTCGAGCAAATCTATTTATAGTCGAATTGCGAAATTGTGTCATTTTGTATGGGAGGGGGTAGAAGGGGTGAAGCTAGTCGTCTAATTTTTTTTAGCCTTACTAACAATTTTAAATAAATATTTAGTGCACAATTTCAGCTCGCTAAATTTTATACGCACTGAGTAAATTGGCTTAGAGTAATTCATGATAAGTACAGTTTGTATGGGAGGTGGTAGAAGGAGGGGGCGGACACGCATAATTTTTATACAGTAGATTGATATTATCATAAAACTAATATATTCCAAATTTCAGGCCGATAGCTTTCATAGTTTTTGAGCAGATCCGTTTATTGTCAAATTGCGCATTTGTGTCATTTTGTATGGGAGGGGGTAGAAGAGGTGGAGCGATTTGGCCCATTGACGAACTTGACCTTACTTTTTTGTCAAAAACGACGTGTTCGAAATTTGAGCTTTCTAGCTCAACGCGTTCTCAAGCTAGAGAGCGAACGGACGGACGGACGGACGGACGGACGGACGGACATCCGGTTTTGAGATTTTTGAGTGATAATATTAATTTCTGTATTCATCATTTTTTTCTCCGAGCCTTATTTCTTGGCGTTACAAACTTATAATACTCTCAGATTTCATCTAGAGTATAAGCATTTTGCATGCCATATTCGGTGTCATATACGAAAAATACAAACCTCCCCCTCTACTTCTACCACCTCCCATGCAAAAGTCTCTATTCACTATTCGAAAGAATTTGAGATGACCTATTTTCCGGTATATTAAAGTCATTTCTATCTCATCTAGAGTATCATATGATTCTGTTATGTTTTCTCATGTCGTCGTTCATTTTTTGTATTTTGTCATTATGGTACTTCCTTTATTTTCATCTGCAGGTCTTTTTCGCATAGCGCCTAAGCTCGTCATATCTTTCTTTTTTGGCTCGTGTTGGTCGTAAAAATTTTGTAAGCCTCGTTCTATCTACCGCGTCGCGACATTCTTGGTCGAACCAATCATTATTTTTTCGCCGCGCTTGATATCCTAATACCCCTTCTGCGGAGGATTTGATGCTGTCTCGTATTTTCATCCACGCATTCTCCACTGGCATATTTTGGATATTTTCGTATATGGGTATCAGGTGTTTATTACATGCTAACCCTGCGCCACCGTTTCGTCGTTAAGCTTGTCGACATTGAATTTGCGAGCTCTGCTCGTTTTCGAATACCCACGACAAGCTATTCAGCATCGATACTTAGCTCTGACTAGATAGTAATCTGAGTCACAATTCGCACCGTGGAGAGTTCGTACATCAAGTATGCTGGAAGCAGTCCTTTTCTCAATTAGAACGTGGTCTGTTTGGTTGAAGGTGTGACCATCTGGTGAAGCCCACGTTCGTTTGTGAATATCGCGATGTGGGAAGCACGTAGAGCTTACTATGATATTTTTGCTGCTTGCGAAATCAATAAGACGTTGGCCATTGTCGTTGGTTATGTCATGGAGACTGTGCCCTCCTGTTGTTCCTCTATGTGCCTCCTCTTTTCCGACTTTTGCATTAAAATCTCCTAAGACAATTTTTAGGTCATTCGAGGGCAGTGAGTGGTGGCATAAAATTCGTCTTTAGTTATATCGTCCTTGTCTTCTGTTGGTGCGTGAACGTTGATCAACCAAGTGTTAAAAAATTTAGTCTGTATTCGGATTGCACACAATCTTTCACTTACTGGTCTGAAGCTCGTGACCTGCTGTTTAAATTTTTTGTCAACGACAAAAGCGACTCCAAACTCTCTGCTTCCCGACAATTTTCCACTTGGATAGATTGTGTGTGATCTCATGTCCATGATTTCGCTACCGAGCCATTTCGTTTCTTGGATGGCAGTTATGTTGATGTTGTGTTTTGCCACTTCTTCGAGAAACTCTTTCAGAGCTCCTGTCCTAAATAAGGATCGAACATTCCAAGATCCAATAGAGTAGTCCATTTTCCGTTTGCGGGGTCGTTGCCGTTGAGTCCATCCTTTCCGAGGCTGTTCTTCATATTTCTGGACAGTGTTCTTTTTCCGGTGATACGTTGTCGGCGCCTCGCCCAACCCCCGACCTGGAGGACCGGTCCTACTTATTTATTGCATCCTAGTAGAAAAATAGTGGGAGTTTTGAGCTAAATACGACAGGCTAGAGTTCTCACAGCTATGCTGCAAGTCCAACTATGTCATACTTTTTGCCTACTTCCTGAGACGCACTGGTGTTACTGGCCATTCAGGTTAACTCCATGTTCCCTCCTCCTTTCTCAAACCGGGCTTGGGACCGTCTATGGCGGAGTTCTATGAAATTCGGTGTATGTTATATTCATGAAGCCATGCATTTGCGTGGGATGGATAGAGGAGTTGAGGATATCGTGAAATTTTTGATGCAGTTTTAATTCGTTCCTCTTGAAAGGCATTCGAACAAAATTAGCTTTAATTTGTTGGTTACTAGTTGTTCAGAAGCTGAACAGCAGTAATAAATAAAATAACTCCAATACATGACTAAGGATTCTTTTCCTTCATTTGGGAACTTCCTTGTAAAATGTTATTGCCCATTTGCTATTCAGTTTCACTTTTGAAATTTGGCAGATGAGTGAGTGGCTCTTTTTCATTAGAAAAGTGCTATGTGTCACCGTGTCCCCACTCTAATAACGATGAAGACGACCATAACTACTAATTAGTTAATTACTAATTAGTGCGTCTATGTGTTAATGGTGTAACTTTATGGCTTTCGATACCAAAACAAAATCGCATAAGTTATAAAAGAGATTACCGCCCCATAAAGACGAAATTAGAACACGCGCACGCTTAACGCTACATGTGTAGATGAAACAGCTAAAAATAATCACAAATTTGCGATATCAGTGTCAGGCCTCGTTCTATCGGACACCACATAATTGAAAGCATCTACCAACTAGCCGACCGCCGGGTTATGTGAATTGTGTACCGGCAGGTAATCTTGACACATGAAGTACTCACGCGCTGAGAAACATTTTTTTCCCACATGTATGTATGTATTTATTTTTGACACCCAAAATACTGGAGAATAAAAATACAGCTAGCTTTGCATGAGGCATGGACTCTAAATTAGCCAGCGAAAATAACGCGTGTGCACGAAAAAAATAAGCTTTATAAAATTCCAGTTCACCTTAGCACACAAAAAAAAAATTAAAAACAGCGTTCGCACATGCCACTTATGACTTGTAACGTGAATCAGTCGAGCTTTGGGTTAGAAAAATAAATGAGAGATTTCTTCTTCAACTCATACGAGCACATGCATAAGTACATTCCGCGTGTGCATGACCAAATTGTAGATCTGAAGTGCCTCAAATTAGTCTTTGAACGGGCGAAATGTTCAATTAAGGGGTTACATCATAGTGCTAAAATCTTCGGTAACTTATTTCAGGCTAATTTATTTATACATACACTCGGCAGAAAAAGTTTACGTACATACCCAACATATACGACATATCTATAAAAAACATCGTTTGTAACATTTTATTCCGAAATATTTTTTTTCCTATTTTTCATTACTTCATTATGAACATAAAACAAAACAAAAATGAGAATTACTGTACTCTAAAACAACGGTAAAATTCGGAAACGAAAAATAGTCTGAAATTCCAGGAATAAAAAGTCTGCGTTCAAAGCGTATAAAGGGAAGTCAAAGTCTCTGAGTTAAATCATTAATAACAATAAAGTTTGTGTAGGAAAGTTGATAAACGTGTTTTTATCTAAGGTTTGCGTTAAAAATAATTGCTAAAAAACGTGAAGAGATGTCTAATAAAGGAAAGGAAATTGAATTTGGGGAAAGGAAAATTATCGTGGATTTGTGGAAAAAAGGTACGTCATATCGTGAAATAGTCAGCAGAAGTCATTCATCTGTCCAACGAGTCGTAAACAACTTCAAAAACACAGGAGTTTTGGTTTCAAAACCCAAATCTGGCCGTCCTCCAAAGTTGAGCCCTCAGCAAACTTGGAGTTTGCTCCGAACGATGAAGGCTAATCCTAGATTAACTGCAGCTGATATGGCAAAGGACATCAAAGCAAAGTACCGCAAGTCTATTTCTGATGATGGTGTTCGTAAAATTCTTAGGAAATATGGGTATCACGGACGCGTTGCCCGTAGAAAGCCATTTATAACAACAGTAAACAGACTCAAGCGGCTGGCGTTTGCTAAGGAACACATAAATAAGCCAAAAGAATTTTGGAAACAAGTTATTTTCTCGGATGAAAGTAAATTTTGTATTTTTGGAATCAAAGGTCGGAAGATTGTATGGAGAAAAACTGGCGCGGCCTTCGACGCAAAAAATCTCTGTCCAACAATAAAGCACGGTGGTCGCGGTGTTATGATATGGGGGTGTATGGCTAGTGAAGGAGTTGGAAAAATGGACTTTATTGAAAGTATTATGAATAAAATAGACTACCTTAATATTCTCAAGCGCAATTTGAAGAAACGTGCAGAACATTTGGGCTTAAGCGACAACTTTTACTTCCAACAAGACAACGACCCTAAGCACACTGCGGAGGTAGTAAGACTCTGGTTGCTGTATAATGCCCAAAATCAGATTCGTACACCGCCCCAATCTCCTGACCTTAATCCAATAAAGCATTTGTGGTATCACTTGGAACAAAGGATTCAAGCGTGCAAAAACGGTTGTGGGAAGTAATAAAGAGACGAGGATATCCCACAAGCTATTAACGAGGAAAAACAATTGTTTTATTTTGAAAAGAAATATTTGTACGCAGACGTTTTATTGTTGCAATTCAGGATTTGTTTTCGTTTTTTAATTTTAATATTTTTATGGAGTATAATAATCATCATTTTCGTTTTGTTTTATGTTTGTAATAAAGCCATGAAAAAAAAGAAAAAAAATTATTATGAAATAAATTACTTAAAACGATGTTTTTTATAGATATGTTGGATGTGTTGAGTGTGTACGCAGACTTTTTCTGCCAAGTGTATAAATATAATTGAAGTATCTGTCTTTTATTATAATACAAATGACTATAAGTTAGTGTTTTGCTTTATTTAGACAGTAACTAAGCATAAAAACACGTTTTCGAGATTTTCTCTGTGTTTTTGTGTGTCGATTAAACTAATTCTAATAAAACTTTCACATTGTGCATTTTTTTTTTAATGAATGTCCAAAAATTTTTATGATTCTAGTTTAAAATTTGAATGAACAATTTTAAATTTTTGGTTTTTTTTTACAATTTACATGAAACACCTTGTGAAGGTCAGGGCCCCACTCCGGTGCGTAATAGTTCTTGGTGAAATTATTATTTTTTCTTTATGTATATCAAATGGATGTCTGCACGTGTAAAATTTGATCTTCGTATTTTTTACCAGAGCCCTAAAAAAATTACTCAAAGTTTTCGACATTTTGGATCAGCACCTCCCTCCACATACACCTCCTTACTTGAAAATTTTACTAAAATTATAGATCACATAGCTCTACAATCTGACAATCAACTTAATATCTATGTGGAATTTTGAGACATGGTTCGAAATTTTGAAAAGAACGCCAATTTTGGAATAATCCCTATTTTCGCCGACTACTATTATACGAAAGGTAGTGTAGCTCAATATATGTGTTTCAATTACATCGCTTAAAAGATACTCGAGATATTCATTTTTAAGTGTTTTTCTTTGCTCCCGCTTATCCTCCCCGTTTACAAGTATTGATATCCTTTAAAGTCAATAATATTGGAGCTCTATATCACTTAACGGTCCTAAAATATGATATATCATCATCATCATCATCATCTACAGCTTGTTCAACCATATATACATGTGTATTATGGTGTAGCCTTCCTTACATATCGATTCCTCATTGCTTTCCAGTCTTCTCTATTTTGAGCTATCCTTGTCCAGATGACGCCTGCTAGTTTTCTGATGTCATGATCCCATCGTAATTTCGGGCGTCTTCTTGGTCGTTTTATCCCTCTTGGGTACCATTGTGTTATCTTAGCAGTCCATCTGTTGTCAGTTAACCTTGCTATGTGTCCGGCCCATTGCCATTTTAAGGATCTAATTCTATGGATTACATCTGTCACTTTTGTTCTTTCTCTTATCCAAGTCAGTCTCTTACGATCTCTTCTAGTGATGCCTAGCATGCATCTTTCCATAGCTCTTTGCGCCACCTGTAGTTTCCGTGTGACTCCTGTTGTTAACGTCCATGTCTCACAGCCGTATGTCATGACGGGTAGGATACACTGATCAAACGTTTTTTTTCTTTTTCACGTGAAGTTTCATTCTGGATTTGAATATGATGGAGTTTCTCCCGAATGCGCTCCACGCTAGTTTGATTCGCCTATTAATTTCAGGTATTAAATCTCCTGATTGATGTATTAGCTGGCCAAGGTAGACATATTCCTCTACTATTTCTAGCCTGGTGTTATTCAATGTTATTACAACTTGACTTCCTAGATGTTCATTGGGCATAATCTTAGTTTTACTCAGGTTCATTCTTAGACCCACTTTTTCGCTGGCTTCGCTAAGTTCATTTAATAGTAGTTGCAATTCTTCTTGGCTCCGAGCAATTATGACTATATCGTCGGCAAATCTCAAGTGACTAATGCGTTCCCCGTCAACTTGCAGACCCTTCTCTTCCCAATGTAGTTCTCGAAAGATGTTTTCCAGGGTGGCGTTGAATAGCCTTGGAGAAATTGTATCCCCCTGTCTAAAACCTCCTTGTGTGGGGAATTCTGGAGTGTCATCAAACACTTTGACATTTGCCTTGGCGTTCCTGTAGATGTTTGAGAGCGTTTCAACGTATGTTTTCTCTTTACCTTGATTGGATAGTGCTCTTATTATCGCCTCAGGGTATATTGAGTCAAAGGCTTTTTCAAAGTCTATGAATGCCAGCGCTAGGGGCAGTTCGTATTCTTTAGCCCTGCTCATGGTCTCTCTCAAGGTGTGAATGTGATCAATTGTACTGTATCCACTTCTAAAACCAGCCTGTTCTCGTGGCTGTTCAACATCCAGAGCTGCTTGTATTCGGTTGTTGATTACTTTGGTGAATACCTTGTAGAAGATAGGTAGCAGACTTATTGGTCTGTAATTTTTGATGTCTTCCTTATCACCCTTTTTTTTTGTGGATCAGTATTATGTTTGCGCTGTTCCAACTTTCAGGAATGTGTCTGGTTTTGAGGCAGTTGGTGTATACCTCGGCCAGTATTTTCAAGATTCCTCTGCCAGCGTACTTCAACAGTTCAGCGGTGATGCCATCACTGCCTGACGCTTTGCCTGTTTTCATTGATTTGACCGCAAATTCCACTTCATCTATAAGAACTTCAGGGGTGGGATCGTCTTCTGTCCCAGTTGTTGTTGTTGTATTGTTGGGAGCCTCTTCTGGGGACTTGTATAGGTCGCTGTAGAAGTTAGTTATCATTTCTACTATTTTTAGCCTATCTGTCACCCTGATGTTCCCTTGTCTAGGTGCTATCACCTGTTTTTTGCCAATTATAAGCGCTTGCTTTGCTTTTCTTAGGCTGTTGTTGTTCTCGATGGCCTTCTCTACTAATCTTTCGTTTTACTTGGCGATGTCCTCTGTTATCTTCTCCTTTCTAATTGTTTTACACACTTCTGTGTACTCTATTTTTTGGATGTTTGAAGATGATTTCATTTCGCGTCTTTTCTTTAGTAGTGCCTTTGTTTCGGTTGATAGCTTGTGATGTCTGGTTTCTGTCCGTGGTCCGCCTACTTCCTTGGCGCATTTCGAGATGGCATTTGCGAGGTGTGAAGCGTCCCTGTCTCTTCATCTTCTAGCATTGACTGGTATCGATCAATGTCATTTTTGATGTTGTCATTGTTGAAGCCTGGTTTTGTTGGCTTCCTAACTAATTTTGCCCTTTCAGATCTTAGGTCTAGGGTTATTTTTGCTCTTACTAGACGATGGTCGCTACCTGTCTTGAATTTGTTAAGCGTGGAGACGTCTTTGATTGTCCTTTTTTTATTCGTTAGGATCATGTCAATTTCGTTCCTTGTCGCCCCATTTGGGGCTTGCCATGTCCATTTCCTGCTTGGTTGTTTCTCAAAGAACGAGTTCGCTATGTAGAGGTTGTACTGGTGGGCAAATTGGACCAATCTCTCTCCTCTTTCGTTCCTTTGGCCCAGTCCGAATTTCCCTACCAATATTTCTTGTTCTTCGTTCTTTCCTACTATAGCGTTGAAGTCTCCGATAAGGAATTTTAAATGACTGTTATTGCTGTCCCAGGCTTGAGTTATTTCGTTATAGAAGTCCTCGATTTCGTCGTCCGAATGACTAGATGTTGGTGCATAGACTTGTATTATTTGCATCGTGTATGTCTGTGACAGCCTGAGAGTCAAGCTGGCCACTCGATGGTGTGGGTGGTGTGGGTGGTGTGTATTAGGAATGGGAGTGGATTGTGGTGGGGGGGGGGGTCCGTCAGAATTACCATCTTCCAACGGACAATCTACCCTAGCTGGATTGACGAGCTTTTTTATTGAAGAAAATAGCCGTACTTGGGATTTGAACCCGGTATCTCTTAAGTGAGAGTCCAGCGTTCTACCCATTGAGCCAGCTAGGATATTATATATGATATATATATATATGATATTTTTTGCGTTTAGTAATTCCGAAGATATAATCAATTTAAAAAAAAAATCGGTCGACAATTTGTTTTTAGCTTTTCGGACCCCACTGGATACAATTATTAAATTATTTCTTGCTATAAACCAATATATCCGAATGTCGAGTTTCAGCTTCCTATTTGCGTTCGTAGTTGAGTGCAGCTGTGTAGTATTTGACTATAGACCTATCCCCGTCTCCTTCTTTCACCTGACACTCTCCAAGTTATTGGAACTCAGTTACCCAATCTATAATTCTCCCACAACCAAACTTCCTATCTTTAACGGTTGCGGAGATCTTTTTTGAAGATAAGTGCGCTGAAATTATAAGTCAACCGGGATTTGAACTTCCGACCTTCGCATTATAGACCAACACGCTATTCACTAGTTACCCTAGTCACACGGTTGCGGAGATATGAGTCCATATGTACGGCGGACGGCATACGAAAGTGCCGATCACAATCTACATACTTTAAAGAAAATGCGTTTTTTTATAAACGCACTACAGTCCAAACCAATGATCCAGAATAAGCAAACTAAATACCATTGGAAATGTATTTTCATCAAGGTGTGTCTTTGTTAGGTTCCAGGTTTCTATCTGTTCAGGTTCCGGATTTCAGCTGAAATACGGCAATATTGTGAAAAAAAGGTGATAAAGAAATTATAAAATCATCCCGTACTCCAGTCAGATCACGACAACCAAAAAGCATACAAGAACTTAAAGACAGAAACATGAAGCACAAACGCCATTCAGCGGTACCGTCTACCAACATTTCATTCCAGAGCACTATATCCATACATTCGACAAGCACACAGGAGTTTGAACAAGAGCAGAAAAAAACGCAATATTTTTTCATGTATACTGTACATACTCGAATATTTTTATACTTTAGATGAAATCTGAGAGTATATTGTGTTTGTTTTACCGTTTGTATCGCTAAGAAATAATGCTTTGTCGCCAAGGGTACAGAAATATTGATTGTCGCTCAAAAACCTCGATTCCGAGTGACCGTCTGTCCGTCTGTCGATAACATAACTCTCAAACGCTTTGAGCTATTATGCTGAAATTTGTTGTGTGTAATTTTTAGCAAAAAAGTAACTTTAAGTTCGTGAACATGCCGTATCCCAACACTCCTTCTACCCACTCCCATACAAATTTCATGAAAGTTCGAAATTCAAATAAATTGATTTTTCTCCGAAACTATTTCAGCTTTCGACTTCAAAATTAGGTCATAGTATAATAATATGCAGATTATTAATTGTAAAAAGTATTGATTCGATCCCCCTACTCCTTCTACCCCCTCCCATATAAATGTACAATTTTCAAAAATGCATTTATTCGATTCTTATTGCTACTAGCAAAGCTTAAAAGACGATTTATTGCCAGAATTAAGTCTACCCCAATTTTGAAAAAATATCATCTTCACCCTACCCCTTCTACCGCCTTCCATACAAATTCCACGAAATTCAGAAATTTGAATTAAATAATTTTTCTTCAAAGCAATCATCTTCAAATTTTGAAAAAACATACCACTGCATTTGTTCAATTTCCTCGAAAATAATGAAAGCCACAAACTTTAAATTCAGCATGAAACATTTTGCCTACCACGTTCGGTGTCATACACAAAAATGAAAAACCTCCCCGCATCTACCATCTTCCATACAAAAGTTTTCACTCGCTCTTTGAAGAATTTCAGATGACATATTTTCCGGTACGATAATATCTTTCCCATTTCATACAGAGTATCGCGTGATTGGGCTTTATGCCCAATCATAATACTGTTATGTTTATACTCTAGATGAAATCTGAGAGTATTATAAGTTTGCCACACAGTTCTTAACGCCAAGAAATAAGGCTCGGAGAAAAAAATGAATGATACAGAAGTTAAAAAAACCAATCAAAAATCTCAAAACCGGATGTTCGTCCGTCCATGTCCTCAATAGCTCGAGAACGCGTTGATCTACAAAGTTCAAATGTTAAACACGACGTTCTTGACAAAAAAGTAAGGGCAAGTTCGCGAACGGACCAAAACGCTCTACTCCTTCCACCCCGTCCCATAAAAATTACTCAAATTTGGATTTGAGAATAAACGAATTTTCTCGAAAAGTATAAAACCTATTTATCTGAAATTTAAAATATATTATTTTTATAACGATTTCAATCTACGGCATAAAAATTACTCGAATACCCTAATTTTTTCTACCACCTTCCATACAACTTTACAAGAAATTAATTTTCTTAAAAAGTATTAATGCTACTAATCTGTGGCTATTTCTGAAAAAGTCATTAAGAACTCGACACCCCTTCTACCACCTCACATATAAACTGCACAATTTCACTAAATCCATTACACTAATTTTCTCACTACCAATTAGATTTTTGAAACTTAAAATTTATATAAAACTTTTTGATAGCAACTCCAGTATGATGTGAAAAAATTGGTTCCATGCCGTCACCCCTTCTAATACTCTCCATACAAAATTTCTTAAAATCAAAAAAAAAAAAAAAAATCACTTTCATCTAGAGTATCAATCATAATCCTGTTATGTTTTTTTCTCAAGTTAATCACAATACTTCATTATTAGAAAATAAAGTACAATAAGCCACTAAATTGAAAAAAAAAAAAAATTTGAGATCACAAATTCATCTGCAAACAATTCTTTTTTTTGTCCCTGCTTCTACTAAAAGCCACAATCACAAAATTTGACTATTATTTTGGACTTCGTACTTGTTATTTTGTTTTTCATCGCTTTATAGTTAAGTTTTATTAATTTTTATGTATTATAATATTTACCCTTCAAGATAGAAAGTTCATTTTTTTTAGATAGTTGTGGATTTCTGGCGGACACCCATTTTTGGGGTGTAAGGTTCAAGGGGGAGACGGGGGAACGCTAAAACCGAAAACTAAGAAACTAAGACCATTAAGGTGGCAAATAGATCCACCAGAATCAGCTTAGAAAGAGGCTAATTATTGTAAGGGGGAGGGTCAGGGGGGGTGCCTAGAAAAACACTTAAAAATGAATATCTCGACTGTCTCTTAAGCTGTGTAATTGAAACTTGGAACGTATATTAAAATATACTAGCGAAATAAGAGAAAAATATAACATTTGGAAATAATAGTAGTTAGGGAAAATGGGGAGCATATCAAAAATGGTGCACTTTCCAAAATTTCAAACCGCTATATCTCAAAACTGAGTGCAGATTTTAAATTGAAATTTTGTCAAATTATAGAGCTACATAGTCTTTAATTATTTCCACTTAGTCTTCATTAACCACTCTAACTTGCATATTTATTTTCCATGCATCTTGAACTTGTCCCAAAAATAATAAAGTTGCGTCCGACTTGTTGACAGTCTATTTATTATTAACGCTATATATTTTTATTATTTGTGGGTGTTTGGGCAAGGATGTACTAATATGTATTAATATGTACAAAATAAATAAAAAATTTTTCTTAATGTTTTTTTTTACAATTTAAGGAGGCAAATTCCCCTAAATCACCTTGCTAGAAATTTTCATGTTTTAGATATTTTTACCTCTGTAGTCTGTAGAAATTTAAAGGCTAAGATTATCCTTTTGATCCTTCTAAATTATGGAAAATTGATAAAAATAGATGGGAGGTCTGCTCCGAAAACGGTGGGTGATGAGGAAAAACGGAGGTCATATTCGGATTCAGGAGGTCATTTTACATGAGAATCAGCGGGAAGGGTGTCAGGGCTCGAAAAACAATTTTTTTTTTGTCGTACAGTGTTATTACATTGTGACAAAAAGTATCGAGAACTTGTAATTAAGATTACTCTGGGAAATGATATTTAAAAAAAATTTTTTTTGATAAACAGATAGGACTGTCCTTAATTATTATTCCAAAAATAAGCGCGGTCTGTTAATCAGTTTGTTTACAGCAGCTGGTTGAATCGTCCACGGCGATTTTTACAAAGGGTAAAAATATGGAACAAAGAGTTTGTCTCAAATTTTGTGTTTCCAATTAAATTTCGTGTTCAGAATCGTTGCGAATGCTGAAAAAGGCTTATGGTGTGGTACAATGCGTCATTCTGGACGATCTCCGACCTCTTCAACTGACGAAAGCATTCAAAAAGTGAAGGAAATGGTACTCGTATCCATCCATTTCATTCAAAGGAAGCGTAACTTGACCCAAGAACTCATCGATTCCCAAATTATTTCGATGAAGACAGATTAGAACTAGCTCTGCCCGATTACCCTGATCCGGTATTATTAATTCACATTCTTCGTGCCAATCAACATCCCGAAGCGATTTATTTTTGACCAATGTTTAATAGTTTTCTTTCCGAGTCCAATAGTGTCGAAACAATTGTCTGTGCCATTTCCTTTTTTCTTTCGTCAAAAGCCCTTTTGCTTTTTGAACTGTCACCTGGATATGCGTCGGACTTCATATTCTTTTGCCTGAGGTCTGGCGATCCCTCGAACGATTTTTACACCTTGAATTCAAGCGCACAATACCAATGGGAATTCGTGGGAGTGGAAATAATTTGCACAAAACACCTTTTTACGAAATATTGGTAGCGGTAAACTACGGAAATTCAATTCGGTGGCGGGTGCTGAATTGGCAGACAGTATTCGGAGAAGGAAAATTTAGCTCTTTCGCAAGATATCCACATGGAAGGCTAAACGTTCGGCGTAAAAGGGACGGGAGGAGGGCGAGAGAGAGAGAGAGATGGTGTCTTAACCCCGTGGTTGAGAGGTCCACCCCGACTGCAAACTCGTTTTTCCCCCTTTTCAAATATGTTCTGGTCGTTGCCCGCTCACTACCTCACCAGGACCTCCCAACCCTGGTGGTCAGCCTCCTTTTCGGTACATAACTTTGAGTATGTCCATGAGGAGAAGTGACAAACCCCTCCCCACCGACAAGCTAGTACGTGCGTGTGCTAGATGTACCACCCGTCACTTCGTAGACACTTCATGGGACACTACCAAGGTGGCGTGTCAGCAGGATGCCGACGAGAGGATTTCTGGTGAAACCACTCGTCGCGACTGTTACAAAGTTTCAATCGCAGCTAGGGTGTAAGTTAGTGGGTAAGGTGTTGGTCTTGTAATACGAAGGACGTGAGTTCAAATCCCAGTCGACGCAATATATAATTCCACATTGCCTGCTTGAATATACAAAACTCTTCATACACCCTCAAAATTTCATAAATTTAGTAGAAAATGCAAATATTTATGAGAATTTTATATGCAACTTTACTGCAAATGTACTTTTATTAACATAAATTAAAAAAAAATTAATTTAATTAACTTATAATCATAAAAACACCAGAAAAAACGAGATTCAGTAGGGACAAAAGTGTTCATACATTATGTAATTGAACTGAAAATTCCACATTATTTAATATAATTTTATATTTCAATATTTTGTTGGGTCACCGTTGGCATCAATAACAGCCTGCAACCGTCGTGGCATTGAATCCACCGAATTTTTAGTGACTTCCGGAGTTATTTCTCCCCAGGCTTGTTGAAGCGCAGTTTTGGGTGATTCCTTGCTGCTGGTGTGAATTTTCGAGATTTTTCTTTTCATAAGTTCCCAAATATGTTCGATGGGGTTTAAGTCTGGCGACTGAGGAGGAGAATGCAGCTGCCTTGGTGCCTAATAAAGCAACCAGTTCTTTACAAAGTGTGCAGTTCTTTGGGATCGTTGTCCTGTTGGAATATCCAATGCCGGCCAAGACCCAAATTGTCCACGGAAGGTTGCAAATTTTCTTCTAACAGTCTTTTATAATAGTATTGGTCCATAATACCGTCTATAAAGACCAATCTGCCAACCCCACCAGCTGCAATTCCACCCCACACCATCACATTGCCACCGCCGTATTTTATTGTATTTTTATGTTGGTATCAAATTCTTCAGTTGCAATGCTGTTCCCTTTTTTCGCCAGATTCTTTCTTTGCCATCATTACCGAACAAGTTGAACTTGCTTTCATCAGTAAATAAGACAGTTTTCTAGAACTCTAAATCCTTTCCTATATATCGCTTTGCAAATTCAAGTCGAAGCTGCCTATTCTTTTCAGATATTAGCGGTTTTTTACGAGGAACTCTACTTGCATATCCATCGGAACGTAAGATTCTTTGGATGGTTTTAGGGTGAACACACTTATTCGAAGTATTAGCGACATGTTAGTTTTATTTTGTTCACGGACAAAATGTCAAAACTTTCGATTTTGATTCTAAACCGGGCTCAAAATAAAATACTTAGGTTTCAGTTTTAAATGGATTTATTACGATACTCTTATCCTAACTGATCAAGTAAGTCTGAGCTGACGAACGTTATTCGTTTGCTGTTATATACTTGTTTTATTATCTTAAAAATAACTTCCTTATCTATATAATTTATACAAACATAAAATAGTTTCAAGAATTTAATCGAAAGTAAATAAAAATGTTCTTAAGCTATCTTATCTTATTTTGAAAATGCTGAAGGCGTGTATCAAACATGTGGTTAGGGCATGTTTGGTGAGATTTTTAATCTTAAATCTACATGGTTTATGTGTTGAATCTCGCGTGTGGAAAATATAATGTAACTTGTTCTGCCAGTTGCCGACCGGTGATCCTTGGGTTTTTGTCGACCTCTTTTAAGATCATGCTGATATCCCGCCTGGAAAGTTTCTTTGGTGGTCCATTTCTTGGCTTATTTTCCACTGATCCTGTGTTTTTATGCTTTTGAACAATGTATTGGACAGTGGCATGGGATAAATTAAAGATAACTCCAATTGCGCGGTATGATTTTCCATTTCTGTGCTCAGCAATAATTGAATTTTTTATTTCAACACTTACTTCCTTACGCTTGCTCATTTTTCACTCCCTTTGCTCACAGATTACTAAAACAAACTAATCATTAAATCGTATTCACGCATTTCATAGGAAATACAACGGTTCGTTGAAGAAAAACAACAGTCAAGCAATGCAATGAAGACCAGAGTACACTACCTGACCAATGTATGAACACTTTTGTCCCAACTGAATTTCGTTTTTCCTGGTGTTTTTACGGTTATAACTTATAACTTATAAGTTATATAATAGTTATATAACTTATAAGTTAATTAATGTAATTTTTTTTTAATTTATGTTAATAAAAATACATTTGCAGTAAAGTTGCATATAAAATTCTCATAAATATTTGCATTTTCTACTAAATTTATGAAATTTTGAGGGTGTATGGAGAGTTTTATCCCCAACTGTACCTTGGTCACCTCAATCTACGAAAATGAAAAATTTATAGAAAGAGGGTTGTGCGAAGGGCTAACAATAAGTAATAAAAAAATGTTAAGGAACCTGAATGTCAGGAGGTCAAGGTCCGATTTGCTCTGTAGCGCCATTGTAGAAGAAGAAGAAGTTTCAACCGCAATTTATCCGTATAAACTTAATAATAGGCAGATTATTATTATTATTAAGTTTATGTAGTTGCAAAAGTTTATGATTGCAAATTCCATTTCGGCAATTATGATTTTCCATCCAAACATTTTATTTCACTTGAACGTCGTACTATTTTATAAGGAATACAATTTTCCAAAAGTACAACTAAATTAGTTCCTCGTATCAGCAATAAACCCTAAACACGTGGGACCAATTTTTTCTTCTACTACATCAGTTATCGCCAATAGACGATAAAAAACCTCTAAAAAGTCACACAAGAGCCAGGTGAGTGACTGCTACCTGGCTTGACTACACCTTTTTTAGTATTCGAAGTAGCACTCACGTGTGCACGAGGATTTCATTACTGTTCAAATTTGAAAATTCTCAAGTCCCCACAACTTATGTGTTTTTGCGGATAGGGGCTCCACTCCGCGCCGACCCGATCCCAAAGAGGCACTGTGGAAAGATACACGAGCAGAATAATTAATTCAGCCGAATCAGGTTGGCCGCCGCCGCCGCGCCATAAAGGCAGACATCATATCAGTTCTACAGCACAGCACGAACAGAGAAAAGTTGGAAAACATGCGCTCCAGGTAAAAGAGCTCTGCAGGTAGTCGTAACGGTTTTCGACATTTCGTGCTTTCGTACGCGTGAGAATCGAGCAAAAAGCACGTCAGGTGGCGGAGACGATCGGTGTAGGTGCTTTCTTGCGCCATCTTGTTTAATTGGACGAATGTTGCACGTGCGGCCCAGCTCCATATTTAGGTTGAGGACTTCGTGTATGCCGAACAATTGGTTCCACAATACCACTTTATCAATTAACTTTGAGCTGAAGTTGTTTTTGTTGAAGACGGAAAGAATTGACGGCTATGGCTAACCGCTTAACCTCAAGCCATTAGAGTGGCCCACAAGTTTTCGAGCGTAAAATAGTGGAGAATTTTAAATTGGCGCCCATTTGTGTTTGGCTGAAAAATTCGAATGCAACTTATTGCCATGAGTTTTGTATATTTTGTAGAATTCATAGCTGATCCATCTTTTGAGGACATGCAGGCTTAGAGAGAAACTTAAAGCCGATTTGATTTTGTAATATGTATGTGGCAGCCGCAACAATATTTTTGATAGGCTGCGTGATAGGAAAACTTAAGATAATGCGTTCTGGGTTGGGAATGGTGTTCATTTCGTTCGCATTGCTAACAATTTTTTTTGCGAATTGATTTTTTCTTTAATTACTTTAACATTTTAATAATAAAGAATTGTGATCGACTTGGAAAAAAAAATTGTTACCCTGAAATTTTGTCTTTTCGTGTTTCATGGCTAAAATAGCTTAAAAATGCAAAAAAAAAATCTGTCTACGCTGTCCGCCGTACGCCGATTGTACGCTCAGCGCACATTAACTCTCAAACATTTCAAGATAGAAAGTTCATTTTTGGAGGGATTGTAGATAGTCGCGGATCTGAGGCGCACACAAATTTGGGGGATGTAAGGATTCAGGGGGAGCACTAAAACCGAAAATTAAGAATTCAATAATCGCAACCATGGTTCCAGCTAAGAAGCTCAAAATCGACTTACAGTCGCTCACAGCTTATATGATGCAGTCAAGAATTTTTGTGAGTTTCCTATAAAAAATAAACTGCCAACAAGTCGGGCGAAACTTTATTATTCTTGGGACAAGTTGCGTATGTGTGGAAAGTCAATATGCAGGTTAGAGTGGTTAGGGAAGACTAAGTAAGAGGGGGTTCTTGGGCAGGGCAATTGTTAATTTAACACTTTGCGGAAACGTTCAAAAGCTCCAGTACATACATATACATATATGATCAATAGTTCGTTCGTTTATTTATGCAAGTTTGAGTTTTTATGAGGGGAGGGGTGAGGGGTGATAGTAAGAGTGGGTGGATGTTAATAGTTTTTTAATTGATTGCTTGAATTACGTCCAATATTCTCTGTCTAGAATGTCAGTTTCATAGACGAAGTTGCATAGAATTTTCATAGGATTCGGTGTATTTTACATTCACGAAACCAAACATTTGTATGGGAAGGGGTAGAGGAGGTAGGGGATTCATAAAACGTGTGACGCAATTTTATTTCCTTTCTCGTGTAGTGTGCTCGTACAAAATTTCAAGTTCGTAGCTTTTAATTTGTTGGTTATTAGTCGATTCAATGAAATAGGCCGAAATGATACTTTTGTATGGGAGGGGGTAGAAGTGCAAGCGCGATTGCAAAACTTTTGAAATAATATCATTTAAATTATTTTTATAAGTTCTTGTGCAAAATTTGAAATTGATAGCTTTTAAGAGTTAGTTGATAACTGATTTCTTAAAAATGCTCGAAAAAATAATTTTGTATGGGAGGGGGTAGAAGAGGTAGGGGAATCGCAAAATTTGTGACGTAATTTTCTTTTCTTTTTCTTTTAAGGTGCTTGTACAAAATTTCAAGTTCGTAGCTTTTAATTTGTTGGTTAGCAGTTGTTTTATTGAAATTGGTCGAAATCATACTTTTGTATGGGAGTGGATAGAACGGCAAGTGTGATCTCAAAAATTTTGACGCAGTTCTATTTCATCTATTTTCAAAAGATTTTGTGCAAAATTTCAAATTGATAGCTTTTAGTAATTAGGTGATAATTAATTTCTTAAAAATGGTCGAAAAAATTATTTTGTATGGGAGGGAGTAGAAGCTCTCAAGGTATTCGACCAGTTAATATTTCATTCTTTTAGAGATTTTTTTTAAATGCATTTCGCAAATTTTCAAGTTTCTACCTTCAAATTTCGTTAAAAAATTTTCAGTTTATGTGGTTTTTCATTGCACATGAAACACCTTGCGCACGGTAGACCAGGGGGGTAGGTGCATAACAATTGTGGAATTTTTATTATTTTTTCTGTATGTAAAACAAATAGATGTATCCACATGAAAAATTTAAATTTTTTGTCTTTCACCAGAGCCCTTAAAAATTCACTCAAAATTTTCGACATTTTTGGTTACAACCTCCCTCCCCTTACACCTTTCGAATTTTTACCAAATTTAACAACTACTTAGTTCTACAATTTGACAAAATTTGAATTTTATATCTGCACTCAATTTTGAATTATAATGGTTAGAAATTTTGGAAAGTGCCTCATTTTTGAAATGCTCCCCATTTCCCCCCACTACTATTTTGTCCAAATGTTATATTTTTCTCGTATTTCTCTAGTATAGCTTAATGTAGCTTTTAAGAATCAATTACATAGTTTAATAAATAGCAGAGATATTGATTTTTAAGTGTTTTTCTTTGCACCCCCTTGACCCTCCCCCTTACAATAATTACCTTTTATCTAAACTGATTCTAGTGGACCTATACGCCACCTTAATGGTCTCAAAATATCAATTTTTCATGGTAAGTAATTTCGAAGATAAGTAGTGGGTATATGGCGTTTCTGGCTCACGGTAATGCAGTTCGATTTCTCCTTAGCGACACTAGCGCCACGAGCGGAGGTGGCTAATAGCAATACTAATTAGTGGGATGGGGTAATGCAGTTCGTTTTCTGGGGTGGCCGATAGCAATACTAATTAGTGGGGATCCAAACCGGTAGTTGGACTTCGAGAAGGCTTTCGCTGTTTCTTCAGAGATGGCAGTAGCAGTATCCCTAACTGACTTTTTTTTTGAAATGCCAAGATTGATAAGAGTTGTACGAATTATGATTCATATATGATGAAATTCATATTTACATTAACAGGAATGAACACGTGGGTTACATTTTTAGTTGGACTTTAATAATGCTTTCGTTGTTTATATTGTGAAATAGGTTGTGCTCAGCATTTTAGTTTTATGAATTTGGTTTCATATATGATGAAAATTGATAGATTGTGTGTATGGAGATTGTTATTGTTATTAATAACGTGATATTATTTTATGACGTCATCATCGATTAGGAGTAATTGTTTGAATTGTTTATGGGTTAGAGTATTCGTTTGATATATGTAGATAAGAGTTTTTTGTTATGATATGTTGTTTACATTTTTTGTGTATGGATTTTTTTTTTTGTTAACAATTATATTTTTAGTTGGACTTTAAGAATGCTTTCGTTGTTTATATTGTGAAATAGGTTGTGTATGGAATTTTTGGTTTACGAGTGAGATTGGTCTGAAAATTTCACCTCAATTCGCCAACATATATGATCATTTTTTTGATGAACGAGTTCAAGGTCTTAGATTTGTATGAAAATAACTTGTATTTGTGGTAGATGAAGCACTTGTATGGTTACATGGATATAACGCTGTTATGCAATAGGGGTAAGCTTTGTATGGGATGTTGGTTAGTGATGATGTACTGACGTTCCATGACGTCATCAATTAGGGTTGCCATAAGGTCATCGATTATAGTTTCATGACGTCATCATCAATTGGGGTTGCCATAATGTAAAAAAAAAAAAATAAAAAATAAAAAAAAAAAATAAAAAAAAATTTAAAAAAAATTTAAAAAAAAAAATTAAAAAAAAATTAAAAAAAAAATCAATAAAAAAATAAAAAAAAAAAAAAAAAAATCATAAATTTACAGATTCGCATGACAATGTTCCTATGCCTAATACTGATAAACCCGATTAATGGGCTATTTAACGTACACGAACTGACAGGATTTACAGAAATACAACTTAACAAAGTAGAAATAGTAACCAAAGCAAATATTATCATACACATAATTGACATAAAAGAAATTTTAGACGTAATAAACGAATTTTCAACCAATACAGCTAATTTTAACGGAGAACAGAAGAACTTACTTATTACAGAATTAAAACAATTGACAAACAAAATTAAAAATATTTTAGGAATTATATAGAAATAGATAGAAAAGTGCTTTATTGAATATAGTCCGATGTACAGCAAAATGGTTATTTGGAACGATGGACGAACAAAACAGACTAGACACATAAAATCACATGAAGACGACAGACGAAAATAATCATAGTCTCATTACCGTAATAAACCAACAAATAATTATAAACAACAATTTAATGAATCTTTCAGACAGCTTAAAAATTGAAAAATAAATATATAGAACCATATCAACTACAACAACAACAACTACAACACTATAAAATACAACCAAACAACCATACAAACACCTGATACCAACTTGTACCCATATGATACCAATTTACCTTATTAAATTTTACTATAAGTTAAGAAATAAAAAAGAGTCTTGTGTGTTGTTATACTTGTATACCAAATTCTGATTAATATGCATATTTCAAGAAAAAAACAAACTGAATGATGGTTTTAAGCATATTTATTATCAAGATATTTTTTTTTAAATAATAAACATAAGAAAATTACGATATGTATCGGTTATATTATATATAGAATAGCTATTTCTTTAACAATGAAACAGTTTTCAGATCCTCTAAATTTAATATTTATATTATTACTTCAGCTTTTCTCAATGCTTCAATGATGGCAACAATCTCGTTGATATGATAAATATCTCCCGCCTGTAGCGCTGATACAAGCAATTGTAACCGGTCCACCAATTCATTGGGGTCATCCCAAGAAATATACTGTTTTGGTTCGATTGATGTTTGTATTAAATCTCCTCCTCTATGAGTTAAAAGTTTGTTAATAATTTTTGTATATTTATAGCTACGGTTTCCATTTATTTGTCTTTTGCTGGGTTCGATTGATGTTTGTATTAAATCTCCTCCTCTATGAGTTAAAAGTTTGTTAATAATTTTTGTATATTTATAGCTACGGTTTCCATTTATTTGTCCTTCGCTGGTATAGTGACGTCTATAGGCATTAGTATCGAGCAGAATATTTCTATAATTCTGTAAATCATCTTTATTGTACAGAGTCTTATCTGGAACTTTCATAAATAGTAGCTCATATATGCCCGGAGTACCCTCATAGGTTTTATCTTTTATTAATATTTGACTACCATCGATTGTAAAAATCGAGTTTCCAATTTTCCATTGTTCATTTTCATGATAAACACCATAAGTACTATCAATGAAATCCGGATTATTTACAAATATATTTAAATATTTTGTAGGTATTTCATCAAATTCTCGCTCGTTCATATATTCAATGAATTCTTGCCGACCTAAAGGAGTTGTCACATAGTTACGTATGCTTCTTACATCCGGAGACCTTAATGGTGTTTCAAAAGTATCGGTTAGATCAAGCTTTCGTCTGAATTTGGGTGTTGGAGTTTCAAAGTCAACGTCACTTTCAATATCATCTGTAGATTGAGTTTCCATGTTTTCTTCTTTTTCAGGTTCATATTTGCTGTGATCATGAGTTTCTACATCTTTTTCTCTTTTAGGTTCGTATTTACTGTGGTCATACAGTTTAACTAATTCTTTAAGAGGTCTTGTGATTGGTTTAAAAGTTTGTTCTTGTCGAGTCTCAGCATTAACTCTACCGATTTTGAATTGCTTATATTTTTTACGTAACGAGTTACTAGACTTTATAATTTGTCTAAGAATATCTTTATCGGTCGACTTCTGCATTTTTCCTTCTTACACAACAACAACAGATTAACAGATATCGTACTGCTTTGTACAGCTTTAATACTGCTTCTGTACTGCTTTGTACAGCTTTAATACTGCTTCTGTACTGCTTTATACAGCTTTAATACTGCTTCTGTACTGAGGTGTACTGCTTTATACAGCTTTAATACTGCTTTAATACTGCTTCTGTATTGCTTTGTACAGCTTTAATACTGCTTTATACAGCTTTAATACTGCTTCTGTACTGCTTTGTACTGCTTTAATACTGCTTCTGTACTGCTTTGTACTGCTTTAATACTGCTTCTGTACTGCTTTGTACAGCTTTAATACTGCTTCTGTACTGAGGTGTACTGCTTTAATACTGCTTCTGTACTGAGGTGTACTGCTTTAATACTGCTTCTGTACTGAGATGTACTGCTTTAATACTGCTTCTGTACTGCTTTGGACAGCTTTAATACTGCTTCTGTACTGAGATGTACTACTTTATACAGCTTTATTACTGCTTTCAGTTTTTAAATATAGTTTTTCAAACTTTTTTCTCATATTACTGAATCAAAGTCTTCATATTGATTATATATAGTTGTATTTATTTGATATTGGAATCAAGATAGGAAATAACTTCTCTTGGATGCTGAAAGTGAACAGAATTCAAAGCATATATACAGTATTCATATAAATCTAGAAACATGACTGCTGAGTGTTGAAGGGAAAAGTATAGATTTTTTTTTTTTTTTTTTTGGTTATTCGAGCCTCAATGTGATTACAACCAACTATATAGCTATACAACCACACAGCTGTACAACCAACTATACAACCACACAGCTGTACAACCAACTATACAACCACACAGCTGTACAACCAACTATACAACCACACAGCTGTACAACCAACTATACAACCACACAGCTGTACAACCAACTATACAACCACACAGCTGTACAACCAACTATACAACCACACAGCTGTACAACCAACTATACAACCACACAGCTGTACAACCAACTATACAACCTCACAGCTGTACAACCAACTATACAACCACACAGCTGTACAACCAACTATACAACCACACAGCTGTACAACCAACTATACAACCACACAGCTGTACAACCAACTATACAACCACACAGCTGTACAACCAACTATACAACCACACAGCTGTACAACCAACTATACAACCACACAGCTGTACAACCAACTATACAACCACACAGCTGTACAACCAACTATACAACCACACAGCTGTACAACCAACTATACAACCACACAGCTGTACAACCAACTATACAACCACACAGCTGTACAACCAACTATACAACCACACAGCTGTACAACCAACTATACAACCACACAGCTGTACAACCAACTATACAACCACACAGCTGTACAACCAACTATACAACCACACAGCTGTACAACCAACTATACAACCACACAGCTGTACAACCAACTATACAACCTCACAGCTGTACTTGGTTGATTGTAATCACATTGAGGCTCGAATAACCAAAAAAAAAAAAAAAAAAATCTATACTTTTCCCTTCAACACTCAGCAGTCATGTTTCTAGATTTATATGAATACTGTATATATGCTTTGAATTCTGTTCACTTTCAGCATCCAAGAGAAGTTATTTCCTATCTTGATTCCAATAGCAAATAAATACAACTATATATAATCAATATGAAGACTTTGATTCAGTAATATGAGAAAAAAGTTTGAAAAACTATATTTAAAAACTGAAAGCAGTAATAAAGCTGTATAAAGTAGTACATCTCAGTACAGAAGCAGTATTAAAGCTGTCCAAAGCAGTACAGAAGCAGTATTAAAGCAGTACATCTCAGTACAGAAGCAGTATTAAAGCAGTACACCTCAGTACAGAAGCAGTATTAAAGCAGTACACCTCAGTACAGAAGCAGTATTAAAGCTGTACAAAGCAGTACAGAAGCAGTATTAAAGCAGTACAAAGCAGTACAGAAGCAGTATTAAAGCAGTACAAAGCAGTACAGAAGCAGTATTAAAGCTGTATAAAGCAGTATTAAAGCTGTACAAAGCAATACAGAAGCAGTATTAAAGCAGTATTAAAGCTGTATAAAGCAGTACACCTCAGTACAGAAGCAGTATTAAAGCTGTATAAAGCAGTACAGAAGCAGTATTAAAGCAGTATTAAAGCTGTACAAAGCAGTACAGAAGCAGTATTAAAGCAGTATTAAAGCTGTACAAAGCAGTACGATATCTGTTAATCTGTTGTTGTTGTGTAAGAAGGAAAAATGCAGAAGTCGACCGATAAAGATATTCTTAGACAAATTATAAAGTCTAGTAACTCGTTACGTAAAAAATATAAGCAATTCAAAATCGGTAGAGTTAATGCTGAGACTCGACAAGAACAAACTTTTAAACCAATCACAAGACCTCTTAAAGAATTAGTTAAACTGTATGACCACAGTAAATACGAACCTAAAAGAGAAAAAGATGTAGAAACTCATGATCACAGCAAATATGAACCTGAAAAAGAAGAAAACATGGAAACTCAATCTACAGATGATATTGAAAGTGACGTTGACTTTGAAACTCCAACACCCAAATTCAGACGAAAGCTTGATCTAACCGATACTTTTGAAACACCATTAAGGTCTCCGGATGTAAGAAGCATACGTAACTATGTGACAACTCCTTTAGGTCGGCAAGAATTCATTGAATATATGAACGAGCGAGAATTTGATGAAATACCTACAAAATATTTAAATATATTTGTAAATAATCCGGATTTCATTGATAGTACTTATGGTGTTTATCATGAAAATGAACAATGGAAAATTGGAAACTCGATTTTTACAATCGATGGTAGTCAAATATTAATAAAAGATAAAACCTATGAGGGTACTCCGGGCATATATGAGCTACTATTTATGAAAGTTCCAGATAAGACTCTGTACAATAAAGATGATTTACAGAATTATAGAAATATTCTGCTCGATACTAATGCCTATAGACGTCACTATACCAGCGAAGGACAAATAAATGGAAACCGTAGCTATAAATATACAAAAATTATTAACAAACTTTTAACTCATAGAGGAGGAGATTTAATACAAACATCAATCGAACCCAGCAAAAGACAAATAAATGGAAACCGTAGCTATAAATATACAAAAATTATTAACAAACTTTTAACTCATAGAGGAGGAGATTTAATACAAACATCAATCGAACCAAAACAGTATATTTCTTGGGATGACCCCAATGAATTGGTGGACCGGTTACAATTGCTTGTATCAGCGCTACAGGCGGGAGATATTTATCATATCAACGAGATTGTTGCCATCATTGAAGCATTGAGAAAAGCTGAAGTAATAATATAAATATTAAATTTAGAGGATCTGAAAACTGTTTCATTGTTAAAGAAATAGCTATTCTATATATAATATAACCGATACATATCGTAATTTTCTTATGTTTATTATTTAAAAAAAAATATCTTGATAATAAATATGCTTAAAACCATCATTCAGTTTGTTTTTTTCTTGAAATATGCATATTAATCAGAATTTGGTATACAAGTATAACAACACACAAGACTCTTTTTTATTTCTTAACTTATAGTAAAATTTAATAAGGTAAATTGGTATCATATGGGTACAAGTTGGTATCAGGTGTTTGTATGGTTGTTTGGTTGTATTTTATAGTGTTGTAGTTGTTGTTGTTGTAGTTGATATGGTTCTATATATTTATTTTTCAATTTTTAAGCTGTCTGAAAGATTCATTAAATTGTTGTTTATAATTATTTGTTGGTTTATTACGGTAATGAGACTATGATTATTTTCGTCTGTCGTCTTCATGTGATTTTATGTGTCTAGTCTGTTTTGTTCGTCCATCGTTCCAAATAACCATTTTGCTGTACATCGGACTATATTCAATAAAGCACTTTTCTATCTATTTCTATATAATTCCTAAAATATTTTTAATTTTGTTTGTCAATTGTTTTAATTCTGTAATAAGTAAGTTCTTCTGTTCTCCGTTAAAATTAGCTGTATTGGTTGAAAATTCGTTTATTACGTCTAAAATTTCTTTTATGTCAATTATGTGTATGATAATATTTGCTTTGGTTACTATTTCTACTTTGTTAAGTTGTATTTCTGTAAATCCTGTCAGTTCGTGTACGTTAAATAGCCCATTAATCGGGTTTATCAGTATTAGGCATAGGAACATTGTCATGCGAATCTGTAAATTTATGATTTTTTTTTTTTTTTTTTATTTTTTTATTGATTTTTTTTTTAATTTTTTTTTAATTTTTTTTTTTAAATTTTTTTTAAATTTTTTTTTATTTTTTTTTTTATTTTTTATTTTTTTTTTTTTACATTATGGCAACCCCAATTGATGATGACGTCATGAAACTATAATCGATGACCTTATGGCAACCCTAATTGATGACGTCATGGAACGTCAGTACATCATCACTAACCAACATCCCATACAAAGCTTACCCCTATTGCATAACAGCGTTATATCCATGTAACCATACAAGTGCTTCATCTACCACAAATACAAGTTATTTTCATACAAATCTAAGACCTTGAACTCGTTCATCAAAAAAATGATCATATATGTTGGCGAATTGAGGTGAAATTTTCAGACCAATCTCACTCGTAAACCAAAAATTCCATACACAACCTATTTCACAATATAAACAACGAAAGCATTCTTAAAGTCCAACTAAAAATATAATTGTTAACAAAAAAAAAAATCCATACACAAAAAATGTAAACAACATATCATAACAAAAAACTCTTATCTACATATATCAAACGAATACTCTAACCCATAAACAATTCAAACAATTACTCCTAATCGATGATGACGTCATAAAATAATATCACGTTATTAATAACAATAACAATCTCCATACACACAATCTATCAATTTTCATCATATATGAAACCAAATTCATAAAACTAAAATGCTGAGCACAACCTATTTCACAATATAAACAACGAAAGCATTATTAAAGTCCAACTAAAAATGTAACCCACGTGTTCATTCCTGTTAATGTAAATATGAATTTCATCATATATGAATCATAATTCGTACAACTCTTATCAATCTTGGCATTTCAAAAAAAAAGTCAGTTAGGGATACTGCTACTGCCATCTCTGAAGAAACAGCGAAAGCCTTCTCGAAGTCCAACTACCGGTTTGGATCCCCACTAATTAGTATTGCTATCGGCCACCCCAGAAAACGAACTGCATTACCCCATCCCACTAATTAGTATTGCTATTAGCCACCTCCGCTCGTGGCGCTAGTGTCGCTAAGGAGAAATCGAACTGCATTACCGTGAGCCAGAAACGCCATATACCCACTACTAAGATATAATCATTTGAAAAAAAAATTCGGCTGACAATTGGTTCTTAGTCCCCCCTTTTCGCACCCCAATGGATAAAAAAATTAAATTATTTTTAAAAATTGTCTTACAAACCCCTCTATATGTATGTTGAGTTTTAGCTTCCTAGCTGTTACCATGGTTGAGATATTTGAATTCGTATTTTTCGGTTTAAGCGCTCCCACCGCCTCCCCCTGAAGCCGTACACCCCGGAAAATGGGTATCCGCCTGAGATCCGCAACTATCTACAATCCCCACAAAAATGAACTGTTTACCTTGAAGGGTTTGGGAGTTAATGTGTGCTGAGCGTACACGTCGGCGTACGGCGGACGGCACACAGACAGACGGATTTTTATACTCTAGTTGAAATCTGAGAGTATATTGTGTTTGCCTTGCCGTTTGTAACGCTAAGAAATAACGCTCGCACAGAGCCGCCACGGGTACAGAAATATTTGTTGTCGCTCAAAAACCTCGATTCCGAGTGACCGTCTGTCCGTCTGTCTGTCTGTCTGTCTGTCTGTCCGTCTGTCCGTCTGTGCGTCTGTCTACAGCATAAGTCTCGAAAGCTTTGAGCAATAGTGCTAAAAATTTTTGTGTGCCATTTTTAGCAAAAAAGTAACTTTAAGTTAGTGAATGGGCTACATACCCCCACTCCTTCTACCCCCTCCCATACGAATTTCATGAAATTTCGAAATATTACGAAATTGATTTTTCTTTGAAAAGATATAAGCTATCGACTTGAAATTTAGGTCAAAGTATTGTGATAAAGATGTCAATAATATCACGGAATATTGATCCGATCCCCTTACTCCTTCTACCCCCTCCCATACAAATTTCACGAAATTTTGAAATTTAAATTAAATTATTTTTCTTCGAAACTGTTAAAGCTATCAACTTGATATTTTGTATAAAGTATACAAATAGAAATATTAATAATGAGAAAAAAAATTTGTTTTGATCTGTACACTCCTTCTACCTCCTCCCATACAAATGCACAATTTTCAAAAATGCATTTATTCGGTTTGCATTGCAACTAGCAAAGCTAAATGAACCAAGTTTTGTCATAATTAATTTTATTATAATTGCAACTAATTTTAGAAAAACTATTAACTTGACCTCACTCCTTCTACCCCCTCCCATACAAATTTTACGAAATTTGGGAGTTTCAATTAAATTAGTTTTCTTCAAAGCTATCAACTTTAAAATTTGAGAAAATTATACTATTTTAAGTATGATTGATGTCAAAAAATTTGGTTTTGATTCGGATGTTCCTTCTACCCCCTCCCATACAAATGCAGAATTTTGGTAAATGCATTTAACCGATTTTCATAGAAACTAGAAGAAGTAGAAATTTGCCAGAATTTGTCCCTTAATAATTGTAGTAAATGCTAAAAAAAATATCGCCTTCACCTCACTGCTTCAACCACCTCCCATACAAATTCTTGTATTGGAAGTTCAAGAAAAGTTTTTCTTCTTTGAACATATGAGAGTTATCGACATTAAAATTGTAATAAAGCAATGTGATTAGGATGTTAATAAGCAGATTCAAAATCATCCAAAATCTCCCACTTTCTCTGCCACCTCCCATACAAATACCATAAATTCAGACAAAAATTGTTCAATTTCCTCGAAAATTATGAAAGCAAGAAACCTTAAATTCAGCATGAAATATTTTATATACTACGTTCAGTGTTACACACAAAAATTACAAACCTCCCCCTCTGCTTTTACCACCTCCCAAACAAAAGGTAAGTAAGTATTTCATCTAGAGTATCATATGATTGGGCTTTACGCCCAACCATAATTCTGTTGTTTTTTTTTTTGCATTTTTAGGCTAATTTAGTCATGAAACGCGAAAAAACAAAATTTCAGGGTAGCAATTTTTTTTTTCTAAGTCAATCACAATACTTTATTATTAAAATAATAAAGGAAAACGATCCTTTGTACTGTTTTAGAATCGTTTGCGAGTCGTCTTTCATAGCTAGGCGTTTAAATCACGATTCCAAAATTTTGTATAATTCAGAGCTGTCAGAAAATGACTTTTCTTCTCTCTTGCACGACGATACTTTTATGAAAGCTCCAACTCTAGTACTACATTCTTCATCGTTATAGCCTAAATTATGAGGAAAATGAGAGGATTTAGCTAAATGAGATGATTTAGCTGAGAGCATGATGAGATGATTTAGCTGATAAATGATCACTATTTTGGTAATTTAGCGTATCACACACAGCCGCTTAATGATAATTTAGGCCTTAATTATAATTTAGCTGCGCTATGTGTCAATGGCATTAGGGTGCACGAAATTTGCAAAAGACATCATTAAACTCTCCACTACACGAATGGTGAATTGTGTAATGCGAATTCGCAGGTGTCGATTGTGACATATTTGCCAGACTCTACTTCTTCTGGCATGGCGTGACTCTAATTACGACTTGCTCGCTATAAACTACTCTTTGAAATTTGATGTTTGCAGAGGTATTCAGCGAATCCGAATATCCGTTTTCAAAGAATACCAATATCAGTACTCGTATTTGTTGCATTAATACTGAAAACTTTATTTTATCAGGAAAAAAAAAGATCCGTAGATTATATAATTTCCGATATCATAAATCCAACAACAATATCTATACAGCATTATGCTCGGAAGCTGACTTACCTTGACTATAGAGACACGTGCAGGTGTGAATCATCTAACAAAATATGTTTCCATGTCGGAGCTTATCATCAGAGATTGGTGAGTAGTGACATAGAAAAACAATCTGAACAGAAGAGTTCAGCGAACCATGTTAAAAATCAAACTAGCAAATGATTTTGCCACATTTTTTTCTCTCTTTTTCCAATTTACGCGTGACGCCTGAAGATACTCGCGGCGAGGACAAGATGGCGTTCTAATGCTCATTTGAAATTACGAAAATACTTATTGTAGGTTTGGTCAATTGATAGGCACTCGGCTGGAAAGCGGTGTGTGCGGAATTCGGTGAAATTTCTCATTAGCACTTGAAGCAATGAGTGGCGAGATAGTTTTGTACGCCTTGACATGTGCGATACTTTGTTTTTATTTTCACTGGTCGTTACTGAAATGTTTGTTGTGTTTTTTTTTATTTTATTTTGGCATTTACCTCGTGGAGGCATAATAGGTGGCGACAATAACTATAACGACTCTTTATAATGGCGGTGAATAGGTCGATGTCCTTGTCACGGCGAAGTAAATAACTTTTGTGCACGAACTTTATATTCCCAGCAAATAAAATAAAAAAAATTCACATCACACATTTGAAGTGGTTTATTCTACTTTATTTGCTTCTCAAGCATTTTTCTTTTCTTATGCCGTTCGGCTTTCGAGTCATGATTAGCATAATCTTTAGATTGTGCGGGCACGTTGAAATTTGTTTACGCTATCGTGGAGTCGGTAAAGGCAAGACTAGAGTTGCTGTCTAACAGGGTTACCCAAACTATTTTGGTCGCGGAACCCTCAGAAGTTTTTCCAAAGATCATGGAACCCTTAATTTTTTACTTTATTAAAGAAAAATTTGCTACCCTGAAATTTTGTTTTTTTCGCGTTTCATGACTAAAATAGCCTAAAAATGCAAAAAAAAATCCGTCTGTCTGTACGCCGTCCGCAGTACGCCGGTGTGTACGCTCAGCGCACATTAACTCCCAAACCCTTTAAGATAGAAAGTTCATTTTCGGGGGATTGCAGATAGTTGCGGATTTTAGGCGTACACCGATTTTGGTGAGTGTAAGGGTTCAGGGGGAGGCGGGGGAGTGCTAAAACGAAAATTAAGAAGGAAGCTGAAAATCAACATACATATGGGTCATTCTTTTACAAACCGTACGGATTTGCCGAAAAATTCACGTCTGTTTCTAGAATCGCTTTATTTTTTTTATGTGTTATATATATGAAATAAACCGACACGTATGCGGGGATTTTTTTTTAAATTGTTTATTTTAAAAAATATGGATGTTTAAACATTTTGAGAATCGTTGGTTTTGCTCTTCTTAAAAAGCTATTATCTTCGGTTCTATTTGTCCCACAGATTTCGTTCTTATCTCATTTTAAAGGTAATTTTGTAATCTTTTTACTACATTGTTCCAAAAAAAATTGTCTTGTTAAATAATTGTAGTTATTAGCAATTAAAGCGCTTAAAGTTGATTTTCATACTTGCGTCCAGTCGATAAAAAATTGAAAAAAATACCATCGTATTCCTTGATTGATTCTCTAAAAAATCCATTGAAAAAAAAAATGGAGAAATAACGGGATCAACAGAAAAAAATAATTTGCACCACCGGGCGCGCACCACGACGAAACAATTTAGTGTGTTAGTAACGCGTCGACTTTTTTATTCCTCTGCGTTGGTCAAAAATCCTGATTTTATTTATTTTAAGGATAAATAATTGAAAGGAATATGAATTTATTCATCAAAAAATAGGCTGTAACTGCACTTATTACGAGTAAAAATAACGTTATTATTAAAAAAATCTTAAAATCTGCTATAAAAAGTTCGATATCTCGGCCCCGGATAAGTCAAATTGAACTTCAAGCCCCGCAAATTCTTTATCAGAATGTCCACAATACAATAAGACTATAAAGGTTAGTTGGAAATTTCATTTAGTCCTTCTGCCTTAAAAAAAGAGTTAAGAAAAAATTTACTCGAAAAGTTATTTTCTAATAAATTCATGAGGTGAAATTTCTATGAAACCGGCTGAATTTTGGGCTGAATTTTGATTCAGTTATTTAAAGTGTATTTATTAAGAGACAATGCCGCAAGTTCTGGTAGAATATCTTTTTTACAGTCTATGAGATACTCATTTCCTTCCAAAAACACAGATTCTTTGAAAATTGTCAAAAACGTCTTGAATAACAGTCTGTATATCAGGTTTAAATAAACCGAATTTAACAATGTACCACTCAAATGAAAGGTCTAAGTGTCTTCAATCGAACCTCATTTTTTTTTTCGAAACTGTTTAGTATAACGTAATAAAGCTCAAAAAACCTCTAAAACAGACGAAAATGTGCGAATTTTGCTATTTCTCGAGTCTTTCGCCCACTCCCCCAGTGGCCGCAATATTTTTATCGTAATCTACGCCAAACAGACCTTTTTTGATCTAATCCGACTGGACTAATTGTGCACTCGCTCTGTCAGAAAAATGTATGATTGTATTGATATTATGTAAGTTAGTTTTGATAAAATTGAGGAAATGCCATTGGAATGCGTGAACGGCTACGGTGTCATGATGCAAACATTCGGAAATCATTACTAAGCTGTTCATTTATAGTACGTGTTTATTGCTTTTGTTGTAAATCGCAAACGGATGCACTGTTGCCTGATCATTGTTCCAATGTACGCCTTGAATAGCATTTCGGATCACAAAAGCGTAGTTCTCAGAAAAATCACAAATAACAATGCATTCATTTTGCCCTAATTTTTTTCTTTTATTATTCATACGCGCCTGGTGGTGCAAATTATTTTTTTTCTGTTGATCCCGTTATTTCTCCATTTTTTTTTTAAATATATTTTTTAGAGAATCAATCAAGGAATACGATGGTATTTTTTTCGATTTTTTATCGGCTGGGCGCAAGTATGAAAATCGATTTTAAGTGCTTTAATTGCTAATAACTACAATTATTAAACAATACATTTTTTTTGGAACAATGTAGTGAAACGGTTACAAAATTACCTTTAAAATGAGATAAGAACGAAATCTGTGGGACAAATAGAACCGAAGATAATAGCTTTTTAAGAAGAGCAAAACCAACGATTCTCAAAATGTTTAAACATCCATATTTTTTAAAATAAACAATTTAAAAAAAAATCCCCGCATACGTGTCGGCTTATTCGATGTATACTACCTATAGAAAAATTTTGGAAGCAATAGAAAATATGTCGTCCAATTAGGTGTTCGGTTTGTAAAAGAATGACCCATATAGAGGGGTTTGTGGGATAAACTTTAAACATAATTTAATAATCTTATCCATTGGGGTCCATGGCGGGGGGGGGGGAGCTAAGAATAAATCGTCTGCCAAATTTTTGTTTCAAATGATTATATCTCCGAAAATTCATATTTCGGGACCATTAAGATGGTATACAGACCAACTAGAATCAGCTTCAAAGGAGGCTAATTGTTATAAGGTCAGGGTGGAGGGGATGCAAAGAAAAACACTTAAAAATTAATATCTCGATTATCTCTTAAGCTACATAATTGAGACTTGGATCGTTTATTAAGCTTTCTAGGGAATTATGAGAAAAATACAAATTTGGACATAATAGTAGTGGGAGATAATGGGGAGTATTTCAAAAATGGTGCATTTTCCAAAAGTTCAAACCGTTATATCTCAAAATTTAGTACAAATATCAAATTGAAATTTCGTCAGATTGTAGAATTACATAATCTTTAAATTTGGTAAAAATTATAATATGGGTGGTCTAAGAGGAGGGAGGTGGTAAGCAAAAATGTCGAAAATTTTGAGTGATTTTTTTAGGGCTCTGATGAAAGATACAAAGTTTAAATTATCCATGTGGATACATCTATTTGGTGTACATAGAGAAAAAAATATAATTTTTCCCGCAATTGGTATGCGTAAGGTGTTTCAAGTGCAAAAAACACAATAACTAAAAATTTTTGAATGAAATTTTAAGTTATAAACTTGAAAATATGCGAAATGCATTTAAAAAAATCACTAAAACCTAACTATTTAAACCCATCAATTTCAAAATTTTGCACAAAAACTTTTAAAAATAGTTGAAACGAAATTGCGTCAAATTTTTTGAGATCACACATGCTCTTCTATCCCCTCCCATACAAAAGTATGATTTAGACCAATTTAAATAAATCGATTAATAACCAACAAATTTAAAAGCTACGAACTTGAAATTTTCTACGAGCACTTATAAACGAAGCGAAATAAAATTGCATCACAAATTTAAGATTCACTTACCTTCTCTAACCCCTTCCATACAAATGTTTGGTTTCGTGAATGTTAAAAACATTGAATTTTTTGAAAATTCGGTGCAACTTCGTCTATGAAACTGACATTTAATGCAGAGAATAATGGACGTAATTCAAGCAATCAATTAAAAAATTATTAAACTCCACGCACCCTTACTGTCACCCCTCCCCTCCCCCCCTTAAAAACCCAAACTTTCATAAATAAATGAATAAAATATTGATTATACGTACTGGAGCTATTGATTGTATTCGCGATTAAGTGTTAAATTAACAATAGCCCTGCACTAGGACCCCCTTTCACTTAGTCTTCCCTAACCACTCTAACCTGTATATTGACTTTCCACGCATCCTCAAATTGTCAGAAAATTAATACGGTTGCGCCCGACTTGTTGGCAATTTTTTTTTTAATAATTGACGTCAGTAGTAAGCAATATTCTCAGAAGACCACGATTTCAAATGGTTTTGACTTTATTTCCGAAATACTTCCAAAAAACAGTAGAGACATCAAAACATCAATCTTTATTTTAATGCTCTGAACTCATTCCGATTTTTTATAGAATAATTCTAGAAATATCGCTAGTTTTTGCTTTTTGTTTTTATAGTTTAGATGAAATCTGAGAGTATTATAAGTTTGCTCTAAAGTTTGTAACGCTAAGAAATAAGGCTCGAAGAAAAAAATGCATGATACAGAAGTTAATATTATCACTCGAAAATCTTAAAATCGGATGCCCGTCCGTGTCCTCTCTAGCTTGAGAACGCGTTGATCTAGAAAGCTCAAATTTTGAACACACCGTTTTTGACAAAAAAATAAGGAGAAGTTCGTGAACGGACCAAATCGCTCCACACCTTCTACCCCTTTCCATACAAAATGACACAATTTCGCAATTCGACAATAGCGAATTTGCTCGAAAAGTATAAAAGCTATTGGTCTGGGATATATTAGTTTTATGATGACTTCAATCTACCGTATAAATATTATGCGTGTGTTCCCCCTCCTTTCACCACCTCCCATACAAACTGCACTTTTTCATGAAATACTCTAAGCCAATTTACTCAGTGCGTATAAAATTTAGCGAGTTGAAATTGTTCACTTAATATTTATTTAGAATAGTTAGTAAAGCAAAAGAAAATTAGAAGATTAGCTATAATATCTCCTACAAAATTACACAATTTCCCAATTCGACAATAAATGGATTTGCTCGAAAAGTATAAAAGCTATTATTTTGAAATTTGGGATATATTACTTTCAATACCACCGCAAGGGAGTAGTTGTACAGGATGAGGTTTTACCAATTCCTGCAGCCATCTTTGGAGACTAGCGACTCCACGGACCTGAGCTAACTATCCCCCTGTGAGATGGGGGCAGTAGAATTCACCCACAGCCAGTCCTGCTTGCCCTAAAAATGGCAAATGGACATTCACTGGATCATGGGCTTATCACCCGTGATCTTAAGACCTAAATGATACGAGAAACGGATACATCGCTTCGGATACGGATTCTACTGTAACGACTTTTGGCATTCGAAAACGGACTATGATTGGCTTCTGGAACGTTCGAACATTGAATGACGGGGGAAGGGCTGGGGTCACTCGGTCCTTGCACCGCCAATCAGTGATCGACCGTGAAATCGAGCACTATAACATCCAAATCTTGGGCTTGATCGATGTCAGGTGCACGGGATCAGGAGAAGAACGAACCCCTAACGGAAACACCATTCTGTACGTTGGCCCTGAAAGTGAAGCCGAAAATGGCCTGGCTTTCCTCCTTACACCGAGAGTGAGAAACAGTCTCATCACCTGGGAACCAATCTCGGATCGGATTATCGTCGTCAGGCTCAGGACCAGTGTCAGAAACGTTACAATTCTGCAGTGCTACGCACCAACTAATACCGCAACACCTGGTGACAAAAAGGAGTTTTATAGCCAACTGAGTGCCACTTTCGAACGTGTTCCAAGAGGTGACATTATTACCACCTCAGGAGATATGAACGCCCAGGTTGGATCTGACAACACTGGATTACGTCATGGGGAGGCATGGTGACCCTTGGGTCGACGCGTCACGACCTTGAATTAAGAGACCCGAAAACGGCGAATTATTTGTGGAGTTTTGTAGTGCTCGGCAAATGGTCATCGGAGGGAACCTTTTTTCACACAAGAGTCATCATAAAACATCTTGGGTTTCCCCTGATGGTGTTACTCAGAACCAGATCGACCATTTGGCTATAAGTCGCCGATAGAGAAGATGTCTCCTAAATGTGCGAGCGAATCATGTAGCTGATGTGGGGAGCGAGCACCTGCCTGCTTCAGATTGTATACAAGAGCTATCCGACGACTACAAATTCTTCAAATGAAGTGCAAGCTTAATGCGGAAAAACTCAGAGATCTCAACAAAAATGCGAGTACAAAACTATTCTACGCGAAAAGTCATCCACATTGGGCGAACATGAAATACGCACACTGGACGCCAATTGGGAGGCAACCAGAAACACTTTTCTAGCTACTACTACAATGGCGCTACAGCCCAAATCGGACCTTGGCCTCTTGATATTCAGGTTCCTTAACATTTTTCATTACTTATTGTGGAAGGGTTGTTAGCTCTTCACACAACCTTTTATAACTAGTGCTGAAGAATTTGTGGGATATGTGCAAAGCGGTGAGAAACCCTGGATGTCGCAAAATACATAGGGCAAGGTTGGCGATCGGAAAAAAGCCAAATTGGCAATCATCTCTCAACCCAACTCACAGCTTAAAAAGGCTGTTTGATGCGACAAGAGAAAGGCCATTGAAGAGCTGGCCAACAAGGCAGAATCTGCGGCTTACCTTGGGGATATGGGTTCACTATTTAAAATCATGAAACAGTTGACGAACTGAAATTTCACCGCCAACCACCTGGTGAGAGATATCAACGGAATTCTCCTTAATATAAGTGAACACCAGTTACGGCGATGGAAGAAACACTTCCCTGATATTTTAAACATCTTGTCAGAAAAAGATATTCCAGAAACAGAACAACTACCAAACATCCAACCGCAACAATCCTCTATTAGGGACGATCCCCCCGATAAGAAAGAGATAGTTTCCGCCATTCGGTCAATGGCGGGAAGGAAAGCCCCAGGTATAGACGGACTACCAACCGAACTCCTCAAAGCAGACCCGGAAATAACAGCCGATATACTCCTCTCACTCTCACTAAGGTGTGGAATGAAGGAAGATACCCGACTGAATGGAAGGAGGGCTTCATTGTGAAAATTCCGAAGAAGGGCGACCTTCGGGATTGTGGCAATTGGCGTGGTATATGTCTACTTATTGCCGTATCGAAAATCATGGCTAAGGCAATTCTCAATAGGATTAGTGATGTTGTGGAGAGCACTCTCGAAGTTTATCAGGCTGGATTCCGTAAAGGGTCGTCTTGTACCGACTACACAAATACCCTGCGGATAATATTGAAGAAGTCAGCCGAAATGGGTTCGCCACTACATCTCATGTTTGTGGACTTCGGGAAGGCTTTCGACAGCGTTAAGCGAGATTACATATGGAATGCTTCGCGTAGGAGAGGTATTCCAGATAAGGTCATAGTTATGATTAAAGAATCCTACGAAGATGCAAGGTTTCGTGTCTTGCATAGAGGAGAGCTGTCCGAGAGCTTCCCTGTGCGAACGGGTGTCAGACAAGGCTGTATATTATCACCAGCCCTGTTTCTGGTGGTAATAAATGACATCTTGAAAGCTGCACTGGAAGGTTGGGAAGGTAAAGGTCTTCAATGGATACTATTTAACATCTTAAGTCACCTTGATTATGCGGATGACGTCTGTTTGCCTGCACATAACCATTCGGACTTAGAGTCAAATTTTCGCACGTTGCATTCTAAATGCAAAGAGACGGGACTGAAAATAAATGTGTACCAAGTACATACACATGGGCTCGAACGTAAGCACACCGATTGTTCTTAACGGACAAGATGTTGAGGAGGTGCAAGATTTTTGTTATCTCGGAAGCAGTGTCAGGGCGGCGGAGCCGAAAAGGATATTGAGGCTCGTTTGAATAAAGCTCTTCAGGCCTTCGGTATTCTTTTCCCTTTCTGGAGGTTAAGAGAGATCTCCCTTCGAAGCTGCGAGTTTTTGATGCACGCGTCAAATCCGTGTTGTTATATGGTTGTACTACGTGGAAACTGACTGTTCGACTTACCAAGAAACTACAGACTTTCATGAACCAATGCCTCCAACGCATTTTAGGAATATTCTGGCCAGAAGTGATCTCCAACGACGGACTTTGGAGTACAACTGGCCAGACTAAAATAGGTATTGAGATTCAAAGGCGGAAGTGGCAGTGAATCGGTTATACTTTGAGGAAGCCAGAGCGAAACATCGCCAATCAGGCTCTGGATTATAATCCTCAAAGAAGACGTCTGGTTGGTCGACCATATAACACATGGAAGCGAGTAGTTGAGCAGGAGGCCAGAGGAATAAACAAGTCCTGGCAACAGCTTAAGGCCGATGCTGAGGATCGCGCCTTATGGAGCAGAGTTGTTTCTGTCCTATGTCTCTACAGGGGCAGGGGGTCTAAACAGGCATTTGATTCGACTTTCAGAACGTTTTCAATCTACCTTGTAAAAATGATTTGCGTCTTCCCTCTTCTTCCACCCCCTCCCAAACAAACTGCACTTTTTCATGAAATGCTCTAAACCAATTTACTCAGTGCGTATAAAATTTATCGAGCTGAAATTGTGCACTTAATATTAATGTAGAATTGTCAGTAAGGTGAAAAAAAAAATAATTAACTACAGTCAAACTTCCATAACTCGAATCACCATTCTCCACAAAAATAGTTCGACTTACAGAGACTTCGAGTTATAGAACAGTTTATCAAAACTAGCGGATTTATTAAAAGACACAATTACTACATATATTCAATTCACATTTTTATTTACTCCATATTAAGTACTACATACTAGAGATACTCGATACACACTAACACTTCTGTCCTAATAGAGTTTGGACAATGCATGTACATCGATCGCGCGGGAAATTTCGCCCGAAATTTGAATTTTTTCAATTCTTTTTCGTTTATGAAGTAAACACAATCAAATTGAATTGTTATTTATGAAAGTCATATTTATTTTCGGTTTTAATGAGAATTCTATTCAAAAACTTGTAGTTTAACGCAAGTTTTTTCTCGTGTCCGTAAATTCGTATTTCTTATGTTGCCTTCTTGTGCTTCTAAACGCAGCCTTAACTGTTGGTATTAGAGCATTGTCCAAACTCTATTAGGACAGAAGTGTTAGTGTGTATCGAGTATCTCTACTACATACTACATAGTTACAGTGGGTTAAAATAATTAGTAATTTGTGGGTGAAAATTTCCTTTTGCTTTATTATTTTCAATAAAAAGAGATTCCAGTTTATTTAAAGCCTTATAGTGTTCATCAGTTGCTTTTCATTCGTTTGTAAATATAGATTCAAATTTCTCAGGGAATCCGTTATATCATTCGTACAAGGCTGTCGAATAAACTCTTCTTCGGAACCCTCGTCATCACTTTCCACTGCAATTAAAGTCTGAGTCACTGATTCAGAATTATAACTCTCAATAATGTCGTCATCTGTAAGAAAACCTTCAGTACAAATTTCATTGTCCATCTCAATATAATCATCAAGAGTAGCATTGGAAGTTATATTATTGAACGTTATCCATGCTTCGTAATCAGTTTGCATCAAGCTCCTTTCCTGATCAATATTATTTAAGAAAATTAAAGGTATGTTATCCTCTTCATCCCATGTAGAATGCTGACCAAATCCAACTTTCTTAAAGCAATTCGCAATCGTCTGATTTTTGACGTCAATATCCCATGCTTTTGTTATGTGGTTAATGCAATCCAGAAGTGTAATATCATGTTTGTTCTTTGTCTCTAAACGCTTTAATGCTTCTTTTAAGATTCTGCTTCGATAGTGACACTTTAAATTTTGAATTACTCCCTGGTCAAGCGGTTGCAATTTGGAGGTCATATTTGATAGAAAAAAAGCCAATTCATAGATTTCAATTTTCTTTGTAATTTTTTTGGATGGGCAGGACAATTATCAATGAATAATAAGACTTTTCGTCCAGCGCGTAAAAATTGTTTATCTAATTTGCAATTCCATTCTTCAAAAAGTTTTCCGGTCATCCACGCCCTGGAGCTTGATTTATAATCAACGGGTAGCGACTTAACCTCGCGAAAGCACCGAGGCTTGCTACTTCTGCCAATCAAGAGAATTTTCAATTTTTCTGTTCCATCCATATTTGCTGCCAACAATAATGTAACTCGCTGCTTACTATATTTGCCTTAATGGCATTTATCGCCCTTGAAAGTCAGTGTCTTATCTGGTAAGCATTTGAAGAACAGTCCTGTCTCGTCTGCATTGAAAATGCCGCGTTCATTATACTTTTCTAATAGATGGGGCAAAACGTCGGTTTTGTATTTATCGCAGTCCTCGTCACGAACATCACTGCTTTCACCGCATGCCTTTTTATGACACACACCATGCCTACAATTCAACATACATACGTATGACACACAATCTGATTAACCTTTTGTTAGTTAAATATTTGTCCATACCTTTGCTTCCATTTATCAAGCCAACCAGTGCTTGCCTTAAAATCGTTTTCTCCAAACCGGTTCGTAAATTCCAATGCCTTCTCCTTTAAGATTCCTCCAGATATGGGCATGTTTTGGTTTCTTGCTTCTTTAAACCAATCGAAAACTGAATTACTGACATTTTTGAATAGTGGATTTTTAATTCTTTTGCTGCAACCAGCACCAGATTCAACTGATGCGATAATTGTGTCCTTATTTTTTAAAATCGTTGAAACTGTACTCGCCGGAACACCGTATTTAAAAGCTACATCCTTTTTCTTTAATCTACTTTCTATTTCTTGAATTAATTTATACTTTTCGTCAATTGACAAACTTTTTAGAACACGTTTCGACGCCATGAACAACCGATTTTGTGTTAATATACCGTAGTACGTAAACTGAACTCGTGTTCACTTACAAGCGCAACTGAAATGTGCACCAAGCGGCAACCTCATAAAACATTTCTTTATAAATAGGGACTTCACCAACTATAAAAACCCAAAACAATAAACCGCTTACTTTGATGTGAGAAAATGAGGGATTCCCCAAAAAAAAAGAAACAAAAATTTTCTCCGCTATCAGGGATCTCCCCGAATTATTCGACTTATTGAATACGCGTGCCATTTTTTTACTTGACTTATGAAGAACTGCGAGTTATGGAAGTGACATTTTATACAATTTGCTCTCTAAATGTATTGACACCTGATTTAGTTCGAGTTATAGAAAATTCGAGTTATAGACGTTCGACTTATGGAAGTTTGACTGTATTAGCTTTACCGCTTCTACTCCCTCCCATACAATCTGAAACAAATGCACAACTTTACAAAAAAGCAATTTTTCTGGAAAGAATGCAATTTAAAACATATCAAAAACATGAGATTTTTAGTTATTTCTGAAAAAGTCATTAAGAACTCACCCCTCCTTCTAACACCTCCCATACACACTGCAGAATTTCAATAAATCCAATACACCAATTTTCTCAGTACCTTTTAAATTTTTGAATCCTAAATTTTATATAAAATATTTTGATAGCATCTTTATCGTGATGAGAAAAAGTTAGTTCAATGTCGTGAACCCACGTACCACTTCCCCTACAAAATTTCTTGAAATCAAAAAATTTCTCTTTCATCTAGAGTATCGCACGATTGGGCCTTACGCCCAATCGTAGTCCTGTTATATTTTAATGATGAACTGAATTACTTTCGATGGCGCTACAGACCAAGTGATTTGGTGTCTACGTCAATAGAATCATACCGGCGCTTCCGTGGTATTCCGACCGGTCTTTGTCCATTGGCTTTTCCTTCAAGTGTGCGTTTGGGAATTCTTTCGTCATCCATACGCTCCACATGACCAGCTTCTTAAATTTTATTAGGGTTGACACTTCTGGATTGTCGAAAATGGCATACAATTCTTTATTTTTTTTTTTTTATGGCACCGAGTATAACTTAGTGGGTCACCCTTTAATGCGATACACAGTTATGTCGGTATAGGAAGTGGAGGTATTAAGGTGGAGAGAGACGAAAATGACGGTGGACATTGTTCTTGAAGCACTGCAGGTTGTACTTGTTGGGAAACAAACTAGCTGGTAAATCGTTCCAAAGTCTTGGCGTTCGGGAAATGAAAGACTACCTATATTTCACTGTACGGGAAGGCAAGGATTCAACCGTGTACTCGTGTGCGACTAATGTTTTTATAACGAAAAAAACAACAAAAAATAATAATATTAAATAATAAAAATAAAACTTAAGTTTTTATTAAAATCTTTATTAAGTCCAAACTTGGCGAACGATAGATAACGACTGACTTGTGTCTTAATCTAATTGCTATGTTAATTGTCAGCATAAAACTTTATTTTCTCACATTCAGAAAAGTAAAGTCTTATGTGGATTAAATTCCGAAGGTTCAGGTTTCGTCTGGAAATTTGCTTGATCTATGGGAACTACAGAGAATGTAGATTCCCGTACAAATTTGTTATCAAGCAAATTTGAAGACGGTAACGTGACTCTTCCTTCGTTAAGATTTGAATTCTCCTGAATTCGATTAATAATTTTTAACTTTAATTTTCCTTGTTTACAATATATGTATATAATTATTACAATTACAATGAATACAATTATAGTGGTAAGACTAATTCCTGAATAGACCATGATTTTGTGATATTTTAATTCTTGAATTTCTTCTATGTTTCTTTTTGTTTCTAATATAATTTCACTGAATGTTAAAGTATTATTTTCAGATTTATAATTCAGGTTTGGTATAACATATTTATTTTTTATTTCTCTGATGTTGTTATAATAAGTTTTGTTACCAATATTGATTGTACAATTATAGAATTTAATGAAATAATTTCCGAATAGTTTAAATTTTCTTTCGTCACAATTTGAGCTTAAAGTTATATTATTCGCTAATTGAATTATTATACTACTGTCATCTATGTTATAAATTTCCGTATTACAATTTTTTATGTTTTCACAATTTTTATTCATAATACAATATTTCAAACTATTTAATTGGTGCAATGCTTTATTTTCATCGTATTCATAATATTTATCTTGGTATTCTAATGTTTTTGTAATTGGAGAGTTTATAATGTTACATGTTTTTTCGTTTGCTAAGGGTATTATTAATTTTTTGTTAATTGGTGTCATATTGTACGGAATTTTGATTAGAAATATCAGTTTATGAGTTGTTGTTTTAGAAAAACCAACTTTAAGACCTTTTATTTTGTTTGCATTAATTTGATAGTCAATAATTTCTTCATGAGTTAAAAGTGATGGGTGAATGACATTAAGGTTGGAGAGAATGATATTATCTTGTAATTCGGTTATTGTTTTATCTATTTCTTGTATACTTAGTTTGGTCTCAAAAGTAGCAATTTTCAATCTGGTTTTGTCACTTTCTGTTTTTATAAAGTCTTGTATTATTTTTCTGTCGTTTTGAATTGCACTAAGTAGCTTGTTTAATGATGTGTTAAAATTCTCGTTTATCTGTATTTGTTTATTCATGTTTGTAATTAAGTTGTGGTTGTTCGTGTCAATAATTTCTAAATGATTGTTTATGGTCTGTCTGTCTTCGTCGTCCATTGTTCCTGTTATCCATTTGTTTATTGTTCCTACAAAATTAAATAATCCTCGTTTTTGTATAGTGTGGTGTCCATTACCTAAAGTTGAAAGTCTGTCCTGTAGTTTGTCAATGTCTTGTACTAACTGGTCTCTAATGTTTTGAGGAAATAGCGTCGCGGTAGTTATCAGTTCGTGTATTATTCCTTCAATTTGAAATAAATCAATAATATGTAACGAATAGTTGTAACTTTTTGGTATTAAAATTTCTTTTTCTTGTACTATCGTATATCCGGTGTTAGATTTTATTTTGTCGACTTGGAGTTGGCTAACTGTCGGTTGTAGCGTTGCTAGTATTAGCATGACAATCAACATTACCTAGAAATTTAAGAGGTCGTTTAATATTAGAGGGATGTACGTTGGATAAATTATATTTTCTAAATTTCGGTTGATCTTTATGTCTTAAGGATTTGTAATTTTTTATGTAACCTTGTTTTCTTGTCTCTTCATAATCTTCCCTACCTTTGTTGTGCTTTTCTAACCTTTTCTCCTGTGATTTAACAAGATTATTATATATTTGTTCATTCGGGATTTTTCCTTCTTCGGCATTTAATGGAGTTGTTTTAATTGTACTGTGGTATTGGGTGTTATAATATTTTATAGCGACTAACATTTGTGTTCTTACAGGGTTCGGTTGATCTAAATTTAGTAAACGTAATTTTTCTGTGATAGTATTGTTAAGTCTTTCTATATCTGAGTTTCCAGTATGGCTGTTGGGTTTAGATAAATGTAATTCAACGTTTTCTGTTTTTAGAAATTCTTTCACATTGATGTATTTAAATTCATTGTCACCTACTAATTTTTTGGGTTTTTTATGGTTAAAGTACATTCGGAGTTTTTCTATAATTTCTGTATGGTTCTTATGTTCCATAGGATAAGCAGTAGCAAATTTAGTGAATTTATCGATGAAGATCATGAACGATTGTTTTTTGTTCACATAAGTATCGACATGTATTATTTGGTTTTTTTCTGTAGGCATCTCTGTTTTCTTGAATTTGGGTTTAATGGGGTTTCTATCATATTTTCCTTGATTGCATATATCGCAATTGTTGGTGATTTTATTGATAGTAATTTTGAGTTGTTTATGATAAACTTTAGTTTTTAAGTCTTCATAAAGTGCAATTATACCGGGGTGTTTTTGTTGGTTATGTTGTAAGGATAACACTTTTACTAGTTGTTCTTCAGTTTCGATATCTTGGGCAAAATAAGAGCATTTCACAAATTTAATGGTTGGAAATTCTTTGATTAATATTTGTTGAATGGTATTAAATTCATGATCGGTTATTTCAGTGTAAATAGCTGTTTTATTGCCTGTTAAGTAGTTTTTTATTGTACTGATTAAGTCTTCTGGGGTTGAATCAGGATTTATGTATATTCTTCTGTTTCCTGATATTAGTTCAAATTCTTGTGTGAAATTTGGGGTGATTATGATTTGTGATCGAAATCTATTTACTATGGTATCTAAAATTGGTATGTGATCGTTAAGTTCTTCTTCTTGAGAATGAATTGTAGGTTGAAGGGAAAGGTTGTCATTTAGATTCTCTGAAAGATCGTTAATATTTTCTAAGGGTTCTCTTCCTTCGTTAGAATTGAACGTCTCGATCAATTCATTGATTTCATGTTCGTCAGTATTAATTCTACTAAGAAAATCTGCGATTTTGTTTTCTTTTCCTTTTAAATGTTCAATTTTTATGTTATATTCGCCTAAGGACAAAATCCATCTTTGTAACCTTGGATTTAAATCTTTTCCTAGATATTTGGTGTGTAGCCATTTTAAAGGTTGGTGATCCGTTAGTAGTTCAAACTGTTTACCATAGAGGTAAGGTCGAAAATATTTAATTGCCCATATTATGGCCAATAGTTCTTTTTCAGTAGTACTATATCTGATTTCGTGGGTATTTAAGGTTCTGCTGGCATAAGCAACTGGATGTTCATCTTGAAGTAAGACAGCACCTAGAGCATAATGACTAGCATCTGTATTTAGCTTAAATGGTTTATTAAAATCGGGATACACAAGTAAGGGATGTGAAGTTATCAGGGTTTTCATCTGTTCAAAAGCATTAATATACGACGGATCCATTTTATTTATTTTAGCATCTTTCTTTAAGTATTTTGTAATTGGTTGCGCTATCTTGGCATAATTTTTTATGAATTTCCTATAGTACCCGGTAATTCCTAAAAATGATTTGATTTGTTTCGGCGTAATAGGAAGTTTTAGTTCAATTATATCTTTAATTTTGTTGGGGTTAGGTTTTATTCCATTAGGGGTCAATACATGTCCGAGATATTCCGTTTCTTTGCGAAAAAATTGGCATTTGTCTATTTGAATTTTCAAGTTTGCTTGTCGGAGCTTATTGAAAACTCTTTTCACATTTGTTATGTGCTCTTGAAGTGATGTTCCGAAAATTAGAATATCGTCGAGATATACTATACAAATTTTGTTAATGAATTCTCGAAGAACTGAGTTCATCAACCTTTGGAATGTTGACGGTGCGTTTTTTAAACCAAACGGCATTCGAATATATTCATAATGTCCAAATGGCGTAGAAAATGCAGTTTTCTTTTGATCTTCTTCCTTCACCAAGATTTGATGAAAGCCTTTTGCAAGGTCGAGAGTTGTAAAATATTGCGCCCTGCCCAATTTGTCTAAAATGTTATCAATATTCGGGATAGGAAACTTATCATCTATTGATATCTCATTGAGTTTCCTATAGTCGGCAACAATTCTCCATTTTTTTATGTTAGAGTTGTCTATTTTTTTGGGGACAATCCATAGCGGAGAATTATATGGTGAGTTGGATTCTCTAATAATTCCTTGTCTTAACATGTCACTTATTTGTCTTTCTATCTCTTTTTCATGGATTTGAGGATAGCGGTATAGTTTACAGTAAATGGGATTTTCATGTTTTAATCTAATTTCATGACGAATTTCATGTGTTGCGGTCAAATTATCACCTTCATTGTAAAATAAGTCCTTATTTTGCACTAATAGTTCTTTTAAATAAGATTTTTCTTCAGAATTTAGATGGTTTTGATTTATTTTGTTCAAAATCTCTTCTTTTGAATCGCTTATTGGTTCTAGGTGATTTGCTTGAGCAATCTCACTAGGGTAATCGATATTTTCGAAGGGAATTTGGTATTTGGAGAAAATTTCCAAATACTGGTTTTCAATATTAATCATAGCTTGAAAGGGAATTAAGAAATTCATGCCTATTATTGCATCGTATTTTTCGCTTTTAAGGGGAAAAATTTTCCATTCCAAGGTACCTTCTCTCTTTAGTTCTTTTGGGATTGGGGTGATCATTTTAAAATTTACATAATTAGGACCTCCTAAAGAATTGTAAGTAAGGGGTTTTGATAATTTTGTAATTTTGAAAGGTAAAACATCAGGTTTCATGAGGCTCGTGTCTGATCCTGTATCTATCAGACAATTTATTGCTATATTGTTGAATGTAAGTTTTAAGATTGGTAATTTATTTTCCGAGGCTAGTTTGTAAAATTTACTTCTTGATTAATGTCTGTATTTGTATTGATATTGTCAATTTCCATTGGTTCTTGTTGGTTGTTGTAGTTTCGGTACTGTCCTGGGTTATTTTGTGTGTAATTCGTTCTTTTATACTGTCCCGAGTTTCGGTTATTATTACTGTTTCGATTAAAGTGAGGTCTTGGAGGATTATAAAAATTGGAAGAATTTCGAAAATTTGGTGAATAAGATTGGTTATTGCCAGAATTGTGATGGACCTTGTTTTTTTCATTCACTCCTTTATTAAACTTTTGACTTTTGTGAATTTTGAACTCATTTTTAATCACATCTTCACTTAAATAAATTTCCGATTGACAAAAGCAATTATCCAATTCAAATAACGTTTTTTTATTATCAATTTGAATTTGCAGAATCGGGATTAATTTTGATTTTAAAATTTGCACTAATTCTTTGTCAATAGCATCGTAAGTGAAATTATCTTCGTTATCGAAGTCACAGATTTCACTCGTTTCAGACTTAATACTAGAGAGTTTATTGAATAAATCTTTTAAATTATGTACCTTTAAATCCTTTGCGTAAAATAGTAATTGATGAATCGTCCTTTTGGGTCTGAATTTAAGAATGAGCGTTTCCATCACGGTTTCCCAGTTTCTTCGATGATCTGGAATTTCCAAGATGACGTTCCTTGCCTTGCCGATGATTTTGCTGTTGACCAGTTTCCTTAAACAGTATTGCTTCAGCGATATGTTGGATTCTCCACAGAGTGCTTCGACGTCTTCTACGGTTTTCAGGAACGATTTTAATTTGAACGAATCTTCTCCGGAAAATGGAGGAATATCGTTGAAATTTCGGATGACTTGATCCGCCGTTAACTCGAATCTCGTCGTCCTCATTTGGTTGAGCCTTTCGGTTTGCTCATTTAAACTTTGGGTGAGCAAATTCACTTGAGCTGTTAACTGCTCGATCGTTGCCATGTTGAAATTTCGATTTCGATCGAAATGTTTCTTTCTTTTTTCACTTATTTTGATCACTGTGTCTACGCAAAATTAATTTTAAATTTTGCTACGTTAATAATTGATCACTTTTTTGTTGGATTTTAATCACAATTAACTTTAAAATTTTAGTCACAATTAATTTTGAATTTTAATCACAATTAACTTTAAAATTTTAGTCACAATTAATTTTGAATTTTAATCACAATTAACTTTAAAATTTTAGTCACAATTAATTTTGAATTTTAATCACAATTAACTTTACTAGGTTTCGTTTTATTTATCGGATAGTGTTCTTTTGAGCACTATCCTACCGACTGCGCCACTAATGTTTTTATAACGAAAAAAACAACAAAAAATAATAATATTAAATAATAAAAATAAAACTTAAGTTTTTATTAAAATCTTTATTAAGTCCAAACTTGGCGAACGATAGATAACGACTGACTTGTGTCTTAATCTAATTGCTATGTTAATTGTCAGCATAAAACTTTATTTTCTCACATTCAGAAAAGTAAAGTCTTATGTGGATTAAATTCCGAAGGTTCAGGTTTCGTCTGGAAATTTGCTTGATCTATGGGAACTACAGAGAATGTAGATTCCCGTACAAATTTGTTATCAAGCAAATTTGAAGACGGTAACGTGACTTGCGCGTTCAGCATGACGAGTATTTCGGGGAAAAGTATGCAGTGGAAGAATGAGTGCGCTTAGCTCAGTACTGCATATACCATGGAAGTAACGAAGTAAATGCTGAGTACTCCGACATTTCTGCCATGCTCAAGAGAATCTATAGAAGACGTGATGGTTTCGTCTTCAATCAGTCGGAACGCATGTTTTTGAATACGATCGAGCAACGCGAGGTGTGTTTTGAGTGCCCCAGCCCAAACATGCGAGTTATGCTCTAATCGTGGTCTAATGTGAGCCTTATAGATGGTTGCTATGTCTATAGGTGTGAAATATTTTTTGCATTTTCGGAGAACACCTAGGCGTTTTGAGGTGTCAAGGGCAATATCAAAGATATGCTGGGCCCAATTCAGGTGTTCATTAATTTTGACGCCTAACAGTGTGAAACTCTCCGAAGTGGTAAGCTGTGCACCATCAAAGGTTACATTGTGAGACAAAACTGGAAGATCATGTTTGAGGGATAGATGACAGGCCTGTGTTTTGGATGCGTTGAACTCTATTCTATTTTTCCTGCCCCATTCCAGGATTAAGCTGAGATCCGAGTTCAACGAATTGAATAACTCTCTGCGATTGGAGGCAATAGTATGATGGTTTGATTCAGCAGCAGAGTTAAATTCATAGGTGTTGTCTAAGGTACGGTCATCTGCAAAACTATGGATTGAGAGTGGACGACAGAAGGTCGTTTATGAAAATTAGGAAAAGAGTTGGAGATAAAACAGAACCTTTAGCGACACCGGAATCAATTGGGTAAGAGGAAGAAGTAACGCCATCTAATACTACTCGTATAGCGCGTTCTGAGAGATAACTCTCAATCCATTGAACAAGGGTATCATTAAGGCCGATGGTCCTAAGCTTCACTAAGAGACAATCGTGCCAAACTCTGTCAAAAGCTTTTGCAATGTCAAGTGCAAGAACTTAACCTTCGCCATATTTATGTAAGCGTGAGTTCCAACGTTCAGTTAAGTAGACTAAAAGATCCCCCGTGGACCGTCCAGAACGGAACCCATACTGGCGATCATGGATGAGCTGTTTATCCTCCAGATATTTGACGATTTTACGATTGACAACAGTTTCCATTACTTTCGAGAGCACTGAAGTAATGGCTATTGGGCGGTAATTAGCGGGGTCGCTTTGCTTCGTTTCTTGGGAATGGGCTGAACATTCGCAACTTTCCACATACGTGGAAAGCACCCAAAAGAGTAAGAAAGATAGAAAAGATTGCGAAGAGGTTTAGCCAAAGAAGAGGCGCACTTTTTTAGGGTAATGGGGGGAATACCGTCCGGACCAGCGGATTTGTGGATATTGAGCTCTGTAAGGATCCGAGAAATAAGTCTGTTGCGAAAATGCAGTGCAGGCAGTGAGAAACCAGAGGGAATTGCAGCTGGAGGCGTTTGGTTTGAAGGTGGAAGGAGAGAGTTTCTTGCGAAACTTGCTGATAGCAAATTGGCTTTTTCGCTAGGATCAACCACGGTACGGTCGCCAACAACTAGCGGTGGTATAGAAGAAGAAATGAAATTGTTGTTGATCGTTTTGACAAATAACCAGTAAGACCTCGAGCCCTTAGGGCACTGGAGGATCTTCCGTCGAAGTTTTTGGTCATGTTCAAATTTAACTCGGTTAAGTATGGAATTGCAGGCATTTCTTGACGCATTGAAAAGTTCTCTGTTGGCAGGTGTTTTATTGCCTTTAAATGTTTGAAAAGCTTGTTTTTTTGGTTTGAATAGCATCGAGACATTCTTTATTGAACCAAGAATCTTTCGACGGTCGGACTCTCTTTTGACTGGAAGGTATGTAGAGCTTCATACCCTTCAGGATAATCTCGGTAACACTTCTACAAGCTTCATCGCAGTCATTGGAATCGAAGCACAACTTCCAATTAAAGGCATTGAAGAAGTTATTTAGCGACTCCCTATCGGCTCTTTTGAAATGCCAAATATTTCTTCGAGCTGCCTTGACTGACAGTAGTTGCTGCAACTGGGAATTGAGCACGAATCAAAAAGTGATCAGTATTTCCAATGGCGATGGGGATAATACAGAGACAGAATATTTCTCAGGTTGGTTGGTGAGAAATAAGTCAAGAAGGTTAGGAAAATGCCCTGCGATGTCTGGTAAACGAGTAGGCTCATCCACCAGTTGAGTTAACTCGTTTAGGGAGGCAAAAAGCTCAGTATCACGTCCCCCCTGGTCCGTAGTGGAGGAATGTTTAAGCCAGGCAATGTTATGAACATTGAAATCCCCCGCGATAACGATTTCTGCGTCAGGGTTAGCAGTATAAATAGACTGAATAGATTTAGATAACCCATCCAGTTCTGATAACGTGTTCGCTACTGTCATTGCTGGACTTCTATACACATAACATAAGTACATGATATGTCTTTGGATTATTAATTTTATCCAGATGTAATTAAATTCTGGATTGGAGCAATTTCCTAAATGGGAAACTAAATGAAAAGACACATCATCGCGGATGTAGAGTGAGACACCCCGCTGGCGAAAGAAAGCTGGGACAAGGTGATATCCGGGAACAGAATAAAACTGTTTACTTCCCGGTAACACCTTACATTGTGACAAAGACTTGATCACTGTCATTCTTTTAATGATAGCCTTTCGATTTCTTTCAGAATTGTCTCCAATATTTCGAAATAACGAATTCTCATTACCGTTATCGTGCTAACTTGCTTACGAAAAGATTCAGAATCATCGTAAGCCACGAGCTTTTCGGAAAATTTGGTGTGTCACGAAATGATGATGACAAGATCTAAGCGCAACATGCTCTTCAGCCTTCCTTCACTCAACTGTTTAAGCTCTTAATAGTCGCTAAATACTAAGCATTACGTTGAAATTCCTTACGTCAGCATCGTCTACCAACCCACACCAAAGCTTTTGCTTTTTTTTGATTTTGCAGTTCTTCCGATAAGAATGTTAAATCGCATGCTGTACGAGTATAGCTCGCTGAAGTCGCGGCAAGGAGGAGGAGGCCATCTTTGCAGTTAGCTTTCTGCAACACGTGCCGCTGTCCGTTCATTTACTTCCGTTTCTTCGTAACTACACTGACACATGACAACACGAGTATGAGTGCCTGTTATACATACATTTGTGTTGCCGCCATCAGTCAGCTGAAAAACAGAAAAAGAAAAATTGTGCGGCATGCGCTCAAGAGCTTTTCATGGCCACAAAATCTCGCTCGTATTGCATGCATGTGGGGCAGCAACAGTGGCCTGCAAAATTGAAAAATGTACTTTTTCAGTTCAGATAAAAGCTGCTTTTCAGGAATTGAACTTTTCAGTACTGAATGTGAATTTAAAGCTTTTTTTGGTCGTTTAAAACGTTCGCTGCTTGTTTCCTGGTAAGCGAAGCCAAAAAACCACCAGTCGTCGAAAGGTGTCGGTCCAGGGTGAACGGTCGGTTTGGTTTTTTTCGGTGTCTATTGTTGATCTTTCAGTTTTGCGTTGAGTGTATTCTTGGTGCTTTGCACTGTACTTCTGTGATTTCATCCCTGTAGAAAAATATTTTGCCCTCTGCCAATATTTTGTGTAACGTTTTTTTTTGAGGTTTTAATCAAAACGATTTCCGTAATTAAAGTATTAGAAGTGTGGATTATTCGAATGTTTTTGTTTTTGTTTGTTAAAGTGAAGTGTAAATAGAGATAAAAAGCATTTTGAAAACAAAGTTTTGTGATATTAATTTGTATGTTCTACCAGGAGTAACATTTTGGGATTAAAAATAAATAATCGTAGGTTATTACTTTAGCTTTCTATTTTTTTTTAGAATTAAGTTCATGTATATAGTAATGTAATAAAAGCCACTAGCAATGAAATCATTTCAAATTTAATTAAATTTACTAAGAATGCATTGCAAGCAAAGATTTCGATCGAAGCATCTTTACCCTCTAATGATGCCAGAGCTTGGCTCGTGCGAGGATTTGGTCGTGATGACCTTGTTGTAGTTACATCGCTTGTATTCTTCTTTTTTCGCTTTGCCAAAATCTGATTGGCACATATCTAGCAGCTGTTCATATTCCGGTTATAAACTTCTCATTCTTTTGGTGATCTTGCATTCTTAACAATGTGATTAATTAATTTGTCGGAAAGAAATGAGACAACACGTTTTGCTTTGTGCAATTTATATTCGCCTATCAATATGACGGAACCCATACAGTTATATTTCTTACTTTATGACTGTAATAATAAAGAATTGAAATCGACAAGAAAAAATAATTGCTACCCTTACATGTTTCTTGACTAACTTACGGCTAGTGTACAATGCTGCTGTGGTAAGCAAAAGGGCTGTATCTCCAATTTTGGTCAATTTGAATTAAAGGTGGTTTCAGGCTAATTTTTACTTTATTATTCTAATAATAAAGTATTTATTACATAGTTAAAAAAAATACATTGGTTCTGGTCTTCACGATCGATCAGATTAACGTTCGGGGTCTGAACTCTGCAAACTCACAAAGCTAGGGTATAGCCTAGTGGGTAGTGTGTTGGTCTTGTAATGCGAAGATCGTGAGTTCAAATCCCGGTCGACGCAATATATAATTCCAGCACATTGCCTGCTTGAATATACATACCTTGGTCATTTCAATCTACGAAAATGAAAAATTGATAGAAAGAGGGTTATGCGAAGGGCTAACAACCCTTCCACAATAAGTACTGAAAAGTGTTAAGGAAACTGAATGTCAGGAAGCCAAGGTCCGATTTGGGCTGTAGCGCCATTGTAGAAGTAGAAAAAGTCTGAACTCTGCTTATCTCTCACTATATGGATATATAGTGAGAGATATATAATACCCAAATTGAAAGGCCGAATATTCTACCACTTGGCGAATGTAGGGTGTTACAGCAAAGTGTACAGTTTTTTTTTTGTTTACAGAATGACCTGTGTTATAGGCAATTTCGGCCTTTATGTGCAATGCACAAACACAGTCATGGAGGGAAGGAATGGGATTGGGAAGGTTGGGGAAGGGGAGTGAGAACGACCGTAGCGAGTGGAGAAGCTGGTATATTGCTCAGTTGTACTGGCTGCTTACTGACAAATGTTTGCAGATGTTATGGGGGACTGAATGATAGAAAGCGAACATAAACCATCTACTGAGAATCTAGGCCTTCTTGAAGTGGAACTGTTTCACTTTTACACCGTTTCCCCATTTTATTGCGAATAATTTTTTATCACCAGTAGCAACTGAAAAAATGTGCGCTTAAAAAAATCCCGCCTGGAGTGGGAATCGAGCCCACGACCTATTGACTGAGAAGCAAGCACGCTGCCCACTACGCCACGGAAGCGATATTTTATTACCTTATTCCAGATTTTTTTCGCCAACGGGGTGTCACACTCTACACCCGCGATGATAAGTCGCTCTAATTAGTTCCCTATTTTTAAAACTGCTCCAACCCAGAGTTTAACTATATCTGATAAATTACTGTGCTTCTTTTAACGCTGAAATCGTTATCGCGGGCAATTTCAATGCTTATAACATTGCCTAGCTAAAACATTCCACCAGGAGGAAAATTATCAGATTTTTTCCCTGCTCTACGATGGCCAACGAAGCCACACATGAGTCAAACTGGGCAAAAAAAAAAAAAAATAGAGCGCTTTACAACATTATAGGTTACGAATTTTAAATAAGCATTGAGAACAGCTATGATTACAAAAAAAGCTCCGGCTTCCTCCGAGATGTGGAAGGTCACTTTTCAAACTAGACGTGTTAAAGTAAAGATTAGAACAAAAATCATCTGCCTATCCGATCATAATACCGCAAAGAAAGGAAAGGATTAGAGTGCGCCTTTGTTTGTTGCACTGTCTTGTTTACCCAATTGGCTCAAATAATGCATGTCCCCACTTCAAAACATTTTTAATTCGAGTTCAGTCTAGTTGCTAACGTTGTCTAGTCATGAGCTCTTTCAAAAAGAAATGGTAAATCGGGACCGTGCGAGGTTCAAAAAAAAAATTCAGCGAGTGGATGGAAAATGAATATGTTTTTAACATATGAGACCAGGAATCCACACGATGTGTTGGGAGACCAAGTAAAGACTTTGATGATTGTGGTGAAAGAAGCAAGAGGAATAAAATACGCAGCCTTCAAACATCCTACCCACAAAGCTTGATTAACGCAGCTGCGACACATGAAGTTTCTTGAGAAAGTCGGCATCAAAGTAGACTTCGTTAAGCAGGGTTACGGAACTTCAAATAATGACGACACTGCCAGACGTTTTTTCAATGATTGCAAGGTCACAAGTGCAATAACGGGAGTCGACGAAACTCTAATCCACCGGATCGCTACCATACTGGAAGTCATAAATAGCAATGCAATGATCGACCCAGAAAAATTCCGGCTCGTCTCAAAAGAAACAGCAGAGATGGCCATTGAGAAGTATTCATGGTACTACATGCCATCCACGGTACATACGATTTTGTTGCGTGGTGCTGCAATAGTGCAGAAGTCGATTCTCCCAGTCGGAATATTGTCGGAAGAGGCACAAGAAAGTAGAAATAAGGATTACAAGACTTTCAGGATCAAAAACTCGCGGAAAATGTCTCGTTTATCTACCAAAGAAGACGTGTTCCACAAGCTACTGGAGACTTCGTATACTTTTATCACAAACATGAGACCCGAACCAAAGAAAAAGCACCTGGAAATCAGTGATGCAGCTAAGGAGCTGTTAATCTAATTTCCTTGAATTTGAAATCGTAAGTATCTTTTCAATTTGAACTACCTTTGACTTTGAATCCCTAATTTTATTATTTACCAAATTCTCCAGTCTTTTAAGCTTTCTTGAATTTTTAATTGTAAGCATTATTTAATTTAAATATACACTTGTTGCTACTTGTTTTGATGAGTACAATCTATTCCGAAAATTTCAGAAATTTTTATCTTGCCAATAGGCTTTCATTTCCTCATTAGTTCTTTAATTTTCTTCAAAATTTCAATAAAAAAAAGTTGAACTTGATGTATTTTTTTTTCTGAGTAGAATGAGATAGGCCCCAGGTATCTATGTTAATCCGTTCTCGAGATATTGAATTTTTTCCGCTTTTTCGCCATTCGGCCCCTCTGTGCGGCGTGGTGTGACTTTATAGCTAAGGGAAGCAATTATTTTGCGCCAAGCTACAAGCGCTGCATCAATTTGCATAACTGCACAAGTTTATATCATTATTTGAAACACTTCTGCACAACCGAGAGGGTTGCGGTTTTCGGCAATCGATTTAGAATCCAGTCTACATTATTAATCTTATTATTTTTTTTTATTTTTTAGGTAGTACTCCCCTCAAACCAATTCTTTTCACTCAAAGCACGACAAATATGGGCAATATTGCCAGACCTACCTCTTCACATTTTTCTTCCTGATCATTTTTTGGTTAGTACAGAAATTTCAATACTGGCAATACTTTGATCGAGAACCAGAACTTGCGACTGAAAGCAACAGCTGGAAGCAATTGCATTAACGCATCTCTCCTTCGTATAAAAGTGGAACTTGCGCTCGCTGCGAGCGAAAATTTTACTGGTATTGTTCGGTGGTCTTGTTCTCTTGTGTATGCGACTAAAAGGAATGAGAGGAAATGTGGAAGCATTTTAATGCAACGCATCTCCCCTTCATATTGAAGTCGAACTTGCAGAAAATTTCGTTCGTATTGGCCGGTGCTCTTATAAATTCGTTCTTAAAATCGCATCCTTTTCCCTGTGGAAGACTTTCAGCTTTCGTCAACTTTCAACCACAAGAAAAAAAATGTTCTGATGACGTAAATGCTGTAGACAGTGGTAGAGGAAAATAATGAGCGCTTTCTTTTAAAGAAATCTTTACATAAATTTTCATATCTGTGCTGATTTCAGTTTCTTCCTTCTTCAATGGCGCTACAGCCCAAATCGGGCCTTGGCCTCCTGAACTTCAGGTTCCTTAACATTTTCATTATTTATTACGGACGAGTTGTTAGCTCTTCGCACAACCCTCTATCTACGAATTTTTCATTTTCGTAGATTGAGGTAACCAAGGTATATTCAAGCAGGTAGTGTGCTTGGAATTATGCGTCGACCGGGATTTGAACTCACGACCTTCGCATTGTAAACCAAACACGTTACCCACTAGACTACACCCTAGCTGATTTCAGTTTAGATTTTCTAAACTGAATAAAGGGCAAAACGTAAGGGAAGCGTTGCTACCCTTGCATCAATGGACGCTAGGCCACTGTTAAAAAGTGCTTCTCTTCTGTAGCTAAACCTCTTCATAATCTTTTCTACATTTCCTATTCTTCTGAGTGCTTTCCACTTATGTGGAAAGTTGCGAATGTTCAGCTAATTACCAAGAAAGGAAGCAAAACGAGTACTTCAATACTCTCGGAAATAATGGAAACTGCGTTCAATATTTCGATGATAACCATCTAATCCGTGATCGTCGGTAAGGATTCTGTTGTGGAAGGTCGACGGGAGATGTTTTGGTCTACTTGACAGAAAGTTGAAACTCATGCATTCATGAACACGGCAAAGGTCAAGTTCTTGCACTTGATATTGCAAAAGGTTTTGACAGAGTTTGGCATGGATGTCTCATAGTTAAGCTTAGGGCCATAAGTCTTAATGCTGCCCTTGTTTTATGGATTGGGAGTTTTCTGTCTAAATACACTGCTAGATGGCATTATTTCTTCCTCCTGCTTAATAGATTCCGGCGTCCCTTATCTCGTCTGTTTCATCTCCAACTCTCTTCTTAGTTTTCATCAACGACCTTCTGTAATCTACGAACAATTCAACCCATAGTTTGCAGATGACAGTACTTTAGATAGCACCTATAAATTTAACTCTGCTGCGGAATCAAACAAGCACTCTACTGCTTCCAATCGCAGGAAGTTATTCAGTTCGCCGAACTCCGATCTCAACTTGATCCTAGAATGGGGCAGGAGAAATAGAGTGAAGTTCAACGCCTCCAAAATACAGGCCTGTCATCTATCCTTTAAACGTGATATTCCTGTATTATCTAATAATGTGGCTTTTGGTGGCGCTCAACTTTGCATTTCCGATAATTTCACACTTCTAGGCGTTAAAATTAATGACCAACTGAATTGGGCCCAGAACATCTTTGATATTGCCCTCGACGCCCTAAACGTCTAAGAGTTCTCTGAATGCTCGAAAAATATTTCACGCCGACCGACCTTGCAACCATCTACGAGGGTATTATCCGCAATGTAGTTATAAATTTGATTGCAATACAAATAGGAAACTTACATGTATGTACATTATTTTTCGACATAGTCCCCTTGTTTTGCAACGCACTTGGTCCATCGTTGCATAAGCTTCCTCATGCCCTCATAAAAGAAGGTTTTCAGTTGACCTGCGAACCAGAAATGCACCGCTTCTTTCACTGTTTCGTCCGAGGCAAATCTATGGTCCCTTAATGCCTCTTTGAGTGAGCCAAACAAAACGTAGTCGGAAGGGGCAAGGTCAGGACTATACGAAGGATGAGCCAGTACTTCAAAGTTGAGTTTCTGGAGCGTTTCAGCAGTGTGGGCAGCAGTATGTGGACGGGCATTGTCGTGCAATAACACAACACCTTTTGACAGTAGTCCTCGGCGTTTGCTTCAAATTGCAGGCTTCAACATGTCAGTAATCATTTCACTGTAACGCGCACTGTTTATTTTTGTGTCCCTTTCCTGATAATGCTCCAGTATGTCCCAAAACAATTAAGCATCAGTTTTCTTGCGGATGGTTGACTTTTGAACTTTTTCTTGCAGGGCGAGTATGGATGTTTCCATTCCGTACTCTGCCGTTTACGCTCCGGCTCGTAATGATGGATCCAAGTTTCGTCACTAGTAACAATTCTATCTAAGAAGATGTCACGTTTGTTACCATAGCGATCCAAATGTTTTTGGCAGATATCCAAGCGCGTATGTTTATGCAACTGTGAGTTGTTTTGAGACCTATCTTGCACAGACTTTATGAAACCCGAGTCTGTTGTGGATGATTTCGTAGGCAGACCAATTTGCAGACGATGTGCCTCTTCATCAATAGTTACTCGTCTGTTTAACAGAACCATGTCACGTGCACGCTCAATGTTTTCCTCATTTGTGGCGGTAAAGGGTCGTTCGGCTCCTTCGTCGTGCGTAACACTTATGCGACCATTTTTGAATTTTTCAATCCATTCGTAGACACTCCGTTGCAGCAACACACTGTTCCCGTACTGTACCAAAAGAAAGAAATTTCGGCCCCTGATACATCTTCCGACCACAAAAAAACGGATGACTGAACGTTGCTGTTCTTTGGTGCAAACATAAAGCGGAGCAGCCATGGTTAACGGCAGGGCAGCGATAATAGAACTAACCTAGCAGCATCAAACCTGCAGAGACATAACAACAATTAAATCACGCATGCATAATCTATGCAACACGACAGTACTACCAACATAAACAAAAATATAACTACATTGCGGATAATAATTGACTTACCCTCATATAAAGCATACATGAGACCACATTTAGAGTACAACTCGCGTGTTCGGGCTGGGGCACCAAAAACAAGCCTCGCGCTACTCGATCGTTTTCAAAAACATTCGTTCCGACGGATCGGAGAAGAGACCTTCAAGTCTTTTATCGATTGTCTTGAGCATCGCACAAATGTCGGAGTACTCAGCATTTACTATCGCTACTTCCATGGTAAATGCGGAACTAACCGCACTCATCCCTCTACTTCATACTTTTCCCCGGGATACTCTCTAAGCTGAACGCGCGCACGAGTACACCGCTAAACTATTGCCTTCTCGTACAGTAAAATTTAGGCAGTCATTCATTTACCGAATGTTAAGACTTTGGAATACAGCCAAAGTTTTCCAATGAGTACAACATCTAGTGCTTCAAGGGTAATATCCACCGTCACTTTCGTCTCTCTTTATTTAAAAGTTTCCGTCCGGATTTTGAATGGGGAGGAACTGAATGTCAGGTCGCGTTAGATTGATTTTCTCTTGCTAATCGCAAGCTGACACCGAGATTTCGGGTTGCTACTGATTTATGGGCGCCTAATAATCGTATTGAGTCCGTGCAGTGCAAATTTCTACGTTTTGCGATCTAACATTTGCCATGGGCTGATTCGCTTCGACTGCCACCGTACTGTAATCGTATGCAACTTATTGGGATGTCATCACTTGAAAAACGATGATAGTTGGCGTTGGTTGTATTTATGTATAAAATCGTCTCAGGTATCATTAGCTCACCTGATCTATTGAGTCTAGTTAACTTTTACTCGCGCTCTAAGTCTCCTAGGTTTAATAGCTTTTTACATTTAGATGCGCATCGTACAAACTTTTGATCTCATGAACCAATGACTACCATGACTAAACATTTTAATTTTAATTTTGATTATATTGATTTCAATACTTGCATTAATGTAAAAAAATTATCAATAATATTGAAGTTGGCTTATGCCTGTTGATTTATATGAATAAATGAATTTTAGGGATACGATTTTGTATGGGAAAGCCAGGCAATGTTTCTTGCGACATATAAGGCAGAATGAATGAGTTCACAGGCTTAAAAGAACTTCTCGAAATAAACACAGCAATACAATCTACGTGAAAAATGTGTCTGTTTTAAATGTTTAAATAATACTGTTCAATAAATACCATTAAATTTGATTAATAAATGATTGACAAAAAAAAACAAGTTTATACTCTAGATGAAATCTGAGAGTATATTGTGTTTGCCGTTTGTGACGTTAAGAAATATGTAATGCGCGCACAGAGCCGCCAAGGGTACAGATATATTTGATGTCGCTCAAAAACCTCGATTCCGAGTGACCGTCTGTCCGTTTGTCTACAACATAACTCTCGAACGCTTTGAGATATCGTGCTGAAATTTGATGTGTGCGATTTTTAGCAAAAAAGAAAGTTTTAGCTTGTGAACGGGCTGCATCCCCCCACTTCTTCTATCCCAAATTTCATGAAATTTAAAGAAATTGATTTTTTTTTAAACTATTTAAGCTATCGACTTGAAATTTGGATGAAAGTATAATAATGTATATTTCATTAATATCACAAAATATTGAACCGATCACCTCACTCCTTCTACCACCTCCCATACAAATGCACAATTTTGAAAAATGCATTTTTTCGATTTTCATTGAAACTAGCATAGCTGAAAAGATAAATTTTTGTCGCAATTAATTATATTGTAATTGCAATCTGTTTTGAAAAAAATATCAACTTCACCTCACTCCTTCTACCTTCTCCCATACAAATTTCAATATATTGTGCTTCGCATCCTCTATCTACGAATTTTTCTCCTGTCAGTTAACGAACAAACTTTTTTTTCCTTTTTTCTATGGGGTGTATATCAACAAGAGGTGTAAGATTTGTTTCCAAGACCTAATCAGAGAATGCACGGCACTGTTGGTGGTCCGCCGGCTGCAGTTCTTCAATCAATTGAACCTTGTATGCATGCAGAGCCAAATCTTTCGTCAATATACGCTGCTGTGTCGACGTGGAGAGGTCAAGCTCTTGGGCACGGTGACGGACAGTTTGGGTCGTTTTTAATACTGTTCTTCACTGCTGCGATATTTTCGGTCGAACCTCCGAAGCAAAGTTGTTGTGTCTTCACACATTGCACTGAGCCAGTCTCTTGGAATTTTTTGAGTAGGTTGCGCACAAATTTTTTAGAAAGCACATGATTACGAACAAAATTTGTTCGAATTTTTCGTGATAAAATTCAACGATTGTGTAGCGTTCCATGATAAATTTCCCGCGTTTATAGATGAAAAATGGAACATTTGACAACTGTCAAGTGGCCAACTCTATACCTCTTGTGCAAACACCCTATATATTATATCGGGTAGTACCTGTAACACGCATGTTATGTATAAAATGAAAAAACCATGAGTTCTTAATTTCGAGAAGGGGGGCTCACTTTAAGTACTCCACTTATTCCTCACCCTCTTTTCCTGGGGCCATACAGGAAGTTTAAATGACGGATAGTACGACTAAGGATCGTAGGGCAGGGTGGCATCAGAGCATCGCCGTTGAGACATTTGGTCGGCCGGCAGTGAGACCAAGCAGATGTCCCTTATATTATTGGGAGACGGTGTCTCTAGGATAAATCGTGGTTTTGTTGTACAGACCCGGTTTTAATGACTCTATACGAGCAACGAACCGTTCTACAACCGCAGCTAGATCCGGATTCAAGCTAACACGTCGTTTCAGTGTGTATAGTGGTCACCGGGATGGATGTAGCAGTCTATCTCCGAACCTTGTTTCTCACTGGTTTTCAGTGTCAAAATAGTCCTTCCAACGCCCTAATTACACAACAGGTTCATATGACTATGTTAACGATCTCGATTTTGAAATGATTCATCCGAAAGATTTAAGCCTCAGTGAGTTCCAATTCTGAGAGTACATATTGACAACGTTCGAACCTTGATTCTTTCGGCTGAAAGCAGCTATGAGGTGGACAACTATAAATTGAAATAAAACACAGCAAAATGTTTTCAATATCCATGAAATTGGCTTTATTTATTTATTTTATATTATTTTTATCGGCGAAGACATGAGACTAAATATCTTCAGAGAAAAAAATCGAATGGCGTCAAATCGCACGAACGAGGTGATCAGTTAACAGGTCCATTTCGTGAAATTCATCATCAATTGTTTCTTTAAGTAAACTAATTGTATCGCGTGCTGTGTGGCATGTGGCGCCGTCCTGTTCAAACCACATATCTGCGACATTAATGCCTTTCAATTGTGATATGAAAAAGTTAGTTATCATGTCTCTGTACCGCGCACCGTTGACTGTAACGTTCTGACCATCATCATTTTTGAAGACATATGGACCGATGATTAATAATAAAGCACACCAAACGGTGGCTTTTTCTGGATGTAATGATGTTTTGACATTAGCTTGTGGATTATCATCGCTTCAATTGCGGCAATTCTGCTTATTGACATAGCCATTTAGTCAAAAGTGAAAAAATTTTCAAAATTTTCCAATTTTCCAACTTGAACAAGGGAAGGGGGGAGGGGGAGGTGGGGGAGGTTAGAAGGAGTAGAGCGATTTGTTAAAAACAACGGACATGCGGTTTTGAGATTTTTGAGTGATAGTATGAACTTCTCTTTCATTCATTTTTTTCTCCTAGCGTTACAAACTTTGCGGCAAACTTATAATACTCAGATTTCAAGTAGAGTAAAAATTAATATCGCATTTCACCAGATCTGACGAAAAAACGGATTTTCTGTGAAATCACCGCCATGACCATCCGCACAGTGGTTTCATCCACTTTACTGACACTGTTCTGCCAGTGATGGAGCATATGTTGGTGATTGCTAATGGTGGCTTCAGTCTACTTTAAAATTCCTTTGACAATTGACCAAATTTGTTCAATGGGTCGGAACTTAGGGCGATTCGGTGGGATCCACTCCCTGGGCACAAGTGGGACGTTGTTGGCTCTGTACCACTCCATTATAATTTAGGAGTAATGTATACTTGCCAAATCTGGCCAGAACATTACCAAAGCATCATGCTGTCGAATAAATGACAAAAGCCTTTTCTGTAGACACTCTTCAATATAAATTTTAGATATTGAACAGGTCACAAACGGTCGACTCGTTTTGCCACACGAGCAGATTGCTTCTCAAATCATCAACTTCTTCCCGAATTTATCCAATTTCGTGAACTTGAATTTATTGGAAAAAATCAACCGCTTATCGGGAATATGCTATTTTTGTCCAGAAATCTGTTTGTCATCGACTTCTACGAAAGTTTCATCATCCATTATCAAGCAGCTAACATTTTTGGTTAGAACATTGTACAGCTTTCTGGCTCGGTTTCTTGCCATTAGATTAGCCACCTTAATGACTTGATAGGACTTCAAGTCAGCCTCTGACAATATTCTTCTCACAGAACTCCTCGATGTTGCATTTTTTTTGGCCAAATCCCTCTGTGAAAGACCTATTCGCCTTCCGAACTACCTTCTTCGCTATTTCCTCGTGTCCTCCATGTGTCCGTAATTTCCTTCCTGTTCTTTGGGCTCAATCAACACGATTTATAACCCGGGTCACTGTTGATTTCTTAGTGTTGGCTCCTTTTACGATAACAGAATGTGAGGCCGTTGGATTTTCGCCAAAAAATGCAATATTTTCTAATTGTTTTCCATTACCATCTCTTTTAATTAATAAACTATTATTTTAAATGCGATTTTGCTTTTATAATGTAATCAAGAATGTTAAGGCTAACAAATGAAAATCAATTTACTGTAATTTGATTTCAAATAACAGAAGGCAATGCATTTCAAATCGGTGCAATTTGATTGGACCCTTCCCTTAAGTGATTGCTACAAAAATTATTACCACTCTTTTCCCCTCTGTCCACCACCTTAAAAATTAAATTTGAATAAATAATTGAATGATATATTGAATCTATGTACTCGAACTATTAATAAATTAATTTATCTAAGTGTTATATAACAATATTCCACCCCTAGATCCTTATCCCTGTTCCAAAAATATCCTAATGTAGACTTTTTTTCTTATTTTGTAGATAGCTAATTCTGGATCTCCTATGTAACATGCATCCAACGTTCATTTTACTATAGTTAAGCTAAAATCGGATTATAAGCTCCTATATCGGGGAAGTTAGTCAAGACTTTGACGAAAATAGAATAAAAAATCCACTAAGGACAAGTAAAAAAAAAATATGAGAAGGAAGCAATTGCATAAGAATTTAAATGGTTATTGATTTTAGATAATGTAAGGAACTGAGAAAATAAGTACTGAAGCTTTTAAGGCCTTTCTTAAAGGATATTTTTGAAAGTATGTGTAACGGGCACTTTTTTATCCTATCCTGATGTTTAAGAAGCCATGTAAAAGTTATGTCAGTAAAATAAATCGGTTACTGCAATAAGTGAGATAAAATGAAAGGAATTATGTGAAGGCTTGTGCTAGCCCTAACGAAAACTCAATTCTTTTATTTAAAATTGTACAATATAACGTCAAATGGTTGTAAATTGAATTGGATGTCTAATCGACCGTTCTAAGTAATGAAACATTTTTTCTAAAGATTCTCGTATTGGTTTTAAAGACCAGTCTAATGCTGTAGACACACTGCTCTGGAAAATGTTTGTTTTGGTAAACAGTGGCGAAGCTTCCTTGACAGCATTGTATCTCATAAATTTCGTTTAAAATTTTTATAGCTATAGTTTATAAATATATGTAGATAAAGAAAAATAATAACATTCAAATAAAGCAAAACAATCCATGGCAGTACCACATGTTTTCCTAGTTTCGTTGTCCAAGAGGTGCATTTTCAAAAGTACTCGCGATAATATTTCTTTTTGCACTGCAAGTAGAAAGATATGTATGTACATACATGCCATGAACAAGAGAGATCCCATAGGAAGATGTGTGCAAAATCATCAACTTATTGAGCGGAATTCCAATGGTGTACCGATGTACTACCGCTCGTCGTTATTCGGTAATATCGTTTACGAATGCTGTAACGCCGTATCCATGTGGCAGCGTATGGCTCGTATCTAGGTTATCGCGACGAAATATGAGAGATATCGGTTGCTCTCATTGCCTCGCCGCAAAGTATGTAGTTTTTTCGTTTTCACCATTTCAAAATGTTTCAAATGTCTGAGTCTATCAAATACATTGCTTTTGTGGCGTCAACGGGCAAATATGACTATTGGAAGATGCCCTTCGGTATTAAAAATGCCCCTACTGTCTTTCAGCGCTTGATCTGGGACATATTTAAGGATATATTAGAATCTGAATCTATTATCGTTTATATGGATGATACCACATGGTTCAAAAAGTCCCGTGAATTTTGGTGGGATGGCGCCACCACTCTCAAATCGATATCATTTTTCGGAAGTGCGAACTTTTTAACGAAGAATGTCAAATTTTCATGACATTTCATCTAGTAGTTTGGAAGTTATCGCTGTATGAGTGACGCTACTTTTGGTATTTCGTAAGCAATTGAAAAAAGTGAATTTCGCATTTTGATAAAACATTGCTTTGTGATCGGAAAAAACGAGAAACAAATATTGGAATGGCTCCGAAAACATCACAGCACATCTGCTCCGTCGAAAACAACTGTTTACAGTTGGTTTGCTGAATTTAAAATGGGTCGTAAGAGCATCAGCGACGCACCACGTTCGGGCTGGCCAAATGAGGCTATCACTCCAGAAAACATCAAGAAAATCCATCTGATCGTTTTGAAAGAGCGCAAAGTGAAAGTGACAGAGCTAGCAGACATAATGAAGTTGTCGATCGGCAGTATTTTGAATATTTTGCATGAGCATTTGGAAATGAAAAAGCTGTGCGCGCGATGGGTGCCGCGGTTATTCACAATTGATCAAAAGCAACATCGTGTCGGTGATTCGGACGTCAATTTGGAGCTGTTTCGGCGTAATCCGAAAGAGTTTTTGCGTCCATTCGTCACAATGGATGAAACATGGATCCACCACTACACACCGGAGTCCAATAAACAGTCGGCAACATGGTTACAACCGGGTGAGAGTCGTCCGAAGCGCCCATAAATGCAAACGTCGGCTGGGAAGGTGGTGGCCAGCATATTTTGGGATGCACATGGCATAATTCTCATCGAATATCTTGAGAAAGGCAGAACCATCACGGGCGACTATTAGGTAGCGTTATTGGACCATTAGAACAATGAAATGAAGACAAAACGGCCGCATATGGCAAAGAAAAAAGTGTTGTTTCACCACAACACTGCACCGACTCATTCATCGCTCAAAGCAATGGCAAAATTGAACGAATTGCGATACGAATGGCTGCCCCACCCACCATATTCTCCAGACTTGGCCCGCAGCGACTATTATCTGTTTCCAAACTTGAAAAGATGGCTCCGGGGAAAGAGATTTTACTCAAATGAGGTCGAGTTCGAAACTAATGCCTATTTTGAGAGTCTCGACGTCGACTACTATAAAAAAGGTATTGAAATGTTGGAGGATCGTTGGATGAAGTGTATCTCCCTCGAAGGGAACTATGTTGAAGAATAAAATCGATTTGTATCAAAAAGTTTGTGTTTTCATCATTTTTTCCGGGACTTTTTGAACTATGTAGTATACTAATTGCTAGCACTACCTACGCAGACCATATCGAGCTATTTGGCAAAGTTTTGGGACAAGTCTCAGAAAAATGCCTTTAACTGAAATTTAAAAGGTGCAAGTTCAGGTATAGCAAAACTGATTATTTAGGATATTCAGTCGGTCCTTCCTGTATACCACCAAGCGATTCACATCTCCGGGCTATTCAACTATGCTGAAAAACCGGAGAGAACTGAAGGCTTGCTTGGGATTATTTTCTTAATTTCGGAAATTAATTCCTTTATTTAGCTCGAACGCTATTAAATCTCACGCGCTAAAGTGTCGCATTTGAATTCACCGATAAATGTATTTCTGCCTTTGAAGAACTGCTTGGAAAGTTAGTTGCTGCCATTTTTTAGCCACCTACAACCCTAAACAAACCGTCGAATTAAGTGATGCCAGCCATATTGGATATGGAGCAACACTGATGCAAACGCAGGATGATGGTAAGCTTCATTCTGTCGAAACTCGTGACCATAGCTTCGAGCTAGAAACTCTAGTAATAATTCACGTACTTAGGTGATTCCCTTTTTATCTCGAAGGAATACCCTTTAAGATCACTTAGTAAAAAACAAATTAATCCCGGAATCGCCAGGTGGGCGCTTGAACTAAAAAATTTCAATTATAGTATACAGCACAGAAGTGAACAACCGATGGGATACGTTGACGCATTAAGCAGATGTCACTTAAGAAAGCTCGCTGATAGCGAACCCTAGCATGGCACTGCTACCCTTCACGAAAACTGCCTTAAACCCCCCGATTCCTTCGGGAAAACGTCCGACGTTAGGTATAAAGCCCCAACATTGCGGCCATACGTGATAGAAAAGATACCTTTTGGTAACTTTATTTCTATATACTTCTACAATGGCACAACACCCCGAATTGGGCATTGGCCTCCTGACCTTCAGGTTCCTTAACATTTTTCGTTATTTATTGTTGAAGGGTTTTTAGACCTTCGCACAACCCTTTATCTTCGAATTTTTCATTTTCGTAGATTAAGGTGACCAAGGTACACCCAAGCAGGCTGGAATATGCGTCAACCGAGATTTGAACTCACGACCTTCGCATTGAAGACCAACACGCTACCCACTAGGATACATCCTAGATTAACTTTAGCGCAAGCGCACCCGCTGCCACCGACGGTCCTCCAATATGTCCCTCTGCCTCCTTAGGCCATATTCCGTAAATTTATCGCCGCCGCCGATTGCGACGAAATAGATTCCCAGATACAAATCACTCAAAACCGAGATGAGCAAGATGCCCCGTATTAGGATACGAAATGTTGGATGGATTCGCATTTAGGGAAACCAGAACCGGTGAATCACAATTATATTTACCATCCGAAATGAGAAAAAATATGATATGTCTAATTAATGAGAAGATTGGTCACGCATGATTTGAAAAACCAGGTAAGAAAAGTGAGAAAATTCATTACGAATGCATCAAGTGCATTATGCACTCCACCCCTTTCCCCTTCCACCCCTCCCGACTCGACTGACAGAACCCAACTTATACCACTTTACCAAAAAACCTGTCCAGTTCGACTCCTTTCACTTAGACCACTTCGGACCTCTGTCTGCTATATGCACGTTATATTGTACCATGTAAACTCGACGAGTACCCGAGAAGAAATCTGTCTAGACAAATAATTCAGCTTTTATAGTTGACCTAGCGAATGGTCACGGATGCCTCGGCAGGTAGATTGATCCCACATGCAAGCAGACTCCCAGTATGTTGTTTGGGATAAACCAACATGGGAAAGCAGTCATGTCAAAAAAGTAACTATTCGTTATATGAGTACTCGTTACTGACTGAAATCCAAAGTAACGAGTATCGACGCAGATTTTTTATTCGTTACTAAGTAACGAAATGAGCTCCCGAAAGAGTAACTCAGCTGTCAAAATGTTTTGTTACTCGAGTATTCGTTCCACATACAAAAAAGTACCTATACCGAAAGTAACGTTTCGTTGCTTTTTTCTTTACATCACAGTAGAAAAATCTACACTCGTACATAAAGCAGTACCACCATTCCAAAGTAAGAGCGAGAAGGAACTCTACTCTTACTCTACCTTTCAGCAAAGTATATTAAGAAAATGATGCGTATTTTAGTTTCGGTCCTTTTAACACCAAGAATGTTATCGAGTAGAGTTGTGGCGTTCGGCTTGAGCGGCAGGGCAGTCATTACTAGTGTTAGGATTGTGGGATCAGTGATACCAGATTGTAGATTTTTTAAATGTTTGAGGTGATAAAGGGATTTATCAATTTGAGGAATTTTTGCTGAAAATAACTTTTACTCAGTCGAAATTTTGATTGAATAAAAGTTGTTTCCTTCACATTGTCGTTTTATTCCTTATTTTGAAGAAACATTTTATTGGGCAAGATAAATTTTGTGAAATATTAAAAAGATTTACGTTAGTGTTTAAAGGGTTTTTCTATTTAGAAGAGGGATAATTTTAAAATCGGTCTTGGCATCATTGTGTTGATCCACGTACTAGGCCAACGAAACTCAAACTCCTTATGCGTTTGTGTTTGATAAAGGTCTCAGCAGAGACCGAAACGTCACGAATAATAAAGCGTAACAGTGTAGAATCCGGAAATCTTTTCTTCCACCTCACTGATTTTCGCAAAAGAACTACGGGCCAATCGGATCATCTGTCTCTTCTATAAAGATGATTTACTCAAAAACTCGCCGGGAGTTTGCTACTTTTCTTTCAATCAACTAGCAATCACGTTGCTGGCATTGGTCCATTATTTTGCAACTTCTTGGTTCGAATTCGTTGCAAGGAGCTCTTTAAAACCCGCGATTGCTTCGAACGATGACGAATCGAAGCTGTTCTTCGCAACTATCTTTCACTGAGGCTGGCAGTTCCGATTACGCCCGACAGATTTTTGCTTCACCTCAAAACCAATCCACTAAAATTTGTCGAACAAATTCAGAATTCAATTTTTTATGAAGTTGGCGAATTTTCGTAATGAAATTACTCCACTGCACCGATCATCGCACATTTCACATTTTTTCTATGTCGTACTCGTGTGCTCCGTGCTATCTTCTTCTTCAATGGCACTACAGCCCATATCGTGCTTTAGCCATCTGATCTTCAGGTTTCTCAATATTCGCACAGCCCTCGATCAACGAATATTCATTTTCGCAGATTGAGGTAGTTAAGATATATCCACGCAAGTAGTGTGCTGAAATTATACGTCGACCGGGATTTGAACTCCCGGCCTAGATCAACACTCTAGCCACTAGACTACACCCTTGTTGTGGTCGTGCCATATGAAACGATATTCGAGAAATCGAATGGTTCAGAATTGGGTTTAACGTTCAAACGAGTCAATATTACAAAGCGCAATGAGCCAATAAACCAAAACTCGACTCTTCTCAGAAATCGAATGATTGATAATTGGGTTTTTTTCGTTTAAGCGAGTCAATCCTACAAAACTCAATTCTTTACGCATATCGCTTCTCATCGCACGGAGCATATGAATCGTATGGAATACATTAAAGTCAATAGTTTTTACTTCTTGAGAAGAATTGAATTTTGCACAATTGACTCATTTAAACGAAAAAACCTCTTTCGCAATTACCCAACTTCCCAAATATTGTTTCCTATGCACGCCGCTGTTAGCATACGAGTACGACCGAAAAACATGCTTTCACTACTGCCCGAAGATCCCTTTGTATGTGTACCCAATTCTCCTATTTGATTAAAAAGTATTGACTCAAATGTATTCGATACTAGGTAATGTATTGTGTATTCGATAGTAGGTACCCAATACAGTACCCACGATTACGTAGAAATATTAAATTCAAATCACTAGATTTAACTATAACTAATTAAAATATAGATTAAAATAAGATTAGAATTCGACTTTTTGCCATTAACAAAAAGGTTAAATACTGATTGTCCAGAAATTTGTTAATTTATATATCCGTACGTAAAATAAAAAGTCGACGAATAAAGAAAAACTGCTTGAATATTCGGATTATTCATATATCAACTCTTATTCCTATTTCTGTTGTTTGAAAAAAACTGCGAATTGGTTGTACAGAACATTTGCTGATCCATTCCCTTATTTTGAAACCGTTTGATCTATACAAAGTACAACGATATTAAATGGCTAGATGCGTCTACAAAATCAATTTTATATTAATTATATTAATCTATATATAAAGCAAAAGTAATCGACTGCGGATCAAAATCGAAATCGCTTGCGCACAGGTGGTCCATTACAGATTTGGATTGTAACAAACCTTAAGTTCAAAAAAATCGTTAACTTCAAAATAATGCTTGTAATTTTCTTTTTTTTTCTTTTTTTTTTCTTTTTTAAATAATGCACAAAAAAATTCATAATCGAAAAATTCTCCTGCCAAGTGCCAATTTTATTATATTTTTATCAAATTAGTAAAGTAGGTCTATCGGTGTCGATTTGCAACACTCTAATCGGTTATTGAACTCGTCTATGGGCCATGTGCAAAAACGCACGTCATTTGAATCTAATCTAAACGCAGATAATATATTATACATACATATATGTTCTAGACAGGTTTTTTTTATGCGAGTGTGACTTTTTTTTGGTTCTGGGTAATAAAAAATTGAAAGTATTTGAATGTGCGATAGTAGTTTTTTTTTTTTTTTAAAGCACACTCAAAAAATTGTCACACATGTTGCATTTCATTTAAATATAAATTATACTAGCTGTTAGAAATCTTTCTTTGTGGCATTAATAGTCGTCTGATATCTTGGCTGACAAATGAAAACACAGATATTTAGCGAGCACGAGGCAATTATACTTTTAGGTTTTTTTTTTATGACCTATTCGTTATAAAATGTGGCTCCGCAATTTGGTATTCAGTTGTCGCATTTCATGATAATTTTTCTTTAATTGTTCGTTTTAAATGGAAGATATAACCCGCCTGAAACTTATGATGAATAAAATAATTGCGTTTAGTAATATAAAAAAAAAAAATAGGATTACAGCCTCAATAAACCAATGGTACCTAAGTGGCACCTATAAAATGGTCACGTATGAAATTTTTTAGTGTGACCTCAACTAAAAGTGGTTGGTACGAAATGATACTCGTTGTACTCGAATGTTTTTACTAGAAAAAGTATCCGCAGTTAATAGCACCCCATTAAATTAAAAGAAAGAAATCACTAAAAATGGTGAATTTGAGCTCGAAAGTATTGGGTTGTCGACTTTGACATTTCGATCGCATTCGTGTAGAGTGACATCAATCAATTAGTTGGGCATATTCAGAAAATATATCAATAAAGTATTTGCCTCACAATCAAATTAATCGCTGTCATAAATAATATCAAGTCGATGATTGCAATATCTACTAAAAGCAACTTACTTAATGGATGTTAAGATAGTAGTATCGAAATTTTATTGTTCCAAAATTGTTATTATTTATTATTCAAATAACGAGCAAAAGTAGCATTTTAAAAATAAATATCTTACACTTCATTTAAGGCATAGATAATTCGAAACTTATGCAAAAATTACTTTTGGATGGGATGTGGTGGAGAAAGCTACGATGTTAACAGCCAATCAGTATTTGCTTTGAGTTATCGGAAAATTGCTGTAGCCAAATTCTACAGGTATTTCTTTTGCAAAGAACAGTCGAAAACCACACTTGCTAATGTCTCGACTATGAATACAGATAGAAAATTGAAACTCGACATTTGAGTTTATGTGGAGAAAAGTGAATATAAATAATTTTTGTATTCGTTAATACAAAAAAAAATAATATCTTAAAACCAAATAGGCGATATACAGTTCCACAGTAATCCACCTTGAGAAGGTCGAATTCTTTTAAGGAAAACAGGGAGAGAGTAAAGAAAACCACTTGAAAATCTATATCTTGGTTATCTTTCTAGATACAAAGTTTAAATTTGAAACATATGTGTACTAATATGAAAAAAAAATTATAGAGTATTCTACCACCCACCGTTATTATTATTATTTATAAGGGAACACATGAAAGCACTAGGAGCTTTTCGGCCTATTGTGCATTTATTGCCCCTCTTTAACTTACCACAATCTAATAGCTTCAGTTAATTTAACTATGTCTAAGGGAGTCGTGTTGTCCAGTTCATCTGTTGTAATGAACCTTTTTCCCAGAAGATTTTGTCTTTTCCTTTCTACTACTTCGCAATGCCATAGAATGTGTTCTGTAGTTTCTGAGACGTAAAAACAGAGGCGGCAGATGTCGGTTTCAACTAGAACCATATTTTTGAGGTGGTGGTTTACTCCATTCTGGCGTATTTTTCTGTGACAGGATTAATTTTTTGGAGATTGATAAAACTATACTATTTCAATAGATTCTATGACGCTGTTCAAATCGCTTTCTAAGTATAAGTTTGTTATGTCCTTTTGGTATGGCAGTATGGCTCTGGTTCAATAAAATTTGTTTCTGCGCCATTTTTTGCAAGGCGGTCTAGCTCTTTGTTTCCCTCAATCCCTAAATCTCCTCGGGCCTACATTAAGGTTACTTTGTTCCTTTTTCTCAAGACGATTAGGTTTTGAAGGCATTCTATTAGAAATCATCCTCGATCCGCGTTTGTTGGGCTTTGAGAACTGTCTGCCTATCCGATAATATATAAATTTGTGTGTTTTTATAAGCTCCCCTAATATTCTCTTGGATGCATCGCTCCGGTGTAAATATTTCGGCCTGGAAGATTGTGGCTTCTTTGCCGAATAGTTTTCAAAGAGGGTTTCAAAGTTGAATTTTGTTGGCATTGTGTCCGATAATGCTAGGACCTATATTTTAGTTTGTTTTAGAATTGTGAGGTAACCTCTTAAATTCCCCGATTGTATTTGTTTTCCCTTTGTATGTGTAACACATCTATGATTGCCTCCTTTTTTTATTTGAAGATGTATTGGAAGGATCCTTAGGAACATTTTCATTGCAGCAGTACAGCAGGTTTTCATTGCGCCTGTGGTAGTAAGTCGCGCAAGTTTTTAAATTTTTTGTAGCGTATGTTGTGCCTTTTGTTGTAATATTTTAGTCTACCAGACTCTTGATCCGTATGTTACTATGGGGAGTATGATTGATCTGTAACACCAGTAGATCATCCTGGGCTGTAATTCCCATTTCTTGACAAACAAACTTTTGCGGACCCAAAACGCCTTTATTGATTTGGTATGAGTCTATTCTATATTTTTATTTCAGTTGAGTTTGTTATCATATATAACACCTAGATATTTGACCTCATTCGAGAAGGGTATTGATGTTCCATTTATAGAAGAAGGTGGTATGTAAGTTCTCCTTCTGTTCGTAAATAGCCTACTCTCAGTCTTATTTGGGTTGATGTTCTACATTATCACTTCTAAGGCAGATGGTATCCTTTCTGACATTGTAACGTCATATTTGCCTCTAATGATAATGACGATGTCATTGGTATATCCTATAACCTTGTAGTCTTGTTCCGTGTCAAGGTCATCGACTACAATTTACCCCATAAGTGGAGGTAGTACCCCTTCGTGCCCCTAAAGGTTTATGCAGTCAATCGGCTATCACCTATCTCCGTGGTTGAAATTCGGCCTTTTAGCATGGCGTGTATCCATTTTATCGAGCCGGATTCTAGACGCTTTTTCGTAGCCGCTATTATGGTGTCATATGGAGTGTTGTGGGATGCTCCGTCTATAGCTAAGAATGCGCAAAGAACAATTTCTTCGTGGTCTATAGCCTTTTCAGTGTCTCTTACTGGATCATGAAGAGCTGACTCTGTTGATTTGCCTCTCTGATAGGCATGTTGGTTCTTATTAATATATACCTTGTTAGGCTCTGTGCTTGTGTGAAGTTTCACTAAATTTTTCCATCTTCGTGACCAAGAAGTTGGTAAGAGGATTCTCTGCCTTTGGTACAAAGACAGCCCTCTCTTTCCTCCAGATTTTTTGAATTTATCCCCATATTTAACTAGCTTTAAAGATCCTTATCGTTATTAGCATTAGGCTCTCTAACCGTGCCAATTTTCGTACTTTTCAACCAGGTAGGGGCTTGTTATGGTAAGGTTAAGAGATACGTCCTGCCTAGCAGTATTCATGAATGTTGGGGTGTTGCATTTATTTATTATATCTAGATTGTTAATAGTTAGATACTCTAAAAGCTAGGGTATAGCCTAGTAGGTAGTGTGTTGGTCTTGTAATGCGAAGGTCGTGAGCTCAAATCCCGGTCGGCGCAATATATAATTCCGGCACATATACCTTGGTCACTTCAATCTAAGAAAATGAAAAATTCGTAGAAAGAGGGTGCGAGGGCTAACAACCCTTCCACAATAAGTAATGAAAAATGTTAAGGAACCTGAATATTAGGAGGCCAAGGTCCGATTTGGGCTGTAGCGCCATTGTAGAAGAAAAGTGAATCTCTTCTTTTATTGATATTACTATTTCCCTAATTAGTGAGATGTGCGTTGGTGTCGCAGGATGACTTGTGACTATGTTGTGGATTTTTCTATATACCACTAGCTCCTTGACGCCTTGAGGTAGATCATCTGGCTCCGCACCAAGAAAGTAGGCTGAAGTACGTATCACCATTTCGATCTGAATGAATTTTTGGTGTCAACTAGTTGGTTCTTGTGTTATGATCTTGTGTGGATGTTCGGTATGTATAATACCGATCCTGATTCTTTTAACTGCGTCCCTGTAGGTAGTGCGCGACTTGGAGGGCTGAGCTTCTTCTGCAGGTGATAAAGTCTTTTACATTGGCAGGCATGCAAGATCGTACGTTTCGTTCGCTGTTTTTTCAAGGTTACGTTGGTATACCATCTCCTAGCCGCACCGCTTATCCTTTCTCCGTGGCGGTCTGTAATTATTCAGGACGGAAGGATTAGCCTCTACAGTTACCTTACACACTGTTTATTTTCATCTCTCCGGCATTAGCTGCTCTCTGTGATGCCCAAACTTCTATTCATAAACGCATGAAATAATGATTCACTGTAAAAGCAGTTAAGTGTTAATAATTAACAAAAGCCCTTCACTAGAACCCTTATTCCCTTAGTCTTCCTTATTTACTACCACCCGAACCTGGATATCTTCTCACGCATACTCAACATCTCCCAAGAATAATGAAGTTGCGCCCTGCTTGTTGGCAGATAATTTAATGTTATGCAATTTGAGACGAGATATACTCGTATCACGTTGAAATTATTTGAACAAATTGATTTACCTATCTTGAAATAGCTAATCGCTAATATTGCTCAGCGTGTGGTGAAACTTATAAGTCGAATGAACTCTTTTATCTTTAATTTGCTCGTATCTTTTCTCAAGTAAAGCAGTCATAAATTGAAATGAAAATAGCAATAAACTTGAAATTACAAGAAACCTAATAAACCTGTATTCCGACGAATTTTAAGAATTTGAATGCCTCTTCTTAAGCGTCACATTATGATGTGTTTTTGTTTGCTTAATGGTGGATCGACCCGCATGAAAGCATGAAGAAAATCGGGAGGTTTCAATTTTATGTGACAAGTTGCATGACAACGAAGCATGCCACTGTTATCATTCTTTTCGGCAGTCGAAATAAAAATTTCATTATACTGTACATCTAATATTGCTGTTTTATGTTACTAGTTTATAATCTAATCATGGAAAAATCTTAATTTTGAAGTAACGATGAAATGAAAATAATGAAATTTTGAAAATTATAAGGAACGGAATGTGTAAGTTTACAAAGTGATAATACGAAAGTATTATGCACTAAAATGATCCTTATTGATCCTTATTGATCCGAATTGGCGATAGGGATCTGACAGAGACAGAATATTTTTTAGGCTGGTTGGTGAGAAATGGGTCAAGACTGCTGGAAGTAGGCTCATCCCCTTGCTGTACTAAACCATTTAAAGAGACTAAAAGCTCAATATCACGTAGTGGCGGTATTTATAATTGTGATAATAATTTCAGCGTCAAGAGTTGCAGTGTACATAGGCTGGATGATCCATATGGCATTTCTTTGGATCAGTGAATTTAACCAGATATAGTTAAACTCTAAATTGAAGCAGCTCCTTGAATTGGGAACTAATTGGAAAGATATATCTTCGCGAGTGAAGAGTTTGAAAAAATCGAAATTTTCCGTCACCCTCTAAAATACGAGACCTTCGCAAGCATTAACTAGAATTTATGCATATATCATTCAAACCGGAACCATTTTGGTTCACCCTTTATATCCTTGCTTACTATGTCGCTGCACTGCATCGCGCCGTGAAGGGAGACAGCTTTTGTACGATCATTTTGGTAAATTACGTCAGTCTTTGTTTACTGCGCTATAGGCTTAGGTTTAGTTAGTAGTGGTATCGAAGAACCACATTGCATCTAGTTGGGCCCACTGTACTCCCCCTATTGATTATAAGATGGATGTTACTCCTCTTGTGCTAGCCACTTGGTGCGGTTTATTATCCGAAGCAGGTAAGAATGTTTGATGCCTCTGAGGTCGTCTAGTTCGGAGAAGAATCTAGAGCTTAAACAAAGGAGACGACTGTTGGAGTTTTGTGAACAGTGACAAAGATAATGTTCGATAGATTCCTTGTCTTCCTTGGAACTTCTGCGAGGCTGTCGCTGGTGATCCGCAGCCTGAATGCGTGCATCTTTAGTGGTATTGCACTATGATTACATGTATAGTAGAAGGACGCCTCGATATTTTAAAGCGTGACTTCAGGCCCACGATGCCCACTAGCAGTCAACACTTACCCTTCTGATGCTGACAGAGTTCTTAGGGGCAGCTGTACATATAAAACTCTCTGCACTGTGCATACAGTGCCTTTATCGATGTATTGTTCACATTCATTCACTGTCTCAGTGACTAGGGACTGTGCAGATGCTCGATCCGCATGATTTACGAAGAGTTGTTCTCTGCGTGCTTTGCGTACGATGGTCGAGGTCGTTTTCACCTCCCAGAGTCTCAGGTTGATGGAATAGTCCCAGGGAGTGATCATTACCGCCTGTCTTCCCATATGTCGAACTGTTTCGACCCACGTCATGCAGATTTTCATAGGAGTCGCACCACTGGATCTTGAGGTAAGACGTCACGCCACTCTTTATCCCCCTGCTTACTGGCAATCCAAATACCTTCTTATTCGAGAGGAGGCTTACACACTTTTGCAAGCTACAATCCTCTCGAAGGCTGAAGAAATGTGCTCTTCTCGTATACTTCTAAGTGACCTCAGTGCCAATGGTATCCTAATGATTGATGGTCGTTCAATTACCGGGCACACTCACCTGGTAATGAGGTGTGACACCAGTCTGGAGATGAATGAAACTCAACTGCAGTAATGCGAGTTGCTCACTCTGGCCAGAGATTTTCTGGTACCACGTGTGTCGGGAATTATTAATATTTTTCAAAATGTTGTAAGCATGAGTCGGTATATGTTCACCTCTTGGACTACTGTATAAGAGTTCTACTCTACAATGGTGCTACAGCCCAAATCGGACATTGGCCGCCTGATATTCAGGTTCATTAACATTTTTTCATTACTTATTATGGAAGTGTTGTTAGCCCTTCGCACAACCCTCTTTCTACAAATCCTTTCATTTTCGTAGAATTCGAACTATACAAGGGTTGTAAGCAACAAATTTACTGTATAGGCATGCATGTTTAAGCAACCAGTCATACATACACCATATGTAAATATCGGAAAAATTAAAGTTGTGACAAGCCGGATTTACGTATTTTGTGCTGAAGTGTGCAAATTCTGTTTCATTGAAGATTACACCCAGATTCCTCACTGTTTTTACATATGGTATGGGATGATTACCGATAACTACTCGCGGATAAATCTCCGTATTTTCTGGCATACGACTTACCAGCCTTTCTTATTATGATTACCTGCGACTTTTTGGGGTTAATCTGAATATTATTTCTTTCGACCCAATCACTACTAATCTCTAGATCCTGGTTTGATTCAACATTATCATCAATAATTCGATCCGGGTTCATACATATAACTAACCTAAAGTCTCTGCCCAACTTAACTAATCATGAGTTCAAATCTGGATCGAGATATAATTCCAGTACGCTGCCTGTTTGGGTATACCTCGGTCATCTCAATCTATGAAAATGAATCTTCGTAGATAGGGGGTTGTGTACAGGACTAAAAACCCTTCCATAATAAGCAATGGAAATATGTTACAGAACCTCAATGCATGGAGGCCAATGCCCGATTTGGGCTAAAGTGCAATTGTAGAAGAAGAAAATATTGGCTGTTGGGTTCAAAAGAAAAAAATGTTGGTTGGTGAACATCAAGGTTTTTTGCTTAATGCTTTTTGAATGGCAGTAGTAGTTTCGCTTCATAATTATTTTTAGTTGATTACGTTATATTCTGTCTGCCATTAGCCTCCTTATGTGCACGAAAAATTCTAACAGGTTAGTACAAACCATTCACTGCCGAATTAAAATGTTTCAATGGCCTATCACTACCGTTCGTATTGAATATGGGATTTCACTTTAAATCGTCATTTGGTAGGTGTTGCCTTTATTTTAAGTACTATCGCCTTCGGTCGAACTGTGTGTTTAAAATAACGAAATTCTTACTGTTAACATAAATTCGCCTAATATTAGGCATTTAGACACTTTTCCATTTCCACATTTACTGCCTAAAAGAGCTTGCGTAAGCTCAAAGCAGTGCATTGGATCTACTCGTACACGTTCGATGACCAAAGTCAATCAGCATTAGATGGCGCGCCACTCTGAAATGGGATCCTGTCTGTATGTACGTTCCCACTTTATTTTACCTGCCTTAGTGACACCATACAAACATGATTTTTGGTTTGTGCACATCTATGGCACAGTACCTTTTTAATGATATAAGTTGCATTAGTCTCCTTTTTTAATAAATAAATAAGGGAGTCCGGAATTTTAGATGCTCACTCATAAATATATAAGATATCTTAATATATATTTGCATGAGAAAATCTCTGTCGGCTTTGTACCCATTATTAGATTAAAAAACGATAACGCCTTTTTCTCAAATCTTAAAAATTCTTCGCCTTCGTCGGCACTAAAGCCAAAAACGTGTAATATTTTTTTATGGTGAAAAATTTATCGATGCCTGCTCTGCGTTAACATCATTCTAAAGAATTAGGGTTTTGCATTGCAGTGGAGGAGAAAACGAATGGTCAGCGTATTCGATTTGCATGTAAGTTGTCCATGGTAATGGATGTGGAGCATTAGTGATGTTCGATGCAAATGTAGAATGAAGAACATATGAGAGTCTCGTCGATGAGGTTGAAATCATCTCATGGATAGGTCCAGAATTGAAAGGATATGATTGGAAACCTGATATACAGGTTTTATACAGATTTTTGTCGACCTGAGTGTTATCATATAACCGATCTCAAATCTATTACCTACACGTGCACGTTAAAAAAATTGCAATAAAAACTTGTTAATTATAATTAATGCAAGTTTTTGTCAATTTATACATGTTTTAAAATCGAGAAATCCTTTTAATTTTACGATTTTCGAATGCATTGGATGAATTTTATCTTGAGATGTGCCTACTATCTATATATTTATGTATTTCTTATTTTGTGTGTTTTCGATAGCTATACTCTGTACTTACGAGTATTATGCTGGAGTCTCTGGATGTCTGAACGTTTCTTTATCTTGTCCTGTAATATTTCAGTTGATCTTGAAGTCGCCTGTTATTGATTCGCGGTCACTGTAAAAGTCGACTCCTCTCTTTGCTTCTTTGTATTTTGTTCAAGAATATGTGGTCAATTTGGTTGTATGTACGTGAATCGGGCGATGGGCAGATATACTAAAGATGATGACGAGTTGTAATGGAAAATATTTTACCAGCCTTTCTGCGCATCCATACCCTTCATTCGTGTTTTAGAGGATGTGGCTCTTACCAGCATATATTTCGGGTTGAATTACGTGCTGATTAACCTTAATGTTAGTTGCTGCTTGAGGCCAAAGTCTCCGATTCTGCATTAAGATTTTAGAATTGGGCCTTGCTAAATTGGAATCGTATGACGTTGAGTTATAATTTGCAGCGTACGTTTTGGCGGTGCATCAGAATTTCGAATCAATTGTAGCGTTTAAGCGGCTAGTGCGCTTTGTTTCCTCCCTGTCGTGTTGGACTCGTCAGTAAAGTTTGTGGAAGCCTTAGACGCTAAGGGAATACCGAGTCGGTAGTTTGATTAGAATACAAGGATCAAAACGGCTGCGCTGACCACCGAGCTACACAGACCCTACGCCTTAGTGAGTAAGAAGCGTTGCCCTGTAAGCCATCACACAATCACAATATGATGTTAAGATCTGCATTTCCATGATGTACATTGTATGTTACCAGTACTTTGCTCCATTTTTTTTTTTATAATTTGGGGATCACGTGATAGCATTGCGACCTTCTCGGCCTATTGTGCGTTTATTGCCCCTCAACTCAATAGCTTTGGCTAATCTAAGTATCTTTAAGGGAGCCATGTTGTCTAGTTCCTCGGTAGACAGGAAATCTTTTCCGATTTTTGTTGTTCAGGACTCCTTAAAAAAAAATTACAGAAAATTTTGATCCGCTCTCTTCATGTGAAATAAATATTTTACAAATTTCAAATTTATTTTGCCCTCTATGACTTCTTTGACTTCAACGAGCATCAAAACGAAATCAACTTTATCTAGTATTTTCAAAACGATTTGTCATCATTTCGTTGTATATACAACGCAATATTGCAATAAAAATAAATAAAATTTCAATTATTACGATTACCTGTACAAAATAGGAAATTAGTTAAAAAACTGAACTGATTTACAATTTTTTTCAGACCTGAAATGAGCAAAATGAAAGTGAACTATAGGTATATTTCAACGACGACTGGGTAAAGGATTTCTTTTGGGAATAATAAAATCATTTATAAAACATAACAAGACTACGATCGTACGTAAAACCCAATAATATGATAGTCTAGATGAAATATAAATTTTTGAGCTCAAGTAATTTTGTATGGGGAGTGTTAGAAGGGATGATAGTTATGCTAGAGTAGCTATAAAAATGTTTTCTGCAAAATGTCAGCTACAAAAATTGAAAAGGTACTAAGAAAATTAGTCTATTGGATTTAACGAAACTGTTCAGTTTATATGGGAGGTGGTACAAGTAGTGGGGGATTCTTAGTGATTTTTTCAGAATTAGCTGTGAATATCATGCAAATGACTTTTTTTAAATTTCAGATCATCAAAATTCATACTTTTCAACAAAATCGATTCTTTTCTTAAATTTGTGAATTGGTGTCACATTGTGTGGGTGGGGGTAGAAGGAGTGAAGCTAATCAGTTATAGCAAAGACTATAAATAATATAAGATAAGCCTGCGTTGAGAGCGACGAAAAGGCTTTAAACACCCAAAGCACATGATCCCCGCTCATTGGCTTCTACCCGCGCGCCCATATCCAAGAGCCAATCAATTTAGTCGGCGGCCGTTGATATGGGTGTTTAAAACCTTTTCGTCGCTCTCAACACAATAGAATTGGTTATAATTTTTTCCAGAGGCTTGAGATATCTTATATTATTCATAGTCTTTGGTTATAGTTTTTCCATCTTAATAGCTATACTAATTAAGTATCAGACACAAAATTTCAGCACGATAACTGTTATACGTATTGAGAAAATTGGTTAATTGTATTTTATGAAAAAGTACAGTTTGTATGGGAGATGGTGGAAGGAGTGGAGTGATTCGAATAATTTTTATACCATACATCAGACTTATAATGACATCCCAAATATCAAATTATTAGCTCTAATAGTTTTCAAGAAATTGTGATAATTGTAAATTTTTGGAAATGGGTCATTTTGTATGAGAGGGGATAGCACGGGTAGAGCGATTTCGCTCGTTCACGAACTTTGCCTTACTTTTTTTCAAAAAACAACGTGTACAAAATTGAACTATTTAGCTCAACGCGTTCTCAAGCAAGAATGTTCGCAGACGGGCGGACGGGCATCCGGTTTTGAGATTTTTAAATGACAATATTAACTTCTCCGAGGCTTATTTCTTGGCGTTACAAACTTTAGAGAAAACTTATAATACGAGGGTCGTTTGATAAGTCCCTGGCCCAAGTAAGAAAAAAGCATTTTTTCCGGAAAATTTTTTTTTATTTTTCAACATAATCTCCCTGGAGGTTAATACATTTGGTCCAACGTTTCTCAAGTCCTTTCATACCGTTCAAAAAGAAATTTTTGTCACAGTCTGCAAGAAATTGGGAAACGGCGTCTTTCACCTCTTGGTTCGATGAAAATTGTTGTCCACCGAGGTGAGTTTTCAATTTGGGGAACAAAAAAAAGTCACATGGGGCCAAGTCGGGCGAATAAGGTGGGTGGTCAACGATCTCATACCGCAAATCGTGTAATTTGGACATGGAAACCGCGCAGGTGTGGACAGGGGCGCTCGGTACTGGACGTGCTCCATCGTTGACGATTCGCGTGATACGTCAACTTAGAATGGCTGCCAAAAACAAACTGTTACCTACAGAAACCTGAAAAAATTCATGAGACCGTTCGAAAGTGCCATCTACCTAGCGATAGCAAAAACTTTTTCGTGAAACCACGTTTTGTCATTTGGGCCAGGGACTTATCAAACGACCCTCGTACTTTCAGATTTCATCTAGAGTATAAAAATATAATGGAAATTTACTGATAGACAAAAAACTTTTGACTGAAAATTTACAACTATTAAATTATGTATTTAAAAACAGAATGAACTATTTTAACGTCGTTGGTTCAAATAGAAGAGAGCAAGTTTTATTGAGCAAAGTATTAAGTTGTCATAATACATTAAAAAATTACTCTAAGGCACAATATTTCAAGTTGTAAATAATCCAACATTATGTTAGCTGGTTTAAGGTGTTTTTTAGAGACGAAGAACTTTAAATTAAAATAAAACACAGAAAAATGTTTTCAATATTCATGAAATTGGCTTTATTTGAAAGATAATTTGGCATTAGTGTTAGAATATGATTTCAGGCATGTGGCCGCCGTAGCTGGCGCGTACATGGCGTAAATTTGGGAGGCCAATTTTCACACACCCTTCGCAGTAAATTAGGCTGTATTTTGGTAATAACGCTTCGAATGTTGACTTCCAAGTACTCAATAGTTTCTGGTTTGGCGGCGTAGACATGGGACTTTACATATCCCCTGAGAAAAAAATCTAATGGCGTCAAACCGCACGAACCAGGTAGCCAGTTAACAGGTTCATTTCATGAAATTAATCAATCATCAAATCAGTCTTTCAGTAAATTAATTGTATGGCGCGCTGTGTGCATTTGGCGCTGTCCTGTTGTAACCACATACCTAAGACATTAATGTCTTCCAATTGTGGGACGAAAAACTTAGTAATCATGTCTCTGTACCGCTCACCGTTAACTGTAACGTTCTGATCATCATCATTTTTGAAGACATATGGACCAATGATTCCACCGGCTCATAAAGCTCACCAAACGGTGACTTTTTCTGGTTGTATTGGTATTTTGACAATGGCTTTGTGGATTATCATCGCTCCAAATGCGGTAATTCTGCTTATTGTCATAGCCATTTAGCCAAAAGTGTGCTTCATCACTAAACAAAATTTTCAAATTTGAACAATTTACAAACGTTGCTCCGGCATCAATCTATTCATGATGAATTGCCGAACCAAACTACCCCCAAAACAACCGGGAGCTGTCAAATCGGCTGTCACAGAAAACAATGTTGCAAATTTAAAGTTTTCCGCCTTAAAAAAAGCACCCTTTATGTAAAGGCATATCAGTAATTAATTTAAATACAAAAGTAACGCTTGTGTTAATACCTGGCCACAAATGTGGCCATTTCATCTTTCAATAGCTGTAGACGCTACAATTTTGTAGCTTTTTACTTGAAACTTCAGGACATCCTCAATTAACATGTTTTTAAGGGATTGCAACTTTTTATCACATTTCTTAAGGTGTAAGCACCTGGAGGTTTGAAAAATAAGATTTATATATCGTTAGTCAATACAAGGCCACACGTGTGGCCCATATATTTTTAGGCTGAAGCTATCGCTGAAAGTATTGAGAAATTGTGAAACAGGGTCAAAAATAGGAAATATAATTCACATTTGTTATATATAACGTATTATATAAATTTTACATATATTTTATATATGTATTGTAGTTATATATATGGACATTATTTTAATTTGGAAATTAGGTATTACATAGTAAACATTTTGTTGTAGTTACGCAGTTTTCACCACAAATAGTCTTTTTGTAAATAAAACAAGATTTTCTGGTGCCTTTTTATTGCAGATGCCAAACAGCCATTGTATTTTCCCACGTGTTAGCTGTTTCAATTAAACGTATTTCGCCTGGGAATACAGATAACTGCATCGATTTTCTAAAAACACTTTCTATTCCACTATGAGTGTTGAAGTTTCTTATTATTTCAAGATTTTCTGCTTCGTGATTAATATTTGGTAAGACTAACCATTCGCCAAGCTCCTGGAGAAAAATTGGCTTCTATCACAGCGATTGTTAGGATTGTTTTCACGATAAACCTTGGAAACAATCCTCCTCCTTCTCTCAATGGCACTACAACCTAATTCCGGTCTTAGCCCCCTGACCTTTAGGTTCCTTAACATTTTCATTACCGATTGCGGAAGGATCGTTAGCCCTTCGCACAACGCTCTGTCTACAAATTTATTCATTTATCGTAGATTGAGGTGATCAAGCTATTTCCAAGCTGGCAGTGTTCTGGAATTATACGTCGACTATTCCCCCGCTTGAGGGCAAACATTAATATTATTGAAAAATTCTACCTTAGATATGTGCCAGGGTTGCGTTCTTCTCTTTGCCGTGAAGTGCCATTTATCCATTGTATTTACCAGATCGATGTACTGAGAAAATTAGTGTTTTGGATTTAGTGAAATTGTGCAGTTTGTATGGGAGGTGGTAGCAGTGGGGGGTTTTTAATAAGTTTTTGAGAACAACTATAATTATCATGTAATTGATATATTTTAAACTAACAAACGCCCGCGACTTCGCCCGTGTAAAAACAGCAATAATAAGCAATATTTGAGGGTGTAGTTGATAATACATTATGTGGGATATAAATCTGCTTACTTTAATGGCTCTTTGAACACAATGCTTTGTATTTTGTTGGAATCAGAACCATAAATTATTAAGAATGAAAGCATGATACTTGCATTTGTATGGGACAGGCTCGTGATCAAATCAAACCCGTAATTCGAGATCATATACGTGTTGAAGAGCGTTAAGGACATGTGAATAATTGTAGCTGGTGTTAATTAAAAAGAAAAAAAAACATTAAGCTTAAAAACATAACAGGACTACGATTGTGCGTAAAGCCCAATCATGCGATACTACGTATAGATGAAATCGAAATTTTTGCGGTGTTAAGAAATTTTGTATGGGGAGTGGTAGAAGGGGTGACAGCACTGAACTAATTTGTTTCACATCATGCTGGAGTAGCTACAAAAATGTTTAGTACCAAATTTAAGCTTCAAAAATTGAGTAGGTACTGAGAAACTTAGTGCATTGAATTTAATGAAATTGTGCAATTTGTATGGGAGGTGGTAGAAGGAGTGGGGGTTTTTGGTTATTTTTCGGGAAACAACTATAATTCTCATGCAATTGATATACTTTAAATTTCAGATCTGTATCACTAACACTTTTCAAGAAAATCGAATTTTTAGATAGTCGTGAAATGTGTCTTATTGTATGGGAGGAGGTAGAAGGAGTGAAGCTACTCGGTTAATTTTTTCCCGATATTAATAATAATGCTAATTAAGGATTAGGTACAAAATTTTAGCTCGATGAAATTTAAATGTACTGAGAAAATTGGTTTAGAGTATTTCATGAAAAAGTGCGGTTTATATGGGAGGTGGTGGAAGGAGAAGGGGGTTTCTGGCGATTTTTTGAAAAACAACTATAATCATCATGCAATTGATATAAATTTCAGATCAGTAACATTCACACTTTTCAAGAAAATCGAAAATCCCATTGTATGGGAGGGGGTAGAAGGAGTGAAGCCAATCGATTAATTTCTTGTCGATATTAATAATAATGTTAATTAAGGATTTAGTACAACTTTAGCTCGATGGAAGTTACACGTACTGAGAAAAATGGTGTAAAGTGGTTCATGAAAAAGTGTAGTTTGTATGGGAGGTGGTGGAAGGAGTGAGGGAACTTAATTAATTTATACTAAAAGACTGCATTTATAATAGAAATAATATATTCCAAATTTCAAACTAATAGCTTTTATAGTTTCCAAGAAAATTTGATTAATATATATTTTTGAAAATGAGTCACTTTGTATGGGAGGGGGTAGAAGGCGTGAGGGGAGTGAAATAAAACCAAAAACAGATTACATTCCGGTGAACACCTAACAAACTTTACAAGTTTCATTACAATCGGTTCAGTCGTTTGTGCGTGAAAAGCGGCCGGACAGACAGACAAAAATTTCGAAAATGTGTTTTTATGCTTAGTTATTGCTAAAATAACTCAAAAACCTAACTTATAGCCATTTCTAAGCAAATAACAGACAGACACTACAATTATATTAATATGTATAGATTGCAAATCAGTAACATTCATACTTTTCAAGAAAATTGATTTTTTATGAAGTCGAGAAATTGTGTCATATTGTACGAGAGGGTGGTGGAAGAAGTAATTCTAATCAGTTGATTTTTTGCGAACTTAATAATAATGCTTATTTAGTAGAAAATTTGAGCGCGACAAACGTTAAACGTACTGAAAGAATTGATTAATAGTATGCCATGAAAAATGCCGTTTGTATAGGAGGTGGTGGACGGAGGAGGAGGACACAAACAATTTTTATACAGTAGATTGAAATTATTATGAAAGTATTATATTCCAAATTTCAGATCAGTAGTATTTATACTTTTCGAGCAAATCCGTTTATTGCCAAATTGCGAAATTGTATCATTTTATAAGGGAGGGGGTAGAAGGGGTGGAGCGATTTGGCCCGTTCATAAAATTTGAACTGTCTAACTCAACGTGTTCATAAGCTAAAGAGCGAATGGACGAACGGACGGACATGTGGCTTTGAGATTTTTTAGCAACAACAAATATTTCTTTACCATTGGCGCTTCTGTGCGAGCATTATTTGTTCGCGTTACAAACTTTAAAGCAAACTTACCGTACTCTCAGATTCCATTTAGAGTATAAATATCTAGAATTTTCATATAAAATAATGCGGCCACAAATGTGGTCCGGTATTTATGAGTGTGTTTTTTTTTCGCATTGACACATATTTTACAGTGACTCTTATATCAAATTGAACGTTCAAAGATAAAATCGTGTGTTAAAGAATTTATAATTGAACAAATTATATTTAAAAGCTTTGAATACGATGGACGGAATTTTGCCATAATTTTGCCATCATTTTCAATCAAAAACAAAATTAACGTAAATTATATGTGTTTTTAGTTCAAAATAAGTTGGGCGGTTACAACCAAGGATCTCCAAGGAAAACTGGTAACCCTAATTGCATAGCTTCTTTTTCACTGTTTTGGATGTGAAAAAGAGCCTTAACCCAAGCTTTTTTAAAATTTGGCTTATGAAACTTTAATTTCACATGCATACTATCGAAGTATGGTCATAAGGATCTGTTATACCTGTCTTCATTTTCTTTGGTGTTTTTTTTCTCTAAATTTTATCAGTTAGCAAAGTTTTTTAATTTAATTCACGGCGAAAGCTTAATTAACATAACTGCGCCGTAATTTGAAAATTATTAGTAAATGGATTCAGTTCCTAAATTTTAAATTATACCGTTGACACTTCTGCTTTGGCAATGATTCAGAGTTCAAAATCTCAGTATATAATGTAAGAACGCGTAAAGCTAGACGAAAAGACAAATTTAAATATTGGAAGAGTAACATTTAGCAAAAAACACTAAAGAATAAGAAGATCGATAGCTGACAATAGTCCATAATTTTCTCCTATTCTCCGTTAGTTTTATTCTGCGTAAAACAGTAGTAACAGTATTTCGCCGAATATGAACTAAATTAAACACTCCTATTATCAGAAAGTTCCTTAACCTTATACGGTTGTCTATCTTCTAAATTTTAATAACCGCGTTTACAGATATAAGCAAAATGTTCAGTTCTAACTTCTGTATATGGAGTACTTATCGGATAATATTTGCCCAAAGTTACTCACAAACACTAATCAAAAATTAACAACTAAAAAAGTAATAATCTTACAATCATCTCTCAAATTATGTCTTCAACTTTGTTGTCTGGAAATTTACCAATCGGTTTTCAAAACACGCGCCGCAACCTCATTTAAACTCCACAAACATCACATCCTGAAACTTACATGTGGAGATAATGACCTTCTTAACGCCTCAACCATGAATGACTTCACGGCACACAATACGTTACATAAGAAAAGACATTACAGGTACTTCATGAAAAATGAAAATCGTGCGAATTAAGTCTCGAGACATCGCGAAGACAGCAGAGTATTTTGATTTGAAATTGGACATTAGTAAAATGGTGTTGCTTGCTATCAGTTTAATATCGTACTTTAATTAAATTCGTTATTTTTGAAACGGATTTTTTCAAATCACATCGAACAGATTGAGGTTAAGATGTGACTTCGAAAATGGCGCGGGATAGGGCATACTTGACAAAAGACCGGAACACAGGCGAGCTTTCACAAGCTCTACACATTTCTATGAACTGTACAGCGGTCATTCAAGAGCATAAAGAGGCACGTGCAAGCTACAGATTAGCTGGCACAGCAAGACCAAAACGCACGGTACAGTCCAGTTCTTTTCTGGTTCGTACACGACATGGTGCAATCGCGTATGTGTATTTATTTCCATGGCACGTGCATAGCCATGCATTCCCCATGATGCCATCGATCTATGACCTCATTTCCTATCGATGAACGCAATCCAGCCGGGTTTTTTCCTCGTGTAATTTTATTCGCTTTGCTTTGTACGTTATGTAAATGCCATAGGTGTCACTTTAGGCCGCATAGGTAAAGGTAGAGTGGCCATTGAACGGAATATGGAATATCTCAGGTAATGGAATTTAGAGAGTTTAGTGGCGTGTGTGACTCGCGTCAGTACTGAGTATTAGTAAGCGGATTTCGCAAACGCACATATATCGCGCCATTGTTAAATCTCAACAAATTTTCTGCCATTATTCAACGTAATAGCTTGGCGGTATGGCGGTTAAAAGTGAAAACATTCACGTGCTTTGCGGGGTCGATAGTCTCATTTAGAGTTGATTGAAATATTTTCGTGGCAATAATGGTTTGTACGTTTAACGTAGGTGAACTGTACATACGTGGGCAGTATTAGGAGGAATTTCGTTCTGGTTTATTTTTACTGAAGGACCTACTTATCCTTTTTTGAAGAATATTTTTAGATATTTTTTGCATTTTTTTCTTGTATACATTTGAGTTGATCTCCACCGAAAAGAGATTTCCAAATATCCAAGATCCAAGAGATGGGGATGTAGTCTAAAGTATTGATGTTTTTTTTTTATATAATGACTTGTGTTATCAGCAATTTCGGCCTTTATGTGCAATGCACAACCACAGTCATGGACGGAAGGATTGGAATTGGGAATGTAGGGGAAGGGGACTGACAACGACCGTAACGTGCGATGAAGTTGTTAAAGTTTTTAGTCCTACTGGCTGCAACTGATAAATAAAGCCTGTAACGAAAAGTTCTGTCGTGCGCAAGGTGGGTAGAAATTGAAAACCATTCAATGGATTTTTATAAAATTTTATTTGTATTTACTTTATATCCTCAATCAAATTCCTGTTAAGACCCCCTATAGGGCATAGGACAGAAACAACTCTCTTCCACAAGGCCCGATCCTGAGCATCGGCCTTAAGCTGTTGCCAGGACTTGTTTATTCCAGTTGAGCAGGAGGCCAGAGGAATAATCTTTATATCCTTCTAGCTATGAATTCTTAATTCCGAACTTGTTTAATACTTTTTCTGGTGAATTCTCTGCTCCTTCTTCTCATGTTTTTCATCAAGCGCTGCACAAACTTTTTGTGGCTGCTTTCGATGCTAATGCCAAACGTCTTTTGAATTCATCCATGATTTTTACACTTCTTCCTTTTTTTTTTAATTTTCCCTTCATGATTGCCCAATATTTTTCGATTCGACGAAGTGTCGGCGTATTCGGAGGATTGTCTGCTTTTTGTACGCAATTCCTTTGGAATTTAACCAGTTTACCGTTGCTGAAGCATAGTGACTAGTTGCCAAGTCGGGCCAAAACAGAACTGGAGTCTTGTGCCCTTTAATCGTGGGCAATAATATTTTCTGCAAGTATTCTTTACGGTAGATTTTGGCGTTTATGGTTCCTATTGTTAAAAACGCTGTTGACTTCATCCCACATTCACAAAGAGCTTGCCAAACCATAATTTCTTTTTTCCAAATTTTTCAACGCAAACTGTTCTATCCGATTCACTAACATTTCTTCCGTCATCTGCAGTAAAAAACTGTGGAGCCGATAGAGAAAAAAAGTTTATTTTGCAATATGTTTCGTTGTCCATTATAACGTACATTTTTTTCGTCAACAATTTTCGATAAAGATTTCTTGAGTGCCTAATTGCTCATTTTTTGCTTTTTGAAAGTCTTCAAACCTTTCGGTTGTTTTGCTCTTTGCACCATTTGATGGCTGGTTCTAAGATCTTTAGCCAAATCCCTTGTAGACATTGACGGATTTCTCCTTAAAGCGTTAAGGATACTTTTTTCGAGAACAGGACTTACAGGACCCTTTAGACGACCTGACCTGAACCGTTGATATACCTTTGTACAGTCCTTGTTGTAATTTTATACTTTTTTCCCAATGTTGAAAGCGATACTTGTTGATTTTTTGCCATTCTCGCACAACTTGCTCACACTAGAACGCTGCATTTTCACTAAATTGATCAGTCAAGTAAATTAAATCCTATGTAAATGAGTAAGGAAGTTCTGAGAATTCACGTAAACAAATTTTTGTCTTTCTTGGTAAGGAAAGAACCGTTATCTACACACGAATAGATGCGACAGAACTTTTCGTTACAGGCTTTATTTGCAGATGTTATGGATACTGAATGATAGAAAGCGAACAGAAACCATCTACTAAGTATATAGACCTTCTATAGTGTGTGATTTTTAGATGCGGAGAACTTTTCATTGAAATAAAACACAAAAAATGTTTTTAATATGCGTGAAATTAGCATTTTTTGAAAGATAATTTTATTGCATTAATGTTTGAATATGATTTCGGGCATGTAGCTGCCGTTGTAGCTTGTACAGGCCAATTTTTTCTTCGCAGTAAATCAGGTTTTATTTCGGCAATAAGGCGTAGAATGTTGGCTTCCAAGTGCTCAGTGGCATGTGGCACGTCCTGCTGAAACTACATGTTTGCGACATTAATGTTTTCCAATTAATGCACGAAAACGTTAGTAACAAGTCTCTGTACCGCTCACCGTTGACTGTAACGTTCTGACCATCATCATTTTTGAAGAGATATGGACCAATGATTCCACCGGCCCATAAAGCGCATCAAACGGTGACTTTTTATGGATGTAATGGTGTTGGCTTGTGGATCATCATCGCTCCAAATGCGGCAATCCTGCTTATTGATAAAGCGATTTAGCTAAAATTGTGCTTCATCACTAAACAAAATTTTCAAATGTAATTGTGGAGCAACAGCCATTTGCAATTGAACAATTTGCAAACGTTACTCCGGCTTGAGTCTATTCACGATAAATTGCCAGACAAAACTAGTCCCAAAAAAACTAGAAACTGTAAAATCAGCTATCACAGAAAACAGTGCTGCCAATTTAAAGTTCTCCGCCTCTAAAAAAACCCTGTAGAAGTAAAATTGAAAGAAAAGATTTCCGGATTCTACACTGTTACGCTTTATTATTCGTGACGTTTCGGTCTCTGCTGAGTTTGATAAAGGTCTCAGCAGAGACCGAAACGTCATGAATAATAAAGCGTAACAGTGTAGAATCCGGAAATCTTTTCTTTCAGAAAATTATATTTCCATAAACTGCTTTGCAAAATCTTTTCGATGATATTTCGTATGCTTACACTAAAAAAATTGCCGTACGTAGGACTTGTTAGATACCTTTTATTAAATTTAATTGTTCATCCCTAGCCATAATTAGAGTTACTCTATGCAAGGCGAAAAAGAACCTGTAGTAGAGTCCGATTGAATTGTTAAAATTGACACGTTGTGAATTCACCTTTCACCACTTCGCAAACAACTTTGAGGAGTGGGTTCTCGCTCTTTTACGAATACTTAATTCCTTCAAATTTGTTATAATGAGGTTCGACTGTTACAATAACTAGCGATTAAAAACAATAATATGAATATAGTCACTTAGGTTAGACATTTAAATAATTTTATTTATTATAACATTGTATCTAGCAAAGCATGATGCAAGATTCACATAAAACAAGTATTTCAAATGAGTCATATCGTTTTACCAGCTACTCTATTTGTATAATTAACATAGCACCTGTCAATTGAACATTCAATTCGTTGAACTTTATAATTTGATGTTATCGAACTGGAATAGATGCGCGTACACGCGCAAGTTATTTAAACATTTTACGTCGCAATTTTTTTTCTAAACCTTTAAAATAGAATACAGCAAGAAATTAAACAAAAAAACGGATGTGAGATCCGTATAATTTCGACCAAACTTAAAATAAAATTTTCACTTTACAATAATCGCACATATGAATAAAGTAAATAAAAATTGATCGTTTCTTACTTATTTTAAGGTGAGGCGCCACTGTGAAGATCTAAAAAAAAAACTATCTCGTGTTTTTCTTTGCATAATTTAAAACTGATAGGGTTTTAGTTTCAGTAGGTTCTTACATATATGTACATTCTACTTCTACAATGGCACTTCAGCCCGAATCGGGCCTTGGCCTCCTGATCTTCAGGTTTCTTAGCATTTCTTCATTTTTTATTTGAGAAAGGATTGTAGACCTTCACACAAGCCTCTATCTACGAACTTTTCATTTTCGCAGATAGAGGTGACCAAGGCTCAAGCAGGCTGTGTGCTGGAATTATGCGTCGGGGGGATTTGAACTCACGACCTTCGCATTATACACCAACACGCTACCAACTAGGTAGACGATCTAAACTGGTGCTGGAAATGTGCTGGGAATGTATGTATACATGTATGTACATTGAACAACATTTATTTTCAAAAACTTCAAGAAAAAATAAATTGTTTTTTTTTGCGTTAATGACAGAAAAGTTTGAGGTCCTTTAAATTTTATGTATAATGTCGTGTTCATCATTCTTCTTCTTCTCACCTTCTTCAATGCAGTACAGCTCAAATTGGGCCTTGGCCTCCTGACCTTAAGGTTCCTCAATATTTTATTTGTTATTGTGATAAGATTCTCAGCCCTTCTTCGCTCAACCCTCGATCTACGAATTCTGATTTTCGCAGATTGATGCCAAGATATACCCACGTAAGTAGTGTTCTGAAATTATACGTCGACCGGGACTCGAACTTCCGACCTTCGCAATGTAGACCAACACGCTACTCACTAGGCTACATCCTGCACCCATAGTGTTTATTATTCAGTACTTTCTTTTCGAAACTTTCAAGAAAGCCAAAAACGATTCTCCGGGATATTTGGTTTAACACTAAGCCTAGGTTCGGCTCATTGAATGGGGCATAACATCCAACTGGCTTGACTTACGACTACGCTAAGCAAAATGTTTTTTGCATTTTAAATTTTTGGAGAAACTATGACTATTTTGTAATTTCACCAGGATTTTTTTTTTGCATTAGAGATACCATAAAAAATTCAAATTTTAAAATTTAAAATGTCCATGCTTAAATGGCGATTACAAAAAATAAAAAAATAGAATCGAACAATTAGAGACGGAGAAAATCTTTGTTCAATGTACAAAAATAATCGCTTTGAGATAAACACAATTGAAAGTTGGACTACATTTCTTTAAGAGATAAATACACTTGAAGTGAAAGAAAAAGTCCAAAGTTTTTGTAAATTCCACAATGGTGTACCTCCTTAACGAATACTGTTCAAGTGTAATATTGGACGTACAGCAAAAGGTCAAGAAACTATATCAATTTCATGTTGGTTTAAGCCTTCCAATTGGAAGTTAATTTTTGACTTTCGATTGTGGGTTGCTATTCGATTTTCGGCTACGGTTTTAGCTAGATTTGCACTAGAGTTCGAAAAGCTTACAGAGGATCAAACTTTTCTTAAAATGTGTATTAACAAGAGGTGTAGGATTTGTTTCCAAGACCTAATCAGAGAACGTAGGGCACTGCTGGTGGTCCGCCGGCTGCAGTCCATTAAACCTTGTACACATGCCGAGCCAAATCTTTCGACAATATTCGCTGCAGTGTGGACGTGGAGAGATCGAGTTCTTGAGCACCGTGACGAATGGAGATGCTTGGGTCGGTTTTAACACTGCACTTCACTGCGACGATATTTTCGGTCGAACGTCTGGAGCGTGTCGGTTTCTTCACATCTTGCACTGAGCCAGTCTCTTGGAATTCATTTATTTATTTCATTAGGTTTGACTGTTAAGTTATAAAAGTTATAAATGTTGCTTGAGATAGAAAACATTTCTTTTTTGTAAATTGAGGACTAATTGCAAATAAAATTTTATTCGTAAGATTGGCGTTTTTATACTATAGCCTAGTGCGCTGTTCAAGTGGAATGAAATTTTTGTATGAAAAATCATAGTTGGCGAAGGCCTACGTGAACAATTCCATTTTCGTTTCCACTGTGCGGTACGTTGTTTGCAGTGGAATAAGTGTGGTTTGCTATTGTAACACAGATGGCTCTGGAAACGCTCTAAATGTTTCCCACGCGTATTTAAATGATCGTAGTGTTAAAAATTGAGTGAAAAAGTGACAAGCGTAAATTGACATTTTCTTTTCGTACTGAAGCGGTGGATTGAAAATATATTAGAGTAATTATTTACGTTCCTCTGACACAAAATAACTGAATTTCAATTCTCTCCGCAAAAACCATTAATCTGTCAAATAATTTTCTACTTCTTCTACAATGGCGCTACAGCCCAAATCAGACCTTGGCCTCCTGATATTCAGGTTCCTTAATATTTTTCCTTACTTATTGTGGAAGGGTTGTTAGCCCTTCGCACAACCCCCTTTCTACGAATTTTTTTATTTTCTTAGATTGAGGTGACCAAGGTATATCCAAGCAGGCATTGTGCCGGAATTATATGTTGCGCCGGCCGGTATTTGAACTCACGATCTTCGCATTACAAGACCAACACACTACCTACTAGGCTATACCCTAGCTCAAATAATTTTACCACCCACGATTTAACTTACTTTTGTGAAGACTATTCAAAATTTCATTACATTTTAACAGAGTGCTAGGCTTATAGATGAAATCTGAGAGTATATTGTGTTTGCTTTACCGTTTGTAAGGCTAAGAAATAATGTTCGCACAGAGCCGCCAAGGGTACAGAAATATTTGTTGTCGCTCAAGAACCTCGATTCGGAGTGATCGTCTGTCTGTCCGTCTGTCTACAAAATAACTCTCGAACGCTTCGAGCTATCGCGCTGAAATTTGTGTGTGCCATTTTTTAGCAAAAAAGTAACTTGAAGTTCGTGAACGGGCTACATCCCCCTACTCCTGCTACCCCATTCCATAAAAATTTCATGAAATTTCGAAATTTTAAGAAATTGATTTTTCTTTGAAACTTTTTAAGCTATCGACTTGAACTTTGGATCAAAGCATAAAAATGTATATTTCACTAGCATCACATAATATTGATCCGATTCCCTCACTCCCATACAAATGTACAATTTTCAAAAATATATTTATTCGATTTTCATTGAAGCTAGCAAATATAAATGAACAATTTTTTGCCAGTATTAACTTCGTTATAATTGCAACCAGTTTTAAAAAATAAACTGCCAACTAGTCGGGCGAAACTTTATTATTCTTGGGACAAGTTGCGGATGAGTGGAAAGTCAATATGCAGGTTAGAGTCGTTAGGGAAGACTAAGTGAAAGGGAGTTCTCGGACAGGACTGTTAACAATATTTCATTCGTGTCTGTAAGTTTGGGTTTTTATGAGGGGAGGAGTAGGGGTAATAGTAAGGGTGGGTGGATGTTAATAGCTTTTTAATTAATTACTTGAATCACGTCCAATATTCTCTGTATAGAATGTGTTTCATAGACGAAGTTGCATAGAATTTTCATAAAATTCGGTGTATTTTACATTCATGAAACCGAACATTTGTATGGGAGGGGGTAGAGAATATAGAGGAATCGTAAAAATTGATACGCGGTTTTATTTCGCGTCTCTTGTAAGGTGCTTGTATAGAATTTCAAGTTCGTAGCTTTTAGTTTGTTGGTTATTAGTTGATTTAATAAAATTGGTCGAAATCATAGTTTTGTATGGGAGGGGGTAGAAGCGCAAGCGCGATTTCAAAACTTTTAAAGCAACTTCATTTGAATTATTTTTATAAGTTTTTATGCCAAATTTGAAATTGATAGCTTTTAAGAGTTAGCTGATAACTAATTTCTTAAAAATGCTCGAAAAAATAATTTTGTATGGGAGGGGGTAGAGGAGGTAGGGGAATCGTCAAACTTGTGATGCAATTTTCTTTTATTTTTATTGTTAGATGCTCGTACGAAATTTCAAGTTCATAGCTTTTAATTTGTTGGTTATTAGTTGATTTAATGAAATTAGTCGAAATCATACTTTTGTATGGGAGGGGGTAGAAGGGCAAGCGCGATTTTAAAACTTTGAACGCAATTTCATTTTAATTATTTTTGTAAGTTGTTTTGCAAAATTTGAATTTGATAGCTTTTAATGGTTAGGTGATAATTGATTTCTTGAAAATGGTCGAAAAAATAATTTTGTATGGGAGGGGGTAGAAGTTTTAAAGGTTTTCGACCAGTTAATATTTCGTATATTTAGGAATTTTTTTTAAATGCATTTCGCAAATTTTCAAGTTTCTACCTTAAAATTTCACTCAAAAATTTTCAGTTTATGTGTTTTTTTCAATGCACATGAAACACCTTGTGCACGTTAGACCGGGGGAGTCGGTTTATAATAAATATGGATCAAGTTAATATTATTTTTCTATGTATATTAAATATAGGTATTCACATGCAAAATTTTAACTTTTTATCTTTCACTAGAGCCCTAAAAAAATCACTCAAAATTTTCGGCATTTTTGCTTATCACCTCCCTCCCCTTACACCTCCCAGCTTAAAATTTACCAAAATTAACCATTACGTAGCTCTACAATCTGACAAATTTTTGATTTAATATCTATACTATTTTTTGAGATATAAGGATTTGTAATTTTGAAAAGTGTGCCATTTTTAAAATGTTCCCCATTTCCCCCCACTACTGTTATTTCGACATGTTATATTTTTTTTGTATTAACCTAGTATAGCTTAATATACGTTTCAAGTTTCAATTACATAGCTTTAAAGATAGTTGAGATATTAATTTTAAAGTGTTTTTCTTTGCACCCCCCCTGACCCTCCCCCTTACAATAATTAGCCGCTTTCTGAGCTGGTTCCGATGGAACTATATGCCACCTTGACGATCTCTAAATATGATTTTTTTACGATAGGTAATTTCGAAGATATAATCATTTGAAAAAAAAATTCGGCCGACAATTGGTTCTTAGCCCCCCCTTTTCGCACCTCAATGGATAAAAAAATTAAATTATTTTTAAAAGTTGTCCCACAAACCCCTCTATATTAATGTTGAGTTTAAGCTTCCTAGCTGTTACCATGGTTGAGATATTTGAATTCGTATTTTTCGGTTTAAGTGCTCCCCCCGCCTCCCCCTGAACCCGTACACCCCCCAAAATGGGTATCCGCCTGAGATCCGCAACTATCTACAATCCCTCCAAAAATGAACTTTCTATCTTGAAGGGTTTGGGAGTTAATGTGCGCTGAGCGTACACGTCGGCGTACGGCGGACGGCGTACGGCGTACGGCGGACGGCGTACAGACAGACGGATTTTTTTTTTTTGCATTTTTAGGCTAATTTAGTCATGAAACGCGAAAAAAAAAAATTTCAGGGTAGCAAACTTTTTTTTTTTCTTGTGTCGATCACAATACTTTATTATTATAATAATAAAGTAAAATCATCGACTTCACCTCACTCCTTCTACCCCCTCTCATACAATTTTCAGTTAAATTATTTTTCTCCGAAACTGTCAAAGCTATCGATTTTAAGTTTTGCTGAAAATTTAATAGTAGAAATATCATTGAAGGCGAAAATTTTGTTTTGATACGTATACTCCTTCTACCACCTCGCATACAAATGCATAATTTTGCTAAGAGCATTATATTGATTTCCATTGAAACTAAAAAAAGTACAAGTTTAAAATTTTGATAATTGCAATAAATACTAAAAAAAAATATCAGCTTCGCTGCACTCCTTCTACCGCCTCTCATACAAATGTCTAGTGTATAAATTCAAGAAAAGCATTTCTCCTTCGAACATACATATGAGAGCTATCGACATTGAAATTGAAACAATGTATGGTGATAAGGATGTTGATGAACAGTTTCAAAACCATATAAAACCCTCCACTTTCTTTACCACCTTCCATATATTTCAGGAAAACTGTGTCCAATTTCTTTGAAAATAATAAAAACTACACATTTTAAATTCAGCGCGAAACATTTTGCATGCCAATTTCGGTGTCATCTATATATACATATAAATATAATTGTAGTGTCTGTCTGGTATTTGTTTAGAAATGGTTATAATTTACTTTTTTGCTTTACTTTAGCAATAACTAAGCAGGATCTCTCGTTTTTAAAATTCTTCTCTGTCTGTCTGTCTGTCCGGCTTTCACGCAAAAACGGCTGGGCCGATTGTAATGAAACTTTCACAGTTTATTAGGTATGCTCCAAGATGTAATCTGCTTTTAGTTTTATTTCCCTCCCCTCACGCCTTCTACCTCCTCCCATACAAAGTGACTCATTTTACTTTATTATTTTTTAATAATAAAGTATTGTGATCGACACAGAAAAAAAAAAAAAATTTGCTACCCTGAAATTTTGTTTTTTCGCGTTTCATGACTAAATTAGCCTAAAAAAGCAAAAAAAAAAAATCCGTCCCGCCGTACGCCGTACATATGGACTCGTACCTCCAAAACCGTTAAAGGTAGAATGTTGGTTTTTGGGTGGATTGTTAATTTGGTAAGTGAGCTCCATTATCCAAATTTTGGGGAGGTGGGGTGGAAGGGGGAGGCGGGGGGATGGAAAAAGTCGAAAAATACACTTGCTAATATCTTCACCACGAATGCAGATAGAAAGATGAAAATCAGCATACATATAGAGAAGGTTGTGGGACATACTCCAAAAATAATTTAATTTTTTTATCCATTGGCGTCCGAAAAGGGGGGGCTAAAAACAAATTGTCGGCCGAATCTTTTTTTGAAATGGTTATATCTTCGAAACTACTTACCATAAAAAATTCATATTTTGGGACAATTAAGATGGCGTATAGATCCATCAGAATAAGCTTAGAAATAGGCTAATTATTGTAAGGGGGAGGGTCAGGGGGGGGGCAAAGAAAAACACTTAAGAATTAATATCTCAACTATCTCTTAAGCTATGTAATTGAAATTTAAAACATATACTAAGCTATACTAGCGAAATATAAAAAAAATATAAAATTTGGTCATAATAGTAGTGGGGGGAAATGGGGAGCATTTCAAAAATGGTGCACTTTTCAAAATTAGAAATCGCTATATATCAAAATTGAGTGCAGATATCGAATCAAAAATTCGTCAGATTATAGAACTATATAATTTATAATTTTGATAAAAATTTTAAGTTAGGGGGTATAAAGGGAGGGAGGTGGTAAGCAAAAATGTCGAAAACTTTGAGTGATTTTTTTAGGACTCTGGTCAAAGATAGAAACTTTAAATTTTGCATGTGGATACATCTATTTTATATACACAGAAAAAAAATAATAATTTGATCCACAATTGTTACGAACCGACCAGCACGGTCTAAGGGGCACAAGGTGTTTCATGTGCAGCGAAAAAAACACGAAAACTGAAAATTTTTGGATGTAATTTTAAGGTAGAAACTTGAAAATTTGGGAAATACATTTAAAAAAAATCCCCAAACGTATAAGATATTAACTGGTCGAATACCTTTGAAACTTCTACCCCCTCCCATACAAAATTATTTTTTCGACCATTTTTAAGAAATTAATTATCACCTAACTATTAAAAGCTATCAATTTGAAATTTTGCATAAGAACTTATAAAAATAATTAAAATAAAATTATTTTAAAAGTTTCAAAATAGCACTTGCCCTTCTACCCCCTCCCATACAAAAGTATGATTTCGACCAATTTCATTAAATCAACTAATAAACAACAAATTAAAAGCTACGAACTTGAAATTTTGTACGAGCACCTTACTAGAGAAAGAAAAGAAAATTGCATCACAAATTTTGCAATTCCCCTACCTCTTCTACTCCCTCCCATACAAAATTATTTTTCCGAGCATTTTTAAGAAATCGGTTATCAGCTAACTCTTAAAAGCTATCCATTTCAATTTTTGCCGGAAAACTTATAAAAATAATTGAAATGAAATTTTGTTAAAAGTTTTGCAATCACGCTTGCCCTTCTACCCCCTCCCATACAAAAGTATCATTTCTACCTATTTCATTGAACCAACTAATAACCAACAAGTTAAAAGCTGCGAACTTGAAATTTTGTACGAGAAGACTACAACAGAAAGGAAATAAAATTGCGTCACAATCTTTACGATTCCCCTACCTTCTCTACCCCCTCCCATACAAATGTTGGTTTCGTGAATGTAAAATACACAGAATCTTATTCTATGCAACTTCGTCTATGAAACTGACATTATATACAGAGAATATTGGACGTCAATTAAAAAACTATTAACATCCACCGACCCTTACTATCAACCCTCATCCCTCCCCTCAAAAAACTCAAACTTGCATAAATAAACGAACGAAATATTGGTTATATATACTGAAGCTTTTGAACGTTTCCGCAAAGTGTTGACAACTGTCCTGCCCAAGAACACCCTTTCACTTAGTCTTCCCTAACCACTCTAACCTGCATATTGACTTTCCACGCATCCGCAACTTGTCCCAAGAATAATAAAGTTTCGCCCGACTTGTTGGCAGTTTATTTAATAATATGTAATAATCAAATTTTCTGGGAAACTATAAGAGCTATTAATTTGAAGTTTAGAATATATTATTTCTATAACAAATGTAATCTTTAAGTATACAAATTATTAAAATTCCCCCACTACTTCGCCCACCTCCCATACAAACTACACTTTTTCATTAAAAACTAACTATATACAAATATTCTCAATACGTATAAATTCCATCGAGCTAAAACTTTGTATCAAATCCTTAATTTGCATTGTTATTGGTGTCGAGAAAAAACTAATCGATTATTTTCACTATTTCTAACCCCTCCCATAAAATGTGACACAATTCCACGACTTTACAAAAATTCGATTTTCTTGGAAAATGTGAAAGTTACAGATCTAAAATTTAAAATATATCAATTGCATAACGATCGTAGTTTTTTTTTGAAAAATCACTAAAAACCCCTCATTTCTTCCACCACCTCCCATACAAACTGCACTTTTTCATGAAATACTCTAAACCAATTTTCTCAGTACGTATAGCTTTCATCGAGCTAAAATTTTGCATAGACTTCTTAATTAGCATTATTAATATCGGGAAAAAATTAACCGATTAGCTTCACTCCTGCTACCCCCTCCCATACAATATGACACAATTTCACAAACGTTGCTCAGCTAAAATTTAAAATATATCAGTTTTGTTTCTCGAAAAATCACCAGAAAACACTCCCCTCCTTCTACCACCTCCCATACAAATTGTACAATTTCACTAAATACAATGCACTAAGTTTGTACCTATTCAACTTTTCAAGCTTAAATTTGGTACAAAATATTTTTATAGCTACTCTAGCATGATGTGAACCAAATTAGTTTAGTACTATCACCCCTTCTACCACAGCCCATACAAAATTCTTAACATCACAAAAATTTCATCTGTAGTATCGTATGATTGGGCTTTACGCAGAGTCGTAGTCCTGTTATGGTCTTAAGCTTAATGTTATTTTGTTCGGGCTTTATTTTTTAATTAACACAAGATATAATTATTCACATGTCCTTAATGCTCTTCAATACGAATATGGTCTTAGATCACGGAATTGATTTAATCACGAGCCTGTCCCATACAAATGCGAGTATCGTGGCTTAATTCTTAATAATTTATGGTTCTGATTCCAACAAAATAGAAACCTTTGTCTTCCAGGGGCCATTAAACTAATCAGTTTGTATATCCCGGACAATGTATTACTAACTACATTCGTAAAAAGTACTTATTTTGCGATTCTTACGCGGACAAAGTCGCTAGTGTATAATATAATATAAGCTAGGGTGTAGCCTAGTGGGTAGCGTGTTGGTCTTGTAGTGCGAATGCAATGTGGGCATGTAGGTGGCGTATCATCATTGATGATGTCTTTTGGAATTTTTTGAGTAGGTTGCCCACACACGTCTCAGGAGGGAGATGATTACGATCAAAATATGCTCGAATTTTGCGCGTCGTAACCGCAATTTTCGTAATAAAATTCAACGACTGTGTAGCGTTCTATGGTAAATTTACCGCGTTTATACAGGATGGGCAATTAATTGGTTTCTTTTTAAATCATAGGTTATTTTGACACTGAAAGCTGTTTCCCGCTCGAAATCTTGACAGAAAGTCCGTATCATACCTCCGCAGAACGAAGTGAGTAGCTTTACATTTGAACAACGTTGGGAAATATTGAAAACTTATTTCCAAAGTGAGTGAGGTGTAGCCCAAACAGTGCATTTTTTGGCGTTTGGCGATGTCAATTGGCCGCCTTTGAGCTGCGATTTGACCCCTTTGGACTTTTTTTCTGGGGAACCGTGAAGGACCGATGTTATGCCAACAATCCAGAAACGATTCAAGTATATACTTAAGGCCAATATTATCCAAGCAATCCGTGAGCTACAGCCCGAAACCATCGACATGGTCTTGGAAAATTGGAGTGACAGAATGCGCTACTGCGAAGCCAGCCGAGGCAACCATTTGAACGAAGTTGTATTTCATTATTAATGGGAATGTTTGTTCTTATTAATGAAGCCATAATACATGGAAAAAAATTTAATTTTGTTCATTTTATTGCATTTTTAAAAAGAAACCAATTAATTGCCCACCCCGTAGATGACAAATGTCAACAATTGGCAACTGTTTAGCGATCAGCTATCAAATAATAGACCTTTCCAACCCTACACCTCTTGCTTAAACATCCCATAGCTGAAAGAAAAGATTTCCGGATTCTACACTGTTACGCTTTATTATTCGTGACAGTTCGGTCTCTGCTGAGACCTTTATCAAATATCAGCAGAGACCGAAACGTCACGAATAATAAAGCATAACAGTGTAGAATCCGGAAGTCTTTTCTTTCAATTTGAAATGCACTGTGAAAACATTCACCAAACCATCCCATAGCTCTAAAGCTTAGCTCAGTCACTCGCAATTTGTTTCATGATTGAGCCTGTATCATAGTAGGTAGCGGATTGATCGTGGGGTTGTGAGTTTAAATCTCGGTCGACGTGGGAGATGATCATAATATCAACGCGAAGAATATTTTCGAATGCTGACTTAGTTGGCCGCCAGGACCGATTGGCACTTCTGCGCCATTGAAGAAATAATCTTATATTGTGATATTTCAAGCAAAATTGAATAAGTTAGAAAAGGATATTATAACGAAATTAAGTTTATTCGCTTGTCACAAAACGAAATTTGAATTATTTGACTGGATTGTCATCGAGCCGCGACTACTCGCATAAACATGAGTCGCACGATTTCTGACTCACAGCTTTGATAATATGCACGACTATAAATTATAATATCTCTTTTGTATTTGTATTTATGAAATTCATTCAAGTTATTTTAGTATTATACGACGGCCAATCAAACAGCAGCATAAATAGGTTTCATAAAATTAACGATAGAAAATCAGAGACCACTGAACTCGATTTTGAAATTTACCAAAATTTTTTTTTTTACTGCAATCCGCATACGCATATGTAATAAAGTCGGCATGATAATTACACGCGCTGTCTGGAACACGAAATCATTTTCTAGACTTTGACTTTTTCGAAATGTTTCCGAAAATTTACATTTCGAATAAATCGCTCAATATCAACAAGAAAATCAAAAAATAAAACGAATGATTCGATAGGTCGTAACTCTAAAAATGGTGCTAGCACCATTCAGATGCAAATTATTTTTTAAATTTATTTCTATCTTGTTATCACCCACATGTTCATAAATTGATTGGAATAATTTTATCGCGTGCGAAATTCACTTTTTTTGCTTTTTAAGTGCGTATGTGTTTATATTTTTTAACGTATTTTTTGGTGAGTATGGTGGCTGCTCGAGCTATTGCCCTTTTGCCATTTTCTGGTATGAAATCGATGTTTCGAAATTAAACAAAATTTTGTTAGTCATATCGTTCAGAGAGAAGAAACAAGACTTCGCCTTCGTCTTTTTCTAAAGCTTTTTAATGGCAAGATTACATAATTTATTGTAATTGACTAATATATAATTCGAACTAACTCCCACGTTTTTACGTACGTATTATTCGTTTCTCATTTCTCAACTTAATATCTATTTTTTGTTTGCTTTTGATTTCAGCGATTAAAAAAATATCTAAAGACGATTCGACATGGCGCCAACAATTTGCAGAGAAAATGAAACTCGTGTTCACGGCACCATTCGCGAATCAACAAAACGTCTTCAGAATTCCACAAACTCTTCATCAGTCATTAGTTATGGTGAGTGTAATTAAAATTTAAATAATCTTTTTTATTGTTAATAAAAAATAAAACTGATAATATGAAGTGACGCATTTGAGTTAGTTGCATGTGCAGAAAGAAATCAGTCAAGGTAATTAGTTGCCTATTTCTAAATCCACTCGAAATTATTTTACTTTATTATTGTAAAATATTTTTGTATACTCTTGATAAAATCTTGCTGAAAGTTTGTAACGCTCGGAGAAAAAAAATTATTGGCAGAAATTATCACTCAAAAATCTCAAAACCGGCTGTCCGTCCATTTACTACCTAGTACAAGAACGCGTTGAGCTAGAAAGTTGAAATTTTGTACACGTCGCTTTTGACAAAAAAGTAAGAACAAGTTCATAAACGGGTCAAACCGCTCCACCCTTTCTACCCCTTCTCATTCAAAATAATGCATTTTCAAAAAATTTACAATAATCAGATTTTCTTAAAAACTTTAAGAAATATTAATCTGAATTTTAGAACATATTTTTTTTATGATAATGTCAATATACGGTATTAAAATCATTTGAATCTCCCATTCCTTATACCACCTCTCATACAAACTGCAATATATCATGGAATACTTTAAGCCAATTTACTCAACACGTATAAAATTGTTCGATCTGAAATTGTGCACTAAATATTTAATTAGCATTATAAGTAAGGTAAAAAAAAAATCTAACTGGTTAGCTTTACTCCTTCTATCCCGTCCCATACAATATGACACGATTTCACAACTTTATAAAAAAAAACGATGTTCGTAAAAAAGTATGAATGCTCCTGATATGCAATTTAAATCATGTCAAAAGCATGATGCTTACAGTTATTTCTGAAAAGGTCATTAAGAACTCCCCATTCCTTCTACCACCTCCCATACAAAATGCACAATTTCATTAAATCCAATACCATAATTTTCTCAGTACCTAAATTGTTAAGTTTACATTTAGTATAAAAGATTTTGTTTCAACTCTAGCATGATTTGAAAAAATTACTTAAATGCCATCACCCCTTCCACGAAATTACTACTACTACAATGGCGCTACAGCCCAAAACGGACCTTGGTCTCCTGCCATTCAGGTTCCTTAACACTTTTCAATAATTATTGTGGAGGGATTGTTAGCCCTTCGCACAATCCTCTATCTCCGAATTTTTCAATTTCGTAGATGGAGGTGACCAAGGCATATCCAAGCAGGCCATGTGCTGGAATTATATATTGCGTCGACCGGGATTTTAACTCGCGACCTTCGTATTATTGATTACTATCAGAATTCCTTAATGCAAGGAATTGCCATGAAAAGATTCCAAATTAAGATATGGAAATCGAATTATCTTCTGGCTCATCATTTAGTCAAGGGACAAAACAAACAACAACATTCCTACACCAAATACATAAATATAAATGACACAAAATAAAAAATTGACAAAAAATTGGCATCAACTAGCATTAAGTCTACGCTTTAAACACAGCCAATAGAGAAGTCGAATACATCAGCATTCTCATTAACTTCTCTCGCGAGACGCGAAATTGGCTCATTCATACCAAAGTTTGTCTGGTGAAAGCAAATCTGTAGCAATCTAGGCTACCTTGGCAAACAGCAAACTGCATCAAACTGAAAAGTGTAGGAGAATCAACTAACCCTGTAAAAAGTTGATGAGCAAAAACTACATCAGCTACCTCACGTCGTTTCGAGAGTGACGACATATTTATAAGCTTAAGTCGATCGAAATAAGGAGGAAGACGAACTTTGTCACTCCAATTAAGGTGGCATAAGGCTATTCTCACAAATTTACGTTGAATTGATTCAATTCTACCAATGTGCTCATCATAAAAAGGAGACCAAACTTGAGAACCATATTCAAGATGAGATCTAACGAAGGTGTTATAAAGAATCAATTTAACAAAGAGATTGTTAAATTCCTTGGATAAACGTGTGGTGAATCCCAACATAGAATTACCTTTTTGCACAATCTTATTTATATGCAAGCTAAAATCAAGTTTATGGTCAAACGCAACACCTAAGTCAATTATAGAGTTGACACGATCCAAAATACAGTCATTAAGACTATATATAATTACAAACGGTGAGACTTTCCTAGTAAATGACATAACATGACATTTATCCACATTCAAACGAAGATACTAAAATTAATCAAATCTTCTAGAAGAAAATTGTCAGAGTAGGAACTACGGGACCTTAAGATCTTAATGTCGTCTGCATAAATAAGTACTTCAGATTATTTAAGAACAAAGGCAACATCATTAATGGCCAAGACAAACAAAAGTGGTGCCAAATGACTTCCTTGCGGAACACCAGAATGCGCAGTAAATGGCTTAGAAGTAAAATCACGAAAGAGAACTTGATAAGTTCTATTAAGTAGATATGACTTAATCAATTAATAAACCATGTAGGAAAACCCAACATGTCTAATTTCAACAAAATAATGGAATGGGGTAATTTATCGAAAGCCTTACTAAAATCAGTATAAATGCAATCCACCTGCTTACCCTTCTCAATAACCACAATGGATTTATTCGTAAACTCCATTAGATTAGTGACTGTTGACCTATTTTTGACAAATCCATGTTGTTTACTTGAAATCAGGCATTACAACACAAACACGCTACCCACTAGGCTACACCCTAGCTTCCACGAAATTACTTAAACGAAAATTTCTGTTTCATATAGGGAATTGTATGATTGGGCTATACGCGCAATCGTAGTCCTGTTATGTTTTTTTAAACTTAAAATTGAACTTCCTAAGTAACATGAGCCAACGATTATTTCTATTAAATTAAATTACGATGGGGCTACAACCCAAATCGGACTTTGGCCTCTTGAACACTTTGCCTCCATCCATCTCGGTTCAGTGACCGAGTCCTCCAGTTTGAAAATCTTAGCAGTGATTTGCTGTCTGCATCAACCGAATCCTCCCAGCGCTTCCGTGGTTTTCCGACCGGTCTTTGTCCGTTGACTTTCCCTTTTAGTGTGCGTTTGGGAATTCTTCCGTCATCCATCCGCTCCACATGACCACCCCATTGTAACTTTTTAAATTTTATGAGGGTTGACACTTCTGGATTGTCGAAGATGGCATACAATTCTCTATTGTATCGTATTCTCCAGATTCAGTCTTCCCTCACAGGTTTGAGGATTCTTCTGAGGACCTTTCTTTCAAATGCGTTAAATAGTTTTTCGGACGCCTAAGTTAAAGTCCACGTTTCGCTACCATAACATAGCACAGGTCTTATGATGGTTTTGTATAGCTTAAGTTTTGTTTTCCTGTGTACGTTCTTGTTTTTAATTATTGAAAGTACCGAATAATACGTCTTGTGTGCCATCATTATCCTTTTTTGATTTCGATGGGTTCGCTTTCATCCTTCAATAGATTCGCCCCTAGGTATAAAACGTTGTCTATGTTTTCTAGGTTATAATGTCCCACCGTAATATTTTGTCTGATTGATGTCTTTTTCCTAGTTTGTGTCATAATTTTTGTTTTGTTTTCATTAATACGTAGTCCAATTTCCCTTGCTACCAAGTCAAGGTTTACAAACACCTCCTTGGTACGTTCCAGAGATCTTGCAAGGATATCTATATCGTCGGCATATGCTACGAGTTGTGTGGATTTGTCTAGGGGAAGTTTCCGAACAACATATTCAAATGTCAAGTTGAAAAGCAATAATGCAAGGCCTTGCTTAAGGCCGTTGTCTGTTTTAAAACTGGAAGTCAGATCATTTTCTACTCTGACCTGTGACAAAGGCTCAGCCATTGTCATTTTTGTAAGCCGAACTAGTTTCGGTAGGACTCCAAACTCCAACATGATTTTATACAGTACGCGCCTGTCGATACTGTCGTATGCTTGTGTGAAGTCAACAAATATCTGGTGCACATCAATATTATATTCCCAGCACATTTCCAGCACCAGTTTAGATCGTCTACCTAGTCGGTAGTCGGTGTGTTGGTCTTGTAATGCGAAGGTCGTGAGTTCAAATCCCGGTCGGCGCAATATATAATTCCGGCACATTGCCTGCTTGGATATACCTAGGTCACCTTAATCTAAGAAAATGAAAAATTCGTAGAAAAAGGGTTGTGCGAAGTACTAACAACCCTTCCACAATAAGTAATAAAAAATGTTAAGGAACCTGAATATCAGGAGGCCAAGGTCCGATTTGGGCTGTAGCGCCATTGTAGAAGAAGAAGGTAGATCGTCCAGCTCTAAATCCGCCTTGGTATTCACCAATTACTTTGTCAGCATTGAGCTTAATTCTCTTTTCCAAACTTTTCGTCAAGATCTTATAAGAAGTACTCAACAGAGATATTCCTCGGTAGTTTTCGCAGCAGAGTTTGTCACTTTTTTTATTGACATATAATGCTCTTGCGCCAATCTTCAGAAAGAGTTTCCTGTGTCCATAAGTCCGTGACTAGTCTATGTAGGAGATGTCCAATGCAGGTGTCGCCGGCTTTCAGAAGCTCAGCTGGGTTGAGTGGGTGGTTCCTAAGGGCTGTTTTTACTTCTTCGAGTGTGGAAGGACTGAAAGCGGATCCTCCATCAGCTGTTACATCAGTTATGCCTGCTATTGTGTCTGCTGCTCGTGCGGGTCGGAAGTCACGTCGATGAGGGACTTCAATGGTTTAGGCGTCTCGATCAATATCGCAGGCTGATTGAAAAAATTAGTCAGCTACGTATTAGCTAACAGTCGCTTGTTCTGATAGCGACGCCACATTAATTTCCACGCCGATTGGTAGTTTTTGTCGGTTATGGCCAAATGTTTTATTAGAAGCTCAGCTTCACCGTACACCGACGTCTTTAAGTAGTGCAATTTCTGCACATCTCCGAGTGTAGTGTTTTCGTGAACTACGGCGACGAACAAATCGTGGAACGAAATCCAGTCTGCATAATTCCCGCCGAATTTCGGGATGGTGATAGCCGGCAGGCGCGTTTTACACCAACCCGAAAGCCTGGAATTAAGTTCCGAGCAGCTCGTGATACATTTCGTCGACATAGTCATAGTTTTCGTCAACAACATACTTCGACGATTTTTATTTCGACCGATGACATGAGCGCGTCATGGTACCGGTCGAAGGTCTTTCAGAGGTCAAGGATCGTTGCCTTTCGGCCTTGAAGATAACCGGCGGTGCAATTTTGCTTGGAAACTTTGCCAAAATTTCGTTTCGTTTGCTCAAATTTGACAATAATGATTTCTTGCTGGGCAAGAAGAGTTTCCATTTTGCGGAAAATGGTAGTTATAATGTCTTGAAACTTCTCGAAGGTATTGTCTTGTGAAATTCTAGCAAGTCGCTTTTTCCGAACACGGCACTAAATCACATGGCACTAAAATATCGCGAATACATTTGGCTTTAGTAAAGTAGGAAAAGGTGGACTTACTCAGGTTAAGATTACAGCGGGTTTCAGAATTCGGCATGATTGTCTTTCGAATTTCCAGATGATCGATGTTTCGATGAATTTTTTAAAAAAAAGGCTTCACGACTGGATCTGGATTACAAAACTACGCGGGAGTTCAGCTGAGGATCTGAAAATAATTAAAGAATGCGAAAAGAAATGAAAGAAAAGGTTCAATTGGAAAGTTTGACTTTACTCACCGAATGCTGCTTGGGAAGTTCAAGAACAAAACACTTAACAGTTTCGTTTTGATACTAACGTATTCCATGTACGTTCGTAGTAGCTAAAATCTTGCCTCTTGAATCCCCGCAAGAGTTCGTTGTCTATATACCCATAGGACGATCGGCAAGGAAACATGACCCATATACAGGATGGCAACCGTCATTCGTCAGCTGACGATTCGCATCTGTCAGGCGACAGGTGATAATCAAGCCATTAGGCCATGATTGCAGGTAAACGCAACAGTCAAATAGCGTTCTTTGTGGTGTTCATACGCGCATATTAATTTGGTGATAAGCAAGTAGAGCTAACATTTCACATTACTTTCGAGTACAGGAGAAGACCGCGGATAATTGACTTGGGCTAACGTGCAACAATATCTACAGTGTACCAATAATGTTTTCGTACAGCAGCTATTTGAAACTCAAGTAATAAAAACCAATAAATGGTTGCAAGAAATTTGAAAAAGTTTTAATGCAGATTTATTCATTAAACATTTTTAGTTAATTTAGAAACAAAAACTATTCCATTTAAATTATTCATTACAAAGTTATTAACTAAAAATACAACAAAGTTGGCAATTTACCGCCAGTAATGTCTTCGTACATTTAAGATTCCGATTGCCCTACGATCTCTTTGCTGATAATTATCGATCATAATTATTTTCCACTCATAATGGTTTAATCCTAAAATGCGTCGATTCATTGGTTCACCACAATTTGTAGTTTCTTGGTAAGTCGAACGGTCACTTTCCACGTAGTACAACCATATAATAACACGGATTTGAAGCATGCGTCAAAAACTTGCAGCTTCGTGCGAACTGAGATCTCTCTTAACCACATATATTTATGACTTGACTAAGTAGATTTACGCGAACAAATTGGGTCAAATTTTTGCCTATTTCTTGAGAAAAACCAATTTCGTGTGACCACATTTTGCAATTGAATCGTTAATTTATTACTAACTTATTGAAATCACCATTCGCGATTTACCTACATACTATTATTGAGGCCCAATTAAAATAGATTCCTGAAAACGAGCAGTTCTTAAAATAGAAACGCGCCACAAAAGCGTGCGCGTGTTACAAATTCCATTCATCGGATAGAACAAGTAGAAGCATGTTTTTCCAAGGTGTTAAAACTCAAACGTCTCAAGAGCATTACATAAAAAAAGAGAACAAATAGCACCAATCACCTAGCAAAGCGCAAAGCTCATCATTAAACTAATTGCTCGAGAGCAGGAACATACCCACAGAAGCAAAAGCAGTTTCACATTAGATCGTAGGCACCATACATACTTATGAATTTTTTTTTTACTAATTTTACGAATGCTGATTCCAATCCAACTCCCATATTGCCTCGTAAGAAAATCCGAAGTTTACAAAAGACACACCCAAGCAGTGAAGCAATAGACCCAGGCCAAGCCAAAGATAACAAAAATTTTTCGCACACGTGTTATTTTTCGCGTTTTAATTGACGTCATAACCGCGCACGCCAAAATTTTGTAGATGATAATTTATACTCGTGCCATTACGTTGAGGATTAGAGCGGGCGGACTAGAGTTTATAGCGGTCACTTTTAAACAATAGATTAAAATTAAGATTCATCTCAAAATGTTTTTATGGCCTGGCAAGCCGTAATCAATATACGTACAGTCTGTCAAGAATGAGTTTACACATAGGAAAAAAAATCCAATTTTTGATCTTTCTAATTATAAAATACTACTTTTTATTTATGTACATGAATTTTTTTTTTCTTAATTATAGTTATTTACATTATTACCAACCGATATATAGAAAAAAAAGTACAACTTCAATGCAAAAAAAGAACGAAAAGAACAACGAAAACAATTATTACAATTCTTGAAGTGTCAAGAAACTCTTTACACAAATTATTATTGTATTTAATATTTATTTTACAGAATATTTAAGATTTATTATTTGGTATATTTAATATTTGGTATGGCCACCTTTAGCATCCAGCTAGGGTATAGCCTAGTAGGTAGTGTGTTGGTCTTGTAATGCGAAGGTCGTGAGTTCAAATCCCGGCCGGCGCAAAATATAATTCCGGCACATTGCCTGCTTGTGTATACCTTGGTCATCTCAATCTAAGAAAATGAATAAATTCGTAGAAAGAGGGTTGTGCGAAGGACTAACAACCCTTCCACAATAAGTAATAAAAAAAAATGTTAAGGAACCTGAATATCAGGAGGCCAAGGTCCGATTTGGGCTGTAGCGCCATTGTAGAAGAAGTAGACCTTTGGCATTCACCACGCATTGCATTTCATTGAATGAATCAACTTTTGCAGGTCATACGTGGTTGGTATTTTTTGCCGTTCTTCGAGAATCGCAGTTTTTAAGGCAGTTCGGTTTTTGGGTTGCCTTTTAGCGACTTGTTTCTTTAAGTATGCCCATAAATTCTCGATGGGATTTAAGTCAGAACTCTAGGCTGACGTATCCATTACTTTTCCGCAGTTGTATAAGAGCCACATTCGCATCATTTGCGCCTTATGTTTGGGATCGTTGTCCTGGTAAAACTTAAAATTTGGTTTGTTGTTATGCATAAACGCGAATTTCTGCGCACTGCTTGTCAAATATGTTATAAGGATATGCAAATATTGTTGGGCGTCCATAGTTGACTCGATGAATGCCAAGTCTCCTACTCCTCTGCTTGAGATGCACCCCCAAATCATAACAGATAACTTACCAAATTTTACAGTCGGAATGATATTTCGATTTTCCAACGATGTTAAAGGCTTGCGCCACACTCTAGTCGGTCCATCATTGTAGTACGACATCATTTTCGTCTCATCGCATAATATGACGTCGTCTCAAAAGTCCAAGGGTTGAGAAAGGTGCATCATAGCGAAGGAAAAACGCTTTTCGATGTTTAGTGCAGAAAGCAGTGATTTTTTTCGTGCAGCTCTTGATGAGAACTTATTTCTTAGGATGACCTGTCGTACTGTTTCATGGGAAACAGCAACATCACACTCTTGCTTGAGTTCCCTAGCAAGTGTTCTGGTCGAAATCTAGGGGTTTTTATCAAGTTTCCTTATCATAAGGCGCTCTATACGTTTAGATATTTTTGGTTTTGGGCCACCTCCACACTTTGGCTCCAATCTATCCTCATTTTCAGCACGATTTATAACGTTATAGACTGTCTTTCGTGCTACAGAAAGCATTTCAGACAATTCCTACGCACTTTTACCTAATTGGTGGTTATAATATATCAGCTGAACCAACTCAAAGGATAATCTTTTGCCTGGCATTTTAAAACACAATATCTCACTTAATTATGCGTACTATTCAAAAATTAATCACCAACTAATGATCAAATTAATAGAACTTTACAATACAGAGCAAAGATTACGGTAAATTTACCGCATCGTTCCAGTTATGCAAACAAAAACAGTTGTGTAAAGAGTTTCTTGACACTTCCAGAATTGTAATAATTGTTTTCGCTGTTCTTTTTGTTCTTTTTTTGCATTGAAGTTGTACTTTTTTTTGTATATATCGGTTGGAAATAATGTAAATAACTATAATTTTAAAAAAAAATTCATTTACATAAATAAAATGTAGTATTTCATAATTAAAAAGATCAAAAATTGAATTTTTTTCCTGTATGTAAACTCATTCTTGACAGACTGTATGTACATAATCCCCGTCTGATAGAAATAGCAGCGATAATTAAGATTGTCTCGATTGTACTTACCATTGTATCTTCGGATGCATTCCAACTGACTGTCCCATATAACTCCTTTCGACCGAATTAGATGTTAAGCACCTTTCTATCCGCGTGGTCGACCATTTGATCGAACCCGACAGTCTCAAGTAACGTGTGAAAAGCAACGTGACCAAACGATTTTTTTATTCATCAGAAACATGTCCAATGCCCACATGTGCGGCCACTGGTTCAGATGGATTATTTTGTTATAGCCGTTCACATAACGACAAACTCAACTACTTATATGCGAAAATTAAAAATAATTAAATAAATAAAAAAACGTCGGAGACTCTCAACTAAGTCCGAGCAAAAGAGTTTTGTAAACAAACACTTCATGGCACCATTTGCCATTTAAATGAACTTTTTGTTGTGCGTGGTTGGCCGAAAGCTAAAAATACGGTCTGAAAATAATTTAAGGTAGCATGGGGTACATTCGTAATTATACAGACTATAGATGAAATCTGAGAGTATACATATTGTGTTTGCTAGGAACAATGTTCGCACAGAGCTGATTCCGAATGACCCGTAAAAAAATGATCCTCAAATGCTTTGAGCTATCGAAATTTTGTTCACAAACTTTTAGCTAAAAAGAAATTAAGTGCATTGATTCTACCACCTCACAGACAAATTTACCGAAAATTCGAAAGATCAAGAAACGGACTTGAAAATTTGACCGAAATTCTGTTCCCACCCACAATAACCAATTTTGAAAAATATATTGTATTGCATTGTATCGATTGCCATTACAACTATACTGTCTAATATACTGTCGATTAGGGCTAGAATACAAGGAGTAAAATAATCAACAAAAACTTCCATACATCTGTTATCAATCAATCAAATTCCTGTTAAGACCTCCTATAGGGGCATAGGACAGAAACAACTCTCTTCCATAAGGCCCGATCCTGAGCATCGGCCTTAAGCTGTTGCCAGGACTTGTTTGGCTTCATGCTCAACTGCTCGCTTCCATGTGTTACATGGTTGATCAACCTGACGTCTTCCTTGAGGATTATAATCCTGAGCCTGTTTGGCGAAGTTTTGGCCTGGGTTCCTCAAAGTGTGACCGATCCACTGCCATTCCCGCCTTTAAATCTCAATACCTATTTTAGCCTGTCCAGTTGTACTCCAAAGTTCGTCGTTGGAGATCACTTCTGGCCAGAATATTCCTACAATGCGTCGAAGGCATTGGTTCACGAAAGTTTGTAATTTCTTGGTAAGTCAAACGGTCACTTTTCATGTAGTATTTGACGCATGCGTCAAAAACTCGCAGCTTCGTCCGAAGGGAGATCTCTCTTAGCCTTCAGAAAAGGGAAAGGATACCGAAGGTCTGACGAGCTTTATTTAGACGAGCCCCAATATCATTTTCAGCGTCCATGCTGACAATGCTTCCGAGATAACAAAAATCTTGCATCTCTTCCACATCTTGTCCGTTAAGCACAATCGGTGCGCTTGTGTTTGAACACATGTGGATTATATCTCTTTTAATAGGCTCACAATATGTATTGGTTGTATTGGCAGGTGAACTTCGTCGCAAGTACAGTCCAGCATAAGTTCACTTTATATTTTTGTGATAAATTAAAATGAAAATTCAATTATGTCATTCTGGCAGATGGTAATTTGTTTTTGATAAATTGTAAATTTTTAAATTATTTTGGAATAGATTAATAAAAGATCTAATTAAAGTGGATTGAAGAAAAGCATTTCCCCTTCGAAAGTATGAGAACTATCGATTTTAAATTGAAACACATGTTTGGAAGAATGTTGATAACCAGTTTTAAAATCATCTACAGTCTTCCGCTCCTTCTACCCCATCCCATATAAATTTTATAATACAATTTCAAAACGGTAATGTGTAATTTTTTTGAAACTGAAAGTTAAAAAGAATAAATTCAGCCAGAAATGTTTGCATATTATAAATAAGTGTCATATTTCAATAAACTGCCAACAAGTCGGGCGAAACTTTATTATTCTTGGGACAAGTTGCGGATGCGTGGAAAGTAAATATATTGGTTGGAGTGGTAAGGGAAGACTAAGTGAAAGGGGGTTCTTGGGCAGGGTTGTTGTATATTTAACACTTAAATGCGGAAACAATCAATAGCTCCAGTACATGTAATCAATATTTCAGTCGTTGATTTATGCAAATTTGAGTTTTTATGAGGGGAGGGATGAGGGGTGGGTTAATGTTAACAGTTTTTTAATTGATTGCTTGAATCACGTCCAATAATCTCTGTATAGAAGGTTAGTTTCATTCACGAAGTTGCATAGAATTTTCATAAGATTCGATGTATTTTACATTCACGAAACCAAACATTTGTATGGGAGGGGTAGATGAGGTAAGGGAATCGTAAAATTTTTGATGCAATTCAATTTCGTTTCTCTTGCAAGGTGCTCGTACAAAATTTCAAGTTCGTAGTTTTTATTTGTTGTTTATTAGTTGATTTAATGAAATTGGTCGCAATCATACTTTGGTATGGGAGGGGGTAGACGAGTAGGCGCGATCTCAAAACTTTTGACGCAATATCGTTTCAATTATTTTTAAAAGTTTTTGTGCAAAATTTTAAATTGATCGCTTTTAGTAGTTAGGTGAATCAATTATCACCTAACTACTAAAAATGGTCGAAAAAATAATTTTGTACGAGAAGGCGTAGAAGTTTTATTGGGTATTCGACCAGCTAATATTTCATACATTTAAGGATTTTTTGTAAATGCACTTTGCAAATTTTCAAGTGTTTACCTTAAAATTGCATTAAAAAATTTTCAGTTTATATGTTTTGTTCAATGCATATGAAACACCTAGTGCACGTTAGACCGGGGGTCGGTTTATAGCAATTGTGGAACGAATTATTATTTTTTTTCTATGTATATCAAATAAATGTATCGACATGCAAAATTTAAGCTTTGTATCTTTCACCGAATCTCTAAAAAAATTACTTCAAATTTTCGACATTTTTGCTTACCACCTCCCTCCCCTTACACCCCTTAACTTAAAATTTTTACCAAAAATAAATACCATATAGTTCTATAATCTGATTTGATATTTTTACTCAGTTTTGGGATATACATTTCGGAAAGTGCACCATTTTTGGAATGCTCCCAATTTCCCCCATTACTGCTATAACCATTTTTTTTTGTATTTTGCTTGTATAGCTTAATATATGTTTTAATTTTGAATTACATAGCTTAAGAGATGGTTGACATATTAATTTTTAAGTTGTTTTCTTTGCACCCCCTGACCCTCCCCTTACAATAATTAGCCACCCTCTAAGGTGATTCTAGGGGATCCATATGCCATCTTAATGGTCCCAATATATGAATTTTTTATGGTAAATAATTTCGAGGACATAATCATTTGAAAAAAAGAAATCGGTCGGCAATTTGTTCTTAGCCCCATCTCCCTTTTCGGAAGCCAATGGATAAAAAAATTAAATTATTTTTAAAATTTGTCTTATAAACCACTCTATACCTATGGTGATTTTCAGCTTCCTACCTGCATTCGTAGTGGAATTTTTAGCAAGTGTAGTTTTTGACTCTTTTCCTCCTCCCGCCTCTCCCTTCCACCTGATACTCCACAAAATTTAGATAATGAAGCTCACTTACCCAATCAACAATCCACCCAAAAACGAACTTTCTACATTTAACGGTCTCGGAGATATGAGTCCATATGTACGGCGTAATGTGTACGGCGGGTCGGAATTTTTTTTTGCATTCTTAGGATAATTTAGTCATGAAACGCGAAAAACAAAATTTCAGGGTAGCGAATTTTTTTTGTCTGTGTCGATCACAATTCTTTATTATTAGAATAATAAAGTAAAATTATTAAGATCTCTCACTCCACCTCCCATTCAAAAGTCACTATTCCAAAGAATAAATATGCAATTTGACAGTTACTTTATTTCGATGCGGCTTACGTAAGAATCATTCGAAAAAAAGACCAGTGTTCCCTTCGAATGAACACAATATACTCTCAGATTTCATTTAAAAATTTTGGCCAATATTTTTTGGGATTCAGAGGGGGTTTTGATGATCGACTTTAACGAAAAAGGACAAAATATCACGGGGGATACTATGCCAACCTGCTACAAAAATTAAAGGATACCATCAAAGAAAACAGAAAAGGAAAGTGGATTCGAGGTGCGGTGCTTTTGCACGACAATGCACCTGTTTACAAGAGCCGTGGCAATGGCTGCCCTACAGAAATGCGGATACGGATTGAATCACCCCCCTTATTGAACAGATCTGGCCTCTTCCGATTACTATTTGTTGATAAAACTGTAGAATGAACTTCAGTGAAGAAAGTTTACCAACCATGCAGAAGGGAAGTCGCAATTTCGGCCTATTTTTAAGGCCTTGATAAAAGGAATTAATAAACTTTGTAAGGGATGTGATAAATATATTTGGCATAAGGGAGAATATATTGAAAATGAAAAATAATGAAATGTTTCCCTGTCATTTCACGAAATTTTCGACCTCCCCTTGTATATTAACGTCGCCTTGTTCGACATATCATTTACAAATTTCGTAATAATATTTGTTTAATGACGTATTTTCAGTATATCAGTAGTCTTATTTATTGTACCACTATTAGAAGTACAAAACGGTTAGTAAAAACTCTCACCGAAGTGAAATGGAAAATTTCGTTGAGCACCTGCTGAATTCACAATAAAGAGATATCTTAGAGGTGCAAACGCATGGGACGAATGTACGCCATGCTACCTTAAATTCAACTCTTCACAACATTCTACAAGAAAGTGATAAATAAGCAATTTCTTGCCTAACGTACATTTAGGCACGTGCTGTCCAGTAATGCTTGAATTTGAAGGAGAGTGATGTTGTTGTGCAAAAACGCATCGTCAATAGAAAGTCACGTTTCCAAAGCCTATAACATTGTGCAACAGTGGTCTTCTATAAGAAATTGCGGCCTTTTATTTATATTTATATGTATGTTGTTGAACCTGCATTCCGATAAATTGACCAGGAGTAGTTACTCGTCGAGCATGTTTTGAAAGTTTTTGCCTTTAAAGCGCTTTTACAATTTTTAAGATATCCTGATGCCATTCACAGCGTTCGTCATTGAAAGCACCCAAATCGTCGGGAAATTAATACCGGCGGTTAAGAAGGAAGTGAAACTTCAGTTTTCTTTGCCAGGAAACTGGTTCATATTTTTTACGGTCGTTGCTTGCCAGTACTCACCTAACTCTGAAATATCTTATTTGTATCACTTGTGAATTATTGATCACCAGTATTCATTATATTTATTTATTTATTTAGCCATTGAACAAAATCTACATTTCAATTACACAATAGCAAGCGATAAGAAATATCACAAGAGTTTCTTAAGTTTAGTTTTAAAAGCATTAAAAGAAATAGATAAAGATCCAAGTTGTAGTTTGTCATGATTTCGCTGAAGTCTAACTACAGGAGAGTGAAAATAAACGTCTAGTAAAACGCGTGAAGGATAAAAAATAACGGCACTTTTAGTACTAACAACTTCCATTCTGAAATTGAGTTCGTCAACAAGATTAGTCCTTGTCTTTACCTTGTAAAGAAAGTACTCATCAAAGTAACTTCTGCGTATGTCTAAAGGATGGAGATGAAGTACCATAAGCCTCGTAGAGTAGTTAGCATACGGTATTTTAGAACGAAAGAACAGAGAACGCGTAAACTTACGTTGAACTGATTCAATAGCAGCTGAGTAACACTTATGGTGAGGGCTCCAAACAACAGAGCAGTATTCAAGAATACTACGTACTAGAGAGATAAAAAGCAGGACAGCAGTACTAGAACAAGCGAAAGTAGAAGAAATACGAAGGACGAATCCGGCAAGTCTACGAGTATAGGCATGATTGATAATATTTTCAAAATGTGTAGTGAAACTCAACTTCACATCAAAAGTCACACCCAGATCCTTCATAATCGTTACTTCCGAAAGTCTAGTGCCATCGATTAAATAAAGCAACTCGGGAGGATCAGTTTTATGTGAATATTACATTGAGAAGCATTTTTTAATGTTTAAGTCTAAGTCATTCGACAAACACCACTGATATAGTCGATCAAGGTCCAATTTTAAAATATCACGATCACAGGGAGAATTAATCACTTGAAAGATTTTGAGGTCATCCGTATACAGGAGACAAGAAGAAGATAAAAACTGGGGTAGGTCCTTTATAAAAAATAGGAATAATAGTGGACCAAGAATAGATCCCTGTGGAACACCAGACCACGCAGGAAATACATAAGACTCATGTCCCTTAAAAGTTACACGCATACTACGAGTAGATAAATAGGAAGAAATCCAGTCAAGTAAATTTTCAGAGACGCCATATATTTTAAGTTTCCCAATTAGAATCTTGGGATTAACTGTGTCGAATGCCTTTGCAAAATCCTTGTAAACTCGCACAAATTGGTAGTTGTAAATTTTCTTCTAACGAAACCATGTTGACAGGACGAAATCAAATGGACAAGTTTGTCACACATTACATTGTGAACGAGACGTTAAAAAATTTTGCTGAAGCTAGTAAGAATGGAAACAGGGGCGATAATTCAAGATATCTTCGGGGTCACCGTTCTTGAAAATAGATAACATTAGCCAGTTTCCAGACTTCTGGAAAAGTACCTTCGGAAAGTGATTTATTAAAAATAATCGAAAGGGGAAAAGCGAGAACTTCCGATAGTGCTTTAACAAAAAAAGTTAGGAATGCCATCGCAGCCGCCGTTAATTTAGGGATCAAGTGAGTTAATAACCTTTAGAACATTAAAAGAAGAAACATAAATAGAACTAATGGATTCGTGATTAGAAACATTAAAAGCATAGTTTAGTTCCTTGTCTGGAATTTTAATAGCGGAAGAAAAATATTCATCAAAAAGATCACACATAGCTTGGGTATCAGAGGTATTAGTATTTTGATACCTCAGAGCAGACTGAGCGTGCAGAGTCTTTTTGCAATTTTTAACGTGTGACCAGAAAGGTTTGGTATCATTACGAGCTAAACTCGTTTCAAGCGAGGAAACATAAGAACGAAAGGCAGACTTGATTTCCTTTCTCACAAAGCTACGTTGGACAGTAAAATTTACATAGTCCGAATGAAGTTTTGAACATTTATATTTCTTATACAAGCAGTTTTTTAGACGTAAACTCCGACTAACACCCGTAGTAAACCATACAGGATAGTTTTTAGAACAAGTATGCTTGAGAGGTACATGATTCTGAATGTAGGCATTGATATATTCATAAAATATTGAAATCGATTTATTCACAGGGAGTCCTGAAAAAGCCTCAACCCAATTAATTTCATCCAACTTGCGACTGATCTCAGAGTAATTTTCCTTCAGAAAATTTAGCTTAGATAATGGTGACGGTGTGTTAATATTTCTCCTAAAAATGTTAACCGTAATATTGAAAGGGTCGGGAGGAACTAATCCAAATGTCGATATAACACGAACATCGGGTATAGCAATATTGGAAAACACAAGGTCTAATAGAGTGCCACGGTAATTTTTGATCACATTATATTGAGCAAGTGAACAAAGGCTCATGAAAGAAAATAAGCAAGAGGAGTATGCATTATAAGACACAGGTTGAGAAGAACTATCATTCCAGGAAATCATAGGTAAGTTGAAGTCACCACAGATCAAAAAGTGTGAACTCAGGTCAATGTTGTTTATAAAAATAGAGAGATCATCAAAAAAATTTTTAAGCGTACTAACATTTGAGTTATATGGAATGTAGACACAACAACACTAAGGTGAAATCTGAGAGTATTATAAGTTTGCTCTAAAGTTTGTAATGCCAAGAAATAATGCTTGCATAGAGGTGCCAAGAGTACAGAAATATTTGTTGCCGCTCAAAAATATCAAAACCGGATGTCCGTCCGTCCGTCCGTCGGTCTGTGCGCTCTCTAGCTTGAGAACGAATTAAGCTAGACAGTTCAAGTCTTATACACGTCGTTTTTGACAAAAAAGTAAGGTAAAGTTCGTGAACGGGCGAAATACCCCCTCCCATACAAAATGACACAATTTCGCAATTTGATAATAAACGGCTTTGCTCGAAAAGTATCTGAAACTTAGGATATATTACTTTTAGGATGACTTCAATCTACCACATACAAATTATTCGTGTGCTCTCCTCCTTCCATCGCCTCCCATAGAAACTACATTTTTTCATGAAATTAGACGATTTGCATCACTCTTTCTACACCCCTCTCATACAATATGACACAATTTCACAACTTTACAAAGAGTCGATTTTCCTGAAAAGTATGAATGCTATTGATCTGCAAGTTAAAACATATCAAAATTATGATGTTCATCGCTATTTCTGAAAAGTCATTAAGAAGTCGCCTTTCCTTCTACCACCTCCCATACAAGCTGCACAATTTCACTAAATCCAATACACTAATTTTCTCAGAACCTATTAAATTTTTGTATCTTAACTTTTGTGTAAAGCATATTGATAGCAACTCCAGCGTGGTGTAAAAAAATTAGTTCAATGTCGTTACTCCCTCTACCACTTCCCCTACAAAATTTCTCTTTCATCTAGAGTATCGCACGATTGGGCGTAATGCCCATTTAAGCCATTTAATAAACAAGTACAACAATCGCGCTTACTCTGCTCGTACTTTTGTGTGACGAACAAAGTGATCATGAGAAGCGATGCGAGGCTATAAATGATGCTGGACTGGTGACAGCGGTCATGAAAATATCTTTAGTAGGTGCTGAGTACTCTGTGCTCGGCTCAAACGCATCAATTGTAGTCTCTTGGGAACACACTTTATACTCCCGATACTACGATGAATTTATATACAAACTATTACAGTTTTTGATACTAAAAAGGGAATGAAATGGATGGAAACTATTATTACTATCTACTTAAGCCCCGATGCAGTTGATAAGGCTGTTAAAATCTGCTTTTTCCAGATACCATGAGTTTTATAGCTGCGATCTAGAACCAAGTCATAGCTTCGCTTAAAAATGAATATCTAGACTATCTCTTAAGCTATGTAATTGAAACTTGAAACATATATTAAGGTATACTAGTGAAATACGAAAAAAATATAACATGTGAACATAATAGCAGTGGGGGAAAATGCGAAGCATTTCAAAAATGGCGCACTTTACAAAATTACAAATCGTTATGTCTCAATATTGAGTACAGATATCAAATCGAAAATTCGTTAGAATGTTCAACTATAAGAGAAGGGAGGTGGTAAGCAAAAATGTCGAAAATTTTGATTTTTTTAGGGCAATGGTGAAAGATACTAAGTTTAAATTTTGCATATGGATACATCTATTTGAAATAGAAAAAAAATAATAGTTTGTTCGACAATTGTAATGCACCGACCCCCTGGTCTAACGTTCACAAGGTGTTTCGTGTTCAATGAAATAAACACAAAAACTGAAAAATTTTGAGTCAAATTTTAAATGCGAAATGCATTTAAAAAAATCTCGAAAAGTTTGAAATATTAACTGATTGAATATCTTTAAAACTTCTACCCCCTCCCATACAAAATTATTTTTTCGATCATTTTAAAGAAATCAATTATCACCTAACTATTAAAGGCTATCAATTTGATATTTTGCATAAGAATTTATAGAAATAGTTGAAATGAAATTATGTTAAACGTTTTGAAATCGCGGTTGCCCTTCTTCCCCCTCCCATACAAAAGTATGATTTCGATCAATTTCATTAAATACACTAATAATCAACAAATAAAAGTCTACGAACTTGAGCACCTTACAAGAGAAACGAAACAAAACTGCATCACAAATTTCATGATTCCCATACCTCCTCTACCCCCTCCCATACAAATGTTTGGTTTCGTGAATGTAAAATACACCGAATTTTATGAAAATTCTATGTAACTTCCTTTATGAACATACTTTCTATACCGAGAATATTGGATGTGATTCAAGCAATCAATTAAAAAATATTAACATCAACCCACCCCCTCCCTTCATAAGAACCCAAATTTCCATAAATAAACGAGTGAAATATTTATTCAATGTACTCGAACTATTGATCGTATCCGCAATTAAGTGTTAAATTGAGAACAGCTGTGCCCAAGAACAGCCTTTCACTAAGCCTTCCCTAACCACGCATCTTCAACTTGTCCCAAGAATAATAAAGTTGCGCCCGACTTGTTGGAAGTTTATTTGCTCACATAGGGCTGCTTTGGTTTTGGCAAGCATGGGTAGTGTCGATTATCATTCTTCTTCGTCAGCTGAAACCTCAATTGAGATGTTGTCTGTTGTGATCGTTGCTAATGGAGAGGGATTGAGAAGATATTCGAAGTAGAAAGCCCACCTCGTTAGGTCTTTTACTATTGCGTATGCGTCTCGCGTTTTATTTTGTCTCATATCGTCGTCCATTTTTGGACCTTGTCATTGTGGTACTTCCTTTGTTTTCTCCTGCAGGTATTTTTTTGCATATCGTCTAAGCTCGTCATATCTATTTTTTTTGTCTCGTGTTGATCGTTCAGTAAAAATTTTATAAGCCTCGTTCTTTCTATTATTGCATCGCGGCATTCTTGGTCGAACCAATCATTATTTTTTCGCAGCGCTAGGTATCCTAATATCTCTTCTGTATAGGATTTGGTGCCGTCTCGTATTTTCGCCCACATATTCTCGACTGGCATACTATGGATGTCTTCGCATATTGGTGTCAACGCTCACGAACTTGACCTTACTTTTTTTTGTCAAAAACGACGTATACAAAATTGGTTCTAGCTCAACGTGTTCTCTAGCTAGAGAGTACACGGACGGACGATCCCGTTTCAACATTTTCGTGTTTATCTGTCATTCGATTTCTAAACCTTATTTCTTAGCGTATGGCAAAGTTATAATAATCTCAGATCTCATCTTGTATAAAAATATGTCGAAATTAAGACAAACTAATATTTACCCAATTGTCATCTCGGCAAGTGCTATAGTGCTAAGGTTGCCAGTAGTTAAGCCAGTAATCCTCAACACTTGCCGAATAGTAAGATCTGTTTTATCTTAATCCAGTGAAATAATGAGAATTCGAGTTATCAAATCAGAAAATCTTATCAAAACCTAAAACTTTAGTATTTATACGCGGTTTAGGTGAAATATGCGGGTATAATCGTCCTGTAATTAAGATACTAATTTATTGTTAGAAATCTTGTTTTTCGAGTTGAGTTTCTGTTCCGTCACCTTGAAATCTACACTCAATTATTCACCTTAGAGTGCTCGTGAATAACATACAGACAATCAGAATCGTCTTAACATTCTTTCAAAATGCGGGTTATAGGCCAACCTATAACTGTTTGGCATATGAAATTCTAAGTTAAAGCTGAAGATGTTTTTGTTATGTAAAAACATAAATAGCCTATACATTTTAACCTTATCAGTTTTGAACAAAATATTTTCATTGAAAACTCAAAATAGTTTACCACACAAGTCTTCATATAAGGGAAAAAAAATTTGCATTAGTTTGGGCCATCATTAATGATGGACCGAGAGACGTATTCTAATACAAATATCGTATGTATGATTTATTTAAAAAAAAAACGCGATATAACGTAGTCACGGTATAGATCGTCAATCCTTCGTATTCTTTCCCCTTTCTGGAGGTCCAGAGAGATGTCTCTTCGCAAGTTGCGAGTATTTGACGCATGCGTCAAATCTGTGTTATTATATGATTGTACTACGTAGAAATTGACTGTTCGACTTACCAGGGAACTTCAAACTTTCGTAAGCCAATGTCTCCGACGCACTTTAGGAATATTCTGGCCAGAAGTGATCTCTAACGACGAATTTTGGAGTACAACTGGACAGACTAAAATAGGCATTACGATTCGGAGGCGGAAATGGCAGTGGATCAGTCACACTTTGAGGCGAAACATTGTCAAACAATCTCTGGATCAGAATCATCGAGGAAGACTTCGTGTTGGTCGACAATGTAGCACATGCAAGCGAGCAGTTGAGCAGGAAGCCAGAGGAATGGACAAGTCCTGGTGACAACATTAGTTTTGCAGATCGGAAAATCTATTTCTATTTGAAAAAAGTTTTTACGCGAAGACGTTTGCGCCGCTTATAATAATAGAGCAAAAATTTTGTCTAGTGGGTATAAAATGTGCAAAACAATCACTAAACTTAGCAGTTCACAAATGGTGAATTCTTAAGGTGACGAAAGGTCAGTTCGCAATGTGTCGATTATAAAATTTAATCTGAACTGTAGTACAACGGCATGTTCTGCAGCATGAAGTGACTCTTGTCAGGGAATTAACTATCATGTGTTCATAGTAGGTATTCGGGTGGTATACTTAGCAGGTTTCGCTTTAAATTAATTGAGGCGTTGAATAACATTATTACGAAGCTCCTTGATTTTCGGATATTAATTAGTAATAAATCTCGCTTAGTTGAAGTCGCTAAGCATGAAAGCATGTGCCAAGTTCAGTAGCAAATTCCAATTCAGATTATAAATAAATGTACTTCAAATGTTTCCGGACATGAGACATACGTGCGAAAAAACACGTTTTATGACTCGTGCCGCCATAAATGCAATAATGTTAATACAAAAGCTTTCAAAGCACAGTCCGCCCGTTGAGTTCCACTTTAATTAACTCTCGTTTTCTCTTTTCTTTCAGCTGGAAAAATTACTCATAGGCGATCGATTGCTGTCAGGAGTGCAACTTCAAAGCTATCGGCGCTTCGGCTACCGGACGGCGAATCTTCGTCCGACGACAGTGAATTGGATGATTTTTCCGCAGTCAATGCATTTTCCAGCGAAGAGATATCAGCATCGTCCACACGTGACGACTGTATGGAAAGCGCGGTCAGCCCAGCAGATACCAGTGATATTTCCGCCAGCTGCCGATGCTCAGATCGTCTCACGATCAAGACCAGCACATTAGATAGTGCATATGATAGTACAAGATGTCGGTATTGCAGCTCAGAAACTATAGCAACATCAACTAACTCAGCAATCGCTAACGACATTGTGCTTTTCAATCGCGAACGCAACAATTTTAGTGACGAAACAGCTTCAAACTATTCCATGTATTCGTCATGGGACGGCGATGAATACAGTTCGCCTCACGTCGGCATGTACCTAGGTAAAAAATCGCTAAGAAATAGCAAAGGACTTTTAGACATCGCCGTTAAGACCGTGAAACTAATTAAGAGGAACCAACTGCTGCAGAAGAAACTCGCCCAGTTAAAATTCGAGACCAGAGAATTTATTGAGTCCGTTCTAGCCAATCCGGAAAATCAAAATATTCGCGCTAAAATCACCACCGAAGAAAGGCAAAAGGTCGAAGCGTAATTTAATCACTTAGCAGCAATCAAATAAGATCGAAAATTTCTTTCGAATTATAGCAGAAAATTTTGCGCCTTTTGAGTTAACTAAATTGTGTAATTTTTACGCCAGTCTATTTTCACTAAGCTAATTCACAGCTTGTTACTGCTTCTTTACAAATCACATCCCCAAATACATTTAATCCAATATGATTCTATCATAATAATTCAAGTCATTATTGTTTGTCATAATTTGTAGCGCATTATTCTAAGCGTATTTTTTTTTTAAGATTTATACATTTTTATTAAAAACAAAGTCTTGGAAATTTCTATATTTTTCAACAAAATTTGTATTCAAGAATCAAAAAAAAAAAAAAAATCAAATTTCTATTTATTCCTATAAAGCGTATTTTATATTATCGTTAAATTTAAGTAAACCATCTTAAGCGTTCATTAAATTTATTAAGCGTTTATAAATGAGAAATTTCGTTTTTATAAAGTGAAAGACTTATTGAAAAGTTTGCATTACGCTAAATTATTATTAAAAAAAAAAACGAGACATAAAATCATAAACAGAAATCATAATTAATAAAAAACTTATCATTATAATAATTATCTATATCTTATTATAAAATCAAAACAAAATAAGAAATCTGAAAGCAATTCGTAGACATAGTTGAAAATTTAATCATAATATAACTTTCTTTATTTTTGAAAGAAATATGTAAATGAAAATAAATAGAGTTTAGCATCTCTTTTAAATAAAACAAAAGTAGTTCATAAAGATTGGGATTTTTATTAATTTTACCTATCTATAATCCTAGATCTCAAGAGAATGTATCGTCATCATCATCAATATCGCGAAAGTCCATGTCTGACCTTGGCCTCCTGTGTGCTTCGTCTCCAATATTGTCGGTCCGCATCCTCCATGTCTCTTTTTTCTTTGATGGCATGCTTTAATTGCGAACAGTAGAAGGTGGCATAGTATCCCCCTGTGATATTTTGTCCTTTTTCTTTATAGTCGATCATCTCTGAATCCCAAAAAATTGTGGCCTTTTTTTCCGGAGGATTGTGATACCTTGAACTTCTTGGGGGTGAAGCGCATTGCATTGACTCCTGCTTTGATTTAGGATCAACCCACGTTTTGTCTCCAGTAACAATCCAAAATTTCATCCCTTTTCTCGCTACAGAGATCCAAAAAATCGCGTTAACACTCAAAGCGCTCCTTTTTCTGAACTGCTGAGAGTACCTATTTTGCACTGACCTTAGACATGCCGAGATGACTATGGAGGATATTCAAAATGGTTGTATTTGATACTCCAACCATTTTTGTGATTTATTTCTACTATAAACGAGCATCTTCGAGAACAAGTTTCTCCACTTTTTCGACGATTTTTCAGGAAGTGGCGTCAATCGGCCGTCCCGAGTGTTTATCACCTTCAATTGACTCTCTGCCTTTCCTGAATAAACTATCAAATTCCTGTTAAGACCCCCTATAGGGGCATAGGACAGAAACAGCTCTCTTCCACAAGAGGGTAAAAGTCCCCGTAAACAGATGACATTTCTTCTAGAATGATCTGTCACATTTTTCTTGCGTGGTAAGGAGCTTTATGACAGCACGAAACTCAATATTCTCCATAGTTAGTTTTCTTTCCGTTTAACTTGTTAATTTAACTGCGATAACTAAAATGTTAATGATTCGATTTGTCATAAATTTTGTATTCATACCTGTATTGAGTGTTAAAATAGCTCCAAGTAAAAATATTTTCCCCTTCCCTTGTCTATCCCCTTCATTCCGCGAAATTTTTGACCTCCCCTCGTATCAAGGTCCACGATTCATTGCCATAGCAGAGTGCAGGCCATATTATAGTTTTTCAGATTCGGAGCTTCGTTTTTCTACATATGCATGGCTTAGGAGAGATTGGCTCCTAGGTAAATTATATGAAGCTGTCTCCACGTTGTCTTGTATCGTTAGATTTTATTTGATTGACGGTTTTCTTCGTGATTACATCATAACTTTTGTTTTATTTTCGTTTATGCGTAGCCCTACCTCTTCTTCTGCCGTGTAAAGATTAAGGAACACTTTCTTGGCATTCAGTTGTGATCGCGCCAATATGTTAATGTCGTCTGCGTAAGCTATTATCTGCGATAATTTAAACAGTAGCGTCTCTCTGTCAGATGAAAGAGGGACACCAACCGATGACGAACCACTGCCAGGATGCAGAAGGGAACATTATAAATAATGTGGAAGATATAAAACAAAGATGGGCGCAATACTTTGAATACCTCCTCAATCCGAGCCCATCATCCGCAGCAGACATAATAGCAGGTACAACTGATGTAACTACTGATGAAGGATCCGCTTTGAGTCCTCCCACACTCGAAGAAGTAAAAATAGCCCTTAGGAACCACCCAAACAACAAAGCGCCGGGCACTGATCAAATTCCAGCTGAGCTACTGAAAGACACCTGCGTAGCACACTTCCGACACAGATTAGTCACTGACATATGGACGCAGGAAACACTTCCTGAAGATTGGTACAGAAGTATCATGTGTTAAATTTATTAAAAAGGTGACAAATTCTGCTGCGAAAACTACCGAGGAATATCTCTGTTGTGTCTTCTAAAATCTTGACGGAAATTCTGGAATTCCCTATGCCGATAAAGTAATTGGTGAATACCGAGGCGAATTTAGAACTGGAATATCAACCACGGACGAGATATTTTCAGTAAGACAGGTGTTGGAGAAGTTAACTTCTTCTACAATGGCACTACAGCCCAAATCGGGCCTTGGCATCCTTACTGTTAATATTATTTAAGGAATTTGTAATTAGAATTTCACGGAAAAAAAATATAGCTGGTTTTGCCGTTTTTTTTTATAGGTTTCTACCTATAAAAATGACTCTTTTTGTAGTAGTAATGTAAAAAGGAATATTTACTATAATACATAGGTGAATGAAATTGACCAAATGTATAGGTAGTACTTCTATTTATTTTGGTAAAACTCCATTGTATGAAGTTGTTCATCAAAGAAAACCATCGTACGATCAACTAAAATAACGTCAATTTTAATTATTAATTTTAGTTAGGTGAGCAAATGCAAACTCTTCTTCTTCGTCCCCAATGGCACTATAGCCCAAATCAGGTTTTTTTTTAACATTTATTCGTTATTATGAAAGGGTCGTTAGCTCTTTGCACAAACCTCTATCCACAAATTTTCATGTTCGCAGATTGAAGTCATCCAGATATTACCCATGTAGGCAGTGTGGTCGAATTATACGTCGAACGGGATTTGAACTCCCGACCTTCGCATTGCAGACACGGTACCCTCTAAGCCATACCCAACCAAACTCTTCTTCGGAAGACATTTGAGTTATAACATGTCGAACATAACAAACTTACGAATTATGTACCAAGAAATTTTTTCATACGAAAAGAGTACGGAATGACGCCAGTCAGTATTCCTAAACATTTTAGTAATTTACCCATTTGATTTGCTAATCTAACTTTTAAATGCAACATACATGCTACCGTAGCAAAATGGAATATTAGTTATGTATAAGGCTAAAACAGCATAAAACTAAATGTCTTTGCACATAGCTGAAATAGCAGCCAATAAACAGGGAGAAAGGACTGCATGCATAGTAAAATATCATTTTACCATAATATAGAGCAAAACTAACCATATAAAATCGTTAAATATGCCATGGTTATGGAGCTTTTTACCTTAAAAACTCCCCCTATGTTGATTAGGAAATTATGCTATGCATATTTTTTTTGTGACTGAATATCCTAAGATTTCTTTGTGAAGTTGGGTTCAGTGCCGAGTCACTCTTATCGTTTATTTAACCAAGTAGGCTAGAGAATATTTGTAATTTAAAAATAAAAAAGAAGAAGAAGATATATACTAAACGTAATACGAAAAGAAAACCTCGTGCTCTAATGAGCGGCTCGGCACTGGATCCGACTAAAAAAGGTAATTTTATATATATATATTATAAATGAATACTTATTATAATGAATTATTTAGGAAAAAAAGAAAACGACAATTTAAAAGTCGAATGTATTTGAAATAGAATAAAAAACTACACGAAACAGAAGCATCCGACTGTTTAAATTAACACGCCCCAACACTGACCTTCACGTTCCTTAACATTTTTCACTATTTATTGTGGAAGGGTTGTTAGACCTTCACACAACCCTCTATCTTCGAATTTTTCACTTTCGTAGATTATGGTGGCCAAAGCAGGCAGTGTGCTGGAATTATGCGTCGACCGGGATTTGAACTCACTACCTTCGCATTTAGTCCAACACGCTACCTACTAGGCTACACTCTAGCTGGAGAAGTGCTGGGAATGTAAAATCGATGTGCATCATATATTTGTTGACTTCAAACAAGCATACGACAGTATCGACAGTCGTATACTTTATAAAATTATGTTAGATTTTCGAGTTCCACCAAAACAAAACAAGAACGACAATGGCATGGTCTTTGTCATAAGCCAGACTAGAAAAAGATCTCTTCCAGCTTTAAAACAAACAACGGCATTAAACAACGTGACAGTCTGGCAGAAATGCTGTTCAGTTTGACACTCAAATATGTTGTTCGTGCTAAGAAAATATTTGTAAGCCTTGGAAGTTGGACTACGTATTAAAGGAAACAAATCAAAAGTGATGTTGCAAATTAGAAAAAAGACGCGAATCAGACAAAATACCACAGTAGGAGATTATAACCTAGAAAGCGTAGACAACTCTGTATACCTAGGGGTAAACTTATCGAAGAATGGAAGCGAGGCCTACGAGATAAAAAGGAGAATAATGATGGCTGTTATTCGGTACTACCGCTAATAAAATGCAAAACGTGCACCGGAAAACTAAAGTTAAACTATATAAAGCGATTATAAGATCTGAGCTATGCTATAGGCATTAATGCAGGTGTCCGAAAAATTACTTAACGCCTTTGAAAGAAAGCTCCTCAGACGAATCCTCGGATTTGAAGGAAGATCTGGAGATCACGAACATACTATATTTGGCTTTACGCCAAATCGTAATCCTCTTATGTTTGCTTAATCATTTATTAATTAAATACGGGGTGCAGCAGTTAAATCCGGACAAACTAAACTTTGTTTTAAAATATAATTTATTGACACAAAGTACAAATGTAAAAGAAAATGTTTTTAGTCAATATTCGTGTGACCTGTCAGGAGTACAATTACTCAATATAACTTCCGTTGGCCTCAATTACCGCCTCCATCCTTGTCCTGAAGCGCTCGTACGCTCTCTGTAACGCAGCGCTGTCCATATTGGCGAATGCTGCTTCGATAGCGGCGCGTAGAGACGCGACATTAGGGTGCCGCGACTTGTTGGTAAGCCGTTCAACAACGCTCCAAACATAGTAGTCGAGGGGGTTCAAATCCGGGCTATTCGGGGGCCAAAACTCTTTGGACCAGAACATGTCCGCATTGTCTGATAGCCAGTTTTGGACTAAATGGCTTGTGTGAGCCGGTGCACCGTCCTGTTGAAAAACATATTCCCTCCCCGCGGCCACAGTTGCCATCCACGGTACCACAACATCCTTGAAAACGTTCAGGTAAACTTCTTTTGTGACAGTTTGTCTTTTTTCAAAGAAATGTGGCGGCATGACGTCACCCTCATTGGACACAACACTTAGGACGTGAACACTATCCGAAAATTTTGTTCGAGCAACAATCGGGACGTCCTCGGGGTCGTGGGCGAGTCAGCGATCATTTCTCCGGTTGATTTTCGCATCAACAGTGAAAATTTTTTCATCGGAAAAAAATCTGATTCGCCTCCCTGCTTCGTTTTTCAAAGAACTCAGTAGCAGGTTGCAGCGAGCAATCCGCTTTGTTCTGTCAGCCTCAGACAGCATCTTTCGCGCCTTTATTGTGAACGACTTGTAACGTAGGTCCTCCTCTGCAATCCGCCGCATTGTTCGCTCGCTGACACCCACCACTGACGCCAATTTTCGCAACGATTGTCAGTAGCAAGCAAGAATTTCGGTCACCTCGGTTGTTCGCCAAGAAAGAAATGCAAGCCGAAAAAGTACCGCCCTCCCCGGTGAAAAATCAGCAGAAATGCGGCCGGCAATTCAACCGCTTCGCATACAGAATCCGACCTGAAATACCAGGCGACCATCATAGTTCAGAACTAGATTTTTTTTAATCAATGTATTAGGCGAAATGGAGATGAAGACGAGAACATCGTGTTTTCCTTTCATTGTCGTCTCGACAGAGCAAATATCGGCAATACCGTCGTGTGATGTTGCTACCCTGTTTACGTTCATCTTTGACTCATCCAATTTCACCAGATCGTGGTTGAGGGATAGCAAAATCTTACGCTTTCAGCAGCCGGATTTTTTTCGAACGGACATTTTGAGTTGGTCGACATTTTTGTGCCTATTCCTCAGTTGAGATAGAGATGTAGACTCACGGTAACGAATTTCGTGACATACAAGATTTTTGGTTGAGTCGAGCCATTAGACATATTCATGTCAAAATACATCATACGAGTATCAACAAATATTTAAAAATGTAAAACAATTAACAATAAATAAATTATAAAGCTGGGGTGGCATATCTGGATTCGGGTTATTTCACTTGCGTTGAACTCAACTCGTTACAAATTTAATTTGGCATCACCTATCTCGATAGAGTTAAAATGTTTGGTGAATAGAATGCACGCAAAAACGTACTAGATACTTCTCAGGAATTGTATCGCTTGTCCGAAAATATGGAATACATTTGAAAGAAAATCTTAGATTATCTAGAGTTTCGAAAGTAATTGACAATTAGGGATGGCAAAATCTGCTCTTTTCCAATCGCAGTGATCCACTGCGATTGTTCTTTTTTAATATCTGTGAAAAAGAGTAGCTCTTCCAATAGCAGTGATTTTTTCCCCTCTATTCTCCATGCTATAGCGCTCTATAGAGCGCAATTTAAAAAAAACCGACAAAACAGCAATTTTTTGCGAAATCCTGCATCTAACAATCAGTCAGACCCAATCATTGTGCATAGTGAACATTTCCTCCATTTCTCCCTCGGAATGAAAGTTATCCAAAGTACGAAAAAACGATCGAGCGCAATCGAGTCAGGATGGCAAAAGTGTCAATCGCATCGCATGTAAACAAACCAAATAAAAAACATAACAGGGCTACGATTGCGCGTAATGCGCAATCTTACGATACTCTAGATGAAATAGAATTTTTTTGTGACCCCAAGAAATTTTGTATGTGGAATGTTAGAAGGGATAGCATTGAACTAATTTTCTCCCCATCATGCTAAAGTAGCTATAAAAATGTTTTATTCAAAATGCTTACTCCAAAAATTGAATGGGAACTGAAAAAATTAGTGAGTTAGATTTAGTGAAAATGTGCAGTTTGTATGGGAGGTGGTAGAAAGAGTGGGGGAATTTTAGTGATTTTTTCAGAAATAACTAGGAATATTATAAAATTGACATACCTTAAATTTCAGACTAGTGCCATTCATACTTTTCAAGAAAATCGATTTTTTGTGAAGTTGTGAAACTGTGCCATATTGTATGGGAGGGGGTAGAAGCAGTGAAGCTAATCAAATATTTTTTTCTGATCTTAGTGATAATACTAATTAAGAATTTATTACAAAATATGAGCTCGATAAATGTTATATGTTCTGAGAAAATCGTCTTAAAGCATTTCACGAAAAAGTGTTGTTTGTATGGGAGGGGGTGGAAGGAGAAGGAGGACTCCAATAATTTTTCTACTGTAGATTTATATTATTATGAATGTAATATATCCAAAAATTCAGATTAATAGCTTTCACACTTTTCGAGTAAATCCATTTATTGTCAAATTGCGAAATTGTGTCATTTTGTATGGGAGAGGGTAGAAGGGGTGAAGCTAATCGTCTAATTTTTTTTTGGCCTTACTAACAATTTTAAATAAATACTTGGTGCAAAATTTCAGCTAGCTAAATTTTATACGCACTGAGTAAATTGGCTTAGAATAATTCATGAAAAGTACAGTTTGTATGGGAGGTGGTAGAACGAGGGGTAGGACACACATAATTTTTATACGGTAGATTGATATTATTATAATAGTAATATATTCCAAATTTCAGGTTAATAGCTTATATACTTTTCGAGCAAATCTCTTCATTGTCAAATTGCGCAATTGTGTCATTTTGTATGGGAGGGGGTAGAAGGGGTGGAGCGATTTGGCCCGTTCACGAACTTGACCTTACTTTTTTGTGAAAAACGACGTGTACAAAATTTGAACTATCTAGCTCAACGCGTTCTCAAGCTAGAGAGCGCACGGACGGACGGACGGACGGACGGACGGACATCCGGTTTTGAGATTTTTGAGTGATAATATTAACTTCTGTATTCATCATTTTTTTCTCCGAGCCTTATTTCTTGGCGTTACAAACCTTAGAGCAAACTTATAATACTCTCAGATTCCATCTAGAGTATAAACACCTGGTCATAGAAAACCAAACCAAAAGGGTCTATTGTTTTCTTTTTTTCACACGATATCACTCACATAAGCAATTTGATCAATGAAGAACGTAAAGCTCTTATCGATACAGTGGAAACTTGCAATTGCTGCAACTTATATGTCCCACCACCGACAAAATCGAAACTCAGAACAAAACCTGGCAAACAAATCGCCAGTAAAGCGCACGATTGACCGCTTCGCACGTCCTACCTCACCAATCAGATCAGATCCCATCGATCAAAATATCGCTAAAAAAATCGCAATCGCATTTAACCTATGACCTATTCATTCATAACAATAATTTCCCAGTGTAAAGCAATAGCACTGAGAGCACGAGCAGTATGTATAAAAGCTATTGATCTGAAATTTGGAATGTATTATTTCTATAGCGATTTCAATTGTTTGTACAAAAATTATTCGAATCGCCCACTCCTTCCACCACCTACCACGCAAACTGCTCTTTTTCATGAAATACTACAAACCAATTTATTCAGTACATCTAAAATTTATCGAGCTGAAATTGTGCACTAAATACTTATTTAGAATTATTGGTAAGACAAAAAAATTAGACGCTTAGCTTCATTCCTTCTACCCCTTCCCATATGACAATATGACACAATTTCACAACTTCACAAAATGTCGATTTTCCTGAAAAGTAGGAATGCTAATATGTCAAATGCATGATGTTTATAGTTATTAAGAACTCCTGACTCCTTCTACCACCTCCCATACAAACTGCGCAATTTAACTAAATCAAATACACTAATTTTCCCAGTACCTATTCAATTTCTGAGCTTTCATTTTGTATAAAACATTTTGATAGCAACTCTGGCATGATGTGAAAAAAGTGGTTCAATACCGTCACCACTTCTACCACTCCCAACACAAAATTGTTCTTTCATCTAGAGTATCGCATGATTGCGCAGCGCCAAAACAGACTTACGCATAGAAAGAAGTGACCTACATTTTCATTTTCAGGTATCAGTGTGTGTGTGTGGGGTGGGGGGGGAGGAGGAGGGAATCTATGTTTCTAATTAAAATCAAGTTTATTTAATACATATCCATTCTCATGCTATTGTGACATATTGTGACAGGCAAAACCAAAGAAAAAACATAAAAGAATTATGATTGGGCGTAAAGCCCAATCATATGATACTCTAGATGAAATGAGAAAGAGTTCAATGTACCGGAAAATATGTCACCTCCAATACTTTTAAATAATTAATAGTGACTTTTGTATGGGAGGTGGTAGAAGCAGAGGAGGAAGGTTTGTAATTTTTGGATATGACACCTAATGTGGTGTGCAAAATATTTCGTATTGAATTTAAGATTTGTAGCTTTCATTATTTTCAATTGGACATGGTTTTCCAGAAATTGAGGCATTTGTATGGGAGGTGGTAGAGGAAGTGGAGCGTTTAAGACGATTTTGAAACTGCTTATCATCATCCTTATCACCACGCTTTGATTCAATTTCAAATTCGATAGTTCTAATATATATATTCGAAGGAGAAATGCTTTTCTTGAATTTATAATACAGATATTTGTATGGGAGGAGGTAGAAGGAGTGAAGAGGAGCTGATAATTTTTTCTAACATTTATTGCAATTATTAAAAAACATATTCTGGCAAAATTTTAAGTTTATACTTTTTCTAGTTTTAATGGAAATTGATATAATGCACTTAACAAAAATTATACATTTGTATGGGAGGGGGTAGAAGGAGTGCACGGATCAAAAGAAATTTTTTACTCGTTATTGATATTTTTATTATTATACATTATGCAAAATATCAAGTTGATAGCTTTAACAGTTTCGAAGAAAAATAATTTAATTTAAATTTCAAAATTTCGTGAAATTTGTATGGGAGGGGGTAGAAGGAGTAAAGTAAAGTTGATAATTTTTTCAATACTGATTGCAATTATAATAAAATTAATTCTGGCAAAAATTCGTTTTTATAACTTTGCTAGTTTCAATGAAAATCGAAAAAATGCATTTTTCAAAATTATGCATTTGTATGGGAGGGGGTAGAAGGAGTGAAGAGGAGCTGATAATTTTTTTTAGCATTTATTGCAATTATTAAATAACAAATTCGGGCAAAATTTTAAGTTTATACTTTTTCTAGTTTTAATGAAAATCGATAAAATGCACTTAACAAAAATTATACATTTGTATGGGAGGGGGGAGAAGGAGTGTACGGATCAATACACATTTTTTTCTCGTTATTGATATTTCTATTTTTATACTTTACGCAAAATATTAAGCTGATAGCTTTAGCGGTTTCGAAGAAAAATAGTTTATTTTAAATTTCAAAATTTCGTAAAATTTGTATGGGAGGGGGTAGAAGGAGTGAGGTGAAGTTGATAATTTTTTGAATTCTGATTGGTATTATAATAAAATTAATCCTGACAAAAAATCGTTTTTATAACTTTGCTAGTTTCAATGAAAATCGAAAAACTGCATTTTTCAAAATTATACATTTGTATGGGAGGGGGTAGAAGGAGTAACGGGATTGGATCAATATTCCGTCGTATTAATGACATCTATATCATAATACTTTGGCCCAAATTTCAAATTGATAGCTTAAAAAGTTTCAAAGAAAAATCAATTTCTGAATTTTTCAAAATTTCGTGAAATTTGTATGGGAGGGGGTAGAAGGGGTGGAGGGATGTGGCCCGTTCACGAACTTAAAGTTTCTTTTTTGCTAAAAATGACACACACAAAATTTCAGCACGATAGCTCAAAGCGTTCGAGAGTTATGCTGTAGACAGACGGACAGACGGACAGACGGACAGACGGACAGACGGACAGACGGACAGACAGCAACTCGGAATCGAAGTTTTTGAGCGACAACAAATATTTCTGTACCCTTGGCGGCTCTGTGCGAGCATTATTTCTTAGCGTTACAAACGGTAAGGCAAACACAATATACTCTCAGATTTCATCTAGAGTATAAACATAACAGAATTATGATTGGGCTTAAAGCCCAATCATATGATACTCTAGATGAGATGGGAATGACTTTAATATACCGGAAAATATGTCATCTCAAATTCTTTCGAATAGTGAATAGTGACTTTTGCATGGGAGGTGGTAGAAGTAGAGGGGGAGGTTTGTATTTTTCGTATATGACACCGAACATGGCATGCAAAATGTTTTTTGCTGCATTTAAAGTTTTTAGTTTTCATTATTTTTAAAGAAATTGGTCATAGATTTTCTGAAATTGGGCATTTGTATGGGAGGTGGCAGAGGAAGTGGAGCGTTTAAGATGATTTTGAAACTGCTTATCGTCAACCTTATCACCATGCTTTGATTCAATTTCAAAGTCGATAGCTCTCATACACTTGAAGGAGAAATTCTTTTCTTGAATTTATAATACATATATTTGTATGGGAGGTGGTAGAAGGAGTGAAGCGGAGCTGATAATTTTTTCTAACACTAATTTAAATTATTAAGAAACAAATTCCGGCAAAATTTAAAGTGTGTACTTTTTCTAGTTTGAATGGAAATCGATAAAATGCATTTAACAAAAATTATGCATTTGTATGGGAGGGGGTAAAAGGAGTGTACGGATCAAAACAAATTTTTTTTACATTATTAATATTTCTATTTGTATACTTTATACAAAATATTAAGTTGATAGCTTTAACAGTTTCGAAGAAGAATAATTTAATTTAAATTTCAAAATTTCGTGAAAGTTGTATGGGAGGGGGTAGAAGGAGTAAGGTGAAGATGATAATTGTTTTTGAAATAAATTGCAATTATAGTAGAATTAATTCTGACAAAATTTCATCTTTTCAGCTTTACTAGTTTCAATGAAAATCGAAAATATGTATTTTTCAAAATTGTCCATTTGTATGGGAGGGGGTAGAAAGGGTAAAGGGATCGGGTTAATATTCCGTGATATTAATGACATCTATATCATACTACTTCGACCTAAATTTCAAGTCGATAGCTTAAATAGTTTCAAAGAAAAATCAATTTCTTAATATTTCGAAATTTCATGAAATTTGTATGGGAGGGGGTAGAAGGAGTGGGGTGATGTAGCCCATTCACGAACTTAAAGATACTTTTTTGCTAAAAATTACACACAAACAACAACAGAAATGTCAACAACAAAACATAGCTCAAAACTTTCGAGAGTTATGCTGTAGACAGACGGACAGACGGACAGACGGACAGACAGACAGACGGACAGACGGTCACTCGGAATCGAGGTTTTTGAGCGACAACAAATGTTTCTGTACCCTTGGCGGCTCTGTGAGAGCGTTATTTCTTAGCGTTACAAACGGTAAGGCAGACACAATATACTCTCAGATTTCATCTAGAGTAGAATTACAACGCTTTACAACTGCAGCAGGGATGTCATATGAACCAGCAAACTATACGCGATGAAATAAATAATGCTCAATGAAAGCAGTAAAACAGATCATCAGAGTTGCGGTTGAATGTCGAAGCAAAATAATAATTAAAATTAAGTGGATTCGCTAGGATTTAATTAAATTTATTTTAGTTGCAACGAGCGTTTGTTAATTTCGAATAAAAGCTTTTCTTTCGAAGAGCAGGCTTATGTTGTTAGATTCGAATAATTTTACGCCGTGCATACATTCAGGTGCAATATAACTCATGAAGCTTTTACAAAATTCCAAATAGATAAGCTCTGCTCAATGAAGTCAGTTATTGTCAAACAGTTTCTCTTAAAGAAAATGTATTATAGCTAGTCTAAGGTAGAATGACTCCATGTAAGAAGAAGAAGCCAAACTGTATCAGAGTCAGGCAGAAATATTACAATCGACACTGGCGAATTCACCTTCCCCATTCGCGGTATGGTGAGTTTAGTGCTTTGTTCTTGCCAATTTCATCCACCCTAAGATAAATAGTTCCGTGAAAATTTTTGTTTGCAACATATCAGTTAAGTATTAAAAACTGCGCACAGTTCTTGATAGAAAAAGTCGACACTTTATTAAATTTCGCTCCAAATATCGGGCTTCACATTTTCTAAATTATGCTAAAGCGCCTCTAGTGTCACACAGCGTAACTATAGTCTAAGACTCCGTGTACTTTAGCAAGTACGAGAAACCATTTTTTAAGATACGCTGTCGCTCGAACTTGAAACGAAAAACTATGTCTTATTCGAACCACTGTATAAGTTGAAGTTATAAACATTCGAAGAAACGAACTTCAAATTACTTTGTATACTTTGAGAGTAAACGGAGTTTGCTTTAAAGTTTATAACGCTAACAATTCATACATAGTAAAAGATAATCTAGTTAAATTTAACTGCTATCTAGTTCAGAATAAAAACTAAAATTCCAGTTCTTTCTTTAAATTAATATTCTAGTAATACTAAATAGTAATTTCTAGGGAAATTAAAATCTGAACTAGACTGCAATTTATTTTAACTGAAAATTCTTTCAATTTTATTCAGGGTCTGTTTTCATTAACTAGAAAAGCAATCGGTTGATATCATATGAAAACATAACTAGATTTGGAGTTGAGTTCATTGAATATGAATCTAAGTGCCTGCTTTTCGTTTAAATTTCACTAATCTTTGAGTCAATTTACTAGTTTTCACTAGAAATTAGCGTAAAGAAGTTTTCAGTTCAGTTTTTTACTTCACATATTCTTTGATCCGTACAGACCGCAGCTGCTTTATTAAAAGCTAAAAGTGTTTTGTAATTTTATTGTTCTTTTTTTTGAGTGAAATTTCGCTTTGAAATGATTTGCTTTATATACGTGTTGAATATTTAAAATCCTATGGTCTGAAGTAGGAGAGGATCAAATGAGATTCTACGTGAGTTTCCCTGAGCTGTCAGAATGGAAAAGAAACCACGTGTAACTAACCTAAAAATCTTGTTCAATAAAATTAGCTTTGCTGAGTCTCGCGTATGAGTTTCGTTTTGGAAGAGATTAAAGATCTACGATACACAACATTACGGTATATCTGTTAACGGATTTCTTAGAAACTTAAAGGTTAATTTCATTAAATTTCTTATCCTGCAGCATATAATCAACCAACATGTCATTACAACTATTATACTTTTTTATTTGCTAGCTTGATGATGATGTCGAGAACGATATTTTGAAGGTAAAGTAGCAACAGTCCTATATTTTATGTAGGGCAGAATATCCATTATTATAGTTACTCCATGGGATACTAGAGGCGCTTTTCCATGGTTTGGCAAGGCTGAAGCCCTGTTTTTGGAGCGAAATTTAAAAAAAAGTGTCGAATTTTTATTCTACGTTCTGAAAATCAAGAACTGTGCGCAGTTTGTAATACTTAACTAAAAAATCGCAAACAAAAATTTTGAAGGAAATATTTATCTTAGGGTGAATGAAATTGGCAAAAGAAAACCATTAAACTCACCACTCCACGAATAGTGAAATGGGGTTGGTGAATTCGCAGGTGTCGGTTGTGACATTTCTGCCATACTCTACCTCTTGCATGGAGGTACTCTAGCCATTATCTGGTAAGCACTTATTCTTGGCAGTACATGGTCAGTTTGTCTATATATAGGCGATAATGCGCTCGAATCATTTGATGCGTTGTATAAAACAAAAACTGTTTATACTCTAGATGAAATCTGAGAGTATTATAAGTTTGCTCTAAAGTTTTGTAACGCCAAGAAATAAGGCTCGGAGAAAAAAATGAATGATACAGAAGTTAATATTATCACTCAAAAATCTCAAAACCGGATGTCCGTCTGTCCGTCCGTCCGTTCGCTCTCTAGCTTGAGAACGCGTTAAGCTAGAAAGCTCAAATTTCGTACACGTCGTTTTTGACAAAAAAGTAAGGTCAAGTTCGTGAACGGGCCAAATCGCTCCACCCCTTCTACCCCCTCCCATACAAAATGACACAAATGCGCAATTTGACAATAAACGGATTTGCTCGAAAAGTATAAAAGCTATTGGCCTGAAATTTGGAATATATTACTTTTATGATAAAATCAATCTACCGTATAAAAATTATGCGTGTCCTCCCTCTCCTTCTACCACCTCCCATACAAACTGTACTTGTCATGAATTACTCTAAGCCAATTTACTCAGTGCGTATCAAATTTAGCAAGCTGAAATTATGCAGTAAATATTTATTTAAAATTTTTAGTAAGGCCAAAAAAAATTAGACGATTTGCTTCACCCCTTCTACCCCCTCCCATACAAAATGACACAATTTCGCAATTCCACAATAAATGGATTTGCTCAAAAAGTATAAAAGCTATTAGTCTGAATTTCGGGATATATTACTTTCATAATGATTTGAATATACGGTATAACAATTATTTGCGTCCTCCTTCTCCTTCCAACCCCTCCCGTACAAACTACACTTTTTCATGAAATGCTCTAAGCCAATTTAACATTTATCGAGCTCACATTTTGTAGTAAATATTTATTTAGCATTATCATTAAGATTAGGAAAAAATATTTGATTAGCTTCACTGCTTCTACCCCCTCCCATACAATATGACACACACAACTTCACAAAAAATCTATTTTCTTGAAAAGTATGAATGTTACTGGTCTAAAATTTAAGAGATGTCAATTTTATGATATTCTTAGTTATTTCTGAAAATATCACCAAAATCCCCCACTCTTTCTACCACCTCTCATACAAACAGCACATATTCACTAAATCTAACTTACTAATTTTCTCAGCTCCTATTCAATTTTCGGAGTAAGCATTTTGTATAAAACATTTTTATAGCTACTTTAGCATGATGGGGAAAAAATTAGTTCAATGCTATCACCCCTTCTAACGCTCCCCATACAAAATTTCTTGGGATCACAAACAATTCTATTTCATCTAGAGTATCGTAAGATTGCGCTTTACGCGCAATCGTAGCCCTGTTATGTTTTTGATATAAAATAACATTTATACAAAACTTTTTGGACAGTTTCATTTATAAAAACATAACAGGGCTACGATTGCGCGTAAGGCGCAATCTTACGATACTCTAGATGAAATAGAATTTTTTGTGATCCCAAGAAATTTTGTATGGGGAGTGTTAGAAGGGGTGATAGCATTGAACTAATTTTTTCCCCATCATGCTAAAGTAGCTATAAAAATGTTTTATACAAAATGCTTACTCCACAAATTGAATATGAGCTGAGAAATTTAGTGTGTTAGATTTAGTGAAAATGTGCAGTTTGTATGGGAGGTGGTAGAAAGAGTGGGGGGATTTTAGTGATTTTTTCAGAAATAACTAAGGATATCATAAAATTGATATCTCTTAAATTTTAGACTAGTAACATTCATACTTTTCAAGCAAATACATTTTTTGTGAAGTTGTGAAACTGTGTCATATTGTGTGGGAGGGGGTAGAAGCAGTGAAGCTAATAAAATATTTTTTTCTGATCTTAGTTATAATGCTAAATAAGTATTTACCATAAAATGTGAGCTCGATAAATGTTCTGAGAAAATCGGCTTAGAGCATTTCATGAAAAAGTGTAGTTTGTATGGGAGGGGAAGGAAGGTGAGGGAGGACGCAAAAAATTGTTATACTGTAGATTGAAATCATTATGGAAGTAATATATCCCGAAATTCAGACTAATAGCTTTTATACTTTTCGAACAAATCGATTTATTGTCGAATTGCGAAATTGTGTCATTTTGTATGGGAGGGGGTAGAAGGGGTAAAGCTAATCGTCTAATTTTTTTCAGTGTTACTAAAAATTTTAAACAAATATTTAGTGCACAATTTTAGCCCGCTAAATTTTATACGCACTGAGTAAATTGGCTTAGAGTAATTCATGACGGTTTGTATGGGAGGTGGCAGAAGAAGGAGGAGTACACACATAATTTTTATATGGTAGATTGATATTATTATAAAAAGGGAGTGAAGCTAATCATCTAATTTTTTTGGTCTGACTAATAATTCTAAATAAATATTTAGTGCACAATTTTAGCTCGCTATACTTTATACACACTGAGTAAATTGGTTTAGAGTATTTCTTTAAAAAGTGCAGTTTGTATGGGAGGTGGTGGAAGGAGGGGGAGAACACGCATAATTTTTATACGGTTGATTGATATTATCATAAAAGTAATATATTCCAAATTTCAGGCAAATAGCTTTTATACTTTTAGAGCAAATCCGTTTTTCGTCAAATTGCGCAATTGTGTCATTTTGTATGGAAGGGAGTAAAAGGGGTGGAGCGATTTGGCCCGTTCACGAACTTGACCTTACTTTTTTGTCAAAAACGACGTGTACGAAATTTGAGCTTTCCAGCTCAACGCGTTCTCAAGCTAGAGAGCGCACGGACGGACGGACATAAGGTTTTGAGACTTTTGAGTGATAATATTAACTTCTGTATCATTCATTTTTTTCTCCGAGCCTTATTGGCGTTACAAACTTTAGAGCAAACTTATTATATTCTCAGATTTCATCTAGAGTATAATTAAGACCGTAAATACACTCGGAGTGGTAGCATTTTTAAAACAAAAATTATTAAGTTGAAGAAATACTGTATCTTCAATGTTTTCTTTTGTAGTTGTATTTTTATAATTTTGTTTGCCAAGTTTATGTGTTTAATTGAATAAATTGTTTTTTTTTTCACTAAGATTGTTTTGATTTGCTTAAAATTTTCACACAACTTACAACCTTAATTTAAATATTCATTTCCAGATTACTATATAAAAAAGCCAGTAGAAGACAAATGGGTAGTGAACAAATTAAAATTGTTACAGTAAGTTTAATTCACTGTGAAACCAGCGCTCTCTGAGTTTCAATTTAGAAACTAGAACTTCATTTTAATTTAAATGAATGACTAATTTTCTAAATAAACATACATTTAGTTTGGATAATTATAATTCAATTAGATTAAATAAATAATTATTAAAACTTAAAACTCACGCATTACTTACAAATACGTAAAATCAGTTAAATTAATTTAAAGTCCAGTAAATTAAATGTTCTGGATTTTCCGAGAATAATACAGTTAAGCTAACTAGGAATTCAATGTAATTTAAAACCAGATTGATCTAGTTATGAATACGAGAAATCAGTATAATCAATTGAAAATTCGGTAAAACGAATGTACTGGATTTTAAGTTGAACAAATGTAACTAAATTTTTAACTAGAAAGGCTAGCAGTTCCACTCAAGTTAAATTTTAAGTGTAAAGAAAAAATAGAAAATCAAAAATTTTTTATGTACCATTGAACTAGGAACTTGGAAATTTCTAGAATTCGTTTAAAAAAATTTATTCACATTCACCTGGCCTAATATCCCATGCAAAATTATTATTTCGATAATTTTTAATAAATTCCAATTACCCAAGCTATGAATTTAAAATGTTATACTTGTACTTCGACAAATATGTATTATCAATCAATCAAATTCATAGGACAGAAACAACTCTTGTTTATTCCTCTGGCCTCCTGCTCAACTGCTCGCTTCCATGTGTTGCATGGTCGACCAACCCGACGTCTTCCTTGAGGATTATAATCCAGAGCCTGTTTGGCGATGTTTCGCTCTGGTTTCCTCAAAGTATGATCGATCCACTGCCACTTCCGCCTTTGAATCTCAATACCTATTTTAGTCTGGCCAGTTGTACTCCAAAGTTCGTCGTTGGAGATCACTTCTGGCCAGAATATTCCTAAAATGCGTCGGAGGCATTGGTTCACGAAAGTCTGTAGTTTCTTGGTAAGTCGAACGGTCACTTTCCACGTAGTACAACCATACAACAACACGGATTTGACGCATGCGTCAAAAACTCGCAGCTTCATGCAAAGGGAGATCTCTCTTAACCTCCAGAAAGGGGAAAGGATACCGAAGGTCTGACGAGCTTTATTTAGCCGAGCCTCAACATCCTTTTCGGCTCCGTCCATGCTGACAATGCTTCCGAGATAGCAAAAATCTTGCACCTCTTCCACATCCTGTCCGTTACGAACAATCGGTGTGCTTGCGTTCGAACCCATGTGCATGTACTTGGTTTTACGCACATTTATTTTCAATCCCGCCTCTTTGGATTTAGAATGCAACGAGCGAACATTTGACTCTTGGGCCGAATAGTTATGTGGAAGCAAACACACGTCATCAGCATAATCAAGGTGACTTGTTAAATGTTAAATAGTATCCATTGAAGACCTTTACCTTCCCCACCTTCTAGTGCAGCTTTCAAGATGTCATTTATTAGGGCTGGTGATAATATGCAGCCTTGTCTGACACCCGTTCGCACAGGGAAGCTCTCGGACAGCTCTCCTCTACGCCAAACGCGACACCTTGCATCTTCGTAGGATTCTTTAATCATAGCTATGACCTTATCTGGTATACCTCTCCTACGCAAAGCATTCCATATGTAATCTCGCTTAACGCTGTCGGAAGCCTTCTCGAAGTCCACAAACATGAGATGTAGTGGCGAACCCATTTCGGCTGACTGCTCTAATATTATCCGTAGGGTATTTGTGTGGTCGGTACAAGACGACCCTTTACGGAATCCAGCCTGATAAACTTCGAGAGTGCTCTCGACGACATCACTAATCCTATTGAGAATTACCTTAGCCATAATTTTTGATACGGCAGTAAATAGATATATACCTCGCCAATTGCCACAATGCCGAAGGTCGCCCTTCTTCGGAATTTTCACAATGACGCCCTCCTTCCATTCAGTTGGATATCTTCCTTCATTCCACACCTCAGTGGAGAAAGGGAGGAGTATATCGGCTGTTATTTCTCGGTCCGCTTTGAGGAGTTCGGTTGGTAGTCCGTCTATACCTGTAGCTTTCCTTCCCGCCATTGACCGAATGTCGGAAACTATCTCTTCCTTATCTGGGGGATCGTCCCTAATAGAGGATTGCTGCGGTTGGATGTTTGGTAGTTGTTCTGTTTCTGGAATATCTTCCTCTGACAAGATGTTTAAAATATCAGAGAAGTATTCCTTCCATCGCCGCAACTGGTGTTCACTCATATTAAGGAGAGTTCCGTTGACATCTTTCACCAGGTGGTTGGCGGTGAAATTCCTGTTCATCAACTGTTTCATGATTTTGAATAGTGAACCCATATCCCCGAGGTAAGCCGCAGATTCTACCTTGTTTGCCAGATCTTCAATTGCCTTTCTCTTGTCGCGTCTCACAGCCTTTTTAAGCTGTATATGAGCATCGCTTTTGAACGTTTCCGCAAAGTGTTAAATTGATAACAGTCCTGCCCAAGAACCCCCTTTCACTTAGTCTTCCCTAACCACTCTAACCTGCATATTGACTTTTCACGCATCCGCAACTTGTCCCAAGAATAATAAAGTTTCGCCCGACTTGTTGGCAGTTTATTTATTTTATTTCACCAGGTAGCTCTCTTACACCCCAACTTAGAAATTGCAGAAAAATTACAAATTATAAAGCTGTAAAATTTAACGAAACTACAATTTAATATCTGTATTGAATTTCGCAATTTGCAATTCGCTACTTTTGAAATGCCAGCCATTTCCATCCGCCACTGCTTAAAGAAATTTTTTATTTTTGTCATATCATATTTTGCTACTATATGTTTATTGCTTTTCTTTGCAACCTTCACGACTCCCCCGCTTGTAATTATTTGACATCCTGAAAGTCGATCGTATCAAAGTCAAATTCCTGTTAAGACCCCCTATAGGGGCATAGGACAGAAACAACTCTCTTCCACAAGGCGCGGTCCTGAGCATCGGCTTTAAGCTGTTGCCAGGACTTGTTTATTCCTCTGGCCTCCTGCTCAACTGCTCGCTTCCATGTGTTACATGGTCGACCAACCCGACGTCTTCCTTGAGGGTTATAATCCAGAGCCTGTTTTGCGATGTTTTGCTCTGGTTTCCTCAATCGTATAGTGAATCTCGATCGTATAGTGAATCTAATTTTTTTTTGAGTAGAATAATGCCGAAAAACTATGTAAATTTTTTTTAGCGATTCTTCTTCAGACCTACAAAATAAGCACAGCAATTAAGTTATTAGGGGTTGGAATTAATTTGTAGCGTTTTACAAAAGGTGGCGTTACTCAAGTATCCGTAGTCATATATACAAAAGCAAATATTCTCCATGAAGCTACTGTCATGGCGTATCTAGTCCACTGAACCACATTTCTTTATCGAGTTTATAACATTTTGTTGTGCGTCATCAAATATGTCAACGTTTGTGCCCGAAAATCTGTTTTTGCGGGGAGTGTTGCTTCATTACTTCCACATGAAGAAAAGTGCCGCGGAAAGTCATCGCATTTCAGTATACGTTTATGGCGAATATGCTTTAGCTGAGCAAACGTGCAAAAAGTGGTTCGTTCGGTTCAAAAAATTAAAATTTTGGCTTGGAAGACAAGGAGCGTCCCGGACAGCCGAAAAACTTTGAAGATGAAGCATTGGGGACAATGCTCGATGAAGACCCGTGTCAAACGCTTGCACAGACGTCAGCTGATGCGTTTGAGCAAAGCATTAAAAGAAAAGCGCTCACAATTCAAGGATCGACATGACAAGGTGATTTGGCTCCACGACAATGCCAGACCCCATGATGCAAAAGTGGTGAAAACTTATTTAGAAGCACTGAAATGGAAAGTTTCATCCCACCCGCCATATTCACCAGACATCGCACATCACTTGTTCCGGTCCATGGCGAATGGCTTGTCAGAGCAGCACTTCGACAACTGCGAAAGTACCAAGAATTGGATCGATTCATTCATCGAATCTAAAGACGATGAATTCTTTCGACGTGGTATTCGTGCTTTGCCAGAAGTATGGAAAAGGTGGTAGAAAACGATGGACAATACTTTCAATAATACCACTGTAATAATATTTTCAGAATAAACCATCAAACTTTGCAAAAAAACGCTACGAATTAATTCCAACGCCTAATATATTAAAATTTTCTCTCAGAAACACCTCTCCATGTTTATTTTCAGTTTTCTATCTAAAGCCATAGTTTTCACTTTTACCCCTCTCTCTTACCACCTACAACCCCATATATGTATAGTCCACCTAAGAATGAAGTTTCCATCCTCAAGACAAGTACTCGTAAGGCGTACAGACAAACGGTTTTTATTGTTGCATATTTGGGCTAATTTGGTTATGGAAAAACTAATTTCATCCCAAGTCGATCAGAAATCTTTATTATTAGAAGAATAAAGTAAAACATCTTTATTTTTGAAACAATGCTGTACAAATAGTGTTGTAGGAAAACATAAAAATTATATTTAATATCTACCTAATTAGACAGCATTATTATCCATACATATTAAGCAAATTTAACACAAATTTAAACATTGCATCAAAAGGTTAGAAAATGAAGAAATACAAAATTTATAAAAAATATATTAATATCCACCCAATTTCTAGATGGCTGTGCTACACATACAAAGTACCATATTAAGTTTAAAAATAGGAAAATTATTCAAAATAAGTTAACATCAAAAAAAATTGGCATGGAATCTGTGCAGAAGTTTTCGATGTACATATGTATACTAGTATTTTGTTTTCATCAATGACCGGTTTGATTTTGAATAAAACTCTTGGTGTAATTGGCCTTTAATAATTCGTTAATCGAAGTAAATACGTGAATACCTAATTATGCCGCAAGCTAGATATCTTATTGCCAAGTTTAAATTGCTTAACGGCTCAATATTATGCAAAATGACTGTGCGTTCGCAATAACAACACAAACCCAGATCGACATGCCGCCAGTCCGAAGTAGTGTCAAAGCAACAATCACTTTCAATGTCAATGATGATCGTCGTCTTGGACAAACATAAACTTGAAAACTTCGCATTACACCTTTTGGTTTAAGATCATAAATATTTCGGTCCAAGACCATTTAAGGTCGCGCCCGCCAAATGACGAAAATCATGTTTTGATCACTTTCCGATGCAATAATTGTTGCAAAAATAGCTTCACATATGCACTGCGTAAGGTCAATTGGATCAATAGAAGAGATCGCCGTTTTTTTTCCGAATTTATAGTAAATTACATAACAGGCGATCGTGAACGTCATCTTTTTATAATAATTAATTATAGTATGATCGTGTTTTCTTAGTTATTTATCTGTTATCACAAGTATGTGAACTTTTGTGAATTTTTCTATCATATGTTACTAAAGTAGGCATAGTTAAAGAGTCAACGGCGTTCTACTGCTACTGTGCTACTACACTTTGCGAACAGTGCTGTTTAGTGGTCAAATTTTGATCAGTATCTTACGCTTCGTCGGCTAGCACGGGCAATTTTTTATTTAGATCGATCTTCGTTGTTATTCTTAGTGATAATCAGTGTACATATCTATTTACATTTTTGATCACCTGAAAGTGCGAATGCTAAAATTGCCGTAAAACAAGGAAATACAGAATTAAAGTATGATATTTTGTTAAAATGTTTGTTCATGTTTGGAGTTTTTTTTTGTTATTTGGGATGGTGGCACAATTGAAAATCGAACGATAGCATTAATTTAATTCGTTGTGTCGGCAAACGTATAGTATAGTATATTTGTGTTGAAAAGGAATTGTGACGTGTAATAAGTGAATTTTCTCATTTTTCGAAAAAAGTTTTGTGTACCAAAAATCCCACTGTTAGTGAGTTTTATTTAATTTATGATACTCAGCGCGATAGAACGAATAAGAATATAATGGTGACTATCACAGAACATAAGGCGATTGATTGTTATAACATTTTCATGAAAAAAAACTTCATTGCTGCGAACAGTCAAGAACCCTTTTTTAGAATACAATTTCGGGATTCATCCTTTAAAGCGATGCAGGGCGAAGTCTGTATAGAAAGTTGTTAAAATTGAACTGATATGAAGGAAATTCAAGTGCACAGAGGCAAAGAAATCGATGTTCTTACGTTGGTTTGATTATTTTGTCGGGAAAACGTGAAAAGTGGAGAATGTATGTATGTACATGTTCAATACATGTGGGCACTTTAGGTATGGCCTTCAGCTTATTCAGCAAATTTTCTTTTATATCCTCGATTTACTGAAAACGAGTTCCACGGAGTGGTAATTTCAGTTTTGGAAATAGGAAAAGTCACACGAGGCCAAATCTGGTGAATACGGTGGTTGGTTGATGGAATATGTTGCTTTTTTGGCCTTAAGTTCGGTGACAATTGGGGCTCTATGAGATGGCGCATTATCATCATGGAAAATCGATGAATTCCGTTTTCCGACACAGAAAAAAAAATTGCTACCCTGAAAATTTTTTTTCGGTGTAAATTAGTCTAAATAAACTGCCAACAAGTCGGGCGAAACTTTATTATTCTTGGAACAAGTTGCGGATGCGTGGAAAGTCAATATGCAGGTTAGAGTGGGTAGGGAAGACTAAGTAAAAGAGGGTTCTTGGGCAGCGCAGTTATCAATTTAACACTTTGTGGAAACGTTCAAAAGCTCCAGTATATATGTATAATCAATATTTCGTTCGTTTATTTATGCAAGTTTGAGTTTTGTGGGGGAGGGTTGAGGGGTGATAGAAAGGGTCGGTGGATGTTAATAGTTTTTTAATTGATTGCTTGAATCACGTCCAATATTCCTTGTATAGAATGTCAGTTTCATAGACGAAGTTGCATAGAATTTTCATAAGATTCAGTGTATTTTACATTCACGAAACCAAACATTTGTATGGGAGGGGGTAAAGGAGGTAGGGGAATCGTAAAAATTGTGACGCAATTCTATTTCCTTTGTCATGTAGTGTGCTCGTACAAAATTTCAAATTCGTAGCTTTTAATTTGTTGGTTATTAGTTGATTTAATGAAATAGGTCAAAATGATACTTTTGTATGGGAGGGGGTAGGAGGGCAAGTGCGATTGCAAAACTTTTAAAGGAATTTCATTTCAATTATTTTTGTAAGTTTTCGTGCAAAATTTGAAATGGATAGCTTTTAAGAGTTAGTTGATAACTGACTTCTTAAAAATGCTCGAAAAAACAAATTTGTATGGGAAGGGGTAGAAGAGGTGGGGGAATCGCAACATTTTTGAAACAATTTTCTTTCTGTTCTTTTGTAAGGTACTCGTAAAAAATTTCAAGTTCGTAGCTTTTAATTTGTTGGTTATTAGTTGATTTAATGAAATTGGTCGAAATCATACTTTTGTATGGGAGGGGGTAGAAGGGCAAGTGCGATTTCAAACTTTTAACGTAATTTCATTTCAAATATTTTTATAAGTTCTTATGCAAAATTTCGAATTGATAGCTTTAAATAGTTAGGTGATAACTAATTTCTTAATAATGGCCGAAAAAATAATTTTGTATGGGAGGGGGTAGAAGTTTTGAAAGTATTCAACTAGTTAATATTTCATACTCTTATGGATTTTTTTTAAAGGTATTTCCTAAATTTTCAAGTTTCTACTTTAAAATTACATCCAAAAATTTTCAGTTTTCGTGTTTTTTCCGCTGCACATGAAAAACCTTGTACCCATTAGACCGGGGTGGTCGGTTCGTAACAATTGTGGATCAAATTATTATTTTTTTTCTATGTATATCAAATAAATGTATCCACATGCCAAATTTAAAGTTTCTATCTTTGACCAGAGTCCTAAAAAAATCACTCAAAATTTTCGCCATTTTTGCTTATCACCCCCCTCCCTTTACACCCCCTAACTTAAAATTTTTATCAAAATTAACTATTGTGTAGTTCTACAATCTAACAAATTTTCGTTTAGATATCTGAACTATTTTTTGAGATATAAGGATTTGTAATTTTGAAAAGCGCGCCATTTTTGAAATGCTCCCCATTTCCCCCACTACTATTATTTCAACATATTACATTTTTTTTGTATTTTCCTAGTATAGGTTAATATACATTTCAAGTTTCAATTACATAGCTTAAGAGATAGTTGAGATATTCATTTTTAAGTGTTTTTCTTTGCACCCCCCGTGACCCTCCCCCTTACAATAGTTAGCCATTTTCTAAGCTGATTCTAATGGAACTATATGTCACCTTAATGGTCCTAAAATATGAATTCTTTACCATAAGTAATTTCGAAGATATAGGCATTTGAAAAAAACAGTTCGGCCGACAATTTGTTTTTAGCCCTTCCTTTTCGGACGCCAATGGATAAAAAAATTAAATTATTTTTGAAGTTTGTCCCACAACCCTCTCTATATGTCTACTGATTTTCAATTTTCTATCTGCATTCTTGAGGGAGATATTAACAAGTGTAGTTTTCGACTTTTTCCCTCCCCCCGCCACTCCCTTTCACCTAACACCCTCCAAAATTTAGAAAATAGAGCTCACTTACGCAACCAACAATTCACCTAAAAACGAACATTCTACCTTTAGCGGTCTCGGAGATATGAGTCCATATGTACGGCGTACGGCGGGACGGATTTTTTTTTTTGTATTTTTAGGCTAATTTAGTCATGAAACGCGAAATAAAAAAATTTCAGGGTAGCAAAGTTTTTTTTTTTCTTGTGTCGATCACTATACTTTATTATTAGAATAATAAAGTAAAATGCAAAAAACAAAATCCCTTCCGCCGTACGCCGTACATATGGACTCATATCTCCGAGACCGTTAAAGGTAGAATGTTCGTTTTCGGGCATATTGTTGATTGGGTAAGTGAGCTCCAATTTCTAAATTTTGTGGAGTGTTATATGGAAGGGGGAGGCGTGAGGAGGGAAAGAGTCAAAAACTACACTTGCTAATATTTTCACCAGGAATGCAGATAGGAAGCTGAAAATCATTGAAGATATAGAGAGGGCTATGGGACAAACTCTAAAAATAATTAAATTTTTTTTATTCATTGGCGTTCGAAAAGGGGGGGTTAAAAATAAATTGTCGGCCGAATTTTTTTTTTAAATGATTATATCTTATCGTAAAAAATTCATATTTTGGGACCATTAAGGTGGCATGGAGCTATATCCATCAGAATCAGCTTAAAGAGTGGCTAATTATTGTAAGTGGGAGGGTCAGGGGGGTGGAAAGAAAAACAATTGAAAATGAATATCTCAACTAACTCTTAAGCTATGTAATTGAAACTTAAAACATATATTAAACTATACTAGGAAAATACGAAAAAAATATAACATGTATATAATAGTAGAGGGAGGAAATGGGGAGCATTTTAAAAATGGCAAACTTTTCAAAATTACAAATCGTTATATCTCAAAACTGAACTTATTAAATCGAAAATTTGTCAGATTGTAGAACTAAAAAATCTTTAATTTTGGTAAAAATTTTGAGTAGGGAGGTGTAAGGGGAGGGAGGTGGTAAGCAAAAATGTCCAAAATTTTGAGTGATTTTCTTAGGGCTCTGGTGAAAGATACAAAGTTTAAATTTTGCATGTGGACACATCTATTTGATATACATAGAAAAAAAACAAATTTGTTCCACAATTGTTATGACCCCCCTCCCCTCCCGGTCTAACGTGGACAAGGTGTTTCATGTACATTGAAAAAAACACATAAGCTGAAAATTTTTGAATGAAATTTTGCACAAAAACGTCTAAAAATAGTTAAAACAAAATTGCGTCAATAGTTTTGAGATCACGCCTGCCCTTCTACCCCCTCCCAAACAAAAGTATGATTTCGACCAATTTCATTAAATCAACTAATAACTAACAAATTAAAAGCTACGAACTTGAAATGTTTTTACTAGGACCTTACAAGAGAAATTAAATAAATTATATTAATCACCGAGCGCGGTATAAACGTAGCCATTGAGGGTGCAAGCTGACTGGCAATTTAAATTAAATTCGGCTTTTAAATTGAAGTATCCAACAGTCATGTGCTGTGAAAGTGATATGAATTATCTTTTATATTTTAAAACGCGATTCTAATTATTAAAATGAGCCACTGAAATTATTCTTGATGCTTTCACTGCAAACCTCGATGAGCAATTATTGCAGATAAGGCACTAATTTGATTCTAAAGTTTTTTTTTATTTAAGTCACGTACTGCGAATCTTCATAAGGAATATTGTGATAGAATGTACAATACGTTTCATAATGTAGATATTTATGGCAGTTGCGTAATTAGTTCTCTTATATGACGGGGTAAAACTAGTAATTTTTCTTACACGTTTTCTCTTACAAACTAGGAGACTAGAATCATTATAATTACCCTGATACAGCTGCGATGTCCACATGTTATATTTATACTCTAGATGAAATCTGAGAGTATTATAAGTTTGCCACAAAGTTTGTAACGCTAAGAAATAAGGCTCGGAGAATAAAATGAATGATACAGAAGTTCATATAATCACTCAAAAATCTCAAAACCGGATGTCCGTCCGTCCGTGTCCTCTCTAGCTTGAGAACGCGTTGATCTAGAAAGTTCAAATTTTGTACACATCATTTTGACAAAAAAGTAAGGACAAGTTCGTGAACGGGCCAAATCGCTCTACCCCTTCTACTCCCTCTCATACAAAATGACACTATTACGCAATTTGAAAATTAAACGGCTTTACTCGAAAAGTATAAATGTTATTGATCTGAAATTTGGAATATATTACCTACTTTTATCATAATTCCAATCTGCTGTATAAAAATTATTTAAGTCTTTCTCTTCCTTCTACCACCTCCCATACAAACTGATCTTCTACATGAAATACTCTAAACAAATTTACTCAGTACGTGTAAAATTGATGGATCTGAAATTGTGCACTAAACATTAATTTAGAATTATTCGTAAGACCTAAAAAAAATTAGGCGATTAGCTTCAATCCTTCTACCCCCTCCCATACAATTTGACACAATACAACAACTTTACAAAAAGTCGATTTGCCTGAGAAGTATGAATGCCACTGATCTGCCTTGCCAAATAAATGATGTTTACAGTTATTTCTAAGAAAGTTATTAATAACTCCACCCTCCTTCTACCACCTCCCATACAAACTGCACAATTTCACTAAATTCAATGCACTAAGTTTCTTAATACCTATTAAATTTTTGAATCCTAAATTTTGTATAAAACATTTTGATAGCAACCTTAGCGTGATGTGAAAAAATTAGTTCAATGCTGTCACTCCTTCTACCACTTCCCCTACAAAATTTCTTAAAATAAAAAAATTCTCCTTCATCTAGAGTATCGCACGATTGGGCTTTACGCCCAATCGTAGTCCTGTTATGTTTTTTTTCATATTTTAGCTTAGAATATATTTCAAGTTTCAATTACATAGCTTAAGAGATAGTCGAGATATTCAATTTTAAGTGTTTTTCTTTGCACTCCCCATGACCCTCTTTCTTACATAATAAGCCTCTTCCAAGCTGATTCTAGTGGATCGATATGCCACCTTAATGGTCCCAAAATTTGAAATTTTCTTACAAACTTCTTGCTGGAAAGTATCAGTAACTTTAAAACCAATCAACCAATTACATTGCCATTAAACCAGTTCCCTCACGAAGATTGCGATTCAAGGATATTAGAGCAAAATTTTTTGTTTAGAAAATACTACATTTTCACTTAAATCGTTATTTTCGTATAAACGCCGTGCTAAGAGAGAGTCAAGATATTCATTTTAAGTGTTTTTTTTTTGCACACCCCCTGACCATTTCCCTCTAAATTGAATATGGTGGACCTACAAGCCGCATAATTGATCCTAAAATATGATCTCGTTGTGTTTAGTAAATCGAAAGATATAATCAATTGAAAAAAAAAATCGGTCGACAATTTGAATTTAGCCCATAAACTAATATATCAGAATGTCATGTGCATTTGTAGTGGAGATATTAGCAAGCATAGTTTTCGACTGTAGCCCTCTCCTTCCTTCCCCTTCCATCTGACACTCGAAATTTAGTTAATGAACTTCATTTATTCAATTTACAGTCCACCCAAAAATGTACTTCCTATGATCTCAAGCCGACTTTAATTTTGAGTGGTGTAATCGGGAGTTAAGAAGAAGAGGGGGAAAGCGCTAAATCCGAAAAATACTAATTCGAATATCTCAACCATGGCTCTGGCTAGAAAGATGAAATTTGATACACATGTAGAAGGAATTGTGGGACATATCCATTGGGGTCCGGAAAGGGGGGGCTTAAAAACCATTTGTCGGCCGATATTTTTTCAAATGATTATAATTTCGGAATTGCAAAAAATTAATATTTTAGAGTAAATTAGGTGGCATACAGATCCACCATAATCAACTTAGAGGGTGGCCAATAATTGTAAGGGCAAGGGTCAAGGGGGGTGCAAAAAAAACACCAAAAAATGAATATCTCGATTATCTCTTAAGCTATGAAAGAGGAATATGAAAATAATATAACATTTGGACATTATAGTAGTGGGGATAATTGGCAGCATTACAAATAAACTGCCAACAAGTCGGGCGAAACTTTATTATTCTTGGGACAAGTTGCGGATGAGTGGAAAGTCAATATGCAGGTTGGAGTGGTTAGGGAAGACTAAGTGAAAGGGGGTTCTTGGGCAGGACTGTTAACAATATTTCATTCGTGTCTGTAAGTTTGGGTTTTTATGAGGGGAGGAGTAGGGGTAATAGTAAGGGTGGTGGATGTTAATAGATTTTTAATTAATTACTTGAATCACGTCCAATATTCTCTGCATAGAATGTGTTTCATAGAAGAAGTTGAATAGAATTTTCATAAAATTCGATGTATTTTACATTCATGAAACCGAAAATTTGTATGGGAGGGGGTAGAGAATATAGGGGAATCGTAAAATGTGATACGCAGTTTTATTTCGCGTCTCTTGTAAGGTGCTTGTATAGAATTTCAAGTTCGTAGCTTTTAGTTTGTTGGTTATTAGTTGATTTAATGAAATTGGTCGAAATCATAGTTTTGTATGGGAGGTATGGGAGAAGCGCAAGCGCGATTTCAAAACTTTTAAAGCAACTTCATTTGAATTATTTTTATAAGTTTTTATGCCAAATTTGAAATTGATAGCTTTTAAGAGTTAGCTGATAATTGATTTCTTAAAAATGCTCGAAAAAATAATTTTGTATGGGAGGGGGTAGAGGAGGTAGGGGAATCGTAAAACTTGTGATGCAATTTTCTTTTATTTTTGTTGTTAGATGCTCGTACGAAATTTCAAGTTCATAGCTTTTAATTTATTGGTTATTAGTTGATTTAAAGAAATTAGTCGAAATCATACTTCTGTATGGGAGGGGGTAGAAGGGCAAGCGCGATTTCAAAACTTTTAACACAATTTCATTTTAATTATTTTTGTAATTTGTTTTGCAAAATTTGAATTTGATAGCTTTTAATGGTTAGGTGATAATTGATTTCTTGAAAATGGTCGAAAAAATAATTTTGTATGAAGTGTTAAAGGTTTTCGACCAGTTAATATTTCGTATATTTAGGGATTTTTTTAAAATGCATTTCGCAAATTTTCAAGTTTCTACCTTAAAATTTCACTCAAAAATTTTCAGTTTATGTGTTTTTTTCAATGCACATGAAACACCTTGTGCACGTTAGACCGGGGGAGTCGGTTTATAATAAATATGGATCAAGTTAATATTATTTTTCTATGTACATTAAATATAGGTATTCACATGCAAAATTTTAACTTTGTATCTTTCCCCAGAGCCCTAAAAAAATCACTCAAAGTTTTTGACATTTTTGATTATCACCTCCCTCCCCTTACACCTCCCAACTTAAAATTTTTACCAAAATTAACCATTGTGTATTTCTACAATCTGACAAATTTTTGATTTGATATCTGTACTATTTCTTGAGATATATGGATTTGTAATTTTGAAAAATGCGCCATTTTTGAAATGTTCCCCGTTTCCCTCCACTACTGTTATTTCGACATTTTATATTTTTTTTGTATTTGCCTAGTATAGCTTAATATACGTTTTAAGTTTCAATTACATAGCTTAAGAGATAGTTGAGATATTAATTTTTAAGTGTTTTTCTTTGCACTGCCCCTGACCCTCCCCCTTACAATAATTAGCCGCTTTCTGAGCTGGTTCCGATGAAACTATATGCCACCTTGACGGTCTCTAAATATGATTTTTGTACGATAAGTAATTTCGAAGATATAATCATTTGAAAAAAAATTCGGCCGACAATTGGTTCATAGCCCCCCCTTTTCGCACCACAATGGATAAAAAAATTAAGTTATTTTTAAAAGTTGTCCCACAAACCCCTCTATATGTATGTTGAGTTTTAGCTTCCTAGCTGTTACCATGGTTGAGATATTTGAATTCGTATTTTTCGGTTTTAAGCGCTCCCCCCGCCACCCCCTGAACTCGTACACCCTACAAAATGAGTATTCGCCTGAGATCCGCAACTATCTACAATCCCTCCAAAAATGAACTTTCTATCTAGAAGGGTTTGGGAGTTAATGTGCGCTGAGCGTACACGTCGGCGTACGGCGTACAGACAGACGGATTTTTTTTTGTTGCATTTTTAGGCTAAGTCATGAAACGCGAAAAAAAAAAATTTTAGGGTAGCAAACTGTTTTTTTTTCTTGTGTCGATCACAATACTTTATTATTAGAATAATAAAGTAAAATAGTCCACTTTTCAAAATTTCAAACCTTTTTTTTTTTTTACAGAATGGCCTGTGTTATAGGCAATTTCGGCCTTTATGTGCAATGCACAAACACAGTCATGGAGGGAAGGAATGGGATTGGGAAGGTTGGGGAAGGGGAGTGAGAACGACCGTAGCGAGTGGAGGAGCTGGTATATTGTTGTTGTACTGAAAATATCTCAAAATTCAATGGAGGTAGTAAGTTGAAATTGTGTTAGATTGTAGAGCTCTATATTCTATAATTTTAGTAAGCGTTTCAAGTTGCGGGTGCAATTGGGGAGAGTGGAGGTGGTGGGTCAAAATTACGAAAATTTTGACTTATATTCTTAGGACTCTGGTCTAAGACACAGAGCTTGAATTTGGCAGGTGCATACACCTGTTTGTTATACATAAAGAAAAATTCATAATTTCAAACAGAACTGTTATGTACGGAAGGGGGGCTCTAATTTGCACGAGGTGTTTCTTGTGAATTCAAAAGAGCACAAAAACATGGCGCTAAATAAAATTTTAGTGATTCAATTTGACAGAAACCTTGTATTTATACCTGTATTGAGTGTTAGAATACCTCCAGGTAAAAATATTTCCCACCTCCCTTGTCCATACCCTTCATTCCGCGAAATTTTTGACCGCCCCTCGTACATGTAATTTTCTAAGTATTTTCAATTAACATTGGACAAATTAAGATAGAGGTTCAAATTCAAAGACGGAACTAGCTCTGGATTGAAAGCTGCAAGGATTCTTTCGGGTTAGTCGACTATGAAACATGAAAGCGACTATTGGAACAGGATATAATAAGTTCTGGTTACAACTAAAGGCCGAAGATCAGGGTTGCGAAATGTGAATGAAACCTGTTTCGGCCCTAACAGGAGATCGAAATTAAATTGCAGCATCAGTATTAACTTTTATGGAGGAGTGTTGTTGTTATAATACATAACATACATAGTATGATTTTCATATAGGGTGCGAAAATTGGATATAAATCATTCTTAAAAGTATGTAAAATAAGAGACTCAGAGCATAAGAATTAGCAATATTTAGATTTAGAATACGAGATTTAGAATACGTAAGCTTGATACTTTCTTCCATCTTGCACAATTTTAACAGAAATTATGAATGAAAGTAAATTCTAATTACGCGATACCCGATTTTAAGATCAACAAACTAATTAAAGTTTATTTGTTCTGAAACGGAAAAGTTAATTTTGATTAAAATTTTTTTTGCTTAAAAATTTGGAAAACTTACACACGGTTTTTTACTTTATTATTTTAATAATAAAGTATTGTGATCGACACAGAAAAAAAAAAAATTTGCTACCCTGAAATTTTGTTTTTTCGCGTTTCATGACTAGATTAGCCTAAAAAAGCAAAAAAAAAAAATCCGTCCCGCCGTACGCCGTACATATGGACTCGTACCTCCAAGACCGTTAAAGGTAGAATGTTGATTTTTGGGTGGGTTATTAACTTGGTAAGTGAGCTCCATTATCCAAATTTTGGGGAGTGTCGGGTGGAAGGGGGAGGCGGGGGATGGAAAAAGTCGAAATATACACTTGCTAATATCTTCACCACGAATGCAGATAGAAAGATGAAAATCAGCACACGTATAGAGAGAGCTGTGGGACATATTCCAAAAATAATTTAATTTTTTTATCCATTGGCGTCCGTAAAGGGGGGGCTAAAAACAAATTGTCGGCCGAATCTTTTTTTGAAATGGTTATATCTTCGAAACTACTTACCATAAAAAATTCATATTTTGGGACAATTAAGATGGCGTATAGATCCATCAGAATAATCTTAGAAATAGGCTAATTATTGTAAGGGGGAGGGTCAGGGGGGGTGCAAAGAAAAACACTTAAGAATTAATATCTCAACTATCTCTTAAGCTATGTAATTGAAATTTAAAACATATACTAAGCTATACTAGCGAAATACAAAAAAAAATATAAAATTTGGTCATAATAGTAGTGGGGTGAAATGGGGAGCATTTGAAAAATGGTGCACTTTTCAAAATTAGAAATCATTATATCTCAAAATTGAGTATAGATATCGAATTGAAAATTCGTCAGATTATAGAACTACATAATTTATAATTTTGATAACAATTTTAAGTTAGGGGGTGTAAAGGGAGGGAGGTGGTAAGCAAAAATGTCGAAAATTTTGAGTAAATTTTTTAGGACTCTGCTCAAAGATAGAAACTTTAAATTTTGCATGTGAATACATCTATTTGATATATGTACATAGAAAAAAAATAAAAATTTGATCCACAATTGTTATGAACCGACCACCCCGGTCTAATGAGCACAAGCTGTTTCATGTGCAACGAAAAAAACACGAAAACTGAAAATTTTTGGATGTAATTTTAGGGTAGAAACTTGAAAATTTGGGAAATACATTTAAAAAAAATCCCTAAAAGTATAAAATATTAACTGGTCGAATACCTTCAAAACTTCTATCCCCTCCCATACAAAATAATTTTTTCGACCATTTTTAAGAAATTAATTATCACCTAACTATTAAAAGCTATCCATTTGAAATTTTGCATAAGAATTTATAAAAATATTTGCAAAGAAATTATTTCAAAAGTTTCAAAATCACACTTGCCCTTCTACCCCCTCCCATACAAAAGTATGATTTCGACCAATTTCATTAAATCAACTAATAACCAACAAATTAAAAGCTACGAACTTGAAATTTTATACGAGCAGCTTACAAGAGAAAGGAAATAAAATTGCGTCACAAATTTTGCAATTCCCTTACCTCTTCTACCTCCCCCGGACAAAATTATTTTTTCGAGCATTTTTAAGAAATCAGCTAACTCTTAAAAGCTAACAATTTCAAATTTGGCATAAAAACTTATAAAAATAATTGAAATGAAATTTTGTTAAAAGTTTTGCAATCCCGCTTGGCCTTCTACCCCCTCCCATACAAAAGTATCATTTCGACCTATTTCATTGAACCAATTAATAACCAACAAATTAAAAGCTACGAACTTGAAATTTTGTACGAGCACCTTACAAAAGAAAGGAAAGAAAACTGCGTCACAAATAAATAAATATACCCCCTCCCATACAAAATTTATTTATTTATTCAAGAAATCAGTTATCATCCAACTCTTAAAAGCTATCCATTTTAAATTTTGCACGAAAACTTACAAAAATAATTGAAATGAAATTCCTTTAAAAGTTTTGCAATCGCGCTTGCCCTTCTACCCCTCCCATACAAAAGTATCGTTTCGACTTATTTCTTTGAACCAACTAATAACCAAAAAAGTAAAAGCTACGAACTTGAAATTTTGTACAAGAACACTACAACAACCACCCTAACCACTCTAACCTGCATATTGACTTTCCACCCATCCGCAACTTGTCCCAAGAATAATAAAGTTTCGCCCGACTTGTTGGCAGTTTATTTTTAATTGAATCACTATTTTTCTCTTACCGATTAATTTAAGTTACGTGTTAAATGTTTAATTCGAAGTAATTAAAATTACAATTCAGATCTTACTTAGACGACCCTGTGTATGACTAACAGAATATGAGAAAATAAGAATACAACACATATTACAATTTTCATAAGAAACGTTCATCGATTTGCATGTAAATAATGCTACATTATTATTAGATACACGTATTGATTCTTTGTGCAAACATAGGATGTAAGAATAATCTGCTAAGTAGAATGACAAATAAGAATAATGCATTTTGGGGGTTTTTTCTTACATATTATAATACTAAAGTACGTATATGCATTATTTATGAATTTTGAAACAAACTATTTCCATTAGAATCTCTAGTGTATTCAATAATGAATATAATATATAATGTATATCAGTATGGTGCTACTTACTCATGTGTACATTTGCAAATTGCCTTTTTACATTTTTCAGGCAATTCATGGTCATGAGATGAAATTTCAGTACGAGAAAAATAACAACAAAATAAGCAATAACATCGCACAATCATGGTGGTTCGAACAATAGTTCCTTTTATAATCATCAGATCTTCAGTTGCAATCTAATCCCAGTGACACATAGCGGACTAAATTATTAATTTACTAATTAGTAATTTAGTTCGTCTTCATCGTTAGTAGAGTGGTGACACATAGCACTTTCTACAATGGCGCTACAGCCCAAATCGGACCTTGGCCTCCTGATACTCAGGTTCCTTAACATTTTTTTTTTATATTACTTATTGTGGAAGGGTTGTTAGCCCTTCGCACAACCCTCTTTCTACGAATTTTTCATTTTCGTTGATTGAGGTGTCCAAGGTATATCCAAGCAGGCAATGTACTGGAATTATATATTGCGTCGACCGGGATTTGAACTCACGACCTTCGCATTACACCTACTAGGCTATACCCTAGCTGACACATAGCACTGTGCCAACTAAAAAGAGCCACTCACTCTTCTGTGAAATTTCCACTGAGCAAAATTGTTCAAGAAATTCCCCAAAAGAAGAAATTAATCCTTAGTTCTGTATTGGAGACGTTTGCAAGCCACCTTTCATAGCTGGGTCACTAAATCACGCTTCAAAGGCTTCATAAACGTCGAAGCTGTCTTCTTCTTCTTTCTAGCATAAAAACGCACATATGAAATGGGCAGCTCTAGTACATTCTTTATAATTATAGCCTTAATTACTAGTGATGTTAAAAAAAGTAACTATTCGCTACACGAGTACTCGTTACCGATCGAAATCCGAAGTAACGAGTACCGAAACAGATTTATATTCGTTACTTAAGTATACGAAATGAGCGTTTCGTTACTGTTTCGTTACTCGAATATTCGTTCCACATACAAAAAGAAGTACTAATACCGAAAGTAACGTTTAGTTACTTTTTTCGTTATATCACAGGAGGGAAGACTCGGTGTCATATACAAAAATTATAAACCTCTCCCCTCTTCTTCTACCACCTCCCATACAAAAGCCACTCTTAACTAATCGAAAGAATTTTAGATGACATATGTATGTATGTATTTCCCGGTACATTAAACTCTTTTCCATTTCATCTAGAGTATCATCATGATTGGGTTTTACGCCCAATCATAATTCTGTTAGGTTTTTTTGTGCAAAAGGATTATATTTATATATTATGTACGAGTACATACATATGTATTATTTTATTGAAAGAAATGTGATATTTAATTTGTCTATTATTGTTAAAGAATTTCTAAACGGAATTTCAATTTAACAAGGCTATGATTTTTTACATAATGTGCTTTAACTTGAAAATTTGTGTTCTTACATTTATTTATATACTAGCAAATACCCGCAACTTCGTCCGCGTAAATATCGATACAATGTGCTTTTCATAGTAATGTACGGTATATTTCATATATAATCTGCTTACACTAATTTCTGCGAAAAATGTTACCCCGTTTTAACCCTTACATATTTTCTTGAGAGTTCAGCACTTTTTATGTTCTATTCCAAAAAAATTTCTGCGAACTAAATTCTAGAAAAGAAATCACTATTAGTGTAAGGCCTCTTTTGCCAAAATCAAAATATAATATTAAAACGCAGCAATAGATTTTTCTCTTAATTTAATTAATAATTACTTGTACGTATTTTAACTTCCTTTACTTAGAATTACTCACTGACAAAAATCAAAATATAATGTCAAACATCACCAATAGACTTTTTCACTTATAGACGATCAACAGCATATGATTGAAAAAACTGAATTGGATAAACTTTCTATGTTTTCGTCATAAGCAGCACTTGACGTTTGACACCATACACAATACATACTATATAACGAATGAACCCAGCGAGAAGTCGTACCCACTAAGCACTTTAAAAACCGTAAAAGATATGGTATTTTCCCTAAGGTGCGAATACCAACCAAATCGCCAGCCTATTAATACATCTATTGTTTTTGTGCCTCACATCTTACGTACTAAAATAGCCCCCGCAGGATACGCTGGCTAATCATATACGATAGATACCACGCTAGGGACGAAATTTTACTGTTTGAATGTGTGAGTAGGTTACGCAGGTTGGTTGCTACAGGTAGCCGAAATACCTACGACATCAATGGCTTTTTGGCATAGCCTGTTCTTAACAAATCTCAGCTGATGTAGGATGGCTACGATTTTGCTGGTTTGGCCGGCCATGTACCAGTCCAAAGTGGCTACCTACGCTTTTTACATCCACTTTTGTTGGGTTCTCTCTGAAGATCCCTGCTAATTAAGGATTTAATACAAAATCTTAGCTCGATCAAAGTTATATGTACTGAGAAAATTGGAGTATAGTATTTAATGAAAAAGTTTAGTTTGTATTGGAGGTGGTGGAAGGAGTTGGGGGATTCAAACTATTTATATACTTGAAGATTGTATTTATAATAGAAATAATATATTTTAAATTTCAAATTAATAGCTTTCATAGTTTCCATGAAAATTTGATTATTATAAGTTTTTGAAAATGAGTCACTTTGTATGGGAGGGGGTAGAAGGCGTGAGGGGAGAAAAATAAAACCTAAAGCAGATTACTCCCAGAGGTAGAGCTAATAATCTGTGAAAGTTTCATTGCAATCGGTGCAGCCGTTTTTGCGTGAAAGCCGGAAAGACAGACAGACAGACAGACAGACAGACACTACAATTATATTTATATGTATAGATTATTTTAGTTCGAGTTCAATCATACTTTTACTTTAAAGTATGTATGGATTAGTGCACAGAACGTATAAGCGCACAAAAATCAAATGTCGGGGCTGTGCACTTATCCTTATGCTAAAGATGAAGACGATGTCACTGGTGTTAGTCTATGAACGTAAATAGTAATTTACAGCATCAACACTACTCCTGCGAAAAGGAAGATAGATCGCAGAAAATAAAGCCAAGCCACGAAAACTGATGGCAAAACTCGATATGGATATGGATCGTATACAGAAGAGGAAAGAAATAAAGTGCAGCAAAAAAGCAACATAGTAATGAATCTGGCAAGCTCTTATTGGGGTGTATTAGATTAATTTTAGTCTAAGTTTGCACAATGCATCATAGTGTAAATAAAATCATAACAGGACTACGACTGGGCGTAAAGCCCAATCGTGCGATACTCTAGATGAAAGAGATTTTTTTTTTTATTTTAAGAAATTTTGTAGGGGAAGTGGTAGAGGGGGTGACGACATTGAACTAATTTTTTCACATCACGCTAAGGTTGCTATCAAAATGTTGTATACAAAATTTATGATTCAAAAATTTAATATGAACTGAGAAAATTAATATATTGGATTTAGTGAAATTGTGCAGTTTGTATGGGAGGTGGTAGAAGGAGAGTGAATTTATTAATGACGTTTTTAGAAATAACTGTAAACATCATTTAATTGACACATTTTCAATTGCAGATCAGTAGCATTTATACTTTTCAGGTAAATCGACTTTTCGTAAAGTTGTTGAATTGTGTCAAATTGTATGGAAGGGGGTAGAAGGAGTGAAGCTAATCGCCTAATTTTTTTTGGTCTTACAAATAATTCGAAATAATTATTTAGTGCATAATTTCAGCTCGATAAATTTCATAATTACTGAGTAAATTTATGTAGATAGAGCATTTCGTAAAAAAGTACAGTTTGTATGGGAGGTGGTGGAAGGAAGGGGAGGACAAAACTAATTTTTATACAGCAGATTCAAATTATTATAAAAGTAATATATTCCAAATATCAGATCAATAGCTTTCACGCTTTTTGAAAAAATCCGTTTATTATCGAGTTGCGAAATTGTGTCATTTTGTATGGGAAGGGGGTAGAAGGGGTGAAACTAAATGTCTAATTTTTTTTTGGTCTTACTAATAATTGTAAATAAATATTTAGTGCACAATTTCAGCTCGCTAAATTTTATATGCACTGAGTAAATTGGTTTAGAGTATTTTATAAGAAAGTACAGTTGGTATGGGAGGTGGTAGAAGGAGGGGGAGGACACGCATAATTTTTATATGGTAAATGCATGTCATCATAAAAGTACTATGTTCCAAATTTGAGACCAATAGCTTTTATACTTTTCGAGTAAATCTGTTTATTGTAAAATTGCGTAATTGTGTCATTTTGTATGGGAGGGGGTAGAAGAGGTGGAGCGATTTGACCGTTCACGAACTTGTCCTTACTTTTTTGTCAAAAATGACGTATACAAAATTTGAACTTTCTAGATCAACGCGGTCTTAAGCTAGAGAGGACACGGACGGACAGACGGACGGATGGACGGACGGACAGACGGACAGACGGACGGACAGACGGCCGGACGGACATCCGGTTTTGAGATTTTTGAGTGATTATATGAACTTCTGCATCATTAATTTTTTTTCTCCGAGCCTTATTTCTTAGCGTTACAAACTTTGTGGCAAACTTATAATACTCTCAGATTTCATCTATAGTATAAACATGTTCTTCTGGCACACATCCCGAATCAGACGCCTGACTTTCAGGTTTCAAAACATTTATTAGTCCTTCGCACAATCCAACTATAAATTACTTAAATTATGAAGCTAGAAAACAAATCTCATTTTTGGAAATGGCATTCAAGCATTAAGTATTCTGATCTTGACACCAACACGCAAATTAATGGGTATCATATAAAATGCACAAAACTTGACAATCCTCGAGGCCATTCTAACTAATTTCTCATATTTGCTCATAGCACTAATTTAATTTTCATTCAAGAACTTTTATTATTCACGGCTCTAATTCGAAATGCAGTAGCCCGTTATTTCCGTGTGAATAAGTTGAAAATCGTTCGTATTTTTATTTGCTTCGTATATTATATCTAATCTATGAAAAATATCTTTATGCACACTATGTTGCTCACTATGAAATCGAAATTTTTGTAGGTGAAATGAACTTGTTCAGATTTTGCATATGAAAATTACATTTCACTTGAGAAGCTTGATGCGTTAAAAAAGATTAAATATTAAATATCTATACGTGAAAATGTTATTTAATTTCATAATTACCTCCATAAATTTACTGCCATCATGAAAACGAATTATAACACTGATGGATTTACTGACTTTAAAAGATGAAGATTTTATTATAGGCATACATACATATATAAGAAACTGCTTCGCACGGAGAATATTTTGAATATTAGCTATGAAGTATTTTAGTCAACATTAAGAATTTATTTATTGAGTATACGAATTTTTATTATTCAATTGAGCATTACTTCAATGTCGAATTTACTGTCAGCGCTCAGGCATATCAACCTGTAAGCCTAAATGTAATGTTAGGTATCCGGTTTCGCTTTATTAGATATAAATAAAACGCCTTATTGCTGAAGTTCATTGCCTATGCAAATCTATTTGCATTTTTATCATTTTAGAGTAAATAAAAATCTACAATAAAATTATGGGTTTGCTTATCTTTACGAATAATAAAATCGTTCAGGCCAAACGTTTAAGATAAATATTGTTGCGAGCTAGGGGTTCGCCGGGATTTCAAGTAAAACGCAATTCGTTTAAAAATAAGTGATAATTTATTTATTCGCACTTTAACTTAATTCGCACTATATGGCACCACCGCCGATATTGTTCTATCGCATTCTTGCACGAGTTCGCGTCTTTCATAGACGTCGCTGAATGACTGACTCCCGTCTGAAAGTTTCGTGCTTTTATACCGTTTTTTCCCAAATTCTCGAACCTTCCGTGGTGTGTGTCTCGATTATACTGGAAAAGTCTAGATCTTTAATTATGGCTTTTTACATATTGGGGAACTGTCCTAGAAAATTCTGGCATATTCGGGAAAGATCAATATTGCGTGGTTGCCAGATCTATAACAATATTTTTTGAATTTTGATTAACTTTCCGATATCTGCTCATACGCGCTGAGAGACCAACGAAGTATAAAGATGATCTTTTTATTAATACTCTGCAGGTCATAAGCTTAAAGCTTTTGAAAACTACCTTCCGCAATAGAGTTATACCAGTGACGCGTAGCGGTTTATTAATTAAACTCGTCTTCATTGTTAGCAGAAATGTGACACCTAGCACTTTCCTAATTAAGACGAGGCACTTACTCAAAATTCAAAAGTTAAACTGAATAGCAATAACATTTGGATGACCCAGGGTTACCAGGCTTCCGTGGGGCTTCAGTAGTACCAGAGATAAGTAACGACATAAAGATGTCTCACTCAATGGAAGAAAAAAATCATACCTGGTAAAAGCTTACTAGCCTTGCACCCAAGCGAATCTGAAGCCAGTGGCAGGACGAGGGTGAACCAAAGTTCAAAGCGAACAATGACGTAGTATGGCTATTTGGATATTCGACATTGATAATGAACTGGTTATAATTAGATCGGATACATGCGATTGTAAGGAAAGGGAAGTAGTGGGTATATGCCGGTTCTGGCGCACTTTGACCTCGTTTGACCTTTGACCTTTGACCTTGACCTTTGACCTTGACCTTTGACCTTGACCTTAACCTTTGACCTTGACCTTTGACCTTGACCGTTGACCTTGACCTTTGACTTAGTGGGGATCCAAACCGGCAATACTTATTAGTGGGGCCATCTTTTGTCAAACGGCGGAAACTTATTAGTGGGGATCCAGACTTATTAGTGGGGATCCAAACCGGTAGTTGGACTTCGAGAAGGCTTTCGCTGTTTCTTCAGAGATGGCAGTAGCAGTATCCCTAACTGATTTTTTTTTGAAATGCCAAGATTGATAAGAGTTGTACGAATTATGATTCATATATGATGAAATTGATATTTACATTGACAGGAATAAACACGAATTGTAAACAATTATATTTTTAGTTGGACTTTAAGAATGCTTTCGTTGTTTATATTGTGAAATAGGTTTTGATCAGCTTGTTTAGTTTTATGAATTAGGTGTCATATATGATGAAAATTGATAGATTGTGTGTATGGAGATTGTTATTGTTATTAATAACGTGATATTATTTTATGACGTCATCATCGAGTAGGAATAATTCTTTCGAATTGTTTATGGTTTAGAGTATTCATATGATAGGTTGTTTACATTTTTTTGTGTATGGAATTTTTTGGTTTACGAGTGAGATTGATATGAAAATTTCACCTCAATTCGCTAACATATATGATCATTTTTTTTGATAAACGAGTTCAAGCTCTTACACATTACCTGCTTAGATACACCTTGGTACCCCTTTACCTGTCGATATTAATTTTAGAGTAGATTATTGGTTATTGGTTGTAAGAGATTATTGGTTATTGGTGAGTATATATATTGGTTAATGGAAGAGAGAGAGAGAGAGAGAGATGATGTATTGGTATTGATCCAGATAGAATGCTGGATAGGGGGATGTTGTATTAGTCCAGATGGGGTATAGATTGTGGTGTATGTGTATATGTGTGTGTGTGTATGTGTGGAGATTGTTATTGTTATTAATAGCGTGGTATTATTTCATGACGTCATCATCAATTGGAGTTGCCATAATGTCAAAAAAAAAAAAAAAAAATAAAAAAAAAAAAAAAAAAAAAATAAAAAAAAAAAAAAATTAAAAAAAATTAAAAAAAAATCAAAAAAAAAAAAAAAAAAAAAATCATAAATTTACAGATTCGCATGACAATGTTCCTATGCCTAATACTGATAAACCCGATTAATGGGCTATTTAACGTACACGAACTGACAGGATTTACAGAAATACAACTTAACAAAGTAGAAATAGTGACCAAAGCAAATATTATCATACACATAATTGACATAAAAGAAATTTTAGACGTAATAAACGAATTTTCAACCAATACAGCTAATTTTAACGGAGAACAGAAGAACTTACTTATTACAGAACTAAAACAATTGACAAACAAAATTAAAAATATTTTAGGAATTATATAGAAATAGAAAGAAAAGTGCTTTATTGAATATAGTCCGATGTACAGCAAAATGGTTATTTGGAACGATGGACGAACAAAACAGACTAGACACATAAAATCACATGAAGACGACAGACGAAAATAATCATAATCTCATTACCGTAATAAACCAACAAATAATTATAAACAACAATTTAATGAATCTTTCAGACAGCTTAAAAATTGAAAAATAAATATATAGAACCATATCAACTACAACAACAACAACTACAACACTATAAAATACAACCAAACAACCATACAAACACCTGCTACCAACTTGTACCCATATGATACCAATTTACCTTATTAAATTTTACTATAAGTTAAGAAATAAAAAAGAGTCTTGTGTGTTGTTATACTTGTATACCAAATTCTGATTAATATGCATATTTCAAGAAAAAAACAAACTGAATGATGGTTTTAAGCATATTTATTATCAAGATATTTTTTTTAAATAATAAACATAAGAAAATTATGATATGTATCGGTTATATTATATATAGAATAGCTATTTCTTTAACAATGAAACAGTTTTCAGATCCTCTAAATTTAATATTTATATTATTACTTCAGCTTTTCTCAATGCTTCAATGATGGCAACAATCTCGTTGATATGATAAATATCTCCCGCCTGTAGCGCTGATACAAGCAATTGTAACCGGTCCACCAATTCATTGGGGTCATCCCAAGAAATATACTGTTTTGGTTCGATTGATGTTTGTATTAAATCTCCTCCTCTATGAGTTAAAAGTTTGTTAATAGTTTTTGTATATTTATAGCCACGGTTTCCATTTATTTGTCTTTTGCTGGGTTCGATTGATGTTTGTATTAAATCTCCTCCTCTATGAGTTAAAAGTTTGTTAATAATTTTTGTATATTTATAGCTACGGTTTCCATTTATTTGTCCTTCGCTGGTATAGTGACGTCTATAGGCATTAGTATCGAGCAGAATATTTCTATAATTCTGTAAATCATCTTTATTGTACAGAGTCTTATCTGGAACTTTCATAAATAGTAGCTCATATATGCCCGGAGTACCCTCATAGGTTTTATCTTTTATTAATATTTGACTACCATCGATTGTAAAAATCGAGTTTCCAATTTTCCATTGTTCATTTTCATGATAAACACCATAAGTACTATCAATGAAATCCGGATTATTTACAAATATATTTAAATATTTTGTAGGTATTTCATCAAATTCTCGCTCGTTCATATATTCAATGAGTTCTTGCCGACCTGAAGGAGTTGTCACATATTTACGTATGCTTCTTACATCCGGAGACTTTAATGGTGTTTCAAAAGTATCAGTTAGATTAAGCTTTCGTCCGAATTTGGGTGTTGGAGTTTCAAAGTCTACGTCACTTGCACTATCATCTGTAGATTGAGTTTCCATGTTTTCTTCTTTTTCAGGTTCATATTTACTATGATTATGATTTTCTACATCTCCTTCTCTTTTAGGCTCGAATTTACTGTATTCATACAGTTTAACTAATTTTTTAAGAGGTCTTGTGATTGGCTTAAAAGTTTGTTCTTGTCGAGTTTCAGCATTAACTCTACCTGTTTTGAATTGCTTATATTTTTTACGTAACGAGTTACTAGACTTTATAATTTGTCTAAGAATATCTTTATCGGTCGACTTCTGCATTTTTCCTTCTTACACAACAACAACAGATTAACAGATATCGTACTGCTTCTGTACTGAGGTGTACTGCTTTAATACTGCTTCTGTACTGAGGTGTACTGCTTTAATACTGCTTCTGTACTGCTTTTGTACAGCTTTAATACTGCTTTGTACAGCTTTAATACTGCTTTATACAGCTTTAATACTGCTTTGTACAGCTTTAATACTGCTTTAATACTGCTTCTGTACTGCTTTGTACAGCTTTAATACTGCTTTGTACAGCTTTAATACTGCTTTAATACTGCTTCTGTACTGCTTTGTACAGCTTTAATACTGCTTTGTACAGCTTTAATACTGCTTTAATACTGCTTCTGTACTGCTTTGTACAGCTTTAATACTGCTTTGTACAGCTTTAATACTGCTTCTGTACTGCTTTCTACAGCTTTGATACTGCTTTGTACAGCTTTAATACTGCTTTAATACTGCTTCTGTACTGCTTTGTACAGCTTTAATACTGCTTCTGTACTGAGGTGTACTGCTTTAATACTGCTTCTGTACTGAGGTGTACAGCTTTAATACTGCTTTGGACAGCTTTAATACTGCTTCTGTACTGAGATGTACTGCTTTACACAGCTTTATTACTGCTTTCAGGTTTTTAAATATAGTTTTTCAAACTTTTTTCTCATATTACTGAATCAAAGTCTTCATATTGATTATATATAGTTGTATTTATTTGATATTGGAATCAAGATAGGAAATAACTTCTCTTGGATGCTGAAAGTGAACAGAATTCAAAGCATATATACAGTATTCATATAAATCTAGAAACATGACTGCTGAGTGTTGAAGGGAAAAGTATAGATTTTTTTTTTTTTTTTGGTTATTCGAGCCTCAATGTGATTACAATCAACCAAGTACAGCTGTGAGGTTGTATAGTTGGTTGTACAGCTGTGTGGTTGTATAGTTGGTTGTACAGCTGTGTGGTTGTATAGTTGGTTGTACAGCTGTGTGGTTGTATAGTTGGTTGTACAGCTGTGTGGTTGTATAGTTGGTTGTACAGCTGTGTGTTTGTATAGTTGGTTGTACAGCTGTGTGGTTGTATAGTTGGTTGTACAGCTGTGTGGTTGTATAGTTGGCTGTACAGCTGTGTGGTTGTATAGTTGGTTGTACAGCTGTGTGGTTGTATAGTTGGTTGTACAGCTGTGTGGTTGTATAGTTGGTTGTACAGCTGTGTGGTTGTATAGTTGGTTGTACAGCTGTGTGGTTGTATAGTTGGTTGTACAGCTGTGTGGTTGTATAGTTGGTTGTACAGCTGTGTGGTTGTATAGTTGGTTGTACAGCTGTGTGGTTGTATAGTTGGTTGTACAGCTGTGTGGTTGTATAGTTGGTTTTACAGCTGTGTGGTTGTATAGTTGGTTGTACAGCTGTGTGGTTGTATAGTTGGTTGTACAGCTGTGTGTTTGTATAGTTGGTTGTAATCACATTGAGGCTCGAATAACAAAAAAAAAAAAAAAAAAATCTATACTTTTCCCTTCAACACTCAGCAGTCATGTTTCTAGATTTATATGAATACTGTATATATGCTTTGAATTCTGTTCACTTTCAGCATCCAAGAGAAGTTATTTCCTATCTTGATTCCAATATCAAATAAATACAACTATATATAATCAATATGAAGACTTTGATTCAGTAATATGAGAAAAAAGTTTGAAAAACTATATTTAAAAACCTGAAAGCAGTAATAAAGCTGTGTAAAGCAGTACATCTCAGTACAGAAGCAGTATTAAAGCTGTCCAAAGCAGTATTAAAGCTGTACACCTCAGTACAGAAGCAGTATTAAAGCAGTACACCTCAGTACAGAAGCAGTATTAAAGCTGTACAAAGCAGTACAGAAGCAGTATTAAAGCAGTATTAAAGCTGTACAAAGCAGTATCAAAGCTGTAGAAAGCAGTACAGAAGCAGTATTAAAGCTGTACAAAGCAGTATTAAAGCTGTACAAAGCAGTACAGAAGCAGTATTAAAGCAGTATTAAAGCTGTACAAAGCAGTATTAAAGCTGTACAAAGCAGTACAGAAGCAGTATTAAAGCAGTATTAAAGCTGTACAAAGCAGTATTAAAGCTGTACAAAGCAGTACAGAAGCAGTATTAAAGCAGTATTAAAGCTGTACAAAGCAGTATTAAAGCTGTATAAAGCAGTATTAAAGCTGTACAAAGCAGTATTAAAGCTGTACAAAAGCAGTACAGAAGCAGTATTAAAGCAGTACACCTCAGTACAGAAGCAGTATTAAAGCAGTACACCTCAGTACAGAAGCAGTACGATATCTGTTAATCTGTTGTTGTTGTGTAAGAAGGAAAAATGCAGAAGTCGACCGATAAAGATATTCTTAGACAAATTATAAAGTCTAGTAACTCGTTACGTAAAAAATATAAGCAATTCAAAACAGGTAGAGTTAATGCTGAAACTCGACAAGAACAAACTTTTAAGCCAATCACAAGACCTCTTAAAAAATTAGTTAAACTGTATGAATACAGTAAATTCGAGCCTAAAAGAGAAGGAGATGTAGAAAATCATAATCATAGTAAATATGAACCTGAAAAAGAAGAAAACATGGAAACTCAATCTACAGATGATAGTGCAAGTGACGTAGATTTTGAAACTCCAACACCCAAATTCGGACGAAAGCTTAATCTAACTGATACTTTTGAAACACCATTAAAGTCTCCGGATGTAAGAAGCATACGTAAATATGTGACAACTCCTTCAGGTCGGCAAGAACTCATTGAATATATGAACGAGCGAGAATTTGATGAAATACCTACAAAATATTTAAATATATTTGTAAATAATCCGGATTTCATTGATAGTACTTATGGTGTTTATCATGAAAATGAACAATGGAAAATTGGAAACTCGATTTTTACAATCGATGGTAGTCAAATATTAATAAAAGATAAAACCTATGAGGGTACTCCGGGCATATATGAGCTACTATTTATGAAAGTTCCAGATAAGACTCTGTACAATAAAGATGATTTACAGAATTATAGAAATATTCTGCTCGATACTAATGCCTATAGACGTCACTATACCAGCGAAGGACAAATAAATGGAAACCGTAGCTATAAATATACAAAAATTATTAACAAACTTTTAACTCATAGAGGAGGAGATTTAATACAAACATCAATCGAACCCAGCAAAAGACAAATAAATGGAAACCGTGGCTATAAATATACAAAAACTATTAACAAACTTTTAACTCATAGAGGAGGAGATTTAATACAAACATCAATCGAACCAAAACAGTATATTTCTTGGGATGACCCCAATGAATTGGTGGACCGGTTACAATTGCTTGTATCAGCGCTACAGGCGGGAGATATTTATCATATCAACGAGATTGTTGCCATCATTGAAGCATTGAGAAAAGCTGAAGTAATAATATAAATATTAAATTTAGAGGATCTGAAAACTGTTTCATTGTTAAAGAAATAGCTATTCTATATATAATATAACCGATACATATCATAATTTTCTTATGTTTATTATTTAAAAAAAATATCTTGATAATAAATATGCTTAAAACCATCATTCAGTTTGTTTTTTTCTTGAAATATGCATATTAATCAGAATTTGGTATACAAGTATAACAACACACAAGACTCTTTTTTATTTCTTAACTTATAGTAAAATTTAATAAGGTAAATTGGTATCATATGGGTACAAGTTGGTAGCAGGTGTTTGTATGGTTGTTTGGTTGTATTTTATAGTGTTGTAGTTGTTGTTGTTGTAGTTGATATGGTTCTATATATTTATTTTTCAATTTTTAAGCTGTCTGAAAGATTCATTAAATTGTTGTTTATAATTATTTGTTGGTTTATTACGGTAATGAGATTATGATTATTTTCGTCTGTCGTCTTCATGTGATTTTATGTGTCTAGTCTGTTTTGTTCGTCCATCGTTCCAAATAACCATTTTGCTGTACATCGGACTATATTCAATAAAGCACTTTTCTTTCTATTTCTATATAATTCCTAAAATATTTTTAATTTTGTTTGTCAATTGTTTTAGTTCTGTAATAAGTAAGTTCTTCTGTTCTCCGTTAAAATTAGCTGTATTGGTTGAAAATTCGTTTATTACGTCTAAAATTTCTTTTATGTCAATTATGTGTATGATAATATTTGCTTTGGTCACTATTTCTACTTTGTTAAGTTGTATTTCTGTAAATCCTGTCAGTTCGTGTACGTTAAATAGCCCATTAATCGGGTTTATCAGTATTAGGCATAGGAACATTGTCATGCGAATCTGTAAATTTATGATTTTTTTTTTTTTTTTTTTTTTTATTTTTTTTTAATTTTTTTTAATTTTTTTTTTTTTTTATTTTTTTTTTATTTTTTTTTTTTTATTTTTTTTTATTTTTTTTGACATTATGGCAACTCCAATTGATGATGACGTCATGAAATAATACCACGCTATTAATAACAATAACAATCTCCACACATACACACACACACATATACACATACACCACAATCTATACCCCATCTGGACTAATACAACATCCCCCTATCCAGCATTCTATCTGGATCAATACCAATACATCATCTCTCTCTCTCTCTCTCTCTCTCTTCCATTAACCAATATATATACTCACCAATAACCAATAATCTCTTACAACCAATAACCAATAATCTACTCTAAAATTAATATCGACAGGTAAAGGGGTACCAAGGTGTATCTAAGCAGGTAATGTGTAAGAGCTTGAACTCGTTTATCAAAAAAAATGATCATATATGTTAGCGAATTGAGGTGAAATTTTCATATCAATCTCACTCGTAAACCAAAAAATTCCATACACAAAAAAATGTAAACAACCTATCATATGAATACTCTAAACCATAAACAATTCGAAAGAATTATTCCTACTCGATGATGACGTCATAAAATAATATCACGTTATTAATAACAATAACAATCTCCATACACACAATCTATCAATTTTCATCATATATGACACCTAATTCATAAAACTAAACAAGCTGATCAAAACCTATTTCACAATATAAACAACGAAAGCATTCTTAAAGTCCAACTAAAAATATAATTGTTTACAATTCGTGTTTATTCCTGTCAATGTAAATATCAATTTCATCATATATGAATCATAATTCGTACAACTCTTATCAATCTTGGCATTTCAAAAAAAAATCAGTTAGGGATACTGCTACTGCCATCTCTGAAGAAACAGCGAAAGCCTTCTCGAAGTCCAACTACCGGTTTGGATCCCCACTAATAAGTCTGGATCCCCACTAATAAGTTTCCGCCGTTTGACAAAAGATGGCCCCACTAATAAGTATTGCCGGTTTGGATCCCCACTAAGTCAAAGGTCAAGGTCAACGGTCAAGGTCAAAGGTCAAGGTCAAAGGTTAAGGTCAAGGTCAAAGGTCAAGGTCAAAGGTCAAAGGTCAAACGAGGTCAAAGTGCGCCAGAACCGGCATATACCCACTACTAAGGGATTCTTGAGCATAGGTATTTTCGTATGAGAATCGGATGCAAATTTATCGCTTCTATTGTCATTGAGAGAGCTGAATTTTTGTATTTCGTCGGTCTGAGCGTCGCGTGGGTATAGGAATAACGACCATTTTGATATTTTCGTCTGTTTGTTTGTATCAGCTTCATTAAAAAATTGTTGACAGGATTTTGATGAAGTTTCAACACTCAGACGGCTTATTAATTCTTAGACTGAAGTGGCGGCCCAAAAAATATTTTTAAATTTCATATCAACCGAATCGAAGAATTATGCAATGTAAATTTGTAGAAAATCGTGAGTAGCAATAGCACGCTTTTTCGAAAGAACTTATAATACCTAGTCAAGTCATAAATATTGGTACACAGAAAAATCGACGCCAAATGAAAACGAATAAATATTTTTCAAAACTTTTTTTTTCTTTTTATTGGGTTATTCAATGGCTACAAATCTTAGAACAACTTATTCGAAATGACTTTCATTTGCCTTCCAGCATGACTTGAGACGATCTGGCCACTCATCGATCGCGAGACGCACTTCATGCATGGGGAAATTGTCCACTGCACGGGCAAGGGCTCGCTTCAACGACTCAATATTTGGGTGTCGAGTAGAGCAAGCTATGCCCTCTAATACGGACCAGGACTTGTAATCCAACGGGTTGAGGTCTGGACTACCAGCTGGCCAATCATCCGTTGATATGAAGTCCGGAATGTTGTTTTGAGCCATAGTTGAGTCGTTTTTGCCTTGTGAGCTGGAGCAGAGTCTTTCTGGAAAGTCCACGGCTTGTTCGCGAATATTGATTGGGTTAGAGGCTTCACAATGGGTTCCAAGACGGTTGATTGATATACTTTGGCCGATGTTTTCACTCCTTTCTCGCAAAAATGGAGCTTGGTAACGCCATCGTAGCTACTCCCCACCATACCATTACAGACGCGGGATAGTGGCCCCTTTGGACCCTCGGGATGAGTTGGGACGCTTCTCTGGATGACCGAGCATACACACGGTCGTTCTGATTATTGAACGATTCTTCTACGGCGAAGATTTTCTCGTCAGTAAACAGAATTTGTCTGTGACCGTTCTTCGCGTACCGGATGCGTAACGCTTTCGATTTTCGCTTGCGTTTTTCCTTCAATACGGCCGTGAGCAGGTGTCCAGTTTGTCGCTTGTAGATGCTGAGTCCCAAATCTTTTTCGATAATGCGAGAAATGGATTTTTGCGAACTCTGCGTTTCCCGCGACAAGATTTTCTGTTTTCGCAGCGATTTTCGGTCGATTCGTTTCTTCGCGGCTTTGATCGCTTTCGGAGTTCTCACAGTGCGCGGACGGCCGGATTTTTGACGGTCTCGTACTCTACCAGTATCCTCAAACAACTTCAAAGCAAGATACACAAAATTGCGCGTGACTCCAAGCGGTCGCAACGTCCGAAAGATATCGCCTTTTTCTATGTTGCATTTTAGTAGGCCAACTACAACAATACGATTTTCGATGTCGCCCCATTCCATGATTGTAAACAATTGATGCCAAAAACTTTTTACGTGGCAATTAAGCAGAAATGTCAACTGTCAAATCGCAGTCAAAACGAAATGGATGCGCCCAATATTGCATTCGTAATGAATGCGTTTAGTTGTGTACCAATATTTATGACTTGACTAGGTAGTTTACATAAATGGTGTTAAAATTATTCTGAAAGAACTACGATAGAGTCGACTGAGAATGTAGATTTCATTTTTATTATTTAGAAAAAATTATCGAATAGGCATTGTATTCTTCATTACTTTTCAGTAAAGGGTACCGCAAATGTATCCCCGCAAGGGGGTAGTTGTAGGATAAAGTTTTGCCAGATCGACCATTTGGCTACAAGTCGCCGATGGAGAAGATGTCTCCTCGATGTGCGAGCGAAACGTGGAGCTGACGTGGGGAGCGATCACCACTTGATGGTTACTTGCTTGAGATTGTGTACAGCAGCTAGCCGACGGCCACAAATTCTTCAAATGAAGCGCAAACTTAATGTGGATAAACTCAGAGATCCCAACAAAAAACGCGAATATACCACTATTCTACGTGATAAGTCATCCACATTGGGTGAAAATGAAATGCATACACTGGACGCCAATTGGGAGGCAACTAGAAACACTTTTCTAACTAGTGCTGAAGAATCTGTGGGATAGGTGCAAGGCGGTGAGAAACCCTGGATGTCACAAGACACATGGGACGAGGTTGGCGATCGGAAAAAAACCCAAATTGGCAATCATCTCTCAACGCGATGTCAACCAAGGAACGCCCGACCTGATGTAGAACTACCGCGATACTCATATACAGCTTAAAGAGGCTGTTAGACGCCACAAGAGAAAGGCCATTGAAGATCTGGCCAACAAGGCAGAATCTGCGGTTTACCTTGGGGATATGGGTTCACTATTTAAATTCATGAAAAGATTGACGAACAGGAATTTCACCGCCAACCATCTGAGAGATGTCAACGGAACTCTCCTTAATATGAGTGAACACCAGTTACGGCGATGGAAGAAATACTTCTCTGATATTTTAAACATCATGTCAGAGGAAGATATTCCAGAAACAGAACAACTACCAAACATCCAACCGCAACAATCCTCTATTAGGGACGATCCCTCAGATAAGGAAGAGATAGTTTCCGCCATTCGGTCAATGGCGGGAAGGAAAGTCCTAGGTATAGATGGACCGAACTCCTCAAAGCGGACCCGGGAATAATAGCCGATATACTCCTCCAATTCTTTACTGAGGTGTGGAATGAAGGAAGATATCCGACTGAATGGAAGGAGGGCGTCATTGTAAAAATACCGAAGAAGGGCGACCATCGAGATTGTGGCAATTGTCGATACTGCCGTATCGAAAATCATGGCTAAGGTAATTCTCAATAGAATTAGTGATGTTGTGGAGAGCACTCTCGAAATTTATCAGGCTGGATTCCGTAAAGAGTCGTCTTGTACCGACCACACAAATATTCTGCGGATAATATTGGAGCAGTCGGCCGAAATGGGTTCGCCACTACATCTCATGTGATATCCAACGATGAACTTTGGAGTACAACTGGCCAGACTAAAATAGGTATTGAGATTCAAAGGCGGAAGTGTCAGTAGATCGGTAATACTTTGAGGAAACCAGAGCGAAACATCGCCAAACAGGCTCTGGATTATAATCCTCAAGAAGACGTCGGGTTGGTCGACCATGTAACACATGGAAGCGAGCAGTTGAACAGGAGGCCAGAGGAACAAACAAGTCCTGGCAACAGCTTAAGGCCGATGCTCAGGATCGCTCCTTGTGGAAGAGGGTTGCTTCTGTCCTATGCCCCTATAGGGGGTCTTAACAGGAATTTGATGTTGATGGGTGGATGTCAGTGGTTGTGAAATGTTAAAATCGCATACTCTAGATGAATAATAAGAGTGTGTTTGCATTACCGTTTGCAATACTAAAAAAATAATGCTCGCACAGATTCGCAGGGTACAGAAAGATTTTTCTTTCGCTCGGAAATGTCGATTTCGAGTAACCGTCTGTCCGTCTGTACTTCTGTCTACAATATAACTCTCGAACGATTTGAGCTATCGTGCTAAAATTTATTTTGTTTTATTTCTAGCAAAACAGAATCTTTAAGCCAATGAAGGAACAATGTTCCCCCTTCCATACAAATTTCATGATATTTCAAATTTTAAGACATTGATTTCTCTTTGAGACCATTTAAGCTATTGAGGTCCAAGTATAATTATGTGAATATCATTAACGTCAAAAAATATTGATCCGATCGCTGCACTCCTTCTAACCCTTCCGTATAAATGTCTTTTGTAAAAGGTCTTTCTTCGATTTTCCTTGAAACTAGCAAAGCTAAAAGAATAATTTCCCAGAATTATTTATATTATAATTGTAATAAATTTTTATAAAATTCTCTCCGAATTCCTTCTACCCCCTCCTATACAAATTTCTATATTCGGAATTCAAAAAAAGGATCCCTCCTTCGAACTACGTATGCATCAGAGGTATCGATCTTAATATTGGAACAAACCATGGTGGTAAGGATGTTAATAAATAGTCTTAAATTCATCCAAAACCTTCCACTTCCTCTGCCACCTCCAATACAAATGCCCCAGTTCAAGAAAAACAGTGTTCAATTTCCTTGAAAATTATGAAAGCTACATACTTTAAATTCAGCACGAAACAGTTGCATACCATGTTCGGTATCATATACAAAAACTACTTAACCTCCCCCCTCTGCTTTTACCACCTGTCATACAAAAGTCACTATTTACTATTTCAAAGAATTTGAGATGACCCAATTCTGGGACATTAAATTCTCTCTTTCATTTCATCTAGAGTATCGCATGATTGGGCGTTACCCAAATCATAATTCTGTTAGTTTTTCATTTTACCAGTACCCTTGCGAACACTATTTTCTAAAAGCAATAATTTTAATCCTACCACAAAGTTTCATAAGATATTGATATCGAATTATCTTAAAACATCGTAACAGCAATAGCATTGCTATGATTTAGCTCAGACTGCAACCTTGTAAGCCTTGACCATTCTGCAATGGTTTTCTTTCAACCTTTATGGTACGTTGACTGCAAAAGTGCATCTTAGCGTGCATTTAATAAGAAGAATCGGGTAAATCAGTTCAAGTATGTAAGCGTATAACTATGGATATGTTGAGCATTACTGTAACTGGGCGAAAACAAGTTCGAGGTAACTCAATGCGGTCAATATGCCGATCTCTCATTCCTCACGTGAATTGAAAAATTAGCATAACAGCATTGAGATGCATTGAACGAGATTAAATCGAAACTAATTATTTAATTAATTACATAAGGGAGAACGTTTTTGGCTTACGATTTCCCATGTGTAAATATAAGTTATAACTAACTATTGATTTGGAAAATATTTTTAATGTATCCAACTGCGATTGTCACAACTTACTCAATGTTGATGCGAGTTGTGACACTGAGTGGCTCGAAAAGTACCAAGTGTTTTGAAAATGTAAATTATGGATTCTGGAATGAAAAAATAATATGTTGGGAGTACAAATTGAACACTGCCGTCTTTTTTCAAAATTCATACCCATCGCCAGCTAGAACTTTTTCCATCTTCCTGGCAGCATACAGAGTCTGCATCGAAAAAACTGCTCTTTTTTTGAGCCGATCCACACATCGACCGAATGTTTGGCTTCTTCGTAAGAATGGAAGTGCTGCTCAGCCAGACCATGCGTCATCGATCGGAATAGGTGGTAGTCGGAAGGGGCGATGTCTGGGGAATACGGCGGGTGGAGTGGGACGTTTCATTTTAGTGTTTCCAGGTAGGTTTTCGCCACATGAGCAACATGTGGCCGAGCGTTGTCGCGCAGCAAAATCACTTTGTCGTGTCTCTGCTCGTATTTTCCCTTTCTCCGCCAATGCTCGGCTCAAACGCATTGGTTATGTTTTGTAGCGATCTCCCGTGATGGTTATACTCGGTTTCAGCAGCACATAGCATAGTACGCCGAGCTGATCCCATCACTCAACATGATTTTCGAGCGCAAATGACGGTTATTACGGCTCAAACTTCGACATATCAGCGCTCAAAAAAGTATGTGACGCCGATAAAACTCTAAAAATTTAATGGTGAGGAGTTGTCGACAGATGCCAAAGTTTGCCATGTGACGTTTCTGATCCGCCATTGTTGATCAGCATTTACTACCAGCGCCTGCTATTGGGAAACGTCGAATTTCAATTTTTACTCCCGATATTTATTTTTGAAAAATTGTAAAAAATAAAACTTAAATTAAATAGTCTCAATCTTTTGATTATATCCTCGAGTTTATTGATTTACTAATGTCACTATCCAATACAAAAGCTAGCTTCAATCAAAATCGCGAGTTAACCTATTTTAATTTCGTGTGTCGGGGGCATGACACGCAATACTGAAACTTTACTAGCAGGGAATGACCTGCTAGTAAAATAAAATTTCAGTATTTGTTATTTACGTTTGAAAATGAAAATTTATAAAATATTTAAAAAAAAAACATAGGTAATTACTATTCATTAAGACAATAGTTCCACTCGTACATGTCATCGTGAGTCCGAGACCGGCGATTCGAAAGTGCTTCATTTTGAAAATCGACTTTCACCTGTTGTGCACATGACACATTTGCGTGTGTGATTATATGGAAGGAAGTTGAACGTTTGAAGGAACCGACAAATTAGCGATGCAGTTTTCGTTGTTGAAACCGTCTTCGTACACAATTTGAAGTGCGCAGCCTTTAATTTACAAGCTGTAAATTAATTTTTGAAATTGGTCAAAATTATACTTTTGGGTGGAGTAGAACGAGTGGAGGATTGTCAAGAAATTTGATAGTGTTCGCATAAAATTTAAAGTTCATAGCTTTCAATGAGTTTTTGGTAAATGATTTATTAGGTGTAAAGAATACTTTTGTGCGGGATGATTGCAAGGGGTGAAGGCGTTAGACCAGTTTAGGTTTAGGTGGTAGGAGGCTGGTCTCGGGAAGAGATCCACACTGAGACCATCTAGTTGGGTCCATTGCACTCCTCTTGTGCCTACTTGGTAAGGAATGAGAACCGAAGCAGGCTCGAATATTTGACGCCTCTGAAGTCGTTCAGTTCTGAGAAGAATCTAGAGTCTAAAGATTGGAGGCGAATGTTGGAGATTTGCGGGCAGTGGCAAAGATAGTGTTCGATATATTCTTCGTCTTCCTCGCAGCCTGTGCAAAGGCTGGATCGCGATCAGCAGCCTGAATGCGTGGAGCTTACGCAGGCAATCACTTGTGGTCAGGTCGACAGCTAACCTGTGATGTTTTTATTCGGTTTTTCTCAAAAGGTCGTTCAACAGCTATCCAGCTGCCAACATCCCGTCGAGAAAGAATCCAAAATATTTTGGTTGAAGCTAGTCTTCTGCACTGTTGGTGCTACATCGACTGACTTCCTAATGGAGAAATGTAATGTTTGCAGATCTTTGCCTTCGCATGCATGTCTGCTGCGTCGTTGCCTAACAGGTCGATGTGACCCGGTATTCAAATTAAAAATAATTCGGTTATAGCCGCTTGGCTATTCAAATTGTGTCTACAAATGGCGACTAGTTTGGATGTGGTCCTGTAGGATTAGAGTGTCAGAAGTGGATCCCTACTATCCGAGAAAACGTAACAATGCAAATTTTCTGCATGTCTAAGAGAATTTTTGTACACTCGATAATGGAGTGCGGTCGGGTGTACTGGAAGATGGAAAGAAGTGTGGATGTCGAGGTCATGGGAATAAATTCCTGGACCTGCCCCTTGGTTAGTTTTAGATCCGTCCGCATAAATATGAGGACCTGCGCAAATGTTGAGTATCGTGTTCGTTACCTATTCGTTTCGTTCAGGAAACATAATGTGAAACTTCCGTTTCTCAACCTGGGGTTGGTTCGTACAATCGTACTAGCAGTCTAGGGAAAATGCGTCTCTAATGACGTTTAAAATTTTGCCTTGACCAATTTCTGGTGCTGACCCCTAATAATAGGTTTTTAATCTAATGGCAGCTATGACTGCTGTTTGTTTTATAAAAAGATCAAGTGAAGGTAGTTAGAAAATTACTTCCAGGAGTGCAGTTGGTGTGGTTCTAAGAGCACATGTTACACAAACATACCAAGCTGAAAAGGAGCTAGGTTGGTTTTAAGTAACACCGCTGGCCACGATAACATCGCGTCATAGCAAATAATTGGTCTGGCAATACTGGTATACATCCAGTGGATGAGGTGCGGCTTAAGGCCTCATCTCAAACCGAATGTTTTCTTGCAAGCGAAGAACGCTACGGTAGAGCCTTTTTCGCTCGTTCTTGAATGTTGGCCTCTCAAGATAATTTACTATCAAGAATAAGGCCTAAATATTTAAATTGATTCAAGAGAACCATAGTGATACCCCGAATGCTTGGTGGATTGAAAACATATGGTCTTTTTCTTCTGGAGAAGAGGACCAGATCTGTTTTTTTTAGGATTAATGGTAAGCCCTTTATCTAGTGCCCAGCTGTCTAACAGTTGTAAAGCGGACTGCATATGGTCCCCTAGAGCTTGTTCAAACTTACCAGTTAGCATGATGACAAGATCGTCTGCATATACTATTGTGTGATAGCCGTTCCGATTTAAAATGGAAAGGGGTTCTTCACTGTTAGAACCAACAGGAGAGGCGATATTATGCCGCTCTGTGTCGTTCCATTGCGAACAGAGCCTTTTCTTGTCTCGTCACCCATCCGTGCTACGATTTTTCGTGAGCGAAGAAGCGTAGCTATCCATGCAGTCAGGAGAGGTTCCACACTATGGCTGCGCACGGCCTCAAGTATGGCATCAATGTTGACGTGGTTAAAAGCGCCTTCCACGTCTAGAAAGGCACCGAGGGCAACCTCTCTATGATGGAAAACTTTCTCTACGGCGGCTCCCGTGACATGCAAGCCAGTGCAATGGACCTACCTTCCAGATAGGCGTGTTGGTGCGGGCATCTGACCGAGAGGTTCAGATTTGCCCGTAGATAGCCGTCCATCAGTCTTTCCAGGCCTTTGAGAAGAAACGAAGTCAGGCTGATGGGTCGAAAAGCCTTCGGGATATTGTGGGAGCCTCTGCCTGGTTTAGGTATGAAAACTACCTTAACCTCTTACCATAACTTTGGTATATGGCAAAGACTGATGCATGCTCTATAACGTCAACCACGTACTGAATTATTGTTTTATCCGTATTCTGGATCATTGCGGGATAGACTTCGTCCAACCCTGGTGACTTGTAAGGTTTGAAGGAATTGAACTCAATTCCTATGTTTTCTGGCGTCACGACTGTATCTACTAGTTCTGAGTTGGCTAGAATGCGATCGACACATGAACTTTGTGGTGGGGGCTCAAAGCATACAGTGAAATGCGTTTGCATTAAAAGTTTAAGTGACTCGCCGCTAGACCCCGTCCATGAACCATCGCCTTTATCCAGTAATTCAGGCATGTATGGGTCTTTGGATAGGATCCTATTTATCCTCGCTGTATCGTCGACGTTACTGATTTCTTCGCAGAATCTCTTCCATGAATTCCGTTTGACGGCTCTTACCTATTTTTTATACAGCAGCACTTACGCTGGGTATTTGTCCCAGTATATGTTAAGTTTGCTGGAATTAGCTTTGTTAACGAGATTCCTTGCTCGTTCTTTCAGAATATCGAGATCGTTATTCCACCATTCAGGGCTCTTACTATCTTTGGCGGACTTCTGAGGGCAGGGACTCTTGTATGAGTTTGTTAGTATATTTGTTAACATACTCACTCTTTTATCTTATTTAATCTGGTGTTTTTATTGGGTAAGGAACTATTGCCGGTAGTTTACGGTTCATTAGCTCCTGATTTTAGCCCAATCTGTTCTTGCTGGATTCTTGTAAAACCGGCAATTTTTTGCTGATCCCACTATTTCAAATCTTATTCACATATGATCTGACAAGGATGGCTCTTTCGAAACTCTCCAGTTGCGGACCAATAGGGATTTAGAGTTAGTTACAGTTCAGTCTGGTCGATAACCTCGCTTCTTACTCCATTTATGAAGGTGGAACTATTACCAACATTACAAACATTTCGATTGTTCATGCTAAGAAATTCTAGAATTGACTTATCGCGATCGTTGTAGTTTGTGCTAGAGCAGTAGGTGGGATGGGCATTGGCATCACAACCTATTACCAAGTCCCTTGTATTGGACTAGACAAGCTGGCACAGTCAGTCGTTGGAACATTTCTTGCTTCGTATGGCTGGTATGATGAAACCAGCTTAGCAGGCTGCGATGACCTCTCCAAGAGCATCGGTGTTTGGTCCGGGCTGCTGAATCGCGGAATTAATGTCAATTTTAGTGCTTTTTTTGCAACGACACATGTCCGTAGCTTACGTGTTTTGGGTTCGTAAAGGACTGTAAAAATTTTGTTTGCACTGTCCTAGAATGTGGTTAGAGCCACTCCACCATGGTTCCTGGAATAGTACAACATCCGAGTAACCCCTTAAGAGGTATTATAGGAGAGTGGCGGTCGCCGCTCTACTGTGATGTAGATTAGCTTGAACCACTCTGAGTTTGCTGGCTTCTGAGGCTGGTCGCATTTGGTTTTGGTAGTTTGAAGTGAATCCGCAAAACCTTTCGCTACAGACAACCTTTAAATGGAGCTTTGGTCGATTCCGAGAACAAGAAGTTGGCCCTTATTTTTTTGTTATCTATGGAAAAGCTTCCATACCTCCGTTGAAAGATTGTCTTGCAGCTTAATGTACTGCAATATGAGTCCAGGGTGTTTAATGATACCTGGGATCCATACAAACACTTTTGTCAGTTCAGGAGCCTCAGCACCTTCCACCACCTGTGGCTTAATGCTCTTCAAGAGCTTTTTTAATCTTGGGAACCGCCAACTGAAGGAAGATCAGAATGTTTTGGGCAGCAAAAGTTATCCAAAGATAACCTGGCTCGAAGTCATACTTCAAAAAGCTTGGTCTGGTGGATTACCTAAGTGGTGGTCCCTCAGAATGTTCCTTTACGCCCAATCATAATTCTGTTATGTTTTTAATTGAAGTGCTTGGCGAAATGTAGGAGGAGACGAGTAAGGCGCGTTTTCCTTTTATTGCCGTCTTGTGGCTATTGCTCAGTTATGTTTATGCGCGCCTGTTAGAGATATCACGGTAATATATTTTCGATGCACAAAATTTTTGGTTAAGTCGAGCCATTAGACATGTCAAAATATGAATTTTTTTACCGAAACAACGTTTACCTTCTGCTTCTTCGAGTACAGCTAAGAAGATCTGATTTATTATGACAAGAAACAGAGCTGTTGATAATATCCAGCCTTGTCTTACATCCGCTCGCAAAAGGGAAACTCTCGAATAACTCTCCTTTATGTAAGTCACGATATATTTAATCTTGGTAGGATTCTTTAATTATAGCTACGATCTTATCTAGGATACCAAAATCAGACAAAGCCCCCCATATGCGATCTCGCTTAACGAAGTCAAAAGGCCTCTCGAAATTCACAAATAAGAGATGTAGTAGCGAACCCATTTTAGTGGACTGCTCTAAAGCCAAAATTAAATATCTACACTCCTTCTATCATCTCCAACATAAACTGCATAATTTCACGAAATACAGAATACTAATTTTGTCAGTACATATCGAAACTATGAAGTTAAAATTTGATATAGAATATTTTGATAGCGATTAAAATGAGATGGATTTCTCTCACCTCTACTATCAAGCAAAAAAAAAAAAAAACAATGGTATAATTTCACAACATTATAATGTGCCGATTTTTTTCAAGAGTATAAACGATTCTGACCTGAAATTTGAATCGAATCATTTCTATATTGATTTTAGTTCCGTCTGTAAAATCTTTGAAATCCCCAATCCCTGATACCACCTCCCATACATAAATTCGCAGTTTGGTCACACACGTTAAAACGATTTCCCAGACAATGGTGCTCTAATTCCGAGCCATAATATAATTTTTCCTGCAGGTTACTGATATGATAAGAGTATCACCCCATCCCAAGTAACTGAAACTTATTTTTCATCTAGAGTGTCGCATAATTGAGTATTACTTATTTTTCTATTTCAGCTTCAAATAAATTAGATGCTAAATCGCAAACATTATGGTCGAGGTTCTCATCCTGAAAGCTACCATCGTCATTGTTCTTTCTCAACTAAATGGATGGTACTGTGTTCAAACATTTTCGGGAAACCTTGATAGTTCCGCATTTATGCCCATCGCGGATACCACTCAATTTAAGAACGAATATGATTTTGTTATAATTGGCGCTGGATCAGCTGGTTCTGTCGTTGCGAATCGATTAAGCGAAATTCGAAATTTCACAATTTTGCTCTTGGAGGCCGGCACTCAGGAGAACTTTTTGACTGATATTCCCTTAACAGCAGCCCTTACAGAAATAACCGCATACAACTGGGGCTATAAAACCAGTCCTGTCAAAAATGCATGTAATTCACTTAAGAACGGCGTATGTAATTGGCCAAAGGGACGAGCATTGGGCGGTTCGAGTGTGATAAATTTTATGGTATACGTACGAGGTCAGAAGGCTGATTTCAATCATTGGACAGAATTAGGAAACAAGGGCTGGAATTACGAAGATGTTCTGCCTTACTATAAAAAGTCCGAAAAAATTGGAGCTCCCGAGCTTCGAAATTCCAATTTTCATGGCAGCAAAGGTCCTTTAGATGTAACCTATTCGTCATATCCATCTAAACTTGTCGGTCCGTTTTTAAATGCTGGTTACGAGCTAGGATATAATAAAACCGATTTGAATGCGGACAGCGATCTAGGTTTCGACAGGATTCAAGCCAATATCCGCAATGGCAGGAGATGTAGTGCAGCCAGAGCATTCCTCAATCCGATCAACCATCGAAAAAATTTACATATATCACAAAAATCATGGGTTACAAAAATCATCATTAGCCCGGAAACAAATACGGCAGTTGGAGTCGAGTTTGTAAAGAATCGTAAGGTACACGTCGTTCGAGTACTAAAAGAAGTGATCTTGTCGGCAGGAGCTATAGGCTCTCCACAACTCCTGATGCTGTCTGGAATCGGACCTAGAGATAATCTTGAAAGCCTCGAAATTCCTGTCATACAAGACTTAAAAGTAGGCTACAATCTTCAAGATCACGTTTCAGTTTCCGGCATTATATTTCCTGTTAATCAGCCCGTAACAATCCTCGAAGCAGATGTAATGAATCCGATCGACATTTTTAATTATTTATTGCGAGGAACTGGACCTTATACTAGTCCCGCCGGTGCGGAGGCTGTTGCTTTGATCAAAACAAATGGATCAACATTGCGTAAGCAAGCTTTGTAAATTCTTATCATTGTTTTTAATTCACGCCGCATTTGTTCTTCCAGCAAAGAATATTCCTGACGTAGAAATAGTATTGGGAGCAGGTTCGATGTGTGGAGATATGTCCGGAAGTCTTCGGAATCTGGTTGGAATGCCTGATCAAATATATCGAGCTCTTTGTGAAGGAGTCATTGGAAAAGTTAGAAAAACGATTTTATCTCATCTACGTATTAACTTACAATTTTACATCATTTCAGCACGCTTTTGATCTCGTTCCGGTTTTACAACATCCAAAAAGTCGCGGGAAAATATCTTTGAAAAGTCGTAATCCTTTTCATTGGCCACGAATGGAACCAAATTATTTAGAACATCCAGATGATATGGCAACTTTAATTGAAGGCATTAAAATGGTTAGAAATATTCAGTGCGATATATTTATAAGCGAATAATGTAATGCAATTTGCCAGGCCATCAAAATTGGAGAATCAAAATCCTTTAAAAAGTTTGGAGGAAAATTCATTAATAATCAGCTTCCAATCTGCAAACATTTGAAGTTTCGTAGTGACGAGTATTGGAGGTGCTATATTCGAAATATTGCATCAACAATTCAACATCAATCGGGAACATGCAAAATGGGTCCCAGTCACGATGCGGATGCAGTAGTCGATTCGGAACTGAAAGTTTATGGAATTGACAGACTTAGAGTGGTTGATGCCTCAATAATGCCAACTATAACTGCGGGACATACAAACGCTGTGGTTTATATGATTGCGGAAAAGGCAGCCGATATGATAAAAGAATTTTGGAAAATTTAGAAACTCTTGGTGAAGCAGGTGTGATCTGGGAGCTTATTATGATGTAATTTCGAAACCGGAATTTCAATCTATTTTCTGGGTCAATTTACTCGGGCTACATCCGAAACATACACAGCCAGACATTACCGAGGAAACCATTTAATTGACATTTTTATCTGATAAATTGGGGAAATATATTCAATAAAGCGCAACCACCAGTAAAGAAAAAATAAATGCTGTATTTTAGAGTTCTTGTTTGCGGAAAACATCCAGTAGTGACGCATTATAATATTTAGCATAACCAGATTTAGTATGAATATACGATTTCGTATTTACATCATAATAGCTCTTTAGATCAAGGCAGTATTAACAAACTAATATCAGATAAAAACATCAAATGCAATATTACTTATTTCTTATTGATAAGACTCTAGTCAAATAAATTTAATTTCTTAATTGTTTTTTGATCTATATGTTTATGAATGTATATAAGTTACTAATAATAATAATTTTATATCAAGTCGATATATACTAGTCAGTATATACCTAAAGTAGGAAAGACTACTTTACAACATATGGTCCGTCGAGCCGGATACCCCAGTTTTTTTTTGTATTGATATTTCGATAATTGATCGGTATCGGTAGAGAAATTATTTCATCGTGGGCAATTTTAATCGAAAACTTAAAACTCACATTATCGAATGTTTTAGATTTGTGTATTACTTAGACTGGATTTTTAATTCTTCCTTTCGAATAAGGAAATTTGTTTTAGATGGGATTTTTGATTGTGACTATTGCATACGCAAAGTTTTGTGCATTGCGCGGATTGGATTGATTTTACTTTATTATTCTAATAATAAAGTATTGTGATCGACGCAAGAAAAAAAAACTTTGCTACTCTGAAATTTTTATACTCTAGATGAAATCTGAGAGTATTATAAATTTGCTCTAAGGTTTGTAACGCTAAGAAATAAGGCTTGGAGAAAAAAATGAATGATACAGAAGTTAATGTTATCACTCAAAAATCTCAAAACCGGATGTCTGTCTGTCCGTCTGTCCGTCCGTCCGTCCGTCTGTTCACTCTCTAGCTTGAGAACGCGTTGAGCTAGATTGTTCAAATTTTGTACACGTCGTTTTTGACAAAAAAGTAAGGTCAAGTTCGTGAACAGACCAAATCGCTCCACCCCTTCTACACCCTCCCATACAAAACGACACAATTGCGCAATTTTACAATTAAAGGATTTGCTCGAAAAGTATAAAAGCTATTGGCCTGAAATTTTGAATATATTTCTTTGATAATAATATAAATCTACCGTATAGAAATTATGCGTGTACTCCCCCTCCTTCTACCACCTCCCATACAAACTGTACTTGTCATGAATTACTCTAAGCCAATTTACTCAGTGCGTATAAAATTTAGCGGGCTGAAATTGTGCACCAAATATTTATTTAAAATTGTTAGTAAGGCGAAAAAAAATTAGACGATTAGCTTCAACCCTTCTACCCCCTCCCATATAAAATGACGCAAATTCGCAATTTAAATTAATAAATTAATTTACTCGAAAAGTATAAAAGCTATTAGTCTGAATTTTGGGGTATATTACTTTCATGATGATTTAAATCTACAGTAGAAAAATTATATGCGTCCTTCTTCTCCTTCCACCCCCTCCCATACAAACTACACTTTTTCATGCTCTAAGACGATTTTCTCAGAACATATAACATTTATAGAGCTCACATTTTGTAATAAATACTAAATTAGTATTATCACTAAGATTGGAAAAAAATATTTGATTAGCTTCACTGCTTCTACCCCCTCCCATACAATATGACACAGTTTCACAACTTCACAAAAAATCGATTTTCTTGAAAAGTATGAATGGCACTAGTCTGAAATTTAAGGGTTGTCAATTTTATAATATTCCTAGTTATTTCTGAAAAAATCACTAAAATCCCCCCACTCTTTCTACCACCTCCCATACAAACTGCACATTTTCACTAAATCTAACTCACTAATTTTCTAAGTCCCCATTCAATTTTTGGAGTAAGCATTTTGTATAAAACATTTTTGTAGCTACTTTACCATGATGGGGAAAAATTATTTCAATGCTATCACCCCTTCTAACACTCTCCATCCAAAATTTCTTGGGATGACATCTAGAGTATCGTAAGATCGCTTTATGCGCAATCATAGACCTGTTATGTTTTTTTTCGCGTTTCATGACTAAATTAGTCTAAATGAATGTTCGTAGAATGTTCGTTTTTGGGTGGATTGTTGATTGGGTAAGTGAGCTCTATTTTTCAAATTTCGGGGGGTTTTAGGTGAAAGGGAGAGGCGGGGGGAGGGAAAAGTCGAAAACTACACTTGCTAATATCTCCACCATGATTGCAGATAGAAAGTTGAAAATCAGTAGAGATATAGAGAAGGTTGTGGGACAAACTCTAAAAATAATTTAATTTTTTTATCCATTGGCGTCCGAAAGGGGGGGGGGGGGGCTTAAAACAAATTGTCGGCCGAATTGTTTTTTCAAATGATTATATCTTCGAAATTACTTATCGTAAAAAATTCATATTTTGGAACCATTAAGGTGGCATATAGTTCCATTGGAATCAGGTTACAAAGTGGCTAATTATTGTAAGGGGGAGGGTCAGGGGGGATGCAAAGAAAAACACTTCAAAACTAATATCTCAACTATCTCTTAAGCTATGTAATTGAAACTTGAAACGTATATTAAGCTATACTAGAGAAATACAAAAAAAATATAACATTTCGAAATAATAGTAGTGGGGGCAATGGGGAGCTTTTCAAAACTGGCGCACTTTTCAAAATTACAAATCCTTATATCTCAAAAACTAGTACAGATATCAAATCGAAAATTTATCAGATTGTAGAACTACGTAGTGGTTAATTTTGAAAAAATTTTAAGTTGGGAGGTGTAAGGGGAGGGAGGTGATAAGCAAAAATGTTGAAAATTTTGAGTGATTTGTTTAGGGCTCTGGTGAAAGATACAAAGTTTAAATTTTGCATGTGGATACGTCTATTTAATGTACATACAAACATATTAATAACTTGATCCATAATTGTTATAAATCGACCCCATCCCGATCTAACGTGTACAAGGTGTTTCATGTGCATTGAAAAAAACACATAAACTGAAAATTTTAGAGTGAAATTTTAAGGTAGAAACTTGAAAATTTGCGAAATGCATTTAAAAAAAAACCCTAAATATGCGAAATATTAACTGGTCGAAAATCTTTAAAAATTCTACCCCCTCCCATACAAAATTATTTTTTCGACTATTTTTAAGAAATCATCTATTAAAAGCTATCAATTTGAAATTTTGCATAAAAACGTACAAAAATAAATGAAATGAAATTAAGTTAAAAGTTTTGAAATCACGCTTGCCCTTCTACCCCCTTCCATACGAAATTCTGATTTCGACCAATTTCATTAAATGAACTAATAAGCAACAAATTAAAAGCAGCGAACTTGAAATTTTATACGAGCACCTTACAACAGAAAGGAAAGAAAATTGCATCACAAGTTTTACGATTCGGTTACCTCCTCTACCCCTACAAAATTATTTTTTCGAGCATTTTTAAGAAATAAGTTATCAGCTAGGTTTAGATTTAGGTTGTAGGAGGGTGGTTGCACGGAACCACAAGCACTGGGGTCATCTAGTTGGGCCCATTGTACTCCCCCTATTGTTATAAGTTGGAAGGCACTTCTCTTGCTCTAACCATTTGGTTCGGTTTGCGAACCTTAACAGGCTCGAATGCTGGACGCCTCTGAGGTCGTCTAGTTCTGAGAAGAATCTAGAGCCTAAACAAAGGAGACGACTGTTGGAGATTTGCGGACAGTGACAAAGATAATGTTCGATAGATTCTTTGTCTTCCTCGCAACCTCTGCACAAGCTGTCGCTCGCGATCCGCATCCTAAATGCGTGCAGCCTTAGCAAGCAATGGCCTGTGGTCAGGCCGACAATAGTTCGGCTACTATAGCGACTACGTTGTAACAGCTGAGCTGTAATATTTTTGTTCGGTTCTTCCCAAAAGGATTTGGCCGTTTTACAGCTTTCCAGCTGCCGCCACCCCGCCAAGAAAGAATCCAAAATAGTCTGTTCGAAGCTAGTCTTCAGCACTATTGGTGCTACATCGACTGACTTCCTAGTAGAATTGATGTTAGCAGATCCTTGCCGTGCAAGCGTATCTGCCGCCTCGTTACCTAGCAGGTCACTATGACCCGGTATCAAAATTAGAAAAACTTCCGTTATGGCCGCTAGGCGATTTAAATTGTGTCTACAGATGGACACTAGTTTGGAGCCCTGCTGTCCGAGAAAATGTAACAATTTCCGAGACTGTTCTGCTTATCAAGAATAATTTTTGCACACTCGTTAATGGCTAATACTTCTGCTTGGAACACTGTTGCGTGTTCTGGAAGATGAAATGAAGTTTGGATGTCGAGGTCGTGGGAATAAATCCCTGCACCTGTCCCCTGGCAAGTTTTAGATCCGTCTGTATAGAGATGAGAACCTATACAGGTGCTGAGTATCGTATTTGTTGCCCATTCGTTTCGTTCAGGAAACTTAATGTAAAACTACCGTTTCTCAACCTGCGGTTGGTTCATGCAATCATACTCGCGGTCTAAAAGGGAGTTTGCGTTTCTAATGACGTTTAGAACTTGTCCATGACCAATTTGTGGCGCTGACCACGATTTAGTGGTTTTTAATCTAATGGCTGCCAGGCCCGCTGCTTGTTTTATAAAAGGATCAAGTGGGGGTAGTGAGAGAATCATCTCCAGAGCTGCAGTCGGTGTGGTTGTAAGGGCACCTGTTATGCACAGACATGCCATCCGTTGGATCAGCTGTAAGGGTGCCAGGTTGGTTTTTAGTACCACCGCCGGCCACCAAACCAGCGCACCATAGCAAATAATTGGTCTAACAATACTGGTATACATCCAGTGAATGAGATGCGGCTTAAGGCCCCATCTCAAACCGAATGTCCTCTTGCAAGCGAAGAAGGCTACCGTAGCCTTTTTTGCTGGTTCTTGAATATTTGCCGTCCAGAATAATTTGCTATTAAGAATCAGACCTAAATATTTAACTTGGTTCGAGAGGACCATATTGATTCCTCGAATGTTTGGTGGATTGAAAGCATATGGTCTTCTTCTTCTGGAGAAGAGGACCAGATCTGTTTTTTGTGGGTTAATAGTAAGTTCTTTATCTAGTGCCCAGCTATCTAACAGTTGTAAAGCGGATTGCATGAGGTCTCCTAGAACTTTCTCGAACTTACCAGTTAGCATGATGACAAGATCGTCTGCATATGCTATTGTGGGGTAGCCGTTCTGATTAAAGATGGAAAGGGGTTCATTCACTGTTAGGACCCACAGCAGAGGTGATATTATACCGCCCTGTGGCATTCCTTTGTGAACAGAGCCTTTTCTTGTCTCTTCATCCATTCGTGCTACGATTTTCCGTGAACGAAGAAGCTTTGCTATCCATGTGGTTAGGAGAGGTTCCACACTATGGCTGCGCAAGGCCTCAAGTATGGCATCAATGTTGACGTGGTTGAACGCGCCTTCCACGTCTAGGAAGGCACCGAGTGCAACCTCTTTTTGATGGAAAGCTTTCTCTACGGCGGCTACCGTCACATGCAAGGCGGTGTCAGTGGATCTGCCTTTCAGATAGGCGTGTTTGTGGGGGCATCTAACCGAGAGGTTCAGATTTGCCCGCAGGTAGCTGTCCATCAGTCTTTCTAGGCCTTTAAGAAGGAACGAAGTCAGGCTGATGGGTCGAAAAGCCTTCAGGATGTTGTGGGAGGCTCTACCTGGTTTAGGTATGAAAACTACCTTAACCTCTTGCCATAACTTCGGTATGTAACAAAGACTGATGCATGCTTTATATATGTCTACCAGGTACTGAATTATTGTTTCATCCGCGTTCTGGATCATTGCGGGATAGACTTCATCCAGCCCTGGTGACTTGTAAGGTTTGAAGGAATTGAACGCCATTCCTATGTTTCCTGGTGTCTACTAGTTCTGAGTTAGCTAGAATGCGATCGGCACATGAACTTTGTGGTGGGGGCTCAAATCAACCAGGGAAATGCGTTTGCATTAAAAGTTCAAGTGACTCGCCGCTAGACCCCGTCCATGAACCATCGCCTTTATCCAGTAATTCAGGCATGCTGCTTGGTATTTGTCCCAGTATATGTTAATTTTGCTGGAATTAGCTTTGTTAAGGAGTTTCCTTGCTCGTTCTTTTAGAGTATCGAGATCGTAATTCCACCAGACAGGGTTCTTATTATCTTTGGCGGACTTCTGAGGGCAGGGACTCTTGTATGAGTTTGTTAGTATATTTGTTAACATACTCACTCTTTTATCTTATTTACTCTGGTGTTTTTATTGGGTAAGGAACTATTGCCGGTAGTTTGCGGTTCGTTAGCTCCTGATTTTAGCCCAATCCGTTCTCGCTGGATTCCTGTAAACCCGGCAATTTTTCGCTGATCCCACTCATTCAAATCTTATCCGTATATGATCTGACAAGGATGGTTCAGTCTGGTCGATAACCTCGCTTCTTACTCTATTTATGAAGGTGGAACTATTACCAACATTACAAACATTTCGATTGTTCATGCTAAGAAATTCTAGAATTGACTTATCGCGAACTTTGTAGTTTGTTCTAGACCAGTAGGGGATGGGCATTGGCATCACAACCTATTACCAAGGCCCCTGTATTGGACTAGACAAGCTGGCACAGTCAGTCGTTGGAACATTTCTTGCTTCGTATGGCTGGTATGATGAAACCAGCTTAACAGGCTGCGATGACCTCTCCCAGAGCATCGGTGTTTTGTCCGGGTTGCTGAATTGCGGAATTAATGTCAATTTTAGTGGTTTTTTTTGCAACGACACATGTCCGTAGCTTACGTGTTTTGGGTCCGTAAAGGACTGTAAAAATTTTGTTGCACCATCCTAGAATGTGGTTAGAGCCACTCAACCATGGTTCCTGGAATAGTACAACATCCGAGTAACCCCTTAAGAGGTATTTAGGAGGGTGGCGGTCGCCGCTCTACTGTGATATAGATTAGCTTGAACCACTCTGAGTTTGCTGGCTTCTGAGGTATGATGCATTTGGTTTTGGTAGTTTGAAGTGAACCTTGTTGAGTCCACAATCCGCGAAACCTTTCGCTACAGACAACCTTTAAATGGAGCTTTGATCGATTCCGAGAACAAGAAGTCCTGGTTTTTTTGTTCTCTATTTATTTTATTTATATTAGGGGAACACGTGAGAGCACTGCGGCCTTTTTTGGCCTATTGTGCGATTATTGCCCCTATACCCTACCATAACTCAATAGCTTTAGCTAATTTGAGTATTTGTAAGGGAGGAAATGAAACCTTTCCCCAGAAGATTATGCCTTTTCCTTGCCACTGCTTCACAGTGGCATAGGATATGTATTTTCGTTTCTGAGTCTTCGAGACAGAGACGGCAGATGTCGGTTTCAGCTAAGCCCATATTATTGAGGTGGTGGTTCACTCCACTATGCCCGTCATTAGGCCAATTAGAGTACTAATATCGCTCTTTCTGAATTTTAGGATATCTTCCACTTTGTTTTTTTGTGGTATGATTAGTTTTTTTGAGGTTGATAAACCTGGAAGTCTATTCCAGTAGATTTTGTGTTCTTGTTCAACCCACGTCTTAAGTGTCGAGCTTTGATGCCCTTTTGGTTTTCCGCAGAATGGCTCTGGACCAATAAAGTTTTTTTCCGCGCCATTTTTTGCAAGGCGATCAGCCTCTTCGTTTCCCTTAATTCCCATATGTCCTGGTACCCACATTAAGGTTATTTTGTTCCTTTTCCCCAGGATGATTAGGTCTTGAAGACAGTCCCAAACTAACCTCGATCCGTGTTTATTGGATGTTAGGGCTTTGAGAACCGCCTGACTATCCGATAGGATATAAATTGATTTGTTGCGATGAGCTCTCCTTATATTCTCTTGGATACATAGCTCCATTGCAATTAGTTCAGCCTAGAAGATTGTGGCTTCGTTGCCAGTGGTTTTGAAACCGAGAAGTTAGGGCCTTTGACTCCGGCTCCTGTCCCCTCAGAGGTGCGCGAACCATCTGTATACCAGATGGTTGATCCCTCTTTCATGTCAGGTAGCGAGGATTGCCAGTCCTTGCGTTCTCTGATTACAACTTTGAATGGAGTCTCAAAGTTATATTTGGTCGGCATAGCATCCGATAGTGTGGAGGTTAGAACCTCAAATTTTGGGTTTCTTAGGATTTTGTTTTTGTTCTTAATGGAAAAGCTTCCATACCTCCGTTGAAAGATTGTCTTGCAGCATAATGTACTGCAATAGGAGTTCACGGTCTTCAATGATACCCGGGATCCACACAAACACTTTTGTCAGTCTAAGAGCCTCAGCACCTTCCACCACCTGTAGCTTAATGATCTTCAAGAGCTCGTTCATCTTGGGAACCACCAACTGAAGGAAGGCCAGAGTGTTTTGGGCAGCACAAGTTATCCTAAGATAACCTGGCTCGAAGTCATACTTCACAAAGCTTGGTCTAACTGGTGGATTACCTAAGAGGTGGTCCATCAGAAAGTTCCTCAATGAAGAGTAGATCTGAGGCCTCACCGACTCTAGTATAATGCCTAACAAGTGGTTGGTGTTAATGACTACTGCCTGGAGGAAACTCCTAGCGACGTCGCTATAGGTTGTTTCGGCTGTTTCTTTTATGCAAAGAAAAGAATTAGAGGTGACATATTTTCCGGTACATTGAACTCTTTCTCATTTCATCTAGAGTATCATATGATTGGGCTTTACGACCAATCATAATTCTGTTATGTTTTTAATTGAAGTGCTTGGCGAAATGTAGGAGGAGACGAGTAGGGCGCGTTTTCCTTTTATTGCCGTCTTGTGGCTATTGCTCAGTTATGTTTATGCGCGCCTGTTAGAGATATCACGGTAATATATTTTCGATGCACAAAATTTTTGGTTAAGTCGAGCCATTAGACATACCTATGTCAAAATATGCATTTTTTTACCGAAACAACGTTTACCTTCTGCTTCTTCGAGTACAGCTAAGAAGATCTGATTTATTTTGACAAGAAACAGAGCTGATGATAATATCCAGCCTTGTCTTACATTCGCCCGCAAAAGGGAAACTCTTGAATAACTCTCCTTTATTTAAGTTAAGATATATTTAATTTTGGTAGGATTCTTTAATTATAGCTACGATCTTATACCAATCCCAGACAAAGCACCCTATATGCGGTCTCGCTTAACGAAGTCGAAAGGCTTCTCGAAATTCACAAATAAGAGATGTAGTAGCGAACCCATTTTAGTGAACTGCTATAAAGCCAAAAATAAATGCCTAGACACCTCCTACATAAACTGCATAATTCCACGAAATACAGTATACTAATTTTGTCTGTACCTATCAAAATTATGAAGTTAAAATTTGTTATAAAATATTTTGATAGCGATTAAAATGAGATTCCTCTCACCTCTACTATCATGCAAAAAAAAAAACGGTATAATTTCACAACATCATAATGTGCCAATTTTTTTAAAGAGTATAAACGATCCTGATCTGAAATTTGAATCGAATCATTTCTATATTGATTTTAGTTCCGTCTGTAAAATCTTTGAAATCCCCAATCCATGATACCACCTCCCATATATAAATTCGTAGTTTGGTCACACACGTTTAAAACGATTTTCCAGACAATGGTGCTCTAATTCCGAGCCATACTTTTTACTTTTTCCTGTAGGTTACTGACATGATAAGAATATCACCCTATCCAAAGTTACTGAAACTTATTTTTCATCTAGAGTGTCGCATAATTGAGTTTAAGTTTGGTGAATGTTTTCACAGTGCATTTCGAATTGAAAGAAAAGATTTCCGGATTCTACACTATTACGCTCTATTATTCGTGACGTTTCGGTCTCTGCTGAGAGTTAGTTTGATAAAGGTCTCAGCAGAGACCGAAACGTCACGAATAATAAAGCGTAACAGTGTAGAATCCGAAAATCTTTTCTTTTAATTGAGTTTTATCCGCAATCGCTTTTTCTCATACTTATTTTTCTATTTCGCTTCAAATAAATTAGATGCTAAATCGCAAACATTATGGTCGAGGTTCTCATCCTGAAAGCTACCATCGTTATTGTTCTTTCTCAACTAAATGGATGGTAATGTGTTCAAACATTTTCGGGAAACCTTGATAGTTCCGCATTTATACCCATCGCGGATACCACTCAATTCAAGAACGAATATGATTTTGTTATAATTGGCGCTGGATCAGCAGGTTCTGTTGTTGCGAATCGATTAAGCGAAATTCGAAATTTCACAATTTTGCTCTTGGAGGCCGGCACTCAGGAGAACTTTTTGACTGATATTCCCTTAACAGCAGCCCATACAGAAATAACCGCATACAACTGGGGCTATAAAACCAGTCCTGTCAAAAATGCATGTAATTCACTTAAAAACGGCGTATGTAATTGGCCAAAGGGACGAGCATTGGGCGGTTCGAGTGTGATCAATTTTATGGTATACGTACGAGGTCAGAAAGCTGATTTCAATCATTGGACAGAACTAGGAAACAAGGGCTGGAATTACGAAGATGTTCTGCCTTACTATAAAAAGTCCGAAAAAATTGGAGCTCCCGAGCTTCGAAATTCCAATTTTCATGGCAGCAAAGGTCCTTTAGATGTAACCTATTCGTCATATCCATCTAAACTTGTCGGTCCGTTTTTAAATGCTGGTTACGAGCTAGGATATAATAAAACCGATTTGAATGCGGACAGCGATCTTGGTTTCGACAGGATTCAAGCCAATATCCGCAATGGCAGGAGATGTAGTGCAGCCAGAGCATTCCTCAATCCGATCATCCATCGGAAAAATTTACATATATCACAAAAATCATGGGTTACGAAAATCATCATTAGCCCGGAAACAAATTCGGCAGTTGGAGTGGAGTTTGTAAAGAATCGTAAGGTACACTTCGTTCGAGTACTAAAGAAGTGATCTTGTCGGCAGGAGTTATAGGCTCTCCACAACTCCTGATGTTGTCTGGAATCGGACCCAGAGATAATCTTGAAAGCCTCGAAATTCCTGTCCTACAAGACTTAAAAGTAGGCTACAATCTTCAAGATCACGTTTTGGTTTCCGGAATTATATTTCCTGTTAATCAGCCCGTAACAATCCTCCAAGCAGATGTAATGAATCCGATTGACATTTTTAATTATTTATTGCGAGGAACTGGACCTTATACTAGTCCCGGCGGTGCGGAGGCTATTGCTTTGATCAAAACAAATGGATCAACATTGCGTAAGCCAGCTTTGTAAATTTTTATCATTATTTTTATATCACGCCGCATTTGTTCTTCCAGCAAAGAATATTCCTGACGTTGAAATTGTATTGGGAGCAGGTTCGATGTGTGGTGTTACGTCCGGAACTTTTCGAAATCTGGTTGGAATGCCTGATCAAATATATCGAGCTCTTTGTGAAGGAGTCATTGGAAAAGTTAGAAAAACGATTTTATCTCATCTACGTATTAACTTACAATTTTACATCATTTCAGCACGCTTTTGATCTCGTTCCGGTTTTACAACATCCAAAAAGTCGCGGGAAAATATCTTTGAAAAGTCGTAATCCTTTTCATTGGCCACGAATGGAACCAAATTATTTAGAACATCCAGATGATATGGCAACTTTAATTGAAGGCATTAAAATGGTTAGAAATATTCAGTGCGATATATTTATAAGCGAATAATGTAATGCAATTTGCCAGGCCATCAAAATTGGAGAATCAAAATCCTTTAAAAAGTTTGGAGGAAAATTCATTAATAATCAGCTTCCAATCTGCAAACATTTGAAGTTTCGTAGTGACGAGTATTGGAGGTGCTATATTCGAAATATTGCATCAACAATTCAACATCAATCGGGAACATGCAAAATGGGTCCCAGTCACGATGCGGATGCAGTAGTCGATTCGGAACTGAAAGTTTATGGAATTGACAGACTTAGAGTGGTTGATGCCTCAATAATGCCAACTATAACTGCGGGACATACAAACGCTGTGGTTTATATGATTGCGGAAAAGGCAGCCGATATGATAAAAGAATTTTGGAAAATTTAGAAAATCTTGGTGAAGCAGGTGTGATCTGGGAGCTTCTTATGATGTAATTTCGAAATTATAATTTCAATCTATTTCGTGGGTCAATTTACTCGGGCTACATCCGAAACATACACAGCCCGACATTACCGACGAAACCATTTAATTGTCATTACTATTTGATAATTTGCGGAAATGTATTCAATAAAGCTCAACAACCAGTAAAGAAGAAATAAGTGCTGTATTTTAGAGTTCTTGTTTGCGGAAAAAATCCAGAAGTGACGCATATTAATATTTAGCATAATCAGATTTAGTATGAATATACGATTTCGTATTTGCATCATAATAGCTCCTTAGATCAAGGCAGTATTAACAAACTAATATCAGATTTTAATATCAAATGCAATATTAATTACATCTTAAGACTCAATTCAAATAAATTTAATTTTTTTAATTGTTTTTTAATCTATATGTTTATGAATGTATATAAGTTACTAATAATAATAATTTTATATCGAGTTAATATATACTTAAAGTAGGAAAGCCTACTTTACAACATATGGTCCGTCGAGCCGGATACGGCAGTTTCTTTTGTATTGATATTTCGATAATAGATCGGTATCGGTAGAGAAATTATTTCGTCGTGGGCAGTTTTAGTCGAAAACAGACTGGATTTTTAATTCTTCCTTTCGAATAAGGAAATTTGTTTTAGATTGGATTTTTGATTGTGACTATCACATAGGGGAAGTTTTGTGCATTGCGAGGATTGGATTGCTTTTTGATTTTCCTATCGAATAAAAGAAATGATTTGCAGCGCATGGACTAGATTTTTGATTCGTGACATTAAAACAGTTTTTCTACGTGCGAAATGGGTAGTGATTCCGAATCTAACAGTGACGATGAACGGAAAGTGCTTGAATCGCAAGTAAATTAGTTAAAGATAAAACGGCCGTTGCGCAAGGGAGTATGAGGCGTAGAAAAATCATCGATTCAAAAGGTGAGAAGTTTAATACCCATGAGTTAAACGCTTGGCTAGAGTTCTTGGAGAGTTCGTTCAAGACGGCTATGGATGTTCATTTAGAGATTTAGGATTTGGACGATTATTGTGCCGAAAACGCAAAAAAACTAGCAGAACTAGAAGATTTGTATTGCGTAATTAAGGCAGCAAGACCAACCAAAGATGCTAATTTACCCAGTCTCAAATTACCATTTTTCAATGGTGAGCCTAGATTATACTTGGAATTCTGGAACAAATTTATATTAATGGTGACGATGACGAGTTGGAGGATTTCGAAAAGTTCCAGCATTTGATCGGTTGCTTAGGTGAGAAGGTGTGAACAATTAACGAACATTTAGAAGCAACTCCAGAAAATTATTATTATTATTGGACAAACGGTTCAATAATTCCGCTTTAATATTAAGTGGTAATGTTCAAACAACTATTCGATGTTTCTGTAGTAACTTCATTATCAGTTTCTCGTCTACTGCAATTATCAGATAGCGTTATGGTTCATATCCAGTCTATGTCGTCAATAGCTAAGACCGAGCAAATATTTATATAAGCTAGGGTGTAGCCTAGTGGGCAGTGTGTTTGTCTACAATGCGAAGGTCGGGAGTTCAAATCCCGGTCGACGCATAAGTCAAACACATTGTTTGCATGGCTATACCTTGGTTACCTCAATCTACGAAAATGAAAATTTCGTATATAGAGGGTTGTGCGAAGAGCTAACAACTCTTCGGCAATAAATAATGAAAATGTTAAGGAATCTGAAAGTCAGGAGGCCAAGGCCCGATTTGGGCTGCCATTGAAGAGCAAATATATCATGGTTCATTGTTGCATCTAATATTACAAAAAATCGACACGGTTTCCCGAATGGGATGAATTAACGGATTTCTCTACAACTGGTGTTAAATTCTTGAAGCTCGTGCCATGGGCGGTAATAATAATGAAAACCAATCGGCTTTGGCGTCGCAGTCATCTTGCTATATTGCGAAAAATCGTGCATATCGGTGCAGTTAAATTGGCAATTAACCAGTGAACAAGAGGATGTGTTAAGCAAAGGATTCAACTTCGCGCTTACTCCAACTAGTATCCCAACCGAAGAAATCATTCAGCAAATAGAGCCGGCAATCAGCGGTCTTCCGCAAGCGATTGAAATCAGGCACGAGGTCTCTCACAACATCAAGCGAGCAATGCCACCTGCGACGAATATTCCCCCGAAGAACGGAAAGCTTTAAAGCAGCTTAAGCAAATAAAGGAGATAGCGATTATGCGATCGGACAAAGGAAACGCAACGGTAGTTATGGACAAGGAACAATACGAGGAGAAGATACGAGATATTCTACAAACAGGACCATATACCGAAATAAAGAGAGATCCAACCCCTGTCCTCCATCGAAAATTAACTCTATTCATCAAGAAAAATCCAATATTAGCGGAAAAGTATGGAAAACTAATCGCTTCAGACCCTCATACTCCAAAAATGTACGGTCTTCCAAAAATACACAAGGAGAATACTCCCTTTCGACCCATCGTCAGTTCGGTACAATCACTTACCCAAAAACTGGCTAAGGCTCTCGCGACTGAGTTACGCCCACTAGTAGGTAATTCTGCTCATGTCGTAGAGATCCTTCAAAAAGTCAACTTGAAACCAATGGATATCTTAGTCAGCCTAGACGTGGAATGACTGTTCACCAACATTCCGATTAAGGATACCTCAAGTATCATCAGGAAACTCATTCCGCACAACAGATATGTCTTAGTAGAATTTTGTTTAAATAACACTTTCTTTTCAGCTCTAGAGAAACTCTACAAGTAAACGGAAGAAGCGGCAATGGAATCTCCAATTTCACATGTGGTAGCTGAATTTTTCATGGAGGAGTTCAAAAGAACGCACTGAACTCAGCCCCATTAACATCGAAGTTGTATCTACGGTATGTGGATGACACCTTCATTACTACAACATAAGAAAGAAGAGCTTCACAAATTTTTAGCACACCTGAACTCACACCACGAGAAAATTAAGCTCACCATGGAAACCTACAGATATATCCACGCTTATTCACATCACCACCACAGTCAGAAAACAGGCGTACTGAAGACCCGAATATACATAGCCCGATGTATAACTAAAGGAAATTCGGGCAGTCTTCGAAAGGAAGAGGAACACTTGATCCGAGCATTCGCAGCAAATGGATATAAACCGAGCGAAATTAACAAGGCGTGGTAACCGAAGCATACAAGGACGAAAGAACGGGAAGACACTGAAGAAGTAAATACAGACAAACGATGGGTAAAACTACCTTACATCCAGGGCACGACGGATAAGATAGGACTGGAGACGAGACCATCACGTCTTCTATCGATTCTCTAGAGCATCGCAGAAATGTCGGAGTACTTTGCATTTACTATCGATCCTTCCATAGTAAATGCAGTGCGGAACTAAGCACACTCATCCCTCCACTCCATTCTTTTCTCCGGTATACTCGGCAAGCTGAACACGCGCACAAATACATCATTAAACTATTACTTTCTCGTACAGTGAAATTTAGGCAACCATTCATTTCTCGAACATCAAGACTTTGGAACAAATTACCAGCCCAGGTGTTTCCCAACAGTTACAACCTCCAGTGTTTCAAGGACAATGTCCACGGTCACTTTCGTCTCTCTCCATTTATGTTAGCCTGTTTTTAAGTTTTTAATAACTTTTTTATTTTTTTTTCCAATACCTATATTGACATAACTGTGCATAGCATTATAGGGTGATTCCCTAGGTTGTGTTCGATATCTTAAATAAAGAAAATACTTCGAAAATCCAACATCAAGATATAATTTCCTTTCCCGACTACTCTCCGGAATTTTACGAAACCAGAAGGATAAAGAGCCATTGGAGACTGAAGGAGTGTATAAAGTACTTTGCGGCTCATGCGATAAAGTGTACATAGGAGAAACAGGCCGCACAGTCCAAACAAGGATGAATGATGCACACGGAAAAACCAAATAGTCATCAGCGATCGCGGAACATTCAACGACGGAGGACCATACAATCAATTTCGACAATGCGCAAAAATATTATCCACGAATAGTACGAGAAGCAATTGAAATTTCTAAGCATCCACAGAACTTCAACCGAGACACCGGATACAAGTTATTAGCAGTTTGGTTACCTGCCTTAAAATTTAGTAAGAACAAAATCCGTAACCAGAAATCCTTGATTAATTTAACTGCCTGATACTAATTAATTGTCGATAAGTTTGATAAAGGTCTCAGCAAAGACCGAAACGTCACGAATAATAAAGAGTTACAGTAGAATCCGGAAACCTTTTCTTTGACTGGAATATTCTACAAAATATGCAGATTGCGTTGGAACGAATCGAGAAAGGATGCGTTTCATGGCCAAAGTATCCATCAAAATCAAAGGAACGGACTCGATGTCGAGTTCTCCTGCTATCTTCTCAACACTGGCATGGCGATTTTCGAGCACCATTTCTTTCAGTTTTTGAATGTTTTCATCAGTTGAAGAGGTCGGAGGTCGTCCAGAACGTCTTCAAGGATCTCTCGATCGTCGTAAAAGGCATTATACCACTCGTAGGCTCGTTTTTTTTTTGAAATTACTGAATCATCGTAAGCCTTTTCGAAAGTTGGAAACGATTCCACATACGAAATTTGGTTGGAAATACAAAATTTGAGACAAATTCTCTGTTCCATATTTTTCCTTCCTAATTACCAAAACAAATTTTGAACTATCATTCCCCACAGTAATTTTAATTACAAAGTGCCCTCACTTTATGGTCACAATGTAAAAACAAATTCTCGGAACGAGCTGAAGACCATACCAAAAAGTGCTTATGAAATGTTTTTCGAGGACTGGAAAAAACACTGGCATATGTATGTTGCATCGAATGGGGATTATTTTCAATGCCACAAAACAAATATAGATCATTAGTTAAATATTTTGCGTTTTATTTACAAATTCCCGGTACTTTTTGGTCACAATGTATTCCCCAACTACTTTCCCATCCTTGAGTTTTCCAACCGGTTGTTTTTTTGAGTGTCCACATCGGAACTTGGTATTTACTGACTGCTATCATTACACACATTATATTCACTTTTGGTTCTGATATTTGCTTAAATTAAAGCAAAAGCTGTCGAAAATTTATTGTGAGAACTTTTCCATAAAAGCTAAAAGTCGACTATGGTGAACCAAAGAGAAAAGAAAATTTCCCTATTTCTGGAGCACATTTTCCAAAGGTGAGCTTGTCAGACTAGTAGTTTGCTCGTAGATGTTGTTCGGAAAGGCTAGCGTGTAGTATAATTTGATACTAGATATAAAATGAAATAATTTTTTTCCCATAACAGAAAATGTAAGCATAATTTGAACTCAATTCTAAATCAAATTACAAAGCGCAAGCCATTTGTATCAAAGTCAAGGATTTGGACAAGAACTCGTAATATTTATGTATAAGGATTTCGTGTACGAAAACAAAAATGGGTGGAACCCTCCTAGTGTGTTATTGAAAGTGAAAATCGGAAGGAAGAAAAGCTTTCTTGTGCCTTTTTTGTGCGGTTTTGGTTCGGTTTTGTAAATAGTTTTTAATGAAATTTCTGAAGAGGAAACTTATACGAACGCCAACCACGGCCCTACACTAACGTTTGTCAATTTCGTTGTTGAAAGTGTTAGCTACCGGAATTCGATTGATTATCCTTGTATTTTTGTCGTCATCGATTCGATTGCACTCAAGTTCATATCAAAGCAAAAACAATAAAACTAGTTTAGTTTCACACAAGGATATAGAGTGGTGTTGAGCTATCCTTGTGCCGCATTGTTTTATTTGTATGCGGTTGGCATCGTTGAACCCTTAATACTGTGGAAACTTAAGTGTTTTCGACTTTATTGTTGGGGTGAACTAGGAAAGGCGTTTTAAATAGCGAAATTTCATGAGCAGGACATGGTATGGATACCGTAACGAAGAGATGAAGCAACAATTGATATTGAAACGTAAGTACCACATCTGCAAATAAGTCATTTGAATAAAATCTCTGCGCTAATAACTAAGGTAGAAAATTACATAGAATCTATCCGACGCAGTAAAATTTACTCTTCAAAGCACCCCAAACTATTTGTATAATGTCAATGTTCGCTCCATGACATCTAACATCTGTTATGGATCGATTAAGTTCAGAGTGTGAGCGATAAAATAAAATTAAGTCTATTAGTGACATTACAATTATGATAAATTACGTCATTGTGGGACAGGATCCTTTCAGCGAAGGGCTTCTAAGTCAAACTAGCTGGTACACTGCTTATGAGGCGTGTATGTAATGAAAAAAATACTGCAATAACTGTAATAACTCGGTGAACATGGACATTAATACTATATGATATACATATCCATAGGTTTTAAAGTTGTTTGTCAAAGCTTCCGCGGCACTGGCGTAAAATTTTGTGTACAAGTTAATAATGCAAAAAATAAGCTCTGTGCAAATTTTTAACAATTGTACCCGATTTTCCAAGTTAAATCCCTCCCGTTCCTAGTGGATATTTTTTTTTATCAGGGATGTTACCTAGTCAAGTCATAAATATTGGTACACAACTAAACGCATTCATTACGAATGCAATATTGGGCGCATCCATTTCGTTTTGACTGCGATTTGACAGTTGACATTTCTGCTTAATTGCCACGTAAAAAGTTTTTGGCATCAATTGTTTACAATCATGGAATGGGGCGACATCGAAAATCATATTGTTGTAGTTGGCCTACTAAAATACAACATGGAAAACGGCGATATCTTTCGGACGTGGCGACCGCTTGGAATCACTCGCAATTTTGTGTATCGTGCTGTGAAGTTTTTTGGGGATACTGGTGGAGTACGAGACCGTCAAAGATCCGGCCGTCCGCGCACTGTGAGAACTCCGAAAGCGATCAAAGCCGCGAAGAAACGAATCGACCGAAAACCGCTGCGAAAACAGAAAGTCTTGTCACGGGAAATGTAAATTTCGCAAAAATCCATGTCTCGCATTATCAAAGAAGATTTGGGACTCAGCGCGTACAAGCGACACACTAGACACCTGCTCACGGCTGCATTGCAGGAAAAACGCAAGCGAAAATCGAAAGCGTTACGCAGCCGGTACGCGAAGAACGCTCACAGACAAATTCTGTTTACTGACGAGAAAATCTTCAACGTAAAAGAATCGTTCAATAAACAGAACGACCGTGTATATGCTCGGTCATCCAGAGAAGCATTCCAACTCATCCCGAGGGTCCAAAGAGGTCCCCATACCGCATCTGTAATGGTATGGTGGGGAGTGAGCTCCGATGGCGTTACCAAGCTCCATTTTTGCGAGAAAGGAGTGAAAACATCGGCCAAAGTATATCAATCGACCGTCTTGGAACCCATTGTGAAGCCTCTCAACCAATCAATATTCGCCAACAAACCGTGGACTTTCCAGCAAGACTCTGCTCCAGCTCACAAGGCAAAAACGACTCAACTGTGGCTCAAAAACAACGTTCCGGACTTCATATCAACGGATGATTGGCCAGCTGGTAGTCCAGACTCAACCCGTTGGATTACAAGTTGTGGTCCGTATTAGAGGGCATAGCTTGCACTACTTGACACCCAAATATTGAGTCGTTGAAGCGAGCCCTTGTCCGTGCAGTGGACAATTTCCCCATGCATGAAGTGCGTCTCGCGATCGATGAGTGGCCAGATCATCTCAAGTCGTGCTGGAAGGCAGATGGAAGTCATTTCGAATAAGTTGTTCTAAGATTTGTAGCCATTGAATAACCCAATAAAAAGAAAAAAAAAGTTTTGAAAAATATTAATTCGTTTTCATTTGGCGTCGATTTTTCTGTGCATCAATATTTATGACTTGACTAGGTACAAAATTTATCTGCGTATCTGTCGACGTCAACTCTGAAGAGTTTTGCTGACCTCTGATTCAGGCGATGTAACATACTGCTACTATGATAGTTAGCATTATAGTTGTGTTTGTGTGTGTGTGTGTTTAATGCCTGAAGTTTATAAAATTTTGAATAACAGACCGAAAAATCGGCGAAGTCAAGTGACTCACATCAAGTAGATTACTAAGTTTTGCCGAGATAATTTCGTCGATATCGGTCTGGCTCAGTTGAAAACTTCACCTACCACGCGGGGGTCCCGAATTCGATTCCCGGCCGATATTCTTTTTTACGAATATATATACTCTAGATGAAATCTGAGAGTATTAAAGGTTTGCCACAAAGTTTGTAATGCTAAGAAATAAGGCCGGAGAAAAAAATGAATGATACAGAAGTTTATATAATCACTCAAAAGTCTCAAAACCGGATGTCCGTCCGTCTGTCTGTCCGTTCGTGACCTCTCTAGCTTGAGAACGCGTTGATCTAGAAAGTTCAAATTTTGTACACGTTGTTTTTAACAAAAAAGTATGGACAACGGAGAACGGGCCAAATCGATCCACCCCTTCTACTCTCTCTCATACAAAATAAAACAATTGCGCAATTTGACAATAAACGGATTTGCTCGTCATCCTTATTACCATGCTTTGATTCAATTTCAAAATCGATAGCTCTCATATATTCCAAGGAGAAATGCTTTTCTTGAATTTATAATACAGATATTTATATGGGATGGGTAGAAGGAGTGAAGCGGAGCTGATTAATTTTTCTTTATTTCAATTGTTAAGAAACAAATTCTGGCAAAAGTTTAAGTTTGTAATATTTCTAGTTTAAATGGAAATCAATATAATGCATTTAGGCAAAAAATATGCATTTGTATGGGAGGGGGTAGAACGAGTAAACAGATTAAAACAATATTTTTTTGCATTAATGATATTTCTATTGTTATACTTTGTACACAATTTTAAGTCGATAGCTTTGACAGTTTCGAAAAAAAATAATTTAATGTAAATTTCGTGAAATTTGTATGGGAGGGGGTAGAAGGAGTGAGGTGAAGATGATAATTGTTTTAAAACTAAGTGCAATTATAATAGAATTTATTCTGGCAATATTCCATCTTTTCAGCCTTAATAGTTTCAATGAAAATCGAAAATATAAATTTTTCAGAATTGTTCATTTGTAGGGTTAGAAGGAGTGAGGGGATCGGATCGATATTCCGTGATATTAATGACATTTACACCATAATACTTTGACCCAAATTTCAAGTCGATACCTTAAATAGTTTCAAAGAAAAATCAATTTCTTAAAATTTCGAAATTTCATTAAATTAGTATGGGAGGGGGTAGAAGGAGTGGGGGATGTAGTCCGTTCACGAAGTTAGTTTTTGCTAAAAATGACACACAACAAATTTCAGCACAATAGCTCAAAGCTTTTGAGAGTTATGTTGTAGACAGATGCACAGACGGACAGACAGACAAACGGACAGACAGCCACTCGGAATTGAGGTACTTGAGCGACAATAAATATTTCTGTACCCTTGGCGGCTCTGTGCGAAAATTATTTCTTAGCATTACAAACGGTAAAGCAAACACAGTATACTCTCAGATTTCATCTAGAGTATAAAAATGCTGTCCTGCTGGAAAATGGTTTGCACACTAGGTAAAACTTGACCTGAAAAATTTACATTTCTTGCCCCAAATTTTTCGGCGGTGCAACTCAATTGACCTGATATATGTATATATGACAACATGAAAAAAATCCTCTTACTGATAGATCTCTTAAGCCTGTATGTAATGCAATCGCACTTTAAGCGTTCTATTGTAAATTGACCTGACGGAAGGAGCAGAAAAAAACATAACAGGGCTACGATTGCGCGTAAAGCGCAATCTTACGATACTCTAGATGAAATAGAATTTTTTGTGATCCCAAGGAATTTTGTGTGGGAAGTGTTAGAAGGGATGATAGCATTGAACTAATTTTTCCCCATCATGCTAAAGTAGCTACACAAATGTTTTATACAAAATGCTTACTCCAAAAATTGAATGGGAACTAAGAAAATTAGTGTGTTAGATTTAGTGAAAATGTGCAGTTTGTATGGGAGGTGGTAGAAAGAGTAGGGAGATTATAGTAATTTTTTCAGAAATTACTAAGAATATCATAAAATTGACATCTCTTAAATTTCAGACTAGTGCCATTCATACTTTTCAAGAAAATCGATTTTTTGTAAAGTTATGAAACTGTGTCATATTGTATGGGAGGGGTTAGAAGCAGTGAAGCTAATCAAATATTTTTTTCTGATCATAGTGGATCATAGTGATAATACTAATTAAGTATTTATTACAAAATATGAGCTCAATATATGTTATATGTTCTGAGAAAATCGGCTTAGAGCATTTCATGAAAAAGTGTAGTTTGTATGGGAGGGGGTGGAAGGAGAGGGAGGACGCAAATAATTTTTCTACTGTGCATTTAAATTATTATGAAAGTAATATATCCCAAAATTCAGATTATTAGCTTTTATACTTTTCGAGTAAATCCATTTAATATCAATTGCGAAATTGTGTCATTTTGTATGGGAGGGGGTAGAACGGGTGAAGCTAATCATCTAATTATACTCTAGATGGAATCTGAGAGTATTATAAGTTTGCTCTAAGGTTTGTAACGCCAAGAAATAAGGCTCGGAGAAAAAAATGATGAATACAGAAATTAATATTATCACTCAAAAATCTCAAAACCGGATGTCCGTCCGTCCGTCCGTGCGCTCTCTAGCTTGAGAACGCGTTGAGCTAGAAAGCTCAAATTTCGTACACATCGTTTTTGACAAAAAAGTAAGGTCAAGTTCGTTAACGGGCCAAATCGCTCCACCCCTTCTACCCCCTCCCATACAAAATGACACAAATGCGCTATTTGACAATAAACGGATTTGCTCGAAAAGTATAAAAGGTATTGGCCTGAAATTTGGAATATATTACTTTTATGATAATATAAATCTACCGTATAAAAATTATGCGTGTCCTCCCCCTCCTTCTACCACCTCCCATACAAACTGTACTTGTCATGAATTACTCTAAGCCAATTTACTCAGTGCGTATAAAATTTAGCAAGCTGAATTTCTGCACTTAATATTTATTTAAAATTGTTAGTAAGGGTGAAAAAAATTAGACGATTAGCTCCACCCCTTCTACCCCCTCCCATACAAAATGACACAATTTCCCAATTCGACTATAAATGGATTTGCTCGAAAAGTATAAAAGCTATTAGTCTGAATTTCGGGATATATTACTTTCATAATGATTTCAATATACAGTATAAAAATTATTTGCGTCCTCCCTCTCCTTCCAAACCCTCCCATACAAACTACACTTTTTCATGAAATGCTCTAATCCGATTTTCTCAGAACATATAACATTTATCGAGCTCACATTTTGTAATAAATACTTATTTAGCATTATCACTAAGATCAGAGAAAATTATTTGATTAGCTTTACTGCTTCTACCCCCTCCCATACAATATGACACAGTTTCACAACTTCACAAAAAATCTATTTTCTTCAAAAGTATGAATTTTACTAGTCTTAAACTTAAGAGATGTCAATTTTATAATATTCTTAGTTATTTCTGAAAAAATCAATAAAATCCCCCCACTCTTTCTACCACCTCCCATACAAACTGCACATGTCAACTAAATCTAACACACTAATTTTCTCAGCTCCTATTCAATTTTTGGAGTAAGCATTTTGTATAAAACATTTTTTATAGCTATTTTAGCATGATGGGGAACAAATTAGTTCAATGCTATCACCCCTTTTAACACAATCCAATCCAATCACGATGGCGCTACAGCCCAAATCGGACTTTGGCCTCCTGAATGCTTTGCCTCCATCCATCTCGGTTCAGTGACCGCGTCCTCCAGTTTGAAAATCTTAGCAGTGATTTGCTGTCTGCGTCAATCGAATCCTCCCAGCGCTTTCGTGGTTTTCCGACCGGTCTTTGTCCGTTGACTTTCCCTTTTAGTGTGCGTTTGGGAATTCTTCCGTCATCCATCCGCTCCACATGACCAGCCCATTGTAATTTTTTAAATTTTATGAGGGTTGACACTTCTGGATTGTCGAAGATGGCATACAATTCTCTATTGTATCGTATTCTCCAGATTGAGTCTTCCCTCACAGGTCCGAGGATTCTTCTGAGGACCTTCCTTTCAAAGGCGTTAAGTCGTTTTTCGGACGCCTGAGTTAATGTCCACGTTTCGCTGCCATAGCATAGCACAGGTCTTATGATTGTTTTGTATAGCTTAAGTTTTGTTTTCCTGTGCACGTTCTTGTTTTTGATTATTGGAAGTACCGAATAATAAGTCTTGTTTGCCATCATTATCCTTCTTTTAATTTCGATGGGTTCGCTCCCATCCTTCGATAGATTTGCCCCTAGATATATGAAGTTGTCTACGTTTTCTAGGTTATAGTCTCCTACTGTAATATTTTGTCTGATTGGCGTCTTTTTCCTAGTTTGCGTCATAATTTTTGTTTTGTTTTCATTAATGCGTAGTCCAACTTCCCTTGCTACCGAGTCAAGGTTTACAAATACTTCCTTAGCACTCTCCAGAGATCTTGCAAGGATATCTATGTCGTCGGCATATGCTACGAGTTGTGTGGATTTGAAGCATAGTGTTCCCTTGGTGTCAACGGGAAGTTTCCGAACAACATATTCGAGTGTTAAGTTGAAAAGCAGATCGTTTTCTACTCTGACTTGTGACAAAGACTCAGTCATTGTCATTCTTGTCAGTCGAACCAGTTTCGGTGGGACTCCAAACTCCAACATGATTTTATACAGTACGCGCCTGTCGATACTGTCGTATGCTTGTTTGAAGTCAACAAATATCTGGTGCACATCAATATTATATTCCCAGCACTTTTCCAGCACCTGTTTAACTGAGAATATCTGGTCCGTGGTTGAGCGTCCAGCTCTAAATCCGCCTTGGTATTCACCAATTACTTTATCAGCATAGGGCTTAATTCTCTTTTCTAGAATTTTCGTCAAAATCTTATAAGACGTACACAACAGAGATATTCCTCGGTAGTTTTCGCAGCAGAGTTTGTCACCTTTTTTATAAATTGGACATATGATGCTCTTGCGCCAATCTTCAGGAAGTATTTCCTGCGTCCATATGTCCGCGACTAATCTATGTAGGAGATGCGCTATGCAGGTGTCGCCGGCTTTCAGAAGTTCAGCTGGGATTTGATCAGTGCCCGGCGCTTTGTTGTTTGGGTGGTTCCTTAGGGCTGTTTTTACTTCTTCGAGTGTGGGAGGACTCAAAGCGGATCCTTCATCAGCTGTTACATCAGTTATACCTGCTATTGTATCTGCTGCTGCTGTTCGTGTAGGTGATGGGCTCGGGTTAAGAAGGTGTTCAAAATATTGTGCCCATCTTAGTTTTATATCTTCCGCGTTACTTATAATGTTCCCTTCCGCATCCTTGCATAGGGTCGTTTTCGGTTTGTAACCTTCTTTCATCCTTTTGACAAGGGAATACGCGGCTCTTGTGTTGTGTAATTTAAATTGTTCGTCCATGTTTTTAATTTCGTCATTATTGTACTTCCGTTTTTTTTGTCTGCATATTTTGTTTGCAAATCGTCTAAGATCCTTGTACTTGTCTTGTTTGGCTCGTGTCGGCCGTTCCGTTAATATTTTGTAAGCTTCATTTTTTCGTTCTAAGGCATCTTGGCATTCTTTGTCGAACCAATCATTTCTTTTGCGCCGGGGTTGTTGTCCTATCACCTCCTCTGCGACAGATGTAATGCCATCTTTGATTTTTTGCCACATTTCTTCTATTGGCATGCTGACAGTGGTATTCAGCATTGTCGTGAAGTGCCTCTCCAAGGCTAACGCATATTTCGCAACTATTTTCTCGTTTTTGAGTTTCCCTATGTCGAATTTAGGAACCGGTTGTATTTTTTAGTGTCCTCGGTTTGCGATTCGACATCGAAACTTGGTCTTTACCAAATAGTGGTCTGTGTCGCAATTAGCCCCTCGACATGTACGCACGTCGAGAATGCAGGAGGCCATCCTTTTCTCTATTAGAACATGGTCTATTTGATTGAATGTTCTTCCGTCGGGTGAAGCCCACGTTCTCTTATGAATATCACGATGCGGGAAGCATGTCGAGCTTACAATAAGGTTTTTGCTGCTGGCGAAATCAGTCAGCCTCTGGCCGTTGTCGTTACTAATATCATGGAGACTATGCCTTCCAATTGTCCCTATGTATGCTTCTTTTTTGCCCACTTTCGCGTTAAAGTCACCTAATACTATTTTAATATCATTCGACGGAAGGGAGTCGAATGTTGATTCTAAGGTGCTGTAGAAATCGTCTTTAACTTCGTCGTCTTTGTCTTCCGTTGGGGCGTGGACATTAATAAGCCAAACATTAAAAAAAAAACTTGTTTTGATGCGGATTGCACACAATCGTTCATTGACGGATTTGAAGTTGGTAACTTGGTGTTTAAACTTCTTGTCGACGATAAACGCAACTCCAAATTCCCGGCTTCCCGATGATTTCCCACTTTTGAAAATTGTGTGCGATCTTAAGTCATTAATCTCGTTACCTAATAATTTAGTTTCTTGGAGTGCAATTATGTTTATATTGTATTTGACTGCCTGTTCCAGAAGCTCTCTCACTGCTCCTGCTCTGTACAGGGATCGCACGTTCCAAGATCCGAAGGAATAGTCCATTTTTCGTTTGCGTGGTCGTTGCCGTTGAATCAATCCAGTCCGAGGCGTTGCTTCAGGTTTCGAAACGGGTGTGTTTTTTCCGAGGATGAGTTGTTAACACATCGCCCAACCCCCAACTTGGAGGGCCATATTATTATAGTGCTAGAATTTTTCTGTTTCATTAGCACTCGCGCCCATCAGTTCAGCAAGTCAAGTCCGGATGGACAAGACCAGGATCCGGTGGCTACCACGAGGAGGTATGATGAGCACAATTGATGTGTATATGACAGTTACAACACTGGGCGTCGCCTAATGATGCCGATCAGATGCCTACCCTGTCTATACCCATCCAACCACCCCTTTTAACACTCCCCATACAAAATTTCTTGGGATCAGAAAAAAATCTATTTCATCTAGAGTAACGTAAGATTGCGCTTTACGCGCAATCGTAGTCCTATTATGTTTTTTTTTTGACCTTACAAACAATTTTAAATAAATATTGGGTGCACAATTTCAGCCCGGTAAATTTTATAGGGACTGAGTAAATTGGCTTAGAGTAATTCATGACAAGTACAGTTTGTATGGGAGGTGGTAGAAGGAGGGGGAGGACATGCATAATTTTTTTAGGGTAGATTGATTTTATCATAAAAGTAACATATTCAAAATTTTAAGCCAATAGCTTTTATACTTTTCGAGCAAATCTGTTTATTGTCAAATTGCGCAATTGTGTCGTTTTGTATGGGAGGGGGTAGAAGGGGTGGAGCGATTTGGCCCGTTCACGAACTTGACCTTATTTTTTTGTCAAAAACGACGTGTACAAAATTTGAGTTTTCTAGCTCAACGCGTTCTCAAGCTAGAGAGCGCACGAACGGACGGACGGACAGACGGACGGACGGACAGACGGACGGACAGACGGACGGACATCCGGTTTTGAGATTTTTGAGTGATAGTATTAACTTCTACATCATTAATTTTTTTCTCCGAGCCTTATTTCTTGGCGTTACAAACTTTAGAGCAAACTTAAATTACTCTCAGATTTCATCTAGAGTATAATGAGTGCAAAACTGCAATTATTTTGCATCTTAAAGGACAAGAACGGGTCACATTTTTTTAAAATGGAAATCACTATCATAAAATATATTTTTTTTATAATACAGTGAATTATTCTTATAATAAAGTATTTTAATCGACACAGTTTGAAATAAAGATCGCAGTTTAAGAATAAAAAGAATTTCACGCTTTTATGCGGGTAGCAATGCATTAGAAATCTAGAACTTAAGTATGGTAAGTTTGTGGTATTATCAGGGTTGTGCTGATATTCGGCTTGCTCATAAGAGGGTGATTCGCTCAGAATTTTTCGCTAAATGAATGTGGTATAAACATAACGTAATTGTAACCGACTTTTGCTTTTATACTGTCTGATTATATACGTGAGTCCGACTGTACTTCTAGAAGAATTATTTAAGTTCCCTTTTGGCATACTACGACATTTAAAATAAAAGACAGTGCGAGACTAACGCAGGAAATTCCTAGGCATGTATGTGCATAAATATTTAGAGAGTTTAACCCATTTTTTCCCACATAGTTCAGCCGGAATAAGTTCAAAGTGAAGTGCCTTGAACAATATAAAGTTTAATAATACGCGTGGGATAATAGCCTGCATATCAGATGTGCATGAGCATGCTAGTCAGGCACATTGTGTATATATCTCTACAATATTTACACTTGCCGACGTTCGATCTCGGCTTGGGAACACACGTGTTTTTCCTCTTCATAATCTCCGCCAACATTTAATTAAATGCTTCCACTTCAATTTTCGATTTATTTTAGCTACTAATAAGCGCGCTTACGAACTGCGTACAAATATTACGGCCGTACGAAAAATGTGAACCACCGACGGCACAAGTTGAATACGACCCGAGCCAAAGAATACCATACACGAGAATGAAAGATAAGAGGTTTTTTGATTGTTATACTCCAGATGAAATCTAATAGTATGTAACCGCTAAAAAATAAGGCTCGGAGAAAAAAATTAATGACACAGTAGTTCATATCACTCAAAATTATCAAAACCGGATGTCCATTTGTTCGTCTGTCCGAGTCCTCTCTAGCACGAGAACTCGTTCAGCGAGAAAGTTAAAATTTTGTACTCGTCGATTTTGACGAAAAAGTAAGGCCAAGTTCGTGAACCGTCCAAATCCCTCCAATTCTTCTACCCCCACCCTATCTAAAATGACCCAATTTCGGAATTTCATAATACACTGATTTTCTAACTAAAAAAAACTATATTTAGAACACATTATTTTAATGATGTCAACAATCCACAGTATAAAAATTATTTGTACTCTTTGTACCACCTCCCATACAAACTGCATTTTTTCATAAAATACTCTAAACCAATTTACTCAGTACGTATAAAATTTACGAGCTGAAATTGTGCACTAAATATTTATTTCGAATTATTAATTAGACTATCAAAATCTAGACTATTAGCTTCACTCCTTCTACCCCCTTCCATACAAAGTGAACCATTTTCTAAACTTTATATTAAAGCGATTTTCTTGAAATGTTATTGGTCTCAAATTTGAGAGATGTAAAGTGTAAAATCTTCATAGTTATTACTGCAAACAACACTGAAAGCCCCGCGCTCCTTCTATCACCTCCCATACAAACTGTAAAATTTCACTAAATTTAATACGCTAATTTTCTCAAAACCTATCAAATTTTCGAAGCTTAAATTTTGAGTAAAACATATTGATAGCAACTCTATCATGATGTGAAAAAATAATGCAATATCGTTACCTCTCCTATCACTCGCGAAACATTTTTTTTAAAATCAGCAAATTTCTCTATCGTCTAGAGTATCGCACGATTGGGCTTTATGCCCAATCGTAGTCCTGTTATGTTTCAATCTATACATATAAATATAATTGTAGTGTCTGTCTGTTATTTGTTTATAAATGGCTATTTTAGCAATAACTAAGCAGAAACAGACGTTTTTAAAAATTTTCTCTGTCTGTCTGTCTTTCCGATTTTCACGCAAAAACGGCTGAGCCGATTGTAATGAAACTTTCATAGCTTATTAGATGTGCACCGAGATGTAATCTGCGTGTGGTCTTATGTCAATACCACCACGCCTTCCACCCCCTCCCATACAAAATGACTCATTTTCAAAAATATATAATAACTAAATTTTCTTCAAAACCATTAGAGCAAATCATTCGAAATTTAGATCATACTATTTTTATCAGAAATGTGATACAAATTATTTGAATCCCCTTACTCCTTCCACCACCTCCCATACAAACTGCACTTTTTCATGAAATGCTATTCACCAATTTTCTAAGTATGTGTGACTTTCATCGAGCTTAAATGTTATACTTTATCCTTAATTTGCATTGTTATTAATGTCGGGAAAAAATTAACCGATTAGCTTCACTCCTTCTACCCCCTCCCATACAATGTGACACAATTCCACGACTTTACTTAAATTCGATTTTCTTGAAAACTGTAAATGTTACTGATCTGAAATTTGAAACATATTTTATCATAACATAATTATAGTTGCTTCTCAAAAAGTCACTTAAAACCCCTCACTCCTTCCACCACCTCCCATACAAACTGCACTTTTCATGAAATATTCTAAACTAATTTTCTCAGTACATATAACTTTCATCGAGCTCAAATTTTGTACTCTATCCTAAATCAGCATCATTATTAATATTGGGAAAAAATTAACCGAGTAGCTCCACTCCTTCTACCCCCTCCAATACAATGCGACACGATTCCACGACTTCACGAAAATTCGATTTTCTTGAAAAGCGTGAATGATACAGACCTGAAATTTAAAATATATCGATTGTATGATAATTATAGTCTTGAAATATCACCAAAAACCACCCTTTCCTTCCACCACCTCCCATACAAATTGCACAATTTCATTAAATTCAAGTTCTCAGTACCTACTCAATTTTTGAAGCTTAAATTTGGTACAAAACATTTTTATAGCTACTCTAGCACGATGTGTAACAAATTAGTTCAGTGCAGTCACTTCCCATACAAAATTTCATAATATGACAAAAATTTCGATTTCATCTAAAGTATCGAATGATTGGGCTCTACGCTCAATCGTAGTCCTGTTACGTTTTCAAGCTTAATGTTTTTTACTTGGGTTTTTTTTTAATTAACACAAACTATAATTATTTACATGTCCTTAATGCTCTTCAATACGTATATGATCTCAAAATTGATTTGATCACGAGCCCATTCAAATGCGAGTATCTTGGTATCATTCTTAATAATTTATGGCTCTGATTCCAACAAAATACAAAACATTGTGTTCAAAGAGCCATTAAAGTAAGCAGATTATATATCCCACATGATGTATTACATTCTCAAAAATTGCTTATTATTGCGATTTTTATGCAGACGAAGTCGCGGGCGTTTGCTAGTATAATATATAATAAATAAATTGATTGGAATTATTCTTTCCGATACAGTTTCGCGTAATAGTAGATTTGCTAGAATTTTGCAGGAGTTGGGTTTGTTCGAAATCAATCTTTTCTTTGATTTTCGGATAGTTAAATGGTACTGCAGACATTGAAGAGTTGTTATTATACTCTAGATGATATCTGAAACTATATTGTGTTCGCCTTACTGTTTGTAACGCTAAGAAATAATGCTCGCCCAGAACCGCCAAGAAATATTTGTTGTCGCTCAAAAACCTCGATTCCGAGTGACCGTCTGTCCGTTTGTCTGTCTGTCCGTCCGTGCGTCTGTCTACAACATAACTCCTCGAAAGCTTTGAACTATTGTTCTAAAATTTGTTGTGTGTCATTTTTAGCAAAAAAGCAACTTTAAGTTCGTGAACGGGCTACATCCCCTCACTCCTTCTACTCCCTCCCATAAAAATTTCATGAAATTTCGAAATTTGAAGAAATTGATTTTTTCTTGAAACTATTTAAGCTATCGAAGCCCCCACTCCTTCTACCCCCTCCCATACAAATGGACAATTTCGAAAAATACATTTTTTCGATTTTCATTGAAACTAGTAAAGCTAAAAAGACGAAATTGTCAGAATTAATTTTGTGTTAATTGTAATTAGTTTTAAAAAAATTATCAACTTCACCTCACTCCTTCTACCCCCTCCCATACAAATTTTACGAAATTTTGAAATTTCAATTAAATTATTTTTCTTCGAAACTGTCAAAGCTAAAGACTTGAAATTTTGTGCAAGGTATAGCAAAAGAAATATAAATAACACAAAAAAATTTTGTTTTAATCCGTATACTCCTTGTAACCCCTCCCATACAAATGCATAATTTTTGTTAAATGCATTATATCGATTTCCATTAAAACTATAAAAGCTAAAAACTTAAAATTATGCCAGAACTTGTTTCTTTAATTGGAATTAATGGTAGAAAAAATTATCAGCTCCCCTTCACTCCTTCTACCCCCTCCCATGCAAATATTTTTGTTATAAATTCAAGAAAAGCATTTCTCCTTCGAATATATGAGAGCTATCGACTTTGAAATTGAATCAAAGCATGGTGAAAAGGATGATGATAAGCAGTTTCAAAATTATCTCAAACGCTCCACTTCCTCTGCCACCTTCCACAAAAATTTCCCAATTTCAGGAAAACTATGACTAATTTCTTTAAAAATAATGAAAACTAAAAACTTAAAATTCAGCACGAAATATTTTGCATGCTATGTTCATATACGAAAAATACAAACCTCCACCTCTAATTCTACAATTCATACAAAAGTTTCTATTAGAAAGAATTTGAGATGACATATTTTCCGGTATATTAAATTCTTTCACATTTCATCACGCCCAATCAAAATTCTGTTATGTTTTTTAATTATTTTTTATTTTCTCATTTCATATTGTATTATTGACTTTGATTAAGTATTGATCTCAATTACTATTACATGAAAATGTTCAAACAATTGAAAACACTTAAAATTTAAGTTTATAATTTTTTTAATTAAATCGACCAAATTAAGGAATGATCTTAATTGAGATTGGTTTTTGTGAAAATGTTTTGGATTGCCGAAAGATTCAATCCACACCATTCGAAAATTCGGTTTTTTTATATTTTTGTTTATACGCAGAAACTTAATTTATTTACACAAACGTTTTCAATATAAACATCATAAGTATTCGTATGCATACGAATATTCTATACCAACCAGAAAGTGACTATGATCCGTGTCGAACATTTTATGGGATTGTTTACAAATGTGTAGAATATTTAGTCAGGCTCATGTGTTTTATTGCTAAATATAACTTTCGTGTAATATACACTTAGCGTTTTCGAATTAGTGAATATTTGATCGTTTTTGTATATGAAATGCTATATAATACGAGGATAAATTGATTTTGTTCTTGTATTGACTCATTGAATCATCCGTACAGCTACAATAGTCCAGAAATTCGATTTGAAATCTTGCGATTCAAAGTAAACTAAATGATTCAAACACAAACGTTGCAGTATTACAAAATTATAAATAATTAGAAGTTTTGTTTTCACGTAGTTTTATTCATAACATCCTGCTCTTTTCTTTTCTTATGCTCAACAATATTTCCATATCACAAATAAATTTAAGCTTAATATTAGAATATTGGTAGCATAACAGGACTATGATTGGGCGTAAAGCCCAATCGTGTAATACTTTTTGTATTGCGAGTGATGGAAGGGGTGACGGCATGAGCCAACTACTTCGCGACTATTGAGCTAAAAAAACAGTAATATGCACAGACATTGCATACAAATAACTCTAAGCTCTGTAAAATCTGGAGGGAGAAGCAGCCCGACGTGCCCCCCGGTTGGCACGCCTCTGACAGCATTGAAGTAATTTTTACTTTATTATTTTAATAATAAAGTATTGTGATCGACACAGAAAAAAAAAAAATTTGCTACCCTGAAATTTTGTTTTTTCGCGTTTCATGACTAAATTAGCCTAAAAAAGCAAAAAAAAAACATAACAGGGCTACGATTGCGCGTAAAGCGCAATCTTACGATACTCTAGATGAAATAGAATTTTTTGTGATCCCAAGAAATTTTGTATGGGAAGTGTTAGAAGGGATGATAGCATTGAACTAATTTTTTCCCCATCATGCTAAAGTAGCTACAAAAATGTTTTATACATAACGCTTACTCCAAAAATTGAATGCGAACTGAGAAAATTAGTGAGTTAGATTTAGTGAAAATGTGCAGTTTATATGGGAGGTGGTAGAAAGAGTGGGGGAATTCTAGTGATTTTTTCAGAAATAACTAGGAATATTATAAAATTGACATCCCTTAAATTTCAGACTAGTATCATTCATACTTTTTAAAGAAAATCGATTTTTTGTAAAGTTGTGAAACTGTGTCATATTGTATGGGAGGGGGTAGAAGCAGTGAAGCTAAACAAATATTTTTTTCTGGTCTTAGCTATAATACTAATTAAGTATTTATTACAAAATATGAGCTCAATAAATGTTATATGTTCTGAGAAAATCGTCTTAGAGCATTTCATGAAAAAGTGTAGTTTGTATGGGAGGGGGTGGAAGGAGAGGGAGGACGCAAATAATTTTTCTACTGTAGATTGAGATTATTATAGAAGTAATATTTCCCAAAATTCAGATTAATAGCTTTTATACTTTTCGAGTGAATCCATTTAATATCAAATTGCGAAATTGTGTCATTTTATATGGGAGGGGGTAGAAGGGGTGAAGCTAATCGTGTAATTTTTTTTGGCCTTACTAACAATTTTAAATAAATATTTGGTGCACAATTTCAGCCCGCTAAATTTTATACGCACTGAGTAAATTGGCTTAGAGTAATTCATGACAAGTACAGTTTGTATGGGAGGTGGTAGAAGGAGGGGGAGGACACGCATAATTTTTTTACGGCAGGTTGATATTATTATAAAAGTAACATATTCAAAATTTCAGACCAATAGCTTTTATTCTTTTTGAGCAAATCCGTTTATTGTCAAATTGCGCAATTGTGTCATTTTATATGGGAGGGGGTAGAAGGGGTGGAGCGATTTGGCCCGTTCACGAACTTGACCTTACTTTTTTGTCAAAAACGACGTGTACAAAATTTGAGCTTTCTAGCTCAACGCGTTCTCAAGCTAGAGCGCGCACAGACGGACGGACGGACGGACAGACGGACGGACGGACGGACATCCGGTTTTGAGATTTTTGAGTGATAATATTAACTTCTGTATCATTCATTTTTTTCTCCGAGCCTTATTTCTTGGCGTTACAAACTTTAGAGCAAACTTATAATACTCCCAGATTTCATCTAGAGTATAAAAATCCGTCCCGCCGTACGCCGTACATATGGACTCGTACCTCCAAGACCGTTAAAGGTAGAACGTTGATTTTTGGGTGGGTTATTAACTTGGTAAGTGAGCTCCATTATCCAAATTTTGGGGAGTGTGGGGTGGAAGGGGGAGGCGGGGGGATGGAAAAAGTCGAAATATACACTTGCTAATATCTTCACCACGAATGCAGATAGAAAGATGAAAATCAGCACACGTATAGAGAGAGCTGTGGGACATATTCCAAAAATAATTTAATTTTTTTATCCATTGGCGTCTGTAAAGGGGGGGGCTAAAAACAAATTGTCGGCTGAATCTTTTTTTGAAATGGTTATATCTTCGAAACTACTTACCATAAAAAATTCATATTTTGGGACAATTAAGATGGCGTATAGATCCACCAGAATCAGCTTAGAAATAGGCTTATTATTGTAAGGGGAAGGGTCGGGGGGGGGGGTGCAAGGAAAAACACTTAAGAATTAATATCTCAACTATCTCTTAAGCTTTGTAATTGAAATTTAAAACATATACTAAGCTATACTAGCGAAATACAAAAAAAATATAAAATTTGGTCATAATAGTAGTGGGGTGAAATGGGGAGCATTTGAAAAATGGTGCACTTTTCAAAATTAGAAATCATTATATCTCAAAATTGAGTACAGATATCGAATTGAAAATTCGTCAGATTATAGAACTACATAATTTATAATTTTGATAAAAATTTTAAGTTAGGGGGTGTAAAGGGAGGGAGGTGGTAAGCAAAAATGTCGAAAATTTTGAGTGAATTTTTTAGGACTCTGCTCAAAGATAGAAACTTTAAATTTTGCATGTGAATACATCTATTTGATATACATAGAAAAAAATAATAATTTGATCCACAATTGTTATGAACCGACCACCCCGGTCTAATGGGCACAAGCTGTTTCATGTGCAACGAAAAAAACACGAAAACTGAAAATTTTTGGATGTAATTTTAGGGTAGAAACTTGAAAATTTGGGAAATACATTAAAAAAAAATCCCTAAAAGTATAAAATATTAACTGGTCGAATACCTTCAAAACTTCTACCCCCTCCCATACAAAATTATTTTTTCGACCATTTTTAAGAAATTAATTATCACCTAACTATTAAAAGCTATCCATTTGAAATTTTGCATAAGAACTTATAAAAATATTTGCAAAGAAATTATTTTAAAAGTTTCAAAATCACACTTGCCCTTCTACCCCCTCCCATACAAAAGTATGATTTCGACCAATTTCATTAAATCAACTAATAACCAACAAATTAAAAGCTACGAACTTGAAATTTTGTACGAGCAGCTTACAAGAGAAAGGAAATAAAATTGCGTCACAAATTTTGCAATTCCCCTACCTCTTCTACCCCCTCCCGTACAAAATTATTTTTTCGAGCATTTTTAAGAAATCAGTTATCAGCTAACTCTTAAAAGCTATCCATTTCAAACTTTGCCTAAAAACTTATAAAAATAATTGAAATGAAATTCTTTTAAAAGTTTTGAAATCGCGCTTGCCCTTCTACCCCCTCCCATACAAAAGTATCATTTCTACCTATTTCATTGAATCAACTAATAACCATCAAATTAAAAGCTACGAACTTGAAATTTTGTACAAGCACACTACAAGAGAAAGGGAATAAAATTGTGTCACAAATTTTACGATTCCCCTACCTCCTCTACTCCTTCCCATACAAATGTTTGGTTTCGTGAATGTAAAATGCACCGAATCCTATGAAAATTCTATGCAACTTCGTCTATGAAACACATTCTATACAGAGGATATTGGACGCGATTCAAGCAAAAAGCTATTAACATCCACCCACCCTTACCCCTCCTCCTCCCCTCATAAAAACCCAAACTTGCAGAAATGAATGAAATATTGTTAAATTGACAACAGCCCTGCCCAAGAACTCCCTTTCACTTAGCCTTCCCTAACCACTCTAACCTGCATATTGACTTTCCACACATCCGCAACTTGTCCCAAGAATAATAAAGTTTCGCCCGACTTGTTGGCAGTTTATTTCACATTATGCTAGAGTTGCTATCAAAATGTTTTATACGAAATGTAAGCTTCAAGAATTTAATAGGTACTAAAAATAGTGCGTGAAGGGCTAACACCCTTCCACAATAAGTAATGAAAAATGTTAAGGAACCTGAATATCAGAAGGCCAAGGTCCGATTTGGGCTGTAGCGCCATTGTAGAGGTAGAAAAATAGTGAATTGGATTTAGTGAAATCATGCAGTTTGTAGAGGGTTATATCATCGTCCCATCGTATTTTCGGTCTTTTTCTTGGATACCATTCAGTCACTAGCTTTGTCAATCCATTGTTCGTGTACCTTACGATATGACCCGCCCACTTCCACTTCAAATATCTTGCTCTTCTCTTGCATCTTAGAATTCCAGTTCGTTTCCTAATGGTGGAGTTTCTTTGTCTATGCGATCGATTGATACTCAGCATAGTTCTGTACATAGTACGTCGACAGACTTGGAGTTTTTCGGTGATCGGCCGTTAAAATCCATGTTTGAGAAGCGTATATTAGTGCTGAAAGAATACAGCTGTCATGAACTTTTTGCTCAAGAATGACGGGTAGTTAACTTTTTAGAACATCTTTTAAAGATAAAAACTCTTCCATACCGTAGAGATATGTCTGTCAACATCCTTCGATGATCTGGCATGGAGATTACTCGATCTATTCGTATTCGTCAATATCTTCAATTGCTTTTCCATTTAACAAAATAGTAAGCTTCTTCGTGTTGGTGAAGAGCTTAGTTTTCGTAATGTTTATTAGAAAGCAAACATTTTTACTTTCTGCAGCTAAGGTTTAAAGCATTTATTGAAATGAAAGAAAAGATTTCCGGATTCTACACTGTTTCGCTTTATTATTATTATTCGAATAATAAAGCGTAACAGTGTAGAATCCGGAAATCTTTTCTTTCATTTCGAAATGTACTGTGAAAACATTCACCATTTATTGAAGTTCGTAGTGATTTTCGGCCAAGAGAACGGCGCCATCTGCAAACCGAAGATGCGTTAGTCTGTCGCCAGTTATTCGAAAACATAGTGAGTCCCAAAAAGTTTCTGAATATTGCTTTCTAGGACAGCTGTGAAGAGCTTTGTCGATATTGATTCTCCCTGGCGGACTCCTTTCTTCAAGTCAAACTTCGAAACAATGGGTTCCAATTTTATTTTTATTTTACGCCTTGCTCCTCTAGAGCCTTCCATATCGCATTGTGCTTAATTTTATCAAAGGCTTTCGAGTAGTCAATAAATGCCGTACATGGAAATGTTTTCATTAAATTCCATGTATTTTTCTGTAACTTCTGAATATGGTCTATAGTGGTCTCCTGAAACCTGCTCTTTCTCGAGGTTGGTTTGCATCAAGTACATTGAATATTCGGACTGGGACTACTTTTGATAGGTCTATAATTAGTAATATCATTTCTATTCCCCTTACTGAGTATAACAAACTTTTAAAAAAATTAAAAAAAGAGCCATTAAGAAAATATTGTGAAGAGATAGATGATCTTCCAACGACCTCAAGATTCCGAAAGGTGTTATTAAAAGACACCCCGATAGATATTGGACTATTAGAGAGACCAGATGGGTCCTCAACTGAAAGCAACATGGAAATTCTTAAAGTGTTATTCACAATACATTTCCCAGGCTGCAAGATAATTATCAAAAATTACGATTTAGAGGTGAAGGAAAAGACGTATCGTCAAACTCCGTTCAGCAATAGCATTGCTGGTAAGATCTTCACTTCGGAAAAAATCAGATGGGCGATCAACACCTTTAAGCTCTATAAATCAGCCGGAGTAGATAAAATATTCCCTGCATTACTCCAGAACGGGTTAGACATCTAATGCCAATAACCATAAGCACCTTTAAAGCCAGTTTCTTATGGGGATACATCCCAAACATTTTGAGGAAAGTGAGGGCGGTATTTGTACCAATAAGCCTTACTTCTCTCTTCATCAAGACTATGGAGAAGCTAGTGAACATTCACACAAGAACAGACCCTAACAAGGTGTCTTAATAATAATCAACATGCCTACAAAAATGATAAATCAACATAGTCAGCCCTTTATGGTTTGCTAAGACAAATCGAAAAGGCAAAAGACTATGAAGAAATTGATCTTTGCGCATTCCTAGATCTAGAAGTAGAATTTCATAATACTCCCCATGAAGCCATAATAGCGGCAGCTAGGAAAAATGGTTTGGAAACGGCCACGATAAAATAAATACACGCCATATTAAAGAGCCGAATGACAACCACGAATCTAGGTGATAGCACATTGACTGCACAGACCTATAGGCGCTGCCCTACGGAGAGGTACTATCTCCACTTCTTCGGTCAATTGTAGTAGATGAGCTCCTGAGCCGTCTAACAGAACAAGGATACGAGGCAATAGGATATGCCGATGACCTCGTCATTATCATTAGAGGCAAATATGATTTAATAATATCGGAAAGAGTTCAATCTGCCTTAGAGGAGATAATGATCTGGTGTCAGTCTAAGAACTTGAACATCAACCCAAGTAAGACTAAGATAGTACCATTTACAAATAGAAGGAAAATCCACATCATACCTCTTTCAATAAATGGAACACCAATACCCTTTTCAGATGAGGTACAATACCTAGGTGTTATACTGGATATCAAAATCAACTGGAACAGACAAATAGAATGGACTCATGCCGAAGCACTATAGGCATTTTGGGCCTGCAAAAGCTTATTTGACAGAAAATAGGGATTACAGCCCAAGATGATCTACTGGTGCTACAGAACAATCATTCTCCCAATAGTCACATATGGATCAATGATATGGTGGACTAAAATTTTAAAACAAAAAGCACAGCTTACGCTACAAAAAATTCAAAGGCTAGCTTGTCTTGGTATCACAGGAGCAATGAAAACCGGTCCTACGGCGGCAATGGAAATGTTCCTAAACATCCTCCGATACATCTCCAAATAAAAAAGGAGGCTATCAAATGGTCACGCTTATGGAGGGAAAACAAATACAAATCAGGGGACTTTAGAGGTCACCTCAAAATCCTAAAAGACCCGAAAATAGAGGTTCCAACCTCCACACTATCGGACGCTATGCCGGAAAAATTCAATTTTGAAACTTCCTTCAAACTTATAATCAGAGAACGCAAGGATTGGCAATTCATGCTACCTGAAATGAAAGAGGAATCAGTAATCTGGTTTACAGATGGCTTGTGCACCTCTGAGGGGACTGGAGCCGGAGTTAAAGGTGCAACTTCTCGTTTTCAAAACCACTCGACAAAGCAGCCACAATCTCCCAGGCTGAACTAATTGCAATGGAGCTATGCATCCAGGAGAATATAAGGAGAGCTCATCGTAACAAATCTATTTGCATCCCATCGGATAGTCAAGCGGTTCTCAAAGCCCTAGCATCCAATAAACATGGATCGAGGATAGTTTGGGACTGTCTTCAAAATCTAATCATCCTGGGAAAAAGGAACGACGTAACATTAATTGGGGTACTAGGAGAAGAGGCTGGTCGCCTTGCAAAAAAGCGGAGCAGAAACAAATGTTATTGGACCAAAACCAAAAGGGCACTCCAACCCTATACTTAGAAAGTGGGTTGAACAAGAACATAAAATCTACTGGAATAGATTTCCAGGTTTATCAATCTCAAAAAAACTAGTCCTACCACAAAAGAACAAAGTGGAAGATATTCTAATATTCAGCAAGTACTCTAGTCGGCCTAAAAACGGGGCACAGTGATGTAAACCACCACCTCAAAAATATGGGTTTAATTGAAACCTACATCTGTCACCTCTGTCTCGAAGACTCAGAAACGACAGAACACATCCTATGTCACTGTAAAGCAGTAGCAAGGAAAATTTTCTCGGAAAAGTTTTCCTTTCTATCGAGGAGCTAGTCAACATGTCTCCCTTAAAGATACTCAGATCAACCAAAGCTATAGAGTTATGGGAGGGGAAAAGGGCAATAAATGCACAATAGATTTTTTTTCTTTTCTTTTTTTTTTAAACGCGGGGAAAAGCATCGAAAGCCTTGAAGTGCGGGACTTGAACCCGCTAAAAACCCCTCGCCTAACCCACTACCCCCAGGACAACCGTTGAGTATTTCGTCAGGAGGAGCATAAAGCTCAAACGTCAATTTACTGTGTAAAGTCTTATGTCTCTCTGTATATGTCACTTCCTATTTTATTCAACTACCAACAGTTCTAGCTGTTGTATTCACTGTCTCAGATAGTTTCCTACGTAGTCTTTAGAGTCTCCTTAGCTCGGTGAGAACTTTCACGCACATTTGAGTCACCGCATTCCAGATTTCGCTGCTGCTCAGTATATGTGGAACTATGTTGTAGGGGCTAATATTTTCTCCAACGATGTTCTCGATACTCCTTCTGTCCATTTCGTGGGCTGGGCAGTAAAAGAATACATGATCTACATTTTATATTGCATCTGTCTAACTTGGACATGACGTAGAGGAATCATGGCCATATTTGTGCAAATAGCTTCTGTAACAATCATGCCATGACGGAAATTGGGTCGTGTAGTAATCTACTTCACCATGCTTCCGTCCAACCCACTTAGCTATATCTCTTATGAGTCTATACATCCAGCAGCCTTTGTTTACGGTGTTCCATTGCATTTGCCAGGTATTGGTACTAACCCGTTGCTCTTCTTTTTTCTCTTCCACTGTTAAGCATCGGTTTATCGTATTCTTTTTGTGATATAATCGTTGTGCTTCACTAGCTAGTATGTCTGGCGGCAGTAAACCAGGAGTAGTTTGAAATGTCAACAAGTAGAATGGTGTATCCATCCTGGCTAACGATCTCCATATAAGTGACCAATCTGCCGAGTTAAAGGCATTCTTAAGGTCCAATGTGTCTACTGCACAATATTTCTTTGTTCCCCATGGCCATCTTTCTTCTTGTATTGCCTCAGCTGCAGTATCGCCTATCACTTTTATCGCGTCAATAATTGAACGCGATTTCCTATATCCGAGCTGGTGCTCTGACAATGTTCCTTTCTCTTCTGCTATTACGAGCAGTCTGTTTATAATTTGCTCAAAGATCTTTCTTAACGTGTCAAGTAAACATATTAGGCGATATGACGATGGTTTTCTAGAAGGCTTGTTTCCTTTTGGTAACAGTACCAAATGTTGGAGCTTCCATGGTAAGACTCCTTCCTCTATACACTTTTGCATGGTTATAAAGTTGCATGTTGTAAAGATGTCGGGCATCTTTTGAACAGCAACTTTTACTGCCGTATTTGGGATGCCATCGGGCCGAGGTGCCTTGTTGTTTCCTATCGTCCTGCAAGCCTCAAATATTTCCTCCGACGTAATTGCAAGAATGGACTCTATGCTGATATCTCTGCTTGTGATACACGTAGTGGTTAGCCTTTGGGGAATTCTAATATTGATCTTAGCATTGTCGGGCAAGTTATTTGTGGGGACCCTTCAGCCTTCTCATCACCATCCTGTATGCTATACCCTAGGGATTTATATCCGCTTCGTTACAGAGATTTTTGAAACAAATTGCCTTACTCTGTTTAATCGCCTTGTTTAGGTCTCGTCTCGTCACTTTGAAAGTGTCTAGTCGGTCATGAAAATCTGCTCTTCCCCTTGATCGTGGGCTCTGTGTCGAGGAGCGCTGTTCGAGAGTTTATGTGTCAGACAAGGCTGTATATTATCACCAACCCTGTTGATGGTGGCATTAAATGACACCTTGGAAGCTGCACTGGAAGGTGGGGAAGATAAAGGTCTTCAGTAGGGACTGTTTAAGTCACCTTGATTTTACTGATTACGTGTGTTTGCTTGCACACAACCGTTCGGACTTAAGAGGTGCAAGAGTTTTGTTACCCCGGAAGCATTGTCTGCACGGATGGCGGAGCCGAAAAGGATATTGAGGCTCGTGTATATAAAGATGGTTAGGTCTTCGGTATCCTTCCCCTTTCTGGAGGTAAAAAGAAAGATTTCACATTGCCCGAAGTTGCGAGTGTTTGACGCAAGCGTGAAATTCGAGTTGTTATATAGTGTTTCTACATGGACCGTTCGACTCACCAAGAAACTGCAAACTTTTGTAAACCAATGCCTCCAACGCATTTTAGAGATATTCTGGTCAGAAATGATCTCCTACGACGGACTTTGGAGTCCAACTGGACAGACTAAAATAGGCATTAAGATTCAAAGGTGGAAGTGGCAGTGGATCGGTCACACTTTGGGGAAATCAGAGCGAAACAGCGCCAAACAGGCTCTGGATTATAATCATCAAGTTAAACATCGAGTTGTTCGACCATGTAACACATGAAATCGAGCACGGTAATAACAATAGTGATTACACCCATAATTGGGACAAACGGTTTCCGTGGGGTCCTTAAAATTGGAAATAATATGATTTGATTTTGTGTCGTTAATGTTTTCAATTATTAATTTTGTTCGTATATTCGGCAATTTACAAAAGATTGTAAATGTGACTCATGATTTTTAAATAATGTCCAAATATATTTTTTCCAGGTATTTATAGTTTGTGATGATATAATTGAAGTCTAGCGCGCAATTTAGTTTTTCATTTCACTTTTCTTTTTCTCGTTATTAAACATGTACAGTGCCGGAAAAAAGTTTGGAAACATGGTCTCTCAACCCACAATCATAGCTCTGAAACAGAATTCCTGGTACTTACACCTATGAAACTTTGCATAGAATAGCTGTATCCCATTTCTTTTTAATCTTTAAAGGGATATTTAATTATGGCAACTCTAAAAAAAATAGTGACAACAGTTTCGAATATGTCTGGTAATACTTGCGGAAAAAAGTATGGAAACAAAACGGTTTTTGTTGTCAAAAAGTTAATTAGAACCGTTTACTTTGAAATTGAATGCCATTAGCAGTTATTTGTTGTGCGACTGAATTAAATTTAACTCCAATTAAAGTTTTTTTACGAAACATAATTAAAAATGCCGAAGTGTAAGTTGTACTCAATGGATTTGAAGGAGAAAATCGTTTCTATGTACAATAACGGAACAAAACAAATTCAAATTTCACAAAAACTTGATATACCAAGAGGAACAATTTCAAAAATTATTAAAAACTTTCAGCAGCGAGGGACAGTCGAGTGTGCTCCAAAGTCAGAGAGGCCTAGAAAAACAACAGCAACCACCGATCGCATAGTTCAAAGGATGTCTAAACAAAAACCAGGACAAACGGCCACTGAGATCAACGCCAAGTTAAAGAGCAGAGGTATTTCAGATGTGACAGATCGGAAAATTAGAAATAGATTGATGGAAAGTGGCCTTTTTGGAAGATCTCCACTGAAGAAGCCACTCTTATCAAAAGCCAATATTGCAAGAAGACTAACATTTGCAAAAGAACACATTCTTTGGACTCCCAGCAAATGGAATACAGTTCTGTGGAGTGATGAATGTAAATTTCAACTATTTAGAAGCGATGGAAAACATTACGTTAGAAGACCACGGGGTGAAAGGTACAATGCAAGGTATCAATTACCAACAGTTAAACATGGCGGAGGATCGGTAATGGTTTGGGCATGTTTTTCACGTTCTGGAGTTGGCCCAATTTTTCGGATAGATGGGATAATGGATCGGTATCGGTATTTGGAAATATTGCAAAACAATATGCTTCCATATGCTGAAGAAGAAATGCCGTTACGTTGGATTTTCCAACAAGATAACGATCCGAACCATTCTTCGCGTTTAGTTAAGGATTGGTTCCAACAGGAAAAAGTGAGTGTTATGGAATGGCCTTCACAATCCCCAGATCTGAACCCAATCGAACACCTATGGGAACATGTAAAGCGTAAAATTCGACACACAAAAATTTCTAATAGGAATGCACTGTACGATGAAATCATTAGAGAATGGCAAAATATCCCGGTTTCATTTTGCGAAAAGTTGGTGGACTCAATGGAGAGGAGATGCAAGGCTGTACTAAAAGCAAAAGGGAGAAGCACTAAATACTAAGAAAAACATGTTATTTCCTTTAAATAAACTCGAATTATATGAAAAAGATTTGTGTTTCCATACTTTTTTTCCACGAATAATACCAGATAAAATCGAAACTGTCGTCACAATTTTTTTCAGCGTTGTTATAAACAAATTTCGCTTTGAAGATTTATAAGAAATGTGGCACTGCAATTCTATGCAAAGTTTCATAGGTGTGTGCACAAGGAATTTTGTTTCAGAGCTATGATTGTGGGTTGAGAGACCATGTTTCCAAACTTTTTTCCGACACTGTACTTAAGATTTTTTTTTTTTCATTTCAGATAACTAATACGAACATCTTCGGCAATGACTCACTTTATTACTCAAAACTATTCGTGACGATACTACAAACCTATAGCAATACAATAAAAAATATTACATTATTTATTATACTGACCAATGAATATTTTTATACAATGAAGTCTTTCGAACATTAAAAACAAAATCAACTAAAGAATACAATTTACTATAAATTTAAATTAAATCTATAAAATTAAACTCACAAAATATCAATTACATATTAAGAACAAAGTATTTATATACATATACGATACAATTTAACGAAAAAAAATGTATCTAAATATTGAGCTGCATATCCAAATTATAAGCCTTACGACGGTAATTTTGTTGGTCCTAGTTGAAGACGGTACGTTGAAAATTTGTAATTACGATTGAACGGCATGAGTTTCTTATTTGATTACTTACTTATAGCCTGCTGCATAGACTGTTTTAAATGTGTATCTTTCAATGGTGCCAACAAGGCCTGCGATGATCCATTTCATAACAACTATTCAACTGCTATTTTAGAATCACCATGCATGGGTGGACGTAAAGGACGAGATGGATTGTTTCCGGCGACAGCATGTATTAAAATTGCTGGATATTATGGTACAGCAGTACATCGCCTAGTATGTAAAAAATTAAATTAAACAAAAATTCCTTTTTTTAGATGATACACGTGAAACAATTACTGTTCGGGGTTGCGCATTGGACAGTGGTACACTAACAACCGATACGGAACTTATTAGAATGTCACACTGTGGTAGATTTTATTATGATGATAGGTAATATTACACATTAAATAGTTTAGATGAAAATTGAATTAGAACTGAATTTTACTTTTTCAATATATAGATACGTTCATGGGTGCCTACAAAGCTGCAACGATGCCGATGCTTGCAATGCCGCACAACGAACAGTTAATTCGCCAATTATATTGAATTTTCTTACAACGACCATTCTTTTAATTATAATATCATCTCTTATCACTAGATAACAAATTAATGCCTAAGCATATCGTTAAGAAATCGTAATTATTTATTATTAATGAAAACAAATTAGAATTATGATGTAAGGAAGCACTGAAAATGACAATTGCGTGAATTTGATTTAGGGAGAGCCATTAACAGAAATAAGGAAATGGTATTGCTGTTCCAATAATGAAATAACTACATACTTGTAAAACAAGCTCTTCGCTAAAGAAATTAGCTAGTTTCTACTCTACTTCAAGTTTTGCTTCCTATTACAAGTGCTAGATGCAATTGGAAATGTAACACAGCTGCAACGATATGAACGCATTAAATACCTGTCGAAAACTTTTGATCAATTACTAATTTATGTATATTGTTATAAATTTGTTCAATTTAAGGCTATATAATAGTTAGATAAGGATTGGAACCAAAGATATTATTTAGTTTCACGTAAGGCATTGTGAATCTACAATCCACCCAAAAATCAACTTCTAATCTTCAAGGGTTTGGGAGTTAATGTGCGCTGAGCGAATGAAGCTAGGGTGTAGCTTAGTGGGTAGCGTGTTGGTCTACAATGCGAAGGTCATGAATTTAAATCCCGGTCGACGCATAATTCCAGCACACTGCCTGCTTGGGACCTTGGTCACCTCAATTTACGAAAATGAAAAATTCGAAGATAGAGGGTTGTGCAAAGGTCTAACAACCCTTCCACAATAAATAATGAAAAAATGTTAAGGAGCCTGAAGGTTAGGAGGCCAAAGCTCGATTTGGACTGTAGTGCCATTGTATAGAAGTAGAAGAGCGAATGAATGATGTTAACGGGTCGTAGATTTATTCCAAATTTTAGCATTTCGAGAACTTGCCGACACATATCCATGGCACAAATGTCTGGTAATTTCTGTCAGAAGTTAACAGTCAAAGCGATTTTCCGTCTGACACTTGACATACACACGGTCACAAAAGTCTTCATACACTTGCGATTTGTAGGTTGTAGGCTAACAGATAAATATTTTTCACATGAAATATAAGCCATATGATTCGCTTGAATACGAAAATAAATATGTTCAATATAATTCAAATTTTTACAAAAACTTTCACATAGAAAAATAAAAAAACTCGACCACAAAAGACAAAGAGATTTAGAAATAAAATTAAGGTTAATATCTAGTTGGGCCTCCAATAGAATCAATGACCGCTTGAAGTCTTCTTGGCATCGCAAGAATAAGGTTTTCAGTAATAGATGGCGTTATTTTATTTTATGCTGTTTGTAGAGCTTCCATGAGTGAGTTCTTGTTGGTTATTTTATATTTACGTACGTGTCTTTCTAGTTCATACCAAATATGCTCGATCGGGTTGAGATCCGGCGATTGGGGTGGTGAATGCGATTGCTTTGGCACATTATACTGGATCCATTCTTTAACGTTTGTGTGATTAGGTCATTGTCTTGTTGGAATACCCAGTTGATTTCGAGTTTTAAGTGTTCTGGCGATGGACTTAGTTTTTCCCGCAATACATTCAAATATTGATTTCGGTCCATTATTCCTTCAATGAAGTGTAACTTTTCTACCTCTGTCACCGCCATGGCTCCCCAGACTATTACGTTTCCTCCACCATGTTTCACTCTAGGTGCGAGATTTTCTTCCTTCATTTCAGTATTGGTCTTCGTCCAAACTTTTCCTGGTCTATCGCAACCATACATATTAAAGCGACTTTCATCCGTAAAAAGTACAGTTCTTCAAAATTCGAAGCTCTTTCTTAGATGCATCTTAGCGAAATCAAGTCGCTTTTGCAGATTTACTGTAGATATACATAAACGGCTTCTCCCTTGCGATTCGTCCATGATAGCCAGCATATCGTAATGTTCTTCACGCGGATTCAGGATGTAAGACTTTATTGAAGTCATTCTCAATATATTTCGCCAGTTCAGGTTATTACGTTCACTAAACACTCTAGGTATCCCAGGTCTTGGCTCATTATTTATACTGCAAGTTAAGTTAAATTTTTTTTAGAATGCTTTGGACGGTGGGACGACTTACTCTAACTATCTTCCTGTCGCAATCTAACAACTAAAAGACGTATATCCTTTGAAATTTCTTTTCTAAAGCTCATTTTTCCACTATATCAATTCTAGCGCTTATCGAAACTAACTCTAAACAAATATTGAAATACAATAAAAGCAATGCAACCAACAGTTTTAAAATTTCGGAGAAATGTACAGTTGAGAAGATGCAAGAAGAAGAATTAATTTTGCTGTATGTAGGCTTTTGTGGTGGGCTCATCGCCCTTTTTCTCGTTTTTCTAAAGAAACAACGGATTCTTTTGGAATTTTTTTTTTCTTTTTTATTGTTTGGTTTATACTATTGCATATTTTAGCATTTTTGATTTGAATCTAGTCTTTGTTATTTTCTTTATTTAACATAATTAAGCGGTGTATGTAGACTTTTGTGACCGAGTGTATGTTTGCGATCAGAAGTATCAGATGTAAACGTACTTTAATTACTATTAAGCAGGCAAAATCTTCTTGCTGTAGCATATTTTAAAATATCAAAATTACAGTACCATTAAAGATCAGTGCATAAACCAACAGGAGACATATACGTGCATTGGTCGATTCCAGTCTACACCGCTTCCAAAAACGATGTACATATTGCTTCTTCTTCAATGACCCTACAGCCCAAATCGGGTCTTGGCCTCTGGACCTTCAGGTTCCTTAACATGTTTCATAATTTATTGCGGAAGGTTTGTTAGCTCTTCGCGCAACCCTCTCTACGAATTTTTCATTTTCGTAGATTGATGTAATCAAGGTATATTATGCAAGTAGTGTACTTGAATTACGCGTCGGCCGGGATTTGAACTCACGACCTTCGCACTGTACACCAACACGCTACCCACTAGGCTAAACCCTAGCTTATCTAAAACTCTGTCTATCTCCGAGTCAAGGCACCCCGGCACGCAACTCCACGGTGAGATTCCGGATACCAAAGCATATCGGCTTACTTCTCTGCCCACAATCAACCACAGCCAGCACGTGTACGAAGGGACCTCAACCTTGGTACAGCTTATTCTGCTTCGAAGCATACTCTGTACATACTCTCAAGCCCCAAATGCATAAAGCTTAAGAAAAGCAAGACCTATATGCATTAGGACGGCCTACAGGTCATGGATCGGCACCAAAGTTTGCCATCGTGGTACCAAATAACCTCTGGTGGGGCTTCGCAAAAATTCGAAGCCAATATGCGGTGTAACATGCGAGTAACCACCCACTGCTTCGGTTTAGCTCCGGACAGCATGATACCGATCGAACAGCTTGCGTTTGTGCAGTCGCTACCCTCTAATATTGGAGCAGGCATCGCAATGGATTCGCCATCTCATTTTTCTGAACTTCGAAGTCTTTCGACAGCGTTAAGCAAAATTACATGTCGCCGGTGTAATTCTAATACATCGTAACCTACTTTTTTGATCCTGGGGTTACGAGTCATTCCTATGGTTGGTGGGTGCACTGAATCGGAAAATAGTACTGCGATTGCTTACGTATTAGAATTGTATTACACGATATACTTTGCGACAAAAAAGTATTGATAATTTGCAATTAAAATTACTTTGGGGAATGATATTTTTGGTAAGCAGGTAGGACTGTCCTTAATTATTGTCCCAGAAATTAGCGCGGTCTGTTAATCAGTTTGTTTACAGCAGCTGATTGAATCGGTACACCTCAGTAGTTCACGGCGATTTTTGTTTTATATCCTCGATCGACTGAAAACAGGTTCCATGGAGCGGTAATTTCAGTTTCGAGCACAGAAAAAAGTCATACGGGGCCAAATCTAGTGAATACGGTGGTTGATTGATGAAATTTGTTGCTTTTTTGGCCTTAATTTCGATCACAATTGAGGGTCGAGGAAAATTAATGAATTCTTCTTCCATAATTCCGGCCGTTTTTTACGAATTCGCTCACAAATGCTTCAATACGGTCAAGTAGTACTCCTTATTGACCATCTGTCCCTCCGGAACGAATCCACGACGGATCAAACATCGAATATCGAAAGAAACACAAAATGAGCATCGTCTTGATTTTTGAGCGGCCTTGGCGTGGTTTTTTCGGCTTCGGCTCCTTTTTTCCTCTATCCCGACGATTGTTGACTGGTTTGCATGTCAAACTCATGTACCCATATCTTATCACCAGTTATGATGCGCTCCAAGAATGTGGGATCAGAATTCGCACGATTAAGAATGTCTAAAGTGACCTGTTCGCGGTATTTTTTTTTTTTTTTGAGAAAATTCAGCTTTATTGGAACGAGTCGAGCAAGGACGTTTCATGGCCAAAGTATCCACCAAAATCAAACGAACGGACTAGCGAGAGATGTCGAGGTCTCCTTCTATCTCCTTAACACTTGCATGACGATTTTCGAGCACCACTTCACTTCTTTAATGTTTTCGTCAGTTGATAGGGTCGAAAGTCGTCCAGAACGAGGCATGTCTTCAACGATCTCTCGACCGTCCTTAAAGGCATTGAACCACTCGAAGGCTCCTGTTTTTGATATTACTGAATCACCGTAAGCCTTTCCCAACATTCGCACACGAAATTTAGTTGGAAATCAAAATTTAAGACAAATTCTTTGTTTCATATTTTTATCCATCTTAAAAATCGCCGTGGACTACTGAGGTGTACCGATTCAACTAGTTGCTGCAAATAAACTGATTAACAAACCGCGCTAATTTTTGGGATATTAATTAATGACAGTCCTACCTGCTTATCAAAAAAATATTTTTATTGAAATAGCATTTCGCACTGTAATTTTAATTATAAATTATCGGTACTTTTTTGCCACAATGTAGAATGCTTGGGCGTAGGAGAAGTATACCAAGTAATCTTGTGATCGGAAGCCGAGAGTGTAGCTTTCTTTCTTTATGGGTGCTATTGACTCGGAGTCCATTCGTGATTTCAGACCAGGATTTTCACTTCACCGTGAGTACAGCTGAACTTTGTATTTCTAGGTATTTCACGACTTTTTCAGGACCCATGCCCTTACTTTTTTTTTTACGGAATGACCTGTGTTATAGGCAATTTCGGCCTTTATGTGCAATGCACAAACACAGTCATAGAGGGAAGGAATGGAATTAGGAAGGTAGGGGAAGAGGAGTGAGAACGACCGTAACGAGTGGAGAAGCTGATATATATTTTATTTTTTTTTTGTACTGGCTGGTACTGACAAATACTTGCAGATGTTATGGGGAACTGAATGAATGATAGAAAGTGAACAGAAATCATCTACTGAGTATATGGACCTTGAAGTGGAACTGTTTCACTTTTACACCGTTTGCCCATTTTATTTCGAATAATTTTTTCATTGCCAGTAGCAACTGAAAAATTCGTGCTTAAAAAAATCCCGTCTGGAATGGGAATCGAACCCACGACCTATAGACTGAAAAGCAAGCACGCTGAATTGGGAAGTGATGCTAAGTAACCGGGGAATATCCTCACCAGTTACTGCAGTTGATTTGGCTTTTGTCCCAAGGCAATATCGTTTGGATAACGCTTCTTAGTTAGCTTGATGAGTTACCATATTCGCGGCTTATTAGCTTTTAACCGGTCTTGAAGCGATTGGTTTCCAACTTCGGTTTGACATCGCTATTTCCGCTGACGATAGCTTGGACAAAAGTTACCTGGTCCGTGGTAGGCAGTGTATTTAAGAATCCGTCCAGAATAATTCTCACACGTTCCTCTTTCCTTACTTGGACTCGACTCTGTCGGTGTGTTCTCGCTGCTTGGATTGAGAGTCTTGTTTTTTGTCCTTTCCTTCTTGCGGAGGTCTAGAGCTGTCTCTTTAGTGACCTCTTCGCTTCTTTGCTTTTTATGCTGAGGCGGTCTTGGTAGGTAGTTCTCTGCAGCTTCTGCGCTTCCATGAGAGTGCGTGCCGTTCTTTGAGAAACCGGAGGTACTGCCTGGTTCCTGAGTAGTGAAGTCTATGCCGCAGTGTATCTTACATGCCGCTTGGTGCGTCTGACAGGATAATACGGTTTTCCTGGAGCAGTATTTCCAGAGATGCTTGCCCTCACGAGGAATTTCGGTATTGCCAATACCTTGCCGCTTCCTTGACCGTTCGTTCGCCCATTGGTGGAATGTTCGGTTGTATTCTTCTCCGTACCTTCGGTTCTGCGACATATTACATCCGGGAGGTTTGATTTCTCTTTCATTGTGGTAGCGTCCACTGGCGCTTTCTCTGTTACTTTTGTCTTTCGGTTTTTTATTTCTGTACTTATTTGGTTCCCACGAGTAGCTTGGGAAGAGGAAATCTACAGTGCCTTGCTGTGCTAGGCACTGACCTTTTCAGGTCTACTCTCAGAGTGTCTGGTATCTGAAGGGCTCCGTTATATCAGCCACCATTGACTTCTCCGGGTAAGCACAGATCGCAATTTGCCGAATAAATACAAAAACAATTTTTATACTGTCTTCTCCCCCTTAAGCACATAGTTCTACATTCATTAGATTAAGGAAGATATTACTGTGCATCACGTTAAAGGCAACTCCCAATTTATTTCTAAAATAATAATAAATATATTCAACACCATGAAATTATTTCACAAAATTTACCACAGATTAGATGATCAAATACGAGCCAATATAAATCAAATGCGTTTACTAAGTTTTCTCGAACACATAGTAATAAAGTAATAATTTAATAAAAATATATTTATATATACATAATCTATTCGCAGGGATTTGATCGAATGAAAATTTTCAAAAGAATACTATAAAAAAAATGAGTTATCCATGTAACTGTATCATACTTATGTTCTATGGTACAATTAAATACTGAAAACGTAATTGGTTTTATGAATGCTAAGTTCCAAATTCTTTTTCTAATGTATCTAAGCATAGTAAATTAATGTATGACTTCATAGCAATTTGTGATACCGTTAATATTTTTATTCAAAATTTTACTAAATTTATTTTCTTAGGTATTTTTCTGGCGAACTAATTTTAATTTAAGAATAAACCAAGAGAGCTTCGAAACGGTTTCTCTACAACATCAAACTCCAATCAATATCATAAATTAAAACAATAAAAAATAACATACACTCATAACAGTATTTATTAAAAATAAGTGAATTGAAAATAGAATCAAAAACTCAAAAGCATTCAAATTTTTATCCAATTTTATAAAAATGACAAAAATATATCAAATATAAATTAAATTACTAAATAATTGGCATAAAAAAAAATAAACCAAACGGTTTTAAAGAAAATAAAATCATACAAAATACAAAGCTTAACTGGAATACTATAATAATTATTATAACTTTCAAAAATGCACATCGTAAACTAAAGTAAAACCGAAACACACAACTAAACTACGACACTATATTTCACATTTTTTGGAAATCTAGCTAAATAATAAAATCCAACATAGTAATAATCAATAATCAGTTTTTAAATAAATGATTTAATAACCGAAAATGAATTGAATTTGTTTTACTTACCCCATTCAACACATCTATTCAAACTGCATAAAAGAATTCTGAGATCTTTTGAATCTCATGAAGTTAATGATAGTGATGAGTGCATGTAATTTTCTGTTAGATATGATTGATTGGCTCATAAATTTTTAATGTGCTTTTGTTTAGTTTAGTTTTTATTTGTCTTCTATAAAATTTTTATCGTCTACAACAAATTTTTCACTTAAATCACAAGGTACTTCGATTTCTTTTAAATTATCGATGCCGATTTCTTGCTCTTTTCTGTAAAGGATAAAGTTGAGTTATTATTAAATACTACGTATATTATATTTGTAGTTTTACCTGATTAAAATGTCTACGACATTCTCACAAGCTAAAAGTGCATCACGATCATTTCCACAGCTTGCTTCCCATTTATGGTATTCACGTAAAATTTCATACGTTCCTTTCGATCGCAAGAATTCTCGGTATTTTTTCGTAGCACATAACTGCAGCAAGGATTCGAGAATCATCTTGCGTAGATCAGGATCATCTTCACGTTGTTTATCTTCACCAAGATACTAGAATTGAAATATAAGGATGTAATGTAGGCGTTTTGGGAATATTGTTAAGAACCATAAATTTGCTTGAATATAAATATTTTGACAATAATATAAATTTTCGAAATTTTTACATTTGCATAAGAATATATGAAGGTCGAGGCTTCAAGTGGTAATTTGTTATCTCCATTTTTAAAGATTATACGGGAAGGCAAAAGCCGAACGTATTATCTTGATTAATTAAAATGATATCGCAATATTCGGTGTCAAAATACCAACACTCGATTTTCAACTTCGTCGTAAATTCGATTTTAAATTCATTATAGCGGATGTTACAAAACCAATTTTGGGCGCCGATTTTCTCAGCAAATTTGGTTTACTTGTGGACATCAAAAAAAAATTACTCATCGATAAGGAAACAAAATTTGAAACAAAATGTGTTTCCGAATTCACCGAATATGAACCAGTTTTTTCGATGAACAGCGACAGCAAATACAAAGATTTGTTAACAGAATTTGTCAATTTAACAATGTTTCATACAACGAAGCAAACGCACTTAAAACAACTGTTCGACATCACATTATTACCAAAGGATAGCAATTTTTTTCACGTGCACGACGATTAAATCAAGAAAAACTCAAATTGTAGCAACAAAGGAATACGAATATATGGTAGATGGGAATTTGCCAACCATCAAGCAGCGAATGGGCCAGTCCATAGAATATGGTTCCAAAAAAGGATGGACTTTGGCGATCATGTAGCGATTATCGACGATTGAACGCACAAACAGTTCCATATCGTTATCCAATCAAACATATTCAGGATTTCACTCAATCACTCAACAGTAAATGGATTTTCTCAATACTCGATTTGGAAAAAGCCCTGAAATAGGCCGATGAATATCGAAAGAAAACGGCAATAATTACACCATCTTGACTTTTCGAGTTCAATGTCATGACGTTTGGGCTTTGTAATGCAGCAGAAACATTCCAGCGATTTATGGATCTTCGGTCTAGTTTTCGTTATTTGCTATATATACATTTGCATAGCATCAAGCAGTGAGGAAGAGCATTACCAACATGTACGCATTGTCTTGCAACGATTGTCCGAATCCGGCTTGAAAATCAACGTAGCCAAATGCGTATTTGCTCAAGAAGAGATTTTATTTCTTGGCCACCAAGTCAGTAAAGCCGGCATTCGACCATCAACCGACAAAGTTGATGCGATTGCAAACTATATAAAGCCAACAGCGGTGAACGAACTACCCAAATTCATTTGCATGTTAAATTTTTATCGACGTTTATTGCCGAACGCGGCACAAATTCAGGGTCGACTACGTGTTCTTATCAAAGGCAACCGACGATGCAGAAAAGGCATTTGAAGAATGTAAATCGTCACTGGTTAACGCTGTGACATTGGCACATCCTGTACCAGATGTAAAACTGGTACTTTATGTGGACGCGAGTAATTTTTCAGTTGGTGCAGCTATTCACACATCAACGATGGACAACTTGAACCGCTTGGCTTCTATTATAAGCGAATGACCGATACAGTACATACGATCGCGAACTATTGGCTATTTACCAATCAATCAAACATTTTAAACACATGATTGAGGGTAGAAACTGCACAGTTTTGACAGATCACAAGTTAATCACCTTTGCATCCATTCAGAACCCAGAAAAGGCATCACCGCGACAATTGAATCAACTCGATTTCATCGGTCAGTACACCACTGACATACGTCATATCACTGGTAAAGACAACATTGTAGCTGACTCGCTTTCACGCATTGAAAGCATCAATGGCTGCGAATAAATCAATTATGAAGATTTGGTCGAAAGTCAAAAAATCTACGAAAAATTAAATGATTTTTTGAAAAATAGCGAGTCAACATTACAACTAAAATTAGTTAACATCCCGACCAAAACAAAAGCTATTATGTGCGACGTTTCGACGAAACAAGTGCGACCATCACAAAAGAATTCCGCCAGCGAGTTTTTAATTCAGTGCACTATTTGGCTCATACTGGCAAAAAGTCATCAATTAATCACATCAGCGAACGATTCATTTGGCCGAACATGAAGCAAGACGTGGCACAAATGGCCAGTACTTGCATCGCGTGCCAGAAGTCAAAAATTTCGCGACACAATAAAACGGCTTTCGAAAATTTTAAGGTGCCAGATAAAACCTTCGCGCACATAAACATATGTATATTGTTGGTCCGCTACCAATATCAAATTGATATCGATATTGTCTAACGATTGCTTCACACGTTGGCTAGTCGCCATCCCCATGGAAGATATTCATGCAAATACGGTGGCTATTGCGTTGATTAATGGATGGATTACGCATTACGGTGTGTCAACCCAAATCACCATCGGGTAAACAGAGTTAACACTTTGAAGCGAAACTTTTCGACGAATTGGCAATAATGATAGTCAAAGCATCTCCGTTCAAGTCCTCGACATTCACAGACAAATGGTCTAATTGAACGATTTCATCGAACCATGAAAGCAGTAGTAAAATGTCAAAACAACGAACGCTGGACTGAAACATTGCCACTAACCATGCTCGCTCTTCGCAACGCCTTCAGAAATGGTTTATGGCACGCACAACGCTAAAAATGCCATGCGATTTCTTCGAAAAAATCAACAACGACGGTTCACTGAATTCGTTAAACATTTGCGTGAATTGATGGAGAAAATTCAACCAGCTCAAACTTCGAACCATGCCAACAACAAAGTTTTCGTTCAAAACGACTTGCAAACTTGCGCACACGTTTTCTTGCGTGACGACGCCGTTCGAGCACCACTTAAAGTACCGTACGATGGACCATATAAAGTTTTGAGCCGAAATGAGAAAACATTCGAACTTCAGGTCAAAAATCGTAAAGTTTGTGTTAGCATCGATAGAGTTAAAGCAGCGTTTCTTCCAATTGAAGATGAATCATCAGCGAACAACATCACATCAGAAGCAAAAGAAACAGCAAAAACTCCAATCAATCAATCGAGGCACAGCCAAAAATGACATGAAGCGGCCGAATTATTAAGAAACTGTAGTGACCTCTATCAGATTGTAAACCAAGCACTATGTAGAAATATTGTTAAGTCTTTAGTCATTAAGCTGATGTAACAAGCTCAATCAAAATTCCTGTTAAGACCCCCTATAGGGGCATATATGATGCTCATATACAGCTTAAAAAGGCTGTTAGACGCGACAAGAGAAAGGCCATTGAAGATCTGGCAAACAAGGCAGAATCTGCGGCTTACCTTGGGGATATGGGTTCACTATTCAAAATCATGAAACAGTTGACGAACAGGAATTTCACCGCCAACCACCTGGAGAGATGTCAACGGAACTCTCCTTAATATGAGTGAACACCAGTTGCGACGATGGAAGGAATACTTCTCTGATATTTTAAACATCTTGTCAGATGAAGATATCCCGGAAACAGAACAACTTCCAAACATCCAACCGCAACAATCCTCTATTAGGGACGATCCCCCAGATAAGGAAGAGATAGTTTCCGCCATTCGGTCAATGGCGGGAAGGAAAGCTCCAGGTATAGACGGACTACCAACCGAACTCCTCAAAGCGGACCCCGAAATAACAGCCGATATACTCCTCCCACTCTTCACTAAGGTGTGGAATGATGGAAGATATCCGACTGAATGGAAGGAGGGCGTCATTGTGAAAATTCCGAAGAAGGGCGACCTTCGGGATTGTGGCAATTGGCGTGGTATATGTCTACTTACTGCCGTATCGAAAATTATGGCTAAGGTAATTCTCAATAGGATTAGTGATGTCGTCGAGAACACTCTCGAAGTTTATCAGGCTGGATTCCGTAAAGGGTCGTCTTGTACCGACCACACAAATACCCTACGGATAATATTAGAGCAGTCAGCCGAAATGGGTTCGCCACTACATCTCATGTTTGTGGACTTCGAGAAGGCTTTCGACAGCGTTAAGCGAGATTACATATGGAATGCTTTGCGTAGGAGAGGTATTCCAGATAAGGTCATAGCTATGATTAAAGAATCCTACGAAGATGCAAGGTGTCGCGTCTTGCATAGAGGAGAGCTGTCCGAGAGCTTTCCTGTGCGAACGGGTGTCAGACAAGGCTGCATATTATCACCAGCCCTGTTTCTGGTGGTAATAAATGACATCTTGAAAGCTGCACTGGAAGGTGGGGAAGGTAAAGGTCTTCAATGGAGACTATTTAACATCTTAAGTCACCTTGATTATGCTGATGACGTGTGTTTGCTTGCACATACCCGTTCGGACTTAGAGTCAAATGTTCGCTCGTTGCATTCTAAATGCAAAGAGGCGGGACTGAAAATAAATGTGCGTAAAACCAAGTACATGCACATGGGTTCGAACGCAAGCACACCGATTGTTCTTAATGGACAGGATGTGGAAGAGGTGCAAGATTTTTGCTATCTCGGAAGCATTGTCAGCATGGACGGCGGATCCGAAAAGGATGTTGAGGCTCGGCTAAATAAAGCTCGTCAGGCCTTCGGTATCCTTTCCCCTTTCTGGAGGTTAAGAGAGATCTCCCTTCGCACGAAGCTGCGAGTTTTTGACGCATGCGTCAAATCCGTGTTGTTATATGGTTGTACTACGTGGAAAGTGACCGTTCGACTTACCAAGAAACTACAGACTTTCGTAAACCAATGCCTCCGGCGCATTTTAGGAATATTCTGGCCAGAAGTAATCTCCAACGACGAACTTTGGAGTACAACTCGCCAGACTAAAATAGGTATTGAGATTCAACGGCGAAAGTGGCAGTGGATCGGTCATACTTTGAGGAAACCAGAGCAAAACATCGCAAAACAGGCTCTGGATTATAACCCTCAAGGAAGACGTCGGGTTGGTCGACCATGTAACACATGGAAGCGAGCAGTTGAGCAGGAGGCCAGAGGAATAAACAAGTCCTGGCAACAGCTTAAAGCCGATGCTCAGGATCGCGCCTTGTGGAAGAGAGTTGTTTCTGTCCTATGCCCCTATAGGGGGTCTTAACAGGAATTTGATTGATTGATTGATAGGGGCATAGGACAGAAACAACTCTCTTCCATAAGGCGCGATCCTGAGCATCGGCTTTAAGCTGTTGCCAGGACTTGTTTATTCCTCTGGCCTCCTGCTCAACTGCTCGCTTCCATGTGTTACATGGTCGACCAACCCGACGTCTTCCTTGAGGGTTATAATCCAGAGCCTGTTTTGCGATGTTTTGCTCTGGTTTCCTCAAAGTATGACCGATCCACTGCCACTTTCGCCGTTGAATCTCAATACCTATTTTAGTCTGGCGAGTTGTACTCCAAAGTTCGTCGTTGGAGATTACTTCTGGCCAGAATATTCCTAATATGCGCCGGAGGCATTGGTTTACGAAAGTCTGTAGTTTCTTGGTAAGTCGAACGGTCACTTTCCACGTAGTACAACCATAGAACAACACGGATTTGACGCATGCGTCAAAAACTCGCAGCTTCGTGCGAAGGGAGATCTCTCTTAACCTCCAGAAAGGGGAAAGGATACCGAAGGCCTGACGAGCTTTATTTAGTCGAGCCTCAACATCCTTTTCGGCTCCGCCGTCCATGCTGACAATGCTTCCAAGATAGCAAAAATCTTGTACTTCTTCCACATCCTGTCCGTTAAGAACAATCGGTGTGCTTGCGTTCGAACCCATGTGCATGTACTTGGTTTTACGCACATTTATTTTCAGTCCCGCCTCTTTGCATTTAGAATGCAACGAGCGAACATTTGACTCTAAGTCCGTACGGTTATGTGCAAGCAAGCACACGTCATCAGCATAATCAAGGTGACTTAAGATGTTAAATAGTCTCCATTGAAGACCTTTACCTTCCCCACCTTCCAGTGCAGCTTTCAAGATGTCATTTATTACCACCAGAAACAGGGCTGGTGATAATATGCAGCCTTGTCTGACACCCGTTCGCACAGGGAAGCTCTCGGACAGCTCTCCTCTATGCAAGACGCGACACCTTGCATCTTCGTAGGATTCTTTAATCATAGCTATGACCTTATCTGGAATACCTCTCCTACGCAAAGCATTCCATATGTAATCTCGCTTAACGCTGTCGAACGCCTTCTCAAAGTCCACAAACATGAGATGTAGTGGCGAACCCATTTCGGCTGACTGCTCTAATATTATCCGTAGGGTATTTGTGTGGTCGGTACAAGACGACCCTTTACGGAATCCAGCCTGATAAACTTCGAGAGTGCTCCCGACGACATCACTAATCCTGTTAAGAATTACCTTAGCCATAATTTTTGATAGGGCAGTAAGTAGACATATACCACGCCAATTGCCACAATCCCGAAGGTCGCCCTTCTTCGGAATTTTCACAATGGCGCCCTCCTTCCATTCAGTCGGATATCTTCCTTCATTCCACACCTTAGTGAAGAGTGGGAGGAGGAGTTTTGAGGAGTTCGGTTGGTAGTCCGTCTATACCTGGAGCTTTCCTTCCCGCCATTGACCGAATGGCGGAAACTATGTCTTCCTTATCTGGGGGATCGTCCCTAATAGAGGATTGTTGCGGTTGGATGTTTGGAAGTTGTTCTGTTTCCGGAATATCTTCCTCTGACAAGATGTTTAAAATATCAGAGAAGTATTCCTTCCATCGTCGCAACTGGTGTTCACTCATATTAAGGAGAGTTCCGTTGACATCTCCCACCAGGTGGTTGGCGGTGAAATTCCTGTTCGTCAACTGTTTCATGATTTTAAATAGTGAACCCATATCCCCAAGGTAAGCCGCAGATTCTGCCTTGTTTGCCAGATCTTCAATGGCCTTTCTCTTGTCGCGTCTAACAGCCTTTTTAAGCTGTATATGAGCATCGCGGTAGTTCTGCCTCAAGTCGGGCGTTCGTTGGTTGACATCGGGTTGAGAGATGATTGCCAATTTGGCTTTTTTCCGATTGTCAACCTTGTCCCATGTGTCTTGCGACATCCAAGGTTTCTCACCGCATTGCACATGTCCCACAGATTCTTCAGCACTAGTTAGAAAAGTGTTTCTGGTCGCCTCCGAATTGGCGTCCAGTGTGCGCGTTTCATATTCACCTAATGTGGATGACTTTTCGCGTAGAATGGTGGTGTATTCGCGTTTTTTGTTGGGATCTCTGAGTTTATCCACATTAAGCTTGCGCTTCATTTGAAGAATTGCTGTACACAATCTCAAGCAGGCAACCATCAAGTGGTGATCGCTCCCCACGTCAGCTCCACATTTCGCTCGCACATCGAGGAGACATCTTCTCCATCGGCGACTTATAGCCAAATGGTCGATCTGGTTTTGAGTAGCACCATCAGGGGAAACCCAAGATGTTTTATGATGACTCTTGTGTAGAAAAAGGGTCTCTCCGATGACAATTTGCCGAGTACTACAAAACTTTACAAATAATTCGCCGTTTTCGGGTCTCTTAATCCAAGATCGTGATGCGTCGTTGCAAGGGTCACCATGCCTCCCCATGACGTGTTCTAGTCCAGTGTTGTCTGATCCAACCTGGGCGTTCATATCTCCTGAGATGATAATAATATCACCTCTTGGAACACGTTTGAAGGTGGCACTCAGTTGGCTATAAAACTCCTCTTTGTCACCAGATGTTGCGGTATTAGTTGGTGCGTAGCACTGCAGAATTGTGACGTTTCTGACACTGGTCCTGAGCCTGACGACGATAATCCTATCCGAGATTGGTTCCCAGCTAATGAGACTGTTTCACGCTCTCGGCGTAAGGACGAACGCCACGCCATTTCTTCACTTTCAGGACCAATGTACAGAATAGTGTTTCCGCTAGGGGTTCGTTCTTCTCCTGATCCTGTCCACCTGACCTCGCTCAAGCCCAAGATTTGGATGTTATAGTGCTCCATTTCACGGTCGATCACTGATTGGCGGTGCAAATACCGAGTAACCCCAGCTCTTCCCCCGTCATTCAATTCAGAAGCCAATCATAGTCCGTTTTCGAATGCCAAAAGTCGTTACCGTAGAATCAGTCCGTATCCGAGGCGATGTATCGGTTTCTCGTATCATTTAGGTCTTAAGATCACGGGTGATAAGCCCATGATCCAGTGAGTGTCCATTTGCCATTTTTTAGGGCAAGCAGGACTGGCTGTGGGTGAATTCTACAGCCCCCATCCCACAGGGGGATGGTTAGCTCAGGTCCGTGGAGTCGCTAGTCTCCAAAGATAGTTGCAGGAATTGGCAAAACCTCATCCTACAACTACCCCCTTGCGGGGCTTGGCTTTACTGTAACCTTGTTTAAACGTTGAGCATCTAGGTACAATCGTACTTTGGCCGGTTTGCGAACAATTTTTTTTTTTTTACAGAATGACCTGTGTTATAGGCAATTTCGGCCTTTATGTGCAATGCACAAACACAGTCATGGAGGGAAGGAATGGGATTGGGAAGGTTGGGGAAGGGGAGTGAGAACGACCGTAGCGAGTGGAGAAGCTGGTATATTGCTCAGTTGTACTGGCTGCTTACTGACAAATATTTGCAGATGTTACGGGGGAATGAATGATAGAAAGCGAACAGAAACCATCTACTGAGTATCTAGGCCTTCTTGAAGTGGAACTGTTTCACTTTTACACCGTTTTCCCTTTTTTTGCGAATAATTTTTTTATTACCAGTAGCAACTGAAAAATTTGGGCTTAAAAAAATCCCGTCTGGAGTGGGAATCGAACCCACGACCTATTGACTGAGAAACAAGCACGCTGCGCACTACGCCACGGAAGCCTCACTGGAGAACTCCATGAGCTGTTCGATTCCTCAGTGACACCAAGCGAAAGCATGCGGGCTAACTCATCGCCAGAATTGCTGGCGAGACCGCGTAATGACACTGCTTAATGGGATTCGTGTGTCAATATGATGAGTCAGTAATGCAGTTTTGCCTAGACCCGCTTTATTGAATGAAGGAAACAATTCTATGATCTTGCGTAAATCGTTCTGCTCGACCTCTGTTAAGATGTGAAGATTGCTGTCCTTTGGTGGAATCGGATTTTGAAGTTCATTCACATGCACTGGAGCCAAACCGAATGTATCCTAGAAATGAACACCAAGGTATAATGCATTCATCAATGTTGGGACTATTAGAAAACGCATCATGCGAGGGTAAGTAAGTAACGAGAGTTCGTATAAATCCGATTACATTACTCTTCTCACCGTTCGCCGAATTATAGTCCGTAAGTTACGTTAGAGTGGAGCTAGCAGGGCAGAATTTAAAACATGGAGCTCCACGATGTTAGGATTGCGGACGTGCAGGACATTTAAGACGTGACTGCCGCAATCCGAGGGCGCCGCCGAATAACTATTTGGAATGTACTGCTAATCTCGGTATGCAAACCTGGAGACCTGGCCATCAACTAGAAAATATTTTATGGCGGATAACAACGAGCACAACCGAATTGTCAGAAATTTAAAGATGCTCAACGAGAAACTTCACGGACCGGAGACTGCGAAAATTACATGAAAAGACCTCGAGATCTTCAACTACTATTTTACAATGTAGTCGCTATAGCTTCCGAACTATTGTTGGCCTGACCATATGTCATTGCTTGCTAAAGCTGTATGGATTTAGGATGTAGATCGCGAGCGACAGCCTTTGCAGAGGTTGCGAGGAAGACGAAGAATCTATCGAACATTATCTTTGTCACTGTCCACAAATCTCCAACAGTCGTCTCCTTTGTTTAGGCTCTAGATTCTTCTCAGAACTAGACGACCGGAGAGACATCCAACACTCGAGCCTGCTACGGTTCGCAAACCGAATCAAGTTGTTAGAACAAGAGGAGTAACTTCCATATTATAATAAATAGAGGGAGTACAATGGGCTCAACTCGATGGCCCCAGTGCATTGTGGTTCCTCCTACAACCTAAACCTAAATTGTTTGGCATACTTTTTATTAAATTTGTTATTGTTTTTTTATTAATATTCCAAGTGTAAATAACAGTCATTTTTAACTGTATATTGCCACATTGCCTGTTTTCCTAAAAAACTTCTTCCCTTGCTAGGATTTCTCAAATGTTTTCTATTGGATTAAGGTCTGGAGAGCAAGAGGGCCATGATATCACGTGCACGCTTTGGTCGCAACCGGAAATAAGTGGTACGGCTCACATCTATTCTGGCGTTGTTCTGTTGAAAAACACAATACTCTGCTCATAAAAAGCAACAAATTCATGCGCAACACCTCTATGTATTCCGATGAACTCATTCGAGTACTGGGAAACGCCGGTTCCAACATTCCACCTGCACAGCAAGCTCCCCAAATCATTAAACTGCCTCCACAGAAATTGCGTTTTGAAAAAAATCACGCACAATAATCATTGAAATCATCCAAGTTCAATTTTTTCTCGTCAGAAAAAATGGTCTTGAGAAAGAAATAACAATTAAAATATGCATAAAAAGTTAATGTTCAGCATTTTACCAAATATGCAATTGTTCGGGCGAATTCCAGCTTTGCTGCTTCATGACGCTAAATGCGTGATGCCGATTTTAGCTTTTGGCGACAAATGTGCTTATAACACCTTAACACTCCGTGGACTGTCCATTTTGACACATCTAGTCCACAATCCTAGGCGATTTGGGCTGTAGTCTTCATGGAATTGCTTGTATTTTCAATTATCCGACGCTTATTTCGGTCTAACAGCTTGCCCTTTGGTCCTCCTGTTCTGTTTTTTTCCATAATTATCAGAATTTTGCAGTCCTTCTTTAAAAAATGCAGGAGTTCGGCCTATTTGCAAATCTGTTAGCACTGTTGTGCGCGTATTTTAATAATAAACAACGATTTTAATAATTTTTGAATAAATTTGACTTTGTTGATACCACAAACTAATGACAATCTACTTGATGCGTTTATAGTTATGCTCGGGATAAATTTAAGTAAAGTTAAACTAACGGTAATTACAGCCATCAGTTTTTGCTAATTGTGTTTGTTTGCTACTCTTTCTCTCTAATCGCTCATAATCAATTAAAAAATCACGGTATTTCACTAAATAAATTGTAAAAATGAGCACACATTTTGTTTACGTTTATAGTTATGCTTCGCAGTGTATATATTTGAATTCTACATACCTTGAGAAATATCCTTTTGGTATAGTATGTGGCAATAACCCCTCTACCATTATTTCTGGTCATTTAACAGAAAAAAAATAATACAGAATTTTTCGATTTTCTCATATTTTTCTGCATTCTGAAACACTGACGCCAGCATAAATTAAAAGTAGACCATTTTAAGTATCGTAACAAGTAAATTAAAAAAAAAAAGTTAAATTGAGATTAGGCATGTAGCAATAAAGAATGTTGAATCGAAAAATATCTAAAATTCAACAAAAAAAAAGCAACGCCCCCGGGTGGACTCGAACCACCAACCTTTCGGTTAACAGCCGAACGCGCTAACCAATTGCGCCACGGAGGCGATGGACGTAGAAGTGTCCAAACAAAATCTTATTGTACTCAGAAAAGCTTTGAAATAATTCCGTAGAACCGACCGTTGGATACCTGTAGGAAATTTTAATCAATCCTCATTAGAAATGTGCAAATAAACAAATAATTACTGGGTGAGACCAAAGCGTATTATATAGATCGCGGGTAAGATAACCGCAAATTTAACTTACTTGCAATTCAACCGGCAACATATCGTTTTCCTCCTCCGTAAATTCCTCGGGACCGGCCAGCGGAAACAGCAGACTGCAAAGTACATCTTCCTTATCGTTCAGCACCATCTCGTGATAGACACGGTCGAAGCAAATATTTCTCAAAATACCGATAGTACCGCCACGCCTGATAATACTGCCCTCGTACGATACGAAGGGCAACACCTTTTGCAGCAAATTGTGTTTCGATTTGCAGAAAAGTTCTCGGCCGCGATTCGTTTGAGTCAAATTACAAAATATTGGGGCTGCAGACGGAAGAACAGAAGTGTGTTGTAAAACTTTTAGCGTAATTGCAGCTTAGCTCAATTGGGTAGCGCGAAGGCCAGGGTTCGATCCCCTTCGCAGACCGTTTTTTTTTTTTAATTTCTTACATAACTTACCAATGTAATGGAGTTTCGCATCTTTGTTATAATCAACTCGAGAGAAAGCATTGGCAAGTTTCAAGATGAGTTTCTCGTCCTTTTCAATTTCCGCGAGAACTTTGTCCACTAAGCTTTCTACGCGCGATAAATTACTTAAAACCATACTCCACGGATCGGCTAGCTTCGCACTTTCATTCGTTATCGTCTCCAGCGACCACTGAATAATGCCTGCGGTCTATGAAATAAAAAACGGATGCTTTAATAACTTTGCCTGAAATCGAAAAAATTTGCATGCCTCTGTGCATGATTGACACGTTTCGTAAACTTTCAGCGCGCCTTTTTCGTCCGCCGTTAGATTTATGAGACACAGGATTGCGTCTTTTGCAATTGTCTGAGTTTTGTCGGTCGTCAATTTAGCCAGAGCTTGGATCAACTCAGGTAGGTCTAAAAGAAGTGCTTTGCCCTCCGTCGTCCCTGTCAACCCTGAAATCATTTCCAAAAACGTAATTTCATAATTGACGCGAATTTCGTACTGCACTGACGAATGAAACTCACCCAAAACGTCAACAACTGAGACGGCTTTTAAGTCGATGCGTTGATTTAAATCTAAAAACGGCATTAGTTCCTTTAATTTCTCCATAATTTTTGCCAAACAATACCGACATGAATTTCCCAAGGTAGACGTCAAATTGTTTACATCCGAATGTCAGATTTGACATGATACAGAAGCACGTGCTAACCAAATACTCTTACACTGCTCGAGCGACATCTAGGCATTGCAGCGGCAATTATTGAAAGTCGGTTCTTATATAAGCTAAATAAGCTAAAAATAAACTCAAGGCAACAAGAACCAAACAATTTTCGAAAAATTCAAAGAGCTAACTAATATAAATGAAGACTGTTCGGACACTAATTCAAGTAATAGGCATTTGGCTATAAGTTGCCGATGGAGAAGATGTCTCCTCGATGTGCGGGAGAAACGTGGAGCTGACGTGGGGAGCGATCACCACTTGATGATTGCCTGCTTGAGATTGTGTACAGCAGCTATCCGACGACCACAAATTCTTCAAATGAAGCGCAAGCTTAATGTGGATAAACTTAGAGATCCCAACAAAAAACGCGAATACACCACTATTCTACGCGAAAAGTCATCCACATTGGGTGAATATAAAATGCGCACACTGGACGCCAATTGGGAGGCAACCAAAAACACTTTTCTAACTAGTGCTGAAGAATCTGTGGGATACGTGCAAAGCGGTTAGAAACCCTGGATGTCGCCAGACACATGGGACAAGGTTGGCAATCGGAAAAAAGCTAAATTGGCAATCATCTCTGAACCCGAGCTGAGGCAGAACTGCCGCGATGCTCATATACAGCTTAAAAAGGCTGTTAGACGCGACAAGAGAAAGGCCATTGAAGATCTGGCAAACAAGGCAAAACCTGCGGCTTACCTTGGGGATATGGGTTTACTATTCAAAATCATGAAACAGTTGACGAACAGGAATTTCACCGCCAACCACCTGTTGAGAGATGTCAACGGAACTCTCCTTAATATGAGTGAACACCAGTTGCGGCGATGGAAGAAATACTTCTCTGATATTTTAAACATCTTGTCAGAGGAAGATATTTCGGAAACAGAACAACTACCAAACATCCAACCGCAACAATCTTCTATTAAGGACGATCCCCCAGATAAGGAAGAGATAGTTTCCGCCATTCGGTCACTGGCGGGAAGGAAAGGTCCAGGTATAGACGGACTACCAACCGAACTCCTCAAAGCGGACCCGGAAATAACAGCCGATATACTCCTCCCACTCTTTACTGTGGTGTGGAATGAAGGAAGATATCCGACTGAATGGAAGGAGGGCGTCATTGTGAAAATTCCGAAGAAGGGCGACCTTCAGGATTGTGGCAATTGTCGTGGTATATGTCTACTTACTGCCCTATCAAAAATTATGGCTAAGGTAATTCTTAACAGGATTAGTGATGTCGTCGGGAGCACTCTCGAAGTTTATCAGGCTGGATTCCGTAAAGGGTCATCTTGTACCGACCACACAAATACCCTACGGATAATATTAGAGCAGTCAGCCGAAATGGGTTCGCCATTACATCTCATGTTTGTGGACTTCGAGAAGGCTTTCGACAGCGTTAAATGAGATTACATATGGAATGCTTTGCGTAGGAGAGGTATTCGAGATAAGGTCATAGCTATGATTAAAGAATCCTACGAAGATGTAAGGTGTCGCGTCTTGCATAGAGGAGAGCTGTCCGAGACCTGCCCTGTGCGAACGGGTGTCAGACGAGGCTGCATATTATCACCAGCCCTGTTTCCGGTGGTAATAAATGACATCTTGAAAGCTGCACTGGAAGGTGGGGAAGGTAAAGGTCTTCAATGGAGACTATTTAACATCTTAAGTCACCTTGATTATTCTGATGACGTGTGTTTACTTGCACATAACCGTTCGAACTTAGAGTCAAATGTTCGCTCGTTGCATTCTAAATACAAAGAGGCGGGACTGAAAATAAATGTGCGTAAAACCAAGTACATGCACATGGGTTCGAACGCCAGCACACCGATTGTTCTTAGCGGGCAAGATGTTGAAGAGGTGCAAGATTTTTGTTATCTCACTTTCAGCATGGACGGCGGAGCCGAAAAGGATATTGAGGCTCGTCTAAATAAAGCTCTTCAGGCGTTCGGTATTCTTTCCCCTTTCTGGAGGTTAAGAGAGATCTACCTTCGCACGACGCTGCGAGTTTTTGACGTCAAATCCGTGTTGTTATATGGTTGTACTACGTGGAAAGTGACCGTTTGACTTACCAAGAAACTACAGACTTTCGTGAACCAATGCCTCCGACGCATTTTAGGAATATTCTGGCCAAAAGTGATATCCAACAACGAACTTTGGAGTACAACTGGCCAGACTAAAATAGGTATTGAGATTCAAAGGCGGAAGTGGCAGTGGATCGGTCATACTTTGAGGAAACCAGAGCGAAACATCGCCAAACAGACTCTGGATTATAATCCTCAAGGAAGACGTCGGGTTGGTCGACCATGTAACACTTGGAATAGAGCAGTTGAACAGGAGGCCAGAGGAATAAATAAGTCCTGGCAACAGCTTAAGGCCGATGCTGAGGATCGCGCCTTGTGGAAGAGAGTTGTTTCTGTCCTATGCCCTATAGGGGGTCTTAACAGGAATTTGATTGATTTGATCGATTTGATTGATGTGCTGGCCGAGTTAATATAGATTACAGAACGATATTTACGAACGACTTAATATCGAAGTTAACATATGTATATTAACGCGAGTTAATATGGAAAAGTGAGTTAATATGATGTTATCTCTATCGTGTATCGATAGCCTTACTATTCACGTCTTCCTGTCATAACAGAGCAGAGGTCGCATATTATATTAATATATTCGCAGCTTATCGTTCTTGTGCACTTTCTTGGATTTCATTATTGGAAGTACCGAATAATACGTCTTATTTGCCATATTATCCGTCGTTTGATTTCGTCTGTTTCATTACCGTCCTTTGCTAGATTAGCCCCAAGATATATGAAGTTGTCCACACTCTCCAAATTATATTCCGCAATTGTTATGTTTTGTATGATTGGTGTTCTCCTTCTTGTTAACATCTTTACTTATGTTTTGCTTTCATTAATGCGCAACCTGACTTCTTTTGCGACGGAGTCAAGATTGCTATGGTGTTAATGTCGGTAGCGTATGCTACTAGTTGGGTGGTCTTGAACAGTAGTGTTCTATTGGTGTCAACTGAGATTTTTCTGGTACCAAGTTGAAAAGCATGGGGGCTAGACCATCTCGCTGCTTTAAGCCACATTGCGTTCGAAAGCTGGTTGTGGAATCGGTTTGTATTCTCACTTGGGATTCAATGTTTGTCATTGTGAGTCTCGTTAGTCAGACTAGTTTTGGAGAAATTCCATTATCAAGCATGATTTCACTATATCAATAGCATTTGTATTATTATACTTTCCACAAAACTTAAAATCGATAGCTTTGACAGTTCCGAAGAAAAGTAATTGAATTGAAATTTCGTGAAATTTGTATGGGAGGTGGTAGAAGGAGTGAGGTGAATTTTTTTGAAAACTGATTGCAATTACAATAAAATTAATTGTGGCAAAAATTCGTTTTTTTTAGGTTTGCTAGTTTCAATAGAAATCGAAAAAATAAATTTTTCAAAATTGAGCATTTGTATGGGAGGGGGTGGAAGGAGTGGGGAAATCGAATCAATATTTTTTGATGTTAATTAAGTATGTATATTACTATACTTTGACCTGAATTTCAAGTTGATAGCTTAAATAGTTTCGAAGAAAAATCAAATTCTTAAAATTTTGAAATTTCATGAAATTTGCATGGGATTGGGGGATGTGGCCCATTCACGAACTTAACGTTTCTTTTTTGCTAAAGAGAACATGCAACGAATTTCAGCACGATAGCTCAAAGCATTCGATAGCTATGTTGTGGACAGACGTTCACTCGGAATCGAAATTTTTGAGCGACAAGAAATATTTCTGTACTCTTGGCGGCTCTGCGTTACAAACAGTAAGGCAAACACAATATACTCTCAGATTTCATCTAGAGTATAAAAATATATAAAAGTTTAAGACATTACTTGTTCGAATATCTTCAAAACTTCTACCCCCTACCATACAAAAGTATTTTTTCGACCATTTCTAAGAAATGAATTATCACTAAACCATTAAAAGCTGTGAACTTCAAATTATGTAGGAACGCTTTTAAAAAATACTTAAAACAAAAGTTTTGAAATCTCTACTGCTCTTCCACCCCCTCCCACACAAAATTATGATTTCAACCAATTTCAATAAATCAACTAATAGCCAACAAACTAAAAGCTATGAACTTGGAATTTTGTACGAAAAAACCGTTCAATATAAACGAAATATTACTGCATCAGAAATTTTATAATTCCCTCAACTCATTCACCCCTCCCATGAATGATAGAAAGCGAACAGAAACCATCTACTGAAAATAAAGTCCTTCTAGAATTGGAACTGTTTCACTTTTATATCTTTTGACCATTTTATTTCGGATAACTTTCCATTTGCCAGTAGCAACTGAAAAATATTACTGCCTGGGATTCGAATCCAAGCACGTTACCCCACGAGAGCTAATCCTGGCTGGAAGTCAAAACTTGATGATTGTCATTCTTGTAAGACGAACCAGTTTTGGTGAAACTCAAAACTTCTAACATTTTGAGTTTCACCAAAACTGGTTGTGTCGGATTGTTTGGGAGGGGGTAGAAGGACCCTCCCAAACAATCCGACACAATTTAACAACTTCACAAAAAGTCAATTTTCCTGAAAAGTATGAATGCTGTTGATCTGCAATTTAAAACATTTCAAAAAATGATGTTCTTAGTTATTTCTAAAAAGTCATTAAGAACTCGCCCCTTCTTCTACCACCTCCCATACAAACTGCACAATTTCACTAAATGATGTGAAAAAAGTAGTTCAATGCCGTCACCCCTTCCACCACATCCCCTAATAAATTTCTTAAGATCAAAAAATTTCTCTTCCATCTATAGTATCGCAAAGCCCAATCGTAGTCCTCTTCTTCAATGGCACGACAGCCCAAATCGGGCCTTGGCCTCCTGGTTTTCAGGTTCCTTAAAATTTTCATTATTTATTGTGGAAGGGTTGTTAGCTCTTCGCACAACCCTCTATCTGCGAATTTTTCATTTTCGTAGATTGAGGTAAACAAGGTATATCCAAACAGATAGTGTGCTGGAATTATGCGTTGATCGGGATTTGAACTCACGACCTTCGCATTGTAAACCAACACGCTACCCACTAGGCTAAATCCTGACTCGTAGTCTTGTTATGTTTTAAATTAAAACGTGTTGTATTTGATTGAATGTTCGTCCATTGGGTGATGTCCATGATCTCTTATGAATGACACGATGCGGGAAGCATGTCGAGTTTTTGCTGCTCGATACTGAAATCATGGGGACTGAGCCTCCCAATTGTTCCTATATAAGTCTCCTCTTTGCCCACTTTCGCGTTAAAGTCACGTAAGACAATTTTAATATCGTTCGACGGAAGGGAGTCGAATGTCGATTCCAAGGTGTCTTTAACTTCGTCGTCTTTGCCTTCTGTTGGGGTGTGAACATCAATAAGTCCAACATTCAATAATTTTGTTTTGATGTAGATTGCACACAATTGAAAAGTTGGACGTTGGTAACTTGGTGTTTAAACTTGTTGTCGCAACTCCGAAATCCCGGCTTCGCTGTTCGCTGTGAAGAAACGTCGATCGACGTTTCTTGGCTTCAACTCGTATGGCACCCTATTTTCTTGCTTTTGCATTATTCCCAAGCTTTTCAAGCGATGTGAAATTGCTTGTTGAGTCACTCCCAATGAATCTGCAAGTTTTTGTTGCGTTTGACATGAATCTTCGTCCATTAATGCCTCCACGCCTCGCGATAGTCAATCGGAGATAGAAAAGCGATAGTTGGTGAACGAAAGACTTTCTACTTGAAAGAAAAGATTTCCGGATTCTACTTTGTTACGCCTTATTATTCGTGACGTTTCGGTCTCTGCTGAGATCTTTATTTCAGCAGAGACCAGAACGTCACGAATAATAAAGCGTAACAGTGTAGAATCCGGAAATCTTTTCTTTCAATTCGAAATGCACTGTGAAAACATTCATCAAGACTTTCTACTGTTTGTGAGAGTTAGTGAAATTAAAATAAAGTTTGGTTGTTATTTAAACTAAAGCGATTTTGTGTTATTTACTTGAAATGTAGCGACCCCTTGCACACAACAATATTGTATCGAACAGTTGAAAAGGAGGCCTGAGGAATAAACAAGTGTTGGCGATATCTAAAACAGGCATGTAGTGACTAAAGCAAATATTGATTGATTGAATGCAGTGAGTGTAGAAAAAGTGCCTGAAACTATTTTAGGTATCCAAATTTACCCAGAATCATCAAAAAGGTAAAATTTTAGCTTGCTGTTGTCCGCAGCTTTTTTTGCCGCGCTTGCAAGGTCTTAACAATATCGTGCACTAGCATTGGCATAGAATAGCTTATAATTTTATAATCAAAACTTCTTCTTAAATGGCGCTATAGCCCAAATCGGGCTTTGACATCCTGACCTTCAGGTTCCTTAACCTTTTATTTGCTACTGTAAAAGAGTTGTTAGCTCTTTGCACAACCCTTATCTATGAATTTTTATTTTCGCAGATTGAGGTGGCCAAGATATACCCACGCAAGAAGTGTACGGAAATTATACGTCAACCGGCATTTGAACTTTCGATCGCATTGTAGACCAAGACGCTACACGCTAGGCTACACCCTAGCTCATAATCAAAACTTAACATTAATATTAAAATTAAATATCATCGGCATTTAGTTGTCGCCAGTAATTGTTTATTCCTCTGCCTTCCTTTTCAACTGTTCGTTACAACAGAGTCAAAATATTTCAACGAGTTCACAAGCTTTCTATCTTGCCAATAGACTCAAAAAATGTCCGCACAAAAAATTCCTACCTTTCAAATGATCGACTTTGATTGGTTCGCCCCATGTTTATTTATACACTCGGCAGAAAAAGTTTGCGTACATACCCAACACATCCGACATATCTATATAAATATAGTTGTAGTGTCTGTCTGTTATTTGTTTATAAATGGCTATAAATAAGTTTTTTGCTTTATTTTAGCAATAACTAAGCAGAAACAAACGTTTTTAAAAATTTTCTCTGTCTGTTTGTCTGACTGTCTTTCCGGTTTTCACGCAAAAATGGCTAAACCGATTGTAATGAAACTATCACAGTATGCTAGATGTGCACCGAGATGTAATCTGCGTGTGGTCTTATTTCAATACCCCCACGCCTTCCACGCCTTCTCATACAAAATGACTCATTTTCAAAAATATATACTAATCAAATTATCTTCGAAACCATTGGAGCAAATCATTTGAAATTTAGAACATACTATTTTTATCAGAAATGTGATCTATGGTATATAAATTGTTTGAATCCCCCTACTCCTTTCACCACCTCCCATACAAACTGCACTTTTTCATGAAGCCAATTTACTCAGTTCCATTACAACTACACGAGCTGAATTGGTTCGTTATATAATTATTGAGAATTGTTAGTAAGACTGAAAAAAATTAGACGATTAGCTACATCCCTTCTACCCCATACAGTAGAACAAAATTTCAAAACATTGCAAAAGGTCGATTTTCTTGAAAAGTATGAATGCTACTGATCTTCAATTTAAAACAAGTAAATTGAATGATGTTTATAGTTTTTTCTGAAAAAGTCATTAGGAACCTCCCATACAAACTGCACTATTTCATCAAATCCAATACACTTGCGGTCATTTCACTTGCGGTCATTTCACTTGCAGCCATTTCACTTGCGGTCATTGCCACTTGCGGTCATCTCACTTGCGGTCATTGCCACTTGCGGTCATCTCACTTGCGGTCATCTCACTTGCGGTCATTGCCACTTGCGGTCATCTCACTTGCGGTCATCTCACTTGCATCCATTTCACTTGCGGTCATCTCACTTGCGGTCATTGCCACTTGCGGTCATCTCACTTGCGGTCATCTCACTTGCGGTCATCTCACTTGCGGTCATTGCCACTTGCGGTCATCTCACTTGCGGTCATTGCCACTTGCGGTCATCTCACTTGCGGTCATTGCCACTTGCGGTCATCTCACTTGCGGTCATCTCACTTGCGGTCATTGCCACTTGCGGTCATCTCACTTGCGGTCATCTCACTTGCGGTCATCTCACTTGCGGTCATTGCCACTTGCGGTCATCTCACTTGCGGTCATCTCACTTGCGGTCATTGCCACTTGCGGTCATCTCACTTGCGGTCATCTCACTTGCGGTCATCTCACTTGCGGTCATCTCACTTGCGGTCATTGCCACTTGCGGTCATCTCACTTGCGGTCATCTCACTTGCGGTCATTGCCACTTGCGGTCATCTCACTTGCGGTCATCTCACTTGCATCCATTTCACTTGCGGTCATCTCACTTGCGGTCATCTCACTTGCGGTCATTGCCACTTGCGGTCATCTCACTTGCGGTCATCTCACTTGCGGTCATCTCACTTGCGGTCATTGCCACTTGCGGTCATCTCACTTGCGGTCATCTCACTTGCGGTCATCTCACTTGCGGTCATTGCCACTTGCGGTCATCTCACTTGCGGTCATCTCACTTGCGGTCATTGCCACTTGCGGTCATCTCACTTGCGGTCATCTCACTTGCGGTCATTGCCACTTGCGGTCATCTCACTTGCGGTCATCTCACTTGCGGTCATCTCACTTGCGGTCATTGCCACTTGCGGTCATCTCACTTGCGGTCATTGCCACTTGCGGTCATCACCAATTTTCTCAGTACGTGTAACTTTTATCGAACTTAAATGTTGTAATGGTTTGGTGAATGTTTTCACAGTGCATTTCGAAATGAAAGAAAAGATTTCCGGATTCTACACTGTTACGCTTTATTATTCGTGACGTTTCGGTCTCTGCTGAGAGAGAGTTTGATAAAGGTCTCAGCAGAGACCGAAACGTCGCGAATAATAAAGCGTAACAGTGTAGAATCCGGAAATCTTTTCTTTCATTAAATGTTGTACTTTATCCTTAATTTGCATTATTATTAATATCGGGAAAAAATTATCCGATTAGCTTTATTCCTTCTACCACCTCCCATACAATGTGACACAATTCCACGACTTTACTTAAATTCGATTTTCTTGAAAACTGTAAATGTTACTGATCTGAAATTTAAAATATGTCAATTGTAAATTAATTATAGTTGCTTCTCAAAAAGTCAGTTAAAACCCCCTACTCCTTCCACCACCTCCCATTCAAACTGTACTTTTTCATGAAATATTCTAAACTAATTTTCTCAGTACATATAACTTTCATTGAGCTCAAATTTCGTACTCTATCCTAAATTAGCATTATTAATATCGGGAAAAAATTAACCGAGTAGCTTCACTCCTTCTACCCCCTCCCATACAATGTGACACAATTCCACGTCTTTACAAAAATTCGATTTTCTTAAAAAGCGTGAATGATACAGACCTGAAATTTAAAATATATCAATTGCATGATGATTACACTCAAACCTGTTTTTGTGCGGTGGATAGGGACCGCATGAAAAAAAACGCATAAAAAAATATCGCACAAAACTTCACAAGTAGCTATAAAAAATAGTTTTTGCAATACAATTGAAAAATTTTTGTCTTATGCGGTGGATAGGGACCGCATAAAAAAAGTCTCACATAGAAAAAAACTTAAAAAATTTACGAAATAACTAGGAATTGCTTTTTTAAAGGAAATCAAGACACGAGGCTTTGCAGCTACTTAAAATCTCGCCAAACTTCATGGAATTTGATTTAGAAAACACACATGCGAACATTTTTCAATGGGGATGCTTTTTTGAGTTAATTCTTGAATCCACAATATGAGCACCTTTTCCGTTTTCTCTATCAAAATGTTTCTTGAATACGATGCTCGTTTAGCGCTTTCATTTGTGGCACTATTACTAGATTTAGTTCTTTCACCTGCACGTTTTTGTATGCCTCTTCTAGTGGATTCACCGAATCCAAACTCTTTACCAAGAGCTGTGGATCCTTCACCTTCTGCTATTCGTATTAAAAACGTAGTCTTAGTTTCTAAGGAAATTACCTTCCTTTTCGCTTTGTTTTTGCCCTGATTCATTTTTAAGGATTATGTCTAAATATAACAGGGCTACGTTTGAGCGTAAAGTGCAATTTTACGATGCTCTAGATGAAATAGAATTTATTGTGATCCCAAGAAATTTAGTATGGGGAGTGTTAGAAGGGATGCTAGCATTGAGCTAATCTTTTCTCCATCATGCTAAAGTAGCTATAAAAATGTTTTATTCAAAATGCTTACGCCAAAAATTGAATGGAAACTGAGAAAATTAGTGAGTTAGATTTAGTGAAAATATGCAGTTTGTATGGGAGGTGGTAGAGAGTGGAAGGATTTTAGTGATTTTTTAAGAAATAACTAGGAATATTATAAAATTGACATCCCTTAAATTTCAGACTAGTATCATTCACACTTTTCAAGAAAATCGATTTATTGTCAAATTGTGAAATTGTGTCATTTTGTATGGGAGGGGTAGAAGGGGTGAAGCTAATCGTCTAATTTTTTTTGGCCTTACTAACAATTTTAAATAAATATTTAGTGTACAATTTCAGCTCGCTAAATTTTATACGCACTGAGTAAATTGGCTTAGAGTAATTCATGACAAGTACAGTTTGTATGGGAGGTGGTAGAAGGAGGGGGAGGACATGCATAATTTTTATAATGTAGATTGAAATTATCATAAAAGTAATATCTTCCAAATTTCAGGTCAATAGCTTTTATAATTTTCGAGCAAATCTGTTTATTCATTTCATCTAGAGTATAAACATAAAATAAAAATCCTAAAAATTTGTATCTAAATAGTAAAAATAATAAATTTACCTTCAACCGCACAAAAAAAAAACGCATAAAAAAAATCGCACAAATAAAAAATCGCACAAAAAAAGACCGCACAAAAACAGGTTTGAGTGTATAGTTGTTTCTTGAAATATCACCAAAAACCCCCCTTTCCTTCTACCACCTCCCATACAAATTGCACAATTTCATTAAATTCAATGCACTAAGTTTCTCATTACCTACTCAATTTTTAAAGCTTAAATTTAGTACAAAACATTTTTATAGCTACGCTAGCATGATGTGAAACAAATTAGTTCAGTGCAGCCACTTCCTATACAAAATATCATAATATCACAAAAATTTCGATTTCATCTATGGTATCGTATGATTGGGCTCTACGCACAATCGTAGTCCTGTTATTTTATTTGGGCTTTTTTTTATTAACACAAGCTATAATTATTCACATGTCCTAAATGCTCTTCAATACGTATATGATCTCAAATCTCGGGATTGATTTGATCACGAGCCTCTCCCATTCAAATGCGAGTATCATGCTATCATTCTTAATAATTTATGGTTATGATTCCAACAAAATACAAAACATTGTGTTCAAAGAGCCATTAAAGTAAGCGGATTATATATCCCATATAATGTATTGCTCAAAAATTGCTTATTATTGCGATTTTTATGCGAACGAAGTCGCGGGCGTTTGCTAGTGTATCTATAAAAAACATCGTTTCTAACGTTTTATTCCGAAATATATTTTCTTCCTATTTTTCATTGCTTCATTATGAACATAAAACAAAACAAAAATGAGAATTACTGTACTCTAAAACAACGGTAAAATTCGGAAACGAAAAATAGTCTGAAATTCCAGGAATAAAAAGTCTGCGTTCAAAGCGTATAAAGGGAAGTCAAAGTCTCTGAGTTGCAGTTAAATTATTAATAACATTAAAGTTTGTGTAGGAAAGTTGATAAACGTGTTTTTATCTAAGATTTGCGTTAAAAATAATTGCTAAAAAACGTTAAGTAAGAGATGTCTAATAAAGGAAAGGAAATTGAATTTAAGGATAGGAAAATTATCGTGGATTTGTGGAAAAAAGGTACGTCATATCGTGAAATAGGTGCAACAGTCAGCAGAAGTCATTCATCTGTCCAACGAGTCGTAAACAACTTCAAAAACACAGGAGTTCTGGTTTCAAAACCCAGATCTGGCCATCCTCCAAAGTTGAGCCCTCAGCAAACTCGGAGTTTGCTCCGAACGATGAAGGCTAATCCCAGATTAACTGCAGCTGATATGGCAAAGGACATCAAAGCAAAGTATCGCAAGTCCATTTCTAATGATGGTGTTCGTAAAATTCTTAGGAAATATGGGTATCACGGAGCGTTGCCCGTAGAAAGCCATTTAAACCAACAGTAAACAGATTCAAGCGGCTGGCGTTTGCTAAGGAACACATAAATAAGCCAAAAGAATTTTGGAAACAAGTTATTTTTTCGGATGAAAGTAAATTTGGTTTTTTTTGGGAATCAAAGGTCGGATGAATCTTTGTCCAACAGTAAAGCACGGTGGTGGCGGTATTATGATATGCGGGTGTATGGCTAGTGGACGAGTTGAAAAAATGGAGTTTATTGAAAGTATTATGAATAAAATAGACTACCTTAATATTCTCAAGCGCAATTTGAAGAAAACTGCAGAACATTTGGGCTTAAGCGAAAATTTTTACTTCCAAAAACACAACGACCCTAAGCACACTGCGGAGGTAGTAAGACTCTGGTTGCTGTATAATGCCCAAAATCAGCAACGTACACCGCCCCAATCTCCTGACCTTAATCCAATAGAACATTTGTGGCATCACTTGGAACAAAGGATTCGAGCAGACACAATAATGTCGAAGGTAATGCCCAAGGAAGTCCTGATCCAGTAGTGGAATTCAATAACCCCAGAGTTCAATTTTCAGTAGAATGAAGTTTGCTGTTATATTTCAGAAATCTTTATTTTTTCAATTTTTATTAGTTTTTGGTTCATGTGTAAGCTAAACACTTTAGCAACGGACAATTTAGCGCGGAACAGAGATAGTTGCATTGGTTTTAAGCATAGCAAACAAGGATAGCGAAACAATTCTTTCGAAAATTTGACAATTACTTCGAACAATTTAACGTGGGAAAGAGTTACTCGTAGTTGCAATATTTTTAAGTGTGCCAGACAAAGATAGCGAAACGATTTTTTTGAAAAATTTGGAGCATTTCGCCTGTAAGGGAGGGAAATACTTTCATTCCCATTTTCTTAAACGGCAAAGCATGCTCGTAGTCACTCCTTATTATATATCCTCCTTGGGCTACACCCAGGCACCTTTACAATTTGTATTAGAACTATTAAAAGAAAATGTTAACCATGAAACGTTTTATTTGCCAAATATCAATAAGAAATCGAACATAATTAGCCGAATTTGTAGACAACGTCAGACAGTTTATCAGCAATTGGTACAGCTTTTTTGTATGTTAGTTATTTTTGTCGATGTTGAGAGCTCCAGCCACTTTACTAACATCATCTGCAGCTTTCACAACGTTATGTATTGCTTTTTTCCACCATCCTTTTGCATTACTTTGTCCTGCAAAAAGAGCAAGAACTACTGCAAACAGGAAAAAAACGTTGGAGATTTTCATAGTGCTTTATTAATTGGCTTAGCTTCGATCGTTGAAGAAAGAACTGGTGTAAAATGCACTGTTCTTCCGGTGCTTATATAGTGAAAAATTGTCAAATATTTTTGTCAAACATTCCTATTTTTAGATAACTACAAACAATAGACATCTGTTTCTTATTTCTTTTGTCCAAATATTTGATGCATTAAATACACGTGTTATTTACCAATAGGATTAAGCACCGATAAGAATATTTTAAAATAGATCGTAGAAAAACCTGTTGGACTTAATTAGCCGGAAACATTGTTGTTTATTCTTTTCAAATGGTTATGCAATTGGCAATAATACATTTTACCAAGAACGTATAATTAAACGAAAAATAAATAAAAGTAATGCCATAAATTAAAGGACCACTTGAATAGTTTTCAGAAATTCATTGAGAATAATTGAGAAAAGTGGTAGATGAAGTTAGCATTTGCATCAAAATGACTCCTGTTATTCCTCCCAACATTATAGGACTTCCACTTAGCATTTTCATCTAACTAGGTATACTGCTACTGTTCTGGCAAATTATTCAAAGTAAGTTTGCATTGTCCCAGTACTTGGAGCATTGTTCGTCTCCAGGTTGCCTTGAGCCTTCCGATTTCCACTTTACTATTTGATTTCTTTTTTGTTGATGAAAAGGTGCAACGTTAGGGTGATGTTGTTGAATATTAACCAGGTTCCATCTCCGTACATAAGGAAGAATTCTTCAAAAATCCTCAATTTCAAACCGCAATTTTTAATTTAAACTTGAAATTAGGAAATGAGAAGTCTGTCAATCCTTACATTATGAATTAAGATGAATATTTCCCAGTTTTGATAATTGTGTGTGATCTAATGTTAGTAATCTCGCTAGTTAACAATTAAGTTTCTTGGGGTGCAGTGGTGCTTATGTTGTACTTGCTTACCTGTTCTAGAATGGCTCTCACTTCTCCGGCCCTGTACAGGGATCGCATGTTTCAAGATCTGAAGGAACAGTCCAATTTTCGTTTACGTGGTCGTTGCCGTTGAACCAATTAAGTCCGAGGCGGTGCTTCAGACTTCGAAACAAGTTTGATTTTTCCGAGGAGGAGTTGTTCACACATTGCCTAACCCGCAACCTGGAGGCCCGATGGCAACTACGTTCAGGAATGATGAGCACAATTGATGTGTATATGATAGTTACAACACTATTCGTCGTCTAATGACGCTGATTAGATACCTACCATATCTATACCTATTCAACCACCAGTGGAGATATTAGCAAATGTAATTTTTGACTCTAAACCTTCACCGCCTCTTCCTTTTACTTGACACTTCCTAAAATTTGAATAAAGGAACTCACTTATCCAATCTACAATCTCTCCAAAAGCAAACTTTCTACCTGTAAGGATCTCATAGATATGAGGCCATATGTATGGCGTACAGACCGACTGATGTTATTTGATTTTTAGGCTAATTTATACATATAAATATAATTGTAGTGTCTGTCTGTTATTTGTATAAGTTAGTTTTTTGAGTTATTTTAGCACTAACTAAGCATAAAAACACATTTTTGAAATTTTTGTCTGTCTGTCTGTACGACCGCTTTTCATGCACAAACGGCTGAACCGATTGTAATGAAACTTGCACAGTTTGTTAGGTGTCCATCGGAATGAAATCTGATTTTGGTTTCATTTCACTCCCCTCACGCCTTCTACCCCCTCCCATACAAAGTGACTCATTTTCAAAATATATATTAATCAAATTTTCTTGGAAACCATAAAAGCTATTAATTTCAAATTTGGAATATATTATTTCTATTATAAATGCAGTCTTTTGGTCTACAAATTGTTTGAGTTTCCTCACTCCTTTCACCACCTCCCATACAAACTACACTTTTTCATGAATTACTTTGCACCAAATTTCTCAGTACGTGTAACTTCCATCGAGCTAAAATGTATTATTAAATCCTTAATTAACATTATTATTAATATCGAGATAAAATTAACCGATTAGCTTCACTCCTTCTACCCCCTCCCAAACAATGTGACACAGTTCCACGCCTTCACAAGAATTCGATTTTCTTGAAAAGTCTGAATGTTACTGATCTGAAATTTAAAATATATCAATTGCATGATGATTATAGCTGTTTCTCAAAAAATCACCAAAAACCCCCTTCTCCTTCCACCACCTCCCATATAAACCGCACTTTTTCATAAAATACTCTAAACGAATTTTCTCAGTACATTTAAATTTCATCGAGGTAAAAATTTAAACTTAATCCTTAATCAGCATTATTATTAACAGCGGGAAGAAAATTAACCGAGTAGCTTCACTCCTTCTACCCCCTCCCATACAATGAGGCACATTACACGGCTATGTAACAATTCGATTTTCTTGAAAAGTGTGAATGATGCAGATCTGAAATTTAAAGTGTATCAATTGCATGATAGTTATAGTTGTTTTTCGAAAAATCACCAAAAACCCCCCACTCCTTCTACCACCTCCCACACAAATTGCACAATTTCATTAGATTCAGTGCACTAAGTTTCTCAGTACCTACTCAATTTTTGAAGCTTAAATTTGGTACAAAACATTTTTATAGCTACTCTAGCATGATGTGAAATAATTAGTTCAGTGCTGTCACCCCTTCTACCACTCCCCATTCAAAATTTCTTAACACCGCAAAAATTTCGATTTCATCTATTAATAATATCGTATGATTTGGCTTTACGCACAATCGTAGTCCTGTTATGTTTTTATGCTTAATGTTATTTTATTTGCTTTTTTTTTTTAATTAACACCAGCTACAATTATTCACATGTTCTTAACGCTCTTCAACACGTATATGATCTCGAATCACGGGTTTGATTTGATCACAAGCCTGGGAGTATGGGAGTATGGGAGTATCATGCTTTCATTCTTAATAATTTATGGTTCTGATTCCAACAATATACAAACCATTCTCTTCAAAGAGCCATTAAAGTAAGCAGATTTTATATACCACATAATGCATTACTAACTACACTCTCAAAAATTGCTTATTATTGCTATTTGTACGCGGACGAAGTTGCGGGGGTTTGCTAGTTTAGTCATAAGAAGCTAGGGTGTAGCTTAGTGGGTAGTGTGTTGGTCTACAATGTGAAGGTCGTGAGTTCAAATCGCGGTCAACGCGTAATTCAAGCACACTGCTTACATGGATATATCTTGGTTACCTCAATCTACGAAAATGAAAAATTCGTAGATAAAGGGTTGTACGAAGAGCTAACAACTCTTCCACAGTAAATAATGAAAATGTTAAGGAACCTGAAGGTCAGGAGGCCAAGGCCCGATTTTGGCCTATAGCGCCATTGAAGAAGAAGTCATGAAAAACGATGAAACAAAATTTCAGGACAGCAAATATTTTTTCTGTACTTATACATTATTATTAGAATAATAAAGTAAAATGGTATTGCATATTTCTCATATCTATCTCATATCCATTCAAAGTAATCTGAACATACTATGCCTGTCATGATAATTAAGGGTCCTTCGAAATAAAGTGTTTATCGATGTAATACCTCTCTACTGATTCGGAAAGTTTTCCAACGTCACTTAAGCTAATAATCCATTTCACAAAACTTAAAAAAAACGACCAACTTCAAATACATAGATCAACAAACGACGAGCATAAACTACATAACTTATCTATCTTTTAGCAAGAACTTTGGTACAAACATCTGTTCCGTTATTGTTTTTCTTTACTTTGTTCAAGCTTTCAAAAACTGTGCCTTGCTATAAAGAATTATGAATACGAATATAATATTTATTGTAATTCTAAAAGTGAATAGCTCATAATCCTTCTGACTCGTTTTATTATTAATTCGGATTAATGCCGAAATAGCCACAAATTTTATTACTCTGTCCACGATCAGATCAATCATAAAATGTCTCTCCTCGAAGAAATTTAATTATCCTTTGAAATTAAATTTCATAGTGTGATATCTTGTCGCCTAGTTTTCATCAAATTCCCATAAAATGAAATTAAATTTCAAGGTCCAGACTATCGATCAAGAAACTTACCAAGGGAAGGAGCAGTGCTGTAGTGCAAACTTCGTAAATCTTAAGAAATTATCCCAATAAAATCGGCATTAACAAAGTTTTAGAAATTATCATATCGATATTCTTCGGACGAAAATCGTTATTTATACAAGATAGGAGTTAGTGTATACTTTAGTCTTAGTTCATGTTCTTATGCATAAGGAATGGCCAGAAAGTAAATCGATATCCTTTTCGGTTTTACGTCAGGTGGAAATCCAAGCCACAGGTCTAACTTGTGCGAGTAAATAGCGAAGTAAAAAGCTCAACTTTTATGGATTTACTTTAACAGCATGTCATATGCCAATCATGCTAAAAACACGCTTCGAATTTAAAAAAAATTCGTAAAAATAAGTAACTCATGTTTCTGATGCTGGCACTTACGAAAGTACCTGCAAGCATGGCAAATTCAGTTTCGTGGTTCGAAATCTTTCTAGATTGTGATAAATCTGTTTGAACAGGTACTCGCAACATCAACAAGTACTACTTATACTTCGCAAGAAGGGCGAAAATCTTACCTTATCTGACGTACAGAAAAAAAATTGATTTATTTCAATTTTCAAGATAGTTAGATTGTTCAGCTATTTATACGTTATTTCCAATGGGATGTTTTATAGAAAGTTTGGATAAGAAAAGCTGTCTCTCTAAATTTCTACAGTTCGTACATTTTCGTTCCATCTTTAGTGTAACTTCCATCTTCTTGAGTTTTCATAGGCAACAGTTTCCAGTTGCGGTTGCTATAATTTGATTTGTGCTAGTATGAGAATAAATCTATTTTCTTAGAGACTTTGAAATATTTCGGCTATCTGGCATTTGAATGAACTATCACGTTTCAAGGATGGCAGGATTTTAGTTAAATTTCGGTTTACAATATTCTTATCATTCTTGGTATTAATTTCTAGTTTGAAAGGTTTAACACAAATGCAAACATAACAGAATTATGATTGGGCGTTATCATCCTTATCACCATGCTTTGATTCAATTTGAAAATCGATAGCTCTCATGTATTCGAAGGAGAAATGCTTTTCTTGAATTTATAATACAGATATTTGTATGTGAGGGGGTAGAAGGAGTGAAGCAGAGTTGATAATTTTTTTTAACGTTTATTGCAATTATTAAAAAACAAATTTTGGCAAAATTTTAAGTTTATACTTTTTCTAGTTTTAATGGAAATCGATATAATGAATTTAACAAAAATTATGTATTTGTATGGGAGAGGGTAGAAGGAGTGTACGGATGAAAACAATTTTTTTTCGCGATATTTATATTTATATTTTTGTACTTTATGCAAAATATCAAATTGATAGCTTTAACAGTTTCGAAGAAAAATAATTTAATTTAAATTTCAAAATTTCGTGAAATTTGTATGGGAGGGTGTAGAAGGAGTGAGGTGAAGTTGATAACTCTTTTTAAAACTAATTGCAATTATAATAGAATAATTTCTGACAAAATGTTGTCTTTTTAGCTTTACTAGTTTCAATGAAAATCGAAAATATGTATTTTTCAAAATTTTCCATTTGTATGGGAGGGGGTAGAAAGTGAGAGGGGATCGGATCAATATTCTGTGATATTAATGATATCTATATTATAATACTTTGACTCAAATTCCAAGTCGACGGCTTAAATAGTTTTAAAGAAAAATCAATTTCTTAACATTTCGAAATTTCATGAAATTCGTATGGGAGGACGTAGAAGGAGTGCGGGGATGTAGCCCATTCACGAACTTAAAGTTACTTTTTGCTAAAAATGACACACAAAATCTTTTAGCACTATAGCTCAAAGCTTTCGAGATTTATGCTGTAGACAGACGCATAGACGGACAGACCGTCACTTGGAATCGAGGTTTTTGAGCGACAACAAATATAGCGTTACAAACGGTAAGGCAAACACAATATACTCTCAGATTTCATCTAGAGTATAATTAGGGTACAAACGGGCCCATTATACAATTCCGTATTAATACCATGTGCTCTATATATTGCATAATATGTTATTCTACCAGTCTAATCTACTGGTGAATCTAATAAACTTCATCGGCTCAAAAGACAGGAGACCATTCAGCTCGACGAAGAAATGTTCTCAGAGAGTTTGTCTTCGAATTGTTTGGAGGTATGGGCAGTACCAGAAGTCTTATCTTCCTTACCACGGCCTATGCAAATATCATCCGTTGTACCTTTACAACAAAACGAAAAAACATTTATAGTATTTTTTTTTTACAGAATGACCTGTGTTATAGGCAATTTCGACCTATATGTGCAATGCACAAATACAGTCATGGAGGGAAGGAATGGGACTGGCAACGTAGGGGAAGGGGTGTGAGAATGTTTACCAAGAAGAGAATGGCGCGTGGCTATACCTGGTAATATCCGGAGGGAGTTCACTTTGTAGCCATTTGAAATTTTCATTTCCCAGACTTAGCTTCCAAGGCAATGCAAACATTGTCTGTTTCTTCAGGAATGGTGGTGGCTGATCCGTTGCTGACCAGCTCATCCCGAATTTCGTTTCGAGGTATATCCTGATGACATGCCACACAACAAAGCCGCAAAAGTTTTCTCCAATTCATCCAAAATATCCATACAGTGGACGAAGCATCTTGAATTGCAGCTGTAAGCGGAATGAACCTTTCATGAAGATTGCTTCTCTGAGCAGAAGCTTACCAGCCATTTGCTCCTGCACGTTTGTTGTGTGTTGGAGGAAGATTAAAGTTCGGGATTGGAATGGATTGAGACTCATCTATGACGCGCTAGCATTAGACGGGTCTTGCTGCGGTTGTGCTCCAATAATACCATAGGGTTAAGTGTTCGAAAACTGCAATTGCTAATATCTGCACTACGAATACTGATAGAAAGCTGAAAATCGAAATTCGGGTACTTTGATTTATGGGAATAATAAATTAATTTTTTTATGAAGGAATTGTTTATACTCTAGATGAAATCTGAGAGTATTATAAGTTTGCCACAAAGTTTGTAACGCCAAGAAATAAGGCTCGGAGAAAAAAATGAATGATACAGAAGTTCATATAATCACTCAAAAATCTCAAAACCGGATGTCCGTCCGTCCGTCTGTCCGTCTGTCCGTCTGTCCGTCTGTCCGTCTGTCCGTCTGTCTGTCCGTCTGTCCGTCCGTGTCCTCTCTAGCTTGAGAACGCGTTGAGCTAGAAAATTTTGTATACGTCGTTTTTAACAAAAAAGTAAGGTCAAGTTCGTGAACGAGCCAAATCGCTCCACCCCTTCTACCCCCTCCTATACAAAATGACACAATTACGCAATTTATCAATAAACGGTTTTTCTCGAAAAGTATACATGCTATTGATATGAAATTTAGAATATAATACTTTTATAATGATATAATTTTACTGTATAAAAATTACATGTGTCCTCCTCCTCCTTCCACCACCTCCCATACAAATTGCACTTTTTCATGAAATGCCTTAAACCAATTTACTCAGTGCGTATAAAATTGATTGAGCTGAAATTGTGCAGTAACTATTTATTTATAATTATTAATAAGACCGAAAAATTTTAGACGATTAGCTTTACCCCTTCTACCCCCTCCCATACAAAATGACACAATTTCACAACTTTATAAAAAGTCGATTTTCCTGAAAAGTATGAATGCTACTCATCTGCAATTTAAAACATTTCGAAAGCATGATGACTTTAAACAGTTGTTTCTGAAAAGTCATTAAAAACTCGCCCCTCCTTCTATCACCTCCCATACAAACTGCCCTACTTCACTACATCCAATACACTAATTTTCTCAGTACCTATTAAATTTTTAAATCATAAATTTTGCATAAAACATTTTGATAGCAACCTTAGCGTCATGTGAAAAAATTAGTTCAATGTCGTCACCCCCTCTACCACTTCCCCTACAAAATTTCTTAAGATATGAAAATTTCTCTTTCATCTAGAGTATCGCACGATTGGGCTTTATGCCCAATCGTACTCCTGTTATGTTTTTTTCTTCAAATTACTAAATCTTCGAAGGTACTTAACAGAATGAGGTCATATCTTACGACCGAATAGGTGGCTCATATGTCAATCATAATCAGCTGAAATAGGATAATACTTTTAACAGGAAGGGTCAGGGGATGCAAAGAAAAACATTTAAAAAAAAATATAAAATATGGACATAATAGTTGTGGGGGAAAATGGGGAGCACTTCAAAAATGGTACACTTTTCAAATTTTCTAACCGGTATATCTCAAAATCCTATGCAGGTATTCAGTTGAAATTTTCTCAGATTGTAGAACTATATGACTTATAGAAGGGGGGGGGAGAGATGGAGAACCAAAATATCGATAATTTTAAGTATTTGTTCAGGGCTCCAGTAAAAGATACTAAGTTCAAATTTTGCAAGTATCCATTTGATCTATGCACATAAAGAAAAAATAATAATTTGAGCCAGAACTATAATCCACCAAAGGGGGGCTCTAACCTGCACAACAACCTAACACAAAAACTTAAATTTTTGATTGAAATTTCCAGGTTCAAGCTTCCATATTTCGAAAATTTGTTTAAAAAAAGTGCATAAAAGTTTAAAATATTAACTGCTCGAGTACTTTTAGAACTTCTATCCCCTCCAATACAAAAGTATTTTTTTAACCAATTCTAAAATAAACTGCCACCAAGTCGGGCGCAACTTTATTATTTTTGGGACAAGTTCAGGATGCGTGGAAAGTCAATATGCAGGTTAGAGTGGTTAGCGAAGACTAGGTGAAAGGGAGGTCTTGGGCAGGGATGTTGTCAATTTAATTGCCGAAACGATTAATAGCTCCAGTACATATAATCAATATTTCATCGCTTATGCAAGTTTAGGTTTTTATGAGGTGAGGGGTGATAGTAAGGGTGGGTGGATGTTAATGATTTTTTAATTGAGTGCTTGAATCACGTTCAATATTCTCTGTACAGAATGTGTTTCATAGACGAAGTTGCATAGAATTTTCATAAAATTCAGTGTAGTTTACATTCATGAAAACGAACATTTGTATGGGAGGGGGTAGAGGAGGTGAAGGAATCTTAAAATTTGTGATGCAGTTTTATTTCGTTTCTTTTGTAAGGTGCTCGTAAAAAATTTCCAGTTCGTAGCTTTTAATTTGTTGGTTATTAGTTGATTTAATGAAATTGGTCGAAATCACACTTTTGTATGGGAGGAGGTAGAAGGGCTGGCGCGATCTTAAAACTTTTGACGCAATTTCGTTAAAACTATTTTGAAAAGTTTTGATGCAAATTTTCAAATTGATAGCTTTTAATAAAATGGTCGAAAAAATAGTTTTGTATGGGAGGGAGTAGAAGTTTTAAAGGTATTCGACCAGTTAATATTTCACATATTTAGGGATTTTTTTAAATGCATTTCATTCAAAAAATTTTAGTTTGTGTGTTTTTTTCAATGCACATGAACCACACAAACGTACACAAGTTAGACCGGGGGGGTCGGTTTATAACAATTGTCGAACAAATTATTATTTTTCTTCTATGTATGTATATTAAATAGATGTATCCATATGCAAAATTTAAACTTTGTATCTTTCACCAAAGTCCTAAAAAAATAACTCAAAATTTTCGAAATTTTTGCTTACCCCTTTTGCTCCCCTTACACCCCTAATTTAAAATTTTTATCAAAATTAAAAACTATGTAGTTATATAATCTAACGAATTTTTGATTAGATATCTGCACTCGATTTTGAAATATAACGATTTCTAATTTTGAAAAGTGCACCATTTTTGAAATGCTCTCCGTTTCCCCCCACTACTATTATGTCCAAATTTTATTTGTTTTTGAGATTTTGTTAGTACAGTTTAATATACGTTTTAAGTTTCAATCACATAGCTTAAGAGATAGTTGAGATAGTTTTTAATTGTTTTTCCTTACATCCCCTTTTACAATAATTAGCCTATCTCTAAGCTGATTCTGGTGGATCCGTATGCCACCTTAATTGTCTCAAAATATGAATTTTTTATGATAATTAATTTCGAAGACATAATCATTTAAAAAAAAATTTTGGCCGACAATTTGTTTTTAGGCCTCCCTTTTCGGACGCCAACGGGTAAAAATATTAAATTATTTTTAGAGTTTCACAAACCCTGTCTATACGTATGCTGATTTTCAGCTTCCTATCTGGATTCGTGGTGAAGATATTAGCAAGTGTAGTTTTTAACTCTTTCCCTCTGCCCGCCTACCCTTTCTACCGGACACTCTGCAAAATTTGGTTAATGGAGCTCACTTACCAAATTAAAAATCCACCCAAAAACCAACATTCTACCTTTAACGGTCTTGGTATGAGTCCATATGTACGGCGTACGGCGGAGCTGATTTCTTTTTTTGCATTTTTAGGCTAATTTAGTCACGAAACTTGAAAAAACAAAATTTCAGGGTAGCAAATTTTTTATTAAAATAATAAAGTAAAATCAATTTTCACCAAACCACTAAAAGCTGTGAACTTGAAATTTTGTACAAGCACTTCTAAAAATGTTTAAAACAAAGTTGCATCAAAAATTTTAACAACCACCTTATTCTTCTACTCCCTCCCATAAATGAAATGCGTCGATACAATGCTTAGCAAAAGTTTTTATAGAATCTCTAGACAATACATACAACCGAATTTAATTAAAAAATGTAAGTAAATGCAAATTACTAAAATGTTAATCAGAATTCAAATAAAGTAATAAAATGTGTAGGTATGCAACAAACGGTAATGCAAATAATTAAACCTACTACAAGAATACCACCTAAACCTACTACAAGAATACCACATTAAGGATATTTGAATTATTAAATTTTTCTCGAAATTTCAAGTCGATAGCTTCGACAATTTCAAATAAAAATAATTTAACTGCAGTTTTTAAATTTCGTGAAATCTGTATGGGAGGGAGTAGAAGGAGTAAGGCAAAGTCAAAAACTCATTGCGATTATAATAAAAATAATTTTGGCATAAATTTGGGGTTATGTAGCCCGTTTAAGAGCTTAAAGTCTCTTTTTTGCTAAAAATGACAAAAAAAAAAATTCAGGACGATAGCTCAAAGCGTTCGATAGTTATATTGAATCCAAACAGATGAACAGACAGACAGACATAGAGACGGTCGGACTCTGTGTGACCATTATTTTTTAGTGTTACAAATGGTAATGTAAACACAATATACTCGCAGTTTTCATCTAGAGTATATGTAAACATAACAGAATTCTGATTGGGCGTAAAGCCGATTCATGCGATACTCTAGATGAAATGGGAAAGAGTTTCATGTACCGAAAAATCTTCTTTAATGGCGCTACATCCCAAATTGGGCCTTGGCCTCTTGACCTTCAGGTTCCTTAACATTTTCAATATTTTTTGCGGAAGAGTTATTAGATCTTCGCACAACCCTCTACATACTAAATTTTCATTTTCGTAGATTGAGGTAACCAAGGTATGTCCATGCATGCAGTGCGCTTGAATTATTCGTCGACCGGGATTTCAACTCACGACCTACGCATTGTAGATCAACGCACTACCCACTAGGCTACACCCTATCTGAAAATATGTCTTCTAAAATTCTTTCGAATAGTGAATAGTGGCTTTTGTATGGGAGGTGATAGAAATAGAAAGGCAGGTTTGTAATTTTTTTATTTGACATCGAACGTTGTATGCAAAATGTTTCGTGCTGAATTTAAAGCTTTCATAATTTTCGGACATTGTTTTTCTGAGATTGTGGTATTTGCATGGGAGGTGACTAAGGAAGTGGAAGGTTTTGAATGCTTTTGAAGCTCAACATTCAACATTCTAATCACCATGCTTCGTTACAATTTTAAAGTCGATCGGAGGAGAATTGATTTTTTTTAAATTTCTAATACTGCAATTTGTATGGGAGGGTGTAGAAGGAGTGAAGCGAAAAAATTTTTTTTTTGCATTTATTGCAATTACTAAGAGCTAAATTCTGGCAAAATTTTGAGGTTCTACTTTAATATGAAAATCGATAAAATGCATTTACCAAAAATATGCATTTGTATAGGAGGTGGTAGAAGAAGTATACGAATCAAAATAAATTTTTTCCATGTTAATAATATTTTCATTATTATCATTTGCTTAAAATTTCAAGTTGATAGCTTTGACAGTTTCGTAGAAAAATAATTTAATTTAAATTTTGTGAAATTTGCTTGGGAGGTAGGATGAATTTGATATTTGTCTTAAAACTAATTGCGAATTTAATAATAAAGATTCTGGGAAAAAATTGTCCTTTTACCTTTGCTAGTTCCAATGAAAATTGTAGACATGCATTTTTCAAAATTGTGCATTAGTATGGGAGGAGGTAGAAGGAGTATTGAAAACCAAATTTTTCGACATCAATGATATTTGCAATAGCATACTTTTCTCAAAATTTAAAGTTGATAGCTTTGACGGCTTTGGAGAAAAAATAATTTAATTGAAATTTCGTGAAATTTGTATGGGAGGGGGTAGAAAGAGTGAGGTGAAGTTGATAGTTTTTCCAGAATTGATTGCAATTGTCATAAAATTAGTTACGACAAAAATTGGTTCTTTTTACTTTACTAGTTGCAATGCAAACTGAATAAATACATTTTTGAAAGTTGTGCATTTGTATGAGGGGATCAGATCAATATTTTTTCACATTAATGATATTCACATCATTATATTATGATCAAATTTTCGAGTCAATAGCTGAAATGGTTTCGGAGAAAAATCAATTCCATTAAATTTCGAAATTTCATGAAATTTGTATGGGTGGGCTACATCGCCGTTCACGAACTTAAAGTTAATTTTTTGCTAAAAATGATATATGACAAATTTCAGCACGACAAGTCAAAGCTTTCGAGTGTTATGTTGTAGACAGGTGGACAGACGGTCACTCGGAATCGAGATTTCTGAGCGACTATACATATTTCAGTACCCTTGGCGACTCTGTGCGAGCATTATTTTTTGGCGCAACAAGCGGTAAGGCAAACACAATACACTCTCAGATTTCATATAGAGCATAAAAACCCCCGGTCATAGGAAAACATACCAAAAGGGTCTATTGTTTTCTTTTTTTCAGTCGATGTTGCACACACAAGCAATTCCATCAAAGAAGAACGTAAAGCCCTTATCAACACAGTTGGCTGCAACATAAATCGGCGGAACTTACAATAGCCAAAACTCACATGTCCTATCTCACCCTAACGAGATCGTAACTCAAAACAATGCTCGCCAAACAAATCGCCGCTTACCCACGAAAGCGCACCTTGTTGACCACTTCGCACGTCCCACGTCACCGATTAGACCATAAAACTCATCGATCAGATCAAAGCTCTCTAAGCAAATCGCAGTCGCACTTTACCCAGCCCCAGTTTTAAGCTGGAACGATTTGCCAGCTAGTTTGTTTCCCAACAAGTACAGCCTGCGGTGTTTCAAGAACAATGTCCACCGTCATTTTCCTCTCTCTCCACCTTAATACCTCCACTTTCTTTTCCTATACCGACATAGCTGTGCATTGCATTAAAGGGTGACCCCCTAAGTTATACTCGGTGCTGTAAAAAAAAAAAAAGCTCACCGATCGCACAACGATAGAGCTTTCACATCAACGACGTTCATATGACGCCGTGTGGCGATGATTATTGCGGCAATTTTATTAAAGCAGTATGCGTTTCTTCTGCTGTTTTAATCGCAGCTTTTTGAAAGTTTCAATCGCAATATGCGATTGCCATTCTAAAAGAGCAGTGAAAAAATTGCAGGTATGTAAAATAGCATACCATCGCTAGTCATGATCGTAATAAAATATCAAAGTCAGCTGTGATAGTTATCAAAAAATACAAAGGTGGGACATGAATGGGCGCTTTATTTTACAGATTTCGAAAAAAATGTTAAACTCTATTTTGGTATGTTTATGAAATAATAGTTTATAATTTTCATAATTTTTCAGCATAATTACTCGCTATTACTGTATGGTACAAACAGTTTCAGAGGAATATTCTTTTTGAGAGCACTTACTTACTTATTTACGATGGCGCTACAGTCCAAATCAGACTTTGGCCTCATGAATACTTTGCCTCCATCCATCTCGGTTCAGTGACCGCGTCCTCCAGTTAGAAAATCTTAGCAGTGATTTGCTGTCTGCGTCAATCGAATTCTCCCAGCGTTTCCGTGGTTTTCTTTGTCCGTTGACTTTCCCGTTTAGTGTGTGTTTGGGAATTCTTCCGTCATCCATCCGCTCCACATGACCAGCCCATTATAATTTTTTAAATTTTATGAGGGTTGACACTTCTGGATTGTCGAAGATGGCATACAATTCTCTATTGTATCGTATTCTCCAGATCGAGTCTTCCCTCACAGGTCCGAGGATTCTTCTGAGGACCATTCTTTCAAAGGCGTTAAGTAGTTTTTCGGACGCCTGAGTTAAAGTCCACGCTTCGCTGCCATAGCATAGCACAGGTCTTATGATGGTTTTATATAGCTTAAGTTTTATTTTCCTGTGCACGTTCTTGTTTTTGATTATTGGAAGTACCGAATAATAAGTCTTGTTTGCCATCATTATCCTTCTTTTGATTTCGATGGGTTCGCTTCCATCCTTTGATAGGTTCGTCCCTAGGTATATGAAGTTGTCGACGTTTTCTAGGTTATAATCTCCTACTGTAATATTCTGTCTGATTGGCGTCTCTTTCCTAGATTGCGTCATAATTTTTGTTTTGTTTTCATTAATACGTAGTCCAACTTCCCTTGCTACCGAGTCAAGGTTTACAAATACCTCTTTGGCACTCTCCAGAGATCTTGCAAGGATATCTATATCGTCGGCATATGCTACGAGTTGTGTGGATTTGAAGCATAGTGTTCCCTTGGTGTCAACGGGAAGTTTCCGAACAACATATTCGAGTGTCAAATTGAACAACATTGGTGCGAGGCCGTCACCTTGCTTAAGTCCGTTGTCTGTTTTAAAACTGGAAGTTAAATCGTTTCCTGCTCTGACTCGTGATAAAGACTCGGTCATTGTCAGTCTTTATAAGCCGAACCAGTTTCGGTGGAACTCCAAACTCTAACATGATTTTATACAGTACGCGCCTGTCTATACTGTCGTATGCTTGTTTGAAGTCAACAAATATCTGGTGCACGTCAATATTATATTCCCAGCTCTTTCCAGCACCTGTTTAACTGAGAATATCTGGTCTGTGGTCGATCGTCCAGCTCTAAATCCGCCTTGGTATTCACAAATAATTACTTTGTCGGCATAGGGTTTAATTCCCTTTTCCAGAATTTTCGTCAAGATTTTATAAGACGTACACAACAAAGACATTCCTCGGTGATTTTTGGAGCAGAGTTTGTCACCTTTTTTATAAATTGGACATATGATACTCGTGCGCCAATCTTCAGTAAGTGTTTCCTGCGTCCATATGTCCGTGACAAATCAATGTAGGAGATGGGCTATGCAGATGTCGCCGGTTTTCAGAAGCTCAGCTGGATTTTGATCAGTGCCCGGCGCTTTGTTGTTTGGGTGGTTCCTCAGGGCTGTTTTTACTTCTGCGAGTGTGGGAGGACTCAAAGCGGATCCTTTATCAGCTCTTACATCAGTTATACCTGCAATTGTGTCTACTGCTGCTGTTCGTGCGGATGATGGGCTCGGATTAAGAAGGTGTTCAAAGTATTGCGCCCATCTTAATTTTATATCTTCCCCATTACTTAGAATGTTCCTTTCTGCATCTTTGCAGAGGGTCGTCTTCGGTTGGTATCCCCCTTTCATTCTTTTGACAAGGGAATACGCGGCTCTTGTGTTGTGTAATTTAAAGTGTTCGTCCATGTTTTTAATTTTTTGAGAGCACTGTGCGCTTTATTTCTCTGCATAACTTTCAAATATGAATTTATCTTACATTAATATACTTAAATTTTTGATTAAAATTCAGTACTTAAAACATTAACGCACTATTATTTTTTCTTTCCTTACACTTTTTATTTAATTTTTGCTTCTTTTCTCTCGATGATATTCAATTCCTTATATTCTCATTCATTGGTGATAAATCCATGAACCATGTTTATTGTGAAAAATTTAATTTTTAAAGTGGATTTCAAAAGCCTGCCAATTCGTATTTTTAAGATTCCTACTCGAGACGATGCCAAGAGCATCACTGTCTACTATGAAAGTTATTTATCTGTGGTCGGATAGCGGCTGTTCTCTAGAAATCCTGTGGTCCAGATTTATGTGCACCGCCTTAGCCATCACTGCGCTTTTTCTTTTCTAAGACAATGTGCATGGATCAGATCGGAAACATTGTGTTTTTGAACTGCGACTAGCATTGTGATTTCATAAGGCCGCGTCCTTGTGAGGTGCTGGTCTGTATACGATATTCTAAGAATGCCATGCATTTATTTGCTCTAACCGAATCTAATTTTGGGAACACCTATATACTACATTCATGTGTTCGTTCAGTAGGTTTATGAAAGTTTTCTATGCAGTAGCCTGGAGTTGCTTCTCTCGGGATCTTTCGAGTCTACGAACTTAAAACTATACCTAGCCACTGCAATGAAAGGCCGAGTTACAGATTTGGCTTTCCTCACTGTAGAAATCATTGCACTGTCGCCCGGTCGCTCCTTTCATTTTGCTGGTACAGATTAAGGCAGGGTAGTCACATGGGTGATTTCAGTTACGATATCTCCTGTGCAGATTTGCTTTAAATAGTTGTCATATCCGCACGATCGTCCATGAACTCTATTTTGAGGCATCTGTATTTATCATACAATTACAGATAATTCTTAAATTTTTATCGTATCAGCTGTCCACAATTAAAATCATGATGAAACCCATGTGATCAGAGTTTTATTGACATTAAACTAAGAAGTTGATAAATTCGAAGAAACTTTTATTCATCCCCAATTAGCGATTTCTTTCTACAATACAAGTTTAGAGTTAATTTACTTTAGAATTTATCTGTGGACAAATAACAGCGCGTGGTACAGTGAAACGTTAATAATAAAAATAAGAAATTTGACTTGAAATATGTGAAGGCGAAAAAGTCAGATTCAAGCATTTCAGGTAACAAATTAGCACTTCAATTCAAATGCATAGCTTTTAGCAAGTATTCAAAATAACTCTTAATGTCAGTATTTCACGGCTTTCAATTCGATTGCGGGCGTTTAATATGTGTGTCAATGTCTGTCATGTGAGTGACGACCGGCTGGTCACACATAATTTTCTTTGAAATATTTTATCGAGTAATTGCACTCAGCAACCGAATTTTGTTCTTGTTTCGGACAGTTTTGCTTTATTATCTATACATATAAATATAATTGTAGTGTCTGTCTGTTATTTGCTTATGAATGGCTATAACTTGTTTTTTGCTTTATTTGGACAATAACTAAGCAGAAATAGACGTTTTTAAAAATTTTCTCTGTCTGTCTTTCCGGCTTTCACGTAAAAACGGCTGAACCGATTGTAATAAAACTTTCACAGATTATTAGGTCTGCCTCGTGAAGTAATCTGCCTTAGGTTTTATTTTACTCCCCTCGCGCCTTCTACCCCCTCCCATACAAAGTGACTCATTTTCAAAAATTTATAATAATCAAATTTTCATGGAAACTATAAAAGCTATTATTATGAAATTTAAAACATATTATTTATATTACAAATGCAATCTTCAAGCATATAAATAATTTGAATCCCCTTACTCCTTCCACCACCTCCCATACAAACTAAACTTTTTCATGAAATACTATACTAATTTTCTCAGTACGTATAATTTTCATCGAGATAAGATTTTGTATTAAATCCTTAATTAGTATTGTTATTAATATCAGGAAAAAACTATCCAATTAGCTTTACTCTTTGTACCCCCTCCCATACAATCTGACACAAATCCACGACTTTGCGAAAATTCGATTTTCTTGAAAAGGGTGAATGTTACTGTTCTGAAATTTAAAATATATCAATTGAATGATAATTGTAGTTGCTTATCAAAAAATAACTAAGAACCTCCACTCCTTCCACCACCTCCTATACAAACTGCACTTTTTTAGGAAATATTGTAAACCAATTTTCTCTTTTCTACCACCTCCTATACAAATTTCACAATTTCACTAAATCCAATGCACTAAGTTTCTCAAGTTACCTATTTAGTTTTTCAATCTTAAATTTGGTGCAAAATATTTTTATAGTTACTCTAGCATGATGTGAAATAAATTAATTCAGTACTGTCATCCCTTCTATCACTCTCCACACAAAAATTCTTAAGATTACAAAAATTTCGAATTCATCGGTATTATCATATAATTGGGCTTATTTTATTAATGTCATTTTATTTGGGCTTTTTTTAATTAACACAAGCTACAACTTTTCACATGTCTTTAACGCCCTTCAACACGTATACATATGATCTCGAATCACGGGTTTGATTTGATCACGAGCCTGTCCCATACAAATGCGAGTATCATGGTTTCATTCTTAATAACTTATGGTTCTGACTCCAACAAAATACAAAATATTGTGTTCAAAGAGCCTTTCAAGTAAGCGGATTATATATCCCATATAATGTATTACTAACTACATTCTCAAAAATTGCTTATTAATGCGATTTTTATGCGGACGAAGTCGCGGGCGTTTGCTAGTGATATATAAATCACTATAGTTAGGTCCAATTTTTAAGTCGATAGCTTAAATAGTTTCGAAGAAAAATAAATTTTTTTATATACAGAAATTTCATGAAATTTGTATTGGAGGGAGTGGAAGGGCTGGAGGGATGTAGCCCGTTCTCGAGCTTAAAGTTAATTTTTTGCTAAAAACAACATACAATAAATTTTAGCACGATAGCTCAAAGCGTTCGAGAGTTACGTTGTAGACAGGCATCACTCGGAATAAAGATTTTTGAGCTATAACAATTTTTGTAGTCTTGGCGGCTCCGCGCGAGCATTATTTCTTAGCGTTAAAAACGATAAGGCAAATACAATATATTCTAAGATTTCATCTAGAGTATAAAAATGCTATAAAGTTCAAGCTATTATCTGGTCGAATAACTTCAAAACTTCTACCCTTTTCATACAAAAGTATTTATTCAACAATTTTCAAGAAAACAGTTATCACCAAATCAACAATTAACCACCAAATTAATAGCTACGAATTTAAAATTTTGTACCTTTCAAACAAACGAAATAATACTGCATCAAAAATTTCCCGATTTCCTATACTCTTTCACCCCTCACGTATACATGTATGGTTTCAAGAATATAAACTATACTGAATTTCATAGAATTTACTTCACTTGAAACTAACATTCTATCCAGCGAATTTTAAACGTGATTCAAGCAATCCATTGAAACATTATTAACATGAACCTGCCCCTTAAAATGCCCCCGCTTCCATGCAATCCCAAATTTACATAAATAACCGAATGAAATATTGATACTACGTGCTGGTGTTATTGACCGTAATTGCAGTTAAGTTAATTAATTGACAACTTCCCTGACCTAAAACCTTCCCTATCCACCCTAACTTGCATAATGACTTCCCACGTATCCTCAACTTGAGAAGAATAATAAGTTGCGTCCGACTTGTTGGCAGATTTTATAAAAAATTTGTCGAGTACTAATTTTGTAATGAATAGCTGGTAGGTTATTTGTGTTCATAAATATTTCATTATTTTTTATGGAAAGTAAATATTTTATGAAGTTTTTTTTATAAAGGTCTAAGGTACATGCCACAAGTACTACTTGTACATGGAACAGTTTTAACTTTAGCCGCACTTTCGTTCATAACATTAATTAATCAAATTTCTCATTAAATCCTCTATAGGGGCATTGTACAGAAACAGCTCTCTTCCACAAGGCACGATCCTGACCATCGGACTTTAACCAGGACTTGTTTATTCCTCTGGCCTCAAGCTCAACTGCTCGCTTCCATGTGCTACATGGTCGACCAGCCCGACCCCTTTCTTAAGGATTATAATCCAGAGCCTGTTTGGTGATATTTCGCTCTGGTTTCCTGAAAATACAACCGATCTACTGCTACTTTTGCCGTTGAATCTCAATGCCTATCTTAGTCTGTCCAGTTGTACTCTATAGTTCGTCGTTTGAGATCACTTCTGGCCTGAATATCCCTAAAATGTGTCGGAGGTATTGGTTCACGAAAGTTTCTTGGTAAGTCGAACGGTCACTTTCCACGTACAACCATATAACAACAGGTGTTTAACGCATGCGTCAAATACTCGCAGCTTCGTGCGAAGGGAGATATCTTTTAACCTCCAGAAAGAGGAAAGGATACCGAAGGCCTGACGAGCTTTATTTATACGAGCCTCAATATCCTTTTCGGCTCCGCCGTCCATGCTGACAATGTTTCCGAGATAACAAAAATCTTACACCTATTCCACATCTGTTAAAAATATTCGGTGTGCTTGTGTTCGTGTACATGTGCTTGATTTTACGCTAATTTATTTTCAGTTTCGCCTCTGTGCATTTAGAATACAGTGAGAGAACATTTGACTCTAAGTCCAAACCCTTATGTGCACGCAAACTTACGTCATCAGTATAAGACTTAAGATGTTAAATAGTCTCCATTAAAGACTTTTATCTTCTTCACCTTCCAGTGTAGCTTTCAAGATGTCATTTATTACCACCAGAAACAGAACTGGTGATAACATGCAGCTTTGTCTGACACTTGTGCGCACAGGAAAGCTCTCGGACAGCTCTACTCTATGTAAGACGTGACACCTTGCATCTTCGTAGGATTCTTTAATCATAGACATGCCCTTATCTGGAATACCTCACCTACGCAAAAGCATTTCGCATGTAATCTCACTTAACGCTGTTCAAAGCCTTCTCAAAGTTCACAAACATGAGATATAGTGGCGGATCCATTTCGGCGGACTGCTCCAATATTATCGGAAGGGTATTTGTGTCGTCGGTACAAGACGACCTTTTACGAAATCCAGCCTGATAAGGTTCGGGAGTGCTCTCAACGATATCACTAATCCATGATTTTTGATACGGCAGTAAGTAGACATATATCACGCCAATTGCTATAATCCCGAAGGTCGCCCTCCTTCCATTCAGTCGGGTATCTTCCTTCATTCCACACCTTAGTAAAAGTGGGAGGAGTATATCGGCTTTATTCCGGGTTCGCTTTGAAGAGTTCGGTGGGTAGTCCATCTCTACCTGTGGCTTTCCTTCCTGCCATTGACCGACAGCGGAAACTATCTCTTCCTTATTTGGGGAACGTCCCTAATATAATATTGTTGCGGTTGGATAGTTGGTAGTTGTTCTGTTTCTGGAATATCTTCCTCTGACAAGATGTTTAAAATATCAGAGAAGTATTCCTTCCATCGCCGCAACAGGTGTTCGCTCATATTACGGAGAGTTCTGTTGACATGTCTCACCAGGTGGTTGGCGGTGAAATTCCTGTTCATAGATTGTTTCATAATTGTAAAAAGCGAATACTTTTTCCTAAAGCTTAATAGTGCATTATATGAAAATATTAAGATGACATTTTGAAGCTGAGATGTGTACCTTTAAAACAAGATACGCGAGAAATAATTTAATAATTTATTCATTCATCAAAAAATTGATTACTACATTTATAATAACAGTTATAATAATATAAATTAATAATATAATTAATTAATAATAATTAAACAGAATGAGGTACACAGAAATTTAAACTTTTTACAAAATCAAACATTATAAACATCAAGAAAGCTGACTTTTTACTTGTGGGACACTTATGTGAAAGTCCAATTGTGAGAAGAAGCTATTGAAATCTCTTAACATGAATGAAACTGGTTCATAGAACCCATAGTTTGTGCGATGCTGCGGAATTCTACAAAGCTCATAATTTCGTAAAGGGCGATATGGAACATTGAAATTAATCATAGAGAACAATTTGTCAGAGTCAATTATACCTGTAATTACTTTAAAACCAAAAACAACTCTGGCATGTATCCGCCTTTTCTCAAGGGAATCCATAGACAGCAGATTTAAACGATCAACATATGGCGGTAACCTGAGTGGATCGGACCAGGGAAGGCCCTGAAGGACAAACCTTAAGAACCGACGTTGAACTGCTTCGATCCTATCTATGTGAACGGAATAAAATGGTGACCAGATAGGACTAGCATATTCTAGGATAGATCGGACAAATGCACAATACAACATTTTCGTTGTAAAGAAATCATTGAATTCTTTCGATTGTCTCCTAACAAAACCAAGGATAGCGTTCGCTTTACCAGCAATGTGATTCCCGTGATCATCAAAGGTAAAATTACAGTTGAATAGTACGCCCAAATCACGTACTTTGTCAGAACAAAGTAAAGAGCATCCATCTACAACATAGTCAAAATTCATTGATATTCTCTTCTTAGAATATGAAACAGCAGTGCACTTATTAATGTTGAGATGTAAATTGTTAAGTAAGCACCAGTCATGAAAACGCGAGATATCACTTTGCAATAATAGACAATCATTGCTGCTGGAGATAATCTTAAAGATTTTCGCATCATCGGCATAGAGAAGAATGTTCGAGTTAGAGATAAACGAACTCACGTCATTGATAAAGAGAAGGAATAGAAGTGGACCCAAATGGCTACCTTGCGGAACGCCAGAGGTATTAAATATTTCAGAAGATAAGGCTCCACGAAAGTATACTTATCATGCATTGATATTTTGTAACTAATCGTGCATTAAGTGAAAAACGGACAAACGTGCATAGCTCTTTACCTCTAAATTTTGACGCTCAATTTTATAGTTACAGTTTCTTTAGTCTATTTTTCACTTTCACAATACATAATCGATCTCACTCTTAACTTCTCGAACCTTCAGATCTGTTTAATGTAGAACATTAAAACATAAGAGGGCTACGTGCTATAGAGAATTTTTGATTTTAAGAAATTTTGTAGGGAAAGTAGTAGACGGGGTGACGACATTGAACTATTTTTCTCCCCATCGCTAGAGTTGCCATCAAAGTGTTTTATATAAAATTTAGGATTCAAAAATTTAAAAGGTACTGAGGAAATTAGTGTATTGGATTTAGTGAAATTGTGCAGTATGTACCTCCCAGGTAGGAGAGCGGGCGAGTTCTTAATGACTTTTCAGAAATAACTATAAACATCATGCTTTTGACATGTTTTAAATTGCAGATCAGCAGCATTCATACTGTTCAAAATCGACTTTTTGTAAAGTTGTGAAATTATATCATATTGTTGTATGGGAGGAGGTAGAAGGAGTGAAGCTAATTGTTTGATTTTTTCTGTTCTGGTAGGACGCAAATACTTTTTATACAGTAAAAGTAAAAGTATTATTTTCCAAATTTCAGATCAATAGCATTTATACTTTTTGAGCAAATCTGTATATTGTGAACTTTCGAAATTGCGTCATTTTGTATGGGAGTGGGGTAGAAGGGTAAATCTAATTGCCTAATTTTTTTGCTCTTACTTATAATTCTTAATAGATATTTAGTGTTAAAGTTCAGCTCGATAAATTTTATGCGAATTTAGTAAATTTGTTTAGAGCATTTTATGAAAAAGTGCAGTTTGTATGAGAGGTGGTGGAAGGAGGAGGAGGGCACAAATATTTTTTGTCCAGTAAATGTAGATCATCAGAAAAATATCACATTCCATATTCCAGTTCAATAGCACTTATACTTTTTGAGCAAATCCATTTATTGTCAAATTGCGAAATTGTATCATCTTGTATGGGAAGGGGTGATACGATTTGGTCTGTTCACGAACATGATCTTACATTTTTCAGTATACAATAATACAATATACCGTACTGATAGATATCCAGAATTAACAAGTAAAACTAAAGGAGGTGGTGTTCTCATTGCCATCCACAATTAATTTTCAAGTAACGAAATCAAAACCAACCCTTCGAATATTGAACAACTTTTTATTCTGCTAAAGATCGGAACATTTTCAATTATAATAGCGGGAACTTATATTCCACCTTCGTCGCCTACATCTTGCTATTCCCACTACTGCGAGGAACTATTGCGTATTCGACAAATGCACAGAGAAGCTGAATTAAAAATCGCTGGAGACTAAAATCTTCCTTGTAATATATGGGTTCCTGAATGGACTGCTCCTGATGGCGGAAACACAGTTATCAACATCTTTTGCAGTCTCAATCTATCAAAATTCAACACAGTTCGTAGTAATCATAGAAGTCATAATTTATTAGATTTAGTTTTGTCAACCTTTTCTGTTGTATTAGGTGAACCTATTGATAATAGCTGTGCTTTGCTTCCAGTAGACCTTTTATATCATACATCTTCAGATATATGTAATTGTTAAGTTTGAACATAATTTAAATGAGATACTATTTAAAACAGCTATATATGACTTTAAAAAGACAAACTGTAATAATTTAAAAAAAATTTTAAGCGATGTTAATTGGGATGGCATTTTTATAACTTTAAATTTAAATGAAACAATGCATCTACATTTTATAAGTTTTGTTCCTATTACAACTGTTTGTAATTTTTCTTTTCCGATCTGGTATGCACCTGAACTTAAGAAACTGACTTTAGATAAAAAACGTGCGCACAAAAATTATAAAATGTATGGAACTCTTGATTATTACATGTGTTTTTATACTCTAGATGAAATCTGAGAGTATATTGTGTTTGCCTTACCGTTTGTAACGCTAAGAAATAATGCTCGCACAGAGCCGCCAAGGGTACAGAAATATTTGTTTTCGCTCAAAAACTTCGATTCCGAGTTGCTGTCTGTCCGTCTGTCCGTCTGTCCGTCTGTCTACAGCATAACTCTCGAACGCTTTGAGCTATCGTGCTGAAATTTGTTGTGTGTCATTTTTAGCAAAAAAGAAACTTTAAGTTCGTGAACGGGCCACATCCCCCCACTCCTTCTACCCCCTCCCATACAAATTTCACGAAATTCTGAAATTTTCAGAAATTGATTTTTCTCTGAAACTATTTAAGCTATCGATTTGAAATTTGGGTCATAGTATTATGATATAAATGCCATTAATACGACGGAATATTGATCCGATCTCGTCTCTCCTTCTACCCCCTCCCATACAAATGCATAGTTTTGAAAAATGCAGTTTTTCGATTTTCATTGAAACTAGCAAAGTTATAAAAACGAATTTTTGCCAAAATTAATTTTATTATAATTCCAATCAGAATTGAAAAAATTATCAACTTCACCTCACTCCTTCTACCCCCTCCCGTACAAATTTCACGAAATTTTGAAATTTGAAATAAATTATTTTTCTTCGAAACTATTAAAGCTATATACTTAATATTTTGCACAAAGTATACAAATAGAAATATCAATACCGGGAAAAAAATGTGTTTTGATCCCTACACTCCTTCTACCCCCTCCCATACAAATGTATAATTTTTGTTAAGTGCATTATATCGATTTTCATTAAAACTACAAAAAGTATAAACTTCAAATTTTGCCAGAATTTGTTTTTCAATAATTGCAATAAATTTTAAAAAAACTTATCAACTCCTCTTTACTCCTTCTACCCCCTCCCATACAAATATCTGTATTATAAATTCAAGAAAAGCATTTCTCCTTCGAATATATTAGAACTATCGAATTTGAAATTGAATCAAAGCGTGGTGACAAGGATGATGATAAGCAGTTTCAAAATCATCTTAAATGCTCCACTTTCTTTGCCACCTCCCATACAAATGCCTCAATTTCAGGAAAACTATGTCCAATTGAAAATCATGAAAGCTACAAACCTTAAATTCAGCACGAAATATTTTGCATACCACATTAGGTGTCATATCCAAAAATTACAATCTTCCCCATCTTCTTCTACCACCTCCCATACAAAAGTCACTATTAATTATTTAAAAGAATTGGAGGTGACATATTTTCCGGTTCATTGAACTCTTTCTCATTTCATCTAGAGTATCATATGTTTCTGGTGGTAATAAATGACATCTTGAAAGCTGCACTGGAAGGTGGGGAAGGTAAAGGTCTTCAATGGAGACTATTTAACATCTTAAGTCACCTTGATTATGCTGATGACGTGTGTTTGCTTGCACATACCCGTTCGGACTTAGAGTCAAATGTTCGCTCGTTGCATTCTAAATGCAAAGAGGCGGGACAGAAAATAAATGTGCGTAAAACCAAGTACATGCACATGGGTTCGAACGCAAGCACACCGATTGTTCTTAATGGACAGGATGTAGAAGAGGTAGAAGATTTTTGCTATCTCGGAAGCATTGTCAGCATGGACGGCGGAGCCGAAAAGGATGTTGAGGCTCGGCTAAATAAAGCTCGTCAGGCCTTCGGTATCATTTCCCCTTTCTGGAGGTTAAGAGAGATCTCCCTTCGCACGAAGCTGCGAGTTTTTGACGCATGCGTCAAATCCGTGTTGTTATATGGTTGTACTACGTGGAAAGTGACCGTTCGACTTACCAAGAAACTACAGACTTTCGTAAACCAATGCCTCCGACGCATTTTAGGAATATTCTGGCCAAAAGTGATCTCCAACGACGAACTTTGGAGTACAACTCGCCAGACTAAAATAGGTATTGAGATTCAACGGCGAAAGTGGCAGTGGATCGGTCATACTTTGAGGAAACCAGAGCAAAACATCGCAAAACAGGCTCTGGATTATAACCCTCAAGGAAGACGTCGGGTTGGTCGACCATGTAACACATGGAAGCGAGCAGTTGAGCAGGAGGCCAGAGGAATAAACAAGTCCTGGCAACAGCTTAAAGCCGATGCTCAGGATCGCGCCTTGTGGAAGAGAGTTGTTTCTGTCCTATGCCCCTATAGGGGGTCTTAACAGGAATTTGATTGATCATATGATTGGGCATTACGCCCAATCATAATTCTTTTATGTTTCTGAATTCAGATCACAATATTTAAGGCATTCCAGGCAGGTATATAGCTCCTATATCACAGAAATTCAGGAGAAACTTGTACCTGACTCCAAGTGTCTTTGGAATCACATTAATTCATTTGATAAAAATAACACAATACCGTCTAACATGCACTTTAATAATATCTTCTTGGATAATCCAGTCAAAGTTACCAACACTTTTGTGGAATACTTTTCTCAAACCTATTCTGATAAAACATGCTCTTTCATTCCTATAGAACGAAAAAATAAACTAAATTTGTCAGTACTATCTTTTGATAGCACTAATGTTTTATTAAAGTTAAAAGCATTAAAAGTAGGAAAATCCGCAGGACCACATTATCCGGTCCTGCGGATTTCTCTACCTCCTATAATTTTAAAATCTTGTAGTAAGGAACTTTTTTACCCCTTGGTTTATCATTTTAACCGATCCATGGAATTCGGTAAATTTGTGCACACCTGGAAAAAATCTTTTATATTTCCTGCCCATCAAGCAGGGGATAGAAAAGAAATAATAAACTACAGGCTGATATGTATCCAGTCAGCTATTCCTAAAATCTTTGAGAGTCTTATTTATGACAAAATTAGTCCTTTAACTCATAATTTAATTATTCCTAACCAGCACGGTTTCCGAAAAGACAAATCTACTGCCACAAATTTAATTTCTTTTACCCAATTTATTAGTAAGAATCCATCCAAGTAGATGCTATATATACCGATTTCAGTAAAGCATTCGATAAAGTCAATATTGATCTCTTAGTAAATAAAATCTTCAAACATGGAATTTGTGGAAGTCTTCTGAATTGGGTTTCTGACTACCTTCAGGGTCGTGAAATGCAAGTAAAACTGAAGTGTCACAAATCAGATCCTTTTGTAACTACTTCAGGCATTCCCCAAGAATCTCATCTCAGTCCCTTATTTTTTAATTTGTTTGTTAATTACTTAGATTCTATCCCGAATGAAACTGAATTTTTACTGTTTGCTGATGACTGCAAAATATATAATGCTATTACATTTCTAACTGATTGCAAAAGTTTTCAAATAAAACTAAATAAATTTTTCAAATTTTGCACAGAAAACGGTTTGGAGATCAATACTCCAAAATGTCATGCAATTACCTTTTCTCGATCGAAAAATCCCATAGACTTCAATTATAGATTAGACAACCACGTAAAGTTAAAGTTGTTCGAGACTTAGGTATATTGCTGGACTCATCTTTATCGTTCGCCGAGCATATTAGACATATGTATTATCAATAATTCCAAAAGAGCGTTAGGTTTCATTAAACAAGTCTCATATAATTTTAAGAATATCAGGGCTGTTAAAAACCTATACAAATCTTTTGTACGAAACAAACTAGAGTATTTATCAGTCATATGGAATCCCTGTTATAATATACAGATTTATTTATTGGAAACGGTTCAACATAAATTTCTCAGATTTATTGCATATAAACTAGGCCTACCTGTTGAAAACATTGACTACAATGCATTAATGGAATTAGTAACTATTACGTCCCTATTTTCTTATATAGTTTAATAAATAATACCATTGATGCTCCAAATATTTTAAGTGAACTAGCATTACAAATCCCAACATACCCTACGAGATCAACTGAATTATTTCGAATCGAACATCATAGAACAAATTATGGTAGGAACTCTATAATTGACAGACTAATGCGCTTGGGAAACAAGCATTCTAATTCTTTTGATATATTTAATACATAAATCTAAGTTTGAAATTAGGAACTATATGCTTGACCAGCGATTAAAATTGTTAAAATTGTAAAATAACATTGTAAAGAGATGAATCTAATTTTATTAATTAAGTAATATGAACATTCAATTTAATATAAAATTTTGTAATTACATATATTATCTTTATATTGAATTGTAACAATCGCATGTAATAATACTTAAGATTATGGGCAGTTTGTCCGTTTATAAATAAATAAATAAATAAAAACGACGTGTACAAAATTGGAACTTTCTAGCTTAATGCGTTCTCAAGCTAGAGAGGAAACGGTCGGGCGGACGGACGGACGGACATCCAGTTTGAGATTTTTGAGTGAATATAGGAACTTCTGTATCATTAATTTTTCTCCGAGCATTATTTCTTAGCGTTACAAACTTTGTAACAAACTTATAATACTCTCAGATTTCATGTAGAGTATAAAAACAGCTAACGCCTTTAAATCGAGTAAGGTTGTAACATTTACATACCAGAAAAACTGCAAAATTGAAAAATGAAATGATACTAATGAACGAATTAGCCACATAAAATAAACATTTTCCATTACAAAAGAAATACTTTTCATCATAGCTATACTGAAATTTTCCGTTTACAGAAATTTAATTAAAAGGAAACCGATGAATATCCGAACGTTAACTGCTGTTTATGCAAACCGGACCATCCGCACTTGCTACAAAATTTTATGAAGACGCAACTTGGTCGCTTAGATCTAATGTGCAAATAAACTATCATGTAAATTTTGGCTTTAAATTATCATCATAACAACATTGCCATCAACATGCATGATGCATGGATCGCACAACGCAGTACACATACGAGAAATGTGAGTTGTGTAAATTGGCAATGCAAAAGATTTGTCAACATATCTTGTGAGCTGGCATACAGATTGATGTTTACAAATGCCATCGTATGTGAAAGCATGAACAATTCTTGCACGTATGTTTTCAGCCTGAAGTTTACGATATTTCATACTCCCCCACACAAACCACCGTCTATGGCGGAGTTATAAGTTATCTCAGCAGCCGAATAATAGTTGCAAGTGGCCCCAAGCAGTCTAAAGATTCAAAATAAATAAATCTGTCTTAAAAATTTCACTCATAGTCGTAAATCATTTTTTTTTATTACTTTTAGCGAGATTTGGACAATCAAATTTATGGATTATGGCCGGAAAGCAAAATGCTCAACTCGACTAAATATAGCACTACGGGAGGCTGAACAGATAGTTTCGCGCCTGAGCTAATTTCAAGTATATTTGATGTCGGAGACCCAAATATTTCCAAGAATTTTGTATAATAAAAATATTATTTGACTGGCTCTGTGCGAATTAAATGAGTTTTCTTGGTCAGTTTTAATAGCCTGGCCAGTTGGTCGATCTGATAACTTATAAAAAATAATAAATCACCTGAAGTGGATGCCTTTTCACATCGGGTACATCTCTAAACAAGCTCGAAACCCCATAATGAAGAGGACGACCATATGGTCACAAGCAGTTGAAAATCAGGGCAAAGGAATAAACAAGTCCTGGCGACAATTAAAAGCCGTCTAGGAAGAGACGTCTCTATTGCTGGTCTTAGCAAGTACAAACATCGGCTATTAAAGAATAGTGTTGATCCTTCTGGGAAAATCAATCTATCACAAGGAAGTGCACTTATGCGGCTGTACGAACATTTCTTTAGTTATAACTTTAAATTTATTTAGGATTGCTGCAACCCAACTAGTTCAGGATTAAGAAACAAACTTAGTATTTTTAATAATAAACTTTTACGATGAGCAAAGAAAACAATTCCGAGAAATTTTGAATCAAAAAGCTCTACTGAGTTTTGAAGTGAATAAGCGAAATCTGTCCTATATTTGCTAAATTTTAGTGAATTTAATATAGAACATGAGATGTCCAATGTGTCACTAATTTCAGGAAAATTATAGCTTGTTTACAAAACATATCTCGAAATAATTTGAACGGAAATTACGGTTCCCATTAATTCGATAATATTTATTTATGACAATTTCATGAAAGCTTGTGTTAATGAGATGAAGAGAAGTTTGAAAATTACATTCATTGAAGGATATGCAACGATGTGTCTGCGCCCTTACTCAGCGATTTAATGCGTACCATATAGAAAAGCTAGGGTGTAGCCGAATGGGTAGTGTGTTGGTCTACAATGCTTGGTTGTGGGTTCAAATCCCGATCGACGCATAATTCCAGCACACTTACCGCTTGGGTATGCTTTGGTCACCGCAATCTGCGAAAATGAAGAAAATTCTTAGATAGAGGGTTGTGCGAAGGTCTAACAACCTTTCCACAATAAATAACGAAATATGTTAAGGAACCTGAAGGTCAGGAGACCAAGGCCCGATTTGGGCTGTAGTGCCATTGTAGAAGAAGAAGATATAGACAAGACCATCAAAATATAACTGAGTGGTGGAAAAATAGCTGAGTTGTCAGTTTTGGTGCGTGAAAAAGAACAGAGAAGAAGTTTTCTTGATGAGAGTTTTTTTTCGCAAAAAGGTGTTGGTCAACGAAGGACGTGCTAGCATGAAGACTGGAAGGATATAGTAGAACTTGGTTCGAGGGGATTGTGACTTACATAAAAAAAAAGAATCGAATCTAAAAACAAGAAAGATTGAGAGAGTGTCCGCGGTAGAATAAAATATTAAACTAGTCACTGCGACGAGAAACCCCAATTTTTTTTTTTTTGGAATTTGCTAGGTGAAAATCATTACGATGCCCACCCATCCACGAAGGAACGCCGATCGGAGAGAATCGCGACATATTGAACAATCGATTCTCTTGGCACATATCGCGGTGGAGTTTTGTCCGATTGGTTCCTGAGACTTCGTGGGAGCGTGTGAATTTGAAGCAGGACTCCAGAAGTCACCCGCGTGTACATGACCGTACCGTGCAAATCCACAGAGGAGCGCCAGCAGTTCCGCCATCATTTACCGAAAGGACGTCACATCCGTGAAGGAGCAGATAAAAAGGTGCTCTTTCTATCCGATCCATCGGTGGAAACGTAGGTAACCGAAACCGGAAAATTGCCGCCGTATACGTAGATCTACGACCGATTCCAACAGGGAAGAGTGTAGATGATCGTTTCATTGAAGAGCCAGCCCCGAAGACGCAGGTATTTGGGATCCTCGCTAGCATTGGGAATGTAGCCGGAAGCAGGTTATATTTATCTTTTATATTCATAATACCCAATAGGCAAAAATTTAGCATATCAAAATTGAGGGTTATGTTGTTTTTCTGCTTTTCTACTCTATGGATAATATTGGAGCAGTCCGCCGAAATGGGTTCGCCACTGCATCTCATGTGGACTTCGAGAAAGCTTTCGACAGCGTTAAGCGAGATTACGTAAGAAATGCTTTGTGTAGGAGATGTATTCCAGAAAATATCATAGCTATGATTAAAGAATCCTACGAAGATGCAAGATTTTTGTTATCTCGGGAGCATTATCGAAAATGATATTGAGGCTTATCTAAATAAAGCTCGTTAGGCCTTCGGTATCCTTTCCCCTATCTACAGGTTAAGAGATATCTCCCTTCGCACGAAACTGTGAGTATTTGACACATGCATCAAATCCGTGTGGTTGTACTACGTGAAAAGTGACCGTTCGACTTACCAACAAATTGAAAATGTTCGTGAATGCCTCCGACGCAGTATAGGGATATTCTGGCCAGAAGTGATCTCCAACGACGGAACTTGGAGTACAACTGGGCATTGAAATTCAAAAACAGAAGTGGCGGTGGATCGGTCACATTTTGAGTAAACCAGAGCGAAACATCGCTTTACTGGCTCTGGCTTATAATCCACAAGGAAGACGTCGAGTTGGTCGACCATATAGCACATGAAAGCGAGCATTAAAGCAGGAGGCCAGAGGAATAAGTTCTGGCAACAGCTAAAGGCCAATACTCAGGATCGTGTCTTGTGTAAGAGAGCTGTTACTTTTATACAGTAGAGCGCCGATTATCCGAATTAATCGGGACCGGGGTCGATTCGGATAATCGAAGATTCGGATAATCGTAAGTTGCGTCGACGTTGGAGCTCGTTTCCGTGCGGCAAGGTCACGCAGGCGCCGGACGCCAAGAAGTTGTACACCGTCGCATTCGGGTTGCCGTTCCATCCACTTGAGGGCGTTATCGAAACACATAAACGCCTCGCTGTGAGATGGTACACTTTGGTCTTGTGCCTCTTCCCTTCGGTCTCATTGTCGTCCTCTTCATTATCCTGTTTGTCCATGGCACTTGCTGTGATTTCATCATCTGTCTGTATCTGAAACCCTTCATCATTCTTATCACAGTGCAACCACTCTTCCATATCAGCGACATCACACGCCAAACGTCCCACGATTTCATTAGCCATGTTTACAAACTCTTCCACTGACGGTAATTCCTGTTCGTCTTCATTAACTTCAGCGGTTGATTCTCGTTCCTTCGCTTGCTTTTCTAACTCAAGTTGCTCTTTTGTTGATGTGCCGTTTATTTTATTCCAAGCTCGTTTCAGTGAAACACTTTTAACCATGTTCCAGGAATCTGCAATAATGTAGCAACAGTCTTTCAAGTTGATTTTTTTGTACAAATCCAAAACCCGTTCTTCGTCGTTTTCTTCAGCCAGAAGCAATTTACGAAGCAACTGTTGTCTGTAAAAACGTTTCGTACACTCAATAACACCCTGGTCCATGGGCTGCAACAGACTTGTGACGTTGGGTGATAAAAAGAGACACTTAAATTTCCCTTCTTCTCTCACGAGAAGCTCAAGTGATGGATGCGTTGGTGCATTGTCAATAATTAGCAAAACTTTCCCCTTTTTTCCTGTTTCCTTTTTAAACTTTTTTGTTTCAGGAATAAAGGTTTTATCATACCACTCCAAAAAAATACTGCTGTCCATCCATGCACTCTTCTGATTTGTGTAGGTCACTGGTAACTTGGCTATGTTCTTAAAAGCCCTCGGCTTCTTTGCTTTGCCAATCAATAACAGAGGAAGGCGATGGGTACCAGTAGAGTTAGCGCAGACCATTATGGTGACGCAATCTTTACTGACTTTGTGGCCGGGAGCACTCTGTTCTCTTTTAGATGCTAGGGTTTTTCTCGGCAAACTTTCCAATTCAAACCAGTCTCATCAGCATTGTAAACAAGATCAGGGTCGTAGTTTTCAGTTTCTTTTTTAAAGGTGTTCACAAATTTATTAGCAGCTTCACTATCAGCAGAAAGTTTTTCACCAGCTTTATCTAGTTCCCGAATGCCGTGCCTATTTTTGAAATTGCGGATCCATCCAGTGCTTGCCTTGAAACCAGCTACACCAATTTTTTCACTGAACATTCGCGCCTTTTCACATAAAATCGGTCCTGAACCAGGTAAAGACAGCATTCTCAAGCTGTTCATCCTTTGCCTTTTTCATTACTTTTCGTGACGAACATCCATCATCAGTTTCCAACGCAGTCATAAAACTTAAAATTTTTTCACTGTTATTTTTAATATCAGTTATTGTAGCCGCCCCGACATCAAATCTATCTGCCAGTACCTTTCCCGCTACACCTTTTTTTAAATGATTGATTATTTCCACTTTGTCGTTTAGTGAGAGGGCGACACGTTTCCGCTTTGGACTCATTTTGGTTATTCGCTTGTCATATAACCGTTTAAAACAGCGATCCGCACAATGAGAGAGGGAGGAGCTCACTGACAGTAATTCAGTGTTATTGAGTTGAAAAAAAAAACATAACAGGAGTACGATTGGGCATAAAGCCCAATCGTGCGATACTCTAGATGAAAGAGAAATTTTTGTATCTTAAGAATTTTTGTATCTTAAGAAATTTTGTAGGGGAAGTGGTAGAGGGGGTGACGACATTGAACTATTTTTTTCACATGACGGTAAGGTTGCTATCAAAATGTTTTATACAAAATTTAGGATTTAAAAAATTAATAGGTACTGAGAAAATTAGTGTATTGGATGTAGTGAAGTAGTGCAGTTTGTATGGGAGGTGATAGAAGGAGGGGCGAGTTTTTAATGACTTCTCAGAAATAACTATAAATATCATGCTTTTGACATGTCTTAAATTGCAGATCAGTAGTATTCATACTTTTCATGAAAATCGACTTTTTATAAAGTTGTGAAATTGTGTCATTTTGTATGGGAGGGGGTAGAAGGGGTTAAGCTAATCGCCTAATTTTTTTTGGTTTTACTAATAATTCTAAATAAATATTTAGTGCACAATTTCAGCTCGGTCAATTTTATACGCACTGAGTAAATTGGCTTAGAGCATTTCATGAAAAAGTGCAGTTTGTATGGGAGGTGGTGGAAGGAAGGGGAGGACTCAAATAACTTTTGTACAGTAGATTTATATCATCATAAAAGTAATATATTCCAAATTTCAGATCAATAGCATTTATATTTTTCGAGCAAATCTGTTTATTGTGAAATTACGAAATTGTGTCATTTTGTATGGGAGGGGGTAGAAGGGGTACAGCTAATCGTCTCATTTTTTTTGATCTTAATAATAATTTTAAATAAATATTTTGTACATAATTTCAGCTTGATAAATATTATACGCACTGAGTAAATTGGTTTAGAGCATTTCATGAAAAAGTGCAGTTTGTATGGGAGGTGGTGGAAGGAGGGGGAAGACACAAATTATTTTTATAGAGTAGATTGAAATCGTCATAAAAGTATTACATTCCAAATTTCAGATCAATATCACTTGTACTTTTCAAGGAAATCCGTTTATTGTCAGATTGCGAAATTGTGTCATTTTGTTTGGGAGGGGGTAGAAGGGGTGGAGCGATTTGGCTCGTTCACGAACTTGACCTTACTTTTTTGTTAAAAACGACGTATACAAAATTTGAACTTTCTAGCTCAACGCGTTCTCAAGCTAGAGAGGACACGGACGGACAGACAGACGGACAGACGGACAGACAGACGGACAGACGGACAGACGGACGGACGGACGGATGGACATCCGGTTTTGAGATTTTTGAGTGATTATATGAACTTCTGTATCATTCATTTTTTTCTCCGAGTCTTATTTCTTGGCGTTACAAACTTTGTGGCAAACTTATAATACTCTCAGATTTCATCTAGAGTATAACAAACGTTCCAACGTTCCGTTTCACGGAAGCCGCATGACGCAAAACATGTAGTGTCTTGCCTCTAGCTTTCAACTATAACAGTTGAAATATATCTGGACTCTAGCGAGTTCCAGCTTGTTACAACAAAACAAAAGAAAAATTACTTGGTTTTAATTTTTATACTCTAGATGGAATCTGAGAGTATTATAAGTTTGCTCTAAGGTTTGTAACGCCAAGAAATAAGGCTTGGAGAAAAAAATGGATGAAACAGAAGTTCATAAAATCACTCAAAAATCTCAAAACCGGATGTCCGTCTGTCCGTCTGTCCGTCCGTCCGTCTGTCCGTCTGTCCGTCTGTCCGTCTGTCCGTCTGTCCGTCTGTCCGTCTGTCCGTCTGTCCGTCTGTCCGTCTGTCCGTCTGTCCGTCTGTCCGTCTGTCCGTCTGTTCGCTCTCTAGCTTGAGAACGCGTTGAGCTAGAATGTTCAAATTTTGTATACGTCGTTTTTGACAAAAAAGTAAGGTCAAGTTCGTGAACGGGCCAAATCGCTCCACCCCTTCTACCCCCTCCCATACAAAATGACACAATTGCGCAATTTGACAATTAACGGATTTGCTCGAAAAGTATAAAAGCTATTGGCCTGAAATTTGGAATATATTACTTTTCTGATAATATCAATCTACCGTATAAAAATTATGCGTGTCCTCCCCCTCCTTCTACCACCTCCCATACAAACTGTACTTATCATGAATTACTAAAAGCCAATTTACTCAGTGTGTATAAAATTTAGCGGGCTGAAATTGTGCACCCTATATTTATTTAAAATTATTAGTAAGACCAAAAAAAATTAAACGATTAGCTTCACCACTTCTACCCCCTCCCATACAAAATGACCCAATTTCGCAATTTGACAATAAATGGAATTAATCGAAAAGTATAAAAGCTATTAGTATGAATTTTGGGATATATTACTTTAATAATTATATAAATCTACAGCAGAAAAAATTATCTGCGTCCTACCTCTCCTTCCACCCCCTCCCATACAAACTACACTTTTTCATGAAATGCTCTAAGACAATTTTCTCAGAACATATAACATTTATCGAGTTCATATTTTGTAATAAATACTTAATTAGTATTATCACTAAGATCAGAAAAAAATATTTGATTAGCTTCACCCCTTCTACCCCCTCCCATACAATATGACACAGTTTCCCAACTTCACACAAAATCTATTTTCTTGAAAAGTATGAATGTTACTCAACTAAAATTTAAGAGATGTCAATTTTATGATATTCTTAGTTATTTCTGAAAAAATCACTAAAATCCCCCCACTCTTTCTACCACCTCCCATATAAACTGCACATTTTCACTAAATTTAACACATTAATTTTCTTAGCTCTTATTCAATTTTTGGAGTAAGCATTTTGTATAAAACATTTTTATATGTAGCTACTTTAGCATGATGGGGAAAAAATTAGTTCAACGCTATCATCCCTTCTAATACTCCCCATACAAAATTTCTTGGGATCACAAAAAATTCTATTTCATCTAGAGTATCGTAAGATTGCGCTTTACGCGCAATCGTAGCCCTGTTATGTTTTATATTACGCTTAGGACCGATTCGGATAATTGGCGATTCGGTTAATGATTGATTTCAGAAGGAAAACATAACAGGGCTACGATTGCGCGTAAACCGCAATCTTACGATACTCTAGATGAAATAGAATTGTTTGTGATCCCAAGAAATTTTGTATGGGGAGTATTAGAAGGGGTGATAGCATTGAACTAATTTTTTCCCCGTCATGCTAAAGTAGCTATAAAAATGTTTTATACAAAATGCTTACTTCAAAAATTTAATAGCAGCTGCGAAAATTAGTGTGTTAGATTTAGTGAAAATGTACAGTTTGGGTGGGAGGTGGTAGAAATTGTTGGGGGATCTTATTGATTTTTTCAGAAATATCTAAGAATATCATAAAATTGACATCTCTTAAATTTTAGACTAGTAACACTCATACTTTTCAAGAAAATAGATCTTTTGTGAAGTTGTGAAACTGTGTCATATTGTATGGGAGCGGGTAGAAGCAGTAAAGCTAATCAAATATTTTTTTTTGATCTTAGTGATAATGCTAAATAGGTATTTATCACAAAATGTGAGCTCGATAAATAATATGTTCTGAGAAAATCGGCTTTGAGCATTTCACTAAAAAGTGTAGTTTGTATGGGAGGGGTTGGAAGGAGAGGGAGGACGCAAATAATTTTTATACTGTATATTGAAATCAATATGAAAGTAATATATCCCGAAATTCAGACTAATAGCTTTTATACTTTTCGAGCAAATCCATTTATAGTCGAATTGCGAAATTGTGCCATTTTGTATGGGAGGGGGTAGAAGGGGTGAAGCTAATCGTCTAATTTTTTTAGCCTTACTAACAATTTTAAATAAATATTTAGTGCACAATTTCAGCTCGCTAAATTTTATACGCACTGAGTAAATTGGCTTAGAGTAATTCATGACAAGTACAGTTTGTATGGGAGGTGGTAGAAGGAGGGGGATGACGCACATTATTTTTATACAGTAGATTGATATTATCATAAATGTAATATATTCCAAATTTCACGCCAATAGATTTTATACTTTTCGAGCAAATCCATTTATTGTCAAATTGCGCATTTGTGTTATTTTGTATGGGAGGGGGTAGAAGGGGTGGAGCAATTTGGCACGTTCACGAACTTAAAGTTACTTTTATGATAAAAATGACACACACAAATTTTTAGCACTATAGCTCAAAGCTTTCGAGAGTTATGCTGTAGACAGACGCACAGAGGGACGGACAGACAGACGGACAGACGGTCACTCGGAATCGAGGTTTTTGAGCGACAACAAATATTTCTGTACCCTTGGCGGCTCTGTGCGAGCATTATTTCTTAGCGTTACAAACGGTGAGGCAAACACAATATACTCTCAGATTTCATCTACAGTATAACAAGTATTGGGATAGAATAACAGTACCGACAAACCTCTTGTTGGCAATCATGCCTTATATGAATATGCAGAAAAATGTTCCTTCTGCTTACAAAAGGTATTGCGTCCGCCTACGTGTACGCTCAGCGCACATTAAATCCCAAGCCCTTCAAGATAGAAAGTTCATTTTTGGGGGATTGAAGATAGTTGCGGACCTCAGGCGGACACCCATTTTGGGGGGTGTAGGGATTCAGGGGAAGGCGGGGGCAGCGCTGAGAGCGACAACTAAGAATTCAAACATCTCAACTATCGTTCCAGCTAGGAAGCTGAAAATCAACATACATATAGAGGGGTTTGTGGGACAAACTTTAAAAATAATTAAATTTTTTTTTGCATTGGCCTCCGAAAAGGGGGGCTAAAACCAAATTGTCGGCCAAATTTTTTTCAAATGATTATATCTTCTATATTACTTACTATAAAAAAATCGTATTTTGGACCATTAAGGTGGCATAGAGATCCACTGGAATCAATTTAGAAGGAGGTTAATTATTCTAAGGGGGAGGGTCAGAGGGTGCAAAGAAAAACACTTGAAAATCGATATCTTGGCTGTTTCTTAAGCTATGTGATTGAAACTTGGAACGTACATATATTCGTTAAATTTGTGGGATGCATTGTAAATTATGGTTCACGTTTCGTAAAAAACAGTAAAATAAAATTAATAACAATTTTTGTAGATGTTTTGTAACACAATGTGTCATTATAATTATGAAAGCGAGTGAGTTGCTACTGCGCTGTGTTGTTGTGTTTCGTTCCAGGCCTGCTTACGACGGACTCGTCAGGCTTATGTAAGCAGACCCTGCCTCAGACGCTAAAGGAATATCCTGCATGTAGTTGGATTCGAACCCGAGGATCTAGAGTTGCAAAGCGGCCGTGCTGACCACCGAGCCATCAAGACTAGAGATGGTACGTTATTTCACATACCTGCGACTTTTTCACTGTTATTATACATAAAAGAGCTACGATTAGAAGGGCAGAGCAAATGCATACTGCTTACGGTCTATGTTTATCGGCGTTATGAAACTTCTACCCCTATTTTATTTAATTATTTTTAAAAAATAATTTTGCACTTTATACAATTAGTTATTTACCGTTTTATTTAATATTCACTTTTTAATAACTATTAATTACAATTATTTAGTACTTTCCTAAATAATATATTTTTTAAGTATTTTTACAACAACTATTAATTTTTAAACAAAATAATAATTTTTTTAAATCTTTTAAATCGGAAACTTTTCTCCAACTGATTTTCTATTTTTTTAGTTTATTTTTTTCAGAGCCAGGATTCAAAATCGTTTGCTACTGTAAGTAGAATTACAGTAGTTTATTTATTATGAAAATCTGTATAAATTGAGACTAGCGCACCACATACGGTGACTCGCAAAACTGTTCACAAAAAGTTATTGAAATTGATTTTTGGGAAAATGTACATATATATTTATAACAAATTAAAAGTTTTTACAAAATCAAATTACTTCAGAAAATAGATTATATTGTAGAGAATAAAACTTAAAAATAACAGCAATCCTTTTTTCTAAAATTAAAATAAAAAAAATTGTTTTGTGAACATTTTTGCATCTCTTCTGTGACTAATTAAATAGTCAAGTTTCTTTTTTACTTATTTAATATTTAGTGTGCCCGCCTTTGGCACGAATTACAGCCTTTACTATTTTTGGCATACTTCCTAACAAGTTCTCCAAATATTGTGGATCAATCTCATTCCACGCTTGTACCCAAAGTTCATCGCAGTCTTTTGGAATATTGTTGCCTGCAATTACCCTTCTTTTCAAATAACCCCACACATTCTCTATAAGATTGAGATCCGGCGATTGTGGGGACCATTTTAAACTCTCAATATTATGATCTTGTCTCTCGTTGTCTTGCATAAATAAGCTATGTCTATCAAGACTTGGTAGATATGAGTCCTCTAATATATTAATATAGTCAGTTGCTCGCATAATACCGTTTATACGTCTTAAGATTCCAACCTTTGAAACATCCCTAAACCATTAATGAGCCACCTCCAAATTTGAGGGTTTTTTAAATATTACGTTCTTGTAAGCCAACGGACTGGTTCACCCACGTCCAATGCCGTCCATCTGAACATAACCTGTTTATTTTTGACTCGTCAGACCAACTTCCATTGTTCTGGCGTCCAGTCTTTGTATTTTCCGGCAAATTGAAGCCTCGCCTTTTTATGGCGGTCGGTTAAAAGTGTTTTTTTTACCTTTGCCTTTGCTTTAAAATGGTTTAAGGCATCTTCGAACAGTATCATTGGAAATTGTAACATTGAAAGTGGTGCGGATTACCTCGTTGGCTTGGCCAGCTATATCTACCGCTTCAGTCATAATCAATCTTTTGATACAACGTTTTGTCTCTGCGGATAGCTTACTTGGTCACCCACCAGGGCTCGTTTCGTGCAAATCCTCCACCGTTTTTCTTATTTTGCTTACGAATCCTGTTGACACAGAGTACTTTTCAGCAATTTTTCGAACTGAGTACTTCTTTTGAAGGTCAAGAACAATTGCTGCCTTCACTTTCTTTTTGATAGCTTTTGGCATTTTTTCTTTAGGTTAACTTTCGTTTCTATTAGATTAATTTAAATTATTTCGTTTTATTATAGCATAATAATTTACTAACTCACCGAAATACCAACCAATTTTATTTCAAATATTTCGTTAAGCACGCAAAACTGTTCACACCACTGCAACCAAACAACTGTAAATAACTGTACTCTTTGCAACACTATTTGCACAAAACTCCTATGACGCGTTACATGATTTCCAAAAATCTGTGGGGGTACAGTGTCTTAGAAAACGCAGTTGTTTTGCTTTTACATAAAAACGTGGAATTTTTCATTTTTATGAACAGTTTTACGAGTCACTGTATGTACTCGCACATTAATCGCGCAACTCACACATCCCACCTCATCCTGACGAGATCGTAGCTTAGAATAAAGCTCGCTATAGATATCGGCGCATACTCACGAAAGCGGTTGCACTTCATCGACTCACAAGGCTGCCAAACACATCGCAGTCGCACTTCATCGACCGACCTTTTTCAGAAGAGCTGCTCTTTTTCACAGATATTGAAAAAGAGCAATCGCAAATTGCGATTGGAAAACAGCAGATTTTACCATCCCTAATCCAGAACCCACTGCTTAGTTGATTATTAGCGTTGCACTATAAATCGCCACATGCTACGTAAATTTAATGAACTTTGCATAAATACTAGGAAACGATAACATTGAAAATAAAGTTACGATAACTAATCATTAAATTGAGTTTATCTTTCGTAAAATTGATAATTTTTTTATGTTACAACTTCGTAAATTCTACCAAGACAGTTATTAAAAACATAAAATTTGTTTAGAGTTTAGGATAATTTTGTTAATGTTTAATGAGACATACTATGAATTCTATTTTATTTATTTTTCTGGGTGTATACAAAAATCACAAACCTCTCCCTCTTTGTCTACCACCTCCCATGCAAAAGTCACAAACGTCGAAAGAATTTAAGATGACATATTTTCCGGTATATTAAACTCTTTCTCATTTCTATGAATATTTTTAGAATCCGTCTTCGCTAAACGTTTCAGAACCATTTCAAGATATTCGAAGGTTTTTCAGAATCTTTTGACGGTCCACAATTTTATTTAATAAATCAATTAATATGGGAAAATTTTGCAATTTCACTCATTACAATTTCACTCAGTACAATTTCACTCCAAAACTGTACCGAGACTTTGATACAAAAATTATAAAAATGGATAGCATGACTAGACCGATAATACTTGCTGTGAAACGGAAATAGGTAAATTTCTTACCGGAAAGGCGCTATTTTGGTATATACCACTGTACTGTGCTAACTAACCGTATCGCATTGTTGAAAGATTCTCTTAGCGTTAGGGCAATAAACTTATTAGATCGAATTCCGAAAAATAGAGCAAAACACACAACACTACAAGAGCTTAACTACAAAAGGACTGAAATTTTATTGCCCATTCATTCAAGTCTGTGAAACTCAGAATTACACAACCAAATTAGTCTCGTTCTTATTTTTTTTTCAAGAAAATTTATTACCTTATCGGTTAATGGCTCTGGAACTTATCGAAATTTCAGGCCAAAGACATTTCCGTTAGAAACACTATAAAGAGTACAACTACCTTGGACAAGGAAGCGGAAGAACCACTCAAGACTGTTAAACATAGTTGCATTATTGGCTCTGTAAATTATTAAAATAGGTACTGGTCTTAGGGTTAGAATCGGGTCAAATAAATTCGCAATAATAAAAACGCACTATTGGCTCGTGTTTCAATATTGGTTTAACTAAATCAATAAAAGCTGTGTAATTGTTGAAAATATGCCGGTGTTGCTAATTAACATATATTTACCGATCGTTGCATTTGCTGAAATCTCACAAATACTCTTTATTCAATTTTGCTGTTAGAGAATTGAATTTTTGGTATTAGGTTGTTGCAGATAAAATGGCGACTTTTGCGATGAAGTGAAGTTAGTTGCGATTTTCATGTATGTTATGTAGTAATGAATATTGAAGCAGAAATACAGTGAAACCTCCACTCGCGGACACCTCCAATAAGCGGATACCTCCCATTTCCGGACGAATTTCCTCTACATTCGCTTTTGGACTCGCTTTACGAGCAAAATGACTTCCGACAACCGGACCCTCCAATGAACGGACGCGAACACCATATTTCTATCCAATTGGTTAAAATGACCTCTCACAAGTGAACACAAAGCTTGTTTAGTCACAAAAATATTCATACAAAAATTTATATTTAATTGGGGATCCCCTTATTAGATGTATTTGAGCAGTCTTTGATTGTAGTGTATAGGGTGTATAGGGTATTAGAAATAGTTCTGTTTTATATGAGAGTCTTGCTCGTGATTTAGTTGTTTCATTCTGTGTTTCAGCATAGTTCGCGAAGGTTAAAGGTTGTTTATACTCTAGATGAAATCTGAGAGTATATTGTGTTTGCCTTACCGTTTGTAACACTAAGAAATAATGCTCGCACAGAGCCGCCAAGGGTACAGAAATATTTGTTGTCACTCAAAAATCTCGATTCCGAGTTGCTGTCTGTCCGTCTGTCCGTCTGTCTACAACATAACTCTCGATAGCTTTGACCTCTCGTGCTGAAATTTGTTTTATGTCATTTTTAGCAAAAAAGTAACTTTAAGTTCGTGAATGGGCCACATCCCCCCACTCTTTCTACCCCCTCCCATACAAATTTCATGAAATTTCGAAATTTAAAGAAATTGATTTTTCTCCGAAACTATTTCAGCTATTGACTTGAAAATTAGGTCATAGTATAATGATATAAATATCATTAATCTCAAGAAGTATTGATCTGATCTCATTACTCCTTCTACCACCTCCCATACAAATGCATAATTTTCAAAAATGCATTTATTCGGTTTGCATTGCAACTATCAAAGCTAAATGAACCAATTTTTGTCATAATTAATTTTATTATAATTGCAACTAATTTTGGAAAAACTATCAACTTTATCTCATTCCTTCTACAAATTTTACGAAATTTCGGAATTTCAATTAAATTAGTTTTCTTCAAAGCCGCCAAAGCTATCAACTTTAAAATTTGAGAAAAGTATACTATTTTAAATATAATTGATATCAAAAAATTTGGTTTTGATTCGTATATTCCTTCTAACCCCTCCCATACAAATGCAGAATTTTGGTAAATGCATTTAACCGATTTTCATAGAAACTAGAAGAAGTAGAAACTTGAAATTTCGGCAGAATTTGTCCCTTAATAATTGTAATAAAATCTAAAAAAAAATATCGCCTTCACCTCACTCCTTTTATCACCTCCCATACAAATTTTTGTGTTATAAGTTCAAGAAAAGTTTTTCTCCTTCGAACATATGAGAGCTATGGACATTAAAATTGTAACAAAGCAATGTGATTAGAATGTTGATAAGCAGTTTCAAAATCATACAAAATCTCCCACTTTCTCTGCCACCTCCCATACAAATACCATAAATTCAGACAAAAATTGTTCAATTTCCCCGAAAATTATGAAAGCAATACACTTTAAATTCAGCATGAAACATTTTGTATAGTACTTTCGGTGTTATATACGAAAATTACAAAACTCCCCCCCTCTGCTTTTACCACCTCCCAAACAAAAGGTAAGTGAGTATTTCATCTAGAGTATCATGTGATTGGGCTTTACGACCAATCATAATTCTGTTATGTTTTTTATGTTGTGTTGATATCAGAATGGCTCCACGAAGAAACGTTATTTCCTTAAATGAAAAAAAAATGAAATAATTAATTAAATAATTAATTCGTCGCAAATGGATATCCGGTATCAATTTCCAGCAAAAGAAAAACTTTCTGAAGGCGGAAGGCTCACAAATCGATCAAATCTGCTTTGATTGGCTTGCAAAAGCTAGGAGCCAGCATATTCCTATCTCCGGACCAATTATTAAAGCCAAGGCAAAAGAAATAGCGGACCATTTGGGATACTGTGGATTTTCTGCGTCGAATGGATGGCTAGAAAAATGGCGTAAAAGGCACAATGTATCATTCAAGTGCATAACTGGCGTGGCTTCAGATGTGAATCCAGTATACGTCGACCAGTTTAGGGCAAAAATACCCTCCATGTTGCTTGGGTACAAGCCCGAAGATATTTATAATGCCGATGAGAATGGCCTCTTTTTTCGCGCTTTGCCTGATAAGACTTTCGCCTTGAAATCGGAAAAATGTATTGGAGGTAAACTGTCAGAAGAAAGGCTGACAGTTTTATTTTTTGTTAACATTGCAGGGCAAAAAGAGATGCTTTTAGTTATCGGTAAAGAAGCCCGCCCTCGAACATTCAAAAATCTTCGCATCCAAGACTTCCCAGCCAATTGGAAGTCAAATAAAAAAGCGTGGATGACGCGTGACATTATGTCAGAATGGTTACAACAATTCGACCGTAAAATGAAAATTCAAAAAAGAAAGGTCCTTTTGTTCTTGGACAATGCGGCGTCACATCCGAAAGATTTAAATTTGACAAGCGTTAAAATAATAAGATGATCTACTGTTATCAACGTTCTCACTGAATATGTTCGTCAATCTAAAGGATCAAAATTTTGAAGAACATTTGAACATTAACAGAACGGTACAGATTGAAGAAGACGACGATGTAATTCTATTTAAAAACCCAGTAGACACTATGGTAGAAAGTGACTCCAGTAGCAGAGACATTGAAGATGCCGTTCCAATAAAGTCATGTGCTGATGTCCTGAAGGAAATAGTTCGTCTAAAGAAGTTTATAAAAGATGACTATTTAGCTTTTCAACACTTAAAATTTGCAGAAAGTCTTATAGAGAATCAGCAAATGAAATGGAAACAAACTAAACTTCTACAATCGAAAATTGATCAATTTTTCCATTCTAAGTAGATTTCTTTTCTTTTCTTTCATATACATATTATGTAAACATACAACTCAAAGAAATATATTATAAGTACATGTACAAGTTCTGTTTTAAATAATAAATGCTATGAAATAATTATTGAAATGCTTTTTTATAATTATATTTTCGTATAAAATTTAGCATTTTGTTCGATACCTCCAACAAGCGGACAGCTCCCATAGCCGGACAAAAAGACTGCGACCCTGGCTGTCCGGCTACGGGAGGTTTCACTGTACATACATTTGGTCATGGAATCATTTCATTTTTGGACTTCATTGAGATTGGAGAGAAAAAATATAAAAAAAACATTGATCAAACTTGGCCACAATGCAAGCGAGGCAACCAAAAACATTAACAGGGAATTTGGAGCTGACACAGAAAGCAAATGAACTACACAGCGATGGTTCGAAAAATCTCGATCAGGAGATATGACCCTTCAAAGTAAGCCAGGACCATCGCTAGACAACGACGAACTGCTTTTACTAGTGGAGTCTGACTCACGCCAAACTGTAAGGGACAATGCAGAGAAACTGGGTGTACACTATTCGACAGTTTCCCGGAACTTGCAATAGCTTGGAAAAGTCAAAAATCTTGATGAGTGGGCTCCGCATGAGCTTACTGAGCAAAAGATGGCCTCATGTATCAAGAATAACGGTCAAAAAATTAAACGAGTTGCATTATGAGACTCTTCTTCATCCACCATTTTCACCAACCGATTATCACTTTTTTAAACATTTGGATCATTTTTTGGTGGAGAAACAATTTAACAATGAAGCAGCCATCAAAAATACCTTCGAGAAATTTCTTCAGTCTAGAAAGTCGGACTTCTACGAAACTGGCATAAATGCACTTGCATCCCGTTGGGAGAAATGTGTTGCATCTGCTGGTACCTATTTTGATTAATAAAATTAAGTTTTATAAGAGTTAAAGTTGTTTGAAATTTCACTAGCAAAGTCGCCATTTCATCTGCAACAACCAACAGTTTCGTGGAATTGCAGGGATGTTAGTAAAAATACCGTGCTTGTGCGCCGCTACCCAGTAAGTTTTATATCTGGTAATTCACATGTTAGCGTTATCTGTAGATTTCAATTTAACAGCATTAGGTTTGAGATTAGATACTTCGAATCGGTTTACATATCGTCACTTCCATGCCAAAATCACGAATGCGCAAGTATTGCAATTTTCACCTAACTACACTTTCCGATAGAGTTGGTTGACTAGATTACAACACTCAAACAGCAAATTTAAAGGTGAGTCCAAAATTGGTAAAATCGACCGTCTTATTTCACTAATGTGACCTTTGGAAAAACTTTCCAAAGTTTAATTTACGAATGTCAAATTTTCTCTTGCACATTGGTGAAATATGCTCATCTTTGCTTATAACCAAAACACGGAGTGTAACAGATTGCGGTTTAGTCGGTGTATGGAACTGATGGAAGGTTATTAAATTAAATTTGATCATGAAGTTGTTCTTATTACGACAAGGGATACCACTGGTAAAATTTTATATTTCAAGAAGATCGCAATTTACAATTATACGTTATGCGCTTAAAATTCCAATTTTACATTCAAGTGCTTGCGACTATTACATGATCATCCTCGACTTTAAGTTACAGACCACAAGTTCTGGGAGGTGGGTCATTCCAAAATCGAATAAAAATCAATACATGTGTCGATGCACGTACTAGGAATTCGGGCTCGTCGAAATCCATGTTCTCATGAAGTGAAAAATATCTGCGAACAAGTCAGCCGCAACTTTATGGGACAAGTTGAGGATGCGTGGGAAGTCACTGTACAGGTTAGGGTGGATATGAAAGACTAAGTGAACGGGGGCCTTCGGAGTAGCCTAGTGGGTAGCGTATTGTTCTACAATGTGAAGGTCGTTAGTTATAGGTTGACAAATAACTCCAGCATACTGCCTGCTTGGATATGCCTTGGTCACATCAATCTACGAAAATGACAAATTCGTTGTTTACATCTCGCTAAACACTAGTTTGCAACAAATGTTCAAATTCTACCCGCTGAACCTCCTTGCTTACAGTTTAAGATTGAAAGGTATATTTAAATACCTAGACAATAGACATGATATGCCAATGGCTTTTGCTCGCGATTTCAACCTCGACTTGCGCGGTACAGAATTTTTTTAAACAAAATTTCATGTTGATAGTTTTTAATTGTTTGGTGATAATTGGATACTTATGAATGGTCGAAAAAATTCTTTGTATGGAAGGAGGAAGGAGTTTTGAAGTTATTCAAGTACTACTACTAGCTAGAATTTCAATCAAAAACTTTAATTTTTCTTTGTTTTTTCCAATAGACTTGAGGCACCTCCCTGGGGTATAACTGTTCTGGTTCAAATTGTTATTTTTTCTTTATGTATACCAAATGGATGTATGCACGTTCAAAATTTGAAATTTGTGCCTTTTACCAGAGCCCTAAAAAATACTAAAAATTTTAGACATTTCGGCTTACAAAGAAAATATAAAATTTGGTCATAGCAGTAGTGGGAGGAAATGGGAAGCATTTCAAGAATGGTGCAATTTTCGAAATTTCAAACCGTTTTATCTCAAAACTGATATCAAATTGAAATTTTGTCACATTGTAGAACTACATAGTCTTTAATTTTAATAAAAATTTTAAGTTGTGGGGTATTAGGGGAGGGAAATGGTAAGCAAAAATATCGAAAATTTCGAGTGATTTTTTAGGGCTCTGGTGAAAGATACAAAGTTTAAATTTTCCATAAGGATACATTTATTTGTTATACATACAGAAAAAATAATAAAATTTCCACGATTGTTATGCACCGACCACCCCGGTCTAAAATGCACAAGGTGTTTCATGTGTTTTTGAATTAAATTTTAAGGAAGAAACATGAAAATTTGCAAAACGACTAATTCCAGTAAATCAACTATTAACCAACAAATTAAAAGCTGCGAACTTGAAATTTTGTACGAGCACCTTATAAGAGAAACGAAATAAAATTGCAGCACAAATTTTACGATTCCCGTACCTCATCTACCCCCTCCCATACAAATGATTGATTTCGTGAATGTAAAATACACCGAATCTTATGAAAATTCTATGCAACTTCGTCTATGAAACTGACATTCTATACAGAGAATATTGGACGTGATTTAATCAATCAATTAAAAATTATGAACATCCACACACCCTTACTATCACCTGTCAGCGCTCCCTCCTCATAAAAACCCAAGCTTGCATAAATAAACGAATGAAATATTAATGGAGCTATTGATATAATTCGGAGTATTAAATTGAAAACAGGCCTGCCTTGGAACCCTTTTTCACTTAGTCTTTCCTAACCAGTCTAACCAGCATATTGATTTTCCACGCATCCGCAACTTGTCTCAAGAATAATAAAGTCTCGCCCGACTTCTTGGCAGTTTATTTAATATATAATTATATGAAAAAAAAATATCTGTCGATAACTTATTTTTAGCCCCCCCCCCCTTTTTGGACCCCAATGGATATAAAAATTATATTATTTTTAAAGTTTGTCCAACAAACCCTTCCAGATGTGTGTCGATTTTTAGTTTCTTACCTGGAACCATGGCTGAGATATTTGAACTCGAAATTTCCGGTTTTAGAGGTCTCTTCGTCTCACCCTTAACCCCCACTCACTCTATAATTGAAGACCGTCTGTGATCGGCACCCACCTATAATCCACCCAAATATTCATTTACTATTACTGCACATGGATTCGAACACAAGTGCACCGATTATTATTAACGGACAAAATGTATAAGAGATGTAAGATTTTCGTTAACTCGGAAGCATTGTTAGTATGGACGACGGTGCAGAAAACGATACAACGACGAACATTGAAGTGGCAGTGGATTGGTAAAGAGACCAGAGTAAAACATCACTAAATAATTCCAAGATTATAATTTCAAAGGAAGACGTCGGGTTGGTCATGGCAGCGAGCAGTTGAGCAGGAGGCCAGAGGAATACAGAAGTCCTGGCGAGGCTTGCGTGGCTTAGTGGGCAGTGTGCTTGCTTCACAGTCAATAGGTCGTGGGCTCGATTTCCACTCCAGATAGTGACATTTTTTTTAAGAAGCACGAATTTTCAGTTGCTACTGGCGATGAAAAATTATTCAAAATAAAATGGGCAAACGTTGAAAAAATGAAACAGTTACACTTCAAGAAGGCCTAGATACTCAGTAAATGGTTTCTGTTCGCTTTCTATCAGTGCCCCATAACATCTGCAAATCAGTATCAGCCAGTACAACTGAAAAATATACCAGCTTCTCCACTTGATACGGTCGTTTTCACTCCTCTCCTTCTACCTTCCTAATCCGATTTCTTGCCTCCATGACTGTGTTTGTGCATTGCACATTAAGGCCGAAATAGCCTATAACATAGGTCATTCTGTAAAAAAACAGAAGGCTGATGATCATTATCGTGCACTGTGGAAGACTGCTATGGAGTTTATTGACAGGAAATTGATTGATAGGTTATGAGCTGGACTTCAAGGTGGGCGTACGGAGGAGTAGCACGAGAAAGAAGCTAAATAAAAGAGACTCATGCAAAACCGAAAAGACAAATCGGCACTGCCATGTTTGAAGTCTCTTTGGGATGCACGTAGGGGTTTGTAGGTAACGTATAAATCGCGGGCAGAGTCCTGGAACTTTTTGCTCGATTCTCGTCGGGAAGATGTTCCAGCTACCAGTATGAATGCCGAACTTGCAATTTGGTGTAAACTGGGACGTTATGTCCAATACAATCTGTGTTCGTAGAGAACCGTGGAGTCAAGCCCTCGAAGCAGGGATTCTTCTTAAACCATCACATATGACATGTTGGTCATCTTGCGGGGGATTACCAACTAGGTTAAAGGTTACAGTAGTTTCTTGTTGCAGCTTGGCAACTCCACGGACCCGAGCTTATCCGATCAGTATCACACCTTTTGAGGACCCAAAGTGAGTGGTGACGGTACACACTCAGCCGTGTAGGGCCAATACTCACCAACACCTTATCGGAGGTTTAAATCGAGTACTACCGGAAGGTATCGAAGGCGTCTTACCATGCTGTATCGGTGGTATCAGGTACACTATATACTTATATACAGGCACTGTGGGTCAATAGTCGTACTAACTTCAGAAGGTGAATTTTTGAACTGGTAACATAAAGAATTGGTTAAGTGGTAATTTGGTGAATTGATGAACTGTAGATGAATGTAGTGAACCGAAGTAACCGAAACGCGTTATGCGAAGTAGCTATCCTAGGATAACGAAATCAGATGTTAATGTGGCGTATGGTAAAGGTGGTTTGCAGAAAGAAGTAGAGTAATGAAGGGAGCGAAATACTCTCCCTCCCATTCTTGGCCATTCTTGGTGTGGGATGCCAAAATTAGCAATCTGAACGAAGAATAATTTGAGATTAACGAGAATGTCAAATGTTGAACTGGTAGAGCTTGGTTAAATGCGGAACCAAAAATTTCATTCTAAAATTTTCAGTTTATGTGTTTTTTCATTGCATATAAAACACCTTGTGCACGTTAGACCCCCACTTCGGTGCATAACAATTTTGGAATAAATTATTATTTTTTTTCTGTGTACATCAAATAGATGTGTCGACGTGCAAAATTTAAACTTTGCATATTTTACCAGAGCCATAAAAAATTACTCAAAATTTTCAACATTTTTGCTTTCCACCTCCCTCCCCTTACACCCCTCAACTTAAATTTTTTACCAAAATTAAAGACTATTCAGTTCTACAATCTGACAAATTTTTGATTTGATATCTCTACTCAATTTTAAGATATACCGATTTGTAATTTTGGAAAGTGCGCCGTTCTTGAAATGCTTTCCATTTCCCCCCCACTACTATTATGTCCACCTGTTATATTTTTTTCATGTTTTGCTATTAAAGTTTAGTATACGTTTCAAGTTTCAATTACATAGTTTAAGAGCCAGTCGAGATATTCATTTTGAAGTGTTTTTCTTTGCACCCCCCTGACCCTCCCCCTTACAATAATTAGCTTCTATCTAAACTGATTCTAGTAGATCTATATGCCATCTTAATGGTTTCAAAATATCAATTTTTTATGGTAAATAATTTCGATGATATAATCATTTGAAAAAAAAAAATGGCCGACAATTGGTTCTTAGCCCCTCCTTTTTGCACCCCAATGGATAAAAAAATTAAATTATTTTTAAAAGTTGTCCCACAAACCCCTCTATATGTATGTTGAGATTTAGCTTCCTAGCTGTTACCATGGTTGAGATATTTGAATTTGTATTTTTCGGTTTAAGCGCTCCCCCCGCCTCTCCTTGAACCTGTACACCCCCCATAATAGGTATCTGCTTGAGATCAGTAACTATCTATAATCCCCCCAAAAAATGAGCTTTCTCTCTTGAAGGGTTTGGTAGTTAATGTGCGCTGAACGTACACGTCGGCGTACAGAAAGACGTATTTTTTGTTTGCTTTTTTAGGTTATTTTAGTCATGAAACGCGAAAAAACAAAATTTCGGAGTAGCAATTTTTTTTTCCCAAGTCGATGATAATACTTTATTAATAAAATAATAAAGTAAAAAAATGCACGAAAGTTTGATATATCAACTGGTCAAATACCTTTAAAACTGCTATCCCCTCCCGTACAAAATCATTATATCAAGTATTTTACTTTATTATTCTAATAATAAAGTATTGTGATCGACACAGGAAAAAAAAAATGTGGTACCCTGAAATTTTTTTTTCTCGCGTTTTATGACTAAATTAGCCTAAAAAAAATCCGACCCGCCGTACGCCGTACATACGGACTAATATCTCCGAGACCGTTTATGGTAGAATGTTCCTTTTTGGGGTGGATTGTTGATTGGGTAAGTGAGCTCTATTTTCTGAATTTCGTAGGGTGTTAGGTGGAAGGGGCAGGCATGAGGAGGCAGGGAGAGGGAAAAAGTCAAAAACTACACTTGCTAATATCTCCACCACAAATGCAGATAGGAAGTTCAAAATCAGTAGAGATATACAGAGGATTGTGGGGCAAACTTTAAAAATAATTTAATTTTTTTTCCATTGGCGTCCGAAAACGAGGGGCTAAAACCAAATTGTCGGCCGAATTGTTTTTTCAAATGATTATATTTTCGAAATTACTTATCGTAAAAAATTCATATTTTGGGACCATTAAGGTGGCATATAATTCCGTCGGAATCAGCTTAGAGAGTGGCTAATTATTGTAAGGGGGAGGGTCAGGGGGTGCAAAGAAAAACATTTAAAAATTAATATATTAACTATCACTTAAGCTATGTAATTGAAACTTGAAACGTATATTAAGCTATACTAGGAAAATACAAAAAATTTAGCATGTTGAAATAATAGTAGTGGGGGGAAATGGGGGGCATTTAAAAAAAAGTCGCACTTTTCGAAATTACAAATCCTTATATCTCAAAAAAGAGTACAGATATCAAACCGAAAATTTGTCAGATTATAGAACTATATATATAAAAACTATGTATTATTTTTGGAAAAAATTTTAAGTTGGGAGGTGTAAGGGGAGGGAGGTGATAAGCAAAAATGTCGAAAATTTTGAGTGGTTTTTGTAGTTATTATTATTTTTCTATGTATATCAAATAAGAATACATAGAAAAATAATAATAACTTGATCCATAATTGTTATAAGCCAACTCCCCCGGTCTAACGTGCACAAGGTGTTTCATGTGCATTGAAAAAAACACATAAACTGACAATTTTTGAGTAAAATTTTAATGTAGAAACTTAAGAACTTGGGAAATGCATTTAAAAAAATTCCTAAATAAACGAAATATTAATTGGTCGAAAACCTTTAAAACTTCTACCCCCTCCCATACAAAATTATTTTTTCGACAATTTTCAAGAAATCAATTATCATCTAACTATTAAAAGCTATCGATCTGAAATTTTGCACAAAAACTTATAAAATAGTTAAAACAAAATTGCGTCAAAAGTTTTGAGATCGCATCTGTCCTCCTACCCCCTCCCATACAAAAGTATGATTTCGACCATTATTAAGAAATCAATTATTACCTAACTATTTAAAGCTATCAATTTGAAATTTTGCATACAAACTTACAAAAATAGTTGAAATGAAATTACGTTAAAAGTTTTGAAATCGCGCTTGCCCTTCTACACCCTCCCATACAAAACTATGATTTCCACCAATTTTATTAAATCAACTAATAACAAACAATCTCAAAGCTACGAACTTGAAATTTTGTACAAGCACCTTACAAGAGGAACGAAATAAAACTGCATATCAAATTTTACGATTCCCTTACCTTCTCTACCCCCTCCCATACAAATGTTCGGTTTCGTGAATGTAAAATACACCGAATTTTATGAAAATTCTATGCAACTTCGTCTATGAAACTGAAATTCTATACAGAGAATAATGGACGTGATTCAAGCAACCAATTAACAAACTATTAACATCCATCCACCCTTACTAACACCCCTCACAACTCTCCTCATAAGAACCCAAACTTGCATAAATAAACGAACGACTAATGCCTTGCCAAAGAATCCCCTTTCACTTAGTCTTTCCTAACCACTCTAACCTGCATATTGACTTTACAAGCATCCGCAACTTGTCCCAAGAATAATAAAGTTTCGTCCGACTTGTTGGCAGTTTATTTAATAAACCATTTATCACCAACACATTAAAAGCTATGAACTTGGAATTTTTTACAAATGTTTTCAAATATATTTCAAAACTTGCATAAAATTTTAGAAATCTCTTTATTACCTCTACTACCTCTTACACAAAAGTATGATTTCGACCAATTTCAATTATTCAATTAATAATCAACAAATTAAAAGCTACGAACGTGAAATTTTGTACACTTTTCAAAACAACTACAAGAAAAATTTTCACCACTTCTTCTTTCCCTTTTCTCCATATAAATACAAACTTACCAAAATAAACCAATGAAATGTTAAATCTGAGCTATTGATAGTATCACACTTTATAGTCCTGCTCCTAGAACCTCCATTCCCTTAGGTCTCTATCTGTTGCTACCCTAAATTGCATGTTAAATTGCCACGTATCCTCAACTTTTCTCATGAACAATAAAACTGCGTTCGACTTGTTGGCAGATATTTTAAAATTGATTCTCCAATACGATGAACAAACAAATCACATACTATGAGTAGAGTTATATAGTTGCAAACATTAACAAATGGTTTTGTCATATAACCGGCAAAATAATCGATCGAAGTATGAAATATACAGAAGAAAATCATGGAGAAAATCGAAGCAATAGCTTTGTATCGGTATCGGAAACATAGCAGTTCATTACACCCTATATGTTCGACTAAAGTGATTGATTGTATATTGACCTTTGATCCTTTGATATTATGTTAGCTGCCACCTTTCAACTATTCACAATAAAGTTCAATGCACAATATTTATCCACTTTTTTGAACTATTCGCAAAGAAATTTTCACAACTTTGTGTCAGGCTGCAAGTTTTCATTCATACAGTTTTTTCTTTTTTCAAAACTTGATGTTTAGAGTTGGGTTTGAGGAGATACCTATATGCAAGGACAGCGGCATTTTCTTCATGAATAAGTACTCGAGCTGTATGTTCTCGTACTTTCTTAGATTATATAGTAGAGGATTGTAATTTTTTTTTCGGCAATCGCATTCGGTTGGGAGGACCTATCTAAATGTTGCTTATGGCACATGTCGAGAATTTTGATATCTTTTCATTCAAACTTCGCTGGAAGTGATAATAAAAATGTTAGGTTTATGACGAATTTTGTCTGGCAGTATTAACATTTTAGTAGACTTAATAATGCCTTCGAGATTGAAACACGCAATGGAATGTCGATATTATCTGCAATTGGAAGCAGTAACATATAGTGTAAGTGGTAGTTAGATTTAATTCAGATGAATTCGTGGATAACTTATTAAATTTCTTTGTTGTGGTATTAATTTTAGGAAGTGCATTTTTGTACGTGATTGAAAATTAAAATTAATTTTTACATATAAAGATTAGATATACCTATTATAAAGTATGTACGTAAGTTTTCATCATCACCTACACGAACAGCAGCAGCAAATACAATAGCAGGTATAACTGATGTAACAGCTGATGAAGGATCCGTTTTGAGTCCTCCCACACTCGAAGAAGTAAAAACAGCCCTAAGGAACCAACCAAACAACAAAGCGCCGGGCACTGAACAAATCCCAGCTGAACTTCTGAAAGTCGGCGACACCTGCATAGCGCATCTCCTACATTGATTTGTCACGGACATATGGACGCAGGAAACACTTACTGAAGATTGGCGCACGAGTATCATATGTCCAATTTATAAAAATGGTGACAAACTCTGCTCCAAAAATCACCGAGGAATGTCTTTGTTGTGTACGTCTTATAAAATCTTGACGAAAATTCTGGAAAAGGGAATTAAACCCTATGCCGACAAAGTAATTTGTGAATACCAAGGCGGATTTAGAGCTGGACGATCGACCACAGACCAGATATTCTCAGTTAAACAGGTGCTGGGAATATAATATTGACGTGCACCAGATATTTGTTGACTTAAAACAAGCATACGACAGTATCGACAGGCGCGTACTGTATAAAATCATGTTAGAGTTTGGAGTTCCACCGAAACTGGTTCGGCTTACAAAGACTGACAATGACCGAGTCTTTGTCACAAGTCAGAGTAGAAAATGATCTGACTTCCAGTTTTAAAACAGACAACGGCCTTAAACAAGGTGACGGCCTCGCACCAATGCTTTTCAACTTAACACTCGAATATGTTATTCGGAACTTCAAATCCACACAACTCGTAGCATATGCTGACGATATAGATATCCTTGCAAGATCTCTGGAGAGTGTTAAGGAAGTATTTGTAAACCTTGACTCGGTAGCAAGGGAAGTTGGACTACGTATTAATGAAAATAAAACAAAAATTATGACGCAATCTAGGAAAAAGACGCCAATCAGACAAAATATTACAGTACGAGACTATAACCTAGAAAACGTAGACAACTTTATATACCTAGGGGCGAACCTATCGAAGGATGGAAGCGAACCCATCGAAATTAAAAGAAGAATAATTATGGCAAACAAGACGTATTATTCGGTACTTCCAATAATTAAACTATATAACGAAAACAAAACTTAAACTATATAAAACGATTATACGACCTGTGCTATGCTATGGCAGCGAAAAGTGGATATTAACTCAGGTATCTGAAAAAACTCCTTAACGCCTTTGAAAGAAAGGTCCTCAGAAGAATCCTCGGACCTGTGAGGGAAGACTCGATCTGGAGAATACGATACAATAGAGAATTGTATGCCATCTTCGACAATCCAGAAGTGTCAACCCTCATAAAATTTAAAAAATTATAATGGGCTGGTCATGTGGAGCGGATGGATGACGGAAGAATTCCCAAACGCACACTAAAAGGGAAAGTCAACGGACAAAGACCGGTCGGAAAACCACGAAAGCGCTGGGAGGATTCGATTGACGCAGACAGCAAATCACTGCTAAGATTTTCAAACTGGAGGACGCGGTCACTGATCCGAGATGGATGGAGGCAAAGCATTCAGGAGTCCAAAGCCCGATTTGGTCTGTAGCGCTATCGTAAGTAAGTAAGTAAGTAAGTAAGTTTTACAAATCGAATTTTAAACTTTGAAAATATTGAATGTGTATATATTGTGAAAATTGAAACAACATAGGCAAGCTCTTTTTGTTGTGCTTTGCAAGCAATTCATTAACAATAATAACTATCAGCCATTATAACAAAAATAATAATAATAATAATAATTCGTTACAAGCATGAAGCTACTGTGGGGAGTAATCTCCATTTGATGGTCGTCTGTTTAAAATTGTGCACAGCAGTTGATCACAAATTTTTCAGATGGAGTATAAAGTAGATTAACTTGAAAATTCCAACAAAACTTGCAAGTATACCACATTTCTACGTACCAACGCATCTATATTGAGCGCAAATGAAATATGCTCACTGGATGCCAACTGGAAGGTAACCAGAAACATTTTTTGAGCAAATGCTAAAGCAAGTCAACCAAAGACCTTCCAGCCACAGATTACATAAAGGACCTCCCAGTTCACAGGTTTTTTATGAGTATCTTGTGTCATAGACACAGAAATTCGTCGACTTTGATTGGATCTCACAAGATTAAGCCCACCAAAAATTTAAACAGCTGATGACTGAGACAAATCTTTCATTTATTTTAAATATTTACGCGAAATATCTCTCTTACAGGTTTGTGTTGTTGTTTTCATGGTTTGCATTTTCCGCGGCAGTATAACATCTAAAATTGTATTGATTTTAACGATTACTTATTATACTTAATTACGATGATGCTGAAACTCCAAATTGGGCCTCGACCTCCTGTATACAACGGATCCACCCATTTCGGTTTAGTGACCACTTCCTACAGTTCATATTATCACGAAAAATTCTCAAAACCGGATATCCGTCCGTTCGTCCGTCCGTCCGTCAGTCTGTCCGTGTCCTCTCTAGCTCGAAACCGCGTTGAGCTAGAAAGTTGAAATTTTGTACACGTCGTTTTTGACTAAAAATTAAGGCCAAGTTCGTTATCAGGCTAAATCACGCCACCCCTTGTACCTCCCCTCCTCTCATACAAAATGACTCAATTTCGGAATTTCACACTGAACGGATTTTTTCGAAAAATATAGAAACTATTGATCAGAAATTTTGAATAAACTATTCTTATGATGATTTCAATCTACGGTATAAAAAGTGTTGCCATCACCTCACTGCTTCCGCAACCTCCCACACAAACTGCACATTTCCTTGAAATACTACAATATAATCCAATTTATTTATATAAAAATTTTGGTGAGACCGAAAAAACTAGACGATTAGCTGCATTCCTTCTACTCCCTCCCACACAATATGACACAATTTAACAACTTTACGAAAATTCGATTTTCTTGAAAAGTATGAATGTTACTGATCTGAAAACTAAAATATAGCAAAATGCGATAAAAGGGATGGTTCAAAAATTGCTGTATAGAATGTGAGTTTCATAGACGAAGTAAATTCTCTGAAATTCTCGGTGTCTTTTATATTCTTACAGCCAAACAACAACCAAGACCAGTGATCTGTTTAGTTAAGTTTTTGAAAAGTCTTCGTACAAAGTTTTAAGTTCGTAGCTTTTAAATTGTAGTGTATTAATTAATTTATTGAAATTGGTTCAGTATGATTTGGACGGGAGAGGGTGGAAGGGCAGCGGGGATTTGTTGATGGATTTTTACCTTAAATATTTTTAAAAGTGTTTGTAAAAAATTTCAATTTTCAATTTTGTGGTTTAAAATTTCACTCAAAAATGTTGAGTTTTTTTGTTTTTTTTCTTACACGTGAAAAAAAATGGATGCATGCAAGTGCAAAATTTTGACTGCGTATCTTTTACTAAAGCCCTAAAAAATTAGTGAAAATTTTCGACATTTTGGCGCCTTACACCCCCATCTTAAAATTTTACGAAAATTACACGTCATATAGTTCTAAAATTTGACAAAAGTTTTTTTTTATTTCAGTAAAATTTTGAATTTTTTTTATAAATATAACATAATATGGATTATTATTTTTTTCCACGGTTTTCTAAACAGCATGTAGTTATTTTTTCACTTTGTACGGTATTTTTAAATTCTAGAACACATCTTCAAATTTACTATGAGTGGTATGTCTGTTTTATACTCTAGATGAGATCTGAGAGTATTATAAGCTTGCTCTAAAGTTTATAACGTCGAGAAGTTATGATCACACAGAGTCGCAAAGGATATTGAAATATTTGTTGTCGCTCAAATATCTCGAAACCGTATGTCCGCCTGTCCGTCTGTTCGTTCTTAGCTTGAGAACACGTTAAGCTAGGAAGCTGAAATTTTAAACACGTTATTTTTGGTCAAAAAGTAAGGTCAAGTTCGTGAAAGGGACAAATCGCTCCATCCCTTCTACCCCCTCTCATACAAAATGACACAATTTCGGAATAACAATATAAACGAACACTTTTTCAAGAAATACTTTAAACCAATTTATTCAGTACCTATAAAATTAATCGAGCTCAAATTGTACACAATACATTTCTTTTAGAATAATTAATAAGACAAAAAAAATAAATGGACGATTAAATGCACCGCTTCTACCCCTCCCATACAAAATGACACAATTTCACAACTTTACAAAAATACTCTTTTCTTGAAAAGTAAGAATGCTACTGATCTGCAATTTAACACATGCGAATTGAGTGATATTTACAGTTATTTCTGAAAAAGTCATTAATAACTCCTCACTCCTTCTACCATCTCCCATACAAACTGCACAATTTAGGTAAATTCAATACATTAATTTTATCAGTAACTTTTTATTTTTGAATCTTAATTTTGCAGCAAAACATTTTGATAGCAACTCTAGAATGATGTCAAAAAATATGTTCAATGCCGTCACCCCTTCTACCACTCTCTATACAAAATTTCTTGAAAGCAAAATATTGTCTTTTCATTTAGAGTATTATATGAAATAATTGTAGTTCTGTTATGTTTTTTTTTACACGGTTTCGTTGGAACGTTTCTACAATGTAAAAAAAAGTTGGGTGTGATCATTTAAAAAAAAAAAAAAATTCTGCCGACAATTTGTTTTTAGCCCTCCTTTTTGGACTTAAATGGATAATAAAATTAAATTATTTTTGGAGTTTGTCCCACAACCCTCTCTAAGCCAATGATGATTTTCAGCTTCCTATTTGCGTTCGTAGTGGAGATATTAGTAAGTGTAGTTTTTGACTCTTTTCCTCCCCCACCTGATAGTCCTCATAATTCAGATAATGGAGCTCACTTACCCAATCAACATTCCACACAAAAATGAACACTCCACCCTTAACGGTCTCGAAGATATGAGTCCATATGTACGGCGTACGGATGGACTGATTTTTTGTTTGCAAACTTGTGGAAAAATTTCTTAAGAACTAGAAAAGAGATTGTAAAAGTTTCTTAGATAAATCAAACAATTGAAGTGATAGTAGTTGTTAATGAGATGTATATTTGCGATTTCTTGAGTTGCTATATTTCTTCTATATGAAGCTTTATCCATTTGTTTTTAATTGTTTTAAAAATTCTTCTGACCTCTCGCAGCCAACTGCAATTCATAATGAAATCGTTTTGATAACTCTGACATTATCGCAACCATCTATCATCCCTTTTGCGCTCCTTTTTCAGAAAAAGTTAAATTGTGAATACAATTCAATTTTTCCCCATTTGTATTAAGATTAATATTTCGGAAGTCGGTAGAATTATAGTATTATAATACAATACAATATATAACTATTTATTTACTCAAAAACTCTTAAAAAACTTTTGAGTGATTTTCTGATTTGTTGAGCTGTGTGATAGACGATGTTTGATCATTCATGTTTCTTTTCAATTTAGTGTCATATATTTTCAATTGAAGCATGCTTATCGCGAAAATCGCGGGATAGAAAATCTTTAAGATTTACGATTCTCGGAAACATTAAAAGAAAAAATTCAATTCTACCTCTCGAATTTCTTTTACTATTATCGAGAATTGAAAATCTTAAAGAATTTTTCTATCCCGAGAAAGGGAGCAAATCAAATTGATTTCATTGTGGAAGTACTGCAAGCGATTTGTTCAGCACCAATAAGTTTCAAATGATATTTATACGAAATCCCTCATACTCGTGTTAAGCTCGAAACTATGGCGTCATCAATGTTATCGGGAAGAATGAAGGATATTATCAAGTCGCCAATAAGTCTTGTCTGCATGAAATTCTGAGAAAACGAAATCAAATGTTTGTGGAATATTGTAATACCAAATAGAGACGCAACAGAACGTGTTTTATCGCCACTTTAAGATCAAAATGTGTGTAGTCAACCAAGAGAAATGTTTTGGAATGGAAACTAACTTTAATTTTACTCTATTATTTCTACTAAAGTATTTATATCGATTTGATGATTTTGTGTAATAATAAGAACATTGTGCTTATTTATAAACCCCAAAAGGATTTGCAATGACTTTTGTACCGACAGCTACCATTATATAAGAGAAAGTCATGTACTTTAGACAGATTTCATCTTTATGCATTATAGTTTACAAAATATGTATGTAGGATAGTTATCATTATCTATTATCGTTTATCATTTACATTATATAAAAGAAAACATTTCATCTTTGGATTTGGCCTCCATCCTTCTTAGTTCAGTGACCGAGTCCTTCAGTTTGGAAATCTTAGCAGTGATCTGCTGTCTGCGTCAATAGACTCTTCCCAACGCTTTCGAGGTTTTCAAACTGGTCTTTGCCCATTGAGTGCTTTGTGTGCTTTGGGAGTTCTTCCGTAATCCATCCGCTCCACATGGCCAGCTCATTGCAGCTTCTTGAATTTCAAGGTGGTTGACACTTCAGGATTTTCGAAGACGGCATATAATTCTCTATTGTATCGTATTCTCCAGATCAAGTTTTCCCTCAGAGATCCGAGATTCTTCTGTGGACACTTCTTGCGTTAAGCAATTTTTCAGACGCCTAAGACAATGTCCACGTTTCACTTCCATATCGTAGCACAGTTCTTATAACCTGGAAGACGCCTCATGCGAGATGGTGCTGTCGCTATCCAGGTGTGTGCTCTAATGTGTCAAATTATGATTACCAAAGCGGTATGACACGAAAGATAAAGGAGCGGATTCAACTAACCATGGCGGGCGCCGAGGTCACACCGGCGAACCTTAGCACTTACTTTTTAATCCGAAAATTTTAAAATATAATAATATTTTAACATAAGCAACAACTTATGTTATTTGACTCGTATCTGTACATATTTTTTTGCTACTAATAGATATCAACTTTGGATACCTTATTCCGGCATTGTGGACCAGGTTACAATCGCTGCTGTGTGCTGCTCGATGCGCTGAAGTCGAGTTGAGTCGGCATTCAGTTCCAGCGTTGGACGTGGATGTGCGAATATCACGTACGGCAGCAATATTTTCTTATTTCTCAATAACTAATTATTCATTTCACATATAATCTTTAATTCGGCCTACTACCTACTTGCTCAAGCTAAATTCGGGTTTCTACCCACTTGGGAAAAAGTTTAATGTACTGGAAAATATGTCATCTCCAATTCTTTCGTGTAGTGAATAATGACTTTCGTACGGAGGTGGTAAAAGGAGAAGGGTGAGTTTTGTGGTTCTTGCATATGATACCGAATATTGTATGTAAAATATTTCGCGCTGAATTTAAAGTTTGTAGCTTTTATAATTTTCAAGAAAATTGAAGATTCTTTTTCTGAAATCAGAGGAGAATTTTATGAGAGATGGCAGTGGAAGTATTTGAATCTATTGTGTGTGATGTAATGTATTTCCATTCCAAGTCGATTATTGGATCATTCCAGCATGGCTTTGTCAAGGGCAGATCCACTGTAACTAATCTTATGGAATTTTCGAACTTCTGTCTTTCTGCTATCGAAAACGGGCAGCAGGTCGATTGCATATACACTGACTTTAGTAAGGCCTTTGACAAAATTGACCATAATATTCTTGTGCATAAGCTCGGCCTGCTTGGTTTTCCTGATATTTTTGTCCTTTGGATAAAGTCGTATCTTAGTGATCGTATTCAGAAAGTACACTTTCGTGGAGCCTTATCTTCTGAAATATTTAATACTTCAGGCGTTCCCCAAGATAGCCATGTAGGACCACTTCTATTCCTTCTCTTTATTAATGACGTAAGTTCGTTTATCTCTAACTCGAACATTCTTCTCTATGCCGATGATGCGAAAATCTTTAAGATTGTCTCCAGCAGCAATGATTGTCTATTATTGCAAAGTGATATCTCACGTTTTCATGACTGGTGCTTACTTAATAATTTACATCTCAACATTAATAAGTGCACTGCTGTTTCGTATTCTAAGAAGAGAATATCAATGAATTTTGACTATGTTGTAGATGGATGCTCTTTACTTCGTTCTGACAAAGTACGTGATTTGGGCGTACTATTCAACTGTAATTTTACCTTTGATGATCACGTGAATCACATTGCTGGTAAAGCGAGCGCTATCCTTGGTTTTGTTAGGAGACAATCGAAGGAATTTAATGATTTCTTTACAACGAAAATGTTGTATTGTGCATTTGTCCGATCTATCCTAGAATATGCTAGTCCTATCTGGTCACCATTTTATTCCGCTCACATAGATAGGATCGAAGCAGTTCAGCGTCGGTTCTTAAGGTTTGTCCTTCAGAGCCTTCCCTGGTCCGATCCACTTAGGTTACCGCCATATGTTGATCTTTTAAATCTGCTGTCTATGGATTCCCTTGAGAAAAGACGGATACATGCCAGAGTTGTTTTTGGTTTTAAAGTAATTTCAGATATAATTGACTCTGACAAATTGCTGTCTATGATTAATTTCAACGTTCCATGTCGTCCTTTGCGAAATTATGAGCTTTGTAAAATTCCGCAGCATCGCACGAACTATGGGTTTTATGAACCAGTTTCATTCATGTTAAGAGATTTCAATAACTTCTTCTCGCAATTGGATTTTCACATGAGTGTCCCACAAGTAAAAAGTCAGCTTTCTTGAGGTTAATAATTTTTGATTTTGTAAAAAGTTTAAATTTTCATGTACTTAATTCTGTTTTATTATGTTTTATTATTGTTTTATTATTTTTATTCTTTTTTTATTGTTTTCAACTGTGGATAAATGTAGTAGTTAATTTTTTTTGATGAAATAAATTATTATTATTATTATTATTAAGTAGAAGTTTTTGGATAATTTTGAAACTTCTTAGCAGTATCCTTATCATCATGTTTTTTCCAGTTTTAAGGTCGATAGCAAATGGTGTCAATAAAAAATAAACTGTCAACAAGTTGGGCGAAACTTTATTATTTTTGGGACAAGTTGCGGATGCATGGAAAGTCAATATGCAGGTTAGAGTGGTTTGGGAGACTAAGTGAGAGAGAATTCTTGGGCAGGGCTGTTATTAATTTAACAATATTTCATTCGTTTATGCAAGTTTGGGTTTTTATGAGGGGAGCGGGAGGGGTGATAGTAAGGGTGGGTGGATGTTAATAGCTTCTTAATTGATTGGTTGAATCATGACCAATATTCTCTGTATAGTATGTGTTTCATAAACGAAGCTGCATAGAATTTTCATAAATTTCGGTGTATTCTACAGGGTGTTTGGTACTCCGTGCATAACCTTGTAAGGGGTTATTCCTGGATATATTTTGAGCAAAAAATTGTTCTACGGAGATGGTCAATTTTCAATATCCACGGAGATACAGGGTGATCAAGAAAAGTCCTTCGGACCTGTACCCTCACTCACTCAAAACGCCATATCTTGAAAACTAATAATCGCATTTCAAACTGTTTTAGCTTGTTTTTTAGGGAATCAAATTACCTTTCATTTGGTGTAATAGTCCGTATTGTACCTGTACCCAATCCTGAGGTATTTGCTTCAGACCAGAAATTTTTGATAATTTGACCCTCAAAATTCTGTGATCAATGTAGTTTTTCTCAAAAAAACGCATTATAAAAATGTCATTTGAATGTTATTTTTTATGTGCCATATTATTGCCTACAAACGATGTATACACTTGCATTGCATAAATTTCATAGTTTAGAAAAAAATATCATTCCAATAGTATAGCACTTTTTTCAAAAAACAAGAATATGTTGATCAACACTCTCCGCTTGAACTAAAAGAACTTAAGAATGGTTTTTATGGTTTATTTCAAATTTCCTTAATTACAATAAATGTTCAAAATGGCTACCTTCATTTTGAATGCACGCTAAAGCTCGTTTTGCCAGTGTTCTCTTTGTGTTCATAATCCTCAACTGCTGCCTTACTTCTGTTGCTGCCGCATCGATTCTGGTGTTTAGATCCTGCAACGTTACTACTTCCGTTGCGTAGACAAGGTCCTTCATCCGTCCCCATACAAAGAAATCCATAATAGTTAAATCAGGAGATCTTGCAGGTCAGTGTATCGGTATGCCTCTCTTCTTGTACAAGGATTGCTCTCAGCCCATGTGTGTAAGTTGTGGAAGTTTGTGATACCGTCCCTGGTGAATTGGGACTCATCAGTCCAAAGAATGTTGTTCATAAAATTCTCGTCACTTAGTTGTCGTTCAAGGAGCCAATTGCAAAACTCCATCCTTTTGGGCAAATCAATGGGTACCAGCTCCTGCACTGGTGTGTGGTGGTAGGAATGCAACCGCTCTGCTTTGAGGACACTCCAAACTTTCCACGTAGAGACGTTTAACTGCAATGCCAAGCGTCGGACAGCGTCGTTGTGTTGAAACTCATTTTAATTTAATTCATTTCCTCGATAATTTAAATACTACTTAAAGGACATTCATCGATAATTTAAATAGTAATTAAAGGACACAAAGAATATTTCAGTTTAACAACATTTCAGATAGTTTTTTTAGAACGAGGGTTGGTTTATGGCATATTTTATTTTTAAGCCATATGTATTTTTGCTTATTACCTGGAAAACGAGAAAACCTAAGTCATAAGTATGTATGCATCTTTTGTATGCAATGATATGGCACATAAAACAACAACATTAAAATTACATTTTTATAATGCGTTTTTTTGAGAAAAACTACATTGATCACAGAATTTTGAGGGTCAAATTATCAAAAATTTGTGTTCTGAAGCAAATACCTCAGGATTCGGTACAGGTACAATGCGGACTATTACACCAAATGAAAGGTAATTTGATTCCCTAAAAAACAAGCTATAACACTTTGAAATGCGATTATTAGTTTTCAAGATATAGCGTTTTGAGTGATTGAGGGTACAGGTCCGAAGGACTTTTCTTGATCACCCTGTATCTCCGTGGATATTGAAAATTGACCATCTCCGTAGAACAATTTTTTGCTCAAAATATATCCAGGAATAACCCCTTACAAGGTTATGCACGGAGTACCAAACACCCTGTATATTCACGAAACTGAACATTTGTATGGGAGGGGGTAGAGCGGGTAAGGGAATCGTAAAATTTGTGATGCAACTTTATTTCGTTTCTCTTGTAAGGTGCTCGTACAAAATTTCAATATCGTAGCTTTTAATTTGTTTGTTATTAGTTGATTTAGTGAAATTGTTCGAAATCATACTTTTGTATGGGAGGTGGAGAAGAGCATGCGCGATTTCAAAACTTTTGACGCAATTTCGTTTCACCTATTTTTAGAAGTTCTTATGCAAAATTTTAAATTGATAGCTTTTAATAGTTAGTAATAATTGATTTCTTCAAAATGGTCGAAAAATAATTTTGTATGGGAGGGGGGTAGACTTTTTAAAGGTATTCGACCAGTTAATATTTCATATATTTAAGGATTTTTATTTAAATACATTTTGCAAATTTTCAAGTTCCTACCTTAAAATTTCATTCAAAAATTTTCAGTTTACTTGTTTTTTTCAATGCACATGAAACACCTTGTGCATGTTAGACCGAGGAGGTCGGTTTATAACAATTGTGGAACAAATTACTATTTTTTTCTATGTATATCAAATAGATGTATCCAAATGCTAAATTTAAACTGTGTATCTTTCACCAGAGCCCCAAAAAAAATACTCAAAATTTTGGACATTTCTGCTTACCACCTCCCTCCCCTGCCACCTCTCGACTCAAAATTTTTACCAAAATTAATAATTATTTAGTTCTACAGTCTGACAAATTTTCAATTTAATATCTGTACTTTTTTTGGGTTATAACGATGTGTAATTTTGAAAAGTGCGCCCTTTTCAAAATGCTGCCCATTTCACCCCACTAAAGTTACATCCGCAGGTTGTATTTTTTTCGTATTTCGCTAGTATAGATTAACATATGTTTTAAGTTTCAATTACATAGCTTAAGAGATAGTTGAGGTATTCAGTTTAAAGTGTTTTTCTTTGAAACCCGCTGACCCTCCCCCTTGCAGTAATTAGCCACTCTCTAAGCTAATTCTTTGTATGATAAGTAATTTCGAAGATATAATCATTTCAAAAAACAATTCGGCCGACAATTTGTTTTTAGCACCCCCCCCCCCTTTTCGGACGCCAATGGATGAAAAAATTAAATTGTTTTTGTAGTTTGTCCCACAACCCTCTCTATATCTCTGCTGATTTTCAGCTTCCTATCTGCATTCCTTTTGGAAATATTAGCAAGTGTAGTTTTTTACTCTTTCCGTCCCCCCTCTTCCCCCTTTCACCTAACACTCTCCAAAATTTAGTAATTGAAGCTCATTTACCCAATCAACAATCTGGCCAAAAACGAACATTCTACCTTTAATGGTCTCGGAGATATGAGTCCATATGTGCGCCGTACGGCGGGACGGATTTTTTTTTGCATTTTTAGGCTAATTTAGTCATGAAACGCGAAAAAACAAAATTTCAGGGTAGCAAATTTTTTTTTCTGTGTCGATCACAATACTTTATTATTAGAATAATAAGGTAATTGGAACAGATGTAGCAATAAATACTAATACAGCTGTATTTAATTGATAACTTGGAAGCGCTTTGTTTTCAGTTGGGTTTATACTTTTTTTCATGATTTCATATTTCTATTATTTATAATAAAAGAAAGTATGGAGAACAAATGGACAGTTCGCGTTAAAAAATATTGGACAGATACTAAACGGTTGATTCGAAACAGACATTTATCACAAAATTGTGCCGAACCACACGTAGAGAGTAGAGGTCATAGTAATGTCTTTTTGTAAGTAAAAAAATTGTGAAGGCATTATGTATACGTATAATGATCGCAGAACTGAAAAGGAAACGATTAATGCTAAGAACAAATTTATAATTCTAAATGTGCAACTCTGGATGTAGATCATTGTGTTTTCTCTGTATGTATGAAAAAAACATAACAGGTGTATGATTGGGCGTAAAGCTCCATATGAAAGAAAAATTTTTTTATTTTAATTAATTTTGTAGGGGAAGTGGTAGAGGGGGTGACGACATTGAACTAATTTTTTCACATCACGCTAAGGTTGCTCAAAACCTTTTATGTAAAATTTAGGATTTAAAGATTTAATAGGTACTAAGAAAATCAGTGCATTGTATGGGAGGTGATGGAAGGGGTATTAATAGCTTTTGTAGAAATAACTGTAAACATCATTTAATTGCCAGATTTTAAATTGCAGATCATTCATACTTTTCAGGAAAATCGGCTTTTTGTAAAGTTGTTGAATTCTGTCAAATTGTATGGGAGGGGGTAGAAGGCGTGAAGGTAATCGCCTAACTTTTTTCGGTCTTACTAATAATTCCAAATGAATATTTAGTGCACAATTTCAGCTCGATAAAATTTATACGTACCGAGTAAATTTGTTTAAAGTATTTCACGAAAAAGTACAGTTTGTATGGGAGGTAGTAGAAGGGACTCAAATAATTTTATACAGCAGATTGGAGTTATTATAAAATTAATATATTCCAATTTTAAATCGTTTATTGTCGAATTGCGAATTTGTGTGTGTGAGAGGGGGCTGAAGGGGTAAAGCTAATCGTCTATTTTTTTTGGTCTTACTAAAAATTATAAATAAATATTTAGTGCACAATTTCAAATCGATAAATTTTATATGCACTGAGTAAGTCGGTTTAGAGCATTTCATGAAAAAGTGCGGTTTATATGGGAGGTGGTGGAAGGAGGGACGCAAATAATTCTTATACACTAGAAATAAATTATCATAAAAGTATTATATTTCAAATTTCATTTGAATAGCATTTAAACTTTTCGGGAAAAGCCATTTATTGACAAATTGCGTAATTGTGTCATTTTGTATGACAGGGGGTAGAAGGGGTGGAGCGATTTGGCCCATTCACGAACTTGTCCTAACTTTTTTGTCAAAAAGGACGTGTACAAAATTTGTACTTTCTGGATTAACGCGTTCTCAAGCTAGAGCGGACACGGACGGACAGACAGACTATTTCAGTGGAATCGGAACCGGAACATCTAGAGACCTGGAGCCCAGAAAATGCCCACCGTGATGAAAATACGATTTCAATGGTATGTAGTTTGTTTACTTTACCATTGGTTTGGGCTGTTTACAAAAAACACTTATATCTTTAAATGTGTAAATGGACGGTAGTAAAAAAAGTAAGGAGTGGAGCTTGACTGGGCAAATTATCAGTAAACCAGCCAGTAGTAGCACAAATATCCCATTCGAGAAGAGTCACAAGGCACTTGACGAGGAACGCTTAAAGATGAAAAATAACCCATAAACTATGACTGTGAAAATGTATTTATGTACTAATGGTTGGAAAAATAGACAAAGTGTGGGATTTGGGCATTTGGGCTTAAAGCGTTCAAGTGTAATGTCAAAATTGAATTTATCTGCTCTAAATCTTCCACTGCTATTCTGTTAGATTTATGTAGTGGGAATCCATCGGAATACATTAATTTACAATACAATCGCTTTATTCATACTCGTACATGACAGAAAATAGTTTTCTGTTTTCATTGCTTTCAATCGAATCTAACTCCGTAGTGAAATTGCTTTTGAAATCTTTCTCTTATTCGATATTCTTTTTTTCCTCACGATAATCCTTATCGATAGCATGCAAGCTACAATCGTTCTATTTAAATCCGTTCAGGGTTCAACAACAACTTGAGAAAATCGATATAAACTCTATTTAAATTGCCACTATTGTCAACCGTAGAGTTTATCAAGAAATGCGAATAGATACGATATTTAAAAAAAATGCATTAAATGCATTTGATCACGAGAATGGGATATTTTGAAACGATGAAGATATTTGTGAATTTATGCTCAAGAGTAGGTGAATAAGAATTGTATAGAGAGAGAATTATCCGATGTCTTTAACAATTTATTGCTTGAGGAATGGTTGGTTCAATGCAAACAAAGATCGACAAAAGACGCATATTATGTGGTACTCCTATTAAAACGGAAATTTTATTGTTATGGAATTCGAACAGCCTTGTTTGTGAGACGTTGGGGAGAAATCATTATTCATTTCAACAATCACAAAAGCAATTACTCTGAACCGGTGCTAGGATCCGGACCGGTTCTGGGTATCTTATAATTAAAATAAAAATAGAGGAAATTTATTCCAATTTTTAAAAAGTAAAAATAAGACTAAATTGAAAATTCGACAAAAATGATTTATGTTTAGAAATAGTTAATTTCCTCATAACACCACACCAGGCGGTGGGGGTGCTCATCTACCACGAATTTTATTAAACCATTTTCTTTTCTAAGTTAAGAGACTATGTTGAACTGCAACCGAGATATCAATAGGTGATAGTTTTTCTTAAACTAAAGTAAGATCATCTCGTTGGAGTGTAGTAGTAGTAGTAAATAGATAAAACACTATAACCTTCTTATTCAACAATAGCATAACAGATCAAATCGGGCCTTGGCCTCCTGATCTTACGGCTCCTTAACAATTTTTATTATTTATTGTGGAAGGGTTGTTAGCGCTTCACACAACCCTCTATCTAAGAATTTTTCATTTTCGTAGATTGAGGTAACCATGGAATGTGTGCTGGAATTACACGTCGACCGGAATTTGAGCTCACGAACTTCACATTTGAGACCAACACGCTACCCACTAGGCTACACCATAGCTATTACCACTAACCGGTAAATACCAAAACTCTAATTAATTCGGCGCAGTTATTGTAAACTACATTGTCAAACATCAGAACTTAACCTTTAAAAGACTTTTATAGCATTTAATCGAAAATGATCTAAAATTTAAGAACATGTTAGAGCTCGGAGAGTTGTAAAAAAAATGTAAATCCAAGCATGTGTTTATCTTGATGATTAGTCGAGAACGTATTAAAATAACAATCTCATATATTGTACGTCGGTTTCCATAAAATAAGAAAGCTAATTTCGAGATTCTGCCATCCCATTGTAATCTAAAATATGAATTTAAGCACAGCCATTATTCTTGAAACATGTGAAACTTACCCTCTTAAAAATAGTATGTAGTATTTTTATGTAAACATCAGTTAGAAATAATGTTGCCAATGTTGTTCCAGTATATAGGAAAGATAAGGCATTTTTGGTTGGAGGGGAGGATTTTGTATACTTCATAATGAGTAGGAAATTATTTGAGATTTTCTGCAAAACCTATAGCCTCATCAATTTATTTTGAGCCATATGCAGTAAGGCAACAATCCAATTCCAATTTATAGTTATCTCAAATTCAATTAGAGCACGATTGGGATTGCCCTCAAACACTAAAAGAACTAGTGAACAAAAATAAAGTAACCTTTCATATGGATCTCAGCGCAAAGTGATTTTGAGAGAAAATTGAACAAATTGATATAGCGGCCAAGAAGGGATCCTTAACTGATTTCGCGGGATTCTTTCCTTTTGCGGTATACCAAACAGTACCACTGAATTTGCATTCAAATATGGCTTAAATCGCCAGGTAATTAGCATGCTAAGATTTGTGTGCCAAAACATTTGTTTAAATAAACTTTTGAATATCTACAAATAAATAGAAATCAGACTAGACACTTAGTGGGGGATATCGCAATAGGTCGCAGTGAAAGAGCAAAGAAAACCAACCAAATTATGCAATCTAATCTAATTTATATTGAGCCATTAGCTTGGCATCATCGATAATGCAGAGTTTTATGATTTATGTCACTCATCTTTGTCATGTATAGAATTTCAGTCAATATGCGATATACAGCTTACGAAGCTAGGGTATAGCCTAGTAGGTAGTGTGTTGGTCTTGTAATGCGAAGGTCGTGAGTTCAAATGCCGGTCGGCGCAATATATAATTCCGGCACATTGCCTGCTTGGATATATCTTGGTCACCTCAATCTAAGAAAATAAAAAATTCGTAGAAAGGGGGTTGTGCGAAGGGCTAACAACCCTTCCACAATAAGTAATAAAAAATGCTAAGGAACCTGAAATCAGGAGACGGTCCGATTTGGGCTGTAGCGCCATTGTAGAGATGTAGCTTACGAAATACCTACACTGAATTATTTTTTTTTCGCGTTTCATGACTAAATTAGTCTTAAAATGCTGAAAAACACATGATAGGATTGCGAATAGGCGCAAAGTACAAAAGCGATACTCTATATGATGAGGACATTTTTTTGATTTTAAGAAATTTTGTATGAGGAGTGGTAGACGGGGTAACAGCATTAAACTGATTTTTTCACATCCTGCAAGAGTTGCTATCAAAATGTTTTATACAAAATTTAAGGTTCAACAATTTAATAGGTACTGAGAAAATCAGTGTATTAGATTTAGTGAAATTGTGCAGTTTGTGTGGGAGGCGGTAAAAGGAGTAGGCTTTTTCAAAAATAATTATAAACATTATTCAATTAATATGTTTTTAATTGCAGATCAGTAGCGTTCATACTTTTGAAGATATAAAATTGTGTCATATGCGACACTATTTGTGTCGCACTTTCAAATGCTTATATCTTACTAAGCAGTAAGCGTTTAAATTTTAGGACCATTAAGGTAAAGCTTGAGTATCCCATAATCAACTTAGATTGAGGCCAATACTTGTAAGAGAGAGGATTAGGGGGGCTACAAAAAACAAAAAACCTTTTAAAAAATTAATATCTCGAATATCTCTTAAGGTAAGGTTTTTATCTAATTATATTATTATTATAAATAATTGAATCATATATGTATCAAGCTAACTCCGCGACATATGAGAAAAATAAAATATTTGGACATAACAATTGCGGAAGGAATGGTAGTCATTTCAAAATTCCAAACAATTATAAATATTCCAAAATTCAGTACAGGTATTAAGTTAAAGGTCATAGAGCTGTATTACCTGTAGTATTGGTAAAAGTTTTAAGTTGAAGGGTGTAAATGGATTTTTTGGGGCTTTGGTAAAATAAAAACATAACAGGGCTACGATTGCGCGTAAACCGCAATCTTACGATACTCTAGATGAAATAGAATTTTTTGTGATCCCAAGAAATTTTGTATGGGGAGTGTTAGAAGAGGTGATAGCATTGAACTAATTTTTTCCCCATCATGCTAAAGTAGTTATAAAAATGTTTTACACAAAATGCTTACTCCAAAAATTGAATAGGAGTTGAGAAAATTAGTGTGTTAGATTTAGTGAAAATGTGCAGTTTGTATGGGAGGTGGTAGAAAGAGTGAGGGGATTTTAATGATTTTTTCAGAAATAACTAAGAATATCATAAAATTGACATCTCTTAAATTTTAGACCAGTAACATTCATACTTTTCAAGAAAATAGGTTTTTTGTGAAGTTGTGAAACTGTGTCATATTGTATGGGAGGGGGTAGAAGCAGTAAAGCTAATCAAATATTTTTTTTTGATCTTAGTGATAATGCTAAATAAATATTTATCACAAAATGAGAGCTCAATAAATGTTATATGTTCTGAGGAAATCGGCTTAGAGCATTTCATGAAAAAGTGTAGTTTGTATGGGAGGGGTTGGAAGGAGAGGGAGGACGCAAATAATTTTTATACTGTATATTCCCCCTCTGGGATGGGGGCTGTAGAATTCACCCACAGCCAGTCCTGCTTGCCCTAAAAATGGCAAATGGACACTCACTGGATCATGGGCTTATCACCCGTGATCTTAAGACCTAAATGATACGAGAAACGGATACATCGCCTCGGATACGGACTGATTCTACGGTAACGACTTTTGGCATTCGAAAACGGCTTCTGGAACGTTCGAACATTGAATGACGGGGGAAGACCTGGGGTTACTCGGTCCTTGCACCGCCAATCAGTGATCGACCGTGAAATGGAGCACTATAACATCCAAATCTTGGGCTTGAGCGAGGTCAGGTGGACAGGATCAGGAGAAGAACAAACCCCTAGCGGAAACACTATTCTGTACATTGGCCCTGAAAATGAAGCCAGAAATGGCGTGGCGTTCGTCCTTACGCCGAGAGCGAGAAACAGTCTCATTAGCTGGGAACCAATCTCGGATAGGATTATCGTCGTCAGGCTCAGGACCAGTGTCAGAAACGTCACAATTCTGCAGTGCTACGCACCAACTAATGCCGCAACATCTGGTGACAAAGAGGAGTTTTATAGCCAACTGAGTGCCACCTTCGAACGTGTTCCAAGAGGTGATATTATTATCATCTCGGGAGATATGAACGCCCAGGTTGGATCAGACAACACTGGACTAGAACACGTCATGGGGAGGCATGGTGACCCTTGGGTCGACCCTTCACGACCTTGGATTAAGAGACCCGAAAACGGCGAATTATTTGTGGAGTTCTGTAGTACTCGGCAAATGGTCATCGGAGGGACCCTTTTTCCACACAAGAGTCATCATAAAACATCTTGGGTTTCCCCTGACGGTGTTACTCAGAACCAGATCGACCATTTGGCTATAAGTCGCCGATGGAGAAGATGTCTCCTCGATGTGCGAGCGAAACGTGGAGCTGACGTGGGGAGCGATCACCACTTGATGGTTGCCTGCTTGAGATTGTGTACAGCAGCTATTCGACGACCACAAATTCTTCAAATGAAGCGCAAGCTTAATGTGGATAAACTCAGAGATCCCAACAAAAAACTCGAATACACCACCATTCTACGCGAAAAGTCATCCACATTGGGTGAACATGAAATGCGCACACTGGACGCCAATTGGGAGGCAACCAGAAACACTTTTCTAACTAGTGCTGAAGAACCTGTGGGATATGCGCAAAGCGGTGAGAAACCCTGGATGTCGCAAGACACATGGGACAAGGTTGACAATCGGAAAAAAGCCAAATTGGCAATCATCTCTCAACCCGATGTCAACCAACGAACGCCCGACTTGAGGCAGAACTACCGCGATGCTCATATACAGCTTAAAAAGGCTGTTAGACGCGACAAGAGAAAGGCCATTGAAGATCTGGCAAACAAGGCAGAATCTGCGGCTTACCTTGGGGATATGGGTTCACTATTTAAAATCATGAAACAGTTGACGAACAGGAATTTCACCGCCAACCACCTGGTGAGAGATGTCAACGAAACTCTCCTTAATATGAGTGAACACCAGTTGCGACGATGGAAGGAATACTTCTCTGATATTTTAAACATCTTGTCAGATGAAGATATTCCGGAAACAGAACAACTTCCAAACATCCAACCGCAACAATCCTCTATTAGGGACGATCCCCCAGATAAGGAAGAGATAGTTTCCGCCATTCGGTCAATGGCGGGAAGGAAAGCTCCAGGTATAGACGGACTACCAACCGAACTCCTCAAAGCGGACCCGGAAATAACAGCCGATATACTCCTCCCACTCTTCACTAAGGTGTGGAATGATGGAAGATATCCGACTGAATGGAAGGAGGGCGTCATTGTGAAAATTCCGAAGAAGGGCGACCTTCGGGATTGTGGCAATTGGCGTGGTATATGTCTACTTACTGCCGTATCAAAAATTATGGCTAAGGTAATTCTCAATAGGATTAGTGATGTCGTCGAGAGCACTCTCGAAGTTTATCAGGCTGGATTCCGTAAAGGGTCGTCTTGTACCGACCACACAAATACCCTACGGATAATATTAGAGCAGTCAGCCGAAATGGGTTCGCCACTACATCTCATGTTTGTGGACTTCGAGAAGGCTTTCGACAGCGTTAAGCGAGATTACATATGGAATGCTTTGCGTAGGAGATGTATCCCAGATAAGGTCATAGCTATGATTAAAGAATCCTACGAAGATGCAAGGTGTCGCGTCTTGCATAGAGGAGAGCTGTCCGAGAGCTTTCCTGTGCGAACGGGTGTCAGACAAGGCTGCATATTATCACCTGCCCTGTTTCTGGTGGTAATAAATGACATCTTGAAAGCTGCACTGGAAAGTGGGGAAGGTAAAGGTCTTCAATGGAGACTATTTAACATCTTAAGTCACCTTGATTATGCTGATGACGTGTGTTTGCTTGCACATACCCGTTCGGACTTAGAGTCAAATGTTCGCTCGTTGCATTCTAAATGCAAAGAGGCGGGACTGAAAATAAATGTGCGTAAAACCAAGTACATGCACATGGGTTCGAACGCAAGCACACCGATTGTTCTTAATGGACAGGATGTGGAAGAGGTGCAAGATTTTTGCTATCTCGGAAGCATTGTCAGCATGGACGGCGGAGCCGAAAAGGATGTTGAGGCTCGGCTAAATAAAGCTCGTCAGGCCTTCGGTATCCTTTCCCCTTTCTGGAGGTTAAGAGAGATCTCCCTTCGCACGAAGCTGCGAGTTTTTGACGCATGCGTCAAATCCGTGTTGTTATATGGTTGTACTACGTGGAAAGTGACCGTTCGACTTACCAAGAAACTACAGACTTTCGTAAACCAATGCCTCCGACGCATTTTAGGAATATTCTGGCCAGAAGTGATCTCCAACGACGAACTTTGGAGTACAACTCGCCAGACTAAAATAGGTATTGAGATTCAACGGCGAAAGTGGCAGTGGATCGGTCATACTTTGAGGAAACCAGAGCAAAACATCGCAAAACAGGCTCTGGATTATAACCCTCAAGGAAGACGTCGGGTTGGTCGACCATGTAACACATGGAAGCGAGCAGTTGAGCAGGAGGCCAGAGGAATAAACAAGTCCTGGCAACAGCTTAAAGCCGATGCGCAGGATCGCGCCTTGTGGAAGAGAGTTGTTTCTGTCCTATGCCCCTATAGGGGGTCTTAACAGGAATTTGATATTGAAATCATTATGAAAGTAATATATCCCGAAATTCAGACTAATAGCTTTTATACTTTTCGATCAAATCCATTTAAAGTAGAATTGCAAAATTGTGCCATTTTGTATGGGAGGGGGTAGAAGGGGTGAAGCTAATCGTCTAATTTTTTTAGCCTTACTAACAATTTTAAATAAATATTTAGTGCACAATTTAAGCTCGCTAAATTTTATACGTACTTAGTAAATTGGCTTAGAATAATTCATGACAAGTACAGTTTGTATGGGAGGGCGTAGAAGGAGGGGGAGGACACGCATATTTTTTATACGGTAGATTGATATTATCATAAAAGTAATATATACCAAATTTCAGGCCAATAGCTTTTATACTTTTCGAGCAAATCCGTTTATTGTCAAATTGCGCATTTGTGTCATTTTGTATGGGAGGGGGTAGAAGGGGTGGAGCGATTTGGCCCGTTCACGTACTTGACCTTACTTTTTTGCGAAAAATGACACACTATAATTTTTAGCAATATAGCTCAAAGCTTTCGAGAGTTATGCCGTAGACAGACGCACAGACAGACAGACGGACAGACGGACAGACGGTCACTCGGAATCGATGTTTTTGAGCGACAACAAATATTTCTGTACCCTTGGCGGCTCTGTGCGAACGTTATTTCTTAGCGTTACAAACGGTAAGGCAAACACAATATACTCTCAGATTTCATCTAGAGTATAAAAAGTTAAAATTTTGCACGTACATACATAAAGAGAAAACATAATAGGACTACGATTGGGCGTAAAGTCCAGTCGTACGAAATTTTAGATGAAAGAGAAAAATTTTCATTTCAAGAAATTTTGTAGGGGAAGTGGTAGGAGGGGACAACATTGATTTTTTCACATCACGCTAGAGTTGCTATCAAAATGTTTTATACAAAATTTAGAACTCAAAAATTTAGAAGATACTGAGAAAATTAATGTATTGGATTTAATGAAAATATGCAGTTTGTATGGGAGGTGGTAGAAGAAGGGGCGAGTTCTAAATGACTTTTTCAGAAATAAGTATGAGCATCGTGCTTTTGACATGTTTTTAATTGCAGATCAGTTGCATTCATACTTTTGAGGAAAAACCACTTTTTGTAAATTTGTGAAATTGTGTCAGATTGTATGGGAGGAGGTACAAGGAGTGCAGATAATCGTCTAATTTTTCTTAGACTTACTAATAATTTTTAATGACTGCAATTTAGACTTAAACAATTATCATACTGAAGATTAAAATCATCATAAAAAACATAAAAGAATTATGATTGGGCGTAAGGCCCAATCATATGATACTCTAAATGAAATGAGAAAGAGTTCAATGTACCGGAAAATATGTCACCTCCAATTCTTTAGAATAATTAATAGTGACTTATGTATGGGAGGTGATAGAAGCAGAGGAGGAAGGTTTGTAATTTTTGGATATGACACCTAATGTGGTATGCAAAATATTTCCTGCTGAATTTAAGGTTTGTAGCTTTCATTATTTTCAATTGGACATAGTTTTCCTGAAATTGAGGCATTTGCATGGGAGGTGGCAGAGGAAGTGGAGCGTTTAAGATGATTTTAAAACTGCTTATCATCATCCCTATCACCACGCTTTGATTCAATTTCAAATTCCATAGTTCTAACATATTCGAAGGAGAAATGCTTTTCTTGAATTTATAATACAGATATTTGTATGGGAGGGGTAAGGAGTGAAGAGGAGCTGATAATTTTTTTTAGCATTTATTGGAATTATTAAAAAACAAATTCTGGCAAAATTTTAAGTTTATACTTTTTCTAGTTTTAATGGAAATTGATGTAATGCACATAACAAAAATTATACATTAGTATGGGAGGGGGTAGAAAGAGTGTACAGATCAAAACACATTTTTTTTTCGTTATTGATAATTCTATTTTTATACTTTAGGCAAAATATCAAACTGATAGCTTTAACAGTTTCGGAGAAAAATAATTTAATTCAAATTTCAAAATTTCGTGAAATTTATATGGGATGGGGTAGAAGGAGTGAGGTGAAAATTATGTATAATTTTTTTTCAAGGCTGATTCCAATTATAATAAAATTAATTCTGGCAAAAATTCGTTTTTATAACTTTGCTAGTTTCAATGAAAATCGAAAAAATGCATTTTTAAAAATTATGCATTTGTATGGGAGGGGGTAGAAGGAGTGATGGGATCGGATCAATTTTCATTCATATTAATGACATCTATATTATAATACTTAAATTCAAATTTCAAGTTGATAGCTTAAATAGTTTCAAAGAAAAATCATTTCTGAAAATTTCGGAATTTCGTGAAATTTGTATAGGAAGGGGTAGAAGGAGTGGGGAGATGTAGCCCGTTCACGAACTTAAAGTTATTTTTTTGCTAAAAATGACACACAAAAATTTCAGCACGATAGCTGAAAGCGTTCGAGAGTTATGCTGTAGACAGACGGACAGACGGACAGACAGCAACTCGGAATCGAAGTTTTTGAGCGACAACAAATATTTCTGTACCCTTAGCGGCTCTGTGCGAGCATTATTTCTTAGCGTTACAAACGGTAAGGCAAATACAATATACTCTCAGATTTCATCTAGAGTATAAACATAACAGGGCTATGATTGGGCATAAAGCTTAATTATGCGATATTTTAGATGAAAGAGAAATTTGTTGATTTTAATAAATTTTGTTGGGGAAGTGTAATTTTTTCACATCACGCTACAGTTGCTATCAAAATGTTTTATACAAAATTTAGGATTCAAAAATTTAATAGGTACTGAGAAAATTAATGTATTGGATTTAGTGAAATTGTGCAGTTTGCATGACACGTGTGGTGGAAGGAGGCTCGAGTTCTTAATGACTTTTCTTAGAAACAACTACAAGCATTATGTAACTGACATGTTTTAAATTGCAGATCAGTAGCATTCATACTTGTCAGGAAAATCTATTTATTTTAAAGTTGTGAAATTGGGGCAGATTGTATGGGAGAGGGTAGAAGGAGCGAAGCTAATCGTCTAATTACTCTATTAAAGGGTTTTCCAATAAGGACTTGACAACTTTTTTTCAAAATAAAATGCAAACCATTTGAGACGTTGTTCCTTCGTGTACTTTACATGATAAAAATGTTGAGTTTACTGAATAAATTGACAGTGACAGTTCGATGATTAGTGAAAGGGTGCGTTCACAAATTGAATTCAAAGTTGTCAAGTCCCTATTGGACCCAAGGGTTTGTGGGAAAAAATGCTCCCTCCGATTACCTCTTGCCGAATATCACAAAACTCCATAAATAATTCGCAATTTTCGGGTCTCGTAGTCCAAGGTCGTGGCGCGTCATCCCAAGGGTAGCCATGCCTCCCCATGACGTGTTCTAGTCCAGTGTTTTCAGAGCACGAATTTCTGGGCGTTCATTTCTCCTGAGATAATATTAATATCACCTCTTGGAACACACTTGAAGGTGGCACTCAGTTGGCTATGAAACTCCTCTTTGTCACCAGGTGTTGCGGTATTAGTTGGTGCTGGTAGTACTGCAGAATTGTGGCGTTTCTGACCCTGGACCTGAGCCTGATGACGATAATCCCATCCGAGAATGGCTCGCAGTTGAAGAGACTATTTCTTGCTCTCGGTTTAAGGACGACCGCCATTTTAGGCTTCACTGTCATGGCCAACGTACATAATGGTGTTTCCGCTCGGAGTTCGTTCTTCTCCTGATCCTGTCCACCTGACCTTGCTCAAGCCCAAGATTTGGATGTCATAGTGTTCCATTTCACGGTCGACCACTGATTGGCGGTGCAAGGACTGAGTGACCCCCGCCCACCCCCCGTCATTCAATGTTCGAACATTCCAGAAGCCAAGCATAGTCCGTTTTCGAATGCCAAAAGTCGTTACCATAGAATCAGTCCGTACCCGAGGCGCTGTATTCGTTTCTCGTAACAGTTAGGATTTAAGATCACGGGTGATAAACCCATGATCCAGTGAGTGTCCATTTGCCATTTTTAGGGCAAGCAGGAACGGCTATGGGTGAATTCTACTGCCCTCATCCCACGAGGGGATGGTTAGATCAGGTCCGTATAGTCGCTAGTCTCCAAAGATAGTTGCAAGAATTGGTAAAACATACCCTCTGCGGAGGTGATAAACTTGTAACACAACCCGATTTCATCTAGAGTTTAAAAATTATTTTAATATGAATTTTCTGAGAGTTATGTAGCAAACAACAACACATCTTAATGTCGATTTTCATCTTTCTGTTTCCTTTCGTAATCAAAATATTGAAGTATTGAAGTATCCACTCTAGCCCTTATTTCCTAGCATTAAAAAAAACACAAAAAAACTCTTAAATTTTATCTGAGATATAAAAACAAATTGTGACGGTTAAAGAGAAGTAAATATGGGAGACAAAGTGTTGGGGTTCCAGGAGCGAGCTATTATTAATTATTGAATACTGATCTGCAAATATTATAAAAAGCTTCTATATATAGCGATAACAATACTTTATTATTAAAATAATAATAAGAAACTTTCGAGCCTTCTTGTGAAGCACTAAAATATGTTTAAGGGCCATTCAACTCAAGGAGAGTCTTTTTATGAAACTTCAAAGCAAAAACAAAGATATTTCCATTGTATCTCCTATGGTCAAGTTTTCCAGAAGAATTGATGGCATTTCAAATACAGTTACATCTCTACTTTAATTGTCGTTTTTTTTTATATATGTACATACCACACTTATAAACTGCTAGTAAATTTCTGCCAAGAGTTGTATCCTGACGAGAATACATAAGACAATTTTAATGACGAATAAAAAAGAAGTAAACCTGGAGCGATAGATCTGTATTTCCACTTAAACTACAATTTTCGTAGCCTCGGGAATGCCGGAAATGTATCCTGATTAGGAATGACTAGTTGCATTTTTACTCGCCTGTCGGCATATCTGCTTTCCGTATCCACTGCAAGGAACAAACGTTTGCAATTTAGTTGCTCGATAAGCATTGTTTTGTATTTCATTAAAGCGTTTTTATCATAAATCCCTCGTCGGTAATATAGAGGAGAAGCGAATTATCTGGAATTTTATGTGTATCTTAATGGCTTTAAGTAATTATCTGAAATAAGAATTTATAACGAAAAAAGAACATAAATACACATTAAACTTAAGGAGCAATATACGAAACGCACTTTTAAGCCAAGAATATACCAGAAGAAAAATAATCCTTTACGTAAAGTTCATATTTTTTCCTCTAACAGTTTTCTTAGCATCAGTAATTAAACTCTGAAGACAGTTATCAGGAGCTTGAACTCACCATAAAGTTTGTAGCTCAAATGCAAACAATGAGAATCCGGTTCGGTTTAAATGCTATTGACAGATTGACGTTAGCTTCTCTAGTGCAATTAAAGTTGTAGAACAAAAATTAAACAATAATTTTAGGGTTCATTTCTTCATCATAGCCAAGGATTCCAATGGTTTTTTTATTAATGCTTAAATAATTTCAAAAATTTACTTTATTACCTTTACATATTAGGAGTACAAATAAGTTTTCGCCACTTGACAAAAGATGGCTCCACCAGAAGATTATGTTGAAATTATCAGATGTAAAACGTAATATCGTAAGTTTGGACACATCTGGTAACAACATAATCTTCAAGTATTAGTGACTCCGTATCGGCATCACATAATTTTGTTCATTCGAAAATGTCAAGTTTGTGCCGAATAAGCGTCATTTGCCGGAACTTTTGATTTACTTCTTTAATTTGAAGAAATCTGCAGTTGAGGCACATCGATTGCTTGTAGAAGCATATGGTTAGATTGCTTTTAGGGAGAGAAGTTGTCGTGAGTGATTTCAAAAGTTTAAAAACGGTGAGTTTGACGTGGAAGACAAAGTGCACGACGCCACGGAATTGGAAGCGTTATTGGAGGAAGATTCATGCCAAACGCAAGAAGAATTAGCACTTATGTTAGAAAAATCGTTGCAAATGATTCAAAAACAAAGAAATTTGATTTCATATGAACTGAAGCCAAGAGACGTTGAAGGCCTATTTTGCATGTGTGAATTTCTGCTGGACATGCATAAAAGAAAGAGTTTTTTGCATCGTATAGTCACTGGTAATAAAAAAAATGGATCCACTACGATAACCAAAAGAAAAGAAAATCATCGGGACCAACTGGCCATACTTCAACATCGACAAACAAACCGAATATTCATGGAAAACAACTCATGCTGTGTATTTGGTGGGATCAGCTTGGTGCCGTGCATTATGAGTTGCTCAAACCGGGCAAAACTATTACTGCAGCTCTCTATCGAACGAAGTTAATAAGATTGAGCCGAACGCTCAATGAAAAATGTGTTCTCCTACATGATAATGCTCGTCCGCATGTTGCGGGCCGGTCAAAACCTATTTGGAAACACTTAATTGGAAAGTCCTATCCCACCCCCGCCGTATTTACCAGACATTGCCTCTTCCGATTATCATTTGTTCCGGGCGATGGCACATGGCTTGTCTAAGCAGCGCGTCGGTTTATAACAATTATGGATCAAGTTATTATTATTTTTTTATGTACATCAAATAGACGCATCGACATACAAAATTTCAACTTTGTATCTTTCATCAGAGCCCTAAAAAAATCACTCAAAATTTTCGACATTTTTGCTTATCACCCTCCCCTTACACCTCCCAATTTAAAATTTTTACCAAAATTAACCATTATGTAGTTCTACAATCTGACAAATTTTTGATTTGATATCTGTACTCTTTTTTGAGATATAAGGATCTGTAATTTTGAAAAGTGCGCCATTTTTGAAATGCTTCTCATTTCTCCGCACTACTTTTATGTCCACATGTAATATTTTTTTCATGTTTTACTATTAAAGCTTAATATACGTTTCAAGTCTCAATTACATAGCTTAAGAGATAGTTGAGATATTCATTTTTAAGTGTTTTTCTTTGTACTCCCCCTGACCCTCACCCTTACAAAAATTAGCCACTCTCTAAGCTGATTCCAATGGAACAATATGCCATCTTAATGGTCCTAAGATATAAATTTTTTACGATAAGTAATTTCGAAGATATAATCATTTGAAAAAACAATTCAATCGACAATTTGTTTTTAGCCCCCCCTTTTCGGACGCCAATGGATAAAAAAATTAAATTATTCATAGAGTTTGTGCCACAACCGTTTCTATATCCCTACTAATTTTCAACTTCCTATCTGCATTCGTGGTGCAGATATTAGCCAGAGTAGTTTTCGACTTTTTCCCTCCCTCGCTTCCCCCTTCCACCTAACACCCCCCAAAATTCATAAAATAGAACTCACTTACCCAATCAACAATCCACCCAAAAACGAACACTCTTCCTTTAACGGTCTCGGCGATATGAGTCCATATGTACGGCATACGGCGGGACGGATTTTTTTTTGCATTTTTAAGCTAATTTAGTCATAAAACGCGAAAAAAAAAATTTCAGGGTAGCAAATTTTTTTTTTCTTGTGTCGATCACAATACTTTATTATTAGAATAATAAAGTAATTGGAGGGAGGTGGGAAATCAAAATGTCGAACATTTTAAGTGATTTTTTGAGGGCTCTGGTGAAAGATGCAAAGTTTAAATTTTGCATGTGGATACAACTATTTGATGTGCATGGAAATAAAAATAATAATTTGTTCCACAATTGTTGTTTACCGAAGTGGGGTCTAGCATGCACAAGGTGTTTCATTTGAAAGAAATTTTAAGGTAGAAATTTGAAAATTTGCGAAATGCATTTGAAAATAATCCCTAAAAGTATGAATTTGTAACTAGTTCAATACCTTGAAAACTTCTACCCCTTCCCATATAACAATTTTTTTTTTATTATTTTAATGATAAAGTGTTGTGATCGACTTGGAAAAAAAAAATTGCTACCCTGAAATTTTGTTTTTTTTTCGGGTTTCATGACTAAAATAGCCTAAAATGCAAAAAAAAATTCGTCTGTCTGTACGCCGTACGTCGGTGTGTACGATCAGCGAACATTCACTTCCAAACTCGTCAAGATAGAAAATTTATTTTCCGGGGGATTGTTTATAGTTGTTATCTCAGGCGGACACCCATTTTGGTGGTGTACGGGTTCAGGGGGAGGCTGGCGGAGCGCTTAAGCTGAAAATTAAGAATTCAAATATCTCAACCATGGTTCCAGCTAGAAAGCTGAAAATTAAGAAGCATATAGAGGGGTTTGTGGGACAAACTTTAAAAATAATAATATTTTTTTATTCATTGTGGTCCAAAAAGAGGAGGGGGGAGAGGCTAAGAACAAATTGTCGACCGAATTTTTTTTTCAACTGATTATATCTTCGAAATTAGTTACCATAAGAATTTCATATTTCGGGACCATTAAGGTGGTATAGACCAACCAGAGTCAACTTTAAAAAAGGTTAATTGTTGTAAGGGAAAGGGTCAGGAGGGATGGAAAGAAAACACTTAAAAATTAATATCTCGATAGATAGTCTTAAGCTACGTAATAGAGACTTGAATCACATATTAAACTATACTAGGGAATTACGAAAAAAACATAAAATTTGGATATAATAGTAGTGGGGAAAATGGGGAGCATTTCAAAAATGATGCACATTCCAAAATTTCTAACCGTTACATCTCGAAACTGAGTACAGATATCAAATTGAAATTTTTCCAGAATGTAGAACTATATAATCTTTAATTTAAAAAATTTAAGTAGTGACGTGTATGAGGGGGACGGAGGGGAGGTGGCAAGTAAAAATGTCGAAAATTTTGAGTGATTTTTTTAAGGCTCTGGTAAAAGACACAAAGTTTAAATTTTGCGTGTGGATACAACTATTTGATGGACATGGAAAAAAAATAATAATTTGTTCCACAATTTTTATGCACCGAAGTGGGGGTCTAACGTGCACAAGGTGTTTCATGTGGAATGAAAAAAAAACACATAAACTGAAAATGTTTAAGTGAAATTTTCAGATACAAACTTGAAAATTTGCAAAATGCATTTAAAAAAAATACCTGAAAGTATAAAATATTAACCATACAAAATTATTTCTTCGATCATTTTTAAGAAATGAATTATCACCTAACTATTAAAAGCTATCAATTTGAAATTGCTCAAAAACTCTTACAAATAGTTGAAACGAAACTGAGTCAAAAGTTTTGAGATTGCCCTTCTACCCCTCCCATACAAAAGTATGATTTCGAACAACTTCAATAAATCAACTACTAATCAACAAATTAAAAGCTACGAAGTTGAAATTTCGTACGAGCACCTTACAAGGGAAATGAAATAAGACTGCATCACAAATTTTAGGATACCCTTACCTCCTTTACACCCTCCCTGGTTTCGTGAATGTAAAATACACCGAATTTTATGAAAATTCTATGGAACTTCGTCTATGAAACTAATATTCTGCACAGAGGATATTGGACCTGATTCAAACAAGCAATTAAAAAATTATTAACATCCACCCACCTTACCATTTAAAAATTGAAAGTCGACTTTTCATCTGGCTCATCATTTAATGAAGGGACGAAACAAATATTAACATCCCAAGACAAAGTACAGATAATAAAAACAAGAAGTTGTCAAAAAATTCACATAAATCGCGGTCAACTAGCGTTAAGTCTACTTCTTAAGCACTGCTTATCAATAGAGAAGTCGAATACATCAGCATTCTTATTAACTTTTCTCGCGAGACGCGAAATTGGTTCATTCATACCATAGTTTGTCTGGTGAAAACCAATCCGCAGCAATCTAGGATACCTTGGTAAAAAATCAAACTTAAAAGGGTAGAGGAATCAACCAACCCTGTAAGAAGGTTATGAGCGAAAATTGCATCAGCTACTTCATGTCGTTTCGAAAGCGATGACATATTAATAGCTGAAGTCGATCAGGATATGGAGGATGATGAACTCACTCGTTCCAATTAAGGTAACATAATGCTATTCTTAATCGATTCGATTCTGCCAATGTATTCATCATAATAAGGAGACCAAACTTGAGAAGCTTATTCAAATCTGACGAAGGTGTTATAGAGACTTAGTCTAACAAACGAATTGTTAAATTCCATTGATAAGCGTGTGGTAAATCTCAACAAAGAATTACCTGTCTGCACGATCTTATTAATATGCAAACCAAAATAAATTTTTTGGTCACTGATACTGACTCTATCCAAAATACAATCGTTAAGACTATAAATTATCACAAACGGAGAGATTTTCCTAGTAAATGATATTACATGACATTTATCCAAATTCAGTCAAGACCATTATGGCGACACCAATTAGTAAAATTAATCAAATCCTCATGAAGAAAGTTGTCAGAGTTGGAATTAAGAGATCTAGAGATTTTAATGTCACCAGCATAAATGGGTTCTTCCGAATATTTAAAAATAGATGCAACATCTTTAATGGCCAGGATAAAAGAAATGGGCCCAAATGACTTCCTTGAGGAACACCAGAATACGCAGCAAATGGCTTAGAAGTACAACCCCGTAAAAGAACTTGGTAAGTTCTATCAATTAGATATGACTTAATCCAATTGATAAACCCAACAAGTCCAATTTCAACAATATAACGGAGTGAGGTAATTTATCAAAAGCCTTACTTAAATCAGTATATGTATATACCATCAATTTGTTTCCCCTCTTCAATCGCCAAAATGGATTTATTTGTAAACTCCATCAGTTTAGTGACAGTGGATCTATTCCTGACAAAAACATGTTGCTTACTCGAAATTAAGAATTTACTGTGAAATGACATTCTCTCATACACTATAGACTCAAAATGTTTTGGAATAGTTGACAGTTTAGCTATTGGTCGATAGTTTACAATGGCCGATTTTGCTCCACTTTTGTGGGTCGGTATGATAAAGGAAGCCTTCCACATAGCAGGGAAAATCCCAGTCTTAAGGGATCTCTGAAATAGTAGAGAGAGTGGTTCAGCGATAGAGAGACAGCCGTGTTTAAGGACAACTGCTGGAACTCCATTAAGGCCAAGTGAAGGAACATCCTTAAGGTGAGAGATGTGATTAACTACATCTTCATAAGAATAAGAATCTCCATAAGCAGTATTTCTCAAGTCATCAAAGTATGATATGTCAGGGATAAAGTCACTACCAGTAAAAGATCCACTGAAGAATGTGGCAAAAAACTTACAAATAATAAATTGATCATTACTATTACTGCCAAGGAATTGAAAAGAAGCTGGATAACCATCAGTTTTACGATTACAATTAACAAATTTCCAAAACTTCAAGGGATCTCTAATAATATCCGTCTGCACTTTAAGTAAATATTCAGAATACAAGCAAGTAGATAAATCTTTGAATAAGTCATAATATTCTTCATACAAACGAAAATGAGTGTCATTCTTCGTCCTAGTATACCTATTCCAGGCCGCATTGCGAGAATTCTGAATTGCGCTCAACTCACTAGTGTACCAGGGATAAGAGATATTTTTGCGATAAGTAAAAGGAACTGTAGCAACAAAAAATTTGTACAAGATATAATAAAAATCAACAACGGCACCCTCAAAATCGGGATTGTCGAAAATTTCATTAAAGTTGAAATTAGAGATAAGGTAACTGCGAAAAATCTGCCTTAATAAAATCGAAAGATAGTTCTTTCTCACTAGGACTGAAAATATACTCCTCGTTTTAAGTCGATAGCTAAATAGTTTCGAACAAAGTTCAATTTCTTGAAATTTCAAAATTTCATGAAATTTGTGTAGGAGTGGGTAGAAGGAGTAGCGGGATGTAGCCCATTCACGAACTTAGTGTTTCTTTTTCGCTAAAAATGACAGCAAGCAAAATTCATCACGATAATTCAAAGCTTTCGAGAGTTATGTTGTAGATGTGCGAACAGAAGGGCAGATGGACAGACGGACAGACGGAGAAACAGATATACAGACAGACGGTCACTTCAAATCGAGGTTTTTGAGCGACAACAAATATTTCTGTATCTTTTGTGAGCATTATTTCTTAGCGTTACAAGCGGTCAGGTAAACATAATATGCTCTGAGATTTCATATAGAGTATAACAATAAGGAATGCTGTAAAGCTCAATTATACTGTAACCTATTATAACTTAAAAAACTTCTCTTGCACTTAAATTTCGTATCATATTAAAATTAGCGATATAATGTATTTTAATAGTTACATACAACTTGCTATAGAAGCAAGTATTAAAAGAGTGACAGAAAACGAAAAAATGTTATCAACATGATTAAAACAACTACGGAACGCGTCAGTCGTTGAACTACTTCACTACTACGGACGTAGTCAGAAGGTCAGGATCAAACTTTGTTTGAAAACTTGTACAGCGGCTGCAGAAGTCACCTTACCGTCTCAAGCAAAATCGATTACTTTTGCCATTCCAACGTTGCTTCGCACGGTCTCCTTCTTTGCTAAGTAGAAAAGTGTATTATAATTAGCAGTGTTTATTCATAAGCCACACCTGTAAGTTACCTTGAATTTGCCACCGTAACATTCTGAAACAAAAAACTAGGTGTTGCTCTATGTGCCGATGGTATGTAATCAGCTTAAATTTTTACACCTCGACAAACATTTCGTCCTTGTCCATCAAATTACAAAATAAAAATTGTTTGTTGGCATTTATTTTTTACTTGAAATTCTGATGAATTCTTTGCATTAATTTAATTTTTGTGATAAACTATTGTATTACAATGTTACTTTATTTTTCTAAAAATAAAGTATTGTGATCAAATTGGGGCAAAAAAAATGTTGGATATAGACGTTTAAAAGCATGAAAGGCAGTTAAAGATTTACTACTACTTAAATTTAGGAGCACATTAAATTTTATGCACAGGACAATGGAATGTTGCAAAGAGCGAAGTTGACCACCATCGATGGTCATATTGGAGGAAATCGCCAGAACATCGTGTTAAACTAGCGCGAACATCCATAATATTCTTTATAGTCTAGATGAAATCTGTGAGTATTATAACTTTGCTACACAGTTTGTAATGTTAAGAAAAGAGGCCCGGAAAGAAAATGAATGATAAAGAAGTTCATATTATCACTGAAAAATCTCAAAACGAGATATCTCTTAGTCCGTCCGTTTGTCCGTTCATATACTCTGTTGCTCGAGAACGTGTTGAACACATCGTTTTTGATAACAAGCTAAGGTTAAGTTAAAAATCGATCTACCCCTTCTAACACTTTCCACACGATTTCGCAATTCGATAGTAAACTGATTTCTCGAAAAGTATGAAAGCCATAGGTCTAAAATTGAGAATAAATTATTTTTATGATAATTTCTATCTACGGTATACAAATTATTAGAATGCTCCTTTCACCACCTCCCATGCAAACTGTACTTTTTGTACTATAAGCTAGTTTCCTAAGTACGTATATAGTTTATCGAGTTGAACTTGTGCACGAAATATCAATTTAAAATTATATTATAGTAAAACCGAAAAAATTAGTCGATTAGCAGTACCCCTTTTACCTCCTTCTGTACAATATGATATAACTCGGCAAGTTTACAAAAAGTCGGTTTTTCTTAAAAGTATGAATGCAACTGATCTGCAATTTAAGACATGTCAATTGCACGATGCTGAAAGTTATTTCTGAAAAAAATCATTAACTACAAACTTCTAATATACTATTTTTTTTGGTATTTATCAAATACTAGCGATCGCCCGCTACTTTGTCCGCGGAAGAATCGCAAAAAAATTTTTGAGAATGTGGTTAGTAATATGTACATTATGTGAGATATATAATCTGTTTATTTTAAAGACTCTTTAAACACAATGGTTTGTATTTTGTTAGAATCAGAACCATAAATTATTAAGACTGAAACTAATCAATACCGTGATTTGAGATCATATAAGTATGGAAGAGCGTTAAGGACATGTGAATAGTTGTAGCTTGTGTTAAATATTAAAAAAGACCAAATAAAATAACGTTAAGCTTAAAACCATAAAAGGACTACAATTGTGCGTAAAGCCCAATCATACGATACTATATGTAGATGAAATCGAAATTTTTGCGATAAGAAATTTTGTATGGGGAGTGGTAGAAAAGGTGACTACTAATTTATTTCGCATCATGCAAGAGTAGCTATAAAATGTTTTGTACCAAATTTAAGCTTGAGAAATTGAATAGGTACTTAGTGCATTGGATTTAATGAAATTGTGCAATTTGTATGGAAGGTGGTAGAAGGAGGGAGGGATGGGGGGTTTGGTAATTTTTCGGCAAACAACTTATATATCTTCCTTCACTCCACACCTTAGTGAAGAGTGGGAGGAGTATATCGGTTGTGATTTCCGGGTCCGCTTTGATGTATTTTCAATTTCAGTTCAGTAGCATTCACACTTTAAAAAAAAATCTAATTTTTTTTCGTGGAATCGTGTCACATTGTACGGGAGGGGGTAGAAGCAGTGAAGCTAGTCGATTTTTTTTCCCGATATATATAATAATACCAATTAAGGTTTTGCTACACAATTTTAGCTTGATGGAAGTTATACGTACTGATGAAATTGGTGTATAGTATTTAATGAAAAATTATAGTTTGTATGGGAGGAGGTGGAAGGAGTAAGGGGATTCAAATAATTTGTAAGCTTAAAGATGGCATTTGTAATAGAATTAATATATTTTAAGCTTCAAATTAATAGCTTTTATAGTTTCGGAAAAAAATCGATTATTACATATTTTTGAAAATGTGTCAATTTGTATGGGAGGGGGTAGAAGGCGTGAGGGAAGTGACATAGAACCAAAAACAGATTACCAGATCCTGGAGCATGCCTAATAAACTGTGAAAGTTTCGTTACAATCGGTTCAGCAGTTTTTGCGTGAAAGCCGTACAGACAGACAGACGGACAGACAGAGAAGAATTTAAAAAACGCAAGTTTCTACTTAGTTATTGCTAAAATAAATCAAAAAAATAACTTATAGCCATTTCTAAACAAATAACAGACAGACACTACAATTATATTTATATGGATTTCAAGCTGAAAAACATTTTGATAGCAACTCTAGCATGATGTGAAAAAATTAGTATGATAACATCACCCCTTCTACCATACATTTTATATGTGGAGTATCGCAAGGTTGGGCTTTATGACCAATCGTAATACAGTTATGCTTTTATTTCGAAACCTAAAGTCCCTCCCTCCTTTTCTTTGCTCTCTAGCTCAAGAGCGCGTATGATCGAATTTCGTACACATTATCTTGGGCCTAAGAGTATGGCAACCTTTCCTGGAATGCCAGCATTCAAGAACGAGTAAAAAAGTCTACCACAGCTTTCTTCGCTTGCAAAAAGACATTCGGCTTGAGATGGAGGGATATCCACACTTCGTTACATCTTCCAGAATACGCGACTATGTTTCAAGCGAAATTATTAGCTATTAACGAGTGCACAAAAATTATTTTAGATATGCAGAACAGTCTCAGAAATTGTTATATTTTGTCGGACAGCAGGGCTACACTTCTGGTACCCCAATCCTATAGGACCACGTCCAAACTAATCATAATTTCAATCGTCTAGAGGGGGTAGAAGGCGTGAGGGAAGTGACATAAAACCAAAAACAGATTACCAGATCCTGGAGCATGCCTAATAAACTGTGAAAGTTTCGTTACAATCGGTTCAGCAGTTTTTGCGTGAAAGCCGTACAGACAGACAGACGGACAGACAGAGAAGAATTTAAAAAACGCAAGTTTCTACTTAGTTATTGCTAAAATAAATCAAAAAAATAACTTATAGCCATTTCTAAACAAATAACAGACAGACACTACAATTATATTTATATGGATTTCAAGCTGAAAAACATTTTGATAGCAACTCTAGCATGATGTGAAAAAATTAGTATGATAACATCACCCCTTCTACCATACATTTTATATGTGGAGTATCGCAAGGTTGGGCTTTATGACCAATCGTAATACAGTTATGCTTTTATTTCGAAACCTAAAGTCCCTCCCTCCTTTTCTTTGCTCTCTAGCTCAAGAGCGCGTATGATCGAATTTCGTACACATTATCTTGGGCCTAAGAGTATGGCAACCTTTCCTGGAATGCCAGCATTCAAGAACGAGTAAAAAAGGCTACCACAGCTTTCTTCGCTTGCAAAAAGACATTCGGCTTGAGATGGAGGGATATCCACACTTCGTTACATCTTCCAGAATACGCGACTATGTTTCAAGCGAAATTATTAGCTATTAACGAGTGCACAAAAATTATTTTAGATATGCAGAACAGTCTCAGAAATTGTTATATTTTGTCGGACAGCAGGGCTACACTTCTGGTACCCCAATCCTATAGGACCACGTCCAAACTAATCATAATTTCAATCGTCTAGAGGGGGTAGAAGGCGTGAGGGAAGTGACATAAAACCAAAAACAGATTACCAGATCCTGGAGCATGCCTAATAAACTGTGAAAGTTTCGTTACAATCGGTTCAGCAGTTTTTGCGTGAAAGCCGTACAGACAGACAGACGGACAGACAGAGAAGAATTTAAAAAACGCAAGTTTCTACTTAGTTATTGCTAAAATAAATCAAAAAAATAACTTATAGCCATTTCTAAACAAATAACAGACAAACACTACAATTATATTTATATGGATTTCAAGCTGAAAAACATTTTGATAGCAACTCTAGCATGATGTGAAAAAATTAGTATGATAACATCACCCCTTCTACCATTCATTTTATATGTGGAGTATCGCAAGGTTGGGCTTTATGACCAATCGTAATACAGTTATGCTTTTATTTCGAAACCTAAAGTCCCTCCCTCCTTTTCTTTGCTCTCTAGCTCAAGAGCGCGTATGATCGAATTTCGTACACATTATCTTGGGCCTAAGAGTATGGCAACCTTTCCTGGAATGCCAGCATTCAAGAACGAGTAAAAAAGGCTACCACAGCTTTCTTCGCTTGCAAAAAGACATTCGGCTTGAGATGGAGGGATATCCACACTTCGTTACATCTTCCAGAATACGCGACTATGTTTCAAGCGAAATTATTAGCTATTAACGAGTGCACAAAAATTATTTTAGATATGCAGAACAGTCTCAGAAATTGTTATATTTTGTCGGACAGCAGGGCTACACTTCTGGTACCCCAATCCTATAGGACCACGTCCAAACTAATCATAATTTCAATCGTCTAGCGGCTATAACCGAAGTATTTCTAATTTAGATACAGACATGCTTGCGTGGCAAGGATCAGCAACTATTAAATCTACTAGGAAATCAGTTGACGTAGTATCAACAGTGCTAAAGACTAGCTTCAAACAAACTATTTTGAACTCCTTCTTGTCAGGGTGGCGGCAGCTGGACAGCTACAGAACGGTCAAATCCTTTTGGGAAGTACCAAATAAAATTATTACAGCTGTTACAAAGTATTTGCTATAGCGTCCGAACTATTGTTGGCCTGATCACAGGTCATTGCTTACTTAAGCAACCTGCAAATAGAGTTATGTAATCCATCTCTTAATTGTACGGATAAGAAATACAATTTCTACAAGGGAAACTATGAGCGAATGAGTTGTGACCTCGGTAATGTTAACTGGTTTGAACCTTTTAGCAGCAAAAGCTCTAATGAATCATCGACGCAACCGCACTCCATTCTTGATAATATAATTCATAGGAATGTTCCCTATCGTGTCATTTCTAGTCGTGACTACCCTGAATGGTTTAACCATTCTATTATTTGCGCTCTTCGTAAAAAAACGCGCTTGCATAAAAAGTATAAGCGTTCGTCTCTTCTATCTGATTACTATAACTATTCCCTTCAGCGTAAACGGGTCAAATCGGACATCAAGAAGGCTTTCTCTGCATATATTTCTCAGCTAGAGGCGGCACTGTTGCGCAATGAGACCAAACTGTTTTGGTCGCATGTTACAAAGCGTAAAAATAAACTATTTTTTCCTTCACAACTAATGTTTGGTGATACTGTCACTACCTCTCCACAAGAAATGTGTGAGCTTTTTGCCAAATACTTTTCCTCAGTGTTTAGTCACTCGAGTAATGATCTGTCTTATGACTTTTTCATCCCACCTCAGGAATTGATTTCTGAGATATCTATTAGTGAGAGGGACTATCGCGAAGCTAAAACACGTCTGTAGTATTCGACTGTCAGATCAAGAAGAAGGTCTTGACGTTTATTATTATTATGTCATTATAATTGTATAACAGTTTGTGTTGCCACATGTTTGGGGCTGCCACAGTACTTCCCCTTTGGGAAAAGTTCTTACTTACTAACTTAAATTTCTAGTTGGAATGTATTTATTATAATTTATTTTTTCTATGTATGGAAATTGTATAAAATTTAATGCTAGTTATTTGTTATTGCTAGTTACATGAAATTGAGTATTTTTATTTTTACTTGTTAAATTAAATTTTAAAATTTTAGGATCAATCTAAATTGCATTACATTGCAGTATATAAAAAAAAATGTATTTAATGGTTTTTTTTTTTTTTTTTTTTTTTTTTTTTTTTTTTTTGATGTATTAAATTTGGTGTTTATACTGAAAATGTAACTTTTTTTATTGGATTTGAGTTATGGTTGGATTGGGAGTTGTCAGGATTTAGGATAAAAGCAGGTTTAAGTCTATCAATGTTAATTACTTGTGGTTTGCCATCTAAAAGTACTTTGAAGACTTTATCACGTTTCTCTAGAACTTCATGAGGTCCTGTGTATGGTGAATTCAAAGAGCTTTTATATATAGGGTCTTTGACGAAAATGTGGGTGCATGTTTTTAACTGTTGTGGTACGAAAGTGTAATTTTGTTTACGTGTTTTGTTTGTAGGTGGACGAATGTTAATGATCGTATCACGAATCTCTTTTGCTAGTTGGGCTGAAGGTTTAGTATGTGCAGAAGTTTCATGCGTTACTAATTCGCCCGGAAGACGTAAAGTCTGTCCAAAAAGGAGTTGTGCTGGACTACAGTTGAGGTCTTCTATCAGTGTTGAGCGTAGTCCTAGTTTGAAAATTGTTTGAAAATTGTGGCTTCGAATTGCGTGCCTTGGTCTGTGGTCACTGTTCGTGGCACTCCATATCGCGTTATCCAGTTATTGATGAAAGCGTTGCAGATGGTATTTGAAAGTATGTTTCGTAGTGGGATTGCTTCGGGCCAGTGTGAAAAACGGTCTTTTATGGTTAGTAAATAGCTATGTCCGTTGGATGGAGGTAATGGACCTACCAAATCCATGTGGATGTGCTCAAATCTACCTTTTGGTGCATCAAAATGTCCGTGTGGGGATACTGTGTGACGTGATACTTTAGCTTTCTGACAATTAATACAGGTTCTTGACCAAATGTTTAATTCTTTGTTCATATTTGGCCAAAAATATTTTGCGGTTATTAATTTTCTGGTAGTTTTTATGCTTGGGTGGGACAGGTTGTGTATTTTGTTGAATAAAACACGACGCAATGTTTGTGGAACGTATGGTCTTTTTACATCTGTGGAGGTTTCACACCAAATTTCAAAGTCTTCTAGTGGAATTAGTATTTTCTCGAGCTTATACAAGGCGCTTGAGGGTTTTTTCCAAGTGTCTGATGTAATTTGTTTTAATTGTTCGTCTGTGGCCTGTTCTTTTTTTAATATTTCGAAATTTATTTTATCGGAGGAGGTGACGGTTTCTATGTAAACTCTTGAGAGGGCGTCTGAAACTATGTTGTGGCAACCTCTAATGTATCTTATGTCATTTGTGAATTGTGATATGAAGGATAGATGGTTTGTTTGTCGTGGAGATTTATCTCCTTTGGAGGATATTGCTGTGGTGAGTGGTTTGTGATCTGTATAAACAGTGAAATATTTTCCTTCCACGAAATAGCGGAAGTGTTTTATAGACAAGTATAATGCTAGAAGTTCTCTATCAAACGAAGAATATTTCTTTTGGGGTGGTTGTAATCTTTTGGAAAAGAAACCAAGAGGTTCCCATTTGTCTCTATTATATTGTTGTAAAATGCCTCCCACGGCGTCGCTGGATGCGTCAACCCATAAGCTTATATTTGCGGATGGATTGGGGTGTGCTAGCATTACGCAAGTTTGAAGGTTTGATTTAAGTTTGTTAAAAGATTCCTCGTGTTGTGAGTTCAATTTAAATGGCAATTTTATCTTTTTTTGATTTTCCTTCTTTAAGAGATCGTATAAAGGTGCGGCTAAAAAAGTGGTAAAAGTTGGTCATGCCTAAGAAACGCTGTAGTTGCTTAATTGTTTTAGGCCTTGGAAATTCAACGAGAGCTTGGACTTTGCTTTTAGGTGGAGAAATACCATTTTTACTTATATTGTGACCTAGAAATTCTAATTGCGTAACACCGAGAATGCATTTGGTGGGGTTAATTTTAATGCCATATTTCTGAAGTCTTTCGAATAAGAGTGTAAGGTGAGTTTTATGTTCATCTGGGGATTTGCTTCCGATGAGGATGTCATCGACGTAAGCAAAAGTGAAAGTTAAACCATGTAGTACTTCGTTGATGAATCTTTGGAATGTTTGTGCTCCATTTTTTACACCAAATGGCATTCGCAAAAATTCAAAGAGTCCGAATGGAGTTATGACTGCGGTTTTATATATATCTTCGGTTGCTACTGGTATTTGATTGTACGCTCGTACGAGATCTATTCTTGAAAATATCGTACAATTATGTAAGTGCATAGTGAAGTCTTGCATATTTGGTAGAGGATATTTATCAAAAACGGTTGCGGTATTAAGGTGTCTGTAATCACCACATGGTCTCCAACCATTGGTATTTTTCTTGGGAACCATATGCAGTGGTGATGCTACAGGTGACGAGGAAGGGCGACAAATGCCTAGTCTAAGCATTACATCGAATTCTTCTTTTGCTATTTTATATTTTGTAGGGTTTAGTCTTCTCATTCGTGCGGATGGTAATTCGCCTTGAGTGTGGATGTGGTGAACTACGTTGTGATTAACTTCTGATGTAAAATCGGGTGGTGTTTGAAGGTTGGGGTATTTATTTAGAATGGCTCCGTATTCGCCTTCAACTGGGTAGAGTTTAGGGCTGGTGGAGCTGAAATTACTCATGCTACAAAGCACTGAGATTTGTGTATGTTGGTCAATCAGTTTTCTCTGCCGAAGATTGATTGCTAGGTTGAATTTGTAAAGGAAATCTGCTCCTATGATAGCATGATCGACTGCAGCGATTATAAAATTATGCTCAAAAGATCTGCGTAAGCCTAGATTTAAAGATAGCTGTTTGTATCCGAAGGTTGTGATTGGTGAGCCATTTGCAGAGATCAGGCGTCTGTCACATAGAACTGCGCGTTTTGAGAACATTTTCTTTGGGACTATTGAAATATCCGCGCCTGTGTCGATGAGAAATGTTATTTTGGTGCTATTGTCTTGAATGAATAGGCGGCGAGAAGTGTGGATCGACTCCGCTGCCGCAAGCGTAGTGTCTACTTCAAGTTTTTTGAAGAGCTACTTTTTTGGTTTGTTTTGTATTGGCAGGGTTGAATGCATTTTCGTGCATTGATACCAAACTTTTGGTGATACCAACATGTCGAATTATTATTTGAAGATGTGGATCTGTGATGGGATGAATTGCGGAGTGACCGAATGCTAGGATTACGGTGTCGCGATCTGGATCTAGATATGTTTTCCAGGTGACAGATTTTTTGTGTCAATTGGTGTATTTTACTGTTGAGGTTGTCAAGTGTGTTGTTTTCTTTAAAAGTCTTATTAACAGGAAAATATTGCATTTCATGTAAATGAGATTGACTGGAAGTTTCAAAAATTTTATCTGCTATAGCTAATAATTTATCATTGGATGTGTTTTCTTCTAAAATGGTTATGCAGGCTTGAATTGGTGATGGCAATTTGTCCATCCATAATTTTTTAAGTAACAATGGGTTTACTAGTCTATTGCTGCTTGCAAGGGATTCCATTGATCGAAACAGATCGGATGGTTTTCCATCTCCGAGTTCGACTTTGTGAAGAAGAGTGTTGAGTCTAGACTCTTCGGAGTCTGTGGCTCTTGAAAGAATAGCTGTTTTTAGTATCTGATATTTTTCATCTTGCGGTGGATTTCGTAAGATGTTGCTGACCATTCTCATGGTTTCTTGTGGCAGGCAAGCTACCAAATGTTGATACTTAGTGTTTGAGGAGGTAATGCCCTTTATGTGAAATTGGTTTTCTATCTGGATGAACCAAAGGTCCGGGTCACTACTCCAAAAGAGAGGTAACTTTAGTGTATCTACTTGAAACGAGTTATCGACGGTCGTTGTTGTTTTTGAGTTAGTTTTGTCGGAGGGGTTTGTTTCTTCTGTCATATTTTGATTTTTTGTTGTCTTTGAGGAAATAAGGAGGAAAAAGGAAAGTGGAAATGATCCAGTACTAATTTGAAAATGGAAAGATCCAATAATATGATTCGAATATGTAAATGATATGATTATAGTTTTGAATTTGAAAATGTTGCAAGTATATGGCTTGAATGTGAAAATGATTTGATAATATGATTTGTAAATGATCCAAAAATTGTTTTTAAGGCTTATTTCAAAATGACGAAAAATTAAATCTCTAAAAAAAATTAAACAAAAAGAAATAAATGTAACCTAACCTATGTTTTTTTTTTTCTTGATGATGGTGAATCGTTTTCTTCGTTGCGAAAATGCTGAGAAAAGAAATATGGCTGGTCCTTGTATAGTTTGTTGAAACTTGCTGGCTGCTGCTAATTGCTGCTGTTCGATATGTCCGTTTTCCACGTGTGTGTGTGGCTTGAAAAAATGGTAGAAACGTGCGCTTGGCTCTAGTTTCCACGTGTAAAAACTGCTGCTCTTTCGCCCGCTTTGGCGCTTCGTTGTGGTTTTTTAGGTTAAGCGATGTGCTTTCGATGTGGCCGTCGAAAGGGCGGCGGTTGATGGGAAAACGATATCTCGTCGGCTGATGCGTGTCCTTTCCGGGTACCTTGTTTGCGACTCGATCAAATAAGACTGTGGGCAAACTTAAGGAAACACAGCACATGCGTTATTCGCGGATCCGTCTCAAAACGGTGACGGCAATCACGATTTTGAAAGTGTGAAAAATTGTATGCGACGGGAAAAGAACAATTTTTGTCTTCTACCGGAGGAGCAGCGAAGAAGAAATTTGCACAGAAGAATTTTAAATTCACTACGTTGCTTTTGTTGAGTGCGTTTTTTGCGTTCACCGTTTAGCGATGATTTCACTTTTTTTTGATTAGTTTTAATTGTCGAAGTTGAAAACTGGGCGAACGATAATTGCGAAAAATGCTAATGTGAACGATGACTTCGTCGTCGTAGCGGCGATTGTGCGGTTATGTCCTTGTCGGGGTCACCAGTTATCGCGAAGCTAAAACACGTCTGTAGTATTCGACTGTCAGATCAAGAAGAAGGTCTTGACGTTTATTATTATTATGTCATTATAATTGTATAACATTATATCAATCACCAATTCTCTAGATTCAAAAATCGGTGGCGGACCGGATGGGATCCCGAACCTTTTTGTGAAAGCTCTCTCCTCGGAGCTCTCAGTGCCACTATCTATTTTGTTCAATAAGTCTCTTGACGAAGGCTCGTTTCCTGCTTGCTGGAAGTTAGCTAACATAGCACCCATTTTAAAAAAAGGAGATACCAAAAATGTCTTGAACTATCGTCCGATTTCCACCCTGAACTGCTTTGGAAAGGTTTTAGAAAGATTAGTTCATAATGTAATATGGGAAAAAACTTTATCACTTGATATCACCAGCCCAACATGGATTCGTAAAAGATAGATCAACTTCTACTAATTTATGTGAATTCACTAATTTCGTTGCTCAATCCGTAGATCGTCATAATACTGTCCAAGTCAAAGCTTTCGATACTGTTAATTGTAAAATTCTAATCTCAAAACTTGAAAGGTACGGTGTCTCTGGCTCTCTCCTGAACTGGTTCAGTTCGTACCTTACGGATCGTCGTCTCCGAATTACGTTCAACGGATACTCTTCTACTGAGTTTCTTGCTAACTCTGGTGTCCCGCAGAGATCGATCCTTGGTCCTCTATTATTTACTCTCTTCATAAATGATTTGCCCCAATTTGTATCTTCGAACTGTCTCTTATTCGCTGATGACCTCAAATTGTTCCGGGACATTTTCTCCGTCTCTGATGGCATGATTTGTCTGATGTCTCTCGTTGGTGTTCAAACAACGATATCTTTTTGAAAATAGAAAAGTGTTTTACTATGGATTACTCGTATAAGACTACCTCCTCTGTTATCTCTTACTTTATCAATGGATCCATCCTTACAGCACATAACCACAATAAAGGATCTAGGAGTGGTCTTTGATCGCAAACTAAAATTCGTCAATCATTTCTCCGAGATTACTAATAAGGCATACAGACTTGCTGGATTCGCCCTCCGCACGACAGTCCAGTTTAACCGTCCAGGAAAAACTGCTCTCCTATTTTCCTCACTCGTCCGTAGTATTTTGGAATACTGTTCCACCGTCTGGAACCCTCATCATTCTTGCCATATTCGGGCCATCGAATCTGTTCAGCGTAGATTCACTCGAACCCTTTTCTACAGATTAAGGAAGCCTCATATCGACTACAATGGCAGACTTGAAGTACTTCACCTACAGCCACTGCATTTAAGGCGGACCTTCCTCGATGCTTGCTTCCTCTTCAAGCTGTGCAACTACCTGCTCAATACCCACCTCTGTGACGACCTGAACTTTAGACCAACAAGGAATTCAGACATCTTCAATCCTCCACGAGCCTTTCTTGATGTATACCATCACTCTCCGATGCTAAGAATGCAAAGGAACCATGATCGACTCCAACTTGGTTCTTTAGCTTCTTCTTTTCCTTTATTTAAGAATAGAGTTAAATCTACCATATTTAATGTTTAAATTTTTATATTTACTATTCATTTATTTTTTAGAGTATATTATAAACTATCATCTTCAATGTTTAAATTTTCCTCTTTGCTATTCTTTTATTTTCCGCTTTGGTTTAATTGAAATTGTAATCTTTTTGTTCAAGAGCCCAAATAAATAAATAAATAAGCTGCACGCATTCAAGCTGCGGATCGCAAGCGATAGCCTTTGCAGAGGTTGCAAGGAGGACGAAGAATCTATCGAAAATTGTTTTTGTTTCTGTCCGCAAATCTCCAATAGTCGCCTTCTATGTTTAGGCTCTAGAATATTGCCTGAACTTGACGACCTCAAACGCATCAAACATTCGAACCTGCTTCGGTTAGTAAATCGAACCAAGTGGCTAGCACATGAGGAATAAAATTCATCTCATAATAATAGATTATAATAGGGGGACTATAATGGGCTCAACTAGATGGCCCTAGTGCATTGTGGTTCTACAGAACCACCCTCCTACAACCTAAACCTAAACCTAATGGCAGCCTTTCAAATTGCTGTGTTGATATGGGGCTTAAAGAAGACTTACATTTGTAAGAGAAGATTGAATCTGAACCAATTCACATCTATGAAGACTCACGTGTCGGCTTAAGGCAGGTGGAAATTTTGAAAGTTAACCTAGAAAATTTCAATGAAGCAAGAAAATCTGCTTACCAATACCAAGTAGGAGACATAGTAGCTGTGCAAAGGACACAATCCGGAACTGGCTTAAGAATAATACATCCAATATATTCTGGCTCATGTGAAGTAATTAAGATCAAAGGACGCCACAGATATGATGTTAAAAAGTAGGAGACCATGAAGTATCACAATTCACGTCTTCGTCTGCCGATAACATAAAGTCATGGAATTTTACGATAGTATATGGATAACTCAGATCGACTAACATCTTCTTTTTCGATCCCTTCTTACTCCAACTGAGCAGCAGCGTGGACGTGGATCAGAAACTTCCATAAGAAACATTCAACAAATTGAAACTAAGAGCTGTTATTAAATTGAATTAAACACATTTACTATAGACTATCTTCTTTTATTATTTATTACAAGCACATTCAGCCGTGCTTCGTACGCCCACCTTATTGTTTTTGCTGAATAAGTCATAAAATATATATATAAATATGGCTTTGCTATACGCTAGATGAAATCTGAGAGTAATAAAAGTTTGCCACAAAGTTTGTAAAGCTAAGAAATAATGCTCGATGAAAAAATAAAAGAATAATACAGAAGTTCATGTAATCACTTAAAAATCTCAAACCCGGATGTCCGTCCGGTTGTCCATCCATATCCTATTTAACAATAAGCGGATTTTCTGGAAAAGTTTAAATGCTGTTGATCTGAAATTTTGACTACATAACTTTTACAATGATTCCACTATACCCTATAAAAATTATTCGAGTCCTTCCTTTCCTTCCACCACCTCCCATATGAATTGCACTTTTCCATTAAATACTCGAAACCAATTTACTCAGTACGTATAAAATTTATCGAGCTAAAATTGTGCACTGAATATTTATTTAGAATTATTATTAAGAAGAAAACATTTTGATAACAACTCTAGCACAATGTGAAAAAATTGTAGTACTGTTAAGTTTTTCTATGGTATAATTAGTTTTTATTCAATACATTGGAGTAAACAAATTGCTTTCGAGGTGATTGGTGGGGCAGTTCCTTAAAAAAAATAAATGAAAATGTTTTTTTTTCTCTTTCTGTTTTATTTTGCAACACGTACTATCCTTTCTACTCCATCCCATACAAAATGCCTAATTTTCAATAATTTAAATACAATTATCAAATTTTCTTGGAAACTATAGAAGCTCATAATTTGAAATTAAGAATATGTAATTTTTAGCATAAATTTTATCTATGGTTTACAAATTATTTGAATCTTCTTACTCTTTCCACCATACAAAATGACACAATTTTGCAATTCGACAATAAACGGATATATTTGAAAGCTACATATATATATATAAGCTATTGATCTAACATTCGAAATATATTACTTTCCCGATGATTGCAATATATTGTATCAAAGATATCCGAGTCCTTCCTTTCCTACCACCACCTCCCATATAAACTATACTTTTCCATGAAATACTCTAAACAAATTTACTCAATACGTATAACATTTATCGAGCTGAAATTGTTCACGAAATATTTATTTAGAATTATTAGTAAGACCAAGAAATTAAACGAATAGCTTCACTTCTTCGACATCCTCCCATACAATCTTGCACAATTTCACAACTTAACAAAAGGTCGATTTTCCTGAAAAGTATGAATGCTACAAATCTGCAATGCCATTACCGTCTCTATCACTTCCCCTACAAAATTTCTAAAAGTCAAAAAATTTTTCTTTCATCTAGAATATCCTACGATTCGTTTCGTAGTCTTGTTATGTTTATACTCTAGATGAAATCTGAGAATAACATCGTTTTTAAGGTTAAAAAATAATGCTCGCACAGTGCCGCCGAGGGTACAGAAATATTTTTTATAGCATAAAAATCTCGAAAGCGGATGTTCGTCTGTTCACCTGTTCGTCTGTGCGTCTGTCTACAACATAACTCTCGAAAGCTTTGAGCTACTGTTCTAAAATTTGTTATGTGCCATTTTTAGCATAAAAGTAACTTTAAGTTCGTGAATGGGCTACATCCCCCCACTCCTTCTACCTCCTCCCATACATATTTCGAAATTTAAAGAAATCGATTTTTCTCTTAAACTGTTTAAGCTATCGACTTAAAATTTGGGTCAAAGTATTATGATGTAGATGTCATCAATATCACGGAATATTGATCCGATCCCCTCAGTCCTTTTACCTCTTCCCATACAAATATCTGTGTTATAAATTCAAGAAAAACATTTTTCCTTCGAATATATGAGAGCTATCGATTTTTAAATTGAATCAAAGCATGGTGATAAGAATGATGATAAGCAGTTTCAAAATCATCTTAAACACTCCATTTCCTCTGTCACCTCCCTTTCAAATGTCCCAATTTCAGGAAAGCTATGTCCAATTTCTTCAAAAATAATGAAAACTAAAAATTTTAAATTCAGTACGAAACATTTTGCATGCCATGCTCTGTGTCATACACGAAAAATACAAATCTCCCCCTCTACTTCTACCATCTCCCATCCCATATATGACGCCGATTAAACTTCTCAAATCTAATGATGAGGAGTTATTGACAGGTTCCTAACTATACCGTGTAACGGTTGTGGTCCGCCATTGTTGATCAGCATTTACTGCTGGCGGCATCTATTGGGAAACGGCGGGTTTCAATTGGAACTCCCGAAAGATATGTAGTCTACCATGGATAGTGTAAAAAAGCTTAATTAATTAATTATTGTACTTTATTTTGCAATACATATATTGTAATAACAATTGCCATCTTTAAATTAGCAATATCGAATATTGATTTACATTGCAGTTTTGAAAAAATAAAAATTAAATGTTGAATTGTGTGATTTTAATAGACGTTCTTTCCGCCATTTTATCTCAAACTTCATCACAGGTACATTTATAAATGTTTGAATACTCAAAATCGAAAGGTGCTTCGTACATTATCTAAATGTGGGTTATGACAAAACCACAATAAAATTGTGCTTAGAATGAAAAACAAGTGTGATGTAATTTTTTTAATCCTTTGCCTTATTCGTATAACTGACTTAATACAGCATATAAAGTATAACCAGATTTTAAGACCTATAAGAAATGTTTTAAAAAAGATGGGAAAATATTTTTTTTATTCTTACTGCTAAAAAAGTTGTTTTCGACATTTGTCGAAATCCTCCGGCCATTATTTTCACATCTCTTGCTGATCGTGTCATAAATATCAAAAGCTTTTGCTTGAAACGACTATTTCGATCCATCCAATTACACGAGTAAATGGCTGTTGTCAACTTTTCACTCTCTTCTTGTATCTTACTGCCAAAATAACAGGGACATAATAGTTCACAGAATAATACAGCTGTGTAAAATATAATGTATAAACGGTCTGACATACTAATTCCGAGGGTCGATAAACAGAAAACATTTATACACAAGATAATCTCGAGAACTATCAACTGAATTAGATATAACTCAGATACAATTTTTTGAAAAGTCCCTATACTCCTGAAAAATAAAATTGACAGTTTCAGAGGATCTTACGCGAATATTTTGTAAATTTACTCACTCCATAAGAAATTTGTGGTCCTCAATAGACTTAACAAATTCATTGTAATGATTATCTTCTGTCTTAGCTGAATTATATCCAATTTTCGAAATTCGCATATTTAAAGCACGAAAATGACCACAAATTAAGAATCCAAATATGACTTGATAAAATTCATCAACAGTTTCCTGAGAAGCAACTGCGGCCACAGTTAAAATTTCAAAAAATTGCATGACTTTCAAATGAAACTTCGAATTTTCGATTTCGAAAGGTAACCATATCGGATACATTAAATTTTGCGAAAGTAAACTTCGAAAGAATACCGTAAAAATTGTTAAATTAACTGAAATTGAAAAGATCACTATTATTCGCGAAATTATTTTAACAATATTATCCATATATTCACGTTCATGTGAATCAATGATTCGACAATTCAATTTTCGAATAGATACTTTCAATTTACTAAAATTTTCGATTTTCCAAATCATATTAATTAATTTTAAAGATGCTCCGAGCATTGAAATAATCGAAGGTAAACGTAAAAGGAAAAATTCAATATTATCAACTCTGCGTAAATCCACGCATTGTAAAAACGGAAAAATAATATCGGCAAACAAGAAAATCACAGATACGTAAGTTTTATAGAAAATTTTATATTTATCTGGTGGATATGCTCCCAAAACGCGAAGACAAGAAAATAATAAACTAAAAAGTTTTTCAGTGCAGAATGTTTTCATTTTTTTAACGTCCGTATTCAATAAATCTTGAAGAGTAAAAGCTGAATAATAGCGGAAGAATTATCAATTTATACCTAATTTGAAAGCTTTAATATTCATTGACTTATATCCGTCGTTGCGATTTAAAGTTAAATGATAGGAACAAATACTTAGATCTTTTGCAATTGTAGAATAACTACTTATTCGAAAGGACTTTCATGTTCCATATTTAATAAACTTTTATAAGTTTGAGCCAATAAATGGATTGAATCAAATTTAATATTTATTACAATTGTGGTTTTATAGACTTGTTATTTTGTAATTAATAATAATCTTCGTAATATATATCGTATTACAACGAGTTGCAGTCTTTGACATAAGGAAAATGTGTACATTTTCACATCAATTGAAGAAAATTTTAAATTTATTTATGAATTATTGAACAAATTCAATTATCCCAAAGCAGAAATAAAAGAATTGTGAAGAAAAGAATTAAAACATTAAAGATTATAGTTTACAGAGTAACTATTGTTAAATACGAGAAAAGAAATAGTTGAAAATTAAAGTTGAAATCGATCGTGCCTCCTTTGTAATCTCAGCATCGGCGAGTGAAAGTAAATACTGAGTGACGCTCGAGGAGGATCTCTGAGTTTCTAGTTGAGACTGTTCCTGGCCGAAATTTCAGAACATTGCAGAGGAAGGTATAGATTAAGTTGCTGTAAAGTGTGAAGAGGAGGGAAGCATTGGGATAAGTTCGTCGTAGATGGGAAGGCTGGAGTTGAAGTGCTACAAGTCTGTCGTTGTAGAAAAGGGTCCGAGTAAATTTACGCCGAACGAACGAATTCGATGGACCCAACATAGCAATAAGGTTGGAGTTCCACACAATGGAGCAGTATTCTAAGACTTACGGACCAGAATGGAAGAGCAGCTTTTCTTTAACTGTCGTACGAATGTCCGTAAGCCAAATTTATTATTTCAGAACTAAGATTAACGAATTTAAGCTTGCGATCGAAGCTCACTTCTATATGTTTTATAATAGATACTACCGCAAAGATGGTTCCGTTAATAGAGTAAGTGAGGTAGCAGTCAGGAGTAGCAGTCTTATACGAAAACTTCGTAGCAAAACACTTCTCAGTGTTCAAGAAAATGTCATTGTTAGAACACTAACAAGACAAAGCAGAAAAGTCAGTATAGGAGACAATTTGACGATAAGAATTGTGACAGATCATTATAGAAGAGTTCCAATAACAGAGGACCAAGGATCGATTACTGTGGGACTCCAAAGTTAGCTAGGAACTCAGCAGATATAAGACCATTAAACGTAATTTGCAGAAGACGATCCGTGAGGTAAAATTTAAACCAATTTAGAAGAGAGCCTGTAATATGGTTCTTTTCAAGTTTTTAGAAAAGAATTTTAGTATTTAAAGTGTTAGAAGCGTTCGAAAAATCAGAGTATATGACTTGAATAGTGTTATGACGGTCTAAGGATTGTGCAACAAAATTAGTAAATTCATATTAATTGGTGGAAGTTGACGTTCCCTTAACGAATCCATGGTGGGTTGGGGATATTAAGTGGTTAAGCTTCACCCAGACCCCATTCTGAACTATTCTTTGGAAAAGTTGATCGAATTAGTATATGGTAGAAATTGGGCGATAGTTGCAGACATACCAACATACCAATTTTCATTCTTTAATATAGATACAATGCTAGCTATCTTCCAATAAACAGGAAAGGAGCCTTCTTCATGTTATTCATGGGATAAGAGAGAAAGTGACACCGAGAGCACTGAGAGAAAATTTTCAGAAAGAAATCTGGAATCCCCGCAACTGATCTTTGGATTTAAGAAATTGATAACGGAGATAATATCACTATCGCTAATAAAAATTTCACTGAGGGAGCTCTGTGGTGGGATAAAAAGAAAATCATGAGATGGGTCTTTGCTGAAGAGGCCATACAAAATGGAAAAGTAATTGGCAAAAAGTTCAAATGTGCGGATTGGTAGTTGTAATATTTCCATACTTAAGCTTGAGAAAAAAAAGTATTGATTTGTTTTACACTTTCCAACGTGTGGGCGAAATGATTTGGTTTCAATTCGTGACATAAACGCCGCGAGTTGTGAAATGTGTTCAGCGAAGGCCTTCTTTGATTTCCGAATTCACCAGTTTACGTTGAGAGGAAGAGTTGTGATAGTCAGATAAGAGAGAAGAACGTTTGTACTTTTTATGTAGAGGTTTTTTCTTATGAAGAGGGTTAATACCCAAGCGGTTAAACCCTTCAACTTATTATACTCTACATGAAATCTGAGAGTATTATTAATCAATCAAATTGCTTTTAGGACCCCCTATAGGGGCATAAGACAGAAACAACTCTCTTCCACAAGGCGCGATCCTGAGCATAGGCCTTAAGCTGTTGCCAGAGAGTATTATAAGTTTGCCAAAAAGTTTGTTACGTCCAGAAATAAGGCTCGAAGAAAAAATTGAATGATACAGAAGTTCATATAATCACCCAAAATTCTCAAAACCGGATGTCCGTCCGTCTGTCGGTTCGTCTGTCGGTCCGTCTGTCCGTGTTCTCTCTAGCTAGAGAACGCATTGACCTAGATAGTTCAAATTTTGTACACGTCGTTTTTACAAAAAAGTCAGGTCAAGTTCATGGACGGGCCAAATTGTTCCATCCCTTCTACACCCTCCCATACAAAATTACATAATTTCGCAATTTGACAGTAAACGGATTTACTCGAAAAGTATGAATGTTATTGATCTGAAATTTGGAATGTAATACTTTTATGATGATTTCAATCTACTGTATACAAATTATTTGCATGCCTCCTCTCCTTGCTCCACCTCCCATACAAACTGCTCTTTACCATGAAATGCTTTATACCAATTTACTCAGTGCGTATAACATTTATCGAGGTGAAATTATGCACCAAACATTTATTTGGAATTATTAGTAAAACCAAAAACGAATAGGCGATTAGCTTTAGCCCTTCTACCACCTCCCATACAAAATCACATAATTTCGTAATTTGACAATAAACGGAGTTGTTCGAAAAGTTTAAATGCTATTGATCTGAAATTTGGATTGTAATACTTTTATGGTGATCTCAATTTACTGTATAAAAGTTATTTTAGTCCTTCTCAACTCTAGCGTGAAGTGAAAAAATTAGTTCGATGTCGTCACATCCTCTATCACTTCCCCTACAAAATTTCAAAAAATTTCTCTTTCATCTAGAGTATCGCACGATTGGGCTTTACGCTCAATCGTAGTCCTGTTAAGTTTATTGACTAAACATTCTGATGAATTATGTCACCAAGAATGAATATAGCTATATAGAAAATTCATCAGAGCTTTTTTTGAGAGGGGAATCGATAATGCAATTTATTTCTTTGGAGAGGACAATGTTCGGGAGCCATTAATTTAATAGAGGAATCAGAGGAACAGTGACATTGGAAAAAATCAAGTTAATTTTTCCACGATGATTAGTGCTTTTATTGTATTGAGTAGTTATGTATGGCCAAGATAGTTAAAGACAGTGCACGGTGAGTCCAGTCTGCATTCCATTGTAAGTTAGGAAGTTTGAAGTCGCCACAAATAAGAAATGTAAGCTCGGGTGTAGTCTAGTGGGTAGCGTGTTTGGTTTACAATGCGAAGGTCGTGAGTTCAAATCCCGGTCGACGCATAATTCCAGCACACTACCTGCTTGAATATACCTTGGTTACCTCAATCAACGAAAATGAAAAATTCGTAGATAGAGGGTTGTGCGAGGAGCTAACAACTCTTCCGCAATAAATAATGAAAATGTTAAGGAACCTGAAGTTCAGGAGGCAAAGGCCTGATTTGGGCTGTAGCGCCATTGAAGAGAGAAGAAGACAAATAAGAAGTGTATGATGTCGGAAATGCCTTTTGATATGTCCTTTAATGCAGTTTAAAAAACGACTTAACCTATTACTGAACCAAACCATTTTATCTGTACTAACGATTAAAACAGGAAGTCAAAATGTTGGTTGTACCTGATAGACTAAGAGGCGGGATATGATCAATTATTTAACACTTAATTGCGATTGCGAACAATAGCTTCAACACTTAGATTTAATATGTCATTCGTTTTTTGTGCAAGGTTGACCAAAGCGCTTGCTGAGGTTGAAAGAAATACGAAGAATCTACTCAACACTTCCTTTGTCACTATGCACAAATTTCCAACTGTCGTCTCCTTTGTTTGGGCTTTAGTTTATTCTCAGAACTAGATGACCTCAGAGGCGTTAAACAATTTAGTCTCTTTCGGTTTGCAAACGTAACCAAGTGGCTAGCAGAAGAAGAGTAACATCCTTTTGTGGTGGATTACAGTGGACCCAAATAAATGTTCCAGTATAATTTGATTCTCTAATGGTTTGGTGAATGTTTTCCCAGTGCATTTCGAATTGAAAGAAATGATTTCCGGATACTACACTGTTACGCTTTATTATTCGTGACGTTTCGGTCTCTGCTGAGATAAAGCGTAACAGTATAGAATCCGGGAATCGTTTCTTTCAATTTGGTTCTCTTCTAAAATTCCTTCTACCTGAACCCTAAACTTATGCAATTATGAAGTTTTTAATAGGGGTTGAAGGGAGTAAGTGGTCCATCCACCTCGGACTGTAATAATTGTTTAATTGATTGATTAAATCATGTTAGAAATTCTCTGAGTATAATATTAATTTCATTTACTACGAACTTCGGCGTAGTTAATATTCATGACACCATATTTTAATTTGGGAGGAGTAGAAGTGTTGGAGAATCGTAAAATTTTTGGTACAGGTTTTAATACTCTACATGAAATCTGAGAGTATATGTATTGTGTTTACCTTAAAAACAATGCTCGCACAGGGTCGCCAAGAGTACAAACATATTTGTTGTCTGTCTGCGACTCTGTCTGTCAGTCAGTCTATCAGGCTGTCTGTCAGTCTGTGTGTCAGTCTGTCAGTCTGTCTGCCTGTCTGTCAGTCTGGTCAGTCTGTCAGTCTGTCAGTCTGTCAGTCTGTCAGTCTGTCAGTCTGTCAGTCTGTCAGTCTGTCAGTCTGTCAGTCTGTCAGTCTGTCAGTCTGTCAGTCTGTCAGTCTGTCAGTCTGTCAGTCTGTCAGTCTGTCAGTCTGTCAGTCTGTCAGTCTGTCAGTCTGTCAGTCTGTCACTCTGTCAGTCTGTCACTCTGTCAGTCTGTCAGTCTGTCAGTCTGTCAGTCTGTCAGTCTGTCAGTCTGTCAGTCTGTCAGTCTGTCAGTCTGTCAGTCTGTCAGTCTGTCAGTCTGTCAGTCTGTCAGTCTGTCAGTCTGTCAGTCTGTCAGTCTGTCAGTCTGTCAGTCTGTCAGTCTGTCAGTCTGTCAGTCTGTCAGTCTGTCAGTCTGTCAGTCTGTCAGTCTGTCAGTCTGTCAGTCTGTCAGTCTGTCAGTCTGTCAGTCTGTCAGTCTATCAGTCTGTCAGTCTGTCTGGTAGTCTGTCAGACAGTCAGTCTGTTTGTCAGTCTGTATGTCAGTCTATCAGTCAGCCTTTCTGTCAGTCTGTCTGTCAGTTTGTCTGTTAGTCTGTCTGTCAGTCTATATGTCAGTATGTCTGTCTGTCAGTCTATCTGTCAATCTGTCTGTCAGTCTGTCTGTTAGTTTGTCTGTCAGTCTGTCCTCGAACACTTTGACCTACCGTGAAAATTGTTTAATGTCATTTATAGTAAAAAAGTAACTTTAAGTTTGTGAACGGGCGCTCTTTTCATGCAAATTTTATGAAATCTCGAAAATTCACTGTATTGATTTTTTCCAAAATTGTTTAAGATGTAGACATAAAAAGTAGGTGATAATATTCTGATGTAAATGTTACTAGCGTAAAAAAATATTAATCTGAAAACTTCACTTCTTCTACCCTTCCCATGTAAATGCACAGTTTCGGAAAATGCATTTCTTAAATTTTCATTGAAATTAGTTTAACTAACGACGGATTTTTTCCAAAATTATTTCTTTAATAATCCCAATCAATTTTAAAAAAAAAAAAATATCAACTTCACCCCGATTCTCCCTTACAAATTTCGTGGAATTTCGAAATTTAAATTAAATTATTTTTCTTCGAAAGTATAAACTTGGAACATTGCGCAAAGTATAAAAAATTATCAACTTAACGCCACTCCTTTTGCACCCTCCCAAACAAATTTCACGAAATTTCGAAATTTAAATGAAATTATGCGAAACTGTCAAAGCTATCGATTTCAAATTTTAATTAACGTATAATAATGTAAGTATCACGTCAAAAAATTTTGTTTTGATCCATTTAATCCTTCTACCGCCTCTCTTACAAATGCATAATTTTGGTAAATGCATTATAGCAATTTGCATTAAAACTAGATAAAGCAGAAACCAAAATTTTTATCAGGATTTGTCCCGTAGCAATTGCAAGAAATGCTGAAAAAAAATATCAACTTCGCTTTACTCCTGTTACCCCTTTCCATAGAAACAACTATTTTCGAAATCCAACAAAAGCGTTTGTTTTCGAGCATATTAGATTTGTCTGCTTTTAAATTGGGCAAAAGCATTGGGATAAGCAGTGGCAACATCATCTAGAACATTCCACTTTCTCTGCCACCACCATACAAATGCTTTAATTACGGAAAAACAATACTCAATTTTATTGAAAATTATGAAAGCTACAAATGAATTTAAATTCAGTTCAAAATATTTTGCGTACCATGTTCGGTATCATATACAAGAATTGCAATCCTTCACCTCTGCTTCTACTGCCACCCATACAAAATTCCCTATTCACTACTCCAAAGAATTTAATATGGCATATTTTTCGGAACATTAAACTCCGTATCATTCCGTATAGAGTATCATCAGCTAGGATGTAGTCTAGTGGAAAGCGTGTTGGTCTGCAATGCGATGGTCGTAAGTTCAAATCCTGATCGAGGCATAATTCAAGCACACTGTTTGAATGGGTATATCTTGGTTACCTCAATCTACGAAAACGAAAGATTCGTAGATAGTGGATTGTGCGAAGAACTAACTTCCGAAATAAATAAGGAAATTGTTAAGGAACCTAAAGCTCAAGAGGCCAAGGCCCAATTTGGGATGTAGTGCTTTCCGTCCAACAAAAAGTAAGGTCAAGTTCGTGAACGGGCCAAATCGCTCCACTCCTTTTACTCTCTGTCATACAAAATTACAGAATTTCGCGATTTGACAATAAAAGGATTTGCTTGAAAAGCATAAGTGCTATTGAACTCAAATTTTGAATGTAATACTTTTATGAAAATTTCAATCTATTGCAAAAAATATTTGTGTTCTCAACCTTGTTCCATCACCTCCCATATAAACTGAACTTTTTCATGAAATGCTCTAAACCAAGTTACTCCGTGCGTATAAAATTTATCGAGCTGACATTGTGCACTAAATATTTAATTAGAAATATTAGTAAGATAAAAAAAATTAGACGATTAGTTTCACTCTTTCTATCCCCTTCCCATACCATCTGACACGATTTCACAACTTTGCAAAAATTCGATTGAAAAGTACAAAAAGTGAATGCTACTGATCTGCATTTAAAAACATGTCAAAGATATGATGTTTTTTATTAGTTCTAAAAAAGTCGTTAAGGACTCGCCCCTCCTTCTACCACCTCCCTATACAACACCAATTTTCTTAGTACCTATTAAATTTTGTATAAAATATTTTAATGGCATTTATAGCGTTATGTTAAAAAATTAGTTCAATGTTGTCACCCCTCCAGCACTTTCCCTACAAAATTTCTTAAAATCAAAAAACTTCTCTTTCGTCTAGGATATCGCATGATTGGGCTTAAGGTCCTGTTATGTTTTTTCTTTCTTTTTGCAACATGCTCCACCCCTCGTACCCCATTTTATACAAAATGGCTCATTTTCAATAATTTTCAATAATCAAATTTTCTTGGAAACTATATGAGCTCATAATTTGACATTAAGAATATATAATTTATTCGAATCTCTTTAATCCTCTCACCTCCTCTCATTCAAACTGTACTTTTTCATGAAACACTTCAAATCGATTTTCTCAGTACATATAACATTTGTCCAATTTTGTTCTGAATGCTAAATTAGTGTCACTAATAAAATCGGAGAAAGTTAACTGATTAGCATGACTCCTCCCATATAAAGTGAAACACTTTCACAAATTTTCGAAAAATCGATTTTCTTGGAAAGTACGAACGATACTGATCTAAAATTTAAGAAATGTCAAGTGCATATTATTCGTATTTATTTATTATAAAAAAATCACTAAGACTCCCTTACTCATTCTACCACCTCCCATACAAACTGCTCAATACACTAATTTTCTCAGTAGGTATCTATTTAGTTTTTGAAGCTTAAATTTTCAATATAACATTTCGATAGCAATGCGAGCATTATGTGAAAATATTAGTTCCATGCCGTCACCCCATCTATCATTCCCCATACAAAATTTCTTTGCGCCCAATCGCAGTCCTGTTATGTTTTTTAACCACTCGGAAGACTAAGATTAATGAAATAGAGCATATAAATATTTGCACCTATATGTACAAGCGTTAATATGTATAAACCACACGGGAATAATTAGTTTTCTTCGCATGCGGTGTAATTTTCTGATTTGAAATGAAGCCTCAATCAAATCAAATTCCTGTTAAGACCCCCTATAGGGGCATAGGACAGAAACAACTCTCTTCCACAAGGCGCGATCCTGCGCATCGGCTTAATGCCAAAAGTCGTTACCGTTGAATCAGTCCGTATCCGAGGCGATGTATCCGTTTCTCGTATCATTTAGGTCTTAAGATCACGGGTGATAAGCCCATGATCCAAATGAAGCCTACTTAGAGCAAAATCCTAAAATAATAACTCTCTCCATACCTACCTTAGTATGTTGAACGCATTAATCTAAATTGATTTAGATAAAAAATATGTAACTCATAAAAACAACAATTATAAATGTGTGATGAGATCAAGGTATTACATCGACTATACCTACTATTATAAAAATTTATTAATCCACCGCAGAATAAGGCCATAAATACCCTGCTTTATTATAGTTCTGCCATATTCATTTTATTATGCAAGGAAAAACTACAATGAGTTTTTATTGTAAATGAAATTGTTTAATGTATCGGTATTCCTTGCAATTTCTCGAGATTATCCGGAACGAACGCTACACATTCAACGAGCGAGGGAGAATCTTTTTATAGAAACGATTCAAATTTATAGCTAAAAAGGATAATCGATAAATCGTCCGCCAAATGTACATGAACGTCAAGTTCATGAAAGTTTATTACCCTGTAATCCGGACAAATTGGCGACATCAAACAACTTGCACACATGAACAAAAATGTAAGGAAAAAACTGGGCAGCCAGAACACTGTCTTCCTTCTTTGCGATCTACCGCTGATGGCGGCCATGATGTTGCTATAGTTCGAATAGCTGTTTTGATTCTTGATGTTTTGCCAGGAGTGCAAAATTCTATAGACAAACTGCATTTTCGTGAGATTTAAGAAAGTTCTATGCACAGAAAGCGGAAATCAATAGCTAAAGGAGCCTTCACTTTAACCCTTGAACTAGGAAGCACGTTTTGGTGCATACGTGGCCGAGAGACAAGATACCACAATTCACCCTTGACAGATGCTTTTGGCAGACATGTCAGCTTTTTGCTTGGCTGGCATTAATGCACAGACTGCAATGCAATGCTTGTGTGGGATTTAATTTATGGGGGTTGTTTCCAGAATGCAAACATCTTTGTATTTGCATTTTTTTCCTTTAACTAAACTAGGAAAATCATTGATGATGACATCATCGATTTACGTCCGTCTAGAAACATTAATTCAATAGTCCCCTGAGTTAAATGATTTTTCTGCATCAATGTATGTGGTTGGATGCATAGAAGAGTTATGCAGCGATGTGTGCACAAGTGTCACTAAAATGGCACGCACAGCATCGGCGGAAAAATAATAAAAACGGCGACGATTATTTATCGAGATAACTTGGCAGTACGGGCACTTGAATTGAATCTATTCTTGTCGGGCAGCTCTATATACTTTAGCATCAACTCAGCCGGCGCGCTGGCATGTTTAATGGGCTTTGATAGCTTTAAGCATGCCTACAGACATATCGTTCTACACGGCCTAACGTTTCATTGAAAAGTCAATTAAGTAAAAGCACTTACGCGATAGAGCTCAGACGATTGCGAGCACATTCCCCTTTATATTTTCTTGTCTCGAAATTGATGGACATTAATGGATGATACCTTGTAACCTTTAGAGATAGCCTCGAATTTGGATTCTGCTTTATGGTTCGGATAGCTACAAGATATTCTGTAAGAATTACTAATGCACTTTGAAACGTGTGCATAAGAGACTCCACAGATCATACGAAGGAAACGATAGCTATCGGGTATATTCAACGTGCTGGTTCCCTACTATCAGTTTCACTGCATCACCTTTTGTATCAGAGATATGGCACATATGCTCTTTTGGGCATCCAATTACGAAGCAATCAATCAATCAATCCGTTGACCAGGATATGGACCCAGCTGCGGGATATCCTTTTTTATTGCTTTTGAAAAATGAATACATTGTTTTGGTGTTTTTATCTTATCAAAAGTTTTCATTTCAATCAATATAGTGCGAGCGCAAAATTCTATTAGATATCCTGACATTTTCAATTACTTAACTATTATAACAATAAAATATTGCGATCGACATGAAAAAAAAAAAATTGCTAGTCCGAAATTTTGTTTTTTTCACGTTTAATGACTAAATTAGTATAAATAAACTGCCAACAAGTCGGGCGCAATTTTATTATTTTTGGGAAAGGACAAGGCTGCTGTTAATGTAACACTTAATTGCAAATACGATTAATAGCTCCAGTACAAGTAATCAATATTTCATTCGTTTATGCAAGTTTGGGTTCTAATGAGGGGAGGGGGGGGGGGGTGATTTGAAGGGTGTGGGTGGATATTAACAATTTTTGAATTGATTGCTTGAATCAATATTCTCTGTATAGAATATCAGTTTCATAGACGAAGTTGCAAAGAATTTCCATAAAGTTGGGTGTATTTTACATTGACGAAACCAATCATTTGTATGGGAGGGGATAGAAGTGGTAAGGGAATCGTAAAATTTATGATGCAGTTTTATTTGGTTTCTATTGTTAGCTACTCGTACAAAATTTCAAGTGCGTAGCTTTTAATTCGTTGGTTAGTAGTTGGTTTATTGGTCGAAATCACACTTTCGTATGGGAGGGGGTAGAAGAGTAAGCGCGATCTTAAAAATTTTGACGCAGTTTCATTTCAATTATTTTTAAAACTTTTTGTTTAAAATTTCAAATTGATTGCTTTTAACAGTTAGGTGATAATTGATTTCTTAAAAATGGTCGAAAAAATAATTTTGTATGAAAGGGGAGGTAGAAGTCTTGAAGGTATTCGACCAAGTTTCTACCTTAAAATTTCGTTCAAAAATTTTAATTTTACGTGTTTTTTTCATTGCACATGAAACACCTTGTGCACGTTAGAAAGGGGGGGGGGATACATAACAATTGTGGAACTTTTATTATTTTTTCTGTATGTATATCAAATAGATGTGTCTATATGCAGAGTCCTAAGAAAATTTTTCAACATTTCTACAGTTTTGCTTACCACCTCCCTCCCCTTACCCCCTACAACGTAAAGTTTGTACAAAAATTAAAAAAGATATATAGTTCTACAATCTGAAAAAATTTCAATTTGATATCTATACACCATTTTTGAAATGCTCTCCATTTCCCGCCACTACTATTATGCCCAATTGTTATATTTTTTCCAGTATAGCTTAATATATATGTATATGTTCCAAGTTTCAATTACATAGCTTAAGAAATAGCCGAGATATTGATGTTTAAGTTTTTCTCACCCCTCTTCTGACCATCCCCCTTACAATAATTAGTCTCACTCTAAGCTGATTCTAGTGAATCTGTATGACACCACCAATATGAATTTTTTATGGTAAGTAGTTTCGAAGATATAATCATTTAAAAAAAAAAATTCGGCCCCCCTTTTTCGAACACCAATAGATAAAAAAATTAAATTATTTTTCAAGTTTGTGCCACAAGCCCCTCTATGCATACGTTGTTTTTCAGTTTCCTAGCTAAGACCACGATTGAGATATTCAAATTCTTAATTGTCAGTGTTAATGTTCCCCTCCCCCCTCTCCCTTAACTCTTACACCCCCCAAAATAGGTGTCCGCTTGAGATTCGTAACCATCTACAATGCACCCAAATTAAGTTAATGTGCGTTGAGCGTACACATTGGTGGACGGCGAACAGACAGGCGGATTTTTTTTTTCATTTTTAGGCTATTTTAGTCATTAAACGGAAAAAACAAAATTTAAGGAAATTTTTTTTTCCAAGTCGACCACAATACTTTATTATTAAAATAATAAAGTAAAATGCAAAAAAAAAAAAATCAACGTACCCCGTATGACGAACGTCTACGCTGAACGCACAATAACTCCCAAACCCTTGAAGATAGAAAGTTTGTGCTGATTCATGGACACCAATTTTGGCAGGTGTAAGGGGGGAAACTACGAAAACGAAAATAAATAAATATTTTTTGCATATGACTAAGCCTGTTAACCCTTCACACAACCCTCTTTCTACGAATTTTTCATTTTCGTAGATTGAGGTGACCAAGGTATATCCAAGCAGGCAATGTGCTGGAATTATATATTGTGTCGACCGGGATTTGAACTCACGACCTTTGCAATACAAGACCAACGCGCTACCCAGTATTATGCAATTAACTTTTCCGGTTCCGTGAAAAATACCCTTTGTTATCCCCATTCCTAAAAACAAGAAGACAATTATACCAGAAGACTTCAGAGGCGTCCATATGTCGTCCCCACTTTTGAAGGTGTTAGAAAAGTTAATGAGCTCTGTGACGTAAACTGGGCTGAGGTCCTTATTCCCGTACAGATTTTTGATAATGGGGCTCCTTCGGGCAGCACCTGTTGCAGGCTGTTCAGGAGCGTGGGCGTGGAATAGATTATCCAGAGGAACCGCCATCCCTGAATAGTGCTGAAAAAAGAAGTTAAAAAAATTACAAGAGGAGGTGGCGAGGACTTGGACCTGCAAAGGACGGCCCCAGGGCTGCCAATTAGGAGTTTAAGCTAAAAGCATATTGTTTAACACCACAGAAATCAAAATCACGATACCACCTCGAGCCGCATATAACTTATAGCACGTAGTAATGAAAAAAACTGTGGTTTTAATATATTTTAGTTTAATTTTTCCTCTTTTTTTTTGAAATAGAAAAGATAACAATATGGGAATAAAAAAAATTTGGTACCTTTTTTTTAATTTTTTTTTTTTAACTTTGTTGAGGCCCGTATGGTGAGGATGACTTCCTTTCCGTTGATGCTGACTTCTCGCTTATCCTGATTTCTCGTTAATGTTGAATTCTTGATGTTACTTTTGTATGACGTTCAAAAAATTTGCCGGCTCGCTCGACGGCCATCGACCGGTCCAGTCGAGAGAAAAGCGAAAAAAAAAACAGACACGGAACTCAAGTTCGACCACTCTCGTCGAGAAGCAAAACCAGAAGAATCTTGTTAAAAAAAATTGTTTTTTCTAGCCCGTATTATAGTTGGTCTTGCCGTCTTTTTTTTCAACGAAAAAGTGCATTCAATGCACTTTTATTCGGCGCGAAGTGGTGTTCGATGATACTTTTTGTTTTTTTATTATTTTGATTATTATTATTATTATTATTTTTTTTTGTAAACAAAATTTAAAGGGAAACCAGCCGAAGGTGGAAACAGCTCTTAGATGAAGATGGGGAAATTGAAGAGTAATTTTAGTTTTCCACCGCCAGCTTGCTCATTTATCAATATCTATTTGAGTCACAGAGTTCAAAGGGTTAGAATTGGAAAAATAGAGTCATCTTGTAGTTCGGAGTTGTATGGTGTTCCTCAGGGCTCGGTGTTGGAGCCTGAGCTATTTTGCATGTTTATTAATGATTTACCAAATGTGTTAAAGAATGTAGCTGTTCATCTTTATGCTGACAATATACAAGTTTACCTAAGCTGTGCCCAACGAGATGTTTTTTAGTTTTAAGACTTATTAATCAGGATTTGTGTAAAATTACGATAACTCTAAAAAATCACCGTGTATTGTTTTAGGCCAAAAATCTGCTGATGCATCTTCTTTTCCATTGATTCTTCTGGACCATTTGAAAAACTGCAATGTTTTAAGAATTATGTGGATACTGGCGAAGTTGCTACTAACTAATATTAAGAAATCATTGATAATTGCTTTTATCATGCCAATTTTTGACAATTGATGTGCAATTTATTGCTCTTTGAGAAATGCGAAAATGCATAGTTAATAACTATTGTTTAATAATTTCATTCGATTTGTGTAAAATATTCGGAAATTTGACCATATCTCTCACTTTGCAAACAATTCCTAAACAAACCATTTAAGGAGTACCTGGAAATGAGGATATGCTTATTTATTCACAAAATCATAATAACTAAAGAACCAGCATTTCATTATTTTCAGATTTGTTTTGGTAATTCTTTGCGAACTCGCAATATCAGTATTCCGAGATTTAGATGCAATTCTCGAGAGTGTACTCTGTTTGTGAAACTAGAATGTGGATTAGATTAAGACAAATTTTCTCTAACGGCGAATCCTGTAAAGCAGTAACAAATTTTCTCAAAGCATAAATTTTATATTTTTTCTCTGTCCAAGAAGAGTAGTGTACATTTCTTTTTTTTAGTTTTGATATTATACTATTCTCTAATTAGTTCATTTTATTTAGTTATCATTTCTTATTTCATTATTCCTATTATCGTTAAATTCAATTTTTGTTATTGTGCGTGTGAGCATTTGAGTAGTTCAATGCCTTTAAAGACGGTCGACAGATCCTTGAAGACATGCCTCGTTCTGGTCGACCTTCGACCTCTTCAACTGAGGAAAAAATTTATTTTTTCTATAATATTAGGAATGAAAATTTAAAACGTGTCTCTCAAATCAAAGATCTTGGAGTAATATTTGACGCTAAGTTGTCTTTTAAATCCCATATTGATAAAATTGCAAACAAAATCTCGAGAGAAGAAAAGAGCTTGCTTCTGCTACCCTTGCTTTCGATTTGATTAAGTCTAAGATGATTTCGAGCGAGCGCCTTTCCCGCTTTATATTTTTTGACAACAGGTTTAATTTTCGAGACAGAAGGATCTTGAAAAGTGAAACTCACCCTACCGATTTTTTGATGAATGATCCTGTTGCTTGCGCCATAAGAAACTTAAATTTGCGTTCAGACTGCTTTAATAGTTCTGTAAGCAGAAATACCTACAACGATAAAATAATGACTAAATTTAAGATATTATTTCGAAGATAATATTTTTTGTCTGTTTTGATTTAAATAGTTTATATTTGTTGTAAGTAATGGTTAAAACTTTTTTTCATAAGTTTAATATTATGATTGTTTTGCTACGCTGAAATTTTTTTTTCGCGTTTCATGACTAAATTAGCCTAAAATGCAAAAAAAAACCGTCCCGCCGTACGCCGTACGCCGTACATATATACTCATATCTCCGAAACCGTTAAAGGTAGAAAGTTCGTTTTTGGGTGGATTGTTGATTGGGTAAGTGAGCTCTATTTTCTAAATTTTAGAACGGGTTAGGGGGAAGGGGGAGGCGGGGGAGGGAAAAAGTCGGAAACTAAACCTGCTAATATCTCCACCACGAATGCAGATAGGAAGTTGAAAATCAGTAGAGATATAGAGAGGGTTGTGGGACAAAATCTAAAACTAATTTAATTTTGTTATCCATTGGCGTCCGAAAAGGGAGGCCTAAAAACAAATTGTCGGCCGAATTGTTTTTTCAAATGATTATATCTTCGAAATTACTTATCTTAAGAAATTTATATTTTGGGACCACTAAGGTGACACATAGTTTCATCGGAATCAGCTTAGAGAATGGATAGCTTGTGTAAGGGGGAGGGTCAAGGGGGGTGCAAAGAAAAATACTTAAGAATTAATATCTCAACTATCTCTTAAGCTATGTAATTGAAACTTGAAACTTATTTCAAACTATACCAGAAATAAACTGCCAATAAGTCGGGCGAAACTTTATTATTCTTGGGACAAGTTGCGGATGAGTGGAAAGTCAATATGCAGGTTAAAGTGGTTAGGGAAAGCTAAGTGCAAAGGGGTTTCTTGGGCAGGGCTGTTGTCAATTTAACAATATTTCATTCGTTTCTGCAAGTTTGGGTTTGTATGAGGGGAGGAGGGGTAATAACAAGGGTGGGTGGATGCTAACAGCTTTTTAATAATTGCTTGAAACACGTCCAATATTCTCTGTATAGAATGTGTTTCATAGACGAAATTGCATAAAATTTTCATAAAATTCGGTGTATTTTACTTTCACGAAACCGAAAATTTGTATGGGAGGGGGTAGAGAAGGTAGGGAAATCGTAAAATTTGATATGCAGTTTTATTTCGCTTCTCTTGTAAGGGGCTTGAATAAAATTTCAAATTCGTAGCTTTTAGTTTGTTATTTATTAGTTGATTTAATGAAATTGGTCGAAATCATAGTTTTGTATGGGAGGGGGTAGAACGGTAAGCGTAATTTCAAAACTTTTAATGCAACTTCATTTGAATTACTTTTACAAGTTTTCATGTAAAATTTGAAATTGATAGCTTTTAAGAAATAGCTGATAACTGATTTCCTAAAAATGCTCGAAAAAATAATTTTGTATGGGAGGGGGTAGAGGAGGTAAGGGAATCGTAAAATTTGTGATGGAAATTTCTTTCTTTTCTGTTGTAAGGTGCTCGTACAAAATTTCAAGTTCGTAGCTTTTAATTTGTTGGTTATTAGTTGATTTAATGAAATTGGTCGAAATCATGCTTTTGTATGGGAGGGGGTAGAAGGGCAAGCATGATTGCAAAACTTTTACCGTAATTTTATTTAAATTTTTTTTTTAAATTTTTGTGCAAAATTTTAAATTGATAGCTTTTGATAGTTAGGTGATAATTGATTTCTTAAAATTGGTCGAAAAAATAATTTTGTATGGGAGGGAGTAGAAGTTTAAAAAATATTCGACCAGTTAATATTTCAAACTCTTAGAGATTTTTTTTAAATGCATTTCCCAAATTTTCAAGTTTCTATCTAAAAATTTCATTCAACAATTTTCAGTTTATGTGTTTTTTTCATTCCACATGAAACACCTTGTGCACGTTAGACCCCCACTTCGGAGCATAACAATTTTGGAACAAATTACTATTTCTATCTATATCAAGTAGATGTGTCGACAAGCAAAATTTAAACTTTGTATCTTTTACCAGAGCCATAAAAAAATCACTCAAAATTTTCAACATTTTCGCTTTCCACCTCCCTCCCCTTACACCCCCCAACTCAAATTTTTTACCAAAATTAAAGATTATATAGTTCTACAATCTGACAAATTTTTGACTTGATATCTGTACTCAATTTTGAGATTTGATGACTTGTAGTTTTGGAAAGTGCGCCATTTTTGAAATGCTCCCCATTTCCACCCACTACTTTAATGTCCACATATTATATTTTTTTCATATGTCACTAGTAAAGCTTAGTATACATTTTAAGTTTCAATTACATAGCATAAGAGACAGTTGAGATATTAATTTTTAAGTTCTTTGAACCCCCCATGACCCTCCCCCTTTCACTAATTAGCTTCTATCTAAACTGCTTCTAGTAGATCTATATACTATCTTGATGGTCTCAAAATATAAATTTTTTATGGGAAGTAATTTCGAAGATATAATCATTTGAAAAAAAAATTTGGCCGACAATTGGTTCTTAGCCCCCCTTTTCGCACGCCAATGGATAAAAAAATGAAGTTATTTTTAAAAGTTGTCCCACAAACTCTTGCATATGTATGTTGATTTTTAGTTTCCTAGCTGTAACCATGGTTGAGATATTTGAATTCGTATTTTTCAGTTTAAGCGCTCGCCCCGCCTCCCCCTGAACTTGTACACCCCCCAAAATTGGTATCCGCCTGAGATCCGCAACTACCTACAATCCCTTCAAAAATTAATTTTCTATCTTGAAGGGTTTGGGAGTTAATGTGCGCTGAGCGTACACGTCGGCGTACGGCGGACGGCGTACAGACAGACGGATTTTTTTTTTTTTGCATTTTTAGGCTATTTTAGTCATTAAATCAACTAATAACCAACAAACGCGCAAAGCTTTCGAGAGTTATGCTGTAGACAGATAGACAGACAGATAGACAGACAGACAGACAGACAGACGGACAGACGGACAGGCGGACAGACGGATAGACAGACAGACGGACAGACGGACAGGCAGTCACTCGGAATCGAGGTTTTTGAGCGACAACAAATATTTCTGTTCCCTTGGCGGCTCTGTGCGAGCGTTATTTCTTATCGTTACAAACGGTAAGGCTAACACAATATACTCTCAGATTTCATTTAGAGTATAATAAAGTTTCGCCCGACTTGTTGGCAGTTTATTTTTAATTGTATTTTTGTAAAATAGATTTAACTTGTCTACCTATATTAAAATAAAAATGAAAACATAACAGAATTATGATTGGGCGTAAAGCCCAATCATATGATACTCTAGATGAAATACTTACTTACCTTTTGTTTGGGAGGTGGTGAAAGTAAAGGGTGAGGTTTGTAGTTATTGTGTGTAACACTGAACGTAGTATATAAAATATTTCATGCTGAATTTAAAGTTTCTTTCTTTCATAATTTTCGAGGAAATTGAACAATTTTTGTCTGAATTTATGGTATTTGTATGGGAGGTGGCAGAGAAAGTGGGAGATTTTGGATGATTTTGTATCTGCTTATCACCATCCTGATCACATTGCTTTGTTACAATTTTAATGTCGATAGCTCTCATATGTTTGAAGGAGAAAACTTTTCTTGAACTTCCAATACAAAAATTTGTATGGGAGGTGGTAGAAGGAGTGAGGTCAAGGCGATATTATTTTAGCATTTATTACAATTATTAAAGGACAAATTCTGGCGAAATTTCAAGTTTCTACTTCTTCGAGTTTCTATGAAAATCGGTCAAATGCATTTACCAAAATTCTACATTTGTATGGGAGGGGGTAGAAGGAATATCCGAATCCAAACGATATTTGTTGACATCAATTATTTTTAAAATAAAAATTGACGGTTTTGAAGAAATCTAATTTAATTGAAATTCCGAAATTTCGTAAAATTTGTATGGGAGAGGGTAGAAGGAATGAGTTGATAGTTTTTCCAAAATTAGTTGCAATTGTAATAAAATTAATTATTTTTTGTATGGGAGGGGGTAGAAGGAGTGGGGAATGTAGCCCATTCACGAGCTTAAAGTTACTTTTTTGCTAAAAGTGACACGCAACAAATTTCAGTACGATATCTCAAAGCGTTCGAGAGTCAGACGGACAGACAGCAACTCGAAAGAAAGGTTTATGAGAGACAACAAATATTTCTGTACCCTTAGCGTCTCTGTACGACCATTATTTCTTAGCGTTACAAACGGTAAAGCAAACACAATATACTAATACGCCATTGTAGAAGAAGCAAACTCAAGTATAATGAATGTCGACGAAAGAATTAAAAAGCAAATAATGCCTTCTTCACGAGTCAAAAAAAAAATTTAGCAAAAACAGGGAACTGAAAGAAAATATGGTGGTGGATGTTTATCAGTATCAGACTAATCATTACATGATAGTGGGATAGCAAAGTACAGAACTGAAATGTATTCAAGCACAAATGAGTCAGTTGGAAACTGATTGATTGACAATTGTGTCACACTCAGAGAATTGTGCACAACGCTCACAGCAGGATTGGAAGCCATTCGCGCCACTATTCTGTAGCGTATGAAGAGGGAATCTTCTTTCTCACGCAATAGTAGTGATATAACGCTTTCAAATAAGTATTTTGGGAAGCACTATGAAGTCACTCTACCTTACAGACAGCAATGGATTGACAATCATGTCATACCGAATAATGAGATTACGACATTTACTGACGATGAATGATCTCAGCTATCTTGAACCGATGAAGCTCATTAGTTTCACCGGTAGAGAAGGCTGGCTAAATGATATGCAGGTCTACATGGTATAAATAGGGAGGCATTCAATGGGCCTCTGGTGGCCTACGTGCACTAGTGTGCAACCTTCTAACGTTGGTGTCAATAACTTGATCTCTAAAAATGTGAGAGGATCTGATTAAATTGGAGTATTGCATTTTGTGAACATACTCGTACTTACAAATTTTTAACATTTAATTATCATAAAAATTCTAGCCCTTTGCACAACCCTCTATCCACGAATTTTCATTTTCTCAGGTTGAGGTGTTCCAGATATACTCAGTGGAATTGTACGTCGACCAGGATTCTTCTTTGCTTGTTTACGTCCTTTGCGTTGCAAACAAATACGCCACCTGCTAGCCTACATTCAGGCTAAATTTTATTTCTTAACTCATAAAACTCTCAGATTTCATCTAGAATATAATTGGTTAACAAATCTTGGAAATGCTGTTCTGAAAAGAAGAAAAAATTTTACAGTAATGTAAAATATGTGTAATTTGGTAAGAGTGCGTATCTTATCGGAAATTAATATTATGAATTTTCTCAAATACGATTGTTTCGGATGAATTCCAAAATATGTAATTCATTCTGAAAATAGATCGATGGCTACTCTTGAGTACCATGCCGCGATTCAATCCCTCCAGTAAGTTATTTTAATAAAATAATCAATCATAGTCCACCCATTCCAGTAATTAGTGACAGAAATGGTTAACAAATAAACATTTACTTTTGTCATTGTGTTCATAGCAGTGTTATCCGCCTTAAAAACCCATTTATAATACTATAGCTCTGCCACCAGGATATTATACTCGTGGCGTATAGTGGATAATAAGTGTACTAGCATTGTTATTCGGGCTAAAAGGAAGTCGGACTACGTTATTATTCTTCTTGTCTACGTTAATTATTATCAGATTTTGAAATTAATACCTATTCCTTCGACCATACAATAGAATCGAAACGTAAATAAGGTTAACCTCCACGAATGTCAAACTCATGACCCATTTCTGTTGAAAATTACTGGATTAATTACAAATGCCCCATACTTTATCGAAAGGTAGTATGAGATATGTTATGTCACATGTACGCAAGAGAAATGCCTGCCATTTATCATTATTTGCAAAATATCACAAAATATAAAATATTACTGATATGGCGGTAAGGATTGGAAGATAATAATGGGGTTATATAAAACTCTTTCACTGTACCAATGATGGAAATCTGTGTGATAATCCACCGCAGAAGTGTATGAAAAGTAATTTATCGTATTTTTCGGTTTACGAACAATTTATGTCGATTTAATCCATGCATTATTTATTCAAAATTGTCTGCCCATTGTACGTGGAAAAATTTAAATACTGTGTGTGTTGTGGCCGCGGTATTCTCTAGAGAAGAAATTAATTATGTTCAGACGATCCAGCGTCAAATTTAATGTTTTCTGTTTTTAAGAAGATGAGTGTAAGAATTTTCTCAAAATTGTGCCTATAAAAAGGATGATGAGTTTTGATAAACTTCTAGTTCTAACTAAAATTACTATGATTACAGAATTGTAGAAGGTATCGAAAACAGATACTATAGTATATCTATTATTCTTTACTCTCTAAATACAACAAAGAGAGACGCGGTAAAACCATCCCAAAAGGGATTACAATGTGAAATTCGCTTGATTGCTTTATTCCATTATTTTTACGAAATGGCGAACTTTTGTTATGCCTTGTTTGTAATTTACCTTGGTTATGAGGTCACGTAAATGATGCCTTTCACTGCACGCAAATCCAGGAATCAAAGTAAAGCAAGCAAAGATGTCCGCAATTCCGGAGACAGATTTAATCTATTTTAGCGGTAGCTTCATAGTCTATCTGTGCAGTTGATACATAATTATTTATGTTATTATCGCATAATCTTTGAATTGAATAGATTCAAGTTTGCCTGCTAAATCCCGACCTACCCGATTCAAATTTATGTTGAAGCCATTATCTTAAGTTTGCATTTTCAGCAATGATGTTGTGGCAAGCTATAATCACTAATAAGTACGGATATATTATATGATATTTTCAGTAAGAGTAAATTATATATGTATATACCTAGTCGTGCCATAAGTTCTGTCACACGTATATGGGCAATTTTTGTATAAATGAAAAAGAGTTTTTGACAAAGGAAAATATATTTTATTTTGGCATACTAATGGAAGTAAAATAAGCAACAAATTATTCAAAGTGGCCGCCTTTAGCCTTAACACAGCTCTTTAATCTGTTGGGCCAGTCATCGATAGCAGTACGCACTGTTTCTAGCGGAAAATTAGCTACTGCTTCTGTCAAAGATCGCTTAAGGCTCTCGATATTTGGGTGTCGTCTCGTGCACACCATGGACTCTAACTCCGCCCACAGTTTGTAGTCCAGGGGATTCAAATCTGGGCTCCCAGAAGGCCATTCCGTCGCCCTTATAAACTGTGGAATATTGGTTTCCAACCACGCTTGTGTGGTTCGAGCTTTGTGGGCTGGCGCAGAATTTTGCTGGAAAACCCAATGTCGATTGTTGAATAGCGTAGAGTTCAGCGGCTTCACACATCCCTCCAGGATGTCCGTTTGATAATTTTTCGCTGCAGTTTTTACGCCTTTTTCGCAAAAATGAAGCTCGGTGACCCCTTCGTAGCTGACACCCCACCATACTATGACTGATGCTGGATGATGTCCTCGCTGTACCCTAGTGGCAACTTCTCGGGCTTCTATGGAGCTGTGGGCATACACCTTATCATTTTGGCGGTTGAAATGTTCCTCCACCGTAAAAATTTTTTCATCGCTAAATAAAATTTCTCGATGTTTGTTGTTGCCGTACCGCCGAAGGAGCTCTTTCGATCTGGTGCTCCTAATTTGCTTCAACTGCTCAGTCAGCAAATGTCCCGTTGATCGTCGAAAGGCACTCATCCCGAGGTCAGATTTTATGATGCGAGACATACTTCGGGTGGAGATGTTCATCTCTCGAGCCATGATTCGTTGTTTACGAAGCGGATTTCGACGAATTCGACTCTCGACCGCTTTGATGGCAGCAGAAGAACGTACATCACGCGGACGTCCAGAACGAGGTCGATCTTCAATAGTCTGGATCGCGTTATATCTCTGGATCGCACGATACACAAATCTTTGCGTTATTTTTAACGGGCACAACAACTTGAAAATTTCACTCGCGGATTTTCCACACTTATGTAGTGCAATCACTGCAGTTCGGTTTTCTATTACACCCCATTCCATCTTCACACGTTAACGAACACACTTTAAATGACCATCAACTGTCAACAACATTATGACGTTTATAAAACTGGCCGATATTGAAATGTCACTCATAAAATAAAGTTGTTGCCAATGTGAGAAATTATGTGACAGAACTTATGGCAGGACTAGGTACATGTACTAAATACAAACAACACTGATAATAAAGAGATAACGAAAAATGAGTAATGTATAATTTTTGTTGGCCATTTAGCTGTGAAATATCAATTTTGTGAGCGTGTAATAAAAATGACAAATTAGCCAAAAAGTAACCCTCCCTTTTTTCCGATTTCCATTCCTGATGAAATCTGAGAGCATTATAAGTTTGCCGCTGTGCTTGTAAATCTAAAATATTCATCCATAAGGCTCGGAGAAAATAATGAATTACACAGAAGTTTATAATACCATTCATCATCAAAAACGCTATAACGCAAAATTTCAAAAGCGATTTGCTGTCTTCGTCGATTGAATCCTTCCAGCGTTATCTTGGCTCCCGACTGGCCTTCTTACTTTTGCCTTTCTTTTTATATTCTAGATGAAATCTGAGAGCATTATAAGTTTGCTCTAAAGTTTGTAACGCCAAGAAATACTACTCGTACAGAGTCGCCAAGGGTACAGAAATTTTTGATGTCGCTGAAAAATCTCGAAACCGGATGTTCGTCTGTCCGTCCGTCCGTCTGTCTGTTCGCTCGCTAGCTTGAGAACGCGTTGGGCTAGGAAGCTAAAATTTTGTACACGTTATTTTTGGTGAAAAATTAAGATCAAGTTCGTGGACGGACCAAATCGCTCCACCCCTTCTACCCCTCCCATACAAAAATACTGAATTTCGGAATTTGACAATAAACAGATTTTAGCGAAAAGTATGAAAGCTTTTGATTTGCAATTTGGAATACATTATTTTTATGATTATTTCAATCTTTTGTATAAAAACCATTTGAATCGCCGTACTGGTTTCACCACAGCCCACACAAACTGCACTTTTCATGAAATACTTTGAACCAATTTACTCAGTACATTTAAAAGTAATAGTATGACTAACTACACCAACTTTTCTCTAAACCAATTTGCACAACCCACGAATTTAGGCTTGTGCACTCATTCATTCAAGTAACTGCTCTTCAAAATGTCACTGTCTGCAAATAGAAAAAGTAACTTTTACAAAAAAATTAGGAGTAGTTTTCGATCAACATCTCAGGTACAAAATGTGACAGAAAGATTAAAAAAACGAGTACCCACATGTTTCGAAGTAGGACCAGAGCTGCTATAAGATTATTTTACTTCGCTATCATCCATTCGGTAATACAGTGTTATGGCCTGGGGCTCTGTCTTACCTTCTATAATAAAACCATTAGAAATTGCGCAAAAATTACTTTTAAAAATCTTACTTCGCAAATCGGTAAGATTTTTAACAAATAGCGTTTTTCCCTTATTGTCAGTTCTCTGCATTCAAACTGTTTATACTTTAGATGGAATCTGAGGGTATTATAAGTTTGCCACAAAGTTTGTACCACTAAAAAAATAAGGCTCGGACCAAAAAATAAATGAAACAGAAGTTCATATAATCATTCAAAAATCTCAAAACCGGATGTCCGTCCGTCTGTCTGTTCGTCCGTACCCTCCCTAACTTAAGAACACGTTGATTTTGAAAATTCAAATTTTCTGCACGTCATTTTTGACAAAAAGTTACGGACAAGTTCGTTAACGGGCCAAATCACTCCACCCCTTCTACCCCCTCCCATACAAAATGACACAATTTCGCAATTTTACAATAAACGGATTTTCTCGAAAAGTATAAATGCTATTGACCTGAAATTTTTTGTTGATTCCATTTAACTGTATACACATTATTTGTGTCCTCCTCTTCCTTCCACCACCTCACATACAAACTGTACTTTTTCATGAAATGCTCTAAACTTAAAAAAAGACCAGAAAAAACTAGACGCTTAGCTTTAACCCTTCCATACCAAATGGACAATTTCGCAATTTGACATTCATCGGATTAGCTCGAAAAGCATAAACGTTATTTATTTGAAATCTGGAATATATTATATTAGTATAAAATTTATCGAGCTGAAATTGTGCACTAAATATTTATTTAGAATTAATAGTAAGTTAATAAAAAAATTAGACGATTAGCTTCACTCCTTCTACCCCCTCCCATACAATCTGACACTATTCAACAACTTGACAAAATGTCGATTTTCCTGAAAAGTATGAATGCTACTGATTTGCTATTTAAAACATGTCAAAAGCATGATGTTTATTTATTTCTGAAAAGTCATTAAGAACTTGACCCTCCTTCTACCACCTCCCATACAAACCGCACAATTTGTCGACCAAACGTTTCTTAAATGATTATATCTTCGAAATTACTTACCTTAAAAAAATCATTTTAAGGTGACATATAGATCCACCAGAATCAGCTTAGAGTGAGGCTAATTATCTTTAGGGGGAGGGTCAGGATTAAGGTGAAAAGAAAAGTACTAAAAAATAAATATGTCAACTATCTCTTAAGCTATTATTAATTGAAACTTAAATTATATTATATACTAGCAAACGCCCGCGACTTCGTCCGCGTAAAAATAGTAATAATAAGCAATTTTTGAGAGTGTAGTTAGTAATGCATTATGTGGGATATAAAATCTGCTTACTTTAATGGCTCTTTGAAGAGAATGGTTTGTATATTGTTGGAATCAGAACCATAAATTATTAAGAATGAAGGCATGATACTCCCATTTTTATGGGACAGGCTCGTGATCAAATCAAACCCGTGATTCGAGATCATATACGTGTTGAAGAGCGTTAAGGACATGTGAATAATTGTAGCTTGTGTTATTTAAAAAAAAAACAAATAAAATAACATTAAGCTTAAAAACATAACAGGACTACGATTGTGCGTAAAGCACAATCATGCGATACTATGTATAGATAAAATCGAAATTTTTGCGGTGTTGGTATGGGGAGTGGTAGAAGGGGTAACAGCACTGAACTAATTTGTTTCACATCATGCTAGAGTAGCTATAAAAATGTTTTGTACTAAATTTAAGCTTCAAAAATTGAGTAGGTACTGAGAAACTTAGTGTAATGAATTTAATGAAATTGTGCAATTTGTATGGGAGGTGGTAGAAGGAGTGGGGGTTTTTGGTGATTTTTCGAAAAACAACTATAACTATCATGCAATTGATACACTTTAAATTTCAGATCTGTGTCATTCACACTTTTCAAGAAAATCGAATTGTTACATAGTCGTGTAATGTGCCTCATTGTATGGGAGGGGGTAGAAGGAGTGAACCTACTCGGTTAATTTTCTTCCCGCTGTTAAGAATAATGCTAATTAAGGATTAAGTTTAAATTTTTACCTCGACGAAATTTAAATGTACTCAGAAAACTCGTTGAGTTCAAATCCCGGTCGACGCATAATTCCAAGCACACTACCTGCTTCAATATACCTTGGTTACCTCAATCTACGAAAATGAAAAATTCGTAGATAGAGGGTTGTGCGAAGAGCTAGCAACTCGTCCGCAATAAATAATGAAAATGTTAAGGAACCTGAAGTTCAGGAGGCCAAGGCCCGATTTGGGCTGTAGCGCCATTGAAGAAGAAGAAGAGACAATTCGTTTAGAGTATTTTATGAAAAAGTGCGGTTTATATGGGAGGTGGTGGGAGGAGAAGGGGGTTTTTGGTGATTTTTTGAGAAACAACTATAATCATCATGGAATTAATATATTTTAAATTTCAGATCAGTAACATTCAGACTTTTCAAGAAAATCGAGTTCTTGTGAAGGCGTGGAACTGTGTCACATTGTATGGGAGGGGGTAGGAGGGTGAAGCTAATCGGTTAATTTTATCTCGATATTAATAATAATGTTAATTAAGAATTTAATAGAACATTTTACCTCGATGAAAGTTACACGTACTGAACTTTATTATTTTAATAATAAAGTATTGTGATCGACACAGAAAAAAAAAATTTGCCACCCTGAAATTTTGTTTTTTCGCGTTTCATGACTAAATTAGCCTAAAAAAGCAAAAAAAAAAATCCGTCCCGCCGTACGCCGTACATATGGACTCGTACCTCCAAGACCGTTAAAGGTAGAATGTTGATTTTTGAGTGGGTTATTAACTTGGTAAGTGAGCTCCATTATCCAAATTTTGGGGAGTTTGGGGTGGAAGGGGGAGGCGGGGGGATGGAAAAAGTCGAAATATACACTTGCTAATATCTTCACCACGAATGCAGATAGAAAGATGAAAATCAGCACACGTATAGAGAGAGCTGTGGGACATATTCCAAAAATAATTTAATTTTTTTATCCATTGGCGTCCGTAAAGGGGGGGCTAAAAACAAATTGTCTTCCGAATCTTTTTTCGAAATGGTTATATCTTCGAAAGTACTTACCAATTTAAAATTAAATAAAAATTTTAAGTTAGGGGGTGTAAAGGGAGGGAGGTGGTAAGCAAAAATGTCGAAAATTTTGAGTGAATTTTTTAGGACTCTGCTCAAAGATAGAAACTTTAAATTTTGCATATGAATACATCTATTTGATATACATAGAAAAAAAATAATAATTTGATCCACAATTGTTATGAACCGACCACCCCGGTCTAATGGGCACAAGCTGTTTCATGTGCAACGAAAAAAACACGAAAACTGAAAATTTTTGGATGTAATTTTAGGGTAGAAACTTGAAAATTTGGGAAGACAAAAAATCCCTAAAAGTATAAAATATTAACTGGTCGAATACCTTCAAAACTTCTACCCCCTCCCATACAAAATTATTTTTTCGACCATTTTTAAGAAATTAATTATCACCTAACTATTAAAAGCTATCCATTTGAAATTTTGCATAAGAACTTTTTAAAATATTTGCAAAGAAATTATTTTAAAAGTTTCAAAATCACACTTGCCCTTCTACCCCCTCCCATACAAAAGTATGATTTCGACCAATTTCATTAAATCAACTAATAACCAACAAATTAAAAGCTACGAACTTGAAATTTTGTACGAGCACCTTACAAAAGAACTGCGTCACAAATAAATAAATATACCCCCTCCCATACAAAATTTATTTTCTGAGCATTTTCAAGAAATCAGTTATCATCCAACTCTTAAAAGCTATCCATTTTAAATTTTGCACGAAAACTTACAAAAATAATTGAAATGAAATTCCTTTAAAAGTTTTGCAATCGCGCTTGCCCTTCTACCCCTCCCATACAAAAGTATCGTTTCAACTTATTTCTTTGAACCAACTAATAACCAAAAAATTAAAAGCTACGAACTTGAAATTCTGTACAAGAACACTACAACAACCACCCTAACCACTCTAACCTGCATATTGACTTTCCACCCATCCGCAACTTGTCCCAAGAATAATAAAGTTTCACCCGACTTGTTGGCAGTTTATAGCTATTTATAAGCAAATAACAGACAGACACTACAATTATATTTATATGTATAGATGTATAGATTAAATTGTACTAGCGAAATACAAGAAAAATATAAAATTTGGTGATAATAGTAGTGAAAGGAAATGGGGAGCATTTCAGAAATGGTGTACTTTTCAAAATTTCAAACCGTTATATCTCAAAATTCAAAACAGGTATTAACTTCAAATTTTGTCAAATTGTTGAGCTGTATGATTTATAATTTTTGTAAAAATTTTAAAATGTGGTGTAAGGCGAACGATTTTTTTTTGTGGTGGGGCAAAATGTCGAAAATATTCACTAATTTTTGTAGGGATCTGATAAAAGATATAAACATAAAATATTGTATGTGCATACATCAAGTTGATATACATAAAGAAAAAATATTAATTTGAGGCAAAATCGTTATCCACCAAAGGACGCCCTTAACCTGCACTAGGTGTTTCAGGTGCATTTAAGATTTCAATCAAAACTCAAAATTTTTGATTGAAATTTTAAGCTACAAGCTCCAAAATTTGTGAAGTTCATTTAAATTATGATTATATGTCCTTCCATTGGGTGTCGCCCAAATTCTTTTGAGAATATGGGAAGTATTTTGAACTTACTACGATGTTTCTGCTGCAGGCGAAGTCAACTAGACGTTGGCCGCTGTCATTGTTAATGGCGTGTAGACTGAGCCCTCCAGTAGTTCCTCCTTCTTCATCACATTCGCTTCCCCTAAAATAATCTTGATGTCATTTGAGGGCAATGAGTCATAAGTTGTTTCAAGGTCATCGTTAGTTAGTTGTTTCCTTGCCTTCCATTGAGGCGTGAAAATTAATGAGCCAGATGTTAAAAAAAAGTTGTCGGGCGCAACTTTATTATTTTTGGGACAAGTTAATGATGCATGGAAAGTCAATAAGTCAATGCAAGTTAAAGCAGTTAGGGAAGATTAAGTGGAACCCCCTTTCACAAGTGGAACCCCCTTTCACAAGTGGAACCCTCTTTAGGGCAGGGATGATGCCAATTCAACACTTAGTTGCGAATACGATCAATAGCTCCAGTACATGTAATCAAAATTTCATTCGTTTATGCAAGTCTGGGTTTTTATGAGGGAGGGGGAGGGGTGATGTTAAGGGTGGGTGAATGTCAATAATTTTTCAATTGGTTGCTTCAATTATGTTCAATTTTTTCTGCATAGAATGTCAGTTTCATAGACGAAGTTGCATAGAATTTTCATAAAATTTGGTGCATTTTACATTCACGAAACCAATCATTTGTATGGGAGGGGTAGAGGAGGTAAGGCAAATGTAAAATTTGTGATGTAGTTTTATTTCACTTCTTTTGTAAAGTGCTCGTACAAAATTTCAAGTTCGTAGCTTTTAATTTGTTGGTTAGCAGTTGATTTATTGAAATTGGTCGAAATCATAGTTTTGTATGGGAGGGGGTAGAAGAACAAATGCAACCTCAAAACTTTTGACGCAGTTCTAGTTCAACTTTTTTTAAAAGTTCTTGTGCAAAATTTCAAATTGATAGCTTTTAATTTTTAGGTGAGAAGTGATTTTTTATGAATGGTCGAAAAAATAATTTTGTATGGGAGGGGGTAGAAGTTTTAAAAGTATTCGACCAGTTAATAATTCATTCTTTTAGAGATTTTGGTCAAATGCATTTTGAAAATTTTCAAGTTTCTACCTTAAAATTTCATACAAAAATTTTCAGCTTATGTGTTTTTTCATTGCACATGAAACACCTTGTGCACGTTAGACCAGGCAGGTCGGTGCATAACAATTGCATAATTTTTATTATTTTTTCTGTATGTAAAATAAACAGATGTATCGACCTGCAAAATTTAAACTTTGTATCTTTTACCAGAGCGCTAAAAAAATTGCTCAAAATTTTTAGCATTTGTGTTTTCCACCTCCTTCCCTTTACACCTCCCAACTTAAATTTTTTACCAAAATTCAAAATTATATAGCTCTACAATCTAACAAGATTTTTATTTGATATCTGTACTCAGTTTTGAGATATAATAGTTTGAAATTTTGGAAACTTCAATGCTCCCCATTTTCCCCCACTACTATTTTGTCCAAATGTTATATTTTTTTCGTATTTTCCTACTATAGTTTAATATACATACCAAGTTTCAATTACATAGCTAAACAAATAGCCGAGATATTGATTCTTAAGTGTTTTTCTTTACAACCCCCCTGACCCTCCCCCTTACAATAATTAGCCTCTATGTAAGCTGATTCCAGTGAATCTATATGCCACCTTGATGGTCTAAGAATATAAATTTTTTATGCTAAGTAATTTCTAAGATATAATCATTTGAAAAAAAAATTCGGCCGACAATTGGTTTTTAGCCGCCCCTTTTACACACCGGCGTACGGCGGACGGCGTACAGACAGACGGATTTTTTGTTTTTTGCATTTTTAGGCTATTTTAGTCACGAAAAAACAAAATTTCAGGGTAGCAAATTATTTTTTTTTTCAAGTCGATCACAATACTTTATTATTAAAATAATAAAGTAAAATGCTAAAAAAAACCGTCTGTCTGTACGCAGTCCGTCGTACACCGTTGTGTACGCTCAGCGCAAATTAACTCTCGAAATCTTCAAGATAGAAAGTTCATTTTTGGCTGGATTGTAGATAGTTGTGGATCTCAGGCGGACACCCATTTTGGGTGTGTACGGGTTCAGGGGGAGGCAGGAGGAGCGATTAAACGAAAATTAAGAATTCAACCATGGTTCCAGATAGGAAGTTAAAAATCAACGTGCATATAGAGGTGTTTGTGGAACGAACTTTAAAAATAATTTAATATTTTTATATGTTGGGGCCCAAAAAGGGGGGCTAAAAATAAATTGTCCGCCGATTTTTTTTTCCAATTTGTACCTTCGAAATTGCTTATCGCAAAAATTCATATTTTGGGAACATTAAGGTGGTATACAGACAAAACCAGAATCAGCTTTAAAAGCGGCTAATTTTTGTAAGGGAGCGTCAGAGGGGGGGGGGAGGGAGTGTAAAGAAAAACACTTACAAATTAATATCTCAACTATCTCTCAAGCTGCGTAATTGAAACTTGGATTATATATTAAGCTATACTAGGGAATTATGAAAAAAAAAATAAAATGTGGACATACATAATTGTAAGTGCGAAAAATGGGAAGCATTTCAAACTAAACAACTATTAATTTTGGTATACATTTTAAGTTGGCTGGAAGGGATGTGGTAAGCAAAAATGTCGAAAATTTTGATTGATTTTTTTAGGGCTCTGGTGAAAGATACAAAGTTAGAACTATTTGATGTACATAGAAAAAAAAAATTTGTTTCATATTTTTATGCACCGAAGTGGGGGTCTAACGTGTACAGGTTGTTTCATAAGCAATGAAAAAACACATAAACTGAAAATTTTTGAATGAAATTTTAAGGTACAAACTTGAAAATTTGAGAAGTGCATTTAAAAAAAATCTCTAAATGTAAATAATATTAACTAATTGAATACCTTCAAAACTTCTACCCCCTTCCATACAAAATTATTTCTTCGACCATTTTTAAGAAATCAATTATCACCTAACTATTAAAAGATATCAATTTGAAATTTCGCACAAAAACTTTTGAAAATAGTTGAAACGAAACTGAGTTTTGAGATCGCATTTGCTACCCTGAAATTTTGTTTTTTCGCGTTTCATACTAAAATAGCCTAAGAACGCAAAAAAAAATACATCAATCTGTACGCCGTCCGCCGATGTGTACGCTCAGCGCACATTAACTCCCAAGCCCTTCAAGATAGGAAGTTCATTTTTGTCGAGATTTTAGATAGTTGGGGATCTCAGGCGGACACCCATTTCGGGGGCTGTAAGAGTTCAGGTTTAGACGAGGGAGCGCTAAAACCGAAAAATATGAATTCAAATATCTCAACAATGGTTCGAGCTATGAAGCTGGAGATCAACACACATATAGAGGGGTTTGTGGGACAAACTTTAAAGATAATTTAATTTTTTATCCATTGGGGTTCAATCAAAGGGGGGGGGGGGCTAAAATCAAATTGTCGGCCGGTTTTTTTCAAACGATTATATCTTCGAAATTACTTACCGTAAAAAATTCTTATTTCGTGACAAATAAGGTGGCATACAGACCAACCAGAATCAGTTTTAAAGGAGGTTAATTGTAGCAAGGAAGCAAATAGAACACTTAAAAATTAATACCTCGACTATCTCAAACTACGTGATTGAGACTTGTATCATATATTAAGCTATATTAGGGAATCATGAGAAATATATAAAATTTGGACATAATAGTAGTGGGCGAAAATGAGGATCATTTCAAAAATGGTGTTCTTTCCAAAATTTTGAACCGTTATATCTCAAAACTGAAGACAGATATCAAATTGAAATTCGCAGTTAAGTGTTAAATTGACAGCAATCCTGCCCTAATGGGGGTATCACTTGTGAAAGGGGATTCCACTTAGTCTTCCTTAACCACTCTAACCTAGAGTCACTCTATGAAAAAGAAAGAACAAGACACCTGGTAAAAGAGTTGGGCCACCTTGTCAGATGGGGCACTTTTTATTTTCGAGTTCGAAAACCGATACTTAAGTGTGGGTGAGAATGCATGTAGTACTATTTGTAGTTCCTTATTTTGACGTAAATATCGCTGGAATAGGTACAATTTCGAAATTTGACATCTGGCAGGCTTTTTCAATTATTTCAGCTCCTCGTGCTACTTGTTGGACAGTAATATCATACTATTCAATAAAATTACATTTGTAAATAACAATAAAATGTTCTAAATAAAATAATTCACTGACGATTCTTTCATTGTAATGTTCTTTTTTCTGAAGTAGAGTGATATTACTGACGAAATTAGAGAACACATTACTTATTACTTTGACATACGTCTAATATTTATTTATTTATTTAGTTAATCGGTTCGAATGGCATCCTCAGGAGTTCTGCATACTAGAGCGTTAATCGTTACAAAAAAGATGGCTCTTCGATCTCTCGCGGATCGAATTTTAGTACAACGAACACAAGCTTCATATTTCTCGGATCGGTTATGTCACTAGGCTTTGGGAAGTTCTTAGTGACGTTCTCTTAGTGGTTTAATTTGTAAATAGTCCAACGGCCAAAACGTCTCGATTTCCAGCATTGAGATGTCTAAGACAACATTACCTGTAAAACTAATAAACTATTTTGGGTACAATAGTGTTTTTTTAATAAAAGGCTTATTCTGAATTTACAACAAATTTATTAAAAGAAAAAAGATTTGCGGATAAATCTTGCGGATAAAGCTTTGACGCGATGTAGATTTCCTCTTTTGCTGCTGCAGATTTCCACTTTCGCGGGGTGATCCCCATCAATTCCGGATGGTCTCCACTTCGGTTTCCTGGAATGCTTAAATTTATGAAAATTTACGGAAATAATTAGAGTTTTTCACTTACCTTCGCCGAATGTACAAAATGAATTGTCATCGTGACAGTTCTCTTGACATTTCTTTACTAAAAAAGAACAAAACTAAAGTTCGAAATTCGAAATTACAGTCCTGATGCGTATGTGTGCGTGCAACCTTTTCTGATTTTAACTCGCGAATATCTTTAATTTGCAGTACTTTTAAGTGGAGAAAATTTAATTTGGTAGGTTTCACGTACTAATGAACGGATTGCAATCACATTTGTTTACTTATCACACGCTGGAAAATAGCAGGGCGCTTTTTCAAATTTAACGAAAAAGCTTGTTATCACCTTTCTTTTTCATAGAGTAGCTCTACTCTAACCGGCATATTGACTTTTCATGCATCCTCTACTTGTCCCAAAAATAATAAAGTTGCGCCCGACTTGTTGGCAGTTTATTTTCCATTTGCATTGTTTCTTTTTAAAAAGTTTTTATGAGACATAATTTCTAGGCATTTGAGAAAATAAATAAAATATCTATCAATCACCCTACCGTACAGTTTTTTGCAGAATATGTTTTTCGCCATAATATTTTCACTAGCACCGTATTTAACCATTTTTGAAATTACAGCTATTAAATTTTGAGAGTTTTAAATAAAACAAAGATATATACAAATCTTTCATTCATTTTTGTTTCTTAACAAAACTAAATTTTAAAATAAATAAAAATGTAAATTAATATTTCTGGATAAATGTAAATTTCATAATAATGAAGCATTAAAGACTTGAATGAATACGGACACGGACTCTTTGTGGACACCTCCTACGTTATTAGATTATTCGAAATTAACTCAACGTTTTACATATCAGACTCAGATGGTTACTAGATGCGGATCTCAGATCGCTAGTAAATATGTAGAGGAGGTGTTGAAATGTGAAGTGCAAAAATACATTTCTCTTCTTGTATGATTTTGTAGAAATACAACTAGTAAAAAAAACTGGCTGTGAACCAAATCTATTTTTTATTTATATAAACATTGTTTTTAATAGAATTAGAATATAATAAAATGAATGGAGAATAAAAATGTCTATAAATTAACTTTGTTGATGAAAATAAATCTCGATTCAGACAGCAAAAAAAAATTATAGTTTTAATTAAGTTTGAGAGTGAGTATAAATACGTGAATGACTTAAGAATTCCTTACTATACGAGAATACTTCTTTCATACACCGAAAAATTAATAAAAGTGCCCAGCGAACCGAAAGAAATATTTATAGCACTTTTAATATAAATGATTACACTCACTACGATTTTTTGGAGACATTTTGGAAGCGTCATTATGTGGTGAAATTTGCCAGCTGAAAAATTTAGAAACAGACTCCTGGTAGAAGAACCATGATTTTACATGAATTTTACATTATTTCATCATTTTGTTGTTGCACGAGATAATAATTTCAGGTCATTTTCACCATATTCTTCATCAAAATAAAGTTTCTGCGAATACAGTAATCCCTCGCTATTCCCAGAGGGTACGTTCCAAAAAGTGAAGTCTATTTTCCTGTGTAAATAGGGGATTAAGTTCCGTGATGGTTAAAAGGTAATAACACATTATATTATTAGCTTTTTAGTACTGTTAAAATACGAATAAGGACTAAGGGGACCTCAGGAAACAACGGGGTACAGGGCCGGAATGAAGTTCGACGTTTTTAAGTGTTACGGAGGTACTGCCAGTGAGCGGCAATAAGTAGAATTAGGTCAACATGCTACTACAATACTACAGTACCCATGTTAGTTTAATATTCTTGAGCGTTAGTGCATGAAACTTTCGTTCTGTGTTTTTTGTTCCTGTATTAAATCTTCTAATGATTTTGTAACCTCGGTAAGGTATACATACTTGTGTACATTACAACTCTAGTTAGTACATGCTTGAAGTATGTTTAATTGTCTTGAGTCTCGTGTTGGGCATTCTGACTGTAAATAGTGCCGTGAATTTTGAAGGCTGAGTCGCTTGTTCCATGTTAAAAAAACTGATACATAATTCCTGTGCGGTAATACACAGTCAAAATCATGACTCTGTCGTAGTGTGAGAGTTTTGTGAATAGGTTAAAGAAAAGGACACAATCAATGAAAAGTTAAACCTTTATGGATACTTAAAACTCAATAATTGTAGAGCAAAGTCGATTTTTTTGCATTTCCACTTGGATTATCTATTTTTATAATTACTTGTCCTTACCCTGGGCCCGGGGCAGAATGGGACATCTATAATGGCGCTATAGCCATTATTTATTGTGGAAGGGCTGTTAGCCATTCGTACAACCCACTATCTAGTAATTTTTCATTTTCGTAGATTGAGGTGACCAAGATATACCGAAGCATGCAGTGTGCTGGAATTATACGTCAGTCGAGAATTGAACTTACGACCTTCGCATCGTAGGCCAACACGATACCTAATAGGCTACACCCTACCTAGGGGCAAATTACATATTTTTCTGTTTTTGAAAACGAAATTAAGGTTCTTTTGTTTTCCTACAATATTATTCTATTTTCGTGATTATTATATTATAAGGTGTTTATAGAAAAAAATTCAGCTCCTTTAATTAACCGTTTTGTGTTTTTAAAACATATTTTCAACTTAGTACCCCATTCCGCCCTGGGTTCCCCTTAATATAATTTATAATTTCTGTAATTGAAATTAACGGACGGTATTCCCCCCTTAATCCTTAAAAAATGCTTCTCATCTTTGGCTAAACCTCTTCGTGACCTTTTCCATTTATCCTACTCCTTAGGAAAATTCCCAAATAACTGGAAACAAGCAAATGTACAGCCTATACCCAAGAAGGAAAGCAAGTCGGACGCGGCAAATTATCGCCCAATAGCCATCACTTCCGTGCTGTCAAAAGTAATGAAAACTGCTGTCAACCGCAAGATCATGCAATATTTGGAGAGCAATCAACTTTTAGATGATCGTCAATATGGTTTCCGGTCGGGAAGATCCACAGGTGATCTATTGGCTTACCTAACCGAACGCTGGAACACTTGCATACATAAATTTGGCGACGGCCAAGTACATTGCGAAAGCGTTTGATAGAGTTTGGCACAAATCCCTACTTTCTAAGCTCAAAGCATTTGGCTTTGATGCTTCTTTTTTGTTATGGATTGAGAGTTTCCTATCGAAGCGCGGCATTCAAGTTGTTTTAGATGGCGTCTCCTCGTCTTTCTTTCCTATCATTTCCGGCGTTCCTCAAGGCTCCGTTTTATCACCTACTTTATTTCTAATCTTTATTAACGACCTTCTGTCGTCGACTCTCAACCCAATTCACAGCTTTGCAGATGACAGTACACTAGAAAACACTTACAGCTTCAACTCAGTTGCTGAGGCGCACCAGTCTTCTGTGCCTACTATGCGCCGAGAGTTATTTAATTCACTAAATACTGACCTCAAGACAATCCTGTAATGGGGCAGAGCAACCACTAATTTCCACCTGCTGGGTATGCACTTAATAAAAAACTTGACTGGAGCCAGCACATCCACAATGTAGCTTTAGACGCCTCCAAGTGCTTAGGCTTTCTCCGAAGGTGCAAGAAATATTTTACACCATCCGAACTTGCAACCATCTACATATCATACATCAGGCCCCGACTCGAGTACAATTCGCATATCTGGGCTGGTGCACCCAAAACTCATCTAAAGATACTGGACCGCATTCAGCGTTTTGCGCTTCGACTTATTGGAGATGATGCCATAACGGCATCCTTTGACTCCCTTGAACATCGCAGAAATGTCGGAGTACTCACCCTTTTCTACAGATATTTCCATGGCCGCTGTAGCCATGAAATCAGTCGTCTTATCCCTCCCTTATATAAGTTCACGCGCAATACTCGTGCTGCTGAACGAGCTCATGAGTATACGGTTGAGCCACCCAATTCACATACGGTGAAATTTAGGCAGTCATTCATACCTCGAACATCCAAAATGTGGAATGCACTACCCGCGGCCACTTTTCCTAGAGATTATAACATCAAGCAATTTAAAGGCAACATTCACCGATTCCTTTTATCCTGTCCGTCCTTATTCAATTAATTGTTTATTTTGTTAATTCTCATTTTGTTTCATCCATTCCTAAACCGACTGGACTGTACGCTACAGTATTAAAAGGCATATTAAAGGGTGACCCCTAAGTTCAACTTGGTGCGATAAAAAAAAAAAATTTTTGCTAGTGGACGATAGAACATAACGGGTTATTTGCGGTTATTTTCCCGATCATGTCTGTTCTTTATATAGATATACGTAAGGGGTCGTCGCTGATTTGATTTCCCTCTTAAATTTTAAACTCCGTACAAGAATTGGGTCGAATCATATGGCTTTTTTTTACCATTTCGAAGTGAAATTTCTACCTACTAAAATTTTGTTTCTTCAAAAAATGGCTAAGAAAAATTTCCCAACACAATCATCAATTTCATCTCGCCCCATGTCTTCAAATTCTTCGCTTCTGATTTGGATGGCAAGATCCACGATTTCATTTTTTTGTTGGGTTGGCGGACAATGATTTCCTTTAACCTCAACATCGGCTAAATATTTCTCCAACAAGCAATGATGGAGCTTGGCTTCAATTCCATTATCGCGGCATCATTATCCACGATGCCATCCAAGATGGTTTTTTTTTAACTGCAAGTCACTGTTTCTTCCGGGATTCAATTGCATCCAAAATTCGTTTGAAACATCGCCTGGTGTAATAAGCTTTAAATGCTGCAATTTTTCTCTGATAAAGATGTTGGATTAATGACTTCGTATTTGGGGGCAAGGTGCCAATTCAACATTAGAATGTGCTCCTACTAAGATTGAGGGATGTACCGGTATATTATCGATGATTAAAATCTCTTTAAAGTCAAGGCTTCAAGAAACTAGATGCTTTTTAAATTCAGCAAAATAACAGTCATTAAACCACTCCTCAAATAAACCCAACCAGTGATCTACAATTTCTTATTAGCCGACCAAAAAACGGTTAACTGATTTTTATTTTCTCCCTTCAATGCTCTGGGATTCAGGGATCAATACCATCCCCACAGGTATTTGTACACCAGAAAAGAGAAACTCGATCTTTAACCATCTGGAGGCCTGGAGCTGTCCATTCTGCTTTGGATGGAAACATCCTATTTGGCATATTCTTTCCTTTCTTTTATTTTTCTTCCGCGAATAATCAAATCGCGAACGTTGAAAAGTTCCCCTTTTCAATGTTCGCGAATAAGCAAAACTCGCGAATGTTGAGGTATTACTATATCACAAAAATAGCTTTTCCAATGATCGAGCCCGGCTACTCGGCAAAGAATTTTCTCTTAATGTCTATTAGAACCGAATGTAACCTACGATATCACCGGAATGACGTTATTCTGATCAGAATATACCTCAGAATATGTAACCATTCATATGAAAAGGGACAGCCGAAAACAGGTTTTTGCGTAAATTTTGTCTTGACCTATGTCAAGAAGAAAGGGTACGGAAGTTTTTTGAGCATCCTAAAAAATCTTTTTTTTGACTAAAGTCGGTTTTGCTATAAGCCCTTCAATTTTCAGGTATCGCTAATGTCCCAGTTCCAAAGTGTTTTCTTAAGGGAGTAGCTAATTTTGGATGGCAAAGTTCATGTATGTTATCTTTTTTTCTCCTCAGTCGATCTTGTTCAAACTTTTCACGCTTTATCTTGGCTATAAAATGAGAACATACTCGATAGGATTCTTTTTTTAAAAACATATTACGTGTTTCATAGAATGTTGAAAAATTTAATTTTTTTCTTATGTATTATAGTTCAGATAAAATTATTTTAAACTAGCGATCGCCCGCGACTTTGTCCGCGTAAGAATAGCAAAATAAACATTTTTGATAATTTAGTTAGTAGTAAATTATGTTGGATAAATAATCTGCTTATACCATTGACACATAGCGGTCCTAATTATAATTTATCTAATTCGTAATTTAGCTCGTCTTCATCGTTAGTAGATTGGTGACACACAGCACTTTGCTAATTAAGAAGAGCCGCTCACTCATTTGTCATATTTTTAAAAAGTTGAATTGCACAGTTAATAGGCAATAAAATTTTACAAGGAAGGCATGAAAAGAAGAAAAACGATCCTTTGTTCTATTTGCGAGTCATCTTTCATTGCTAGGCGTTTAAATCACGATTCGAAGATTTTGTATAATTCAGAGCTGTCAGAAAATGACTTTTCTTCTCTCTTGCACGACGAAGCTTTTATGAAAGCTCCAACTTTAGTATGTAATACGTTCTTCGTCGTTATAGCCTAAATTATGAGAAAAATGAGAGGATTTAGCTAAATGAGATGATTTAGCTGAGAGCATGATGAAATGATTTAGCTGATAAATGATCACTATTTTGGTAATTTCGCTAAATTAGCCAATGACACATAGCCACTTAATGATAATTTAGGCCCTAATTATAATTTAGCTGCGCTATGTGTCAATGGTATTAGTTTATTGGCTCTTTGAACACAATGCTTTGTATTTTGTTGGAATCAGAACCATAAATTATTAAGAATGATACCATGATACTCACATTTGTATGAGACAGGCTGGTGATCAAATCAATCCCATGATTCAAGATCATATACGTGTTGAAAAGCGTTAAGGACATGTGAATAGTTGTAGCTTATGTCAATTTAAAAAAGCACAAATCAAATGACATTAAACTAATCGGTTAATTTTTCCCTGATATTAATAATAATGCTAATAAAGGATTTAACACAAATTTTTAGCTCGATGATAGTTATACGTACTGAAAGAGTGCAGTTTATATGGGAGGTTGAGGAAGGAGTAAAGGGTTTTTAGTTATTTTTTGACAAACAACTGTAATTATCATGCAACTGATATATTTTAAATTTCAGATCAACATTCTCACTTTTCAAGAAAATCGAATTTTCGCGATGTCCCGGAATTGTGTCACATTGTATGGGAGGGGGTAGAAGGAGTGGAGCTAATCGGTTAATTTTTTCCCGATATTAATAATAATGCTAATTAAGGATTTAATACTAAATTTTAGGTCGATGGAAGTTATACGTACTGAGAAAATTGATGTATAGTATTTCATGAGAAAGTGTAGTTTGTGTGGGAGGTGGTGGAAGAAGTACGGGGATTCAAAAATGTTTATACTTTAAGATTACATTTACAATAGAAATAATATATTTTAAATTTCAAATTCATAGCTTTTATAGTTTCCAAGAAAATTGGAATATTATAAATTTTTGAAAATGAGTCACTTTGTATGGGAGATGGTAGAAGGCGTGAGGGAAGTAAAATAAAACCTAAAGCAAATCACTTCTCAATATACCCCTAATATTTTGTGAAAGTTTCATTGCAATCGGTTCAGCCGTTTTTACGTGAAAGCCGGAAAAAAAGACAGAGAATTTTTTTAAAAACGTGTGTTTCTGTCTAGTTATTGTCCAAATAAAGCAAAAAACTAACTTATGGCCATTTATTAGCGAATAACAGACAGACACTACAATTATATTTGCATACTAGCAAACGCCCGCGACTTCTTCCGCATAAAAATCGCAATAATAAGCAATTTTTGAGAATGTAGTTAGTAATACATTTTGTCGGATATATAATCTGCTTACTTTAATGGCTCTTTGAACACAATGTTTTGTATTTTGTTGTAATCAGAACCATAAATTATTGAGAATGATACCATGATACTCGCATTTGAATGGGATTAAATTAATTCCGTGATTTGAGATCATATACGTATTGAAGATCATTAAGGACAGGCGAATAATTATAGCTTGTGTTATTTAAAAAAACAGCCCAAATAAAATAACATTACGCCTTAAAACGTAACAGAACTACGATTATGCGTAGAGCCCAATCATGCGATACTATAGATGAAATCGAAATTTTGTATGAAGAGTGTAGAAAGGGTGACAGCACTGAACTAATTTGTTTCATATCATGCTAGAGTAGCTATAGAAATGTTTTGTACCAAGTTCAAGCTCCAAAAATTGAGTAGGTACTGAGAAACTTAGTGCATTGAATTTATTGGAATTGTGCAATTTGCATGGGAGGTGATAGAAGGAGTAGGCGGTTTTTGGTGGTTTGATCGAAAAATAACTAAGACCATCATGCAATTGATATATTTTAAATTTCAGATCTGTATCATTCACGCTTTTCAAGAAAATCGAATATTTATAAAGTCGTGGAATTGTGTTTCATTGGATGGGAGGGGGTAGAAGGAGTAAGGCTACTCGGTTAATTTTTCCACGATATTAACAATATTGATTATTATGGATTGAGTATAAAATTTGAGCTCGATGAAAGTTATGTGTACTGAGAAAATTAGCTTAGAATATTTCATGAAAAAGTGCTGTTTGTATGGGAGGTGGTGGAAGGAGAGGGGGGTCTTAAGTGAATCTTAGAGAAACAACTATAATTATTATGCAATTGACAAATTTTAAATTTCAGATCAGTTTTCAAGAAAATCGAATTTAAGTAAAGTCATGGAATTGTGTCACATTGTATGGGACCGGGTAGAAGGAGTTAATCTAATCGGTTAATTTTTTCTCGATATTAATAACAATGGGAATTAAGGATTTAGTACAACATTTAAACTCGATGAAAGTTACACGTACAGAGAAAATTGGTGTATAGCATTTCATGAAAAAGTGAAGTTTGTATGGGAGGGTGATTTTTTTTTTTTTTTTACAGAATGACCTGTGTTATAGGCAATTACGGCCTTTATGTGCAATGCACAAACACAGTCATGGAGGGAAGGAATGGGATTGGGAAGGTTGGGGAAGGGGAGTGAGAACGACCGTAGCGAGTGGAGAAGCTGGTATATTGCTCAGTTGTACTGGCTGCTTACTGACAAATATTTGCAGATGTTATGGGGGACTGAATGATAGAAAGCGAACAGAAAAAATCGACTGAGTATCTAGGCCTTCTTGAAGTGGAACTGATAAAAATAATATGTTCTAAATTTCAAATGATTTACTCTTTGTTTGAAGAAAATTTGATTATTATATATTTTTGAAAATGAGTAATTTTGTATGGGAGGGGAGGAAGGCGTGGGGGTATTGAAATAAGACCACACGCAGATTACATCTCAGTGCATATCTAATAAACTGTGAAAGTTTCATTACAATCGCTTCAGCCGTTTTTGCGTGAAAACCGGAAAGACAAACAGACAGACAGACAGAGAAAATTTTTAAAAACGTGTGTTTCTGCTTAGTTATTGCTAAAATAAAGTAAGAAACTTTTTTAAGGCCATTTATAAACAAATAACAGACAGACACTACAATTATATTTATATGTATAGATATGTATAGGTTCTGAATGGAGTTTCAGAAACCCCATTCAGAACCTATACATATCTATACATATAAATATAATTGTAGTGTCTGTCTGTTATTTGTTTATAAATGGCCTTAAAAAAGTTTCTTACTTTATTTTAGCAATAACTAAGCAGAAACACACGTTTTTAAAAATTTTCTCTGTCTGTCTGTCTGTTTGTCTTTCCGGTTTTCACGCGAAAACGGCTGAAGCGATTGTAATGAAACTTTCACAGTTTATTAGATATGCACTGAGATGTAATCTGCGTGTGGTCTTATTTCAATACCCCCACGCCTTCCTCCCCTCCCATACAAAATGACTCATTTTCAAAAATATATAATAATCAAATTTTCTTCAAAAAAAGAGTAAATCATTTGAAATTTAGAACATATTATTTTTATCAGTTCCACTTCAAGAAGGCCAATAGATCTACGTTTAAAAGGAGAAAAAATTGTTTGGAGATGTTAAAAACTAACTTGGTATTGTTTATTTTGAGTGCTTCTTTTTCGTTACTAATCGTAGAGCTTCGTGGATAGTACAGTTCTGTGCAAAAATTTGTGAAAATTGATAAGCAAAAATAATAAAAATAAACGGCCAACTAGTCGGACGCAAATTTATTATTCTTGCATGATGCATGGAAAGTCAATATGCAGGTTGTCTTCCAAGCCAAAATTTCCATTTTTGAACCGAGCGAACCACCTTTTGCACGTTTGATCAGCTAGAGCATATTCACCATAAACGTCTACTAAAATGCGATGACTTTCCGCGGCACTTTTCTTTATGTGGAAGGAATGAAGCAACACTCCCCGCAGATTTTCGGGCACGAAAGTTGAAATGTTTGATGACGCACAACAAAATGGTATAAACTCGATAAAGAAATGTCATTCAGTGGAATAGATGCGCCATGACAGTAGCTTTATGGAGAATATTTGCTTTTGTATATGTGACAACGGATACTTGAGTAACGCCACCTTTTGTAAAACGCTACGAATTAATTCCAACCCTTCAGTAAGAAAATTGACATACTCTTATTATGAAGTGGTGAAATTGGTGCATTTTCTATGGGAGGTAATTGATAAAGCAGCGGAATCACATTTTTTGACATCGAATTATAATCGGTACCAAAATAGTTGAGTTTTATTACTTTGATAGACAATGAGAAATTCGGTATAGTGAATTTCGTGAAATGGTGGCGATTGTGACGGAGGTGGTATAATAAGACGGGGGATTATAAATTTTTATACTTTAGATAAAATCTGGGAGTATATAGTGTTTGTTTAACAAATAATGCTCGCACAGAGTCGCCAAGGGTACACAAATATTTGTTGTCGCTTAAAAACCTTGACTCCGAGTGACCGTCTGTCTACAACATAACTATCGAATGCTTTGACCTGTCGTGCAGAAATTCTTTACATGTAATTTTTAGCAAAAACGTAACTTTAAGCTTATGATCGGGCCACATCCCCTACTCCTTCTATCCTTCCCATACAAATTTCATGAAATTTCCAAATTTAAAGAAATTCATTCTTCTCCGAAACCATTTCGGCTATTGACTTCAAAATTAAGTCATGATACAATAATGTGAATATCATTAACGTCAAAAGTATTCATTCCAACCACAGACTCCTTCTACTCCCTCCCATACAAATGCACACTTTTCAAAAATGAATTTATTCGGTTTTCATCGCAACTAGCAACGAATTTTTGCCAGAATTAATTTTATTATAATTGAAAGCAATTTTGAAAAAACTTTAAACTTCACCGACTCTTTCTACCCCCTCCCATACGAATTTTTCGAAACTTCGAAACTTCAATTAAATTATTTTTCTTTAAAACCGTCCAAACTATCAACTTTAAATTTTGACAAAAGTATACTATTGCAAATATCATTGATGTCGAAAAATTTGGTTTTGATTCGAATACTCCTTCTAGTCTCTCCCATACAAATGCTCAATTTTGATAAATGCATTTAATCGATTTTCATTGAAACTGGAAAAAGTAAAAACTTATAATTTTGCCAGAATTTGTCCCTTAATAATTGCAATAAATGCTATAATAAAAAAAGTATCAACGCTTCATTCCTTCTAACCCTTCCCGTACAAATTTATTTATTGAAAATTCAAGAAAATCATTGCTTGTTCGAACATAAGGGTGTCCCATTACGACCGCCTATTTTGAAATTTGAGAACAAAAAAAAACCCACATAATGTTTATTTGAAAAGTTCCGATGTTTTTGTTTTAGACATGGATGTTATTCATAAATATAATATCCGAGATGCTGAGATCTTTATTAAACGTTTAATAAAGGTCTCAGCAGAGACCGAAACGTCAGGAATAATAAAGCGTAACAGTGAAGAATCCGGAAATCTTTTCTTTCGAATAATTGATTTAATATTTATTTATGGTCAAATTGAGACTATACTCGTAGTATAGTAGGTTAATTTTGTTACAATTTTTCAGACAATAATTGATATTTTTTTCAAAACAATTTCTTGAAAGCTGAACAATAATAGATCTGTAAAAATTGATAGAATAGCTGTTGATAGTTTTTCGCAAGACTTTGCAATCTGTTTGTTATAATATCAATGAATATTTTAGTGCATTTTTATTGCAAAGCACCTGTCTTACTGCTTTAATTCAGAAAATTTAAGTTAAGCTATAAGATTCGAAAGCATCGTGCCATTTTATGCAGTTTTAATCACGTTCTGCATGTGCATCTTCTTCAATCGAAAGTACAAACTTGTAAACAAGACGTTCCCTACAGCTCGCGAATGTTTTTGTCTTCTGTTGCACTACCCAGCAAGATCTAAAATAATTCAGAGCATTGAAAACCACACATTTCTGATACGAAGTTCCCGGTCGTATGCATTTTAAATTGTGGTGGTTGAGTCTTCTGTTTCTATTTGGCTGAAAGGCATGAAGTCTTCGACAAAAATAATTAAAGTTTGAAGTTTCGCAATAAATTTTACATACATACATGGAATGAGTTAAGCGCGACTAGTTAAATATTTGGCGAACTTTTCTTCAACCTGACGGCATTGAACTGGAAAAAAAAGGAAAACTATAAAGTTTCGTTTTTAAGAAATATCCTGGTTTAAGAATGAAAGTTCTGCAGTCAAGTCGGGCGCACCTTTATTATTCTTGGAACAAGACACAGGATACGTGAGAATTCAATAGGATGAGACGAAGGGTATGGTTGGTTTTAGACTATTGACAAATATTTAATACTTGACAGTAATTATCTCAACAGCTTCAATGCATAGATTCAATCTTTCATTAATTTATTTGTGTAAGTTTGAATTTGTGTGACGGAGTGCAAACAATTTTGAAAAGAACTATCAACTTCACCTCTCTCTTTCTACCCCGTCGCATACAAATTTAACGAAATTGCAGTTCAATTATTTTTCTTCAAAGCCTTTAAAGCTATCAAATTTAAATTTTGAGGAAAGTATACTATTACAAATATAATTGATGGCAAAAAATTTGGTTATGATTCGAATACTCCTTCTACCCCCTACCACACAAATGCAAAATTTTGGAAATCGATTTCATTGAAAGTAGAAAAAATTAAAACATAAAATTTTACCAGAATTTGTCACTTAATAATTGCAATAAATGCTAAAAAAATTCAACTTCACTTAACTCTAGACTCTTCCCATACAAATTTTTTTATTGGAAATTCAAGAAAAGTATTTCTTCTTCAAACATATAGGGCTTTCGACTTAAAAATTGTAACAAAGAATTGGATGTTGATAACCAGTTTCGAAATCAGCGGATTAAGGGACTTAGGGTGTAAGCGAAGAGCCCAATTTCCGTACAAATCCAATGTATCTTTTGTCAGGAACCGTTCATTCAATCTCCATGAAGTTTTTCGCACTTATTAAACTCATCAATAATAACAATTTGAGTGAAGCAATTTAAAAATAATAATAAACCGATTTTTTTTTTGAGCCGTTGAAAGTTCACAATTTTTGCTAAGAATAATTTGAAATTATCCGCGAACGTGGACTTTTTGAAATTTGTTCTCACTCTGATTGTAGTCCTTAATGCCATCTAATTAGCGAAAAATAAAAACTTAATATCTTTTGTAGTTTTGGAGAAAAGGTACATTGAAATGAAAAAATGCAACTTCTCAGGAGAGCGAAAAATCTATTCTGTTTCCGAATGTGGACCCTTCAAATTTACAAAATTTTTACCACTTTTAGAGTTCGGACGAATGTGCAAACTTTTGCGTTTGATGTAAAATATAGTTTATATTAAAAAAATGCAATTAAACAAATGGATTTTTGTTGATTGCAAATGGTTTTTTTTCACTGCTACATTGCTTAATTAATGGATACTTCAATGTTTATACTCTAGATGAAATCTGAGAGTATTATAAGTTTGCCACAAAGTTTGTAACGCCAAGAAATAAGGCTCGGAGAAAAAAATGAATGATACAGAAGTTCATATAATCACTCAAAAATCTCAAAACCGGATGTCCGTCCGTCCGTCTGTCTGTCTGTCTGTCTGTCCGTGCGTTCGTGTCTTCTCTAGCTTGAGAACGCGTTGAGCTAGAAAGTTCAAATTTTGTATACGTCGTTTTTAACAAAAAAGTAAGGTCAAGTTCGTGAACGAGCCAAATCGCTCCACCCCTTCTACCCCCTCCCATACAAAATGACACAATTTCGCAATCTGACAATAAACGGATTTCCTTGAAAAGTACAAATGAAATTGATCTGAAATTTGGAATGTAATACTTTTATGATGATTCCAATCTACTCTATAAAAACAATTTGTGTCTTCCCCCTCCTTCCACCAGCTCAACATACAAACTGCACTTTTTCATAAAATGCTCTATACCAATTTACTCAGTGCGTATAATAGTTATCAAGCTGAAATTGTGTAAAAAATATTTATTTAAAATTATTATTAAGACAAAAAAAAATGAGACGATTAGCTGTACCCCTTCTACCCCCTCCCATACAAAATCACACAATTTCGTAATTTCACAATAAACAGATTTGCTCGAAAAATATAAATGCTATTGATCTGAAATTTGGAATATATTACTTTTATGATGATATAAATCTACTGTACAAAAGTTATTTCAGTCCTCCCCTTCCTTCCACCACCTCCCATACAAACTGCACTTTTTCATCAAGCCAATTTACTTAGTGCGTATAAAATTGACCGAGCTGAAATTGTGCACTAAATATTTATTTAGAATTATTAGTAAAATCAAAAAAAAAATTAAGCGATTAGCTTTACCCCTTCTACCCCTCCCATACAAAATAACACAATTCAACAACTTTTCAAAAAGTCGATTTTCATGAAAAGTATGAATACTACTCATCTGCAATTTAAAACATGTCAAAAGCATGATATTTATAGTTATTTCTGAAAAGTCATTAAAAAATCGCCCCTCCTTCTATCACCTCCCATACAAACTGCACTACTTCACTACATACAATACACTAATTTTCTCAGTACCTATTAAATTTTTAAATCCTAAATTTTGTATAAAACATTTTGATAGCAACCTTACCGTCATGTGAAAAAATTAGGTCAATGTCGTAACCCCCTCTACCACATCCCCTACAAAATTTCTTAAGATACAAAAATTTCTCTTTCATTTAGAGTATCGCACGATTAGGCTTTATGCCCAATCGTACTCCTGTTATGTTTTTATTTGGAGGTTGGTTTCGATTCCAACTACTTCAATAAAGCCTATCTATCGACTTGCCATCGGCACCTTTCAGTTATAAGAGGAGGGACTCCTGGTTTAATCAATGATGTTTCCATGCGATTTAGACCTAGAAACACTTAAGCATGGGTCAAGAAATGCAATGTGTCAAGAAATGCCTGTAGATTCATTCTAAAATCAAAAAGCTCCCTTAATGCTCGATATATTAATGGCATTTATCAAAACGGTCAACAACAACTTCATTTCATCTTCATTACCATATCTAGTTGATGGCGACCGTAGTGTGATTCATCTTATCGAAAGAGTTAACTTATAGCATCAAGTCTTCAATACTCCTTAAAAGTAGTTCTCTTCATTAGCTAAACCTATATGCAATCTTTAAATTTGTTTACTATCCTGGGTGCATTCCATATTTGCGGATAGTTGCGAATGTTCCCAAGAATGAAAGTAAAGCAAAACCCGATAGCTAATCATACATAAAAAAACATAACTACGTTTTGGCGTGAAGCCCAATCATGCGATACTCTAGATGAAAGAGAAATTTTTTGATTTTAAGAAATTTCGTGTAGAAGGGGTGACGACATTCAACCAATTTTTTCACAACATTATTAAGTTGCTGTTAAAATATTTTATATGTTGTTTTTATTTAAAGAGTGCGGAGTTCTTACAGATTTTTTTTTTAGAAATTAAACATGTGACATGTCTTAAATTGTAAATTAGTAGTATTCATACTTTTCAGGAAAATCGACTTTTTTTAAAGTTGGGAAATTGTGTCATATTGTATGGGAGGGTGTAGAAGCAGTGAAGAAAATCGTCTAATTTTTTTTTGTCTAACTAATAATTCTAAATAAATATTAACTCGATCAATTTTATACGTACTGAGTAAATTGGTTTATAATATTTCATGAAAAAGTGCAGTTTGTATGAAAGGATTCGAATAGTTTTAATACCGTAGATTGAAATCATTTTAAAAATTATATATTCCAAATTTCAGATCAATAGCTTTAATACTTTTTAAGAAAATCCGAATATTGTCAAATTCAGAAATTGTGTCCTTTTGTACGGGAGGGGATAGAAGGGATAGTGCGATTTGGCCCATTGACGAACTCGTCCTTACACTTTTATCAAAATTTGAACTTTTTAGCTCAACGTGTTCTCGAGCTAGAGAGGATACGGACTTATGGACGGACGGAGATCCGGTTTTGAGATTTTTGCATGATAATATGAACATCTGTATCTTTCATTTTTTTTTCCGAGGCCCTCGTGTTAGAGTTACAAACTTTGTGGCAAACTTATAATACTCTCAGATTTCAACTAGAGTATACAAATGCGAAAGCAGATACCTAATATTTAATTGTCACAGACCTTTTGGTCGGCTTGACAAAACTATGAATTTGTTGCTCATATAAATACGGCGAAAATCAAGCACTCGTACTTAGTTGATAAATTGCTAATAAATTTTCCGATTCCATATCACTAAGTTAATAGTGTAGTACTCACATCTATATAATATTAATAATACTTAATCTTTATACCTCGTTAGATTTTATATTGTTTATTATTTATTTTTTAATTAGTATTCTTTTTCATGTACATAATCACTATTAGTTTAAGGGATTATTCCGTATACATATAAATAAATATGTAAATAAATAAAATTAATAGTTAAGTTTACAGCCATAGTTGTTAATGCTATCCTTGTTCAATTGGTTCAGAAAAGTTTGTAGTTTGAAAGCGCTTTATTTTTTGCCAAAAACATCTTATTTTAACAGTAATCTAATAAAGCTAAGATTATTTTATTATATTTACAAAAAACCTAATGGCCTTTGAGGGTTCTCTAAGTTATAATTATTTTGGTTATTTATTATTTGCTTTCTTCGCATATTCCTGGTTTTTTTTTTAATTAATATTTTAAAATTTCGCCGGTTTTTTATTTTATTGGGAAAATTTTGGCATTTAAAAACCCAATGTTGATTGTATTGAAGTTTATGGTCTTATTGGTTTTTGTGTTAGCTTATATCTAGTTAACATATTTACATTTTATATTTACATTTAAATTTACATCAATATTATCGAATCCTTTTTGTTATTTATTCTTTATATTTGTATTTTCAATTCTTATACTACTTTAATCTAATTGATTTACCTAACGCTACTTATATTATAATACAATCAAAATTTCAATTAACTAACTAGAACAAAATTACAAAAATTAAGCCTAAATTAATCTAGTCTACTTAGAACAAAACTTAAATTACAATATGTGCAATTATTCTTTATTATTTACAAATTTTGCAAAGCTATCTTATAATCTAAATTTTTATCATAAAATTTGAATTATTCAAAAAAACAGGAAAAGCTAGACAAACCCTATTCATATATCTTAACGATCATCATCGTTGAGCCACCAGAATTTATGCAACTGATTTACACGCCAGTGATAATGATTGGCTGTAGAATATCTCCAAATAGGCAATGCATCCAAAGTGTGGGTTGAAGAGAATTCGCTTGTCTGTAGTCCTTCGATAGGCGTGGTACAAAACAGGCACATTCTGTGCGTCTGTTATGTAGCCTAAGCTGTCGAGGTATGTGAATGCTTCAGGAGGGATGTACCCTGTCCTGAGTGTATTTTCGAAATATAGATGATTCGGAAAGAAGGGTTGTAAGATCCAAGGATTTTCACCTTGTTGCGAGGATCTATAAATATGGTTCCGAATCAGACGGATTATGGTGGAATCGATTCTCATTACCTTTGTAGTATTATACAGCACGCGGTTTGAAATGTAATGCAGATACTCGGTCTCCGCCTTACGATACATCCACGTACACGCACGCAGGCATTTCCTCTCAAGTATTCTATATCTTTCCATCATGGAAGCACTCATGTTAAATCAAATGGGACAACCTTACGTGAGTATAGGCTTAATAAGAGTCATGTAACATATGACTTTCACTCTCGGAAGAATGTGTTTTGCGTAAAACAATTTACGGGGCGATATAAAGCATTTCCGACTTTTTTCTAGCTGGATAGATGAGTGGTCTCTATACTTCAGGAGCTGGTCAAGATGCACACCTAGATATCTGACGCAAGTTTTGTGAGGTATATGTTCATTGCCATTCTCCTCAGTGACCAATTGATTCAGAGATTCCTCTCTAAGCTCAGCATAAATAGTATTAGATGACGAACTTCAGGTCTACATTTTATCTTCAACACATTTTTTAGTTTTCATTCACGATCTTCTGTCGAACATTCTCAATTTAATGCATAGTTTTGCAATTTAATAAATAGTTTTAAGAAACTATGAATTTGATTCTACTGAGTGATAAGCATATCATTGCATTCGATCGCAGGCATTATTGGTTATTTCGTTAGCTGAACTTTGATTTCAACTAAGACCTTAATTGGAGTAGAAAAAAATGAACTAGAGCTTCCAAGACACAGATCAATCATCTATCCTCCAGTCAAAATGATCCAGCGTTCTCTTTAATGTTGTTGGTGCACCAACTGCACTCCCGATAATTTCATAATTCTAGGCTTCAAAATTAATGACCGTCTAAATTAGAGCCTGATTATGGCATAGTAGGTAGCGTGTTGGTCTACAATGCTAAGGTCGGAAGTTCAAACCCCGGTCAACGATTCTACCACAGGCAGTGCTACGTGGGTATATCTGGGTCGCCTTAATCAACAAACATGAAAATACGTCGATCGAGGGTTGTGCGAGGGGCTAACAACTCTTCCACAGTAACAAATAAAAATGTTAACGCATCTGAAGGTTAGGATGCCGAGGTCCGATTTTGGCTATTAAAAACATTGTTCGAGCAAAATATTTCTCAGTAGAAGTTCCAAAAACACTCCTTGAAATAGTCGGTGCCCTAAAAAAAACTGCCACGCATATGCCTCAATTGCACCATACTCATTGAACCAGTAAATGAATTCTCACTAAAAATCCAGGTGAATCGGCTCAGTTTTCGGGATGCCAACGATATTGTAATATCTTTGAAATTTCGTTGTCGTTTTTGAATTAGGAACGTGCAGTTAAAAAACTTGGAGTGGTGCCATTCGAATTATCTGCAACCAATGCCCACTGCACATTGCATTGCTTGAATTTTAACGTTTTAACATATTTACATCAAGATCTCTTGGCTTAGTTGATCTTACATTTTCATCTTCTGAACTTGAGATAGTTCATTACTATTTTTTTAAGATGATGCAATCCATCGGACAGGAAATAGTAAACCGAATTGGGAACATCCGCGAGGGACATCAGCAATAAAATCCACAATTATTTCATTGATATGCCCAAGTAAATGGACACTAAGTGGTAATAATATAGAAGCTGCGTAATCTCTATCTCGAGGAGATGTGCTTAAAAATAGAATCGTTCAGGTCAAATTTAGAGGCAATCTCAGTAACCCACAACACATGTTATTGAACCCAAAATAAAACAACAACAGATTTTGAAGGAAAAAGCTGATCGAATGTGAAATGTCCCACATGGAACTCGAAAAACATTCAGAAAATTAAACCTGCTTTTCCCTTCAATAATGAAAACTTTCTGTGATTTGTGTGTATGAAATCATCATTAAAATCGTAATAAGCATGCGTTTTAGTAATCGTGGCAAACCAAAATAAGATCACGCCACATTGAAAATTGACCTTGCGGGTTGATAGACTCATCAAGGCGCTAGTTAACGCAATAAAGACCAAAATCTGTCGTAAAATGTTGTTACATTTCCGGAACGGATTGTGTTTACGGATAATTATTTAAATTATTTGAAGGATAAATGCAATTTCATGATTATTTATTTCATTAAAATATTTTACGTTTGGAGGCACTTTAGGTCAGCCTTTAAGAATTAAAACTGCCTAAGTGATATTTGACTTACTCAACTAAGGGAAAGTACGGCAGAAGATCTTAGATATAATTTTTTACCGAGAATTGGTGAACATAAGCCAGATGTGTTGTCTATCCATGGGGAACTATATGGTATTATACAGATTTCAAGCGTAGAAAATCAATTTAATCAAAAATGGAAATAACCGGTAGCAGTTGTTGAGAATATGTATCCAAACAAGTATTGAGTAAGTATTTAAGATGCAATATAGGAATGAAATCTATCATCGATTGATATACCTAAAACGAAAATTGTTCTTCAACGATAAACAGAAATTTTGGTGCACTTTCAAAGTTCTCCTCCACAAGTCGCGATCCTGAGGATCGTTCTTTAGTTGTTGCAAGGACTTGTTTGGTCTACTGCTCGCTTTCGTGTGCTACGTGGTCGATCAACCCGACATTTTCCAGGAGAATTATAATATAATCCATGTTTCTTCAATGTGTGACCGATCCACTGTCACTTCCATCCATAATGGCGAACGATTATTGAACTTTCATACTAAAAATTATTGTACGATTCTGTTTGCGGCGGACGACCAAAATTGTCGTACAATTGTAAAAATGTCACAAATTTAGTTGAATTATGGTTTTTAAATCTTATTAAGTATTCTGATAGGAACTGCATGAGGTGATAGTTGCAGTCCCCATACACCCGCTTTGTCCAGACTTCAATGGTGGGGATTACCTTATAGATCCATCTGCCTTTGGTAATATTCACCCACCTGGTTTTGCCATATCTATTTATTTTCCTTTTCTTTTATTTTTCTGACAACAGCTGCCTCTTGTTAGATCGAGGCTCTTCTTTTGTAGATCCTTAGCGTCTCATGCGCGAGAATGTCGATGGGGATCATTCCGGCTATGAGACAGACTAATTCGTCCAATATTGTTCAGAAATCGCACATTGCTCTTATCGCTCAGAACCAAATGTCTACGACAGTTTCTCCTTTTTTCCTTTGTCGCTAACGCCGCCTCCTAAACAGAGCTCTATAAACGAGGACCGAGCCGACTACTCTAGAAAGTCGAATCCTTCCAGCATATCCAGGTTCACCGATGTTTGGGGATATTTGGGAAAGCGCTGCCTGCATTTGTGACGCCTTTTTGCTCGCAACGTCAACTCTAAATTTTATTCTATCATCGGGCAAAACTCGTAGATATTTAATTGTTTTTTTGGATCTGATAGTTTGACTGCCGGCCTGAATGTTCGAGTGTTCAATTTTCTTTAGACTAGTTTTGTGGTCAGCTAGTTCTAAGCCAGCGGGTCAGTCTTCAATTTTTGTGACTGCTTCGTTTGTTGCTGATTCTACTTTGGGGATGTGCATAGCTACGGTAAAAATAGCGATGTCGTCAGTGAACCCTGTTAATATTACTCCTTGCGGCACCGGTAGACGAAGAACTCCATCGCACATGACATTCCACAGAAGAGGGCCAATCACCGATCCTTATGGGGCTATTGCGGTGACGCGGAAGCTCTTTAACCTCTTATCATTATGCTACCTCTACTTCCTTGTAGGGCAAGTAGCTTATAACTATTCTAAACAAGTAGTACAGTGTATCCATCCTGGTCAACAATCTCTTTATGAATTATCAATCTGCCGAGTTAAAGGCATTTTTAATATCTAGCGTCACTACTGTACTATATATTTTGTTCCCCCATCACCATCTTTCTCCTTGTATTGCCTCTGTTATTGCATCAACTACCGCTTTTATAGTGGTCTCACAATACTTCTTTCTCCTCTGCTTTTACAAGCAGCCTGTTGAACATAATTCGCTACCAACGTGTTAAGTAGACTTATTGGCGATATAACGATGGTTCTCCGGAAGGGTTCTTTCCATTTTATAACATTGCTTCCATTTTATGTTGGAGCCTTCATGGCTCAGGAAAGACTCCTTGCTCTAAAAACTGTTGCAGCAACTTTTACTAACATATTGGACCCTGGTGCCTTGTTGTTGCCTATCTTCATGCCTCCTTCAAATAGTTCCGCCGACGTCATTTCAGGGATAGGCTCTTTGCTGATCGCTAAGGTAATGCTACACATAGTAAGTAATTTGCCTTCGTGGGAATTGATGCTCTACTGTGGATATTAGCATTATCGGGCAAGTTATCCATTAATCATTCTGTTCACATTTCCCCGTGAATTTGTATCCGTTTCGTTACATTGTCTTAGTCTGTTTAATCGCCTTGCTTAGCTCCCGTTTCGCCACTTTGAAACCGTGTTTTTATTTCTTCGTTCCACTAGTGCACCTCTTCCACTAGTTGTCCTTCAGGGCATGGCTGCATTGAACACTTTGATGATAGGATGGGTGAGTTGTTTCACGAGGATCTTTGCTGTTTCACTGCGAGTTGTGATGTCAGTTTTCATCATTTCTTCGAACGTATCCTTGTCAAAGAATTTCTTTTTCCGTCGTTGCATGACTTTTCTTTATGTTATCAATTATAATTTCCTGATGATCGCTGTGTGTAGATTCCTCGCAAAGACGCCTTTTCGTATTTCGTAGGAGGGAGTTGCCCTAGAAGTTTATGTCTATGATGAAGTCCATTCCTGCTTTGCGATACGTATTATATTTACTCGAGTATTGTTTGCGATCCCTATTTCTGGAGGTGCAAAAGTTTCCAGCAGAATACGTCCTCTAAAATAGGTGAGCCAGCTACCCCACTCTGTTGCCCATGCATTGAAATCACCGCCTATGACCACTGGAGTTTTAACACATGCGTCAGCCGATTATCTAACATTGTCTCGAATTCACTCTTTGTCTAGCTGAGTCCTGCATAATGACTGAAGGGGTGAATTTTCATTTGTTTTTGCTCGTACGAAGACTTCAGCTTGTTCAGTGGTTTCTTGGAAGGCGTGTTTTGCACCTTTCCATATTGGTGCTTGCTTTTTTTTGTCACTGATCCAGATATTGCCGCCGAGAGTTTTGAATGATTAGCTAATCAAGATGATGTATACTCCCTCATCCTTAGCAGTTTGTAACAGGATACCTTGAGCTGTCCTACAGTGGTTCAGATTAATCTGTACTATTAGTATCGCCTGTGTGTGTAAAATAACGAAACCCATCTTGCTTTTGACATAATTAATTGGAATTTATTTGCATACAAATTATTATTTCTTACATACAAGTTTCATTCCTTCCTTAAAATACTGAAATTTTTCACGTTGTAAGTCAAGCAGCAATGGATGCGCATAGAAGTTCGGAAGCTTTGGAGATTGCTATATTTGGTTTTTGCCTTCGATGAATACATTCAGTGTGCCGTCGCCTAATATTAGGCATTCTTCAATTAGAAACCCACCATTCCCACATTTACTGCCTTAAGACGCTTGTATAAAAGCTCAATGCAGTGCACTGGATCTATCGGTTCTCGTTCAATCGCCGAAGTCAAATTGCATTGGATGCGTGTAGTACAGAATTGAGATCCCGCTTGTATGTTCCCACTTTATTTTACCTGCCTAAACAGCACTGACAATTTTCGATGCTCACGAATTAATACATTAAGATTATTTTCATGATTTTTGCTTGCGATGGCTCTCCTAAATACCGGATATGTGCTACTTGTCATCTTCTAGGTGATCCTTTCTACAGAACATGCGTTATGGCTCCTTGTCGCAGTTCTTCGCAATGCGTGTTGGTTTACAATGCGAGGGTCATGAGTTCAATATATCTGGGTACAAACATCTTGGCAACTTCGATCGCCAAAAATGGAAACAGATTCGATAGAGGGTTGTACGAAGAGCTAACAGACCTTCCAGAATAATAAATAATTTTTAAGGAATCTGAAGATCAGGAGGTCAAATCCCAACTCAGGCTATAATGCCATCGAAGAAGAAGAAGAATTGTTTATAAATAATGTTCAATTGATTTATGAAATCGATTTAATAAACTTTTTATTTTATACATTTAAAAGTGAGGTCCGCGCTCATTTTAGTATGACCAATTTATAATAATAGTCTAAACTAGCGATCTCCCGTAACCTTGTCCGCGTAAGGATCGCAATAATAAGAGATTTTTGAGAATGTAGTTAGTAATGCATTATGTAGGTTATTTCATCTGATTAGTTTAATAGCTCTTTGAACACAATGCTTTCTATTCTGCTGGTGTCAGAACCATAAATAATTACGTACGTGTTAAGGACATGTGAACATTGAAACTTGTGTTAATTAAAAAACAAAAGCCTAAATAAAATAACGTTAAGCTTAAAATCATAACAGGACTATGGTTGTGCGAAAAGCCCAATCTTAAGATACTATAGATGAAATCGAAATTTTTGTGATCTTAAAAAATTTTGTATGGGGAGTGGTAGAATGGGTGACAGCATTGAGCTAATTTGTTTTGCATCACGTTAGAGTAGCTATACAAATGTTTTGTGCTAAATTTGAGCTTCAAAAATTGAATAGGACCTGAGAAAAATAATGCATTGTTTTTAGTGAAATTGTGCAGTTTGTATGGGAAGGAGTGGAGGGTTTTTAGTGATTTCTTGAGAAACAGCTATAATCATCGTGCAATAGCTATATTTTTTATATTTAATTTCAGATCAGTAACTTTCATACTTTTCAAGAAAATTTAATTTTGAAAAGGATGAAACATTGTGTCACATTGTATGAGAGGGGGTAAAAGGGGAGAAGCTAATCGGTTTACGTTTCCCCGATATTAATTATAATACTAACTAAGGATTCAGTACGAAATTTGAGCGTGATAAGTTATAAGAGTATAACTTGGGGTGGCACACTTTAATGCAATGCACAGTTATGTCGGTATTGGAAGTGGAGGTATTAAGGTGGGGAGAGACGAAAGTGACGGTGGACATTGTTGTTGAAGCATCACAGGTTGTACTTTTTGGGAAACAAACTAGCTGGCAAATCGTTTCAAAATTTTGACGTTCGGGAAATAAATGCCTATATTTCACTGTACCAGAAGGTAAGGGTTTGACCGTGTACTCATGTGCGCGTTCAGCTTGACGAGTAATTCGGGGAAAAGTATGCAGTAGAGGAATTAGTGCGCTTAGCTCCGTACTGCATTTACCATGGAAGTATCGATAGTAAATGTTAAGTACTCTGACATTTCTGCAATGCTCGAGAGAATCTATAAAAGACGTGATGGTTTCGTCTCCAATCAGTCGGACGCATGTTCTTGAATACGATCGAGCATCGCGAGGTGTGTTTTGTGTGGCCTAGCCCAAACATGCGAGTTATACTCTAAATGTGGTCGAATGTAAGCATTATAGATGGTTACTATGTCGAAGGGTGTGAAATATTTTTTGCATTTTCGGAGAACACCTAGACGTTTAGAGGCGTCAAGGGCAATATCAAAGATATGCTGGGCCCAATTCAGGTGGTTAATTTTTTTGACGCCTAACAGTATGAAATTCTCCGAAGTGGTAAGCTGTTCACCATCAAAGGTTACATTGTGAGACAACACTGAAACATCACGTCGGAGGGATAAATGACAGGCCTGTGTTTTGGATCCGTTGAACTGTACTCTGTTTTTCCTGCCCCCTTCAAGGATTAAGTTGAGATCCGAGTTCAGCGAACTGAATAACTTCCTGTGGTTGGAAGCAATAGAATGATTGTTTGACTCCGTAGCAGTGTTAAATTCATAGGTGCTGTCTAAAGTACTGTCATCTGCAAAACTATGGATTGGGTTGAGATTTGACGACAGACGGCAGTTTATGAAAACTAAGAAAAAAGGTGGAGATAAAACAGAACCTTGAGGGACGCCGGAATCAATTGGGTAGGAGGAAGAAGTAACGCCATCTAATACTACTTGTATAGTGCGTTCGGAGAGATAACTCTCAATCCATTGAACAAGGGTATCATCAAGGCAGATGGCCCTAAGCTTAACTAAGAGACATTCGTGCCAAACTCTGTCAAAAGCTTTTGCAGTGACAAGTGCAAGAACGCTCTGTCAAGTAGACTAAGAGATCCCCCGCCGACCATCCACAATGGAACCTATACTGACGATCATGGATGAACTGTTTATCCTCCAGATATTTGACGATTTTACAATTGACAGCAGTTTCAATTACTTTCGAGAGCACTGAAGTAATGACTATTGGGCGGTAGTTGGCGGGGTTTGCTTTGATTCCTTTCTTGGGAATGGGCTGAACATTCGCAACTTTTCACATACTTTGAAGGCACCCTGAAGAGTAATAAAGATAGAAAAGATTGCGAAAAGGTTTAGCTAAAAAAGAGGCGCACTTTTTAAGGGCAATGATGGTAATACCGTCCGGACCAGCAGATTTGTGGATATTGAACTCTGTAAGGATCCGAGAAATAAGTCTCGTGTGCAAATGCAGTGCATGCAGTGAGAAACCAGAAGGATTTGCAGTGGGAGGCGATTGGTTTGATGGTGAAAGGTGAAAGTTTCTTGCGAAACTTGCCGCTGGTAAGTTGGCTTTTTCGCTAGGATCAACCACGGTACGGTCGCCAACAACTAGAAGATAAACTGCCGATAAATCGAGCGTAACCTTATTATATTTAGGACAAGTTGAAGATGCTTTAACAAGTGGAACCCCCTTTAGGGCAGGGAGGCTGTCAATTTAACACTCAATTGCGAATACGATCAATAGCTCTTGTACATGTAATCAATATTTCATTCGTTTATGCAAGTTTGGGTTTTTATGAGGGGAGGGGGGTAGGAGTGATATTAAGGGTGGGTGGATGTAGAATTTTCACAAAATTCGGTGTATTTTACATTCACGAAACCAATTATTTGTATGGGAGGGGGTAGAGGAGGTAAGGGAAATGTAAAATTTGTGATGCAGTTTTATTTCATTTCTCTTGTTAGGTCCTCTTACAAAATTTCACGTTCGTAGCTTTCAATTAGTTGGTTAGTAGTTGATTTATTGAAATCGGTCTAAATCATATTTTTGTATGGGATCTCAAAACACAGTTTTGTTTTAATTATTTTTAAAAGTTTTTTTTGGAAAATTTAAAATTGATGGCTTTTAATAGTTAGATGATAATTGATTTCTTAAAAATAATTTTGTTTGGGAGGGGATAGAAGTTTTAAAGGTATTCGACCAGTTAATTTTTCATTCTTTTGAGAGAATTTTTTTTAATGTATTTCTTAAATTTTTAAGTTTCTACCTTAAAATTTCATTCAGAATTTTTCAGTTTCTGTGTTTTTTTCATTGCACATGAAACACCTTTGCACTTTAGACCAGGGGTCGCTGCATAACAATTGCGAAATTTTTATTATTTTTTCTGTATGTGCAGCAAATAGATGTATCCATATGGAAAATTTAAACAGTTCTAATTCGCAACATATTCCCTTACCACCTCCCTCCCCTTACACCTCCCGACGTAAAATTTTTATCAAAATTAAAAACTATGTAGTTCTACAATTTGACGAAATTTTGGTTTGATATCTGTACTCAGTTCTGAGATATAACGGTTCGAAATTTTGGAAAGTCCACCATTATTGAAATGCTCCCCATTTCCCCACCCCCTACTATACAACATATATATGTCCACATGTTATATTTTTCCCGTATTTCGCTAGTATAGCTTAATATACGTTTCAAGTTTCCGTTAAATTGCTTAATAAATAGCCGAGATATTGATTTTAAGTGTTTTTCTTTGCACCCCCTGGCCCTTTCCCTTAACAATAATTAGCCTCTCACTGATTCCAGTGGATCTATATGCCGCTTTAATGGTTTCAAAATATGAATTTTTTATATTAAGTAATTTCGAAGATATAATCATTTGAAAAAACTAAATTTGGCGGAGAATTGATTCTTAGCCCCTCCCCCTATACGTATGTTGATTTTTAGCTTCCAAGCTGTAATCATGGTTGAGATATTTGAATTCTTTGTTTTCGGTTCTAGCGCTCGCCCCGCCTCCCCCTGAATTTTTAAACCCCACAAAATGGGTGTCCGCATGAGATTCGCAACTATCTACAATCCTACCAAAAATTAACTTTTCTGAAAGGATTTGGGAGTTAATGTGCGCTGAGCGTACACATCGACATGCGGCGGATGGCGTACATACAGACGGATTTTTTTTTATTGCATTTTTAGGCTATTTTAGTCATGAAACGCGAAAAAACAAAATTTCAGAGTAGCAAATTTATTTTTTTTCCAAGTCGATCACAATACTTTATTATTATAATAATAAAGTAAAATCAACGAGTGACAGACCGCACTGAAAGAAAATGCGATTTTATCAAAAAATACTTGAAACGCAATTCTCGGGAGCTTAAATTTATAATTAGCCTACAACTTCTCCCAAGAACACAATCGATCGCAGAAAATAAGGTAAGAATAATCTTCGATTTTTAAATTTTTTCGCCCTATGCTGGAACCTGGTGTCTGTAATTAAACAGAAAGACAAAATAATTGAAGAGCGATAAAATGAAAGCGACATTTTTTAATAAATTTTCCACAAGTGTCCTTATTTTCATAGCAAAATAGTACAAACGTGCCGTTACTGACAAAGCGTAAAACATTTACCATAGATCCCCTTATCTTATTTATTAATATGGGAAAAATAAAAATGATGATTATAGAATATGAAAACAATATTTAATAAAGTTCCGGCTACGATTGAAGTAATTCTTTGCGAGACTATGAGCTTGTTTGGATTTTAAAAAGGCCTAACCTAGTTTTAATCGAAAAGGGGCTCGTCTTTAAGCCTTATCAGTTGCCATGCATACTTGTTCAGTAATATTTTTGTCATAAACAAATTTTATTTTTCGCAGATTTCAGCATCGTCATAAGTCTAATATGTGCCTTTGACCTTGCACTCTTTAGATTAGGAAGAAAAAAGAAAAATAGTTTTAAACTAGTGTGCCAAGTGCCGGAAAATAAAATGAAAACATCGATTAAGATTGAAGATGGTAATTGCATTACGTGATATGTATGAGCAGTGTTGTAATTATTTGTTAAAATCTGTGAAAAGTCTAGGTGAAACTTTATTATTCGTGTGCCTCATTTTCAATATTGTTTGTGGTCCAAATTTTGTTGATGTCATAGGTTGAGCGTGAGAGATAACAAGAGGATGACTAATAAATTATTGCTTAATGAACAAATTAAATTAGTAGGCAATTTTATATTACATTATAACAATTTATTTTGCTTAAATCGGTTTTTTTTTTCTACATAATTAATTAGATTTCATTATTATGAAAAGAATTAAGAACAAAAGTGTCTTTGTATCCAAGTAAAAGTTATTATTACTTCTCTGATTTTCTGTTGGCTTCTTTGTTTGTTTACAGCTCATGTTTTACGAGATAAGGGTTCGTTTTGGGGTTAAATTATGGCATGGTATTATAAACATTTTGTACGTTGCTCAGTGATGCATTAGTTAATCTTGACCAATATTTTTGTTTCCAAGGGACAGAAGTCGAGGATGAACGTACGCACATGTTAAATGAGAATGAATAATATTTGCGAAAACACCATAAGAAAAGTTTCACGCTTCTTGTTTATAAAACTGAAAACAAAATAATTTAACTCTAGAATAGTCTTTGGGTTCATCTCAATCAAAAACTTTACAGATTCATGGAATATTATTAGGAGTACAAATAAGTTTCCACCGTTTTCTATCAAAAATTAGGAATGTATTGTGAAAGAACGGTGTATTACCTTTTGTTCAAAGTATTGTCCACTTTTTTCCCATCTTTATGGCAGCATTTGGATACCACATCGAAAGAACTCTTTATCTTTTGTGGCTCTCCACGAATCGACCCAATTTTTAGAATCTTCATATGATGTAAAGCGCTGCTTAGACAGGTCATGTGCCATCGACAGGAACACGTGATAATCGGAAGGGGCAATGTCTTGTGAATATGACAGGTGGGGTAGGGCTTCCTAATTAAGTGTTTCCAAACAGGTTTTGACTGGCACTGCAACATACGGATGAGCATTATCATGTAGGAGAATAATTTTTTCGTGTCTGGAATTATTTTTCCTTGATTGCTCGGCTCAATCTCATTAATTGTGTTCGGGAGAGAGCTCCAGTAATGGTTTTGCCCGGTTTGAGCAACTCATAATGCACGACACCAAGCTGATTCCACCAAATAAACAGCATAAGCTTTTTTCCATGAATATTCAGTTTGGCTGTCGATGTTGAAGTACGGTTAGTTTGTCCCCATGATTTTCTCTTCTTTGGGTTGTCGTAGTGGATCCATTTTTCTTTTATGCCTGGCAAGCAACATTTCACACATGCAAAATCGGCGTTCAACGTCTCTCGGCTTCAGTTCATACGAAATCCAATTTCCTTGTTTTTGAATCATTTGCAACGATTTTAAACGATGTAAAATTGCTTGTTGAGTCACTTCTAATGTAAGTGCAAGTTCTTCTTACGTTTGGCACAAATCTTCCTCCAATAATTCTTCCAATTCCGTGTCTTCATTCACTTTCGGCCTTCTACTACGTTCCTTGGCTTCCACGTCAAATTCACCATTTTTAAACTGTTAAAACCACTCACGACAACTTCTCTCACTTGAAACAGTCTCGATGCGCCTCAACTACAGGTTTCTTCAAATTAAAGAAGTAAATCAAAAGTTCCCGCAAATGACGCATATTCGGCACAAACTTGACATTTTCGTATGAACAAAATTATATAATGCTGATACGGAGCTACTAGTACTTCATGGTTATGTTGCTACCAGATGTGCAAACTTACGATATTACGTTTTACATCTGACAATTTCAACATAATCTTTTGGTGGAGCCATCTTTCGTCAAACGGCGGGAACTTGTACTCCTAATATTATGTAGATTGCTTGTAAATTCAAGTATATTTGTCGCTGTGTACCATATTTTAAATAATTTTCGAGTGAAGTTAAAAATATGATTTTACAAAAAGTTTTCGCAAAATTTCTTTTGAAAATATGTATGAACAGCAGGACGAATTTATTTATATCAGATGCTTACACGGAAATAATAAAAACAAAAAATAGAAAAACATTATTATTATAGAAAATAATTTAAACAATATTCAAGTAGCATAAATAAAAATTAAAATATGAAAATACTACTCAGATATTATGTTTTAGGAAAATTGTATACTTTATCTATGTATAAAGTTGAATTTTTAACAGAAAATAAAATAAAGATTACGGAAAAAAGATAATAACCAATTTCAGTTACATGGCAGATAAATACTTAGATAGCAAGGAGTTTGATAAAGGTCTCAGCAGAGACGGAAACGTCACACATAATAAATCAAATAGTGTAAAGTCCGGAAATCTTTCGTTTTAATATTTAGATAATTTCTATTAAAAACAAAAAAATTATGCATTTTTAGTTTTTTCAATGAGTCGATCTAAATATTATTCTAGATAGGAAATAAATCAATCAATCAATCAATTACTTTATTATTCTAATAATAAAGTATTGTGATCGACACATGAAAAAAAAATCTACTACCCTGAAATTTTGTTTTTTCGCGTTTCATGACTAAATTAGCCTAAAAATGCAAAAAAAAAATCCGTCCCGCCGTACGCCGTCCGCCGTACATATGGAATCATATCCAAGACCGTTAAAGGTAGAATATTCGTTTTTAGGTGGATTGCTGATTGGGTGAGCTCTTTTTTCTAAATTTTGGGGGGTATCAGGGGGAAGGGGAGGCAGGGGGAGGGAAAGAGTCAAAAACTACACTTGCTAATAACTCCACCATGAATGCAGATAGGAAGTTTAAGATCAGTAGAGATATAGAGAGTGTTGTGGGACAAACTCTAATAATTATTTAACTTTTTTATCCATTGGCGTCCGAAAAGGGGAGGCTAAAACCAAATTGTCGGCCAAATTTGTTTTTCAAATGATTATATCTTCGAAATTACTTATTGTAAAAAATTCATATTTTGAGAGCATTAAGGTGGCATATAGCTTCACCAGAATCAGCTTAGAGACTGGCTAATTATTATAAGGGGGAGAGTCAGGGGGGTGCAAAGAAAACACTTAAAAAATTAATATCTCAACTATCTCTTAAGCTTTGTAATTGAAACTCTTACCATATATTAGGTTACACTAGAAAAATACGGAAAAAATATAATATGTTGAAATAATAGTAGTGGGGGGAATGGGAAGCATTTCAAAAATTACACTTTTTTCAAAATTATAAATCGTGATGTCTCAAAATTAAGAAAAACTATCAAATCGCAAATTTGTCAGATTATAGAACTATACGGTTGCTAAATTTGATAAAAATTTTAAGTTGGGAGGTGTAAGGGGAGGGAGGTGGTAAGCAAAAATGTCGAAAATTTTGAGTGATTTTTTAGGGCTCTGGTGAAAGTTACAAAGTTTAAATTTAGCATATGAATACATTTATTTGCTATACATAGAAAAATAAAAGTAATTTGTGGCATGATTGTTATAAACCGACCCCTCCCCCCCCGGTCTAACGTGCACAAGGTGTTTCATGTGCATTGAAAAAAACACATAAACTGAAAATTTTTGAGTGAAATTTTAAGGTAGAAACTTGAAAATTTGCGAAATGCGTTTAAAAAAAATACCTAAATATACGAAATATTAACTGGTCGAAAACCTTTAAAACTTCTACCCCCTCCCATACAAAATTATTTTTTCGACCATTTTCAAGAAATCAATTATCACCTAACTACTAAAAGCTATCAATTTGAAATTGTGCACAAAAGCTTTTAAAAATAGTTGAAACAAAATTGCAAAAAGTCTTGAAATCGATCTTGCTCTTCTACCCGCTCCCATACAAAGTATGATTTCGACCAATTTCATTAAATCAACTAATAACCAACAAATTAAAAGCAACGAACTTGGAATTTTGTACAAGCACCTTACAAGAGAAATGAAATTAAACTGCATCACAAGTTTTATGATTCCTTTATCCGCTCTACCCCCTCCCATACAAATGTTCGGTTTCGTGAATGTAGAATACAGCGAATTTTATGAAAATTCTATGCAACTTCGTCTATGATACACATTCTATACGGAGAATATTGGACGTGATTCATGCAATCAATGTAAAAGCTATTAACATCCGCCCACTCATACTATTACCCCTCCTCCTCCCCTCGCAACGAATGCAATATTGTTATATTGACAACAGGCCTGCCCAAGAAGTCACTTTCACTTAGTCTGCCCTAACCACTCTAACCTGCATATTGACTTTCCACAACTCGTCCCAAGAATAATAAAGTTTCGCCCGACTTTAGTTTATTTTTCGTTATGACCCACCCCCCAGAGCATGGGAAAGAATCAGTTCTCATTCGCAAGGCGCGATCCTGAGCATCGGCATTTAGTTGTCGCCAGGACTTCCTTATTCCTCTGGCGTCCTGTTCAACTGCTCGCTACATGGTCGACCAACGACGTATTTTTTGAGGATTATAATCTTTTGCGATGTTTCGCTCTGGTTTCCTCAAAGTGTGACCGATCCATTACCACTTCCGCCTTTGAATATCAAGGCCTATTTTAGTCTGTCCAGTTGTACTCCAAAGTTCGTCGTTGGCGATCACTTCTGGTCAGAATATCCCTAATATGAGGTGAAGGAATTGGTTCATGAAAATTTGCAGTTTCTTGGTAAGTTAAGCGGTCACTTTCCTAAAATGTGGAAAATCGGATGTGATTGTCTTGAAAGAATTTTATGGACACAGACAGCAAACTACAGTGAAAATGTTTCAACTGTAGAGCGCGGTCACTGAACCAAGAAGGTGGAATGCATAGTATACACAAGGTCGATGTCCGGTTCGGGCTGAAACGCTTCAGTAACTAATGAAGAATTCACAAAATTTCCATTGGATTATGATTTTAGTCAACGAATCAGAAAATTTTCGCGACTTAGTCAAATTCAATAGATGGCTTCCCTTTAATTTCTATATGTGCAGAAAGTTGATGAAGGCCCCTGGAAACGACTGGTTGAACGAGATTCTACTAAATTCCAGATTAATTGGATTGTATGGTTGTACCTATAAATGCATTCGATTCATCAAAAAAACCTATTTGCCTACTATTGGATGCGAACACTATTTCTGAATCTGTGTTGACGTAACAATGATAGCAACCCAAATGCCGCCACTTTAAAGTCGAAAGTTTCCTTGGCGATTTAATAATAGGACTTCATAAGAGAAACAATATTGTCTGGGTGTGGCCTAGAGGATAGCGTGTTGGTCTACAATGCAAAGAACATGAGTTGATACTCTGTGTATAGCTGGGTATAACAGGGCCACAAAGGAAACTCGTAGCTAAAAACCAATCCTTCAATAATAGCAAATAAATGTGGAACGAGAAGGTGAGTGAGATGGTCAAGTCTCGATTAGACTATAGTGGCATCGAACAAAAAAAATACGACTTAGAGTGTATTTTTAGAAAATACATACATTATGCATAATCATTTGTGTATTTCATTCAGAAAATGCATTAGTTTGATTGTGAAGGGCAATCATATTGATCCTCTTTTAAACTGTTTCATGCATCATAGTACGAGTACAATTGGTTATAATTTCTGTGGAACACCTACAAGTTTTCCCGATCTAATCAATTAGTTTTATGCTTCTTGAGTTTCACGAAAACATTGATTATTTTTAGTTTATGCATAAGATTGCTAAAATTACATGGGCGCTGTGCTGTGACAATTGGGGGCACTTAGGAAGCATACAATTAAGTACTGAGCACATATCAGGTGACGATAATCTCATTTAACACGTTTATGAATAAACTACATCATGATTGCAAAAATATGTGATCGCTTTTCGTTGCCAGGCTCCAAAAATAGATATACCACTATCGCTCACTGCCCACGGCTTTGTGTGCTCAACGGATCTAAATTAAAGCATAACACCTTGCAAATAGCATACAAAACGCGGCATTTTCAAGGTGTGCATTTAAATAATTAGCATTACATTCGGTACGACTGTCAAACTGTTGAATTTTGGTGTTAAATGGCTCAAATGTAAACAGTTCGATTTTATTGTAAAATTTCTATATTAGGTATCTCTTAGTTAAATGATTTTAAAACTAATATAACTTACAAGGCAAAACAAAAAAAAACTTTAGTTCTGTTAATTGGTTTTGCAAATTTTTGAACGGACTTGAATAATGGCGACAGTAAAATGTCACAATCACTTTTAGTAGGAAAATTGAGCAAATATTTATATGTTTACTGAAGAAATGACGATAATATCAATCTGTTAAATTATGGCTTGTTTTATCGACTAAAGACACGTGACTCGCTCTAAAAACATATTATGATACATTAATAAGCAATAATAAGCTAACTGTTTGCGAACTTAGTTATCAGTTAAAAGTTCTTATTGATTCCCAATAAATTTGTTGACAGGAGATATAAGAAATTGCTGAAGTTGATTTTGAAACTGATGATTGAAATTAAAATCATACGATTATGTCATGTCTTATTTCCATGATTTTTAAGAAAATATGTTAAATATGACATAACGTATATCGCACGAAGAAAACTTCGCATGAAACACCTGTTTCAAAATAGCCACTCGCAGTAAATGACAGAAACAAAATATCTAAATATAAATATAACAACAAGACGGGCGCAACATTATTCTTGGGATAATTTGAGGATGCGTTGGAAGTTAGTATGGAGGTTAGGGTAGATTGGGAAGACTAAGTGAATCGGGGTTCTAAGGCAGGGTTGTTGCGAATTATTTAACACTCAACTTTGTGATTGCGATCAGCTCCAGTACAATCAATCGTTTATTTTTGCAAGTTTAGGCATTTATGGTAGGGAGGAGGGGGTGATCGAAAGGTGTGAGTGGCTGTTGATAATTTTTTAATTGATTACTTGAATCAACTTCAAAATTTTAAGTATAAAATGTTAGTTTCAGACGAATTTTCATAGAATATCTATGATATTCATGAAACTGGTGAGGGGTGGAGGAAGTGAGGCAATCGCAAAATGTGTGGTGCAGTTTTATTTTGTTTTTCTTGATAGGTGTTCGTACAAAATATCAAGTATGCACCTTTTGATTTGTTCGTTATTTGTTGATTTTTTAAAATTTGTCGAAACACAAAAGGAAAAAAAACTTTTCATTCAACTTTATTTGATTCAACTTTGTTTTAGATTTTTAAAAGTGTTTGAACTAAATTTCAAGTTGATAGCTTTTAATGTGATGGTGATAACTGATTTCTAACAAATGGTAAAAAAAAATCTTTTATATGAGAGGTGGTAGAAGTTTTGAATGTATTCAACCAGGTAAAAGCTTAATTTCTTATGACTTTTTTTTAATGAATTCTTCAAATTTTCAAGATCCGGGCTTAATAAAAACTTTTTTCTTGGTTTATTCTAAATACATGAAATACCTCGTGCATGGGCCCCACTTCGGTGGATAACAGTTTTGATTGAAATTATTATTTTTCACTTATGTGCATCAAATGGTTGGATGCACCTGTAAATTTGAACTTTTTATTTTTTTCCAGAGCCTTAAGAAAATTGGAGAAAATCTTCGACATTTTGGTTCACCACCTCCCTCTCCTCACACCATATAGCTGCCACTTCCGCCTTTGAATCTCAATACCTATTTTAGTCTGGGCAGTTGTACTTCAAAGCTCGTCGTTGAAGATTACTTCTGGCCAGAATATTCCAAAATGCGTCGAAGACATTGGTTCACGAAAGTTTGTAGTTTTTTGGTAAGTCGAACGGTATCTTTCCACGTAGTACAACCACATAACAACACGGATTTGACGCATGAGTAAAAAACTTCGTGCGAAGGGAGATCTCTCTTAACCTCCAGAAAGGGGAAAGGATACCGAAATCCTGACGAGCTTTATTTAGCCGAGCCTCAAAATCCTTTTCGGCTCCGCCGTCCATGCTGACAATTCTTCCGAGATAGCAAAAATCTTGCACCTCTTCCACATCCTGTCCATTAAGAACAATCGGTGTGCTTGCGTTCGAACCTATGTGCATGTAGTTGGTTTCACGCACATTTATTTTCAGTGCCGCCTATTTGCATTTAGAATGCAACGAGCGAACATTTGACTCTCATTTGACTCATTTGAAGTCCGAACGGTTATGTGCAAGCAAACACACGTCATCAGCATAATCAAGGTGACTTAAGATGTTAAATAGTCTCCATTGAAGACCTTTACCTTCCCCACCTTCAAGTGCAGCTTTCAATATGTCATTAATTACCACCAGAAATAGGGCTGGTGATAATATGCAGCCTTGTCTGACACACATTCGCACTGGGAAGCTCTCGGACAGCTTTTCTCTAAACAAGAGGCGACACCTTGCATTTTCGTAGGATTCTTTAATCATAGCTATAACCTTATCTGGAATACCTCTCTTACGCAAAGCATTCCATATGTAATCTCGCTTAACGCTGTCGAAAGCCTTCTCGAAGTCCACAAACATGAGATGTAGTGGCGAACCCATTTCGGCTGACTGCTCTAATATTATCCGTGGGGTATTTGTGTGGTCGGTACAAGACGACCCTTTACGGAATCCAGCCTGACAAGCTTCGAGAGTGCTCTCGACGACATCACTAACCCTATTGAGAATTATCTTAGCCATAATTTTTGATACGACAGTTAGTAGACATATACCATGCCAATTGCCACAATTCCGAAGGTCGCCCTTCTTTGAAATTTTCACAATGACGCCCTCCTTTCATTCAGTCGGATATCTTCCTTCATTCCACACCTCAGTAAAGAGTGGGAGGAGTATATCGGCTGTTATTTCTGGGTCTGCTTTGAGGAGTTCTGTTGGTACGCCGTCTATACCTTGAGCTTTCCTTCCCGCCATTGACCGAATGGCGGAAACTATCTCTTCCTTATCTGGGGGATCGTCCCTAATAGAGGATTGTTGCGGTTGGGTATTTGATTGTTGTTCTGTTTCTGGAATATCTTTCTCTGACAAGATGTTTAAAATATTAGAAAAGTATTCCTTCCATCGCCGGAACTGGTGTTCTCTCATATTAAGGAGAGTTCCGTTGACATCTCTCACCAGGTTGTTGGCGGTGAAATTCCTGTTCGTCAACTGTTTCATGATTTTGAATATTGAACACATATCCCCAAGGTAAGCCGCAGATTCTGCCTTGTTTGCCAGATCTTCAATGGCCTTTCTCATGTCGCGTCTATCAGCTTTTTAAGCTGTACATGAGCATCGCGGTAGTTGTGCCTCAGGTCGGGTGTTCGTTGTTTGACATCGGGTTGAGAGATGATTGCCAATTTAGCTTTTTTCCGAACATTGTCCCATGTGTCTTGCGACATCCAGGGTTTCTTTCCGCTTTGCACATATCCCACAGATTCTTCAGCACTAGTTAGAAAAGTGTTTTTGGTTGCCTCCCAATTGGCGTCCAGTGTGCGCATTTCATATTCACCCAATGTAGAGATGGTATGCTATTTCACATACCTGCGATTTTTTCACTGCTACTTGAAAAGAGCAATCGCATATTGCGATTCAAAATTTAAAAGAGCTGCGATTAGAAGAGCAGAGCAAATGCATACTGCTTACGTTCTATCACCAATAAAATTGCCGCAATGATCATCGCTACAAATTCCAGAGTTTTTGTTCGCACTCGCATATTAGTCCCGCAACTCACGCATTCCACATCGATCGCTAAGCAAATTGTAATTTTCCTACATCTATCAATCAGGCAAGACTCAATCTCATAGCTCAGCATAGTGAACACTTTCCCCATTTCCCCCTGGGAATGAAAAGATTTTCTTTTACTATCCAATGTACGAAAAAACGATCGAGCGCAATCGAGTCAGGATGGCAAAAAAGCATTTCATATACACAAGCCAGACAAAAAAAACATCACCCAGTCATCGATCGCATGGCATATATACAACCGCATCGCATATATACAAATATAAGCCAAAGAACAAAAAAAAAACAACCGGTCATAGAAAACCAAAACAAAAGGTTTTCTTTTTTCACACGACAAAAAAGTCAATCGCATTTCATATACACAAGCCAAACAAAACAAACACCACCCAGTCATCGATTGCATGGCATATATACAACCGCATCGCATATATACAAATACAAGCCAAATAACAAAAAAAAAAACAACCGGTCGTAGAAAACCAAAACAAAAGACCCTTTTGTTTTGGTTTTTTTTACACGACACTACCTCACACACAAACAATGAACAACGTAAAGCTGTTATATCGCTTGAACGTTGTTATTCCGATTGCTCTCGATTGCTCTTTCGTTGCTGTTATATCGCTTGAACGTTATTATTCCGATTGCTCTCGATTGCTCTATTGCTCTCGATTGCTCTATTGCTCTCGATTGCTCTTTCGTTGCTGTTATATCGCTTGAACGTTGTTATTCCGATTGCTCTCGATTGCTCTTTCGTTGCTGTTATATCGCTTGCGATCAGCGATACATCAGCTCTGTGATATTAAACGAGCAGTGTCTGCTCTCAGTGATGTTGCTTTAGACTAATGAATGAATGAATGTAGATGAAACGATTGCGATTTGATGAAGAATTTGCTTAGCGATATTTTGATCGGTGGGTGGGATCTGATCTGATAGGTGAGGTGTGGAACGTCCGATGATAAGGGATTTGTTTTGCGACATTTTGATCGGTGGGATCTGATCTGATAGGTGAGGTGTGGAACGTCCGAAGTGGTCAATGATGCGCTTTGCTAGAGTTTTTTTGGCGGATTTTGTTCTGAGTTTCGATCTGGTCGGTTGGTAGGACATGTTGCGGTTATTGCAAGTTTCGCTGATTTATGTTGCAGTCCACCGTGTCGATAAGAGCTTTACGTTTTTCATGATGAAGTTGCTTGTGTGAGATAATGTGTGAAAAAAGTAAATAGTAGACCCTTTTGGTTTGGTTTTCTATGACCGGGTGTTTTTTTTTATTTGGCTTGTGTATATAAAATGCGATTGACATTTTTGCCATCCTGACTCGATTACGCTCGATCGTTTTTTCGTACATTGGATAATAGTAAAAGAAAACCTTTTCATTCCCAGGGGGAAATGGGGGAAGTGTTCACTATGCGCACTGAGCTGGTGGTACTGAGAGGGTCTGCGTGATTGTTAGATGCAGGATTTCGCAGAAAATTACTATTTTGTCTTTTTTTTTTAAATTACGCACTAGCATGGGAGGTGGAAAAATCACTGCTATTGGAAGAGCTGCTCTTTTTCACAGATATTGAAAAAGAGCAATCGCAGTGGATCACTGCGATTGGAAAAAAGCAGATTTTGCCATCCCTAACCCAATGTGGATGACTTTTCGCGTAGCACAGTGGTGTATACGTGTTTTTTGTTGGGATCTCTAAGTTTATCCACATTAAGCTTGCGCTTCATTTGAAGAATTTGTGGTCGTCGGATAGCTGCTGTACACAATCCCAAGCAGGCAACCATCAAGTGGTGATCGCTCCCCATGTCAGCTCCACGTTTTGCTTGCACATCGAACAGACATCTCCTTCATCGGCGACTTATAGCCAAATGGTGGATCTGGTTCTGAGTAACACCATCAGGGGAAACCTGAGATGTTTTATATTGACTCTTGTGTGGAAAAAGGGTCCCTCCGATGACCATTTGCCGAGTACTACAAAACTCCACAAATAATTCGCCGTTTTCGGGTCTCCTAATCTAAGGTCATGACGCGTCGACGCAAGGGTCACCATGCCTCCCCATGACGTGTTCTAGTCCAGTGTTGTCTGATCCAACCTGGGCGTTCATATCTCCTGAGATGATACTAATGTCACCTCTTGGAACACGTTCGAAGGTGGAACTCAGTTGGCTATAAAACTCCTCTTTGTCACCAGATGTTGCGGTATTAGTTGGTGCGTAGCACTGCAGAATTGTGACGTTTCTGACACTGGTCCTGAGCCTGACGACGATAATCCCATCCGAGATTGGTGGTGTAAGGACGAACGCCACGCCATTTTTGCCTTCACGTTCAAGGCCAATGTACAGAATAGTGTTTCGACTAGGGGTTCGTTCTTCTCCTGATCCTGTCCACCTGACCTCGCTCAAACCCAAGATTTGGATGTTATAGTGCTCCATTTCACGGTCGATCACTGATTGGCGGTGCAAGGACCGAGTGATCCCAGCTCTTCCCCCGTCATTCAATGTTCGAACTTCCAGAAGCCAATCATAGTCCGTTTTCGAATGCCAAAAGTCCGCATTCGAGGCGCTGTATCTGTTTGTCGTATCAGTTAAGTCTTAAGATCACGGGTGATAAGCCCATGATCCATTAAGATTGCTGATTTGAAATATATATCGTAACATTAGCTACCTCTATAAAAATCGTTGAAATCCCCACCACTTGTACCACCTCCCATACAAAAGTCGCAGTCTGCCGATACGCGTTAAAGTATTTTTCAAGACTATGGTGATCCAATGAGACATAATACACTTTAATAAGTAGGTTATTGAAATGGCAAGAAAACCGTCCCTTTTGAATTCACTGAAACTTCCATTCTATCTAGAGTTTCGCATGATTCGGATTCACTCTATATGAAATCTGAGAGTATAATATGTTTGCAATAGAGTTTGTAACGCTAAGAAATAAGGCTCGTAGAAAAGAATGAATGACACAAAAGTTAATATTATCACTTAAAACTCTCAAAACCGGATGTTTGTCTGTTTGCCCACCCGGTCGTTCTCCAGTTTGAAAACGCGTTGAGCTAGGAAGTTCAAATTCTGTACAGGTCATTTCACGAAAAAATTAGGTTAAGTTCGTGAACAAGCCAAATCACTCAGCTCCTTCTACCCCCTCCCATAAAACATAACTCATTACCAATAATTAACAATAATCAAATTTTTTAGAAACTATTAAAACTAATAATTTGAAATTTATAACATAATATTTTTTAAAAATTATTCGAGCCTACCCACTCCTTCTACCACCTTCACTTATTCATGAGACACTTAAAACCAATTTTCTTCATTTATCATTTATCCAATTTGGAATTCAGATTTTGTATTAAATACTTAATTAACATTATTCATCATCATCATCAATGGCGCGACAGCCCAAATCGGGCCTTGGCCTCCTGAAGTCGTCGCCTCCAATCGTCTCGATCCAAAGACCGCGTCCTCCAGCTGCTAATTTTTAAGATGGCTTTGCTATCTTCATCAACCGAGTCTTTCCATCGCTTGCGTGGCTTGCATACTGGCCGGTTACCACTCGCTTTGCCTTTCAGAGCACGTTTGGGGATTCTTCTGTCTTCCATTCGCTCTACATGGCCAGCCCACTGCAGTTTACGTAGCTTGATGAACGTTGAAGCTTCTGGCTCGTCGTAGAGTTGATACAACTCATGGTTGTATCTCATTCGCCATTCCGTTCCTTCCTTCACAGGTCCCAAAATTCTTCGGAGGACCTTTCTTTCAAATGCGTTAACTGCTCTTTCGGAAGTTCGCGTTAATGTCCACGTCTCGCTGCCATAACAGAGCACAGGTCGTATAATAGTTTTATATATCCGCAGCTTATTGTTCCTGTGCACTTTCTTGGATTTCATCATTGGAAGTACCGAATAATACGTATTATTTGCTAGTGCTATCCGTCGTTTGATTTCATCTGTTTCATTACCGCCCTTTGCTAGATTAGCCCCAAGATATATGAAATTGTCCAAATTAAATTCCGCAATTGTTATGTTAATTAACATTATTAATAATATCAAAAAAAAAAGAAAAAATTAAATTTGAAAGAAGTCAATTGCATAATGTTAATAGCTACTGCTGCAAAAAAAAACACTAAAATCCCCGCACTCCTTCCTCTACCTCCCACACAAACTGCACAATTTCACTGAATCTAATAGACTAATTTTCTCATTAGCCATTTCATTTTTGAAGCTTAAATCTATACATATATATATAAATGTTATTGTTTGGAAATGGCTATAAGTTAGTTGTTTGCTTTATTTTAGCAATAACTAAGCAGAAACACGCATTTTTAAAATTCTTCTCTGTCTGTCCGTTTGTCTGTCTGTCAGGCTTTCACGCAAAAACGGCTGAACCGATTGTAACGAAACTTTCACTGCCTGTTAAGTATGCTCCGAGATGTAATCTGCTTTTGGTTTTATGTCACTCCCCTCACGCCTTCTACTCCCTCCCACACAAAGTGACACATTTCCAAAAATATGTAAGAATCGATTTTTTTCGAAACTATAAGAGCTATTAATTTGAAGTTTAAAACATATTAACTCTATAACAAATGCAATCTTTTAGCTTAGAAATTATTTGAATCCACCCACTTCTTCCACCACCTCCCATACAAACAACACATTTTTATTAAACACTATACACCAATTTCCTCAGTACGTATAACTTCCATCGAGCTAAAATTTTGTACCGAATCCTTAATTAGCATTATTATAAATATCGGGAAAAAATTAATCGATTAGCTTCACTTCTTCTACCTCCTCCCGTACAATGTGACACGATTCCACGACTTCAAAAATTCAATTTTCATGTAAAGTGTGAATGTTACTGATCTGAAATTTGAAATAAGTCAACTGCATGATAATTTTAGTAGTTTCTCAAAAAGCTATTAAGAACCCCTCACTCCTTCCACTACCTCCCATACAAACTGCACTTTTTCATGAAATACTCTACACCAATTTTCTCAATACGTATAACTTTCATCGAATTTTGTATCAAATCTGTCATAAGCATTATTATTAATATCGGGAAAAAAATTAACCGCTTAGCTTCACTCCTTCTACCCCCTTCCATACAATGTAACACAATTTTCAATTTTCAAAGATTCGACTTTCTTCAAAAGTGTGAACGTTACTGATCTAATATATAAAATATATCAATTTCATTATGATTATAGTTGTTTGTCGAAAAATTACGAAAAAAACCCCTCCCCGCACTCCTTATACCACCTCCCATACAAATTGCTCAATTTCATTAAATTCAATGCACAAGTTTTTCAGTACCTATTCAATTTTTCAAGCTTAAATTTGGTACAAAACATTTTTATAGCTACTCTTGCGGGATGTGAAATAAATTAGTTCAGTACTGTCACCCTTTCTACCACTTCCAATACAAAATTTCTTAAAATCACAAAAATTTCCATTTCATTTATAGTATCGTATGATTGGGCTTTACGCACAATCGTAGTTCTGTTATGGTCTTAAGCTTTACGTTATTTTATTTGGTCTTTTATTTTAATTAACACAAGCTACAACTATTCAAATGTCCTTAAAGCTCCTCCGTACTTATATGATCTCAAATCACGGGATTGATTTGATCACGAGCCTGTCCAATACAAATGCGAGTATCGTGGTTTCATTTTCAATAATATATGGTTCTGATTCCAACAAAATACAAACCATTGTGTTGAAAGAGTCATTACACTAAACAGGTTATATATCTCACACAATGTACATATTACTAACCACATTCTCAAAAATTGCTTTTTTTTGCGATTCTTCCGCGGACAAAGTCGCGAGCGATCGCTAGTATTTAATAAAACATTTTGATTGCAACTCTAGTATCTTGTGAAAAAAATTAGTTCAATGTTATCACTCATTCTTTTGATGATTGATTGATTATCACTCCTTCTACCACATTGAAAAATTTTTAAGATCACAAAAAGTTATATTTCATCTAGGGTATCGCATGGTTTGGCTGTACGCGTAATGGTATTCCTGCTAAGTTTTTCAAGTAATGTTAGAAAAATTTTATTTCAATAAATAATTTTTAATGTAAATTAATATCAATTGATTTTTTTTTTTTTTTATATAAATTTATTTAAATCGTATGATTTACTCTATTTCAAATTGAAAATGATTTAGTTTGATGGTTTGATGTATTTGGAATATACAGCTGCTGAATTATCAACAATTTTCGGAATTTAGAGAGTTGCCATTTAGTTGGTTGCATCCGTTGTTTGTTATAATACATTTTTAGGCCAAAAAAAATTAATGCGATCTTCGCAGCCAAACATAATATCAATTTCAAAAAGGACACAATATAGGTGATATGGAGTCCTTTCAAAAATCGGAAATTAGACAAAATGGAAGTAATGGTTGGTGAATGTTTTCACAGTGCATTTTGAATAAAACGAAAGATTTCCGCATTTAACGTGATAAAGGTCTCAGGAGAGACCCAAACGTTACACATAATAAATCAATCAGTGTAAAATGTGAAAATCTTTTGTTTTAATATAGAAGTATTATTTTTTTTCATTTCCCATAATAAAAATGCGAAGAACTATCCATTTGACTATAATATTGCTTGACCCCCTCATTTCAGTGTCAGGGAAAAGGAATTTTTTTACAATTTCTTCTTCGATCTAATTTTATACTCTTTTATCTCGATTGAAAAGCAGTATCAAGGCCACGAGATGAAATTAATTTATTTTATCTACAAAAAAATTGTTTTATTTTACACTCTACTTTGAATCAATTGATATCGATCTTAAAAGAGTTATTTCAACAACAACAAAAATCAATCAAAATTTTGCAGTAGACTCGATTCGATAGACTAAAAAAATTAAATGAATATTGCAGAGTATTTAATTTGCTTTATTTATGTACATTTTGCGTGATCGTAAAAAAAAGTGGTACAAAAAAACCGAGCTATCAATCTATCGATCAATCGTGGCAATATCGTCTCAAAGTTCATTGATCGTGAAAAATACGTTTAGCGGATGCCACTATTATTCTTTGACAACTTAATTTTCGGTATTAATCCTGTAATGGAGGTCAGATTGAAACTATATATCTTGAGTTATAGTTAACATTGTTCTAATAAGCGAGCACTTTCGTATTTTATTATCAGGAATGTGGACTGAAACAGTTTCTCAAACTACCTTCAATGTTTGATGTTCTCTATTTTAATAAAATCGTATCGTTATTCCAACATTAGAAAGTTTAAATAGAACGTATCGTTAGTAAGTACTGAGAATTTTGAAATTACTGTGATGCTCTAGGTTAGACGCCCATGACATGGGCTCTGTGTGCTCTCTAGCTTGAGAACGCGTTGAGCCAGATAGTTCAAATTTTGTACACGTCATTCCTAATAAAAGAGTAAGGTCAAGCTCGTGAACGGGCCAAGTCGCTCCACTCCTTTTACCCCCTCCCATACAAAATGATACAATTCCGCAATTTGACAATAAACGGATTTGCTTGCAATTTGACAATAAATGGATTTGGTCTCAAATTTAGAACATACTACTTTTATGATGATATCAATCTCCCATATAAAAATTATGGGTGTTCTCCCCCTCTTTCCACCACCTCCCATACAAACTGTACTTTTTCATGAAATACTCTAAACCAATTTACGCAGTGCGTATAAAATTTAGCGAGCTGAAATTGTGTACTAAATATTTATTTGGAATTATTAGTAAGACCAAAATAATTAGACTATTAGTTTCACCCCTTCTACCCCCTCCCATACAAAATGACACAATTTCGAAATTCGACAATAAACGGATTTGCTCAAAAAGTATAAAATTTATTAGTCTGAAATTTGGTATTTATTACTTTTATGCTAATTTCAATCTACTGTATAAAAATTATTTACATTGTACCTCCTCTTTCACCCCCTCCCATGTAAACTACACTTTTTCATGAAATGCTCTAAACCAATTTACTCAGTACGTATACAATTCACCGCGCTCAAATTGTGCACTAATAACTTACACAAAAACAAAAAACAAAAAAAATTAGACGATTATCATTACCCCTTCTACCTCCTCCCATACGAAATTACGCAATTCTGCTATTCGACAGTAAACGAATATGCTCGAAAAGCATAGACGCTATTGATCTAAAATTTGGAATATTTTACTTTTATGATGATTTCAATATACTCTATAAAAATTATTTAAGTCCTCCCCTTCCTTCCACCACCTCCCCTACAAACTGTACTTTATCATGAAATACTCTAAACCAATTAACTCAGTGCATATAATAAAATTATAAATTTTGATAGCAACTTTAGCGTGCTGAGAAAAAATTAGTTCAATGACGTCAACCCCTGTACTACTTCCCCTACAAAACTCCTTTAAATCATAAAAATTTCTCCTTCATCTATAGTATCGCACGATTGGGTTTAATCGCAATTAAGTGTTAAATAATTTCAGCCATTCTCTAAGACCCTCATTCACTTAATCTTACCTCTCCACCATAACCTGCAGAATGAACTCCCACGCATTCTCAACTTGTCCCAAGAATAACAAACTTCCGTCATCTTGCTGGCAGATATTTTCACATTATTTTCAGTTTGCAGGAGAAATAATCAAAAATATAGAAAATATTGGCCGCTGGACGAAATATGTATAATGTGTGCATCGTGACTGATGAGGCTTCTATTTCATCTTGTGGTATGTTTCTGAGAACTTTTTATACTCTAGATGAAATCTGTGAGTATATTGTGTTTGCCTTACCGTTTGTAATGCTAAGAAATAATGTTTGCATAGGGTCGCCAAGGATACGGAAATATTTGTTGTCACTCAAAAACCTCGATTTCGTGTGACCGTCTGTCCGTCTGTCTACAACACAACTCCCGAAAGCTTTGACCTATCGTGCTGAAATTTGTCAAATGTGATTTTTAGCAAAAAAGTGTCTTTAAGTTCGAGAACGGGCCATATCCCCCCACTGCTTCTACCCCCTCCCATAAAAGTTTCATGAAATTTCGAAATTTAAAGAAATTCATTTCTCTCCAAAACCATTTCAGCTATTGACCTAAAAATTAAGTCATAGTCTAATAATGTAAATACTATTAGGGTAAAAAACTATTGATGTGATCCCTTTACTCCTTCTACTCCCTCCCATATAAATGCACAATTTTCAAAAATGCATTTATTCAGTTAGCATTGCAACTAGCAAAGCTAAAAGAACCAATTTTTGCGACAATTAATTTTTTTACATTTGCAACCAACTCAACTCTTTCTACCACTTCCCATACAAATTTCACGAAATTTCAGAATTTAATTTAAATTATTTTTCTTAAAAACCGTCAAAGGTATCAAATTCAAATTTTGAGAAAAGTAATTTATTACAAATATTATTGATGCCAAAAAATTTGATTTTGATTCAAATACTTCTACCCCCTCCCATACAAATGCACAATTTTGGTAAATGTTAATCATTTAATAGATTTTCATTGAAACTAGAAAAAGTACAAACTCAAAAGTTTGTTAGAATTTATCCCTTAATAATTGCGATAAATTCTAAAAAAAATATGAACTTCGCTTCACTCCTTTTACCACCTCCCTACAAATTCTTGTATTGGAAATTCAAGAAAATTATTTCACTTTCGAAGATATGAGAGCTAACCACATTAAAATTGTAACAAAGCAATGTGATTAGAATATTGATAAGCAGATTAAAAATTATCCAAAACCTCCCACTTTCTCTGCCACCTCCCATACAAATGCCCTAAATTCAGAAAAAAATTGTTCAATTTCCTAAAAAATTTTAAAAACTACAAATTTTAAATTCAGCATGAAACATTTTAGAGTTTCTCAACAGCCGTCGCCGGTGTCGGACGTTTTGACCCGCGCTGTTCGCTTTGTTATGTTTTTTGTGTTCTTTGTTGATCTATTGTATTTCTATTGATGTATTCGACTGCGTCCTATGGAAGAGAAGAAAAAAAAAAAAAAAAATCACTTAATCATATTGTGCGCGAGTTTTTGCTGTGTGTCGCCAAGCAATCCTGCAGCATATTGTGCGCGATATTTAGTGCGCGATTTTTTTTTTTTGTATGGGGTCACCAAGCATCATTCAGCATCGCATCACATCACATCACACATGGACAGTTACCTAGCATCCAATCCAGCTAAGTTCATAACTGTTGGCTAACGGGTCGTGGGCTGTGGATGCATGTACCGGTTAAGGCCTAGTACTAACGGGTACATTGCACCCATTGCTTTTTTTATCTCTGCAAGCCCCGATCCGTAGTTGAACTGTAAATGTTGGGTGCCGTCTGACATGGTCGAGTGCATCTGTTTTAATTAGTTTTCTTAATTGGTTTTCTCTCTCTTTTCTTTTTTTTTTTTTTTTTTTTTCATTAAGAAATAGTTTTTTGCTTCTTTGTATTCCGTTTATTTGTATTCTTATAGCAAATTATGACTTTGTCCTCGTTATTTTAATTTTTAGTTTTTAATAGTCCGCTATTCATTGCGTTACAATGGTAAATTTTACCATTGAGCAACTGAATGTTCGGGGTTTGAGTGGTGCCTATTTATCCTTGTATATTCATACCCAAATCGCAAGACCTGATGTATTGGCTCTCTGTGAGACCAAAGTGCTGCCAGGTAGTGAGCAATTTCTCACTATTCCTGATTACCACCTCATACCTACTTTTTTCCAGCAGCGGGGTATCGCTATATATATACGAAATGATGTAGCTTTTCAAGTTGTTTCCCATCTGGGCACTTGCTCCAATCCTGAGTTTAACTACTCTTGGGTTAAACTTCAGGTCCAAAGGCAAATTATCTTCTTTTGCTATGTTTACAGAAGCCCAACATTGTCTGTGGCAAGCACTAGAGCGGAATTGGATAAGTTGTCTGAGGCTATTCAGGCATTGTATGATGCAAACCCTGACGTTGAAATCGTTGTAGCGGGCGATTTCAACGTCCATAATAATGCCTGGCTTAAGCATTCTACCCATACGGACCATCAGGGTCTAGACACTGAGCTCTTCGCTTCACTTAATGGACTAGTGCAGTTAGTAACCGAACCAACTCGATTACCTGAAATAACAAATCATGCTTCAAACCTGCTTGACATTTTTCTAACGAATCATCCAGATAAATATTCTGTTTCTGTGATATCACCATCCCCAATTGGGAACACTGATCACTTCCTGATTCGAGCACAGTTTCCGATTACAGCGGTAAATTCAGTAAAAGTCAAAGTGCCTCGAAGAACCATCTGGTTTTATAAAAAAGCAGACTGGGAAGCACTAAACCAGTTTTTCAGGTCCTTTAATTGGAAGCTGTGTTTCGAGTCTAAAAATTGTGATACAGCTTGCCAGCTTGTAACCGAAACCATACTTAAGGGTATGGAACTCTTCATACCTTTTAATTATAAACGAATCAAACCGTCGAAGGATTCGTGGTTTACTAAAGATTGCCTCACGGCCATACGTAACAAGAAAAAACATTTCCAAATTTTTAAGAGCAACCCAACTCTTGCCAACAGATCTCTGTACAACATGTCAAGAAATACATGCAAGTCTATTTTGGAAAGTGCTAAGTTTCAACACGACCAAAAACTTCGAAGAAAAATTCTCGAAGCACCAAATGGTTCGCGATCTTTTTGGTCATTTGTTAAAGCGGTCAACAGTAACAACTTAAAATCATCTACACCGCCTCTTCTAGATGGGGACCGAATTGTAGTCCATCCTGTTGAGAAAGCCAATCTTCTCGCAGCAAGTTTCGCACGAAACTCCAGGCTACCACCGACTAACCAGTCCCCCCCGCTTGTAACACCATCTGGATTTCATCTACCTGAGATTCATTTTCGCACACGACTTATCTCCAAAATTCTTCGTGAGCTCAATGTCCAGAAATCTGCAGGTCCCGATGGTATTACCCCGATAGTCCTTAAAAATTGTTTTGCGTCTCTGGCTAAACCGCTGCGCGACTTATTCCATCTCTCGTACTCTTCTGGGCACTTTCCGCGCACGTGGAAAATGGCGAATGTTCAGCCGATTCCCAAGAAAGGAAACAAAGCGTTACCCACCAACTACCGCCCCATCGCCATTACTTCCGTTCTGTCGAAAGTGATGGAAACGGCTGTGAATCGCAAAATAGTCCACCATCTTGAAGATATCAAAATTATTAATGATCGACAATACGGATTCCGTTCCGGACGATCTACAGGTGACCTCTTGGTATATCTGACTGATCGTTGGAACTCTTGTATTCATAAATTTGGTGAAGGCCAAGTTCTGGCGCTTGACATCGCTAAAGCGTTTGACAGAGTTTGGCACAAATGTCTCCTAGTGAAACTCAAAGCAGTCGGCTTTAACACTAACCTTGTAAAATGGATTGAGAGTTTTCTATTTGAACGCACCATACAAGTCGTATTGGATGGAGTGGCATCTTCTCCCTTTCCCTTAGATTCCGGAGTCCCCCAAGGCTCTGTTTTATCACCCACACTCTTTCTTATTTTTATCAATGACCTTCTGTCGACAACACTCAATCCGATACATTGCTTTGCAGATGATAGTACCCTGGACAGCATCTATGAATTCGACTCGAGTATAAACGCTCACCGTGTCCCGGTAGCATCTAAACGTGCCGAACTATTTGGATCATTAAACTCTGACCTCAACCTAATCTTGGAATGGGGTAGGATAAATAGAGTAGAATTCAACACCTCAAAAACTCAGGCCTGTTTTCTTTCCCTTAAGCGTGATGTTCCGGCATCGATCGCTAATGTAACCTTCGGTGGTGTCCAACTTGACTCTTCCGATTCCTTCTCACTCCTTGGCATTAAAATAAATAACCATTTGAATTGGAACCAGCACATAATCGACGTGGCACTTGACGCTTCCAAACGCCTAGGAGTTTTGCGAAGATGTAAAAAATATTTTACTCCCAGGGACCTAGCAAATATCTACAAGGCATACATTAGACCACGCCTTGAGTACAATTCGCATTTATGGGCCGGGGCACCCAAAACGCAACTTGCGATGCTCGACCGTGTCCAGAGGCAGGCGTTCCGACTAATTGGTGACGATGCCATCAGGGATTCTATAGACTCCCTAGAGCATCGTAGAGATGTCGGAGTACTAAGCATTTACTACCGCTACTTTCATGGTAAATGCAGTGAGGAACTTGCTGAACTTATCCCACCTCTGTACACTTTTCCTAGAAACACTCGCCTTGCTTCAAGCGCGCACGAGTTTACTGTTAAACTTCCAACTTCCCGTACAGTGAAATATAGGCAGTCATTCATACCCCGAACTTCTAAGCTCTGGAATGCATTACCAGCGGCTGTATTCCCATTGTCATACGACCTACGACGTTTCAAAATCAACGTCCACCGGCATTTTAGGCTTTTCCCTCCTTTAAATCCCATTCCCATTTATCCTTAGCTCCTTTTTCTCCCTTACCGACATGACTGTGTAAACTACATTAAAGGGTGACCCCCTAAGTTGTGTTCGGCTACGTAAAAAAAAAAAAAAAAAAAAAAATATACTACGTTCGGTGTACATACAAAAATTAGAAACCTTCCCCCTCTGCTTTTACCACCTCCCGCACAAAAGTCACTATTCACTATTCGAAAGAATTTGAGATAACATATTCTCCGATACAATAAAATCTTTCCTAAAGTATCATATGATTGGGCTTTACGCTCAATCATAATTCTGTTATGTTTATACTCTAGATGAAATCTGAGAGTATATTGTGTTTGCCTTACCGTTTGTAACGCTAAGAAATAATGCTCGCACAGAGCCGCCAAGGGTACAGAAATATTTGTTGTCGCTCAAAAACTTCGATTCCGAGTTGCTGTCTGTCCGTCTGTCCGTCTGTCCGTCTGTCCGTCTGTCTACAGCATAACTCTCGAACGCTTTGAGCTATCGTGCTGAAATTTGTTGTGTGTTATTTTTAGCAAAAAAGAAACTTTAAGTTCGTGAACGGGCCACATCCCCCCACCCCTTCTACCCCCTCCCATACAAATTTCACGAAATTCTGAAATTTTCAGAAATTGATTTTTCCTAGAAACTATTTAAGCTATCGATTTTAAATTTGGGTCGAAGTATTATGATATAGATACCATTAATAAGACTGAATATTGATCTGATCCCATCACTCCTTCTACCCCCTCCCATACAAATGCATAATTTTGAAAAATGCAGTTTTCCGATTTTCATCGAAACTAGTACCGTTATAAAAACGAATTTTTGCCAGAATTAATTTTATTAGAATTCCAATCAACTTTGAAAAAATTATCAACTTCACCTCACCCCTTCTACTCCCTCCCATACAAATTTCACGAAATTTTGAAATTTAAATTAAATTATTTTTCTTCGAAACTGTTAAAGTTATCAATTTGATATTTCGCGTAAGGTATAAAAATAGAAATATCAATAACAGGAAAAAAAATTGTTTTCATCCTTACACTCCTTCTACCCCCTCCCATACAAATGCATAATTTTTGTTAAATGCATTATATCGATTTCCATTAAAACTAGAAAAATTACAAACTTAAAATTTTGCCAGAATTTGTTTTTTAATAATTGCAATAAATGCTGGAAAAAATTATCAGCTCAGCTTCCCTCCTTCTACCCCCTCCCATATAAATATCTGTATTATAAATTCAAGAAAAGCATTTCTCCATCGAATATATTAGAACTATCTAATTTGAAATTGAATCAAAGCGTGATGATAAGGATGATGATAAGCAGTTTCAAAATCATCTTAAACGTTCCACTTCCTCTACCACCTCCCATACAAATGCCCCAATTTCTGGAAAACTTTGTCCAATTTCTTTAAAAATAATGAAAACTAAAAATTTTAAATTCAGCACGAAACACTTTACACGCCATTTTCGGTGTCACATAGGAGAAATACAAACCTCCCCCTCTACTTCTACCACCTCCCATGCAAAGTCTCTTCTCACTATTCGAAAGAATTTGAGATGACATATTTGCCGGTATATCAAAGTCATTTCCATCTCATCTAGAGTATCATATGATTGGGCTTTAAGCCCAATCATAATTCTTTTATGTTTTTAGTTTCGTTTTGCATATTTTACCAATGTACTAGTTTCAGTCTGGTTTTCAGTGTGGGTTCAAAGCTTAGAGAAATGAACCTTGCACATACTTGTACAGATTTCACGGTGATTTCTTATTGTTTCCTGGTGGAGTTAATATCGGATTCTTAGTTTGGAAGCATGCATGCATTATTTTTGCATTGAACATTGCACAAAATTTATACTGTGCAATTTAAAAAATCTTATGCGCTTTAAAAATTATTTTGCCAAGTTCTTTTGTAGACTTTCTAACGAAAACAAAAATGAGATAGTGGAGTTTCTGGAATTGCTTAATTCAACGAAATGAAGATCAAATATGTTAATCAATTAACATATGTCAATAGAATGATTAAAAAAAATTGTGAATAAAGTTCAGATTATAATCATATCATGTTAATTATGTGTGATGTTTAGTAAGTAAATAGCTTTATCTGTGGTGTGAAAAATTTCTCCGAAACGGACCATGTAATTTATTTTTCTCTGAGATATGCAAAGTCTTTTGATGAGATTTTACATTTTTAATTATTATTTTGTATAAGTTTAAGTGGAGCACGCAGAAAAACAAACTCAATTACGAATATTGAACTTGTAATTTTCGTAATATTTCATTGAAATTGCGTGTCTTGTGCTATGCATACGCAATTAAAAATAACTTTAAGGTCATCTTCAAACGAAATGCACATAACTTCATAATAAGAATATGATTAAATAATACATGTTAATTTGGTTTGTCTCGCGATAATTTAAATATTTCGGGAAAAAAAAAACCAAAAACTAAATTATCTTATTTATTGCAGAACCACATCGTCTTTTTTATACTCTAGATGAAATCTGAGAGTATATTGTGTCTGCCCTGCTGTTTATAACGCTAAGAAATTATGCTCACACAGTGTCGCCAAGGGTACACATATGTTTTTTGTAGCTCAAATATCCGAATGACCGTGTGTCCGGACAGACAGCCTGTCAGACTGTACAACATAATTTTCGAACGCTTTGAGCTATCGTGCTAAAACTTTATTTTAAACCATTGTAAGCAAAATAAGAAACCTTAAGTTTGTAAACGGGCTACATCCCCCTACCCCTTCTACCTTCTTTACGCCCAATCATAATTCACCGAGTATACTCGTAACTTAGGATCCACCATTTATTGCATTCCACACTTATGTCCGCATAGGAAGAGGATACTATTCAGTAGTGTTCTGGGAATTTTGGAGAGGAGAGACGGAAATAGCGATGAACATTATTTTTGAAGCGTTGGAGAATATAATTGCTCGGAAAAAATACTAGCAGGCATTGCGTTCGAAAGTCTGGACAATCGGGAAATGAATGACTAACCATATGACGGTATATTCATGCACACTTTTAGCTTGACAAGAATTTCGGCGAAAAACGCAAAGTGGATGATCGCGTGTGCTAAGTTCCATAGTTACCATGGAAGTAGCGTAATCGAGGCAGAGTACGCCGAAATCTCCGCGATATTCGAGGGAGTCAGTAGAAACTGTAACAGTTTCAACTGCAATTATTCCCAACACAAGTTTTTGTATTCGATCGAGCAGTTTTGGGTGCCCCAGCCCATAAATGCGAATTGTACTCTAAGCGTGGTCAAATGTAGGTGGTAGCTCCGTCATGAGGCGTAAGGTACTTTTTGCGTTTGCGAAGAATACTTAGGCGTATGGAGGAGTTAAATCAAAGATGCGTTTGTTCCAATCAAGGTGGTAATTTAACTTTACACCTAATAGAATAAAATTATCTGAAGAGAAAAGTTGTACGCCATTAAAGGCTAAATTATGCGACCTGGGAATATCACATATTAGAGAAAGATGACAGTTCTGTGTTTTCGCGGCGTTGAACTTTACTCTATTTAGCCCGCCCCATTCCAGGATTGAGCCGAGTTCATTGTTCAGCTAACTGTCTGGAAGCAACAGATTTTTGGCGGAATTCTGCAGCGGAGTCAAATTCAAAAGTGTTATCTAAAAAACTGTCATCTGTGAAACTATGGATCGGATTCAGAATAGGAGGCAAAAACTCTTTAATGAACACTACGAATACAGTAAGACAGAACCCTGAGGGACATTGGAATTAATTGGGAAGCAAGAAGAAGTAACGCCACCTAATACCAACCGTACAGTATATTCGGATACCTCTCATGATATCGAATGAAAGTATAGCTTAACAAGAATATAGTCATGCGGAACCCACCGTATTTGCAAGAGTTTCAATAGTCCGACAGGTATACCTGTTCCAGGTTTCCCCGTCTACTTTTCAGAACGGATACCACATTGACGATCGTAAATAATCTGTTAGTCTTAAAGATATTAAACGATTTTTTGGCAATTAACAGCAACTTCCATTACTTTCGAGAGCACTGAGGTAAGGGCTATTGGATTCGCTTTACTTCCTTCGAGAGTTGGCTGAATTTCCAAAATTGTTTAAAGAGCCCAGAAAGTTAAGATAGATGAAAAGATTCCAAATTGAATTGGTTAGAGAGGAGGTGCACATGTTTAAAATAATGGGTAGTATTCCATCAGGAATAGCGGGCTTGGTAATGTTGAGTTTTGGCAAAATCTTGGATATAAGACGTGCACAAAAATGTAGCAGAGGCAGAGAAAAACCAGATGGTGATGCGGCAAGAGGGGCTTAGTTTGAAGGTGGTACTGTATAGTTTCTCACGAAGCATGCTGCAAGTAGGTTACAATTGCTTTCTCAACCAGATCAATTACGGTATGGTCACAATCAACGAGTGGTGGTGTTGATGAAATTATTGTTGACCATTTAAATAAAAGGCCAGAAAGATCTTGAGTTTTTTGAACTTTGATGGATCTTCCACCGAAGTTCTTGGTCGTGATCAAATTTAACACGATTGAGGATAGATTTACAGTTCTTTCTTGATTAATTATTTAGTTTGAAAATTTCTAAAAATTTGTATGCCAAGAGTCCTCCGACGGCCCGATCGGCAACGGGGGATCGCCCTCTACATCCGCGATGATATGCCTTCCCAATTGGTTCCACAATTAGAAAATTTAACTTTATATGGATAAAACTTTTAATCCAATATATCTAATATTTTTGTTAGGTTTATAGAAGCCCAGCATTTAATGCTGCCGGACGGTTTATCAGAATCCATCCAGTTCATTTACACTGCAACCCTGAGGCTGATATCGTAATCGCGGACAATTTCAATGCTTACAACACTGCCTGGCTTAAATATTTCTCCAGCACTGATACTGAGCTCTTTGCTTCGGTAAACGGACTAACATAGCTGATAATTCAGCCTACTCATTTACCGGAAATAGCTGGTTTTGTAATTTCACCATTGCCAATTGGAAATATGGATCACTTTTTGATACGTGCACAATTTCCAGTTGCAGCACTAAGGACGCTGCCAGTTAAGGCACCCCGCAGAACTGAAACAAAAACATTGTAAAAGGGGGGCTCTGAACGAGTTCTTTAATGCCTTTAATTAGAAATTGTGCTTCGATTCTAATGACTGCAAATGAACCTGTAGACTTGTCACCGAGACTATCTTAAAAGGTACAAAGCTCTGCGTACCTTCTAGACCAAATTTCTACATCACAAATTCAACAAAATCATTTCTTCTACGAATATATGAGAGATATTGACTTTAAAATTTGCAGAAAGCATTGTGACGACAATGTTGATAAGCAGTTTCCAAATCATCCAAGACCTTCCACTTCCTCTGCCGCCTCACATACAAATCCCCCAATTTCAAGAAAGTTATGTCCAATTTCTTTGAACAAATTTAAAATTCAATAGGAAATATTTTGTATCCTCCAATCGATGTCATATTCAAACATAACAGAATTATGATTGGGCGTAAAGCCTAATCATATGATACTCTGGGTGAAATGGGAAAAAGTTTAATATACCGGCAAATTGGTATGTCCCCTCAAATTCTTCAAATAGTGAATAGTATCTTTTGAATGGGAGCTAGTGGAAGCAGAGAGATGAGGTTTGTAATTTTTGTAACATTGAACGTGTCATGCAAAATGTTTCGTGCAGAATTTAAAGTTTGAAGTTTTCAGTATTTTCAAGGAAATAGAACGTAGTTTTCCTGAAATTGGGGCAATTGTATGGGAGGTGGCAGAGGGAGAGGAGGGTTTTCGATGATTTTGCCATCCTTATCACCATGCTTTGTTTCAATTTCAAAGTTGCTAACTCTCACATGTTCGAAGGAGAAACGCTTTTCTTGAATCTATAATATAGATATTTGTATTGGAGGGGGTAGAAGGAGTGCAGCGAAGTTGATAACTTTTTTTTTTTGCATTTACTACAATAATAAAGGGACCAATTTTGGCAAAATTTTAAGTTTATGCTTTTAGTAGTTTTAATGGAAATCGATTAAATGCATTTACTAAAATTTTTCATTTGTATTGGAGGGTGTGCAAGGAGCATACGGATCAAATTACTTTATTATTCTAGTAATAAAGTATTGTGATCGACATAAGAAAAAAAAAAGCTTTGCTACCCTGAAATTTTTTTTTTCGCGTTTCATGACTAAATTAGCCTAAAAAAGCAAAAAAAAATCCGTCCCGCTGTACGCCGTACGCCGTACATATGGACTCATATCTCCGAGACCGTTAAAGGTAGAATGTTTGTTTTTGGGTGGATTATTCATTGGGTAAGTGAGCTCTATTTTTCAAATTTTCGGGAGTGTTAGGTGGAAGGGGGAGGCGGGGAGAGGGAAAAAGTCGAAAAATACACTTGCTAATATCTCCACCACCAATGCAGATAGGAAGCTGAAAATCAGTAGAGATATATAGGTAGAAAGGTTTGTGCGACAAAGTATAAAAAGAATTTAATTTTTTTATCCATTGGTGCCCGAAAAGGGGGGGCTAAAAACAAATTGTCGGCCGAATGGTTTTTTCAAATGATTATATCTTCGAAATTACTTATCGTAAAAAATTCATATTTTGGGAGCATTAAGGTGGCATATAGCTTCATTGGAATCAGGTTACAAAGTGGCTAGTTATTGTAAGGGGGAGAGTCAGGGGGGGTGCAAAGAAAAATACTTCAAAATTAATATCTCAACTATCTCTTAAGCTATGTAATTGAAACTTAAAACGTATATTAAGCTATACTAGGGAAATACAAAAAAAAAATTGTAGTGGGAGGAAATGGGGAGCATTTAAAAAATGGTGTACTTTTCAAAATTACAAATCCTTATATCTCAAAAAATAGTACAGATATCAAATCGCAAATTTGTGAGATTGTAGAACTACATAGTGGATAGTTTTGATAATTTTCAGTTGGGAGGTGTAAGGGGAGGGAGGTGATAAGCAAAAATGTTGAAAATTTTGAATTATTTTTTTAGAGCTCTGGTAAAAGATACAAAGTTTAAATTTTGCATGTGGATACGTCTGTATAATGTACATACAAAAATAATAATAACTTGATCCATAATTGTTATAAACCGACCCCCCGGTCTAACGTGCACAAGGTGTTTCATGTGCATTGAAAAAAACACATAAACTGAAAATTTTTGAGTGAAATTTTAAGGTAGAAACTTTAAAATTTGCGAAATGAATTTAAAAAAAATTTCTAAATACACAAAATATTAACTGGTTGAAAATCTTTCAAAACTTCTACCCCCTCCTATACAAAATTATTTTTTCGACCATTTTTAAGAAATCAATTATCACCTAACTATTAAAAGCTATCAATTTGAAATTTTGCATAAGAACTTAAAAAAATAATTGAAATAAAATTACGTTAAAATTTTTGAAATCACGCTTGCCCTTCTACCCCCTCCCATATAAAAGTCTGATTTCGACCAATTTCATTAAATCAACTAATAACCAAAAAATTAAAAGCTACGATTTCGAAATTTTATATGAGCACCTTACAACAGAAAAGAAAGAAAATTGCATCACAAGTTTTACGATTCCCTTACCTCCTCTACCCCCTCCTATACAAAATTATTTTTTCGAGCATTTTTAAGAAATAAGCTATCAGCTAACTCTTAAAAGCTATCAATTTCAAATTTTGCATAAAAACTTATAAAAATAATTCAAATGAAGTTGCTTTAAAAGTTTTGAAATCGCGCTTGCCCTTCTACCCCCTCCCATACAAAACTATGATTTCGACCAATTTCATTTAATCAACTAATAACCAACAAACTTAAAGCTGCGAACTTGAAATTTTATACAAGCACCTTAAAAGAGAAGCAAAATAAAACTACATATCAAATTTTACGATTCCCCTACCTTCTCTACCCCCTCCCATACAAATGTTCGGTTTCGTGAATGTAAAATACACCGAATTTTATGAAAATTCTATGCAACTTCGTCTATGAAACACATTCTTTACAGAGAATATTGGACGTGATTCAAGCAATTAATTAAAAAGCTATTAACATCCACCCACCTTTACTATTACCCCTCCTCCTCCCCTCATAACAACCCAAACTTGCAGAAACGAATGAAATATTGTTAAATTGACAACAGCCCTGCCCAACAACTCCCTTTCACTTAGTCTTCCCTAACTACTCTAACCTGCATATTGACTTTCCACTTATCCGCAACTTGTCCCAAGAATAATAAAGTTTCGCCCTTCTTGTTGGCAGTTTATCATAATTTGTTGTCATCAATAAAATTTCTATTATTATACTTTCCACAAGACTTGAATTCAAAACCTTTATTAGTTCAATGAAAATTCCAAAATTTCGTGAAATTTGTATGGGAGGAGGTAGAAGGAATAAGGTGAAGTTGATAGTTTTTTTCAAAACAAATTGCAACTATAATAGAATTGATTTTGACAAAAATACATATTCTCAAAATTCCTTGTTTCAATGAAAATCGAATAAATGTATTTTTTTAAAATTGTGCACTTGTATGGAAGGAAAAAGGAGTGAGGGGGTCACATGAAGAATTTTTGATATTAATGATATATACATTATTGTACTTTGACCCACATTTCAAGTCGATAGCTTAAATAGTTTCGAAGGAAAATGAATGTTTGAAAATTTTGAAATTTCATAACATTTTTATGGGAGGGGGTAGAAGGAGTGGAAGGATATCCCAATTTCACGAAGATAAAGTTTCTTTTTTGCTAAAAGTAATGCTCAACAAATTTCAGCACGATAGCTCAAAGGGTTCGAGAGTTATATTGTAGACAGACGGACAGACGGACAGACTTTCACTCGGAATCGAGGTTTTTGAGCGACAATAAATATTTCTGCACCTTTGGCGGCTTTGTGCGAGCATTATTTCTTAGCATTATAAATGGTGAGACAAACACAATATACTCTCAGAGTTCATCTAGAATATGAAAATTAGAAACCTTCTCTCTTTGCTTCTACCATCTCCCATACAAAAGCCACTATTCGAAAGAATTTGAGATGGCATATTTTACGGCACACTAACTCTTTCCCATTTCTTCTAGAGCATCGGCTTTACACCGAACAATAATTCTGTTATGTTTATACTCTAGATGAAATCTGAGAGTATATTGTGTTTGCCTTATCGTTTGTAACGCTAAGAAATAATGTTCGCACTGAGTCGCCAAAAGTATAGAAATATTTGTGATCGCTCAAAAATCTCGATTCCGAAACCGCCTGTCTGCCCGTCTGTTCGCCCGTTTACAACATAATTCTCGAACGCTTCAACCTGTCTTGCTGAAATTGGTTTCTTTCTACACATCCCATACAAATTTCATGAAATTTCGAAATTTGAAGAGAATGGTTTTTCTCCTAAACTATTTAAGGTATCAACTTGAATATTAGGTGAAAGTATAATGATGTGAATATCATTAGTGTCAAAAAATATAAATCCGATCCCCTTACTCCTTCCACCCCCTCCCATATAATTGCTCAATTTCGAAAAATGCATTTCTTCGATTTTCATCGAAACTTTCCAAATTTCAATTAAATTATTTTTCTTTGAAATTGTCAAATCCATTAACTTCATACTTTGAGCAAAGTGTAACAATCGAAATATCAAACTTGAAAAAGGTATAAACTTAGAATTTCACCAGATTTTATCCCTTAATAATTGCAATAAATGCTATAAAAAATATCAACTTCGCTGCACTCCTCCTACATCCTTCAATACTAATTTCTATATTAGAAATTCCAAAAAATTATTTCTGCTTCGAAAACACTCATGTTCTCAAACTGTCAACTTTAAAATTGCAACAAAGCATGGTGATTAAAATGTTGAAAAGTAGTTTCAAATTCATCCAAAATCTTCTACTTTCTCAGCCATGTCCTTATTTCAAAGAAACATTACCCCATATTCTTGCAAATTATGAAAGTAACAAACTTAAAATTCAGTACGAAACATTTTCCATGCAACGTTCGATGTCATACACAAAAATTACAAACCTCCCTGCAATACTTCGACCACCTTCCATATAAATGCCACTATTCAAAAGAATTTGAGAACACATATTTTACAGTACATTAAACTCTTTCCCATTTCATCTAGAGGATCACATGCCCAATCGAAATTCTGTTACGTTTTTTTTATGTATTTATATTAAATGGATGGATAAAATTAAAATTCTAAACTAATATGCAACAGAACCTTAAAAAAATTGCTGAAAGTTTTCGACATTTTGGTTCACCACCTCCATCCATCACTTTCACCAGTTTAAAAACCAAAATTTTAGATTATATAGTTCCGCAATCTAAGGAATTTTCAACTTAAATTTTTGAAAAATGAAAATTTTTCCACACTAGTTTTATTTCAGATACATTTATTTACGTACACTTTTATCTATAAATACTTTTATATTTGAAAAAACTTTTATCTACAGATACATTTAACTATAGATATATTTCATTTTGTTTGGTTTCATTTCATTTCGTTCCGTTACATTTCATTTTGTTCCGTTTCGTTTCATTTCGTTCAATTTCATTTCATTTCGCACAAATTCATTTTATTTCGTGGCACTTCATTTCGGTTCGTTCTATTCCATTTCATTTGGTTCCATTCCACTTCATTGCACTCTGTTTCGTTCCATTTCATTTCGTTTCATTCCATTAAGTACCGTTTCATTTCGTTCCGTGTCATTTCTTTCCATTGCATTTCGCCCCATTTCATAACATTTCGCATCATTTCATTTGATTCCATTCCGTTTCGTTTCATTTCGTCGTTCCGTACCGTTTCATTTCATTCCGTTTCATTTTGTTCCATTCCGTTTAATTTCATTTCGTTCCGTTCCATTCCAATTTATTTCATTATTCATTATTTCATTATTTCAATTGTTGCTTTTCGCGGCGGTTCAAACAGAACATCGGTCGTTCGGGTGGCGTCGCCATTTCTGAAATATATCAGACATACATATATATTGAGATATAGCGGTTTGAAATTTTTTTCCCCGAAACTGTTATGTCCAAATGTTATACGTATCTGATATTCCACTAATATAGCTTAAAATATGTTTCAAGTTTCAATTATATACATAGCTTAAGATATAGTTGAGAAATTAATTTTTAGGTGTTTCTCTTTGTATTTTTTACTGCACATCCCCCTTACATCCTCCCTCTAAGTCGATTGTGATACATTGAAACGTCACCTAAATGGTCCAAAAATGTGAACTTTTTATGTTAAGTAACTCCGGAGATATGTATAATCAATTGAATGTGCGACACTTTTGGTGTCCCATGTTTTTTAAAACTTGGAGCCAGCGGTGAAACATATCCATGTCAAAAATACTTCAATATTAACACCACTCCCATACAAAATTTCCCAAAGTTACGAAAATCTTTATATATTTTATCTATAGTATCGTATTCCCATTGTTTTTTTTTCTGTGTCGGGCGACATTTTCATAAAGTGCCAACAAATGGATGTTTTACCCTATACGGCTATCACGCAGCCAAATCTTATCAATTTAATTGAGTCAATTGCCTTTCTTGTATGCCGCCATATCTGTTTCATTTCATAAATTGCCAGCAACGGTTCAAGTAATACGAGTAGACTCGCGATCATGGAAGCTTTATAGGTATATCGAGTTGATATGTGGATTGACGACTACTCAACGAAAGAACAATATCGTACTTAAACTGTTAGATGCATAAATTAATTTTTGCACGCAACATTACGTAATTTTTCTCAGATTACATTCAGACAGCACGCAAGATGGGAATGGAATCATCCAGAGCAATGAATGAAAATTTGTTTCCAGACAATTGTTAAGTAATCATTAACAGTGGAAACTGCAGATAAGAATCTGATATAAGGCAAAAGTCGTAAGCGAATTAAAGAGGGATCAAATTATTTATACAGCTTTTAGTCAAAATACCTTTGCATTATTATGCCACAAGGGGCAGTTAAAACCAGCAATAAAGTCTGAGTTTTCAAAACCCTAGAGATGACATTAAAATGGTCTGCAATATCTTTCGCATGGAAGGTGGTATAAAGGTGTTGCGTTTTTGTGTAAGCGGAAACAGCGGAGTCCAACAAAAGATTTGATGAAATGATTGATGATGTAAAAGAAGAAAAGCTTTCAAATCTAATCCAATCCACGTTGTATGATTTTAAAAAATTTTCTCACATAATAACAGGATTTTGAATTTTGTGTGTGAAAAAAAATCATTTTTTTTACAGATTCTAGACTAAGCCATCTACCCCTATACAGTGCAATGAATGTCAAGTTCGTTTTTATGATTCCTTTGTTCTTCTGTTCGAGAAATGAAATTCTCTAGCAACCTCCTAGCTGAAATCGCTGTTGTCACTGAAATTTCCGTAAATTCTGGAGATGTGAACTTAACGAATTGTTTTGAGAATTATTGGAAGTCCAAATTGAAAACCGGCGTTTTTTTTCAAAATTCGAGCGTTTATTGCGCAAAAATTGTCAAATATTTATTATTCAAATAAATGCTAACCACAATTTATTCCCATCTTTCTGGCAGCATACGGATTCGGATCTTCTACGAGACGACCCATTTTTCGGTTTCTTCGTAAGAATGGAAGTGCTGCTCAGGCAGGTCATGCGTCATCGATCGGAATAGGTGGTAGTCGGAAGGGGCGATGTTTGCAGAATACGAATAGGATCTTCCATTTCAGTGTTTTCACAACGTCAGCAAAATGTGGCCGATCGTTGTCGCGTCGTATTGCAGCCGTTTCTCCTTCAATGTTCAGCTCAAATGCATTACATGTTTCTTGTAGCAATCTCCCGTAATGGATTCAGCCGCTTGCAATAGCTCATAATACACCACGTCGAGCTGGTCCCACCAAATACGCAGCATGATTTTCGAGCCATAGGTGTTGGGCTTGGCCGTTGATGCTGATGCATGTCCGCGTTATCCCCACAATTTGTTCGTTTTGAATTATCGTAATGGTTCCACTTCTCAGCGCCAAGTGACGATTCGATGCAAAAAAAAATTCCTTCTTTTTTCGCCGTTGGAGCAACTGTTCGTATGGGAAAAAAAACCCGTTCGACGTTTCTTGGTAAAAACTTGTATGGCACCCAATTTCCTTGATTTCGCAGCATTCCCAAGTTTCTTAAACGATGTGAAATGACTTGCTGAGTCACGCTTAATGTACCTTCAAGTTGTGGTTGCATTTGGTATGAATCTTCATGCAGTAATGCCTCCGATTCTGCGTCTTCAAACTCCTTGTTTTCCACCGATATCACCCATTTTATAGCGTTGAAACCATTGGGGACATGTTCTGCCACTAATAGCATCCTCATTACAAGTTTCAATCATTCGACGCGCCTCAGATGCAAAAAGTAAAACTTCCCACAAACGACGCTTATTTGGCTCAAACTTCGACATATTCGCGCACGAAAAAGTATAAGGCGCCGATAAAACTTCACAAATCTAATGACAAGGAGTTGTGGATAGATGCCTAAGCTTACCATATGACGTTTCTGATCTGCCATTGTTGATCAGCATTGACTGCTGGCGCCATGTGTTGGGAAACGGCGGGTTTTAATTTGTACTCCCATTTCAGGAGAGATTCAATTGTGGAGTGAACATATTAAGTTAGAGGAACTTTTGAGCTAGGTGCATTTCAAATTGGAGAATTTTAATTGTATTTCACTGCACGAATGAATGAATGAATATTTGATGTTGATACGTTCGAAAGCCCTGCGGAATAAACGAATTTGTTGGACGTGTAGCGACTACCAACCCCATTATGTATTGAGAAAAGGTACGGCTTACCTCAGATAGGGATTAAATTAAAAATATCCGTCCACAAGTCGGACGCAATTCAAAGTCAATATGCAGGTGGGAGTGGTAGCAGATAGGGAATACTAAAATTTTGTCCTCCCCTTCCTTCCACCGCCTCCCATAAAAACTGTACTTTTTCATGAAATACTCTAAACAAATCTACTCAGTGCGTATAAAATTTATCGAGCTGAAATTGTTCACTAAATATTTACTTAGAATTATAAGAGACCAAGAAAAGTAAGACCAAGAAAAAATTAGACGATTAACTTCACTCCTTCTACCGCATCCCATACAATCTGAAACAATTCAACAACTTCAAAAAAAGTCGATTTTCCTGAAAAGTATGTACGCTAATGATCTGCAATCTAAGACTTGTCAAAAGCATGATGTTTGTAGTTATTTCTGAAAAAGCCGTTAAGAACTCGCCCCTCATTCTACCACCTACCATACAAACTGCAGAATTTCACTAAATCCAATACACTAATTTTATCAGTACCTATTCAATTTTTGAATCCTAAATTTTATATAAAACATTTTGATAGCAACTCTAGCGTAATGTGAAAAAATAAGTTCAATGTCGTCACCCGCTCTACCAGGTCCCCTACAAAATTTCTTAAAATCAAAAAAATTCTTTTTCAACTCGAGTACTATTGGGCTTTACGCCCAACCGTAGTCTTGTTATGTTTTGAGAATAGAAATCACTTCCAATTTGATTTATTATTTGCTTATATTTTTTATGTATAGCTAATAACGTGCAGCAATCTATCTTTGGATAGCAACTTAGAAGGTTGGATATCTAATATCAGTTCTATAAATTCGTCCCAAATTCCCTTCCTTAGAACCACCATTCACTTAGTCTTCCCTATCCATCCTTATCTGCATATTGAGTTTCCACGCATCCTCACCTTGTCCCAAGAATAATAAAGTTATGCCCGACTTATTGGCAGTTTATTTTACTTTATTATTCTAATAATAAAGTATTTCTTTTTGTATCGTTAACTGTGCTTTCAATTCAGATTAACAAGTGCCGAATTCAAAATGCCCTGTGGCGCCCAATTACATAGTTCGAATATGTTCGACCCAATCTCATGTGGAGGTCCGGCGATAAAGAAGAGTAAACTTTTTTCAAAGATCACCCAGAATCATGTTAATAGCTCCAGAAGCTTAAAAACCAGGTGCTAACTACTTGTTTTTACAAGTTTTTGAAATAGATCTTCATCTTCATCCTGATCAGATACGGGTGGCAACCTACTTCAAATTATTGACATGATCATAAACATCCGATGTAACTTCAGAAATAGGTTCATCCTTAAAAAAAAAATTAACGAAAAAATGAAGATCTGTAGTTTCCGTCCTTAATATCCGTTACAATATAAAACATCTGCTTCATAATGTCTTTAAACTTCAGATATCAAACGATCACGTAAAGTATCGGATGCTGTGAAGATCAGTTTGCTGTTTAGTCTAGTGTGTAAGAAAAACTTCCAGTAGATTTCTTCGGTCAGCATTTCATCACGTCTTAAAAGATGAGATGATCTTGATATTGTGTTAATATATTTCGGGTCCATGAAGCCAACCTGGATAATATTTCGTGATCGTAAAATATCCTACAACAAATACGAGTACGCATCTATATGGTTTGTTTTTATTAAGATCCGATCTGCATCATGGCAAGCATCTGCTCACTGATTCTAAGTGATCTTATTTTTACTTCCGATAAAAACTATGTGATAGATCCGTGTTAGTGATATAGGGCAGTGTCCGATTTGAGGCCGGAGAAAAAATATTTTTTCAACCGTAACGAAATCTATCACAACTCGGCTTCATCTAAAGCCACATGTTTTGCGAGTTTACTTTTTATAACAGAATTACGATTGCGTTTAAAACCCAAATAAACTGCCAAAAAGTCGGGCGAAACTTTATTATTCTTGGGACAAGTTGCGGATGAGTGGAAAGTCAATATGCGGGTTAGAGTGGTTAGGGAAGGCGAGTTCTTGGGCAGGGCTGTTGTCAATTTAACTATATTTCATTCGTTTCTGCAAGTTTGGGTTTTTATGAGGGGTGGAGGAGGGGGTAATAGTAAGGGTGGGTGGACGAAGTTGCATAGAATTTTCATAAGATTCTATGTATTTTACATTCACGAAACCAAACATTTGTATGGGAAGGGGTAGAGGAGGTAGGGGAATCTTAAATTTTGATATGTAGTTTCATTTCGCTTCTCTTGTAAGGTGCTTGTACAAAATTTCAAGGTCGTAGCTTTTAGTTTGCTATTAGTTGATTTAATGAAATTGGTCGAAATCATACTTTTGTATGGGAGGGGGTAGAGGGACAGGCGTGATCTCAAAACTTTTGTCGCAATTTTAGTTCAATTGTTTTGAAAAGTTTTTGTGCAAAATTTCAAATTGATAGCTTTTAATAGTTAGGTGATAATTGATTTCTTGAAAATGGTCGAAAAATAATTTTGTATGGGAGGGGTAGAAGTTTTAAAGGTTGTCAACCAGTTAATATTTCGTATATTTAGGGATTTTTTTTAAATGCAATTCCCAAATTTTCAAGTTTTTACCTTAAAATTTCACAATGCACATGAAACACCTTGTGCACGTTAGACCGGGGGGGTCGGTTTATAACAATTATGGATCAAGTTATTATTATTTTTCTATGTATATTAAATATATGTATCCACATGCAAAATTTAAACTTTGTATCTTTCACCTGAGCCCGAAAAAATCACTCAAAATTTACGACATTTTTGCTTATCACCTTCCTCCCCTTACACCTCCCAACTTAAAATGTTTACCAAAATTAAAAACTACGTAGCTCTACAATCTGACAAATTTTCGATTTGATATCTATACTCTTTTTTGAGATATAAGGATTTGTAATTTTGAAAAGTGCGCCATTTTTGAAATGCTCCCCATTTCCCCCCACTACTACAGGGTGCGCCATCTAAATGTGGTCGATGGAAATATTGAATAACTTGACAGATTTAAACCGATTGACGTCGTCGAACACATTTCAGAAAGGTTATTGCATTACAATTTTAACCATGCATCGATTCACGACGCGTGGCTTACGCCAATAACGTTATTCGAGTGAGTGAATCGGAGCCCAATTTTTGGGAGCGAATTTTAATGACTGATGAGGCCCATTTCACGCTATCTGGCACTGTAAATAAACAAAACTGTCGCATTTGGGGGAAAGAAAATCCTCATGCTATACATCAAACTCCACTGCATGATCAGAAAGTGACTGTTTGGGCCGGTGTCTGCTCAAAAACCATCATTGGTCCGTTCTTCTTCAGAGTTGGGGAAACTGTCAATGGGGATCGGTATCGATGGATGTTGGCACACTCTGTTTTACCAGAAATGCGTGAAAAAGGTCTTAAAGGCTTTTGGTTTAAACAAGACGGCGCGACATGTCACACCGCGAAATCAACGATGAACTTCTTGCGGCAAAAGTTCCCAGGACGTGTGGTATCGAAAGGGGGGATATTGACTGGCCACCGAGATCGCCCAATTTAACGGCACCGGACTTTTTTTTGTGGGGATTTTTAAAAAGCAAAGTGTATGCCAACAAACCGAAGACTTTAGACGAGCTTAAGGACAATATTCGAGCCGAAATCACTGCGATATCACCCGAGATGCTGGCAAATGTCATGGAAAATGCCAGAAAAAGAGCTGAATTTTGTATCCGCAATAAAGGTGGTCATTTGATCGACGTTGTTTTTGGAAACTGAATGGAAAAAATTGTAAAGCTTCAAATTTTATAAAAATAAATAGTTTTCCAAAATCGATTGAGAATTGTTCAAATTATTCAATATTTCCATCGACCACATTTAGATGGCGCACCCTGTATTATTTCAACATGTTGTATTCTTTTGTATTTTCCTAGTATAGCTTAATATACTTTCCAAGTTTCAATTACATAGCTTAATAAATAGCGGAGATATTGATTTTTAAGTTTTTTTTTGCACCACCCCTGACACTCCCTTTACAATAATTAGCCTTTTTGTAAGCTGATTCTGGTAGAACTGTGTGCCACCTTAATGGTCCCAAAATACAATTTTTTTACGATAAATTATTTCAAAGATATAATCATTTGGAAAAAACAATTCGGCTGACAATTTGTTTTTAGGCCCCCCTTTTCGGACGCCAATGGATAAAAAAATTAAATTCATTTTATACTTTGTCGCACAAACCTTTCTATATCTCTACTGATTTTCAGCTTCCTATCTGCATTGGTGGTGGAGATATTAGCAAGTGTAGTTTTTGACTTTTACTCTCCTCCCGCCCCTTCCACCTAACCCCTTCCAAAATTTAGAAAATAGAGCTCATTTACCCAATCAACAATCCACCCAAAACCGAACATTCTACCTTTAACGGTCTCGGAGATATGAGTCCATATATACGGCGTACGGCGGGACGGATTTTTTTTTGCATTTTTAGGCTAACTTAGTCATGAAACGCGAAGAAGAAATTTCAGGGTAGCAAATTTTTTTTTTCTTGTGTCGATCACAATACCTTATTATTAGAATAATAAAGTAAAATAAAATAGAAGTTTCCTTGACTTTAGAAAAAATGATTTTGCTGCCATATCAATAACGTAGTTATGAAAGTATTTTATGGCTATTTGAACTATTGCCTCGCAATTGTTTAATGCAGATCGGCAAACTTTGACTTCTGTATAAGAGAGCAATGGTGGAAATATCAGCGATTTTTTCACAGGTGACTAAAATTAATATAAATATGATACGATTTTAACTTTAGATCAATAACCTTAATACTTTGAGCCTGGATGTATCCTAGTAGGTAGCTAGTTGGTCTACAACGCGAAGGTCCTGAGACCACATCCCGGTCGACATGTAAATCTAACACACCGATTTGGATGAACGAAAAAAATGAGGAATTTCAACAGAAAATGGAAGATGCTTCATCAGTAAACTTAAAATATACATAAAACTGCAAAATATTGTGGTGATAATAAATGACATCTACTTCAACTACAATGACACTACTGCCCAAATCGAGCTCGGCCTCCTGACCTTCAGGTTCTTTTATATTTGCAATAACTGTGTAAATGTGTTTAGCGCCCTTCGCATAACCCTCTATCTACGAATTTTTCATTTTCGGATATTCAGGTGACAGGCAGGCAGTGTGCTGGAATTATACCTTGTGACCATAAAGTACTGGGATTTTGTAAATAAAATTACTCTTATTATCTTATCTTATCCCAACACTGATATAATAATTACGGATAAAAGCACAGGTATACGTTTCCTGATAGATACAGGAGCGGACGTATCTGTTCTTCCCCGAATACTCACTAGGGCAGTTTCGACCAAAACTTTTCTCTACGCAGCGAATGGAACGAGAATTTCAACTTACGGCACCGAACGAAAGATTTTGAATCTTAATCTCCGACGGTCATTCCCTTGGACATTCATCACAGCTGATGTGTCTCAGCCTATTCTCGGTGACGATTTTTTACATCATTACCATTTGTTGCCGGACATTAAACGTGGATGCCTTCTCGATGGGACTACGGAGCTCTCAACAATAGGACAGCTTACCGAATGTCCCACCTCACGCATATCAACTGTATCAAACAATACGTTGAAGTTACTCATCCTGGTCGACGCAGAGAACCTTGTCATCCAGTGAAACACCACATACTTACCTGTGGGCAGCCGTGTTCAGATAGAGCTCGACGTTTATCTCCTAAGAGACTCAAATGTGATCGAAAAGAATTTGAAAGCTGGATTGCCGAAGGTATTATTACTCCTTCAGACAGCCCTTACTCGAGCACCATACACATAAAAAAAAATGGTTCATGGAGAGTTTGCGGAGACTACCGTCAACTGAACAAAAGAACTGTGCCAGACAAATATCCGATTCGAAACATACAGGATTTTTCTCAATGTTTTCATGGCAGTACCATTTTTTCATCATTGGACCTAGATAGAGCATATTTCCAAATACCAATGGCGCCAGAGGATAGAAAAAAGACCGCAGTAATCACGCCATTTGGTTTATACGAATTTATCGTTATGCCATTCGGTCTTACTAATGCAGCGCAAACCTTTCAACGTTTTATGGATAACGTTTTGCGAGGACTCAATTTTTGTTTTTGCTATATCGATGACATTATCATTGCCTCCCGATCATCCGAAAAACACCATGAACATCTTCGCCAAGTTTTGGAACGTCTCAAGCAACATGGACTAACAATCAAAATCGGCAAATGTACACTAGGGAAATCAAGTGGAGAGTACCTCGGATACCGGGTTACTGAAGCAGGTCTTAGTCCTTTGTCCCAGTGTATCAGCGCAATACTGAATTTTCCGCAACCACAAACAAGCTTTGAGTTGCGTAGGTTCTTGGGTGTGCTAAATTTTTATAGACGCTTCATCAAACAGGCAGCAGAAGCTCAGGCACCTCTGCATCCGCTCACCGCAGGCGCAAAGAGACGTGATAAGAGACCCGTCGAATGGACCTCTGAATCTCTTCGTGCCTTCGAAAATTGTAAAAAACAACTGGCTAATGCTACACTATTGACCCATTCTGTTGAAGGAGCGTTACTATCTTTAACGACAGATGCATCAGACACGGCAATTGGTGCCGTTTTGGAGCAGACAGTCAACGGAGCACGTCAACCACTCGGATTTGTTTCAAAAAAACTTAGCCCGGCCCAAATACGGTAAAGCACCTATGATCGGGAGCTCTTGGCGGTCCATGCAGCAATTCAATTCTTTCGTCACTTGGTGGAAGGACGTGATGCAACAATTTTCACGGATCATAAGCCGCTTGTTTTCGCCTTTAACCAAAGGCCTGCAAAAGCATCACCGCGACAACAACGACAACTCAATTATACCAGTCAATTCACGACTAGAATCATCCATATTGCGGGGGAGGACAACATCATAGCAGACGCACTATCACATCTCAACAGCATCATCATGCCAATGACGATTACTACGGACGAACTTGCCCTTGCACAAAACGAAGACCAGCAGCTACAACTGATGCTCCAATCCAAGTCAGCGTTGGATTTACGCAAATTGCGGATCGACGACACCGAAAAACTTGTATTTTGCGACGTTTCCTCTGAGAAAATTCGACCGTACGTGCAAAAAACTTTGACGAAACGAGTATTCGATGCAACACAAGCACTTTCGCATCCCAGTGCCCGACCCACGAAGAAGACGATTAGGAAAAAATTCGTTTGGCCAAGTATGGCAAAGGACATCACGCTATGGGCCCGCACATGTCTTGCACGTCAACGAAGCAAGATTGCAAGACACACGAAATTGCCTCCTGAACATATATCTATTCCAGATAGTAGGTTTAGCCACGTCCATATCGACGTCGTGGGACCCCTAGAATAGTCCAGAGGTTATTCCTACGATCTTACGACCGGTTCACAAGATGGCCGGAAGCAGTTCCATTGAAAAGCGTTACTGCTGATGCGAGAATGAAATGACAAGATCAGATTAAATGTTTACTGTAAGCTTGAGAGAGAGGAAGCACACGTATCCGAGATGAAACACGAGTGTGTTTTCGGCAATTTTCGGAGCCGGGTCGTATTTTTAGCTGAGTTGTCCTACTATGTGTATACTATGGCTCAAAGCTTCGATAATGTGCCACAACAACAGAGAGTGGTTGGACATCTTGCCAACAGTCTTGCTTGGTCTACGAACAAGCATTAAAGAGGACATCGGCGTAACAGCAGCTGAACTAGTGTATGGCACGACTCTTCGAATTCCCGGAGAATATTTTTTCAACGAAGACATGCCGCCGGATCCAAAAATTTTCGTCGAGAAATTTCGTGAGATAATGCGAAAAGTTCAACCAGTTCCAACAAAACATCACGAAAAGCGAAGAATTTGCACATACAAAGATCTCTACAGCTATTCGCACGCATTCGTTCGAGTCGATCACGTGAAGAAACCACTCGAACATCCAAACGAAGGTCCTTTCAAAGTTCTCGAAAGACTTTCGGACACCGTCTTCATTATCGACAGACATGGAAAATTGGAAAATCGAACACTGTGAACATCGAGAGACTAAAACCAGCATATTGCGAAGCGGACTCCGAATCGAGAGCTCAGGATGCGGCATCACCGTCAGCTACACCACAGCATATTACAGCCACACCAATACTTAGAACACATGCAGGACCGAAAACGAAAGCAACCAAAGCTGCCACATTCGCATCCTACAAAAAACCAAAAAATGAATTTTTTCCCGACAATTCAACGTAACTTTGACAGTTTCAATTTATTGACAACTATTGTCAAAATTACTTGGAGGGGAGTACTGTGTGGCAACTCTACTAACGAATTTCGGTTATCACTCATAAAGAGTTTTTCGATCTAGAGAGATCTTCAATTCTGATAAACAAAAAAAAGAATAAGACATGTTGAGGCGAGTCAGTTAGCGTCAATTGTGAAATTACAAAAAAACCCGTCTTGTTATTTTGAAAGTAAATATTAAACAAAAAGTCCATTGAAGTTTTAATTGAAAAGTTAGTTAGAAGTGTTGTAGCCAAAACGCTACAAAAATATTCATAGAACTTTGATCAAAGCTTTTCTCGCTGATAATTTTTTACTCAATAATAAAATTTCAATAATTGGCAATACTTGTAACGATGGAATGTCGTGGGAATGAGAGAATGAGAGCCTGGAAATGGAAAGACATTCCACGATGCTTCAACGCTTGGTATAACAGTTGATTTTTTTTAGGAGCGTGAAAATTTTTCTATGAACGGGCAGCGAGTGCCAGATATGCATTATTCAAATCGCATCTCGGTCGTTTTTCTATCAAGACTGCTTTTGGTGGGCTTTGGACAATGCGTCTATAGGTCCGTCAGATAGGCTGTGTGCCATGATGAGCGTAAATAAAGTCTAATTTTTATGAAGTGCTTGGTAATTAAATTTAAACACAATCGAGAAGTAAAATGTAAGGAAAGCAATGCATCCCATGCATCAATGGACGCCATGCCATTGAATTTTTGGGATAATAATTAAGGACAGTCCTACCTGCTTACCGAAACCAAATTGGGAATATCATTACCCAGAGTAATTTTATTTACAAAATAAAACTTTATGGTCACAATGTAAGTCAATCGAGATTGGAACTCATAACCTTCGAATTATAAACCAACACGCAACCCACTAGGCTACACGTAGCCTAATAAATTACAAAGCTCCAAAGTATTCAATATAAAAAAAGTAAATTTAAATAACCTTTCGATTTTGAATGCGAAAACAATAGGAGGATGTCATTTGCCTGGTACCAAGGAGGATACAGAATAAGGAGTGACTATGAGCATGCTTTGCCGTATATGAAAATGGGAATGAAAGTATTTCCCTCCCTTACTAGTGAAATGGTCGAAATTTTTCGGAAAAAATCGTTGCGCAATCTTTGTCTGGCACACTTAAGAATATTGCAACTAACTCTTTCCCACGTTAAATCATCCGAAACAATTGTCAAATTTTCGAAATAATTGCTTAGCTATCCTTGTTTGGCATACTTAAACCCAAAACAACTATCTCTGTCCCGCGTTAAATTGTCAGTTGCTAAAGTGCTTAGCTTAGACATAAACCAAAAACTAATAAAAATTGAAAAAACAAAGATTTCTGAAATAAAACAGCAAACTCCGTTGTACTGAAAATTACTTTATTGCTGACTGAATATAACCAACCAAGAGAGAATACAAATTATGGTATTTTTTTGTTAAAGTTTGAAGCCATGTTAAGCTTGGACGCAATTTTCGAAAATTTCCGAATCAAAAAGTATTCTCACATGAGACAGCCTATCAGGTACTCCATTTTATATATCCTCCTTGCCTGGTACATGATGATTATTTTCGCTTTTCGAAATAACTAGTGTCATGATCCTATACATAATTCAGCCTACTTTTGTCAAAATAGGAAGTTAATATATAGTATAAAAGCTGGCGAAGACATTAGTTCTAGAATTTATAAAGACTCGAAAGAAGCGAAAATTACGATACACCTTTTCATTCTATCAATTTATCAAAAAATTTATTTTAATGAGAAAAATGCGAAATCCAATCTTTTCAATAAATATTTTTGTGCACTTTGTTTTGTTTACAAGTTGTTCCTAAATTTTCGATATTTCCAGCACATAGCACAGATAAAAAAATTGTGAAATGATTTTTAGAACGATTCCTGGATACTTAAAAAAAACTTACAACTTAGTGTTCTATGCGCCAAAAATGTGGGTAATTAGTAAAATAAACATTCTTTAACAATCAACAACAATATATCTGCAGGAAATTTGATTCTAAGTTTTTTTTTTTGAAATGTTTATAAGAGATCTAGGTTTCCATTCCATGCTTAATCGTTTAATTGAACTGAATATTTTGGGTGCTGTTATAGAATTACGACTTATTAAGATTTCGAAATCTCATTAAATTCAAATAAATATAAATTTAGAGAGAAACCAACTGCTTGGATTTATGGAGTATTTACGGCGGGCTTTAGTAAATTATCTTGTTTTTGAATAATTTGTTACAAAAATGAAACGCAGATAGTTTGTCATTCACGAAATTGCTAAACAGAACATTTAAAAATTATCCATGCAAATGCCTGAATATTTCTAATCAATATGTTATGCATATGTTAGGTTTGTGGAGAGATTGGACACCAATGTACATAGGTCTATTCTACGGCTCCGTATTTGTACATATCATTAAGCCAGCCTGATCTACAGCTGAAACTAATGAGCTTCATCGGTTTAAGGTACCGGAAGTCATTCAGCTCGGCGAAGAAGTACTCTCCGAGAATTTGTTTTCGAATTGTTCGGAAGTATGGACATAAATCATTGATTCCAAGGCGAAGCATTAGAACGTGTTTTCTTGAAAATAGTGGCTTGTAACTAACTTGCCCTGGAAAATCAATGATTTATAAGTGGCATAGTTTATTCAGGCAAGGCAGAGGCCGGCATATTGAGGCCACTTCCTCAAAAATCGTCGAAAAAGTGAAGAAACTTGTTCACGAAGATGCTCGTTTAAAGAAAAAACTAAGTCGCAAAAATGGTTGGAGCATCAGACACAACCATTTTGAATATCGGCCACGATTATTTCGGCATGTCTAAGGTCAGCGTAAGATGGGTATCAGGAATGCTCTGGTTCAGAAAAAGGAGCGCGTCGAGTTTTCACGTGACTTTTGGATCTCTGTAGCGAGAACAGGGATGAAATGTTGATCCGGAAACTTGGGCTCATCATTATGAGCCTGAACTAAAGCAGGACGCAATGCAGTGGCGGTAAAGACGCTTCACCCCCAAGAAGTTCAAGGTCTCACAATCCGCCAAAAAATCATGGCCACTATTTTTTGGAGTCAGAGGGGGTTTTGATGACTATAAATTAAAAGGACAGCATTTCGCAGGGTGATACTATACCAACCTGCTATAAAAATTAAAGGATGCTATCAAAGAAAATAGAAGAGGTAAATGGACTCGAGGTATGCTGCTTTTGCACGACAAAAAACTTGTTCTCAAGAGCCACTTTACAATTGCTGCCCTACAGAAATGCGGCTTCGGAATATTGAACATCCCTCCTCATAGTTCAGATCTGACTACGTCCGATTACTATTTGTTCCCAAAGATGCAATAGAATCCACCACGCCGAAAAAAGTAATTAACAGGTTGTGGAATCCTGGAATTGACAATGAGACGATAGAAATTATTCAAGAAAGAAACACGCTTAGACGACAGTGGCAAAGAACCAGAGTCGCTTCCACTAAAATCAAAGTTAACTATCTCACCAAGGTTATTCGCGAGAGATTAGCTATGCTACGTAATACCAAATGGAATGCAATGTTGTCTTCCTTAGAAAAAGGTTCACAAAAGATTTGGAAACTAAATAAGCTTTTCAAACAACGCAAATCCCTTCCCTTCTTGACAACAACAAAAAACTAGTATTTAGTGACGAACAGAAAGCTGAATTGATTGCTAACCATTTCCATGCCGCTCACCGCATATCAGCGAATATGGGAAACCCTATAGTTAATGGCGTCGTTCGGGAGTCAATCCAAAACATCCCACTAAGTACTGAGCTACCCTTGAACGCTCTGTGCAAACCTAGGGAAATAATAAATATAATAAAAATACTTAAAAATAACAAAGCACCTGGAAACGACAAACTACCCAATATTATCCTCAAAAAGCTGCCTAGGAAGTCAACAATTCTATTGAATTTAATCTTTAATGCTTGCTTGAAATTAAACTACTTTCCTTCAGCGTGGAAAAAAGCGGTTATTATACCCATTCTCAAACCGGGCAAAGACCCTACTTGCCCCAATAGCTACCGCCCAATAAGTTTACTTCCTACCATAAGTAAAATTTTCGAAAAAGTAGTCCTGAGCCGTGTACTTAGATTTCTAGAAGACTCAAAGGTTATCCCGAACTTCCAATTTGGTTTTAGGCGGCAGCACTCAACTAGTCACAAACTTTATAGAGTAACCAAATATATTAAAGAAGGAATTCATGAAAATAAATCGGTTGGATTGATAACCTTCTATTAAGCCTTCGATTCTGTCTGGCACGAAGGGCTTATCCATAAATTAATAAATTTTTCCTGCCCAATGTACCTTGTGAAACTAATTCAGTCTTTCTTGTTGAATCGAAGTTATTCGGTTAAAATCAAATCAAGCATGTCCAGTTTCTACGATATTCCTGCGGGCGTCCCACAAGGTTCAAGTCTAAGCCCTACTCTATATAACGTTTTTACTGCAGACGTGCCTACAAATTCAAACTGCGAACTAGCCATGTTTGCGGATGATACATGCCTCTACACAAGAGGCGACAACCCAAAAACAATAATCTTAGTGCTCGAATCCTTTTTGGAACGGTTGTACCAATTCTATCACAGATGGAAAATTAAAATAAATACAACCAAAACTAAAGCTATATACTTCACGAGAAAAAGGAAGCGAATTCATATGCCAGATCGCGAAATGAATTTTATCGGGCAACTCATCCCATGGTCTTCTAATTTAATTTATCTTGGCTTTACGCTTGACATTAAGCTAACATTTGCTAGCCACATCGAAAACATATGCTTCAAGGTCTCAGGATGCATTCATGCGCTGTACCCTCTTATAAACAGGAAATCCTTCCTTTCTGTGGAAAATAAAGTTTTAATTTTTCAACTCATAGTTCAACCTATCATTTCCTACGGTGCTCCTATCTGGAGTCAATGCGCTAGCGTTCACAAAAAGAAACTACAGGTCTATCAAAATAAATGCCTGAAAATAGCTACGAATAAACCCTTCTACTTCTCTACAAGAATACTACACGCTGATGCTGGTGTTTATACTATACAGAAACTGGCCGAATCCAGACTCTCCTCATTTTCGTTACGGTCCCAGTTGGTAGAAAACCCGCTAATTTCATCTTTCCTATAACCCATATGCTATCTATACTTTTCCTTTTGTAAGTACTATTTTCAAATTATCTTCATGATTTTCATTTTTATTTTATTTTAAGTTAGTGTGTAAGTTAGGTAGGAGTTAACAAGCAAGGTTTTTATTACATAATTTTTCTTTGAACTGAATTAAAATAATAAACAATGAATTAATTTTAGTAAAAATCTAAATTGTAACTACAGATGCAAAGATGTAAAATCTGATCATTGAAATTGTAAAAAAATTGTACGAACTATTTTTAAAAATTGATATAAATCTAAATCTAATCTATTTGTTCCCAAAACTGTAGAAAGAACTTCGGGGAAGAAAATTTATTAACGATGAAGAGGTGCAGTCGACAATTTCAACCTATTTTGAAGACCTTGCTAAAAAAAAATTTGTTTTTTTATGGAATGTCCTGTATTATAGGCAATTTCGGCCTTTATGTGCAATGCATAAAAACAGTCACGGAGGAAAGGAATGGGATTTGGAAGGTAGGGGAAGGGGAGTGAGAACGACCGTAACAATTGGAGAAGCTGATATGTTCTTGTTGTACTGGCTGCTACTGAGAAATACATGCAGATGTTATGGGTGAATGAATGACAGAAAGTGAACAGAAACCATCTACTGAGTATTCAGTATTGAACCTTAATTAACTAATTTAACCTTAATTACCCTTCCTTCTGTATAATAATTGTGTTTCAATTCGAAATGCACTGTGAAAACATATGTGCAATGCATAAACACAGTCATGGAGGGAAGGAATGGGATTTGGAAGGTAGGGGAAGGGGAGTGAGAACGACCGTAACAATTGGAGAAGCTGATATGTTCTTGTTGTACTGGCTGCTACTGACAAATGTATGCAGATGTTATGGATGAATGAATGACAGAAAGTGAACAGAAACCATCTCCTGAGTGTATTCAGACATTCTTGAACTGTTTCACTTTTACACCGTTTGCCCATTTGGTTTCGAATAATATTTCTTGCTTAAAAAAATCCCACTGTCTGGAGTGGAAATCGAACCCACGACCTTTTGAGTCTGAAGCAAACACGCTGTCCACTATGCCACAGAAGCCTCAAAACATTTTGTTTTTAGAAGGAATTAATAAACTTTGTGGATGATAAATGTATTAGGCTTAAAAGAGAATATATTGAAAAGGAAAAATAATACAATACGATGACTCACAAGGCACAGCCAACTTTGTCCCTTTTTCCAATTTAGCAGCAGACACGTTCACGGCCAGTCTCTCCACCATTTCGTTTCCAGGTATATCTTGATGACCCGAAACCCAATAAAGTTGAAAAGTTCAGGTTTTCCCCAATTCTTCCAACATTTGACTTTCTTCACAGCAGGGGTCTGAGCATTGTCGCCACGTCTCTTCTTTCGTTTGGCGCTTACCGGTTCAGATGAAGATGGGGTATCCGCCCTTAGGTCACGTGGGTTCTTTATGGTCACTTCGACTCGCTATCGTTTTTCTTATTTCTTAAAGGATCAGGTAGTAGTAGGTAGTACTGAGTTTATTTGCAGAATAACTGGCGCTATCCGCAGCTTTGGCCGCCTCTCTTACACGTAGTCAGGACGTACCATGTTATCGTCTGCATGCGATAGTCCGTGAACTCAGGCTTTTTCCTTGCGCGCCAGAGTCGTTCTTATTCTCATACGCTTCCTTCAACAGCAAGCATTTATCGACAATGACCAGTGGTTCGAGAGTCAAGGCTATTTGACTTTGATGTTTCAAAGTCTTCTTGTCACTCAAGAATTCATCACCAGTCAGAATGATGCGTTCTAGTGATGCATCGCTATCGAAGATGCCGCCAAGGAGCGTACTCTCATGGCTGAGGTCTCCATCAATCGAAGCAGTAGTAGTTTTGACTGCAACAGTCTGCTCGATTACTCCTGCATTGGATGGATCTGTAATATGATCACATCCACAAGCTGGTTCAGTTGTCAAGGAAGCCACCTATTCCTCTAGTGACTAAGGAGGTGACATTACCTAAAGAGCTCTTGCCAGTAGTTGCAGCTCCTACCGCCACATGGGTAGACATCGCAGTCTGTGTTTATACCCTACAGAAAAACAAGTACGCATACGGCGTACAGACAGATTATTTTTTTATACTCTAGATGAAATCTGAGCGTATATTGTGTTTGCTTTACCGTTTGTAACGCTAATAGTAATTTCTATTCGGCAAAAAAATGTGACCCGTTTTTGCCCTTAACATTTTTCCTAGCAGTTCCTATGTTCTATTGTAAAAAAAAATTCTGACCTGCTAGAAAAATGGTTTGCGCACTAGGTAAAACTTGACCTGAAAATGTACATTTCTTGCCCCGAATTTTTCGGCGGTGCAACTCAATTGACCTGTAATGTACAACAACATAAAAAAAATAAATCCTGTGACAACATCGGCAACAAATTCTTACGGATAGATCTTACTTAAAAGGACTTAATACTTTTCATGAAGCATGCGATATGAGTGCATACGTAACTTTTCTTAATTTTTCCAAAATTTTCACAAGATCGTTTAGAGCTAACAAGACAAATTAAACCGCTTTGTTTTGACAGTTTCGAAAGGCAATCAGATGTTCAGTATGTTTCAGCCAACATGATAAAAAAAATGGAAAAAACTTGCACTTAAAGTGTTCTATTGTAAATTGACCTGACTGACGGAACTGAGAAAAATAAGTGCAAAACTGCAATAATTTTGCATTTTAAAGGGCAAAAACGGGTCACATTTTTTTGCCGAATAGAAATCACTATAAGAAATAATGCTCGCACAGAGTCGCCAAGGGTACAGAAATATTTGTTATCGCTCTAAAACCACGATTCCGAGTGACTACCTGCCCGTCTGTCTGTCCATCTGTCTGTCCGTCGGTCTGTCCGTATGCCTGTCTACAACATAACTCTCGAAAGCTTTGACCTATCATGCTGGTATTTCCCATGTGTCGTTTTTAGCAAATAAGTAACTTTAAGTTTTTGAACAGGCCACACTCCTCCACACCTTCTAAATTGATTTTCCTACGAAACCAATTCAGCTATTGACTTGAAAATTAGCTTATAGTATAACTATTTGAATTTTGTTAACATCCAAAATTATTGATCTGATCCCCTTACTCCTTCCACCCCCTCCCAAGCAAGTGCACAATTTTCAAAAATGCATTTATTCAGTTTTCATTGCAACTAGCAAAGCCGAAAGGAAAAACTTTTTTCCATAATTAATTTTATTACAATTGCAATCAATTTAAAAAAAATTATTAACTTCACCTCACTCTTCCTACCCCTCCCACACAAGTTTCTCGAAATTTCTGAATTTCAATTAAATTATTTTTCTTCAAAACCGTCAAAGCTATCTAATTATAATGTTGAAAAATTTGGTTTTGATTCGAATACTCCTTCTACCCTCACCCATACAAATGAACAATTTTGGTAAATGCATTTAATCGATTTTCAACTAGAAAAGTATAAACTTTAAACTTTGTCAGTATTTGTCATTTAAAAATTGCAATAAATGCTAAAAAAAATATATGATCTCCGCTTCACTTCCTCTACCAACTCCCATACAAATTTTTGTATTGGAAATTTAAGAAAAGTATTTCTACTTCGGACATATGAGAGCTATCGACTTTGAAATTGTAAAAAGACAACGTGATTAGGATGTTGATAAGCAGATTCAAAAACATCCAAAATCTGAAATATCCTCTGCCACCCTTCATGCAAATGCCATAAATTCAGACAAAAATTGTTCAATTTTCTCGAAAATTATAAAAGCTACAAACTTTAAATTCAGCATGAATACCACGTTCGGTGTCATATACAAAAATAAGAAACCCGCCCTCTCTGAATCTGCCACCTCCCATACAAAAGTCTTTATTCACTTTTGAGATAAAATATTTTCCGGTTTATTACACTCTTTCCCATTACATCTAGAGTATCGTATGATTGAGCTTTAGGCCCAATCATAATTCTGTTATGTTTATACTCTAGATGGAATCTGAGAGTATTATAAGTTTGCCACAAAGTTTGTAACGCCAAGAAATAAGGCTCGAAGAAAAAAATGAATGATACAGAAAATCATATAATCACTCGAAAATCTCAAAACCGGATTTCCGCCCGTCTGTCCGTCCGTCACCTCTCTAGCTTGAGAACGCGTCGAGCTAGAAAAGTCAAATTTTGCATACGTCGTTTTTAACAAAAAAGCTAAGTCAAGTTTGTGAACGGGCCAAATCGCTCCACCCCTTCTACCCCCTCCCATACAAAATGACACAATTGCGCAATTTGACAATAAACGGATTTGCTCGAAAAGTGTAAAAGCTATTAACCTGAAATTTTAAATATATTATTTTTATGATAATATCAATCTATCGTATAAAAATTATGCCTGTCCTTCCTTCCTTCTACCACCTCCCATACAAACTGTACTTATCATGAATTACTCTAAGCCAATTTACTCAGTGCGGGCTGAAATTGTCCAATAAATATTTATTTAAATTTTTTAAAAAATTAGACGATTATCTTCACCCCTGCTACCCAATCCCATACAAAATGACAGAATTTCGCAATTCGACAATAAATGAATTTGCTCGAAAAGTATAAAAGCTATTAGTCTGAGTTTTGAGATATATTACTTTCATAATAATTTCAATCTACAGTATAAAAACATTTGGCGTCCTTTCTCTCCTTCCACCCCCTCCCATACAAACTACACTTTTTCGTGAAATGCTCTAAGCCGATTTTCTCAGAACATATAACATTTATTGAGCTCACATTTTGTAATAAATACTTATTTAACATTATTACTAAGATCAGAAAAAATAATTGATTAGCTTCACTGCTTCTACCCCCTCCCATAGAATATGACAAAGTTTCAAAACATCACAAAAAATCTATTTTCTTGAAAAGTATGAATGTTACTTGTCTAAAATTTAAGAGAGGTCAATTTTATGATAGTTTTAGCTATTTCTGAAAAATTCACTAAAATCCCCCACTCTTTCTACCTCCTCCCATACAAACTGCACATTTTCACAAGATCTAACACACTAATTTTCGCAGTTCCTATTCAATTTTAGGAGTAAGCATTTTGTATAAAACAATATTTATAGCTACTTTAGCATGATGAGGAAAACATTAGTTCAATGCTATCACCCCTTCTAACACTCCCCATACAAAATTTCTTGGGATCATAAAAAATTCTATTTCATCTAGAGTATCGTAAGATTGCGCTTTACGCGCAATCGTAGCCCTGTTATGTTTTACTTTATTATTTTAATAATAAAGTATTGTGATCGACATGGAAAAAAAAAAATTTGCTACCCTGCAATTTTGTTTTTTCGCGTTTCATGACTAAATTAGCCTAAAAATGCAAAAAAAAAAATCCGTCTGTCTGTACGCCGGTGTGTAAGCTCAGCGCACATTAACTCCCAAACCCTTCAAGATAGAAAGTTCAGTTTTGAAATTATTATTGTAGATAGTTGCGGATCTCAGGCGGATACCCGTTTTGGGGGGTGTACGGGTTCAGGGGGAGGCGGGGGGAGCGCTCAAACCGAAAAATACGAATTCAAATATCTCAACCATGGTTATAGCTAGGAAGCTAAAAATCAACATACATATAGAGGGCTTAGTGGGACAACTTTTAAAAATAATTTAAATGTTTTATCCATTGGCGTCCGAAAAGAGGGGGCTAAAAACAAATTGTCGGCCGAATTGTTTTTTCAAATGGTTATATCTTCGAAAATACTTATTTTAAAAAACTCATATTTTGGAACCATCAAGGTAACATATAGTTCCATTGGAATCAGCTTAAAAAATGGCTAATTATTGTAAGGAGGAGGGTCAGGGGGGGTGCAAAGAAAAACACTTAAAAATGAATATCTCAACTATCTCTTAAGCTATGTAATTGAAACTTGAGACGTATATGAAACTATACTAGGAAAATATAAAAAAAATATAACATCTTGAAATAATAGTAGTGAGGGGAAATGGGGAGCATTTCAAAAATGGCGCACTTTTCAAAATTACAAATCCTTATATCTCAAAAAAGAGTACAGATATCAAATGGAAAATTTGTCAGATTGTAGAACTACATAATGTTTAATTTTCGTAAAAATTTGAATTTGGGAGATGTAAGGGGAGGGAGGTGATAAGCAAAAATGTCGAAAGTTTTGAGTAATTTTTTTAGGGCGCTGGTGAAAGTTATAAAGTTTAAATTTCATATGGATACGTCTATTTAATGGATATAAAAAAACAATAATAACTTGATCCATAATTGTTATAAACTTACCCCACCGGTCTAACGTGCACAAGGTGTTTCATGTGCATTGAAAAAAACACATAAACTGAAAATTTTTGAGTGAAATTTTAAGGTAGAAACTTGAAAATTTGCGAAATGCATTTAAAAAAAATCGCTAAATATACGAAATATTAACTGGTTGAAAACCTTTAAGGCTTCTACCCCCTCCCATTCAAAATTATTTTTTCGACCATTTTTAAGAAATCAATTATCACCTAACTATTACAAGCTATCAATTTGAAATTTTGCGTATGAACTAAGAAAAATAATTGAAATGAAATTACGTTAAAATTTTGGAAATCGCGCTTGCCCTTCTACCCCCTCCCATACAAAAGTATGATTTCGACCAATTTCATTAAATCAACTAATAACCAACAAATTAAAAGCTGCGAAGTTGAAATTTTGTACAAACACCTTACAGTAGAAAAGAAAAAAAATGGCATCACAAGTTTTACGATTCCCCTACCTCCTCTACCCCCTCCCATACAAAATTATTTTTTCGAGCATTTTTAAGAAATCAGTTATAAGCTAACTCTTAAAAGCTATCAATTTCAAATTTTGCGTGAAAACTACAAAAATAATTCAAATGAAGTTGCTTTAAAAGTTTTGAAATCGCGCTTGCCCTTCTACCCCCTCCCATACAAAACTATGATTTCGACCAATTTCATTAAATCAACTAATAACCAACAAACTAAAGGCTACGAACTTGAAATTTTATACAAGCGCCTTACAAGAGAAGCGAAATAAAATTACATATCAAATTTTACGATTCCCCTACCTTCTTTACCCCCTCCCATGCAAATGTTCGGTTTCGTAAATGTAAAATACATCGAATTTTATGAAAATTCTATGCAACTTCGTCTTTGAAACACATTATATACAGAGAATATTGGACGTGATTCAAGCAACTAATTAAAAATCTATTAAAATCCACCCACCCTTACTATTACCCCTCATAAGAACCCAAACTTGCAGAAACGAATTAAATATTTTTAAATTGATAAAAGCCCTGCCCAAGAACTCCCTTTCACTTAGCCTTCTCTAACCACTCTAACCTACATATTAACTTTCCACTGATCCGCAACTTGTCCCAAGAATAATAAAGTTTCGCCCGACTTGTTGGCAGTTTATTTATCATAAATACGATGTAGGCTAAAAAAAATGTTTTACTCTACTAATGCGACACAATTTCACAACATTTCAAAAATATAATTTTCTTTAAAAGTACGAAGGTTAATGATCTGAAATTCAAAATTTATCAGTTGCATGATAATTACAGTTGTTTCTCACAAACTCACTAAAACCCCTCACTCCTTCCACCACATCTGCACAATTTCACTAAATCCGATACTCTAATTTTCTCAGTACCTATTCAGTCGCGATTGATAACAAATATAATTTAAATATAAAATATCCTTCGACTATGACTACTATGAATTATTACACGGCATAATGATCAGTCAGAGTTAGCGATGGTTAATAGTATTAAGCATTCATCGATCTTCCGTAAGTGAAAATTTTAGATCAATGCCGGCGTACATGGTTTTTTCTCTACGTGATTTTACGGCGAAATCACCTTACGTACTTCATATTTTGACATCTTAGGCAGACAGTTAACGTTCGTGAAATGAAGTTTGTTTAAGCTTTTATTGGTAAGCTACCTATTTTTTATGCGGTGTGCAAAAAAATATCAAGGTAATGGTTATCGAATAAAAAACAAATGACTTATACAGGGTGATGATTATTAAACTAATTTTTTTAATAAATCTATGCGTTTATGAAAACTTATTTTTTAACAGCATTTCATTCAATCATACAAGTAGGAAATATAGTTTCACATATATTTAGCCCTAACGAAGCACACGGAAAAACCAGATACAGTCATCAGCGATCGCGGAACATGCAACGACAGAGGACCATACAATCGATTTCGACAATGTGCAAATTCTGGCCAGGACAAATCAATATTATCTACGAATAGTACGAGAAGCAATAGAGATTTGTAAGCATCCACAGAACTTCAACCGAAACACCGGATACAAGTTATCAGCAGTTTTGTTACCTGCCTTAAAATTTGGTAAGAACAAAATCCGTACCCAGAAACTAATTTAACTACCTGATACTAATTAATTAACCTTAATTACCCTTCCTTCTATATAACAATTGTGTTTTGTAATTGTCGATCAGTTTGATAAAGGTCTCGGCAGAGAACGATACGTCACGAATAATAAAGCGTAACAGTGCATCCGGAAATCTTTTCTTTCAATTCAAAATGCACTGTGAAAACATTCCTCAAACCATATATAGATAAATATTTTGTTTATTTAACCAAATGAATCACTACTAAAAGCTATCAATTTGAAATTTTGTATAAAAACTTTTGAAAGTATTTGAAATGAAACTCCGTCAAAAGTTTCGAGATTCCACTTGCCCTTCTACCACCTCCCATACAAAACTATAATTTTGACCAATTTCAATAAATCAACTGCTAGTCAACAAATTAAGAGCTGCGAACTTGAAATCTTGTACGAGCACCTTAAAAGAGAAATCAAATAAAACTGCATCACAAGTTTTAAATCCTTACCTCCTCTACCACCTCATATACAAATGATTGGTTTCGTGAATGTTAAATACACCGAATTTTATGAAAATTCTTTGCAACTTCGTCTATGAAACTGACATTCTATGGAGAGAATATTGAACGTAATTGAAGCAACCATTTGAAAAATTATTGATATCCACCCATCCTTAATGTCACCCTTACCCCTCCCTCATAAAAACCCAAACTTGCATAAACGAATGAAATATTGATTACATGTACTGGAGCTATTGATCGTATTTGCAATTAATTGTTATATTGACAGCAGCCCTGCCCTAAAAGGGGTCTACTTGGGGGTTTCACTTATGAGAGGTTCAACTTGTGAAAGGGGGTTCCACTTTGTCTTCCTTAGCCACTCTAACTTGCATATTGACTTTCCATGCATCTTCAACTTGCCCCAAAAATAATAAAGTTGCGCCCAACTTGTCGGCATTTTATTTATTTTCATTTGGTTAAATAAACAAAACATTCCTCAAACCATATATAGATAAATATTTTGTTTATTTAACCAAATGATTCAAAATTTTAAATAACATTCCTATTGTACCTATTAAAAATTAAACAAAAAGTAATTTGGAAATTAACATAACATCAAACAATGACTTTCGTCGTCTGTTTGTGATAACCTACTTTATCAAATTTAAAAAATTAAAAGCAATAATCAATTTGATTTGGATTAGTTAACACTGAATGAGCTTTATAACTAAACCATCAAGCGCTGTGATAAAATCGAAAATAAATAAAATGCCGACAAGTTGGGCGCAACTTTATTATTTTTGGGGCAAGTTGAAGATGCATGGAAAGTCAATATGCAAGTTAGAGTGGCTAAGGAAGACAAAGTGGAACCCCCTTTCACAAGTTGAACCTCTCATAAGTGAAACCCCCAAGTAGACCCCTTTTAGGGCAGGGCTGCTGTCAATATAACAATTAATTGCAAATACGATCAATAGCTCCAGTGCATGTAATCAATATTTCATTCGTTTATGCAAGTTTGGGTTTTTATGAGGGAGGGGTAAGGGTGACATTAAGGATGGGTGGATATCAATAATTTTTCAAATGGTTGCTTCAATTACGTTCAATATTCTCTCCATAGAATGTCAGTTTCATAGACGAAGTTGCAAAGAATTTTCATAAAATTCGGTGTATTTAACATTCACGAAACCAATCATTTGTATATGAGGTGGTAGAGGAGGTAAGGATTTAAAACTTGTGATGCAGTTTTATTTGATTTCTCTTTTAAGGTGCTCGTACAAGATTTCAAGTTCGCAGCTCTTAATTTGTTGACTAGCAGTTGATTTATTGAAATTGGTCAAAATTATAGTTTTGTATGGGAGGTGGTAGAAGGGCAAGTGGAATCTCGAAACTTTTGACGGAGTTTCATTTCAAATACTTTCAAAAGTTTTTATACAAAATTTCAAATTGATAGCTTTTAGTAGTGAGGGACAGAAAGAGCGATATTAGTACTCTTATCGGCCTAATGACGGGGCACAGTGGAGTGAACCATCACCTCAATAATGTGGGCTTAGCTGAAACCGACATCTGCCACCTCTGTCTCGAAGACTCAGAAACAACAATACATATCCTATGCCACTGTGAAGCAGTGGCATGGAAAAGGCATAATCTTCTGGGGAAAGGTTTCATTTCCACCGAGGAACTAGCCAACATGGCTCCCTTACAGATACTCAGATTAGCTAAAGCTATTGAGTTATGGTAGGGTATATGGGCAATAATCGCACAATATGCCAAAAAGGCCGCAGTGCTCTCCCGTGTTCCCCTAATATAAATAATAATAATAGTTAGGTGATAATTGCTTTCTTAAAAATGGTCGAAAAAATAATTTTGTAAGGGAGGGGGTATAAGTTTTAAGGGTATTCGACCAGTTAATATTTCAAACTTTTAGAGACGTTTTTTAAATTCATTTCCCAAATTTTCAAGTTTCTACTTTAAAATTTTATTCAAAAATTTTCAGCTTATGTGTTTTTTTCATTGCACATGAAACACCTTGTGCACGTTAGACCGGGGGGTCGGTTTATAACAATTGTCGAGCAAATTATTATTTTTCTTCTATGTATATTAAATAGATGTATCCATACGCAAAATTTAAAATTTGTATTTTTCACCAGAGCCAGACATTTTTGCTTACCACCTCCCTAGCCTTCAACCTCCCGACGCAAAATTTTTACCAAAATTTAAAACTATGTAGTTGAAAAAATTTTGAATTTGATATCTGTACGCAGTTTTGAGATATAATGGTTTGAAATTTTGGAAAGTGCACCATTATTGAAATGCTCCCTATTTTCCCCCACTTGTCCAAATGTTATATTTTTTTCGTATGTCTCTAGTACAGCTTAATATACGTTCCAAGTTTCAATTACATAGCTTAATAAATAGCCGAAATATTGACTTTTAAGTGTTTTTATTTGCACCCCCCTGACCCTCCCCCTTACAATAATTAGCCTCTATCTCTATCTCTAGCTGATTCCAATGGATCTATGTGCCATCTTAATGATCTAAATATATCAATTTTTTATGGCAAGTAGTTTCGAAGTTATAATCATTTGAAAAAAAATTCGGCCGACAATTGGTTTTTAGCCCCCACTTTTTGCACCGCAATGGATAAAAAAATTAAACTATTAGGTGTTGGAATTAATTCGTAGCGTTTTACAAAAGGTGGCGTTACTGAAGTATCCGTAGTCACATACAACAAAAGCAAATATTCCCCATAAAGCTACTGTCAATGCGCATCTAGTCCACTGAACGACATTTCTTTATCGAGTTTATAACATTTTGTTGTGCGTCATCAAACAAGTCAACGTTCGTGCCCGAAAATCTGTTTTTGTGGGGTGTGTTGCTTCATTACTTCCACATGAAGAAAAGTGCCGCGGAAAGTCATCGCATTTTAGTAAACGTTTATGGTGAGTATGCTCTAGCTGAGCAAACGCGCAAAAAGTGGTTCGCTCGGTTCAAAAATGGAAATTTTGGCTTGGAAGACAAGGAGCGTCCCGGGCACTCGAAAAAGTTTGAAGATGAAGAATTGGTGATAATGCTCGATGAAGACCCGTGTCAAACGCTTGCACAGTTGTCAGAATCGCTTGGAGTTGACAATAATACCACTGTAATAATATTTCCAGAATAAACCATCAAACTTTGCAGAAAAACGCTACGAATTAATTCCAACCACCAATATTTTTAAAAGTTGTCTCCCTATATGTATGTTGATTTTTAGCTTCCTAGCTAGAATCACGGTTGAGATATTTGAATTCTTAGTTTTCGGTTTTAGCGCTCCCCTACCCCCCCGCTCCCCCTCCCCCTGAACCCGTACGCCCCCGAAAATGGCTGTCCGCCTTAGATCCGCAACTATACAATTCTCCCATCAATGAACTTTATAACTTGAAGGATTTGTGAGTTAATGTGCACTAAGCGTACATACCGGCGTACGGCGGATGGCGTACAGATAGACACATTTTTTTGTTTTTGCATTTTTAGGCTATTTTAGTCATGAAACGCGAAAAAACAGGGTAGCAAATTTTTTTTTTCCAAGTCGATCACATTACATTATTATTAAAATAATAAAGTAAAATTACTAACTTAAGTTTGAAATTTATAAGATACTAGAAAACGCCCGCGACTTCGTCCGCGTAAAAATAGCAATAATAAGCAATTTTTGAGAGTGTAGTTAGTAATAAATTATGTGGGATATATAATCTGCTTACCTTAATGGCTCTTTGAAGAAAATGGTTTGTATATTGTTGGAATCAGAACCATGAATTATTAAGAATGAAAGCATGATACTTTCATTTTTATGGGACAGGCTCGTGATCGAATCAAACCCGTGATTCGAGATCATATATGTATGTGTTGAAGAGCGTTAAGGATATGTGAATAATTGTAGCTGGTGTTATTTAAAAAAAAAAAAAATAAATAAAATAACATTAAGCTTAAAAACATAACAGGACTACGATTGTGCGTAAAGCCCAATCATACGATATTATTAATAGATGAAATCGAAATTTTTGTGGTGTTAAGAAATTTTGTATGGGGAGTGGTAGAAGGGATGATAGAACTGAACTAATTTGTTTCACATCATGCTAGAGTAGCTATAAAAATATTTTGTACCAAATTTAAGCTTCAAAAATTGAGTCGGTACTGAGAAACTTAGAGCTTTGAATTTAATGAAATTGTGCAATTTGTATGGGAGGTGGTAGAAGGAGTGAGGGGTTTTTGGTGATTTTTCGAGAAACAACTATAACTACCATGCGATTGATATACTTTAAATTTCAGATCTGTATTATTCACACTTTTCAAGAAAATCGAATTGTAATATAGTCGTGGAATGTGTCTCATTGTATGGGAGGGGCTGGAAGAAGTAAAGCTACTCAGTTAATTTTTGTCCCAATATTAATAATAATGCTAATTAAGGATTAAGTTTAAATTTTTACCTCGATGAAATTGAAATGTACTGAGAAAATTCGCTTAGATTATTTCATGAAAAAGTGCTGTTTATATGGGAGGTGGTGGAAGGAGAAGGAGGTTTTTGGTGATTTTTTGTAAAACAACTATAATAATCATGCAATTGCTATATTTTAAATTTCAGATCAGTAACATTCAGATTTTTCAAGAAAATCAAATTCTTGTGAAGTCGTGAAACTGTGTCAAATTGTATGGGAGGGGGTAGAAGGAGTGAAGCTAACTGGTTAATTTTTCCCGATATTAATAATAATGTTAATTAAGGATTTAATACAACAGTTTGGCTCTATGGAAGTTACACGTACTGAGAAATTTGGTGTAAAGTAATTCATTAAAAAGTGTAGTTTGTATGGGAGGTGGTAAAAGGAGTGAGGAAACTCAGACAATTTGTATACTAAAACACGGCATTTATAATAGAAATAATATATTCCAAATTTCAAACTCATAGCTTTTATAGTTTCCAAGAAAATTTGATTAATATATATTTTGAAAATTAGTCACTTTGCATGAGAGGGGGTAGAAGGAGTGAGGGGAGTGAAATGAAACCAAAAGCAGATTTCATTCCGATGGACACCTAACAAACTGTGCAAGTTTCATTACAATCGGTTCAGCCGTTTGTGCGTGAAAAGCGGTCGTACAGACAGACAGACAGACAGACAAAAATTTAAAAAATGTGTTTTTATGCTTAGTTAGTGCTAAAGTAGCTCAAAAAACTAACTTATAGCCATTTATAAGCAAATAACAGACATACACTACAATTATATTTATATGTATAGATTATGTTTATCTAGATTTTGTTCAGATTTAGTTTTATTTTCAATTATTTTAGTAAATTATAAGCAATTGCTACAGGAGTGAAGCTAAGGTATAATACATGAACAATTTAGGTTGCTAAGCTCTTTATATACCTAGTCCTGCCATAAGTTCTGTCACATAATTTCTCACATTGGCAACAACTTTATTTTATGAGTGACATTTCAATATCGGCCAGTTTTATAAACGTCATAATGTTGTTGACAGTTGATGGTCATTTAAAGTGTGTTCGTTAACGTGTGAAGATGGAATGGGGTGTAATAGAAAACCGAACTGCAGTGATTGCACTACATAAGTGTGGAAAATCCGCGAGTGAAATTTTCAAGTTGTTGTGCCCGTTAAAAATAACGCAAAGATTTGTGTATCGTGCGATCCAGAGATATAACGCGATCCAGACTATTGAAGATCGACCTCGTTCTGGACGTCCGCGTGATGTACGTTCTTCTGCTGCCATCAAAGCGATCGAGAGTCGAATTCGTCGAAATCCGCTTCGTAAACAACGAATCATGGCTCGAGAGATGAACATCTCCACCCGAAGTATGTCTCGCATCATAAAATCTGACCTCGGGATGAGTGCCTTTCGACGATCAACGGGACATTTGCTGACTGAGCAGTTGAAGCAAATTAGGAGCACCAGATCGAAAGAGCTCCTTCGGCGGTACGGCAACAACAAACATCGAGAAATTTTATTTACCGATGAAAAAATTTTTACGGTGGAGGAACATTTCAACCGCCAAAATGATAAGGTGTATTCCCACAGCTCCATAGAAGCCCGAGAAGTTGCCACTAGGGTACAGCGAGGACATCATCCAGCATCAGTCATGGTATGGTGGGGTGTCAGCTACGAAGGGGTCACCGAGCTTCATTTTTGCGAAAAAGGCGTAAAAACTGCAGCGAAAAATTATCAAACGGACATCCTGGAGGGATGTGTGAAGCCGCTGAACTCTACGCTATTCAACAATCGACATTGGGTTTTCCAGCAAGATTCTGCGCCAGCCCACAAAGCTCGAACCACACAAACGTGGTTGGAAACCAATATTCCACAGTTTATAAGGGCGACGGAATGGCCTTCTGGGAGCCCAGATTTGAATCCCCTGGACTACAAACTGTGGGCGGAGTTAGAGTCCATGGTGTGCACGAGACGACACCCAAATATCGAGAGCCTTAAGCGATCTTTGACAGAAGCAGTAGCTAATTTTCCGCTAGAAACAGTGCGTACTGCTATCGATGACTGGCCCAACAGATTAAAGAGCTGTGTTAAGGCTAAAGGCGGCCACTTTGAATAATTTGTTGCTTATTTTACTTCCATTAGTATGCCAAAATAAAATATATTTTCCTTTGTCAAAAACTCTTTTTCATTTATACAAAAATTGCCCATATACGTGTGACAGAACTTATGGCACGACTAGGTATTATATTGCTTAGGGCTAGGTGATACATTCGAACGCTTGCTAAAGATCTGTTATTCGATTGGCTTACTTTTTTTTAAACTTGAGTAGTTTTACAGTTTGCTAGTCTTCAACGTTCATGAATTGAATTCCTGAATTAGGCTTCAGCGGTAGAACCAAGCAGATCTTAGATAAAGCATTAAATTTTCTAATCCCGTTGCTTGAAAGCCATTTAAAATAGCACACAGCTCCTCTAAATCCAATGCTGTCTTTTCCTAATTTCCTTTAAAATTAGACGAATTCCTAGAAAGTGTAATACATTTTCCTCCGACTCCAAATTGCAAAGAGTTCATATTTATACATACATATGTATATATTCCAATTAGTTATCTTGATAGTTACTTATTTTGTAGACTAACTAAGAAACACCCTGTCCATTAACCAGTCTTGAAGACAGATCAACCAAAAAATGACTCACTACCGAAAATTCCAAGTCACAAAGATTAAGCAAAAACCAAGAAAGACCCATAATAAAATTAATGAAGTGAAAAAAACTGGGTTAATTGTAACCGAATCTGCAATACAAACGATTGTATGCGTATATGCACAAATACACAACCGGCGAATGACAGTAATGCCGGAGTCTGATCTCAGCTGCTATATTGCCGTCATTAATGTTTTTTATGCATAAAACATTTTCAGTGAAGGTTATCAAACATAAAAGCAAAGATCGAAGCAGTGGTTCAGTAAATTTCCAAGCTTCAAGGCGTCTAAAAAACTCCCCGAACCAACTATAGCTGGTAGCTTTATTGTTGAACGAAAGATAGAGCATCAAAGATATACCAATGAATGTTTGCACGAGTGTAAATGTATAGCCAGCCAGTCGCACTATCTTTTGATAGCGTACAGCAAGCTAAAACTACAATGGGACCTGCATGACATTTACGGCGCCTAATAGCCAATAAAAAATGGAATTGTATTAATTATAGCGTCTAAAAATTTGTGGTTTTGTTCTTAAATGCGTTCGACTATATGTATAATATCCGGAAGTACTCGTTACAAATCATTTCGAAGCTTCTTAGCGTTATGTTTATTCTTAAAAAAAAATATTTATACTTGCCCAAGACATAAATGACAAATATGTAGATAGCTTTCTCATTTCTTTCAATATCGTGCAGTACGAAAATAAATGTTTGTATCGAAATTACTAAAATCTGTTGTGTTAGTCTTCATGTTAAAATGCATCTTATTAACCTTTTCAGCGCAGCTTTTAAAAAATAAAAAAAATAATAATAATTTACCATCAGTGCCTTCCTTAAATATTCTAAAACAATAGTTTTCACCCGACCTTCTAACATAACATATGTACATTCATACATATGTGTGTATATCATTTCATATTACGAGTAGTAGTTTTTTTTTGTAATGGAAAATTTTAAAAAATGCAGAAACTAAAAATAACGAGAGTAAAACTGGAGAGTTCGAAACTTATCTATCGTAACTGATTTTGAAAAGAATTTTAATCATCAATATAAATGCCAACAAGTCCGGCGTATTTTTAGATCAAGTTGCGGATGGTGGAAAATCAAAATGCAGTGTTTAAAGTGGTAGTAGATAGGAGAAAAGAAAGGAGTGGAGTTTGTAGGGGCGGACTATTGTCAGTTATTAAGCACTTAACTGCAATTATTATCAATCGGTCTAGTGCATTAATTCAATATTCGTTTACTAGTATATTATATTATATAGTATATTCATGGTTGGATTTGCACTGTGGAGGAGGGGGGATGGTAGAAAGGGGCGCCAATGTTAATATGTATTTTTTTAATTGATCGCTCGAATTCGTCGAAAGCTATCTGTAAAGAAAATTAGTTTTATAGCCGTTGTAAGTTCCATATAATTCGGTATAATTTATGTTCATGAAGTGAGGGGTTGTAAGGGTCCAAGGAATCGTAAGATTTGTGATGAAAATTTTTCCATTATTTTTTCCAAAATTTTAATTTCTTAGATTTTAACAAATTGGTTATTAATTGATTTGCTGCAATTTATCGCATTTATACTCTCATTCATTCTACTCAAGGGGGTAGTTGTAGGATGAGGTTTTACCAATTCATGCAACTATCTTTTTAGACTAGCGACTGCACGGACCTGAGCTAACTATCCCCCTATGGGATGGGGCAGTAGAATTCACCCACAGCCAGTCCTCAATCAATCAAATTCCTATTAAGACCCTCTGTAGGGACATAGGGCAGAAACAACTCTCTTCCACAAGGCGCGATCCTAAGCATTAGCCTTAAGCTGTTGCCAGGACTTGTTTATTCCTCTGGCCTCCTGCTCAACTGCTCGCTTCCATGTGTTACATGGTCGACCAACCCGACGTCTTCCCTGAGGATTATAATCCAGAGCCTGTTTGGCGATGTTTCGCTCTGGTTTTCACAAAGCATGACCGATCTACTGCCACTTCCGCCTTTGAATCTCAATACCTATTTTAGTCTGGCCAGTTGTACTCCAAAGTTCGTCGTAGGAGATCACTTCTGACCAGAATATTCCTAAAATGCGGCAGGAGCATTGGTTCACGAAAGTCTGTAGTTTCTTGGTAAATCGAACGGTCACTTTCCACGAAGTACAACCATATAACAACACGGATTTGACGCATGCGTCAAAAACTCGCAGCTTCGTGCGAAGGGAGATCTCTCTTAACCTCCAGAAAGAGGAAAGGATACCAAAGGCCTGACGAGCTTAATTTAGACGAGCCTCAACATCCTTTCGGCTCCGCCGTCCATGCTGACAATGCTTCCAAGATAGCAAAAATCTTGCACCTCTTCCACATCCTGTCCATTAAGAACAATCGGTGTGCTTGCCTTCGAACCCATGTGCATGTACTTGGTTTTACGCACATTTATTTTCAGTACCGCCTCTTTGTAGACTTTCAGGACCGATTAAACACTTTCAAAGTGGCAAGACGAGATCTAAACAAGGCGATAAAACAGAGTAAGGTAATTTGTTTCAAAAATCTCTTTAACGAAGCGGATATAAATCCCTGGGGTATAGCATATAGGATCGTGATGACAAAGCTGAAGGGTCATAGGTCCCCACAAATAACTTGCCTGATAATGCTAAGATCAATAGTAGAGCACCTGTTCCCCCAAAGGCCATCTACTATGTGTAGTATATCCAGAGAGATCAGCATAGAGTCTATCCCTGCAATTACGTCGGCGGAACTATTTGAGGCATGTGGAAGGATGGGAACAACAAGGCACCTGGACCCGATGGCATCCCAAATATGGCAATAGAAGTTGCTATTCAAAATAGGCCCGACATCTTTATAGCAACTATGCAAAAGTGTTTCGAGGAAGGAGTCTTTCCTGAGCCATGGAAGCTCCAACATTTGGTACTTCTACCAAAAGGAAACAAGCTTCCTGGAGAACCATCGTCATATCGCCCAATATGTTGACTTAATACGTTGGGAAAGATCCTTGAACGAATTATTAACAACCTACTGCTCGTACTAGCAGAGGAGAAAGGAGCACTCTCAGACCACCAGTTCGGATCTAGGAAGTCGCGTTTAACTGTTGACGTGGTAGTCGATAGTGCAGCTGAAGCGATACAAGGAGAAAGATGACGATGGGGGACAAAAAAATAGTGTGCAGTAGTGAAACTGGATATTAAAAATGCCTTTAACTCGGCAGATTGGTCACTCATAAACAGATCGTCAGGATGGATACACCACACTACATGTTGAGAATAATTGCAAATTATTTCACCAACAGGAAGTTGAGGTAACAAACTGATGAGGGGTTAAGGCACTACAACGTCACCGCGGGAGTCCCACAAGGATCTGTAATAGGCCCTCTCCTGTGGAATACTATGTATGATGGAGTTCTTCGACTATCGTTGCCACAAGGAGTAAAATTAATCGGGTTCGTTGACGACATCGCTGTTGCACATCCACGAAATAGAGTCAGCAACAAATGAAGCGGTATCACAAATTAGAGATTGGCTAGAGTCCGCTGGCTTAGAATTAGCTGATCACAAAACGAAGGCTGTTCTAATAACAAGCCGAAAAAAAATTGAATACGTGAACATTCAGGTCGGCAGTCAAATCATCAGATCTAAGGAGGCAATTAAATTTCTAGGAGTTATGCTCGATAACAGATTAAAATTTAAAGTTCGCGTGGACTTCGCAAACAAAAAAGCGTCACAAATGCAGGCAGCCCTTTCCCGAATACTGCCAAACATCGGTGTACCAGGATATGTCAGAAGGATACTAATTTCGAGAATAGTCAGCTCGGTTCTCCTATATGCTGCTCTGGTTTGGGCTGCGGCGCTAGCGACAAAGGAAATAAGGAAAAAGATGTCATCAACATATAGGCTTTGTGCGATAAGAGCAATCAGCGGTTTCCCAACAATATCGGACAAGGCAGCCTGTGTCATAGCTGGAATGATCCCCATTGACATTCTCGCGACTGAGATGCTGAGGATCTAGGAAAGAAGATCCTCGATCCAACAAGAGGCAGCTGCTGCCAGAAAAATAAAAGAAGAGGAAAAGGCAACATCAATAGCTATGTGGCAAGCCAGGTGGGACAGCGCTACAAAAGGCAGATGGACCTATAAGCTAATCACCAAAATTGAGGTCTGCACAAAGCGGGTGTATGGGGACTGCAACTATCACATCACGCAGTTCCTATCAGGTCACGGCGGCTACCGCAAATACCTACATAGGTTCGGACACGATAATTCGCCTCTTTGTCCAAATTGCCCAGATCAAGAAGAAGACACAGAGCACACGGTTTTCAACTGCAATCGCTTCGGAGAATGGAGAAATAATATTCCGAGTCCACCATTCATCATTGACTATATGATGGAATCAGAGGAAAATTGGATGGAAATTTGCACACTTGTAACGAATGTGCAAAAGGATCTTCGGAGAATCGAGAGAGAAAGGAGAGCAGAAGCAATTTAACGAACACAGCATAAAATGCTAGCCAGCCCCGCGAAGTAATACCTAACGGCAGTCCCACGGGGAGAGTGGTTGAAGTCTGTATGCGGGGGTGTGGTTTAGTACGCAGGCACATATCGGCTGACAGTTCTGTCAGGACTAGGTATGTGAATCGTGCATGCCAATGGCACGGGCTATTGGTATCTAACGAAGATTCCACAACTCCCTCTTTGCATTTAGAATGCAACGAGCGAACATTTGACTCTAAGTCCGAACGGTTATGTGCAAGCAAACACACGTCATCAGCATAATCAAGGTGACTTAAGATGTCAAATAGTCTCCATTGAAGACCTTTACCTTCTTCACCTTCCAGTGCAGCTTTCAAGATGTCATTTATTACCACCAGAAACAGGGCTGGTGGTAATATGCAGCCTTGTCTGACACCCGTTCGCACAAGAAAGCTCTCGGTCAGCTCGCCTCTATTTAATACGCGACACCTTGCATCTTCGCAGGATTCTTTAATCATAGCTATGACCTTATCTGGAATACCTCTCCTACGCAAAGCATTCCATATGTAATCTTGCTTAACGCTGTCGAAAGCCCTCTCGAAGTCCACAAACATGAGATGTAGTGGTGAACCCATTTCGGCTGACTGCTCTAATATTATCCGTAGGGTATTTGTGAGGTCGGTATAAGACGACCCTTTACGGAATCCAGCCTGATAGACTTCGAGAGTGCTTTCGACGACATCACTAATCCTATTGAGAATTACCTCCGCCATTCGGTCAATGGCGGGAAGGAAAGCCCCAGGTATAGACGAAATTACTGGAATTGCCTTAGCTTTCTAGACCTGCACTTACGTCCCTGCGATCGATAGGATGCGGAGCTGAAGGACTGTTCAACTTTATCCCCCCCCCGCACCTAAATGGGTTACGGAGCTGACGGTCTGTTCAACTTTGTCTCCCCTGTCTTTGTAGGACTTGGAGCCGATGACTATAGTATAATAAATTGAAAAATTGAATATACCAATCATTCGACTTTGTCCCCCCTATCTGTAGATCTCTTAGCGTTATCCAGCCTGCACCACGTGGAGGTGGATCTACTTCGCAGACCTGAACTTTCGTGACAATAAAGAGAATCTTTAATCCAGACTTAATAACTTCTAAATGTCTGCCTTAGATCCTTGTTAATAACAATTTTCTTTAGGAAGTAAGCTATTTACGGTGCATAATATTGTAGGAATATATTTTTATTTGGAACCAGAGGGCAAGTGCAAATTTTGACGGAGGTGCGCAACTAAAAGCCAAAATTGATTTGCGTATATTTATTTAACTTAATGGCGAATGAAAAATTAACTCCTTGATTCTACATACTTATATATATTTTTTAAGCTAAAAAAAAAAATATGTAAACTCGTTTTGCTCAAAAGTATTTTGGATGCACTTATACTCCTCTGGTTTTTGACTCGTCAAATCTATACATCTATACATAGTAATATAATTGTAGTGTCTGTCTGTAATTTGCTTATAAATGGCAATAAGTTAGTTTTTTGAGTTATTTTAGCACTAACTAAGCATAAAAACACATTTTTGAAATTTTTGTCTGTCTGTCTGTCCGACCGCTTTTCACGCACAAACGGCTGAACCGATTGTAATGAAATTTGCACAGTTTGTTAGTTGTCCATCGGAATGAAATCTGCACTTGGTTTCATTTCACTCCCCTCACGCCTTCTACCCCCTCCCATACAAAGTGACTAATTTTCAAAATATATATTAATCAAATTTTCTTGGAAACCATAAAAGGTATTAATGTGAAATTTGGAATATATTATTTCTATTATAAATACAGTCTTTTGGTTTACAAATTATTTGAGTTTCCTCACTCGTTTCACCACCTCCCATACAAACTACACTTTTTCATGAATTATTTTACACCAAATTTCTCAGTACGTGTAACTTCCATCGAGCTAAAATGTTGTATGAAATCCTTAATTAACATTATTATTAATATCGGGAAAAAATTAACCGATTAGCTTCACTCCTTCTACCCCCTCCCATACAATGTGACACTGTTCCACGACTTCGCAAGAATGTGATTTTCTTGAAAAGTCTGAAAGTTACTGATCTGAAATTTCAAATATATCAATTGCATGATGATTATAGTTGTTTTTCAAAAAATCACCAGAAACCCCCTTCTCCTTCCACCACCTCCCATATAAACCGCACTTTTTCATGAAATACTCTAAACGAATTTTCTCAGTACATTTAAATTTCATCGAGGTGAAAATTTGGATTTAATCCTTAATTAGCATTATTAGTAATATTGGGAAAAAAACTTAACCGAGTAGCTTCCCTCCTTCTTCCCCCTCCCATACAATAAGACACATTCCACGACTATACAATAATTAGATTTTCTTGAAAAGTATGAATGATACAGATCTGAAATTTAAAGTATATCAATTGCATGATAGTTATAGTTGTTTCTCGAAAAATCACCAAAAACCCCCCTCTCCTTCTACCACCTCCCATACAAATTGCACAATTTCATTAAATTCAATGCACTAAGTTTCTCAGTACCTACTCAATTTTTGAAGCTTAAATTTGGTAAAAAACATTTTTATAGCTACTCTAGCATGATGTGAAACAAATTAGTTCAGTGCTGTCACCCCTTCTACCACTCCCCATACAAAATTTCTTAACACCGCAAAAATTTCGATTTCATCTATAGTATCGTATGATTGGGCTTTACGCACAATCGTAGTCCTGTTATGTTTTTAAGCTTAATGTTATTTTATTTGGGCTTTTTTTTTAAATAACACCAGCTACAATTATTCACATGTCCTTAACGCTTTTCAACACGTAGATGATTTCGAATCACGGGTTTGATTTGATCACGAGCCTGTCCCATAAAAATGGAAGTATCATGTTTTCATTATTAATAATTTATGGTTCTGATTCCAACAACATACAAACCATTTTCTTCAAAGAGCCATTAAAGTAAGCAGATTATGTATCCCACATAATGTATTACTAACTACAATCTCAAAAATTGCTTATTATTGCTATTTTTACGCGGACGAAGTCGCGGGCGTTTGCTAGTGTATAAATATAATTGTAGTGTCTGTCTGTTATTTGCTTATAAATGGCCATAAGTTAGTTTTTTGCTTTATTTATTTATTTATTTATCATAACAAGATATTTAGTTACATAATAATTAACTTATATTATTTAATTTAATTTAATTTAATGTAACTTAAGACAATTTAACTTACGTAACATAATCTAACTAATAAGATGGGCACTGGTAGAAGGATGGTCATACAGGGTTTGGGATACTTTATAAAACAGAGCGCAGTCTTAGTTTGTATGTCAATTTACCCATTGGAGGTGTGTAGTGTACACTGAATTTGCTAAATACTCTACAACATCATAGGCTCATTTTGTCCGTAAACTGTACTATGTGGACAATAACTAAGCAGAAACACACGTTTTTAAAAAAATTTTCTGTCTGTTTTTCCGACTTTCACGTAAAAACGGCTAAGCCGATTGTAATGAAACTTTCGCAGAATATTAAGTGAATAACGAGGAGTGATTTTCCTTAGGTTTTATTTCACTTCCCTTACGCCTTCTACCCCCTCCCATACAAAGTTACTCATTTTAAAAAATTTATAATATTTAAATTTTCTTGGAAACTATAAAAGTCATTAATTTGAAATTTAAAATAAATTATTTTTATTATAAATGTAATCTTTGAGTTTAAACATTTTTTGAATCCCCGTACTCCTTCCACCACCTCCCATACAAACTACACTTTCTCATAAAATACTATACATCAATTTTTTCAGTAAGTATAACTTTCTTCGAGCTAAAATTTTGTATTAAATCCTTAATTAGCATTATTATTAATATCGGGAAAAAATTAACCGATTAGCTCCACTCCTTCTACCCCCTCTCATACAATGTAACACAATTTCACGACATCGCAAAAATTTGATTTTCTTGAAAAGTGTGAATGTCGATCTGAAATTTAATATATATCAGTTGCATGATAATTACAATTGTTTTTAAAAAACTAATTAACAACCCCCATACCCCTTCCACCACCTCCCATACAAATAGAACTTTTTCATGAAATACTCTAAGCCAATTTTTTCGGTACGTATAACTTTCATCGAGCTAAAATTTTGTATTAAATCTTTAATTAGCATTATTATTAATATCGGGAAAAAATTAACCGATTAGCTCCACTCCTTCTACACCCTCCCATACAATGTGACACAATTCCACGACATCGCAAAAATTAGATTTTCTTGAAAAGTGTGAATGTCGATCTGAAATTTAAAATATATCAGTTGCATGATAATTACAGTTGTTTGTCAAAAAATAACTTAAAACCCTCTACTCCTTCCACAACCTCCCATACAAACTGCACTTTTTCAGTACGTATAACTATCATCGAGCTAAAAATTTGTATTAAATCTCTAATTAGCATTATTATTATTATGTGGGAAAAAAATTAACCGATTAGCTTATTGTCATTTGACTTGGGCTTTTTTTAATTGACATAAGCTACAACTATTCTCATGTCCTTAACGCTCTTCAACACGTATATGATCTCGAGTCACCAGCCTGTCTCATACAAATGTGAGTATCATAGTTTCATTTTTAATAATTTATGGTTCTGAGTCCAACAAAATACAAAGCATTGTGTTCAAAGAGCTAATAAGCTAAGCAGATTATTTATCCGACATAATTTCTACTACAATGACGCTACAGCCCAAATCGGACTTTGGTCTCCTGATATTTAGGTTCCTTAACATTATTCATTATTTATTGTGGAAGGGTTGTTAGCCCTTCGCACAACCCTCTTTCTACGGATTTTTTTTCCATTTTCGTAGATTGAGGTGACCAAGGTATATCCAAGCAGGCAATGTGCTGGAATTATATATTGCGCCGATCGGGATTTGAACTCACGACATTCGCATTACAAGACCAACACGCTACCTACTAGGCTATACCCTAGCGACATAATTTACTACTAACTAAATTCTCAAAAATGTTTATTTTGATATTCTTACGCGGACAAAGTCACGGGCGGTCGCTAGTATAATAATAAAGAAGGAAAATGTTTGTATATTGGAATGGGAGCAGGGGCGGAGTTAGAAAAGTTGAGTGGATATTAATAATTATTGAATTGATTGCTTGAATCACTTTCAAAATTCTCAAATTCTCTGTATAAACCGTTGATTTCATAGACGAAGTAAATTCTATGAAATTCGAAACATTTTATGCTCTTGAAACCATACATATGGGAGAGAGTAGAGGATTTGAGGAAATCGTAAAATTTATGAAACATTATTATTTCATTTCTCTTGAAACATATACGTTATCGAAATGTTTCTAAAATATGAACTTTTTGTTTGCAGTAATTCCGAAGATATAATCATTTGAAAAATAATTCAGTCGAAATTTGGTACAAAATGATTATTTTTCAAAAATTTTTCGAAACTGTAACAGCTAGTATTTTGAAATTTGGAACATAATTCATAAATGCGATCTGTGTTATACAAATTATTTGAATCATCCCACTCCCTCCACCTCTGCACTTATGCATGGAAGACAATAAACCAATTTTCTCAGAACTTTCAACATTTATCGCGCTCAAATTTTGTACTTTATACGTAACTATCATTATTAAGATAAAAAAAAACAACAAACTAATTCGCTTCGTAGTGAAGCGACTATACCCCTCCCGTACAATGTAACGGAGTTTTACAACTTTACAAAAATCGATTTTTTTGTAAAGCATGAATGTTGCTCGTCTAGAATTTAAAAGAAGTCATTTGCATAATGTTTACAGTAATTTCTGAAAAAATTACTAAGAAGCTCCCACATCGTCTACCACCTCCGGTACAAACTGAACAATTTCATTAAATCTAATAGATTTTTTTTTCTCAGTACCTATTTAATTTTTGAATGCTAAATTTTGTATAAAACATTTTTATGGCTGCTCTAGCATGATGAAAAAATTAGTTCAATGCTCACCCTACCACTCCCCACACAAAATTTCTTAAGACCACAAAAATTGATATTGCATCTGGGCCCTAGTCCATATTGTAGTACTGTTATTATTTTTTTCATTTTGGGCTAATTTACTCATGGAACGCGAAAAAACAAAATTTCAATATTCCAAATTTTTTATTTATTTTTTTTTCTATGTCGATCACTTAGGTTTAAGTTGGGGTAGTATAGTCACGGAAAGAACCACATTGCACTGGCATCATCATCTACATAATTGGATCCATTGTACTCACCTTATTTAAGAATATGAGATGGATGTTACTCCTATCGTGCTAGCCACTTAGTAAAGTTTGCAAACTGAAGTTGGCTCTTAGGTCGGTACAATTCTAGGAAGAACCTAGGGCCTAAAGAAAGGAGACTGTTGGAGATTTACGTAAAGTGACAAAGATACTGTTCAAGAGATTCTTCGTCTTACTCGCGGTCTCTGCAATGGCTATCGCTCGCGATCCGCAGCGTGGATTGCGTGGAGCTTAGGTAGGGGGACATTGTAACGACTACGTTGTAATAGCTAAGCTGCGATGATTTTGTTCTATCCAGCTGCAGCCATCTCGCGAAGAAGTCCAAAATAATTTGTTGGTGCTACTTCGACTGAGTTTTTAATGGAGTTAAAGTTTGCAGATCCTTGCATGACAAGCGCGTCTGCTGCGCTATCTAACAGGTCGCTGTGCCACGGTATCCAAATTAAGGTATATTTCGGTTATAGTCGCTAGGCGATTCAAATTATGTCTTCAAATGGACATTAGCTTGGACGTTGTCCTGTAGGATTGGAAAAAATTATTACTTTTGTTTCATTCTAAGCATTATAATCTTAGCTAGTCTTCATCGTTGCTGCATTAGGTACTGAAGTTTCATAACTTATTTCACGGCGAAAACCAAATTAACTACGACGTAAATTGAAATTTAGGAAGCGGATGTATTCAATTTCTAAATTGCATACTAAAACTGGACTATTTTGCTTTTGTGATGATTCAATCTATAAAAACACGGAATCTAGTGCAAGAACGCGTATGACTGGCCGAAAGCACAAATTTAAGCTTTAAAAGTGGAATACATATTTAGCAAAAAACACCAAGAAGAAGAAGAAGACAGGTATGGAAGAGCCTTAAGTTTATCGTACTCCAATATTTTGATCTTGAGTGTAAATATCGCTGCTTCTTTGATTAAAAAAAGGCTGTTATTTACAAATAAACATTAAATTTGACATTGAGGAAAGACAACTGACGCTGCTGTGGTTGCAGCCTAAGCCCAAACACAAAGCATGACGTGTTTCTATAAAATTTATGTGTTTTGCCACCTAAAAACTCACTTGCCGCGCCACTCGAATCGCGCTAGTCAGTCATATCAAATTTTGTAAAATTTGTAATCTTGCGTTAAAAATCCCCACATATCGTTGGCGTACGCCAGACCCCATAATTGCAGAAAAATTCAAGAGCTCTTGTTCTTGTTAGCTTTCAACGCGTGGCCTTCTTCCGCCCCTTTCTCGCCTGCCCGTTTGTAACCGTCAAATACGATGATTATCTTGATTTGCTTACAAAAGCAGGTTTTCTCGAGCGATCAGTGCTATCGCGGCGCGCTTAAGTCCTTGGCGACATTCGTTTAGCAACACTCTTTCTTATTTTTCTCCACGTATACTTATGTGAGACATATCAAACATATGTTCGCTGTTCGTTCGTGGGGGGTTTTGGGAGCACTCAGTGAGTGCCGTAATTATATTGGCCTTTTGCAGCGCTCTATGGTGTGACGGATGGCCTTTTGGTGATACCCTACTGGCTTTATTTGATTCGCGCTCGAGATCCCATGTCTATTAAAAGACTATCAAGTTTCATAAGGTGCTGACTGCCGAGCAAAGATGATATGTACCTGAATTACATACTGCTGGGCTGGCAGATGCTTCTATTTTTAAATCGAAGTGGCTCGTTCGCGGAGTCTCCAAACCTGTTGGAGAAAAGAGAGCTACGAAGATGCAATGACCGCTCGATGCCGTTGCTATTGTTGATATTTGTGAATTACGAAGTTAATTTTGAGGCGGCTGAGCATTCGGTTCAGCTTCATTTGACATTATTGGGAATTTTGCATTGACGTAGCGATCTTTACCAATCATTGCAAGTATTATTTAGTATCTTCCAGAACAAATCATTTTATAAGATTAAAAACACACAGCCAATTTCGATTGTGTATTATGACCATTAAAAGACACATCCAATTTTCACGAACAGTCTTTTTTTCAGTCAACTGCTGACCTAGCTGGATGACCTAATGAACACTAAATTACCAAAATATTGATTATAGTGATATTAGCTAATGATCTCACTATACTTTAGATGAAATTTGAGAGTATATTGTGTTTGCCTTGCCTTTTGTAAGGCTAATGAATATCGCACAGAGTCGTCTAAGGTACAGAAATATTTGTTGTCGCTGAAAAACCTCGACTCCGAGTGACCGTTTGTCTGCAAAAATATGCGAAAAAATATAATTTTCACTTCAATCCTTCTACCTCCTCCCATACAAATTTCTGTATTAGAAATTCAATAAAAGCATTTCTCTTTCGAACATGTAAGAGCTAAAAATGAAACACTACATGGTGATAAGGATGCTGATAAGCAGTTTTAAAATTATCCAAAATCCTTTCACTTACTGAATCACTTCCTATACAAATGCCGCAATCTCAAAAAAAAAACACTTTGTCCACTTTCCTTAAAAATGATGAAAGCTAAAAACTTCAAATTCAGCACGAAACATTTTGTATACCATGTTCGGTGTCATATACAAATAAACTGCCAACAAGTCGGGCGAAACTCTTGGGACAAGTTGAGGATGCGTCGAACGTCAATATGCTGGTTAGAGTGGTTAAGGAAGACTAAGTGGAACCCCCTTTCACAAGTGGAACCCCCTTTCTCAAGTGTAACCCCTCTTTCACAAGTAGACCCCTTTTCGGGCAGGGCTGCTGTCAATTTAACACCTAATTGCGAATACGATCAATAGCTCTAGCACATGTAATCAATATTTCATTCGTTTATGCAAGTTTGGGTTCTTATGAGGGAGAGGGGAGGGGTGATATGTGGATGTCAATAATTTATTAATTGATTGCTTCAATTACGTCCAATATTCTCGGCGTAGAATGTAAGTTTCATAGACGAAGTTGCATAGAGTTTTCATAAAATTTCATTCACGAAACCAATCATTTGTATGGGACGGGAAATGTAAAATTTGTGATGCAGTTTTATTTTAATTCTCTTGTGAGGTGCTCGTACAAAATTTCAAGTTCGTAGCTTTTAATTTGTTGGTTAGCAGTTAATTTATTGAAATTGGTCGAAACCATACTTTTGTATGGGAGAGGGTAGAAGGGTAAGTCTCAAAGCTTTTGACGCAGTTCCATTTCAACTATTTTCAAAAGATTTTCTGCAAAATTTCAAATTGATAGCTTTTAATCTTCAATGGCGCTATAGCCCAAATCGGGCCTTGGCCTCCTGACCTTCAGGTTCCTTAACATTTTCATTATTTATTGCGGAAGAGTTGTTAGCTCTTCGCACAACCCTCTATTTACGAATTTTTCATTTTCGTAGATTGAGGTAACTAAGGTATATTCAAGCAGGTAGTGTGCTGGAATTATGCTTTGACCGGGATTTGAACTCACGACCTTCGCATTGTAAACCAAACACGCTACCCACTAGACTACACCCTAACTTTTAATAGTTAGGTGATAATTGATTTCTTAAAAATGTTTGAAAAAATAATTTTGTATGGAAGGGGGTAGAAGTTTGAAAGGTATTCGACCAGTTAATATTTCATTCTTTTAGAAATTTTTTTTTAAATGTATTTTGAAAATTTTCAGTTTATGTGTTTTTGTCATTGCACATGAAACAGTTTGTGCACGTTAGACCAGGAGGGTCGGTGCATAACAATTGTATAATTTTGAATTTTTTTTCTGTATGTAAAATAAATAGATGTATCCACGTGGAAAATTTAAACTTTGTATATTTTACCAGAGCCCTTAAAAAATCACTCAAAATTTTCGACATTTCGAAAGTGTACCATTTTTGAAATGCTCCCCATTTCCCCCCACTATTATTTTGTCCAAACGTTATATTTTTATCGTATTTCTCTAGTATAGCTTAATATATGTACATAGGTTCTAAGTTTCAATTACATAGCTTAATAAATAGCCGAGATATTGATTTTTAAGTGTTTCTCTTTGCAACCCCCTGACCTGACCCTTACAATAATTAGCTTCTATCTAAACTGATTCTAGTGGATCTATATGCCACCTTAATGGTCTCAAAATATAAATTTTTTATGGTAAGTAATTTCGAAGGTATAATCATTTGAAAAAAATTCCGTCCGTCCGTCCGTCCATCTGTCTGTCCGTCCGTGTCCTCTCTAGCTTGAGAACGCGTTGATCTAGATAGTTCAAGTTTTGTACACATCGTTTTTGATAAAAAAGTAAGGACAAGTTCGTGAACGGGCCAAATCGCTCCACCCCTTCTACCCCTCCCATGCAAAATGACACTATTACTCACAAAAAACGGATTTGCTCGAAAGCTATAAAATACTTTAGTCTGAAATTTTGAATAAATTACTTTTATGATAATTTCAGTCTGTGGTATAAAAATTTTACGTGTCCTCTTCCTCCTTCCACCACCTCCCATACAAACTGCACTTTTTCAAATTACTCAGTGCGTATAAAATTTATCGAGCTCAAATTTAGCAATAAATATTCATTTAGAATTATTAGTAAGACCAAAAAAAATTAGAGTATTAGCTTCACCCCTTCTATCCCCCTCCCATGCAAAATGACACAATTTCGCAATTCGACAATAAACGGCTTTTCTCGAAAAGTATAAATGTTAGTGATCTGAAATTTGGAATATAATACTTTTATGATAATTCCATTCTACTGTTTAAGAATTATTTGTGTCCTCCCCCTCCTTCCACCACATCCCATATAATCTGCACTTCTTCATGAAATGCTCTAAACCAATTTACTCAATGCGTATACAATTTATCGATTTGGGACTGTGCGCTAAATATTTATTTAGAACTAGCAAACGCCCGCGACTTCGTTCGCGTAAAATAGCAATAATAAGCAATTTTTGAGAGTGTAGTTAGTAATACATTATGTGGGATATATAATCTGCTTACTTTAATGGCTCTTTGAAGAAAATGGTTTGTATTTTGTTGGAATCAGAACCATATATTATTAAGAATGAAACCATGATACGCGCATTTGAATGGGACAGGCTCGTGATCAAATCAATCCCGTGATTTGAGCTCATATTGGTATTGAAGAGCATTAAAGACATGTAAATAATTATAGCTTGTGTTAATTAAAAAATAAAAAATAAATAAAATCACATTAAGCTTAAAAACATAACAGGACTACGATTGTGCGTAAAGCCTAATCATACGATACTATGTATAGATGAAATCGAAATTTTTGTGGTGTTAAGAAATGTTGTATGGGGAGTGATAGCACTGAACCAATTTGTTTCACATCATGCTAGAGTAGCTATAAAAATGTTTTGTACCAAATTTAAGCTTCAAAAATTGAGTAGGTACTGAGAAACTTAGTGCATTGAATTTAATGAAATTGTGCAATTTGTATGGGAGGTGGTAGAAGGAGTGGTGGTTTTTTGTGATTTTTCGAGAAACAACTATAATTATCATGCAACAGTTATACTTTAAATTTCAGATCTGTATCATTCACACTTTTAAAGAATTCTTGTAAGGTCGTGGAACTGTGTCCCATTGTATGGGAGGGGTAGAAGGAGTGAAGTTAATCGGTTAATTTTTTTCCCGATATTAATAATAATGTTAATTATGGACTTAATACAATATTTTAGCTCGATGGAAATTACACGTACTGAGAATATTAGTGTAAAGTGGTTCATGAAAAAGTGTAGTTTGTATGGGAGGTGGTGGAAGGAGTGAAGGAACTCAAAAAATTTGTATACCAAAATACTGCATTTGTAATAGAATTAATATATTCCAAGTTTCAAATTAATAGCTTTTATAGTTTCCAAGAAAATTTGATTAAAATTTATTTTTGAAAATGAGTCACTTTGTATGGGAGGGGGTAGAAGGCGTGAGGGGAGTGAACTAAAACCAAAAGCGGATAACATCCCGATGAACACCTAACAAACTGTGCAAGTTTCATTACAATCGGTTCAGCCGTTTGTGCGTGAAAAGCGGCCGAACAGACAGACAGACAAACAGACAAAAATTCCAAAAATGTGTTTTTATGCTTAGTTATTGCTTAAATAAGGCAAAAAACTAACTTAAAGCCATTTATAAGCAAATAACAGACAGACACTACAATTATATTAATATGTATAGATTGTTCCTAAGAAAAAATAGGCAATTAGCTTCACTCCTTCTACCCCCTCCCATACAATTTGACACAATTCAACAACTTTACAAAAAGTCGATTTGTCAGAAAAGTATTAATGCTAATGATGATAAATGATGTTTACAGTTATTCCTAAGAAATTTATTAATAACTCCACCCTCCTTCTACCACCTCCCATACAAACTGCACAATTTCACTAAATTGAATACACTAAGTTTTAAAGTACCTATTAAATTTTTGAATCCTAAATTTTGTATAAAACATTTTGATAGCAACCTTATCGTGATGTGAAAAAATTAGTTCAATGTTGTCACCCCCTTTACCACTTCCCCTACAAAATTTTTTAAAATAAAAAAAATTCTCCTTCATCTAGAGTATCGCACGATTGAACTTTACGCACAATCGTAGTCCTGTTATGTTTTTTATTATTTTGCCAAACGTTCGTGACTAATGTGAAAAAAAACAAAATCTTAAGATTTCTTTTTTTTTTAAGTCTACTATAATACTTTATTATTAGAATAATAAGGTAAAATGGTTCCATTTATTTACATTTTTCAGAGCATCGTCTTCCGATATCTATAATTTATCTTTTTAGTAACAAATGCTACAAAAGTAAAACCTAAAGAAATTCAGAATCAATTTATAGTTTCCAAATAGCAATTATGAAATATGAGAAAAACATCTTTCATGAAGGAATTGAAGAGTACCAGGCAAGCTACTTTAATAAATGTCCTTCCTTTTCCTAAAATATTAGTTGTTTCCGTGCGGAGCGAGGCTGTGTAGACATATATTCTAGTAAGGGAATGTATAATTAAATTCCAATATTTTATACTGTAGCTGATTTTCTTTTAAATCGATTTGGAAATAAAGGTGCACTATCAAATAATATAAAATGATTAGGTTTAATTCAAAAGCTGGAAGCTTTTTTGTCATATATCAGAAACGGAAAAGAAGGAGTAACATTTATTGTGCGTGCTTATCATTGTTACTCGAAAACGCATGCATTTCGACCCAATCAGCTATTTATGGGTCTTTCATTTTGAAATTTGTTAACATACCTTACTCAAAAGATTGCCAGTAGATTAATGTAATTTACATTCTGCAATGTATCCATCATTTAAAAAATAATGTTGAAAAAAGCCTGTCGGGAGGGGGGGGGGGGAACTCGAGTGTCCTAAGCCCCTGCGTAATTACTACTCTGCTAAGGTAAGTAATGAAACTTACCCACCCAATCTACAATCCACACAAAAATGTGCTTTGTACATATCTCTAAGGATTTCGGAGACATGAGTCGATGTAATATCAATTAATTAATCGAGTACGGCATATTTTATTATCGTTATTGGAAGGATAGAAAAAATCAGCGGGTAGCCTCCTCTCCTTTATTTGTTTTAAAAGTATCACAGCAACAGCTCTGAAATTTAATAGATAACATTGCCATGCTGTTAGTAGTTATTTTCGAAAAGATAATCATTGAAATCTCTCTTCTTCTCTTACTGCTCCGAAATAAACTGCTCAATTTCATGAAATACTATATAACGAATTTCTTATGTTATTTTTTATCAAACATAAAATTGGAAAGTTATGTAAACAAAACATTGGAAAATTTCTCAAAATTGTATTTTTTAATCCATTACCAATTAAAGTATTCGATTTATTGTCATTGAAATATGTTTTATAATGTTTAGTTAAATTGATTGAATTTTGTGTTTGAAAGATGTTCAAATTTATTGATCCGCTCATCCGTTCTACCTATACATTATCAATTTCCATAAAAACTAAACATGGAAGAAAATATTTTAATGTTCAATTAATTATCAACTTTATCCCACACCTGAATATCTTATTTATTTATTTAACCGCTCCTGCTACAAATGAGACAATTTCAGAAAACTCAATTCATTAACCTTCTTGAAAATATTTAGGCTCACAAACATGCAGTTTAGTACTAAAAGTTTTCACACAAAAATTATAAACTTTTATCGCCTTTTAATTCATCTCGAGAATCTGCTTGACTTGGGGTTAATCGTTCATTTCGCTCATGGAGTAAACAAGTCCTGGCAAGAAGTAGATGCCGATGACCAGGATCGCGACTTGTGGAAGAAACCTTTCTCATTACAGAATTATGATGGGGCTTATCATAATTCTGTAATGAGAAAGGTTTCTTCCCCAAGTCGCGATCCTGGTCATCGGCATCTACTTCTTGCCAGGACTTGTTTACTCCATGAACGAAATGAACGATTAACACCAAGTCTTCCTTTGGAGTTTTTTTTTTGATTTCGTACTAATGCAAAATTTTAAATTTGCCGGTTCTGATTTATAAAATTGAAAAAGCCAGTTTTGTTACAATTCATATCATAGTTGTAGTTAGTAATGCATACTATATTCAAAAATTTATATTATCAGTTTAAGTAGTTCTGACATTACCAAATAGTTAGATCATCAGGCTGAATATTATAATACAAAAAAAAAAGTTGCGCCTAATAAATTTGAAAATGATCTTTGCAATAAATTCAATCACTAAATCAATATTGAGTACCCTTAACCGGATTTCTGATTGTTAAAAAAGTGTAAGTTTCTAGTTTCATCTAATGAATTTAGAATTTTACTGTCCAATAAATAAACCGGTTTATTTAACGAATAATGGTAAAGACGAAGGAAAAAACTCCATGAATATTTGATTGTTTCCAATTATATTCACAGCTTTTCATTTTTTTTTTCGAAATGAAATCATATGATCATGCATTACTTTCAAATATATTTGCGAAAAAAAAATGACCTGAAAATAAATAAATTAACAAACTAGTATTAGACTAAAGAACTGTGTTGCTATCCCAATTTAGAAAAAAAAATTATTTTAGTTTTATGATTCTTGATAAATTATACGATATTACGGAAATTTTATCTGATTTTTTTATTAATTAGGAATTCTGACCTTTGAATAAGGATTTTTAAAGCATGTGGATTCTTAAAGCAAGTGTGAAATCCGTAAATGCTTCCTTTTAAAGGAATCTCGTATTTCGCTATTTTTAACACCGATTAATAACAAAATTCGATGAATGGTGAGATGTTGAAGAGTTCAGGCGTGCTAATAAAAAAAAAATACGTAGCTCGACTTTGCACAACGTATGAAAACATAGTAGTAGGCACAATTCAAATCAATCAATCGAATTCCTGTTAAGACCCCTATAGGGGCATAGGACAGAAGCAACTCTCTTTCACAAGGCGCTATCCTGCGCATCGGCCTTAAGCTGTTGCCAGGACTTGTTCATTTCTCTGGCCTCCTGTTCAACTGCTCGCTTCCATGTATTACATGGTCGACCAACCCGACGTCTTCTTCGAAGATTATAATCCAGAGCCTGTTTGGCGTTGTTTTGCTCTGGTTTCCTCAAACTGTGACCGATCCACAGCCACTTCCGCCTTTGAATCTCAATACCTATTTTAGTCTATCCAGTTGTACTCCAAAGTTTGTCGTTGGAGATCACTTCTGGCCATAATATTCCTAAAATGCGTCGGGGACATTGGTTCACGAAAGTTTGAAGTTCTTTGGTAAGTTGAAAGGTCATTTTCCACGTAGTACAACCATATAACAATACGGATGACGCATGCGTCAAAAACTTGCGAAGATTGATCTTTCTTAATCTCCAGAAAGGGGAAAAGATATCGAAGGCCTGAAGGGATCTATTTAGATGAGCCTCAATATCCTTTTTGGCTCCGCCGTCCATGCTGACAATGCTTCCGAGATAACAAAAATCCTGCACCTTTTCCACATCTTGTCCGTTAAGGACAATCGGTGTGCTTGCGTTCGAGTCCACGTGCATGTACTTGGTTGTAAGCACATTTATTTTCAGTACCGACTCTTTGCATTTAGAATGCAACGAGCCAACGTTTGCCTCTAAGTCGAAACAGTTATTTGCAAGCAAACACACCTCATCAACATAATCAAGGTGATTTAAGATGTTAAATATTCTGCATTGAACAGCTTCCCCACCTTCCAGTGCAGCTTTCAAGATGTAATTTATTACCGCGCAGGAAAGCTCTCGGATAGCTCTCCTCTATGCAAGACGCGACACCTTGCATCTTCGTTGGATTCTTTAATCATAGCTATCACCTTATTTGGAATACCTCTCCTACGCAAAGCATTCCATATATTCTTCTACAGCCCAAATCGGACCTTGGCCTCCTGACATTCAGGTTCCTTAACATTTTTCATTATTTATTGTGTAAGGGTTGTTAGCTCTTCGCACAACCCTCCATCTACGAATTTTATATTTTCATAGATTGAGGTGACCAAGGTATAGCCAAGCAGGCAAGGTGCTGGAATTATATATTGCGTCGACCGGGATTTGAACTCACGACCTTCGCATAACAGGACCAACACGCTACCCACTAGGCTACACCCTAGCATTCCATATGTAATCTCGCTTAACGTTGTCGAAAGCCTTCTCGAAGTCCACAAACATGAGATGTAGTGGAGCACCCATTTCAGCGGATTGCTCCAGTATTATCCGTAGGGTATTTGTGTGGTCAGTACAAGACGACCCTTTACGGAATCCAGCCAGATAAGCTTCGAGAGTTCTCTCGAACTACAACTACAGTGGTACTACAGCCAAAACCGGGCCTTGGTCTCCTGACCCTCAGGTTCCTTAATATTTTTTTCACTATCTATTGTGGAAGGGTTGTTAGACCTTCGCACAACTCTTTATATACGAAGCAGGCAGTGTGCTGGAATCATGCATCGACCGGGATTCGAACTCATGACCTTCGCATTGTAGACCAGCACGCACGACATCACTAATCCTATTGAGAATCACCGTAGCCATGATTTTCGATACGGCATTTATTAGACATATATCAGGCCAATTGCCACAATCCCGAAGGACACCCTTCTTCGGAATTTTCACAATGACGCCCTTCTTCCATTCAGTCAGATATCTTCCTTCATTCCACACCTCAGTAAAGAGTGGAACGAGAATATCGGCTGTTATTTCCGGGTCCGCTTTGATGAGTTCGGTTGGTAGTCCATCTGGGGCTTTCCTTCCCGCCGTAGACCGAAAGGCGAAAACTATCTCTTCCTTATCTGAGGGATCGCCCCTAATAGAGGATTGCTGCTTTTGGATGTAAGGTATTTGTTATGTTTCTGGAATATCTTCCTCTGACAAAATGTTTACAATATCGGAGAAGTATTTCTTTCATCGCCGCAACTGGTGTCCACTCATATTAATGAGAGTTTCGTTGACATGTTTCACCAGGTGGTTGCGGTGAAATTCCTTTTCGTCAACTGTTTCACGATTTTGAATAGTGTACTCATATCCCCAAGGTAAGCCGCAGATTCTGCCTTGTTGGCCAGATATTGAATGGCCTTTCTCTTGTCGCGTCTAACAGCCTTTTCATGCTGTATATGAGTATCGCGGTTGTTCTGCCCCAAGTCGGGTGATCGTTGATTGACATCGGATTCGGAGATTTAATTTTTTCAAGATCGCCAACCTTGTCCCATGTGTCTTGCGACATCCATGGTTTCTCACCGCTTTGCACATATCCCACAGATTCTTCAGAACTAGTCAGAAACGAGTTTCTGGTTGCCTCCCAATTGGCGTCCAGTGTGCGCATTTCATATCCGCTCAAAATGGATGAATTTTTGCGTAAAATGGTGGTGTACTCGCGCTTTTTGTTGGGGTCTCTAAGTCTATCCACATTAAGCTTGCGCTTCATTTGAATAATTTGTGGTCGTTGGATAGCTGATGTGCACAATCTTAAGCAGGCAACAATCAAGTGATGATCGCTCGCCACGTCAGCTCCACGCTTCGCTCGCACATCGAGGAGACATCTTCTCCATCGGCGACTTATAGCCAAATGGTCGATCTGGCTCTGAGTAACACTATCAGGGGAAACCCAAGATGTTTTATGGTGATACCTGTGTGGAAAAAGGGTCACTCTGATGACCATTTGCCGAGTACTACAAAACTCCACACATAATTCGCCGTTTTCGGGTCTCTTAATCCATGCATCTCCATGACATGTTCTAGTCCACTGTTGTCAGCGTCAACCTGGGCGTTCATATCTCCTGAGATGATAATAATATCACCTCTTGGAATACGATCGAAGGTGGCACTCAATTGGCTTTAAAACTCCTCTTTGTTACCATGTGTCGCGGTATTAGTTGGTGCGTGGAGCTGTGGAATTGTGACGTTTCTGACACTTGTTCTGAGTCTGATGACGATAATCCTATCCGAGATTAGTTTCCAGCTGATGAGACTGTTTTTCGGTCTCGGTATAAGGATAACCGGCACGTAAATTTTGGCTTCCCTGTCAGGACCAACGTACAGAATGTTGTTTCCGCTCGGGGTTCGTTCTTCGCCTGATCCTGTTCACCTGACCTCGCTCAAGCTCAGGATTAAGGTGTAATATTGCTCCATTTCAAGATCAATCACTGATTGGCGGTGCAAGGACCGAGTGACTCCAGCTCTTTTCCCGTCATTCAATGATCGAACGTTTCAGCAGCCAATCATAGTCCGTTTTCGAATGCCAAAAGTCGTATAATCCGTCCGTATCCGAGGCACTGTATCCGTTTCGCTTATCAGTTAGGATTTAAGATCACGGGTGATAAGCCCATGACCCAGTGAGTGTCCATTTGCCATTTTGAAAGCAAGCAGGACTGGCTGTGGGTAAATTTTACTGCCCCAATATTTCGAATCGTTAAAATTTTTATATTTTCCAATGGTATAAAATTTCCAATGCCTTTATCACGAATTTGGCATTGTTGGATTGTTTTTATATCCAAGACTCGATCTTACTTTAGACAAAAAAGAGTTCCAGGTGTTCTTAGTTTAATTTATAACGTCAGTTTTTCGTTAAATAATTAAGTTAAATAATAAGTTCGTCGTTGCATGTGCGTAGCTCAGACATATATTCACCAGTGTTTTAGCTAATTATTCAAAGTCCATATGATTTGCTTTGCAGAGTTCTTTCTTTAAACCAAAATCGTTCGATTTTCTGAAGTTTAAAACATCGAATGGATCATTACAAAGTCTTACAAAATATGCCGTGTGATTGCTGTTTTGGAAGTGTACTAAATTAAGCTCTACTTTATAAAAGTCCGAAGCATCTGCTACCGATTTGCACAAAGTTTGAACAGCAAGCCAAACTCTCATTTTTTGTTGGTGGAAGTAAATATGCACCTTTGGAATCTTATTTCCTAGATGCAACTGTTCCTTTTCTTGAAGTTCTTGTAAAAGTTCTAAGTATTTCCAATTATTTCGTTGCCATTTATATCTTTCAAAGTTTTCATTTCACCAATTGTATTGCGAATAAGTTTCATCATGTGGACGAGGTCGGGGATGACTGCATATTTAATGCTAGAATTAGCCAAACAAAAATATGTTTCGTTAGAGATGTCATGCAAATCGCAGCCTAAAGTTTGACTGTGTTAAGATTCACTAAAGCTCCATCAAATGTTATTCCAATAATATTTGCGTCGGTTTCAATGAGATTTATTATGCAATGTGTTAACATGCTTTGTTTTTGAGAGGCATTCAAGCTCGCAATTTCGAAAAAGGGAATTTTCCAACTTTGGTTTAAACATACTGCCACTAAGACTAATATTTAACCAGCCTGAACTTTACCGCTGGCGCTGTCCCCTTGAAGTCTTATTGTCCCATTACATTTGTTGTCAAACATACATTTCGTCAAAAACAACATTTACAAACACTTTATCTGATTTCGAATGGGCTCCCAGTGTTGCCAAACGAATCGCATCGAAAGATTCTTTTGTAAGTCATGCTTTACAGTGTATTCTACTGAGCCAAGAAGCAATTGTTCTCGAATACGGTAAAGTAGAATTGAAATTATTCCGAAAGTAGGTTTTCAATGAAATAAAATCCAAATTTAACGCGAAACTTGAAAGACTAGACAGATAAACTCCAGGAACATTTTGACCTTTTGCTTTTAGTAACTGCCGTTGAATTATATCATGATTGGGTCCAGTTACATCTTTCGAAATATCCAGTCCATGTTCGGTAATATAATTTTGCTTTCGGGTTGCTTCCAGAATACCGGAGTGCGTTTTTATTTTTTTATTTTTCCGGAACTAGAGGGGTTGCCCTTTTGTCTGAAGCACAGCTCCGGTGAGGGGAGAAGGATATTCGTTTTTGGGAATTAAGGGGATAGAGACGAAAGTGGCTATGAATATTTCTTTTGAATTGTTGAATGTTGTAGTAATGCGGGAATACTGAGATGGGCAGCGAGTTCCATATTCGAACAGTCCGGTTTAAAAACGAATCGCGAAATTTAACAATGCGATCGAAGGTGGGGTTGAAAGAATACTTATGAGTGCGTGAAGCAGCTCCAGTATTACGGGGTAAGGGCATACATGGGGGCAAGAGATTAGAGATTTTGTCCGAACAATCTTGTAGTAGCGATACAAAAGGGTTAGGGAGCTTACAGTTCGTCTGTGCTCAAGTGAATCAAGCGAAGAAGTGATGTTGGAATCTCCCATAATTTTAATGGCCCGAGACTAAATACTATCCAGATACGGGAGAGAAGATCTTGCATTTTTTTTTTGTGGGAATTAAAGTGAAGAGGGGGTCTATTATAGGCCTTATAAATTGTCAGTAACCCAGAAGCCGTGAAGGAGTTTTTACACGGTTGTAGGTAGGCCAAACATTTAGATACTTCCTTGGCGATGTTAAATATATGATCGTTCCAATATAAGTTATCTGTGATTTGGATACCTAGCATCTTAACATTTGAAGAGTTGGTTAATGGCTGGCCTCCGAAAGTGGGTCAAGGTTAGAGTCACGTTTGTGGGACACAAGACAGCGCTGGTTTTCCGAAGCATTAAATTCAACTTGATTCGTATTGCCCCAACTAAGAATTTTAGCCAAGTCGTCATTCAATGATTGAACCATGTACCTACGTTGTTCAACTAAACTAGTACATCGGGCTAAGGACGCAGTGTTGAAGTGATTGGAGAAGTCTAAAGTGCCGTCATCAGCGAAGCTGTGTATTGGATTGAAAGTGGAAGATAGCGAGTTATTAATAAATATCAGAAAAAGGGTGGGAAAAAGAACCGAGCCCTGAGAGACACCAGCGTTAATTTTATAAAAAGAGAAAACCACACCATCCAATACCACACGCATTGAACGACTGGTTAAAAAACTTTCAATCCAGGAAATAAGAGAGTCGCCCAAACCAATAGCGTTAAGTTTAATTAAAAGGGCATTGTGCCCTACTCTATCAAAAGCCTATCGAGAGCTTTAATACAAGATTCACCTAATGAATGCTCTTGTTCCAACGTTCAGTGAGGATGGTTAAAAGGTCTCCCGTGGAACGTTTTATGCGGAATCCATACTATTTGTCGTCAATAATGTCATTATGTTGAGATATTCAATTACTCTATTGTTGATGATTATTTCCGTGGCCTTCGACAGAATTGAAGTTATTGCTATTGGGCGACAATTAGCGGGATTGGTGCGTTCTCCTTTCTTTGGAACTGGCTGAACATTTGCAAGCTTCCATGAAGATGGGACAGTGGAGAACGATAAGGAGAGGCGGAAAAGTTTGCATAGAGGCTTAGCAAGAGAAGCGCATCAATTTTTAATTACAACGGCCGGCAGGGATTCCACCTGGACCGGACGATTTGTTAGCATCTAGATTCTTAAGAACTCGGTATACGTTACACGAACGAATGCTAATCTTTCCTAAGGAGGAATTTAGCGTAGTATACGTTGGAAGGCTACAGTTCGTTGGTGGTAAAGACGAATTGGCAGTGAATTGAGCCGCTAAGATATTTACCTTCATATTAGGATCCGTAGTAACCTCATTGTTGTAGATTAAAGATGGAATCGATGATGCAGAACTACCTCTGATGAACGAGCGAGAGACCAAAGACTTTTGCTGCCCTTAAGACTTCTCAAAATGTTTTGCCTCAATTTTGATTATGTAAATAGTTTTCTCGTTGTAAGCTGGATTTACAGAGACTCCTTTCTTTTTTGAAATTAATCCAATTAACTTCGGATGGTACCTGCTTATAAGCACGGTAAGCTAAATTAGCAACTCTAAGCTGTTTTTAGAAGTACTTGTGCCAATTTTATTCTTATCCTAAAACAAATAAATGAATGAATAATATTATATATAATAATGCATTAAATAATTTTTATAGCGCTTTATCTATAAAAAATAAATTAAAATTATTACATTTACGTTTATCACTGGTAAAGTCGATATTGAGGGTAAATATAAATATGGTATTGACGACGCTGCGGACAAGTCTTCAGATCATGTATAGTTAATTTCAACATATTCAAATTGAAAGCTATTATATCCATCGCTCCTTACCACTCAAATTTATTGCAATAATTAATTTAACTAAAAGCATATCCAGACGGTTCGATATTCGTTTCAAAACTAGATAAATCGCATCGAATGCTCTCTTGGAAAACAGGACAAAAGTTGAAATCGCATATTAAAACGAACGATCTGGAAGTACCTTCACCGAAATAGTAATATCGGTATCGGCTGCCAATTTATTGCAACTTAGTGTCGAATTGCTTGCTGCCCGTACAATTTTTCTCTCTCCCCGCGAAGACAGTTTTCTTTTTCTTCCCTTTCGCTTCGTTTTCCCATATAACTCCGGATCTTTTAAAAAGTTCCGAATTACACGAGCAACTTTTCTCGAAATTTCACTTATGTTCAAACCATCATCTTTGTACGCTAAAATTTCACCCTTTTCGACATCATTTAAAGACACACCGCACGGCATTTTAAATAATAATATTATTACGAAACCCTCTTGTAAACAACAACTAAACTGATTCAGTGTGTCAATTTCTAACTGCACTAATCACCATGTGGATTATAAATATGAAACGCACAAAAATGACGAATTCCCAAGAACTGCAGCAAAGAGAACAGCAATGAGAAATGATTTACAGAAAAATCATTGCACAGAGTTTCTCAATCTTTCCTTGGGGCAAAATTATCTTAAGGCGAAAATAATTTCAAATTGGTAGGTGGGTTATAAATTAAAACGGAGTGTAGTAATGCCTTAATTTGACGTTTCTTTTCCGAAACACGAGCCTAGTTCTAAAGTTGCTATGGTGAAAGTTGGCTATGTGGAGTTACGTTCAGTAAAGTCAAATGAGACTACTCCCATAAATTCTAAAAAGTATAACTCAAACAGGATTGGATGCGAATGGAAGTTTGGAAGCTTTGGAAATTATTGTTATTGTTTTTACCTGTCTATTAGGCATACTTTAATTAGACACTTTTCCATTTCCAGCTCTTGCCTAAAGCGCAATGCAGTGCACTGGACACACCGGTTCACGTCCGATCACTGAAGTCAAGGAGCTTAGGATGCGTGTAGTACTGAGATGAGGTCTCGCTTGCATTTTTCCACTTTATATTACCTGCCTTAACGGAAACAAACACACATGTATATTGGTTTGCTCACATCTATGGAACAGTACCATTTTAATTATTTACATAAGTTTCATCAATATAATCCAAGGAAATATTTAATCCAGAAACCTTGATTATTGTTCTTAAGACTAAACTAAAACTAATTTCATGCTTGGAACTAATTGTTAATTAAAACATATCAAATTAGAAACTTGGATAAAGTTTTAAGTACTCTTATGAGGGAGATATCAAGAGAGAAGACAGAACCATTGGCTAATCATCATTTACTATCTACTATCTTGTTGTAAATGTTGCGAATCTCTGTTCAGCCAGGTATTGTATTTTTGGAAAGTTTACATCGTGACGGAGACATGTGATGGAATAGTAGAAGGGCTTGTTCAGGATAATATTGAGGCATCTGTTTTGGGATATCTATAGCTTTTTTTGTGCATGGTGGCGCATTGGTTTCAAATTGGAGCGCTGTAAATTATAAGCGATGAGATAACCATTTTAAATGTTATTCATTTGTTCGTAGTTAGCTCCGACTGTTTATTTTTGGAGAAAGATCATGTATGCGGTTTTACGACTTGCCTTTACTAAGTGGTTGGAAAAGGTACGTTTTTTATCTAGCACAAGGCCAAGGTAGGTTAATGTGTCTGACCAAGGAATCAAATGTTAATTCCACATTGATGGAGGTTGATCCGTTTTTTTTTTCTAGAAAAGAACAAGGCATTTGCTTTGACATGGTTTATCTTAATTTTTCATATGTGGAAGAATTAGTATAGACTGTTTAGAAGGGACTCCAGCGTAGTTTGTACGATATTTAAATCTATTCCACTAATATAGAGACTGGTATCATCGGCGAATAAGGCTAGTTCACACTTACGATGTGATGGTATATCAATTGTGAAGATGTTGTAGAGCGTAGGGCTTAAACAAGAGTTTTGCAGAACACCTGCAGATATGGACGAAATACTGGATTTGATCATCTTAACGATATAATTAGAGAAAGAGACTTTTAGCAGCTTAAATAATATTCCTTCGTGCTAGAGCAAGTCAAACGATTTTTCGATGTCTAATGTAATCATGCCCACTTTTAATAACGGGCTCTTGATAAATTTTGTCACTCTAAGAGGTAAATGGTTGGTGACTCTGCGCCTAAAGCCGAATTGAAAATCGAGGATTGTTTTAGATATTTCAAGAAATGTTTAGATACGTGACAAAATAATTCTCAGGAATCATTTGCTAAGTGCAGGTAGCAAGCTTATAGGCTTATGGCATAACTATGGCGTTGTTCCAGGTCGCTGGGAAGTATCGTTCCTTGAGGCATGCATTGAAAATAAAGTTTATCATGACAATTGCATTCTTAGATAGTTTTTTTAGTAGGAGTTAGGAAGTTTATCTCTGTCAAGTGCGTTATTGTTTTCATTCTTCTTTACGCATTCGCTATTTCGCGAGGTTTACATGAAGGGTCTTGTGGAATAGGAATAGTTGCGAGTAGACTGTTAACTGCTAGAATATTTTTATTATTTCCCATGTCTTCGGAGAAATTTGCAGTTCAGCTTTGTCACCATCATTATACACAAGCTTATTGGTGGAACTAGGTTTTGCCATTTCTATGTAAGAATCTTGTTCAACTTGCAGATTTTTTCCGATCCGTGTTCTAAGCTAGAGAGCATTGAATTCCATTTAGAGTTTAATAAGATCAATCTGCTATGTATTCTTTTACTAATAAGTAAATTCATTCGATGTTTAATGGCAATATCTCTGAATTATAGCCATTAGGGTGTTTCACCCTACAGCTTTTTGCATGTTTCTGGTAAGTTTTAATACTAGGTTATCAATAAAATTAGTACTCTGCACTTCATCTAGATTTAAAGAAAAAGTAATTACTGACCATTTTAGTGAAGTTTGATATCTAGACCAATTTGTTTTACTAAAGTGTTTCAGTCTCGGTTTGCGAATTATAAATTTCGTGGTCAAGCGGAAAAAAAACTGAAAGATGGGGAGTAGATGAGGCGTATTGCGTAATAGGTTGGGAGATGAACAGCGTTCCGTCACTGATTACTAGATCGAGAGTTGTGTCCTTCCCATTCGGTAGGTGAAAAGTCGGTTCTATTTTTTTTCGACTCATTGGGTTAAGTAATATTTGGCCTGCTTTGTTTGCTTTGAAATAATTCCATAGTCTGTGCCTGATAGTCATCGCAGATTAAATACCTTTGTTTTAAGCTACAAAGTTATTAATTCAAGATCTTGTTTAAAGAGTTGGAGGTTATTAGAGTTAAGCTTTGTAGCTGGAAAATAGACAACTAAAATTGTGGCGCTTGTATCAACAATTTGGATAGCTAATGTTTCGATTATTTTTGTTAGTAGTCTAGGCGATGTGTGCTGGATTGGCTTGCGAATATAGATGGCGAATCCTTCACCGGTTCTATTCCCTCTATCGTTTCTCTAAATTTAATAATTTGGGTGAAATAATTTATCGTTAGACCAAGTTTCTATGAAAAGAAATGAATCCACATTTTTAGAAATAATGTAACCAAAGGTTTCCATAGTTTTGTTTTCGGTGCTTCAAGCATTCCAAAGTAGTGAATTAATAGTTTGACAATTTATCCGCATAAAAACTTAATTCTTAAATTTAAAATCACATTAAAGTGATCTGCTCTATTTTTACAAACAGCTAAGTTTTTAATCAGCTCTTTTGTTGAAGTCATCTTAGGCGTAAATAATTCCTGATTTGGATTTGGATTAGAATTATTTACAGGAACGTTTCTAGCACCACTGCGAAGTAATCGGTTTTGCTAGTTTCAACGAAAATCGAAGAAATGCATTTTTCAAAGAAATCAGGTAATTGGACTAATACATTTTGACATTAATGATATTCTCATCATTATACTTTAACCTTGTTTTCTATACGATACTATGAATAAGGTAAACGGCCCAGTAATGAATAATGTCCCAATAATTAATAATATGTCACTTTATTTTGAATTTTAAGCAAATAGTTCAATTCTTATTAAAACCATCAATTAAAAATCAAACTGACGATAGTTTTCTAAATAGTAGCTATTTTTCCGATTTACCGAAGTAACATTATTGCTCGGAAAATGATTAAGCTGAACGGAAGTGCAAGACATTAAGCAACATCAGTTGTTGACTGTCCATTGTGTTAAGAGGAAGTGAAATCCTTATAGTATAAGGCTTAGAATGAGCAATGTTGAATATATTATTTTCTTCTTTAATATCGTGCCAGGAACTTCAATTGCTAACTTGCACATACATATATTCATTATTAGGTCATAAGTACTATTCATCACTAGCTAAATGTGCTTTGTTTCATGCATCATATATTATTTGAAATTCTGTGTAACATATTTTTATATCTTAGGTTCTTAAATAATGGCGCCGAAATTTAAATACGCGGAAAATGATTTGCTTGATGCTTTAAAAGCAGTAAAAAATTGATCGTCCATTTATCAAGCGAGTATGGCTCACGGAATACCATTTACGACTCTTTACTACAAAAGTAAAGGGGATAGGCCACTGGCCAGGAAAATGGGTTCAATGACTATTTTGTCAACGGAAGAGGAAAACACATTTGAACGATGGATCTTACATTTAGGAGATGCAACTGCACGAGCCTCGGTAACTGAAAATAGTATTCGGAAATGGTTTGACGAAATAGAATCATACATTTCTTCAAATGGTTTATCACCAGTATTGGAATATCCAAGCAGAATATTTAATATCGACGAAACAGCGTTTTTTTTTTATCACCTAAAGAAAAAAGAGTTCTTGTTCGTAAAGGTGAGAAGGCTGTATCCAACTTTAGTAGTAATGACGACAAGGAATGTGTAACAGTTTTATTAGCTGGCAGTGCTTCAGAAGAAATGCCACCCCCGATGGTATTACTTGCATATAAGAGAATTCCCCGAGGTATAGTTAATAGTACACCAACAAACTGGGGACTTGGAATGTCTGACTATGGGTGGATGACGGGGGAAATATTTTATGAATATATTTCTAACGTATTCTATCCTTGGGTTATCAGCACGGGTATAGAACTCCCCATTATATTATTTGTAGATGGTCATACCAGCCACATGACATTGGAATTGAGTAAGTTTTGTGCAGAGAAAAGAATTGTTCTCATTGCGCTTCTTCCAAATGCAACCCATATTCTACAACCAATGGACGTGGCAGTTTTCCACCCACTAAAAAGCATGTGGAGAGAAGCCGTTCACAAATGGAGAGTAGAAAATGAACTGATGCGTCTTACAAAAGTTGATTTTCCAAAGTTACTTGATTCTGCATTAAAATCTGTCAAAGTACAGACTCTCCAAAATGGATTTCGTGCTTGTGGCCTGTATCCTTTAAACGCAAATGGTATTAATTACAGCAAAATTATAAAATGAGTTAAAGCTTCCGAAACCATAACTACGGATCATAGTCGTGAATTCCATGATAAATCTAGCTTCGTGGCACTTTTTGAAGCAGAAATTCCAGAGAAACTTCAACTCCTCGGCATATACAGATCGAAAATATAGACACTGATCAATTTATTTCGCCACAACTATGCTCAACGCCAACTTTAGAGACATCAGCCTTACTATCTGGAATATCATTGGTTTTTGAAACGAGCTTCTTCTTAGTAATTCTACGTGGTTAGAAATGGACCTCGAAAAAAATAATGAAGTCCAATTGACAGAATTGACAAATATGGATTTGGAAACGACAACAGTCCAGCCTCTTCCATTCGAAATAAGTGCACCTGAACAAGGCGCTTCGCAGATAGGTCTAATTGATATTAGCTGTAAGCTAAATCAGTCACTTTTCTAGAAGATGAAAATATACCACCAGGTATCTCAACGCCGTTCAAAACCTCTTTATTTTGGCCGAAAAAAACACAACCAACACAACGAGGATGTTTCTTAGTTCCAGAAATTATAAAATACAGAAAGCCAATGTAATTCCTTCAATTATCAATGAAATTTATTTACACTACCAGCAAAATGAAAATGATTATTTTTTTTGATAGTTTTATAAGTTCACCATTAGAGTTAGAAACATTTTTTTTTATTTATATATATAAAATGTGATATGCTTTAAAAGAATTTATTTGTTTTTATTTTAACACAATAAAAATGTACCCTTCAATCAATCGAGCTTATTTTTATATTCATAACTGGTACAGCAATATATTCATAACTAGAGCAATGGATATTTTAGCTATTCATTACTGGGACATTTCAAAGACTTTATGGTAAAATAAGATCCGTTTTTTGCAAAAAGTGAAATTCAATTTGAATTTATATTTACAACAATTTATTCTACCATATAATTGCAGTAAAATCAATTTCAGAGAGTTCCAACGCTATATAACTCAAAATAATCTCCAGAAAAAGTTACCTTATTCATAACTGGGACATTCACCTTAGTTTCGGAGAAAAATCAATTTATTGAAAATGTGAAATTTCATGAAATTTATATGGGAAAAGATAAGACGATTGGGGGATGTGTCCCGTTCACAAACTTAAAGTTATTTTCTTGCCGAAAATGACATGAGTCGAATTTCTGCACGATAGGTTAAAGCGTTCGATAGTTATGTTGTAGACAGACGGACAGAAAGACAGACAGACGGTCACTCGGAATCACGGTTTTCCAGCGACAACAAACATTTCTATTTCCTTGGCGATTCTCTGTGAGCATAATTTCTTAGCGTTACAAATGGTAAGGCAAACACAATAATAGTACTCTCAAGTTACATCTAAAGCTTAAAAATAAATAAGTCCTCTCACGCCTGACACGATACTGCGCTTCCGCAATACATCCGGTGCCTTGGAGGAGCTGGGATTAGATTAGGAGCACAATATACCCGTGCTGATTGCAGTGCACCTAGAACAAGAAAAACCTTGCCAAATCCATACAAATCTATAACATTAAAATATCTTCCAGTTTAGTTTGTTAATTATTGATTATCACAAAAAAAAAGAATAATTTGAATAAATTTACCATTGAATTAGAATGAAAAATAAAATCGCTCAAACTATCGCATGCGACTATAATCAAAAGTCATCCACCTTTACTATAGAATTTTCTGCCATTTCAAATGAAATGTCATCGTTAACGTCAACAATTATCAAGAGCAAGAAAACCTTGATGCAATGTCCGGGGAATTCCATTTTCGGTTATAGAACTAATACCGGATAAAATCGGCTAACCATTCATGGTGCCAACGAATTCGCTGCAGTTAGTGGAGGCTACGATTATGTCACATTTACCTCAATGAAAATACCATATTGACGAAATGTATGGCGACTATTCCGATTTTAGAATTAGAGTGGTTATCCTTTTGTACAGGAGCATAGCTCTGTTGACCAAATTTTTGGCTTCTTCGTAAGAACGAAAGTGCTGCTCAGCCAGGCCATGCATCATCGATCGGAATAGATGATAGACGGAAGGGGCAATGTCTATTGAATACCGCGGGTGTGGTAGGATGTTCCATTTCTGTGTTTTCACGAGGGTTGAAGCAACATGTGGAAGAGCGTTGCTGTACAGCAAAATTACTTTGTCGGGTTTCTCTTCCAATTGTGGCCGTTTTTCCTTCAATGCTCGGATCAATTTACTATTATTTATATTCACTGTGTTTGCAGTGAGCTCTTTTGTTGGTTTCACCCTGTTGCATTAGCTCAACGTACACCACGCCGAGCTGGTCCCACCAAATACACTGCATGACTTTCGAGCCATAGATGTTGGACTTGGCAGTCGATGTCGATGCATGGCTGTGGTATTCCTACAATATTTCCCGCTTTGGATTATCGTAATGGATCCACTTCTCACCCTCAGTGAAAATGCGATGCAAGGAACCTTTCTCCTTTAGCCGTTAAAGTAGCAGTTCGCATGTGAAAAAAGCCGTTCGACGTTCCTTGGCTACAACTCGTATTCTACTCAATATCCTTGCATTTGCATCATTCCCAAGGTTTTCATACGATATAAAATGGCTGGCTGAGTCACGCACAATAAATTTGCAAGTTCCTTTTGCGTTTGGCATTAATATTCGTTCAGTAATGCCTACAATTTTGCGTCTTTTAACTTTTTACCATCCGAAGGTGGTCCGTGTCTTCCAAGCCGAAATCACCTGTTTTGTACTACTAGCACCCTGACCATAAGTTTCAACAATCATTCGACGCGCCTCAAACGTGGATTTTGAATTGCAGGCAAAAAGAAAAACTTCCCGCAAATGACGCTTATTTGGCTCAAGCTTGGATATATTCGCCAATAAAAAAGTATATGATGCCGATAAAAGTTGACAGATCTAATGATGAGTAGTTGTTGACAGATGCCTAACCTTAGCATGTGACGTTTCTGATTCACCATTTTTTACTAACATTTACTGTGGGCGCCTTCTATTGGAAAACAGCGGGTTTCAATTTTTACTCCTGATTTAAAACTTAGGATTTAAAATTTTAATAGGTGAGAAAATTAGTGTATTGGATTTAGTGAAATCGTGCAGTTTTTATGAGAGCTGGTAGAAAGAGAGGCGAGTTTCATTAAAATAATGACTTTTCAGAAATACCTATAGCCATCATGCTTTTGACATCTTCTAAATTGCAGATCAGTAGCATTCATAATTTTCAGGAAAATCGATTTCTTGCTTGTGAAATTGTCTCATATTGTATGGGAGGACGTAAGAGAAGTGAAGCTAATCGTCCATTTTTTGGACTTTTTATAATTCTAAACAAATGTTTAGTGCACAATTTCAGCTCAATAAATTTTATAGGTATTGAATAAATTAGTTTATCGTATTCGATGAAAAAGTACAGTTTGTATGGGAGGTGGTGAAAGGAGGACTCGAATAAATTATATATTTAAAATACAGTTCATTAAAATCATCATAAATGCAATATGTTCTAAATTTCGAATCAATAGCTATTATACTTTTCGAGCAAATCCGGTTATTGTCAAATTGCGAAATTGTGCCATTTTGTATTGGAGGGGTTAGAAGGCATGGAGCCATACGGTTCGTTCACGAACTTGACCTTACCTTTTTATCAAAAACGACACGTAAAAAATTTGAACTTTCTAGCTCAACGCGCTCCCACGTTAGAGAGGACACGGACGGACGGACGCACATCCGGTTTTAAGATTTTTCAGCGATTATATGAACTTCTGTATCATTTTTTTTGCGAGCCTTATTTCTTAGCGTTAAAAACTTTGTGGCAAACTTATAATACTCTCAGATTTCATCTAGAGTGTAAGCACTTTCACAGTTTGTTGTGCATGCTTGGAACCATAATCTGGTTTTAGTTTTACTTCAATGCCTCTCTCCACCCGCCTTCTGCCACTCCCCATACAAATGTCTCAAATTTACAATTTGCAATTTTTTTTTTTAAATCAATTTGTTGTGCTCTGATTTGGTTGTAGTAAAACGAAGCACGGTTATTTAAATTTTACCCCATTTTTTCACCATTTGCTTGGAATGGTGTCAAAGTAACTCATCTAAAATTTGTTAGGGAAAGGGGAATAATCCAAATTCTTTCTCGCCTTCTACCACCACTAATACAAACGTTAAAATTTCATCACAAAAAACTTTTTTTTATATGCTGAAACTATTGTGCTTTGAAGTGGTTGTAGTAAAACAAAGCAATATTATTAAAAATCTCTTCCTTTCCTTATATCTACCATACAACATTTCTTGAAATATGTATGTCAAAGTTATTTACCGAAAATTTTGTGAATAATATCTTTTTCTACAATGGTATTTTAGCCTAAGTCGAAACTTAGCCTCCTGACCTCCAGGTTTTTTAACATTTTCATTATTTATTGTGAAACGGTTGGTAACCCTTCGCAATACCCTCTATCTACGAATTTTTTATTTTCGTATATTCAAGGAATAAAGGTATACCGATGGCAATATGCTGAGATTATATGTCGATTGGGATTTGAACACAAGACCTTCGCATTGTTGACCAGCACGCTACCCACTAGGCTATACCCAAGCTTAGTAATTAGTGGGGCTCTCCAATTAAAAACAATAAAATTCTCAACCTCTTTTAGCGCAACCCACAACAAGAACGTGCCCTGGAATTGTCTAATGCGAGAGAGGACCCATGCACACGGGTCTATCGCATACATATGTCGATATATTGATGCAGTTTTATTTTTCGCGCCAAATTTGAAGTTCGCACCTATTAATTTGTTGGTTCTTTGTTGATTTGTTGAAATTGGTCGAAATCATACTTTTGTGTGGGAGGGAGTAGAAGGGTAAGAGAATTTATAAAATTGTTGATGCAACTTCGTTTTTAATATTTTTAGAAGTGATTGCACAAAATTTTTCTTCGAAATCACTTCACCTATTGACTTGAAAATTAGGTGATTGTATAATGTTGTGAATATCAATAACGTCAAAATATATTGATCTCATCCCCCTACTCATTCTACCCCCTACCATACAAAAGCACAATTTTCAAAAATGTACTTAATCGGTTTGCATCGCAACTAGCGAAGCTGAAAGAACCAATTATTGCCATAATTAATTTTAATACAATTGCAACGAATTTCGGAACAACTATCAACTTCACCGCACTCTTTCTACCCCCTCCCATACAAATTTCACGAAATTTTGATATATCAATTAAATTATTTTTCTCCAAAACCGTCAAAGCTATCAACTATAAATTTTGATAAAAGTGTGCCATTACAAATATCATAGATGTTGAAAAATTTGAGCTTGATTCGAATACTCCTTCTACCACTCCCACACAAATGCACAATTTTGGTAAATGCATATAATCGATTTGTTAGCTCTTCGCACAACCCTCTTTCTACGAATTTTTCATTTTCGAAGATTGAGGTGACCAAGGTATATTCAAGCAGGCAATATGCTGGAATTATACAGTGCGTCGACCGGGATTTGAAGTCACGACCTTCGCATTTCAAGACCAACACGCTACCCACTAGGCTAGACCCTAGCTCCCATGCAGATTCAAAATCATCGAAATTCAGACAAAAATTGTTCAATTTGCCGCAATTTGTCCTTTAATAATTGCAATAAATGCTAAAAAAAATATAAGCTTCGCTTCAATCCTCCTGCCACCTTCCATAGAAAATGTTTGAATTGGAAATTGAAGAAAAGTATTTCTCCTTCCAGCATATGATAGCAATCGACTTTAAAATTGTAACAAAGCAATGTGATTGGAATGTTGATGAACAGATTTTAAATCATCCAAAACCTTTCATTTTCTCTGCCACCTCCCATACAAATGTCATAAATTCAGAAAAATTTATTCGATTTCCTCGAAAATTATGAAAGCAATAAACTTTAAATTCAGCATGAAATATTTTGTATACTACGTTCAGTGTTATATATAAAAATTACAAACATCCTCCCTCTGCTTTTACCACCACCCATAAAAAAGTGCTATTCACTATTCGAAAGAATTTGAGATGACATATTTTCCGGTACAATAAACTCTTTCCTATTTCATCTAGAGTATCATATGGTTGTGCTTTACGCTCAATTATAATTCTTTTTTTTTTGATTTTTAGGCTAATTTCGTCATGAAACTCGAAAAAAAAAATCAGGGTTGAAAATTTTTTTTTTCTATGTTGATCACATACCCAGGATAGGAAACAAGTGGAACCTCAATTGAAGCCATCACTTCTGTCTTATCAAAAGAGATGGTAACTGCTGTTAATCGCAAGGTCGTGCAATTCTTGGAGAGCCCCTTAAAGGCTTATATTTATCACCTACCTTATTTTTAGTTTTTATTAACGACCTTCTGTCATCGACTCTCAATCCAATTCACAGCTTTGCAGACCACAGTATACTTGAAAACAATTACAGCTTGGACTTAATTGCTGTGTCACACCAGTCTTATGTGCTTTTTAAGTGCAGTAAGTTATTTGATTCATTAAATCCTGAAATCAAAATGATCCGCAATGTAACTTTAGTTGCCTCAACTGCTTAGGCTTTCTTCGAAGGAATCTCATTCTCCGAAGAAATATTTTCCACCATTTGATCTTACAACCATCAAAAAGTTCCAAATCAGACTCCGACTTGAGTACAATTCGCATATCGGGCTGCAGAACAGAAATTTGCGCTCCGATTTATTTGAGATGATGCCATTACGGCAGGATCTGCTACAGGTATTTCCAATGTAGTAGTGAAACTAATCGTCTTCTTCCACTTTCTACAATGGCACTACAGCCCAAATCGGGCCTTAACCTCCTGAACCTCAGGCTCCTTAACACTTTTTCATTATTAATTGTGGAAGGGTTGTTAGACCTTCGCACAACCCTCTATCTACGAAATTTTCATTTTTCGCAGATTGAGGTGACCAAGGTTTACCCAAGCAGGCAGTGTACTGGAATTATGCGTCGACTAAGATTTGAACTCTCGACCTTCGCATTATAGACCAACACGTTACCCACTAGGTTACACTCTAGGTTAATCATCCTACCCCTCTTTTATTAAAATGCCCGCATAATGCACCTGATGCTGATTGCGCTCATTGCTATATACGGTATACGTGAACGGTTTAGCCACCCAAATCATGTACAATGAATAATAGGCAAACGTTTCTACCTCGAGCAAAAAAAATATGAAATGCACGGCCGCTTTTCCTAAAGTTTATATTATCCAAAAACTCAAAGCAATAATTCACCGACTTCTTTTATCCTGTAAGTCCTTTCTCAATTAATTTGCATGTTGCTAATTTTCGTTTTTTTTTTTTTTAGAGATGGAACTAAGCCTACTGTATGCTACAGTATTTAAAGCTGACCCCTAAGCCCAGGGGTTTTAAAAAACGATCACACTCTTCCATCAATGAACACACCCTAAACTCGCATCGCTTCTCGCGTTCATTTTGTTCTTCCCCCAAAAGTTACGAGCAGAGTAAAAGCGATTGTTTCACTTGCTTATTACTTCTGTTTAAGAGTGAAGACCCTAAAATCCTGTCATTCGAAAAATTTTGCACCCCCCGTTCTCCTACCAAAAATCCTGTGGAACCCCACGACTTTGGAGCACATTATCAGCCAAGGTGTTTCCCAACGAGTACAACCTCCAATGCTTCAAGGACAATGTCAACCGTCATTTTGGTCTCTCCAATTAAGTTAGCATGTTTTTCATAACGCTTAAATTGCTCTTCAATACCCATACTGACATAACTGTGCTTAGCATTATAGGGGGCCCTCCTAAGTTATATTCGGTGCCTTAAAAAAAAAACACAATTTTTTAATGAAATTCTTTTTCTCTGATTTGGTTGTAGTAAACCTTAACTTAACTTTTCCTTTTCTATCGATACTTACCGAGGAAAAGGATGACTAACAGTTGGAGGATTCCAACGCATCATTTTGCGTTGATATTAACCACCTTTTCCCTGGTTCATTTAATTTTAATTTTAGTTATAACATTAGTATAATTAGTCTGTAGTTATTAGTTCTAGTTTAGTTTAGTTTAAAACATAACAGAATTTGGCGTAAAGACCAATCATATGATACTCTAGATGAAATGAGAAAGAGTTTAATATACCGGAAAATATGTCATCTCAAATTCTTCCGAATAGTAAATAGAGACTTTTGCATGGGAGGTGGTAGAAGTGGAAGGGGAGGTTTATATTTTTCGCATATGACATCGAACATGGCATGCAAAATGTTTTCTGCTGAATTTAAAGTTTTTAGTTTTCATTATTTTTAAAGAAATTGGACATAGTTTTCCTGAAATTGGGGCATTTGTATGGGAGGTGGCAGAGGAAGTGGAACGTTTTAGATGATTTTGAAACTGCTTATCATCACCCTTATCACCATGCTTTGATTCAATTTCAAAGTCGATAGCTCTGAATTTATAATACATATATTTATATGGGAGGGGGTACGACGAGTGAAGCGGAGCTTATAATTTTTTCTAGGACTTATTGCAACTATTAAAAAATAAGTTCTGGCAAAATTTTAAGTTTGTACTTTTTCTAGTTTTAGTGGAAATCGATATAATGCATTTCACACAATTTATTATATTTTCACAATTTATGCATTTGTATGGGAGGGGGTAGAAGGAGTGTAAGGATCAAAACAATTTTTCTGTTATTGATATTTCTATTTTTATACCTTATACAAAATATCAATTTGATAGCTTTAACAGTTTCGAAGAAAAATTATTTAATTGAAATTTCAAAATTTCGTGAAATTTGTATGGGGAGGGGTAGGAGTGCGGTGAAGTTGATAATTCTTTTTAAAACTAATTGCAATTATAGTAGAATCAATTTTGGAAAAATTTTGTCTTTTCCGCTGTACTAGTTTCAATGAAAATCGAAAATATGTATTTCTCAAAATTGTTCATTTGTATGGGAGGGGATAGAAGGAGTGAGGGGATCGGATCAATATTCCGTAATAATAATGGTATTTATATCATAATACTTTGACCTAAAATTACAGTCGATAGCTTAAATAGATTCAAAGAAAAATCAATTTCTTTCTATTTCAAAATTTCATGAAACTTGTATGGGAGGGGGTAGAAGGAGTGGGGTGATGCAGCTCATTCACGAACTTAAAGTTACTTTTTTGCTAAAAATGACACACAAAAAGTTTTAGAACTATAGCTCAAAGCTTTCGAAAGTTATGCTGTAGACAGACGCACAGACGGACAGACAAACAGACGGAATCGAGGTTTTTGAGCGGCAATACATATATCTGTATCCTGTGTTCTGTGCGAGCGTTATTTCTTAGCGTTACAAACGGTAAGGCAAACACATTATACTCCCAGATTTCATCTAGAGTATAAAAATTACTTAAAGCCATCAACTCCGAAAGCTAGAATGACCCTATCCAAGATTATGTAGGTAATCGCTTTGTAATTTAGTTCTCAGTTTGAAGAAACATATTTTGTTAGATATAATGCTTGGCCAAATTTTAAAGTCAGCAACCTTATTTTTCTCGAATTACTCAGTTATAATGATGTATCTATTTAAGTCTCAATAAAGAATCTTGAATCTTGTAGTAAACTCGAGCAAGATTATTTAAATGGTCCCGAGGCAACAAATACGATACTCAGCACCTGTATAGGTTCTCATCTCTATACGGACGGATCTAAAACTAGCCAGGGGACAGGTGCAGGGATTTATTCCCACGACCTCGACATTCAAACTTCATTTCATCTTCCAGAGCACGCGACAGTGTTCCAAGCAGAAGTATTAGCCATTAACGAGTGTGCAAAAATTATTCTTGATAAGCAGAACAGTCTCGGAAATTGTTACATTTTCTCGGACAGCAGGGCTGCGCTTCAGGCACGCTTGCACGGCAAGGATCTGCTAACATCAATTCCACTAGGAAGTCAGTCGATGTAGCACCAATAGTGCTGAAGACTAGCTTCAAACAGACTATTTTGGATTCTTTCTTGGCGGGGTGGCGGCAGCTGGAAAGCTGTAAAACGGTCAAATCCTTTTGGGAAGAACCGAACAAAAATATTACAGCTCAGCTGTTACAACGTAGTCGCTATAGTATCCGAACTATTGTCGGTCTGACCACAGGCCATTGCTTGCTAAGGCTGCACGCATTTAGGATGTGAATCGCGAGCGACAGCTTGTGCAGGGGTTGCGAGGAAGACGAAGAATCTATCGAACATTATCTTTGTCACTGTCCGCAAATCTCCACCAGTCGTCTCCTTTGCTTAGGCTCTAGATTCTTCTCAGAACTAGACGACCTCAGAAGCGTCCAACATTCGAGCCTGTTAAGGTTCGCAAATCGAACCAAGTGGTTAGAGCAGGAGGAGTGACGTCCAACTTATAACTATAGGGGGAGTACAATGGGCCCAACTAGATGGCCTCAGTGCTTGTGATTCCGTGCAACCACCCTCCTACAACCTAAACCTAAACCTAAATGGTCCTTCTTCTCCCTCTACCTCCCATACAAAATGTATTATTTTCAGATTTTTTTTTTGCCATTTTCATGGAATGTGTCAAAGTAAATCGCCTGAAATTTGGTACATGCCGACATTGTAATAACTAGGATAATAACATTAAAAATTAATTGAATTCCCAACTCATTTCAGCACCTTGCATACGAGGTCCAAGCGCAATATATTTATGATCTCAAAAATCTCAATCCTTTTAAGTGAGAATCCTAGGGATAATCAAACGGAGAGGTTGGAACTCCAAACCCCGTCGCACGGGATTGTTCCTTTCAAATATCATAATAAAACACATTAAAAAATTCTCTTGACATTTCTACTACAATTTTACACTAATCGCTTAAAAACATTACGTATTCCTCTATTCATGATGTCGGAATTTCTGAATAACTGAAAAACCCTTCTACATTATACAAAGGACATTTTTCGCTGCTCTAGTACTATGAATATCACAATTGTGAGTTACAAAGTTGGTTTTCCACAATCCAGGCAAAGTTGTAAAATGATCTCGCTCTGAATCGATCGAGGAGCTCTCATGATTTTGTGTGCACGAAAATCCAAGTTTCTGGAACATTATAGGCTAATTCAAAGGTACTATATTGATCAGTGCTATTCCACTAATTTAATAATTCATACTAATGATTCCAACAAAACATTACCTAATATTTATATATAATAGGTACGTATATATTGAATTGCTTTACTCACTCATCCACAATTTCATCGTCATTTCAAAAAAATAAGTAAGATAAGTTCTCTTTAACAACTGGCGACAATATCTAAAAAATTTATAGCTGAAATAAATAGCGTGCACCCATCAAAGCGAACTTGATAAACTGCAAAATCTCGAAATGTTTTAACTTTCAAAATAGTTAATAAATATTATTACATCATTCTAACTTTCACGAGCACATATCTAACTTGTCAATAGAGGACAATCTTATTTTTAAACATCAAAGCTTTAAAAATGAACTGCTGAAATGTTAAAATTCATCCTTCAACTGCAATCTGAAAATGTCTTCAACTTTTTTTCCTTCACTAATAAAAAACTCAAATGTTCATTTTAATACTCTTTCAAATAAATTCTTCTTTATTATTTATTTCTTTATGTATATATTTTTGTTTTGTTTTGTTTTTAATCATTTGTATCATCTGTTTCATTTTGTATTTCATAGTCGCTGTTTACAATTGAACAATTAAATTAATTAATTACAAAATTTATTCCTTTTAAAATATCGAAATAAGAACATAATAGTCAATAAATAGGAAACAGACTGAAAAATACTTAATCATATTTTTCACATAATTAAAATAAAAATTATTTTTTTTTTTATATAGAAAAATATATTACATTATGTATACATATAAATATATTAGAACATTTTCAATATGAAAATGTGTTTTAATAAAAATCGTCAGTTTTTAAAAATAAAAAACCAAACGGCTTTAATTGTCTTAATTGAACAATTCGCTTTTTTTTTTTTGCATAGTTTGCGCTTTCTTACAATTCATATAAGGCAATCCCGACTGATTTATAGCAAGATAAATTTTGAGAAATTCACCAGCTGGTGAGTATATTGAAATGGCTGCCATAATAAAAATAAAGCCGTTTTTATGAGAGGAAACTATCCTAAACAAATATTGTCAGCTCGCCATATGGTGAATTTCTCAAACTTCTCTAAATTCACCACACATTATTTTTAATAGATAGAAAATAAAATCCTACCGTAATTTAATTGTAAAAGGCGCGAAATTAACTAAACATCTGTTTGCTCATTATCACTAGTAGCACATGAGTTTGAGGCACAGCCCAGTTTCCGTGAACTATCACAAACCCTTTTTAAAATAGAGCGCCGTTCAGCCTCAATTACGCATCCTTGATCGATGCTGGTCACCGCCCGTTGAGTGGTATTTTTCAAATAATGACATTTTTCAATTTCAATCAGAAATTTACCATTATTGACGGTATGCGGTGTTAAATATTTACACGAATTCACCGAGTATGTGGACGCTTTACTGACGCTTCGACGCACCTGAATACTAGCTTTGGTCCCGCATCGAAAAATGCTCCCCCCGCTACGAATCAGCTGCCGCTCACGCGCCTTCGGATCCAATCCGAACAGGCGTTTGACACCACGCCGTACGCGCTTGTTACGGTACGCAAAGATAAAGGGCGAACTTAGGTTCGCCAACAGTACCATTACAATGGCGATTTGGGTACCGTCCGTGATAAAGTTGGAGAGGCGGCTTTGCAGTAGAACGAGCAAGCCATACGGAAGATACGAAATAAGAAACATGATTACAACTAAGATACTGATGCGCGCAGCACGCGACTCCTCACGGTATTTGAACAGAGACGAGGCGTTTGAGAGGCGATGTCGAATCGAGGTCATGTAGCTCAAGGCTTTCGGCGAAACATGCACCGAGGGCAGATGAAGAATATGGTGGGGATGATCGGCACTGCTAAATGAACTATTGTTCGGATCGCGTTGGAAGTTTGGAGTCGAATGCACATGACGGATGCTATTCTTCCGCGAATCGTGATCGTCCAGCTCCTGCGACGAAGCCAAACTTGAAAGATGTCGTGCGCTGTAATTGCGACGAATATCCTCGTTGGCCGTGGACAATGTCAGTAGGATGTTCTGATTTCGATCCTCTCTTAGATTCGATTTGTGTACAGGCACAGTGACTAGAAGTGGGTTGGAAGCTTCATCGATTTTCATTGTTAGGCCGTCTCCATTAACGGGAGAGCCTTCTTTGATTTCTTTAACTTGAGTTGACGGTTGGCCGTGCTGTAGGACCTGGTGTTGATGGGCTGATGCAGCCGACAAATTGAGTGCGCTTTGAAGGAGCGGCGACGAACCATTTTGACGCATTCTCAAACCGTTCTCTCGGGCTTCTGAGAAAATGCGCCAATACATGCCGCAAACAAATCCAAATGGCAAAAGGATGATCACAATAAAGTAGAAGCATGAAAAAATCATGTTGTATAAATCGTTGGGTTGTATCCTTGCCAGATGATCCTCAAAATGCTGGCTTGTAATTTTCTCATCAAATAATTGATTATTGGCGGTTTGAAATGTATTCTGGAATTCGATCGTTTTTTTAGTTATTTCGTGATCATTCATCGAGAAAACATGATCGCGCAATGCTGACAGCACTCCAAAAAGGATTCCAAAAAACCAAGTGATTGCAATCAGAATCCAGGCTCTTGGGCCAGAAATGCGCGAATGATAGCGCAACGGATCGGTAACTGCACACCAAGTATCACCTACTACCAACAGAACAGACAGTGCACCCAGTGCCGCTGCCAAGTCTATCGACCAACATCGATACGATTTTCTTTGACTATTTCTATGACTACTAAATTTACTAATATCTCCACCTAATTGGTCGTCATTGTCGCCATTTTCTTCGGCGACGCCATCTTCTTTTTCATTGATTTCTGTTATCACAATTTTATCACGTTTACTATCGGTTTGAATAATGATAGTTTCGCATTCGCTACGATTGCATTGTGAGTGTGTACGCGTCTGTTGCGTTCCATTCACAATGATTTTTACGTCTTCTTCGATCACGGTAGGATACTTATTAAGATTAGGTTGTGCATTATTATCATCGTTTAGCAGTGAATTAAAACGAATTTGTGGATCATTTGGTATAATACTGTCATGTTTCAGGTCATCATCCGTACTGGATAATTTAAAATTATGTAGCGATAATTGCGAATTATCTGGTTTTAATTGCGAACTGTCTTCGTTTTGATTCCAACTACTGCTTAAAAATAATGTGGGTCCTAAAGCTAAACTACCTATAATGTTTACAATTAGTAAATTAATAACGAATCGATTAGCCGTTGTTCGTAAAGCGGGTGTCACCCAAAATGCACCTAAGGCTAGCAAATTGATCGACAATGAGATTAATAATAAAACAAAAATTAAGAAATCTATTGCCATATTTGTACATAATATTTTTGTTAATAATTGAAATATTTTGACCGATTTGACGGTGTCGCTACGTTAATCGAACAAAAAATGTTGCAAACCTGAAGTCGAATGGTGAATGTCAGTTTTTTGTTAAGTATGGCATAGATTTTTTTTTTGTTTTGTTTTGTAGAATTTTAAGTTTTTAAGCTACTTTACTTTACATAGCTTAGATCTAATAGATTCAATTTTTTTTTTGCCAGATATAAATGTTTAATTTTTTTTATTTAGTTTTGGAAATTTTAAATGTTAGCTATAAATCGTTTAATTTTTTACTAATTTTAATACGACGAAGAATTGAATAAGCTTCGACTAATTAACGGTCGAATATAGAAGCTTAATAATCTCTTAAGTTTTGTATTTTTGAATTTACAAATTTCTAGAACGAGCGAAAATTTTAAATGAACTTTAAAATTCGCTGTACATATCCGTCTTTCTTTGTTTGTTATTAGTCAGTCAAATTAATTTATGTATTTTAGCTAAACTATTCTAACTATTTTAATGGCAATCGGTTGATCTAAATCAAACCTCAATAATAATCCACAGCGGCTTTCAATGCAACGACAGCAACCAACAGCAAAACTGGTTCAACTTTTTCGATGCGATCAAATTTGATTCGGTTGAACACGATCGCTCGTTTCTGCAGGCAGCGCTAATATTGTCGACCTTGTTTCAATTGTAGGCGCACTTCAAATAAAGTTGATCAACGTTGAACTTGAATAAATTGATTTTGAATCAATTAAATCAGTTTTGGGTTTCTTTAACTTTGCTTTCTCGTTGAGGCTTATTTTTCGCATTAGCGCTGTGTCTTTTAGGCGAAAATTTCAACAGGTTTCTGGGTAATTTCCGTTTGACGAGTGCTAGTGAAGGCAAAAACACTTCAATTGTAGAAGAAACCGTTTTCTTCGAAATATTTTGGACCTCTTGAAGACGTCAGCAAACGAAGAACACTTGAGTTTTTAGACTTTGATTATTTCGCAACACTTTCAATTTTTTTTATTGTTATGTAGAAAAATTGCAGTGTCAGCAGTGATGAGGTGATGTTTCCCAACAGATTGGCGTGTTTTGGAAGAAGTCACAGTTGCCGATGCAAATGTTCTGAACGAAGCGATTTCACTGGGGCTTTCGACAAAATTTTTGAAACTATTGTCAAAATTTTATTTTAGCAACTATTCGTGGAATCTCTTTCGAATTTCGAAATTAAATTCACTCTCGCTATTTTAATAGTTTTGTTCACTTCTTTGATTTTTTTTTTTGCAATTATACACACTTTTTCATTAATTTTCACTGAGTAAAATTCACAAAGGCGATACGCTCTTCTTGTGACTTTAGTTAGTAAAATTTTTGTGTTAAATATTTTGCACTTTTTAGTTGATTATTTCTTCACTGCTTGTTTTAATTTTTATATTATTAACTTTGTGAATAATTACATAATACTAGACAACGCTTAATAAACTATTTTGCTCTCGGTTTAAAATTTTTTAAGACGTTTTTCGTAGACTTATTTTAATCTGTTAGTTTCATTATTATATTTTAAGACGGCCGTCAAATAGTACGAACACGACTTTCCACCAACAAGAGAGATACGAAAGCAACTACACGAACCCTCACTCGTTAACGTTTCATTCACAACTGAGCCAGAACTCATGTTTTCCCCCATGAATATATGAAGCGTTCAATGCTGGTGCTTGTTGTCGAGTTGAGCAGGTTTTTCACACAAAACAATGCGGTTTGGTCTGCTTCAGAAATCGGCGAATTGAGTTGATTTCGTGGAGCTTGTCGGAGTGCTTTTCCGGGGTGTTGGGGGCAAGTTTCAGTTTCAGGGGGGTTCACAAGCGAGCGCCCAATTCCCACAACTCCAGACTGTTAAGACTCTGTACAGAGATGTATACCGCAAGACTTGGCTGCTTTTTAAGTTTTTTTTTTTTACTGTTCGTGTGGAGAGCGTTGTTCGTCTTCAAGTTGTTCATACGTCCGCGAATGAGTATAATTTGCTAAGCGATTGACCTGGGTGACGTATGCACATACTGATTTTTCAACATACATAAGTGCTTCTCACCTGGCAATCATGTTCTACTGTTGTAATTAAGTCCGCGTTGTTACAGCAATTGACTGCTTGATTCCGTACTTTTGTTTTGACTCAGCAAATCTAAATGTACAATAATATTAGCATTATCGTTAATCATCACAAAGGAGGACGTATAGGATTCTTCGAAGGAAATTGGCCACTATCGACGAGGAGTGCCGGAACAATAACTGCGGATCTCACGATGCTATATGTATATAAAACATCTGCCAACAAGTCGCGCGCAACTTTATTATTCTTGGGACAAGTTGAGAATGCGAGGAAAGTAAATATGTACAGTGGCTCACAGCTTCTTTCGTGCAGTGCTATTTTTAAACTATACAGGGTGTTTGGTACTCCGTGCACCACCTTGCAAGGGGTTATTCCTAGATATATTTGGAGAAAAAAAATATTCTACGGAGATGGTCAATTTTCAATATCCGCGGAGATACAGGGTGATCAAGAAAAGGGTTTCGGACCTGTACCCTCACTCACTCAAAACGCTATATCTTGAAAACTAATAATTACAATTCAAAGTGTTATAGCTCGTTTTTTAGGGAATCAAATTACCTTTCATTTGGTGTAATAGTCCACATTGTAACTGTACTCAATCTTGAGGTATTTGCCTCAGAACACAAATTTTTGATACTTTGATCCACAAAATTCTGGGATCAATGCAGTTTTTCTCAAAAAAAAACGCATTATAAAAATGTCATTTTAATATTGTTTTTTTATGTGCCATATTATTGCCTACAAATGATGCACACATACTTATGACGTAGGTTTTACCGTTTTCCAGGTAATAAGCGAAAATACATATGGCTTAAAAATTAAATGTGCCATAAAGCAACCCTCGTTCTAAAAAAACTGCCTGAAATGTTGTTAAACTGAAATATTCTTATTGTCCTTTAATTACTATTTAAATTATCGAGGAATGTCCTTTAATTAGTATTTAAATTATCGAGGAAATGAGTTTCAACACAACTAGGCGCAGAACTTTGCCTTTGGGGTACCTAACAAAATGAAAAGCGTATAAAAGCAAATCTTACTTCATATTTTTATCAGTTTTAGTTACATTGTTAAAAGTACAAGGTGTCACTAAAATTTAGAAAATAATTTCGAAATGCCTGAGTTGACGAATGAAGAATATGCAGACATTATTTTCATTTATGGGGAGTGTCAGGGAAATACACGAGAGGCGCAATCTTTGTATCATAAGAGATTTCCTAATCGTCGGATACCTTACAGGAGAGCATTCCAAGAAGTTTACAGAAGGATTCGGGAAAGAGGCAGTGTTAGGACAAGCAGAGTAAATGCAAATCCTGCGCCGATAATCGCTGTTCCAACCGATGAAGGAATACTACATGCAGTTCAAAATCATCCATCAATCAGTATCCGACGCTTGGCATTGCAGTTAAACGTCTCTACGTGGAAAGTTTGGAGTGTCCTAAAAGCAGAGCGTTTGCATCCCTACCACCACACACCAGTGCAGGAGCTGTTACCCATTGATTTGCCTAAAAGGATGGAGTTTTGCAATTGGCTCCTTGAACGACAACTAACTGACGAATATTTTATGAACAATATTCTTTGGACGGATGAGTCACAATTCACCAGAGACGGTATCACAAACTTCCACAACTTACACACATGGGCTGAGAGCAATCCACATACAAGAAGAGAGGCATAATTTCAGCACAGATTCAGTGTCAATTTATGGGCAGGTGTGATTGGCAACGATTTTATTGGTCCTATTAGGCTTCCGCCTACCCTAAATAGTTCCAATTACTTACAGTTGTTGACAAATGATCTACAGGAGTTATTGGATGATGTGCCATTGCAACGATTGGCTTCCATGTTTTACCAACACGATGGTGCTCCAGCTCATTACGGCCGACAAATCAGAGATTGGTTAAATTCCAATTATAGCAATCGCTGGATCGGTAGAAATGGACCGATACACTGGCCTGCAAGATCTCCTGATTTAACTATTATAGATTTCTTTGTATGGATGAGGACCTTGTCTACGTAACGGAAGTAGTAACGTTGCAGGATCTAAACACCAGAATCGATGCGGCAGCAACAGAAGTAAGGCAGCAGTTGAGGAGTATGAACACAAAGAGAACACTGGCAAAACGAGCTTTAGCGTGCATTCAAAATGAAGGTGGCCATTTTGAACATTTATTGTAATTAAGGAAATTTGAAATAAACCATAAAAACTTAAGTTCTTTTAGTTCAAGCGGAGAGTGTTGATCAACATATTCTTGTTTTTTTGATAAAAGTGCTAAATTATTGGAATGATAGTTTTTGCTAAGCTATGAAACTTATGTAATGCAAGAGTATACATCTTTTGTAGGCAATAATATGGCACATAAAAAACAACATTAGGTGGTTGGATGAGTATAGATAGGGTAGGCATCTGATCGGCGTCATTAGACGACGCCCAGTGTTGTAACTCTCATATACACATCAATTGTGCTCATCATACCTCCACGTGGTAGCCACTGGATACTGGTCTTGTCCATCCGGACTTGACTTGCTGAACTGATGGGCGCGAGTGCTAATGAAACAGAAAAATTCTAGCACTATAATAACATGGCCCTCCAAGTTGGGGGTTGGGCGATGTGTTAACAACTCATCCTCGGAAAAACCACACCCGTTTCGAAACCTGAAGCAACGCCTCGGACTGGATTGATTCAACGGCAACGACCACGCAAACGAAAAATGGACTATTTCTTCGGATCTTAGAACGTGCGATCCCTGTACAGAGCAGGAGCAGTGAGAGCGCTTCTGGAACAGGCAGTCAAATACAATATAAACATAATTGCACTCCAAGAAACTAAATTGTTAGGTAACGAGATTACTGACATTAGATCGCATACAATTTTCAAAAGTGGGAAATCATCGAGAAGCCGGGAATTTGGAGTTGCGTTTATCGTCGACAACAAGTTTCAACACCAAGTTACTAACTTCAAATCCGTCAATGAACGATTGTGTGCAATCCGCATCAAAACAAGTTTTTTTAATGTTTGGCTTATTAATGTCCACGCCCCAACGGAAGACAAAGACGACGAAGTTAAAGACGATTTCTACAGCACCTTAGAACCAACATTCGACTCCCTTCCGTCGAATGATATTAAAATAGTATTAGGTGACTTTAATGCGAAAGTGGGCAAAGAAGAAACATACATAGGGACAATTGGAAGGCACAGTCTCCATGATATTAGTAACGACAACGGCCAGACGCTGACTGATTTCGCCAGCAGCAAAACCTTATTGTAAGCTCGACATGCTTCCCGCATCGTGACTTTCATAAGAGAACGTGGGCATCACCCGACGGAAGAACATTCAACCAAATAGACCATGTTCTAATAGAGAAAAGGACGGCCTCCTGCACTCTCGACGTGCGTACATGTCGAGGGGCTAATTGCGACACAGACCACTATTTGGTAAAGACCAAGTTCCGATGTCAAATCGCAAACCGAGGACACCCAAAAACAACCGGTTCCTAAATTCGACATAGGAAAACTCAAAGACGAGAAAATAGTTGCGAAATATGTATCAGCCTTGGAGAGGCACTTCGCGACAATGCTGAATACCACCGACAGCAAGCCAATAGAAGAAATGTGGCAAAACATCAAAGATGGCATTACATCTGTCCCAGAAGAGGTGATAGGACAACAACCCCGGCGGAAAAGAAATGATTGGTTCGACAACGAATGCCAAGATGCCTTAGAACGAAAAAATCAAGCTTACAAAATATTAACGGAACGGCCGACACGAGCCAAACAAGACAAGTACAAGGATCTTAGACGATTTGAAAACAAAATATGCAGACAAAAAAAACGGAAGTACAATAATGACGAAATTAAAAACATGGACGAACAATTTAGATTACACAACACACGAGCCGCGCATTCCCTTGTTAAAGGATGAAAGAAGGATACAAACCAAAAACGACCCTATGCAAGGATGCAGAAGGGAACATTATAAGTAACGCAGAAGATATAAAACTAAGATGGGCACAATACTTTGAACACCTTCTTAACACGAGCCCATCACCTACACGAACAGCAGCAGCAGATACAATAGCAGGTATAACTGATGTAACAGCTGATGAAGGATCCGCTTTGAGTCCTCCCACACTCGAAGAAGTAAAAACAGCCCTAAGGAACCACCCAAACAACAAAGCGCCGGGCACTGAACAAATCCCCGCTGAACTTCTGAAAGCCGGCGACACCTGCACAGCACATTTCCTAAATAGATTAGTCACAGATATATGGACGCAGGAAATATTTCCTGAGGATTGGTGCAAGAGCATCATATGTCCAATTTATAACAAAGATGACAAACTCTGCTGCGAAAACTACCGAGGAATATCTCTGTTGTGTACGTCTTATAAGATCTTGACGAAAATTCTAGAAAAGAGAGTTAAGCCCTATGCTGACAAAGTAATTGGTGAATACCAAGGCGGATTTAGAGCTGGACGCTCGACCACGGACCAGATATTCTCAGTTAAACAGGTGCTGGAAAAATGCTGGGAATATAATATTGATGTGCACCAGATATTTGTTGACTTCAAACAAGCATACGACAGTATCGACAGGCGCGTACTGTATAAAATCATGTTGGAGTTTGGAGTCCCACCGAAACTGGTCCGACTGACAAGAATGACAATGACTGAGTCTTTGTCACAAGTCAAAGTATAAAATGATCTCACTTCCAGTTTTAAAACAGATAACGGCCTTAAGCAAGGTGACGGCCTCGCACCAATGCTTTTCAACTTAACACTCGAATATGTTGTTCGGAAACTTCCCGTTGACACCAAGGGAACACTATGCTTCAAATCCACACAACTCGTAGCATATGCCGACGACATAGATATCCTTGCAAGATCTCTGGAGAGTGCTAAGGAAGTATTTGTAAACCTTGACTCGGTAGCAAGGGAAGTTGGACTACGCATTAATGAAAACAAAACAAAAATTATGACGCAAACTAGGAAAAAGACGCCAATCAGACAAAATATTACAGTAGGAGACTATAACCTAGAAAACGTAGACAACTTCATATATCTAGGGGCAAATCTATCGAAGGATGGAAGCGAATCCATCGAAATTAAAAGAAGGATAATGATGGCAAACAAGACTTATTATTCGGTACTTCCAATAATCAAAAACAAGAACGTGCACAGGAAAACAAAACTTAAGTTATATAAAACGATTATACGACCTGTGCTATGCTATGGCAGCGAAACGTGGACATTAACTCAGGCGTCCGAAAAACTACTTAACGCCTTTGAAAGAAAGGTCCTCAGAAGAATCTTCGGACCTGTGAGGGAAGACTCGATCTGGAGAATACGATACAATAGAGAATTGTATGCCATCTTCGACAATCCAGAAGTGTCAACCCTCATAAAATTTAAAAAGTTACAATGGGCTGGCCATGTGGAGCGGATGGATGACGGAAGAATTCCCAAATGCACACTAAAAGGGAAAGTCAACGGACAAAGACCGGTCGGAAAACCACGAAAGCGCTGAGAGGATTCGATTGACGCAGACAGCAAATCACTGCTAAGATTTTCAAACTGGAGGACGCGGTCACTGAACCGAGATGGATAGAGGCAAAGCATTCAGGAGGCCAAGGTCTGATTTGGGCTGTAGCGCCATCGTAAGTAAGTAAGTAAGTAAAAATGACATTTTTTAATGCGTTTTTTTGAGAAAAACTACATTGATCCCAGAATTTAGAGGGTCAAAGTATCAAAAACTTGTGTTCTAAAGCAAATACCTCCGGATTGGGTACAGTTACATTACGGACTATTAAACCAAATGAAAGGTAATTCGATTCCCTAAAAACAATCCATAACACTTTGAATTGTGATTATTAGTTTTCAAGATATAGCGTTTTGAGTGAGTGAGGGTACAGGTCCGAAACCCTTTTCTTGAACACCCTGTATCTCCGCGAATATTGAAAATTCACCATCTCCGTAAAACAATTTTTTTCTCCAAATATATCTAGGAATAACCCCTTACAAGGTGGTGCACGGAGTACCAAACACCCTGTATAAAACATCTGCCAACAAGTCGCGCGCAACTTTATTATTCTTGGGACAAGTTGAGGATGATAGGAAAGTAAATATGTACAGTGGCTCACAGCTTATTTCGTGCAGGGCTATTTTTAAACTATATAGCACTGTATCTTGAAAAATAATTAGAAAATCATAAAATTTTGAATATAGATATAGAAAAACATGCTTATTGATTACAATAAATAAAAAAAAAAACTTTACAAAAATAAATTCCGACAGTCTTAAAGCTGGAAAGACCTATGGTGTGGCAGAAACGCAGACCACAGCGTATTTCATGCAGATACATGAGTCACAAAGAAAAAGAGCCAAACACCTCAGATTAAAAAAAATTGTATGTACTTTTATTACATGAAGTTCAATATTTATTTTAATAATGTTTTATTTTTATTTTTGTTGTTACTTAGTCTAAAAAAAAATAATAAAAGGTAAAAATTCCCAAAAATATAGGTCACAAAGAAAAAGAGCCACTTCAAAAAACGTAAAAAAAAATTATAAAAATACGTTTTTAATATTTGGTTGGTCCGCCTTTAGCAGCAATAGCTGCATGTCGTTTTGGCATCGACTCTAATAGCTTGCATGTGTAAGTTGAAGGAATTTTTCGCCACTCCTCTTGTAAGGCATCCAGAAGATCCTTTCCCGAAGAAATGTTGTGCCTCCGAATATTTTTTTCCAAAATTGCCCATAAATTTTCAATTATATTTAAGTCCGGAGACTGTGGTGGAACATCCAGCACATGCGGACAATTATAGATTGGCCATAAACGAGCATTATGTAATTTGTGTTTCGGGTCGTTATCCTGGTAATACGAAAAATCGCTTTCAATCCCCAACTTCTGGATACTTTCTTTGAAATTTTTTTTTTTTAAATGTCAATGTCCATAATGCCATCAACTTGTTCAAGATTTTCAGTACCATTACCCGCCATACAGCCCCAAACCATTACTGAACCCCCACCATGTTTTACAGTGTGTGTAAGGTTTTGAGGTTGAAGCTTTAGTATTTTTGTTCCGCCGCACCATTTGATTTCCATCTGATCCAAATAAGTGTAGTGAGATAATTTTTTTTATTTTATTTCATTTATTTATTATTTTAAATAATCAAACAGCAAGAACAGTAAGAATGAATCTCCTTTTTTTCAAATTCTAATTTCATTTTTTTTTATCTGTCAATTTCTGCCTGGAGTCCTTTTTTTTATAATTCCCCGGCAACTAGATTTCTTTCCCTTTTTTTATGAAAAGTAGTTCCACTACATAAGTTAAATTTACTTTCATCTATAAATAAAACCTAACAAAAACAATTTTAACTAGTTTTAGACAGTTTATATCCTTATATACCTTTTGCCAGAAGTACATGTCTTTCAGCACATATGTGCGTGCAAACTGTAAGCGTTTCTTACGGTTGATTACGCTAATAAATGGTTTCTTTCGGGACACTCTTCCATTGAAATCATGGTTTCTGAGAACTCTCCTAACTGTTTCCGAATTAACATCTATATTTAATAGATTTTTGACCATGTCGACTAATTTTAGACCGCTAATGTGAGGCTCATTTTCTTTGTGACCTAGGTTTTTGGAAATTGTTGCTTTTCATTCATTTTTTTAGACTAAGAAGCAGCAAAAATAAAAAAAAAGTTCTTGAGAGGAATATTGAACTTCAAGTAATAAAAGTACATGAAAATATTTTTAATCTGATTTGTTTTTCAATCCATTTTTCGCTAATACTTTGTGGGGCAATAGGTGGCTCTTTTTCTTTGTGACTCACTGTACTTGTCTCCACTTCTGTCCGATAGGGGCTTTCTTTTTCTTTACTTTTTTCGAAGAATTGGTAACTAGCTGTAGTCAATTTTTAGTGGCATTTTACGTGTAAAGGACAAGAATTGCTTTTTGAAAAAATGGGTCGTCGCACGACAATTGAGCAGCGAGGATTAGTGATAAGTCATTTCAAGACGGGGCTATCCCATCGGAAAATTGCTCAATTTGTTAATTTGAGTCCCACCACAGTGCAGAGTATCATTGAACGCCTCGTTCATGAAAATCGTATTCAAGATAAGGGCAGAAGCGCGCCAAACAACATTTTCAATTCGTCTGATGAACGATTTATTGTACGTAAAATCAAAGCGAACCCAAAGCTAACGGCTCCAAAACTAGTCGCGGAGATACAGTAAGGACTAGGTAAGTCATGCAGTGCAGAAACTGTTCACCGCATGCTCCGAGACCACAACTTCAATGGTCGAGTAGCTAGAAAAAAGCCATTCGTAAGCAGAAAAAACCAGCTGAGTCGCCCTGCCTTTGCTAGATAGCACGCCAACAAAAATTCGGATTTCTGGAACTGCGTCATATTCTCAGACTAGACTAAATTTAATATCTTTGATGGCATGACATACTTATGGCGAAAACCTAATACTGAGCTACAAAAAGGAAATTAAAAGCTACAGTGAATCATAGCGACGGAAGCGTAATGGTTTGTCGGCAGCCGGGATTGGAAATTTGGAGTTGGACAAAACCATGTATCTTAACATTTCGAAAAAACATTTGCTCCAGAGTTCTATGAATTTTCAAATTCCAAATAAATTCCGTTTCTACTAAGACAACGACCCTAAGCATAAGTCTGGTATTGTGCAATCTTGGCTGATTTGGAACAGCCCGCATGTTATGTTCCCGCCGGCACAGAGTCCAGATATAAATGTAATAGAAAATTTATGGGCAATTTTGGAAAATAATATTCGGAAACATAGTATTTCCAACAAGGAAAAATTGAAAAAAAAACTATTTTGGAGGAGTGGACGAAAATTACCCCAGAAACTACCCAAAAACTGGATTCTATGCCAAAGAGACTTAAAGATGTAATAAATACAAAGGGCTACCATACCAAATACCGAATTTTATATAAAATTTAACTTTTTTCTGTAAATTAAGGACTAAGTTTAAGTGCATGAAATAAGCTGTGACATAGCATAACATTAAGCAGTATTTTCATAATTTTTGTTAATTAAGTATTACAAACAACAATTGAGTTATTTTTGAAGTTCCTAACTTAAACCATAAATATTTGTTTAAAACATGGCATTTAAATCTTGTCAATATTTAGCATAGTTTTCCAATAAAAGCGTAACAAATTTCAAATTTGTAGCTGCACGAAATAAGCTGTGAGCCACTGTATGTAGATTAGGATGATAGCAGATAGAAAGACAAAGCGAATAAGAGGTTTGTAGGGCATGAATGATGGTTGTCAATTATTTAACAATTAACTGAGATGAACACTGGATATCGCAAGACACATGGGACAAGATTACCGATCGGAAAAAAAGCCAAATTGGCAATCATCTCTCAACCCAATGTCAACCAAAGAACACTCGTCTTGAGACAGATACGGATTAAAAAGGCTGTCCGACGTGACAAGAGAAAGGCCATTGAAAATCTGAACAATAACGCAGAATCTACGGCCTACTTTGGGGACATGGGTTCACTATTTAATATTATGGAACAGTTAACGAACAGGAATTTCACCGCCAACCACCTGGGGAGAGATGTCAACGGGACTCTCCTTGATTTGAGTGAGCACTAGTTGCGGCAATGGAAGGAATACTTCTCTGATATTTTAAACATCTTGTCAGAGGATGATATTCCAGAAACAGAACAACTACCAAACATCCAACCACAACAATCCTCTATTAGGAACGATCCCCAGATGAAGAAGAGATAGTTTCCGCTATTTGGTCAATGGCGGGAAGGAAAGCCTCAGGTATAGACGGACTACCAACCGAACTCCTCAAAACGGACCCGGAATAAAGCCGATATACTCCCCTCACTCTTTACTGAGGTGTGGAATGAAGGAAGATATCCGACTGAATGGAAGGAGGGCGTCATTGTGAAAATTTCGAAGAAGGGCGACCTTCGGCATTGTGGCAATTGGCGTGGTATATGTCTACTTACTGCCGTATCAAAAATTACGGCTAAGGTAATTTTCATTAGGATTAGTGATACCGTCGAGAGCACACTCGAAGTTTATTAGGCTGGATTCCGTAAAGGGTCATCTTGTACCTTACGGATAATATTGGAGCAGTCCGCCGAAATGGGTTCGCCAATGCATCTCATGTTATTATTATTATTTATATTAGGGGAACACGTGAAAGCACTGCGGCCTTCCCGGCCTATTGTGCGATTATTGCCACTTTACCCTACCATAACTCAATTGCTTTGGATAATCTGAGTATCTATAAGGGAGCCATGTTTGCTAGTTCCTCGGTGGAAAGGAAACCTTTCCCAAGAAGATTATGCCTTTTCCTATGTGTTGTCGTTTCTGAGTCTTCAAGACAGAGGCAGCAGATGTCGGTTTCAGCTAAGTTCATATTATTGAGGTGGTGGTTCACTCCACTGTGCCGATTAGAGTACTAATATCTCTCTTGTTGAATTTCAGGATATTCTCCACTTTGTTTTTATACTCTAGATGAAATCTGAGAGTATATTGTGTTTGCATTACCGTATGTAACGTTAAGAAATAACGCTCGCACAGAGCCGCCAAGGTACAGAAATATTTGTTGTAGCTCAAAAACCTCAATTCCGACTGACCGTCTGTCTGTCTGTCCGTCTGTGCCTCTGTCTACAGCATAACTCTCGAAAGCTTTGAGCTATAGTGCTAAAAATTGTTGTGTATCATTTTTAGCAAAAAAGTATTCAATTTTTGGAGTTAAACATTTTTATAGCTACTTTAGCATGATGGGTAAAAAATTAGTTCAATCCTATCACCCCTTCTAACACTTCCCATACAAAATTTCTTGGGATCACAAAAAATTCTATTTCATCTAGAGTATCGTAAGATTGCGCTTTACGCGCAATCATAGCCCTGTTATGTTTTTGTGGTAGAATTAGTTTTTTTGAGGTTGATAATCCTAGAAGTCTATTTCAGTAGATTTTGTGTTCTTGTTCAACCCACTTCCTAAGTATAGAGTCATGATGCTCTTTTGATTTTCCGCAGAATGGCTCTGGACCAATAAAGTGTTTTTGCCCGCCGTTTTTCGCAAGGCGATCAGCCTCTTCGTTACCCTCAATTCCCATATGTCCTGGTGCCCATATCAAGGTTACGTAGTTCCTTTTCCCCAGGATTAGGTCTTGAAAACAGTCCCAAACTAACCTCGATCCGTGTTTATTGGATGCTAGGGCTTTGAGAACCGCCTGACTATCCGATAGGATATAAATTGATTTGTTGCGATGAGCTCTCCTTATATTCTCTTGGATACATAGCTCCATTGCAATTAGTTCAGCCTGGAAGATTGTAGCTTCTTTGCCGAGTGGTTTTGAAACCGAGAAGTTAGGAACTTTGACTCTGGCTCCTGTCCCCTTAGAGGTGCGCGAACCATCTGTATACCAGATGGTTGATCCTTCTTCCATTTCAAGTAGCGTGGATTGCCAGTCCTTGCGTTCTCTGATTATAACTTTGAAGGTGGTTTCAAAGTTAAATTTTGTCGGCATAGCGTCCGATAATGAAGAGGTTAGAACCTCCAATTTTGGGTTTCTTAGGATTTTCAGGTGGCCTCTAATGTCCCCTGGTTTGTACTTGTTTTCCCTCTGTATGCGTAACACCCCTTTGATAGCTTCCTTTTTTATTTGGAGATGTATCGGAGGGATGTTAAGGAACATTTCCATTGCCGCTGTAGGACAGCTTTTCATAGCTCCTGTGATACCAAGACAAGCTAGCCTTTGGATTTTTTGTAGCGTAAGCTGTGCTTTCCCTTGTTAAGTTTTAGTCCACCATATCGTTGACCCGTATGTGACTATTGGAAGAATGATTGTTCTATAGCACCAGTAAATCATTTTGGGAAGAAAATGGGGACTTCTGCCAAATAAGCTTTTACAGGCTCAAAATGCCTTTAGTGCTTTGGCATGAGTCCATTCTATATGTTTGTTCCAGTTGAGTGTGCTATTCATTATGACACCTAGATATATTACCTCATCTGAAAGGGTATAATTGTTCCATTTATTGAAGGGGGTATAATGTACATTTTCTTTCTATTTGTAAATGGTACTAACTTAGTCTTACTTGGGTTGATGTTCAAGTTCTTAGACTGACACCAGTTCATTATCACTTCTAAGGCTTATTGTATTCTTTCCGATATAATTAAATCATGTTTGCCTCTAATGATAATAACGAGGTCATCGGCATATCCTATAGATACGAGGCTATAGGATACGCCGATGACCTGTTCTGTTAGACGGTCTAGGAGTTCATCTACTAAATTGAAGTGGATATAGTACCCTATCTTGGGGACAGCCTCTATAGGTCTGTGCAGTCAATGTGCTATAGCTCAGATCCATGGTTGTCATTCGGCTCCTTAGCATGACATGTATCCATCTAATCGTGGCCGTTTCCAAACCCTTTTTCCTAGCCACCGCTATTATGGCTTCATGGGGAGTATTGTCAAATGCTCCTTCTATATCTAGGAATGCGCAAAGTGCAAATTCTTTACAGTCTTTTGCCTTTTCGATTTGTCTTACCAAACCGTGAAGGGCTGACTCTGTTGATTTGCCCTTTTGATAGGCATGTTGATTAGTATTAAGACGAACCTTGTTAGGCTCTGTTTTTATGTGTATGTCCACTAACTTCTCCATCGTTTTGACGAAGAAAGAGGTAAGACTTATAGGACGATATGACTTAGGCTGATCAATGGAACGATTCCCTGCCTTCGGTACGAATACCACCCTCGCTTTCCTCCAAATTTTTGGGATGTATCCCCAAATAAAGCTGGCTTTAAAGATCTTTATCATTATTGGCATTAAGATCTCTAACCCCTTCTGCAGTAATGCGGGGAATATTTTATCTACTCCGGCTGATTTGTAAGGCTTAAAGGTGTTGATCGTCCATCTGATCTTTTCCGGAGTTAAGATTTTACCAGCTATGCTTTTGCTGTGCGGAGTTTGACGATATGTCCTTTCCTCCGCCTATAAATCCTCATTGTTGTTTATTATTTTGCAGCCTGGGAAATATGTTGCCAATAACACCTCAAGGGTTTCCATACTGCTTTTAGTAGAGGATCCATCCGGTCTTTCCAAAAGTCCGATATTTATCGGCGTGTCTTTTGATAACACCTTTTGGAGTCTTGAGGCCGTTGGGAGATCATCTATCTGTACACAGAATCTTCTCCAAGACTCTCATATTTGTGGACTTCGAGAAAGCTTTCGACAGCGATAAGCGAGATTACATATGGAATGCTCTGCATATGAGAGGTATTCCACATAAAGTCATACCTATGATTAAAAAATCCTACGAAGATGCAAGGTGTCGCACCTTGCATAGAAGAGAGCTGTCCGAGAGCTTTCATGTTCGAACGGGCTGCATTTTATCACCAGTCCTGATCCTGGTGGTAATAAATAACATCTTGAAAGCTGCACTGGAAGGTGGGGAAGTTAAGGGTCTTCAATGGAGACTATTTAACATCTTAAGTCACCTTGATTATGCTGATGACGTGTGTTTGCTTGCACATAACCGTTCAGACTTAGAGTCGAATGTTCGCTCGTTGCATTCTAAATGCAAAGAGGCGGGACTGAAACACATGGGTTCGAACGCAAGCACACCGATTGTTCTTAACGGACAAGATGTGGAAGAGGTGCAAGACTTTTGTTATCTCGGAAGTATTGTCAACTCAGACGGCGGAGTCGAAAAGAATTGGTATCCTTTCACCTTTCTGAAGGTTAAGAGAGATCTCCCTTCGCAACACTTTTACCTTCTGGACCACAATATAACTCAACCTTCCATGTCGACCACCCCGCCATCTTTCTTCAGGGTTATAATACAGAGCTCGATTAGCGATGTTTCGCTTTGGTTTCCTTAAAGTGTGACTAATCCACTACCACTTCCCCTTGAATCTCAATGCCTATTTTAGTCTATCCAGTTGTACTCCAAAGTTCGCCATTGGATATTACTTCTGGCCAGAATATCGTTAAAATGATTCGGAGCCATTGGTTCACGAAAGTTTGCAGTTTCTTGGTTAGTCGATAGGTCACTTTCCAAGTTGTTCAACCATATAACAATACAGATTTGACGCATGCGTCAAATACTTTCTCTTAACCTCCAGGAAGGGGAAAGAATACCGAAAGCCTGACGAGTCTTAATATTTCCTTCGGCTTCGCCGTCCATGCAGACAATGCTTCCGAGATAACAAAAATCTTGCACCTCTTTCAAATCTTGTTCGTTAACAACAATCGGTATGCTTGCGTTCGAACCCAGTAAGTAGTACACGGAAAAGAGCAGTTGCTCAGGAAGCCAGAGAAATAAATAAGTCCTGGCGACAATGCCCAGGATCGAGCCTTGTAGAAGAGAATTGTTTCTGTCCTATGCCCATGTAGGAGGTCTTATTGGGAAATTGAATGTGGGAACTCTTACATTTCCTCATTAAATCCAGCTGAAGGAGTGATCATTTTTAACGTTTTATGCTTTATTTAAAATTGAATTGTAACTCTCTGTATAAGCACTTCAAAACTTTTTTTTTGTAGCAATATGATTCAATTTGCACTATTAAATCATTTACTGAATTACATCCAGACCAATTTCATTGTCAAGGTTTAGTAACAAAAATATTACAGAAAAACCAAAACAACAATTATAATCTATTCTTTGCGTCATAACAAAAATAAAAGCCTCATAAAAAAGACCACATGGTAATTATTATATTGTAGATGAACACAACTAACAAGTATTTCAGTGCTCATGATCCGAATCGAATTAAGAGGCAGACATGTTATTACGTCAAACCGGCTTGTGCTTAATTCAAGCGATTAATATAATCCTGGTGCAAAAGCTCCAAATAAACTTTACAGGACTATTCGGCCAGTTAATATTTCATACTTAACGATTTTTTTTCAGTAAGCTTAAAAAATCAATCAAAATTTTCGACATTTTAGCTTACCACCTCCCTCCTCTTGTACTATTAACTTAAGAAGTTGATATCTGTACTTAGTTTTGAGTTATAACGGTTTGAAATTTTGGAAAACGCACAATTTTTGAAATGCTCCCCATTTTCCCCCATTACTACTATGTCCAAATTTTATATTTTTTCCATAATTCGCAAGTACAGCTTAATATATGTACCTACATAGGTACATAGCTTAAGAATTAGCCGAGAAATTGATTTTTAAGTGTTTTTTTTTCGACCCCCCTCCACATCTGACCCTCCCCTTTACAATAATTAGCCTCCCTATAATTTTGGTGGATCTGTATGCCAGCTTAATGGTCTCAAAGTATGAATTTTTTATGGTATGGTTGTTTCTAGCCCCCACCCCTGTCGGACCCCAATGGAAAAAAAAATGTTTTTTTAAAGTTTGTGCCACAGATCCTTCATGTACACGTTGATTTTCAGCTTCCTCGCTAAAACCTTGATTAATATATTCGAATTCTTCATTTTCGTCTTAGCGCTCCCTCCGCCTCCCCTTAACCCGTACACCCCCCCAAAATGGGTATGAGATCCGCAACCATCTTCAATCCACTCAAAAATGAACTTTTTATCTTGAAGTATTTGAGAGCTAATGTGCGCACTTCGGCGGACGGCGGACGACGTACGGCGGACGACGTACGGCGGACGGCGGACGATGTACGGCGGACGTCGTACTGTCAGACAGATTTTTTTTTTGCATTTTTAGACTATTGTAGTCATGCAACGCGAAAAAACAAAATTTCACGGTAGCAATGTTTTTTTGTCCAAGTCGATCACAAAACTTTATTATTAAAATAATAAAGTAATATTATGAAATTAACATTTTTCAAATTTTAGACTAGTAACATTCATGATTTTCAAGAAAATCAATCTTTAGTGAAGTAGTGAAATTGTTTCATATTGTTCGGGAAGGGTTAGAGGCAGTGAAGCTAACCAATTATTTTTTCCGATCTTATTAAAAATGCTAATTAAGTATTTAGTTCAAAGTTTGAGCTCGACAAATGTTATATGTATGTACTGAAAAAACTGGTTTATAGTTTTTCATGAAAAAGTGAAGTTTGTAAGGGAGGTGGTAGAAGAATTGGGTGGATTCGAATAGTTTTTATACCATAGATAGTATTTATGATAGAAATAATATATTCTAAATTTCAAATTATTATCTTTTATAGTTTCAAAGCAAATTTGATTATTGTAAATGTTTTAAAATGAGTCCTTTTGTGCGGGAGTGGGTAAAAGGAATGGAGAACAGTAAAGTCGTTCACGAGAAAAAAATTTTCACTTCTTAGTTCAACGCGTATTTACAGTATTTATGGACGGATTGACGGATATTCGGTTTTAAGATTTTTGAGTGATAATATGAACTTCTGTAACATTCACCTTTTTTCTACGAGCCTTTATGGCAAACTTATAATATTCTCAGACTCAATCTGGTAGTTTCATCTATTAATAATGCAATAACACTGTCGAATAAGCAACTCGAATTATTAATTGTGGGTGAAATAGTTCAGCTAAACTAAATTAAATGTTGTGGTGGTCTTAGTATCAATTACGGATGACACTGATAAGAAGATTGTTCAAGTAGCTACTAAACAAACACACCCCTAATTTAAGTATAACCCAATAAAAGCAAAATATGTTTTTTAGTATTTTAATTTATATTATTGATATTATGAAGAATAAAGAATAGAAAAGTAGCTACCCGTAAACATTTTTTTCGTGATTTAAAATTAAAGAAGTCAAAAACTTAAAACAGCTTTAAAGCTTAAAGTCTGCAAAAAATCAACTATAAAATTAAAATATCTGCCAAATAGTCGGCCGCAACTATATAATTCTAGGGAAGAGTTGCGGATGTGTGAGAAGTTAATACGCAGGGTGGTAGCAGATAGGCAAGACAAAGGGAGTGGGGGCTCTAGGACAGGCCTGTTGTCCATTATTTAACACTTAACTGGAATTGCGATTAATTCCTTCTCTCCATAAAATCAATATTTTTTTCAAATTACACTTTTGTACGGGGGTAGAATAAGTAGAGGGATGGCAAAACTTTTGATGTAACTTTTTTTCAAATATTTTTAAAAGTATTTGTAGAAATTTTCAAGTTAGTAGCTATTATATTATATATATAATTGATAATTGAATTACAGAAAATGGTGGAAATAATACTTTTGAAGCGGAAGCGAAGTTTTGAGGGCATAAGACCAGTTGACGTCATAATCTTTTATGAATTTTTATACTCTCGATGAAATCTGAGAGTATATTGTGTTTGCCTTACCGTTTGTAACGCTAAGAAATAACGCTCGCACAGAGCCGCCAAGGGTACAGAAATATTTGTTGTCGCTCAAAAACCTCGATTCCGAGTGACCGTCTGTCCGTCTGTCTGTCTGTCCGTCTGTCCGTCTGTCCGTCTGTCCATCTGTCCGTCTGTGCGTCTGTCTACAGCATAACTCTCGAAAGCTTTGAGCTATAGTGCTAAAAATTTTTGTGTGTCATTTTTAGCAAAAAAGTAACTTTAAGTTCGTGAATGGGCTACATCCCCTCACTCCTTCTACCCCCTCCCATACAAATTTCATGAAATTTCGAAATATTAAGAAATTGATTTTTCTTTGGAACTATTTAAGCTATCGTCTTGAAATTTGGGTCAAAGTATAACGGTATAGATGTCAATAATATGACGGAATATTGATCCGATCCTCTCACTCCTTCTACCCCCCTCCCATACAAATGGATAATTTTGAAAAATACATATTTTCGATTTTCATTGAAATTTGTAAAGCTGAAAAGGCGAAATTTTGCCAGAATTCATTTTACTATAATTGCAAATAGTTTTAAAAAGAATTATCAATTTCACCCTCACTCCTTCTACACCCTCCCATACAAACGCATAATTTTTGTTAAATGCATTGTATTGATTGCCATTAAAACTAGAAAAATTACAAACTTAAAATTTTGCCAAAATTTGTTTTTTAATAATTGCAATAAATATTAGAAAAAATTTTCAGCTCCGCTTCACACCTTCTACCCCCTCCCATATAAATATCTGTATTATAAATTTAAGAAAAGCATTCCTACTACGAATATATTGGAGCAATCGACTTTGAAATTGAATCAAAGCATGGTGATAAGGATGATGATAAGCAGTTTCAAAATCATCTTAAACGCTCCACTTCCTCTACCACCTCTCATACAAATGCCCCAATGTCAGGAACACTATGTATGTACAATTTCTTTAAAAATAATGTAAATAAAATCTTTAAATTCAGCAAAAACCATTTTGCATGCCATGTTCGGTGCCATATACGAAAAATACAAACCTTCCCCTCTACTTCTACCACCTCCCATGCAAAAGTCTCTATTCACTATTTGAAAGAGTTTGAGATGACATATTTTCCAGTATATTAAAGTCATTTCCATCTCATCTAGAGTATCATATGATTGGGCTTTAAGCCCAATCATAATTCTTTTAGGTTTTTATACTCTAGATGAAATCTGAGAGTATATTGTGTTTGCCTTACCGTTTGTAACGCTAAGAAATAACGCTCGCACAGAGCCGCCAAGGGTATAGAAATATTTGTTGTCGCTCAAAAACCTCGATTCCGTGTGACCGTCTGTCTGTCTGTCTGTCTGTCTGTCTGTCTGTCTGTCTGTCTGTCTGTCTGTCTGTCTGTCTGTCTGTCTGTCCGTCTGTGCGTCTGTCTACAGCATAACTCTCGAAAGCTTTGAGCTATAGTGCTAAAAATTTTTGTGTGTCATTTTTAGCAAAAAAGTAACTTTAAGTTCGTGAATGGGCCACATCCCCCCACTCCTTCTACCCCCTCCCATACAAATTTCATGAAATTTCGAAAAATTAATAAATTGATTTTCTTTGAAACTATTTGAGCTATCGACTTGAAATTTAAGTCAAAGTATTATGATTTAGATGTCATTAATACCACGGAATATTGACCCGATCCCTTTACTCCTTCTACCCCCTCCCATACAAATGGTCAATTTTGAAAAATACATATTTTCGATTTTCATTGAAACTCGTAAAGCTGAAAAAACGAAATTTTGTCAAAATTAATTCTACTATAATTGCAATTTATTTTCAAAATAATTATCAACTTCACCTCACTCCTTCTACCCCCTCCCATACAAATTTCACGAAATTTTGAAATTTAAATTAAATTATTTTTCTTCGAAAGTGTTAAAGCTATCAACTTGATATTTTGTATAAAGTATACAAAAAGAAATATTAATAATGCAAAAAAAATTTGTTTTAATCTGTACACTCCTTCTACCCCCTCCCATACAAATGCATAATTTTTGTTAAATGCATTTCATCGATTTCCATTCAAACTAGAAAAAGTACAAACTTCAAATTTTGCCAGAATTCATTTTTTAATAATTGAAATAAGTGTTAGAAAAAATTATCAGCTCCGCTTCACTCCTTCTACCACCTCCCACACAAATATCTCTATTATAAATTCAAGAAAAGCCTTCCTCCTTCAAATATATGAGAGCTATCGACTTTGAAATTGAATCAAAGCATGGTGATAAGGATGATGATAAGCAGTTTCAAAATCATCTTTAACGCTCCACTTCCTCTGCCACCTCCCATACAAATACCTCAATTTAAGGAAAATTATGACCAATTTCTTTAAAAATAATGAAAACTAAAAACTTTAAATTCAGCAAAAAAAATTTTGCATGCCATGTCCGGTGTCATATACGAAAAATACAAACCTCCCCCTCTACTTCTACCACCTCCCATGCAAAAGTTTCTATTCACTATTCGAAAGAATTTGAAATGACATATTCTCCGGTATATTAAAGTCATTTCCATCTCATCTAGAGTATCATATGATTGGGCTTTAAGCCCAATCATAATTCTGTTATGTTTTAACTAAACTCAGCAAATTTTCAAGCTCAATATTGCAATCAAATATTTTACGTTTTTGTGATTTTTCCAATATAATGAAACATGCATTACAGTTTTGATCCAAATTATTATTTTTTCTTAATGTACAACAAATGGAAAAATTACAACTTTGCATCTTTTACCAGAGCCCTACACAAATTAGTGAAAATTTTCGACCACCACCTTCATCCTCTTACACCTCCGAATTTTAAATTTTTACCAAGATTATAGGCTATAGAGCTCTAGAGTCTAACAAAATTTCAACATAATATTTAGATAGATAAATTTTAAAAAAGTACTATTTTTGAAATGCTGCCCATTTCCACCCGCAACTATTCTGGACAAATTCTATATTTTTCTCATATTTCGCTTTTTCTCATATTACGCAACTATGCACCAAGTTTTAATTACATAGCTTAATAAATAGTTGGGATAGTAATTTTTAAGTAATTTTCTTTGCAACACCTTGGTCCACCCTCGTACTAAGTACATATTGTTATACTCTAGATGAAATCCGAGAGTATTATAAGTTTGCTCTAAAGTTTGTAACGCCAAGAAATAAAGCCTGGAGAAAAAAATGAATGGTACTGAAGTTCATAAAATCACTCAAAAATCTCAAAACTGGATGTCCGTCCGTCCGTCCGTCTATACGCTCTCTAGCTTGAGAACGCGTTGAGCTAAATAGTTGAAATTTTGGTAAAAAGTAACGTCAAGTTCGTAAACGGGCCAAATCTCTTTACCCCTTCTACCCCCTCCCATACAAAAGGACACAATTGCGCAATTTCTCAATAAACGGATTTGCTCGAAAAATCTATATAAATGTAATTGTAGTGTCTGTCTGTTATTTGTTTATAAATGGCTATAAATAAGTTTATTGCTTCATTTTAGCAATAACTAAGCAGAATCAAACGTTTTAAAAAAATTTCTCTGTCTGTCTTTCCGGCTTTCACGCAAAAACAGCTACACCGATTGCAATGAAACTATCACAGATAATTAGTCTGCCTCGGGGAGTAATCTGCTTTAGGTGTTATTTTTCTCCCCTCACGCCTTCTACCCCCTCCCATACAAAGTGACTCATTTTCAAAAACTTATAATAATCAAATTTTCATGGAAACTATGACAGCTATTATTTTGAAATTTAAAATATATTATTGCTTTTATAAATGCAATCTTCAAGTATATAAATAGTTTGAATCCCCCAACTCCTTCCACCACCTCCTATACAAACTAAACTTTTTCATGAAATACTATACTCCAATTTTCTCAGTACGTATAACTTTGATCAAGCTAAGATTTTGTATTAAATTTTAAATTAGCATTGTTAATAATGTCAAGAAAACACTAACCAATTAGGTTTACTCCTTCTACCCCCTCCCATACAATCTGACACAAATCCATGACTTTGCAAAAATTCGATTTTCTTGAAAAGTGTGAATGTTACTGTTCTGAAATATAAAATATATCAATTGAATGATAATTGTAGTTGCTTCTCAAAAAATAACTAAAAACCTTCCACTCCTTGCACCACCTCCCATGCAAACTTTACTTTTTCATGAAATATTCTAAACCAATTTTCTCAGTACGTATAGCTTTGATCGAGCTAAAATTTTGTACTCACCTTTAATTAGCATATTCATTATTATCGGGAAAAATTAACCGATTAGCTTTACTCCTTCTACCCCTCCCATACAATCAGACACAATTCCACGACTTTGGAAAACCTCGATTTTCTTAAAAAGTGTGAATCTAACTGATCTGAAATTTAAAACACATCAATTGCATGGTGATTATAATTGTTTCTAGAAAAATTACCAAAAACCCTCCACTCCTTCTACCACCTCCCATACAAACTGCACTTTTTCATGAAATACTCTAAACCAATTTTCTCAGTACGTATAACTTTGATTGAGCTAAAATTTTCTGATGAATCTCTAATTAGTATTATTATTATTATAGGGAAAAATTAACCGATTAGCTCCACTCCTTCTACCCCCTCTCTTACAATATGACACAATTTCACGACTTTGCAAAAACTCGATTTTCTTGAAAAGTGTGAATATAACTGATCTGAAATTTAAAAGATATGCGTGGTGATGATAGTTGTATCAAGAAAATTACCAAAAACCCCCCACTCCTTCTACCATCTCCCATACAAATTGCACAATTTCACTAAATCCAATGCACTAAGTTTCTCAAGTTACCTATTCAGTTTTTCAAGCATAAATTTGGTGCAAAATATTTTTATAGCTATTCTAGCATGGTGCGAAAAAATTAATTTAGTACTGTCATCCCTTCTATCACTCCTCACACAAAAATTTCGATTTCATCGGTAGTATCATATAATGGGGCTTTACGCACAATCGAAGTCCTGTTATGTTTTTTAACTTAATGTCATTTTATTTGGGCTTTTTTCAATTAACACAAGCTACAATTATTTACATGTCCTTAACACGTATACATATGATCTCAAATCACGGGTTTGATTTGATCACGAGCCTGTCCCATACAAATGCAAGTATCATGGTTTCATTCTTAATAATTTATGGTTCTGATTCCAACAAAATACAAAGCAATGTTTTCAAAGAACCATCAAATTAAACAGATTATTTATCCGACATAATGTACTACTAACTACATACATTTAAAAAAAATGTTTTTATTGCGATTCCTAAGCGGACAAAGTCGCGGGCGATCGCTAGTATAAAATATATTTGTCTCAAATTTGGAACATATTACTTTTATAATAATTTAAATCTACTGTCTAAAAATGATGCATGTCCTCCTCCTCTTTCCACCACAAACTGACTTTTCCATGAAATACTCTACACCAAACCGCTCAATTTTATAAGCACTGAGTAGTGATTATAAAATTGAGCGAGCTGAAATTATGCACATAATATTAATTTAGAATTATTAGTAAGTCCAAAAAAAATTAAATAATTACCTTCACCCCTTCTACCTTCTCACATACAAAATGACACAATAACGCAATTATTAGCTTTACCCCTTCTACCCCCTCCCATACAATCAGACACAATTTCACAACTTAACAAAAAATGGATTTTCTTGAAAAGTATGAATGCTGCTGATCTACAATTTAAAGCATATCAAAAGCATGATATTTATCGGTATTTCTAAAAAAGTCATTAAGATCTCGTCTCTCCTTCTACCACCTCCCATACAAACTGCGCAATTTCACTAAATCCAACACACTAATTTTCTCAGTACTTATTAAATTTTTGAATCCTAAACTTTCAATAAAATATTTTGATAGCAACCTTAGCGTGATGTGAAAAAATTAGTTCAATGTCGTCACCCCCTCTCACTTTTTCATAAAACAGTATGAACTAGCAGTTTGATAAAGGTCTCAGCAGAGACGAATAACAAAGCGTAACAGTGAAGAATCCAGAAATCTTTTCTTTCAATTCGAAATGCACTGTGAAAACATTCACCAAACCATTACTATGAATGAATTTACACAGTACGTATAAAATTAATCGGTCTGAAATCGTGAACGAAATATTCATTTAAAATTATTAGTAAGACTAATAAGAATAAAATTAGATGATTAGTTGCACCCCTTGTACCTCCTCTCATACAAAAGGACATATTCTCTTAACGTTGATTTTCTTGAAAAAAATGAATCCTACTGATTAAAAAATTAAAACATGTCAATTGAATGATGCTTATAGTTATTTCTGAAAAGGTCACTAAAAACTTCCCACTTCTTCTACCACCTCCCATACAAACTGCATAATTTAACTATGTACATCCAATTTTATCACTAACTATTTAATTTTTGTTATTTTGCAATCTGTATAAGCCTGGTGGTGTCTGTTGTTAATAGAATTTCACTTGTACTGACGATTTTATTTCCTCCCAAACTCAAATCGACTGTGTCAGGTTTCCTTGAGCAGAGGGTATTCGGCGTATATCCTAGGACGACAGTCCTGCACACCCTTCACTCCTTCTACTCCCTCCCATACAAATTTCATGAAATTTCGGAATTTCGAGAAATTGATTTTTCTCCGAAATAATTTAGTGTGTCGACTTGAAAATTTGGTGAAAGTATAATAATGTGAATATCATTAACGTCAAAAAATATTAATGCTATCCCCGCACTCCTTCTGCCTCTCCCATACAATTGCACAATTTTAAAAAAATGCGTCTCTTCAATTTTCATTGAAACTAGCAAAGTTAAAAAACAAATTTTTGTTATAATTATTTTTATTATATGTGCAATCAATTTTGAAAACAATTTACAATTTCACTCTACTTCTTCCTCCCACACAAATTTCATGAAATTTCCAAATTTAAATTAAACTATTTTTTCTCGAAATTAAAGAAGCTATCGACTTGAAATTTTGAGCAAAGAGTAGCAATCGAAATAAATTTGACGTCAAAAAATTTTTGTTTCGATCAGTATTCTCCTTCTATCACCTCCCATACAAATATATATTTTTGGTAAATGCATTATATCGATTTTCATTGAAACTGGAAAAATTAAATTCTCAAAATGAATATGTAACTTCGCTTCGCTCCTTCTACCCACTCGCCCCATAAAAATTTCTCTATTAGAAAAAAAAAAAAAAAACATTACTCTTTTGAATATATGAGAGCTACCGACTTTGAAATTGTGTCAAAGCAAGGTGATTGCAATGTTAATAAGTATAATAAAGTAGTTTCAAAATCATTCAAGAGCTTCCATTTCCTCAGTCCTCTACCATATAAATGCCATAATCTCAGAAAATCATGTCCAGTTTACTTATGAAAGCTTCAAACTTTAAATTCAGCGCGAAACATTTTGCATGCCACGTTCTATGTTATATACACAAATAGCAAACCTTCCCTCTATGCTTCTACCACCTCCCATACGAAAATCACTGTTTACTATTCGAAATAAATTGAGAAGACATATTTTCCCGTATATTAAACTATTTCCCATTTCATCTAGAGTAGTGCTTGATTGGGCTTTACGCCCAATCATAATTCTGTTATGTTCTTAATCTGCTTTTGTACACAATTATAAATATCACTCATCACATTGGTCTTGTGGCATTTTTAAATAGAAAGACAATTTTTATACATATATGGTATATTGATAAAAACGTTTTTATTAGACTTGCTTTTCTGATGGAGGTACCATGTGTTAGCTAAGTTACAAAAATTATAACGTTACAATTCGCAGTTCCTAATAAATCTGATATATTTTTAAATGTTTACTTAATTAAATATTAAAGTAGTAGTAGATTTGAACAAGAATTTAAAATAAAAAAAGATATAAGATTTGGGTGATGTGATTATCACCAGCTAGGGTGTAGCGTGTTGGTCTTGTAATGCACTGTAGTAAGTTCAAATCCCGTTCGGCGCATATTGCTTGCTCGGATATACCTTGGTCACCTCAATTTACGAAAATGAAAAATTCGTAGAAAGAGGGTTCTGGAAAGGGCGAACAACCCTTCCACAATAAGTAATGAAAAAAATGTTAAGGAACCTGAATATCAGGAGGCCAAGGTCCGATTTGGGCTCTGGCGTCATTACAGAAGTAGAAGAAGAAGATTATCAACACAGCTCCATCAAAACATTAACCCATACACGTTTGTTAAATTATTATGTTTCTTGTATAATAATTTCGTCACGATGCCATTGCCCAAACTAAAGGATGGTTTTAGTCTTTTCAGAGTTTAAAAGAAATTATTATTTAAACAAAATTCTTTTAAGTCGTTGGTAGGGATGAGTTTCCTGATAATATTTGTCTATAATAAGTGTATTTAATGGGAAATAGTGATTACACTAGATGCAACTTTTGTTGTCATAACCGCACGATATCAGATGGTTTAAGTTGAGCTTTAAGGACTAACAAAATTATAACCGACTTTATCTCTGACGAACTCATTTTACTGGGTGATTTTAATGTTCCAGGTCTTTCTTGGTCATTCTCTGACGATGATTCTACTCTCTTAGTTTCTGATGCTTCGTCCTCTCTCGAATGTTTTTTTGTTGATAGTATATTTGCACTTGGTCTCCAGCAACTTAGCCTTGTTAAGAACTCCTATGGAAGACAGCTTGACTTAGTTTTTTATTCTGATTACTGTGCCTGTTCCGTGGAAGAGAGCGTAACCTCAATTTCGACCATTGATGTCTTGCACCCTTCTATTAATATATTCCTTATAATTGACGAGGAGCATTCTTTCAGTCCTAGCGAGAAAGAACTATCTTTCGATTTTATTAAGGCAGATTTTTCGCAGTTGGACTACCTTATCTCTAATTTCAACTTTAATGACATGTTTGGCAATCCCGATTTTGAGGGTGCCGTTGTTGATTTTTATTATATTCTGTATCAATTTTTTGTTGCTACAGTTCCTCTTACCTACCGCAAAAATATCTCATTGTCTTATCCCTGGTACACTAGTGAGTTGCGTGCAATTCGCAATTCTCGCAATGCTGCCTGGAATATGTTTACTAGGACGAAGAACGACACTGATTTTCGTTTGTATGAAGAATATTATGACTTATTCAAAGATTTATCTTCACGCTTGCATTCTGAATATTTGCTTAAAGTGCAGTCGGGTATTATTAGAGATCCCTTGAAGTTTTGGAAATTTGTTAATTGTAAGCGTAAATCTGATGGTTATCCAGCTTCTTTTCAATTCCTTGGCAGTAATAATAATGATCAATTTGCTATTTGTAATTTTTTTGCCACATTCTTTAGTGGATCTTTTAGTGGTAGTGACTTTGTCCCTGACATATCATACTTTGATGGAATTAGAAATACTGCTTCATCCACTTTGTCTACTATACCTATTTCTTATGAAGATGTAGTTAATCACATCTCTCACCTTAAGGATGTTTCGTCACCTGGCCCTGACGGAGTTCCAGCAGTTGTCCTTAAGCACTGCTGTCTTTTTATCGCTGAACCACTCTTTCTACTATTCCAGAGATCTCTTAAGACTGGGATTTTCCCTGCTGTGTGGAAGGCATCATTTATCATACCGACCCATAAGAATGGAGCTAAATCGGCCATTGTAAACTATCGACCAATAGCTAAACTGTCAGCTATTCCTAAACTTTTTGAGTCTATAGTGTATGAGAGCATGTCATTTCACTGTAAATCCTTAATTTCGAGTAAACAACATGGTTTTGTCAGGAGTAGATCCACTGTCACTAACCTGATGGAGTTTACAAATAAAGCCATTTTAGCTATTGAAGAGGGGAAGCAAGTTGATTGTATATATACTGATTTGAGTAAGGCTTTTGATAAATTACCTCACTCCATTATATTGTTGAAATTGGACTTGTTGGGTTTTCCTACTTGGTTTATCAATTGGATTAAATCATATCTAAGTGATAGAACTTACCAAGTTCTTTTTCGGGGTTATACTTCTAAACCATTTGTTGCGCATTCTGGTGTTCCTCAAGGAAGTAATTTGGGGCCACTTCTTTTCATCCTAGCCATTAATGATGTTGCATCTGTTTTTAAATATTCGGAAGTTCTTATTTATGCTGATGACATTAAAATCTTTAAATCTCTCAATTCCAACTCTGACAATTTTCTTCATGCGGATTTGATTAATTTTAGTAATTGGTGTCGCCATAATGGTCTTAGACTGAATTTGGATAAATGTCATGTTATGTCATTTACTAGAAAAATCTCTCCGTTTGTGATAATTTATAGTCTTAATGGCTGTATTTTGGATCGAGTCAGCTCCATTATTGACCTAGGTGTTACATTTGACCAAAAAATTGATTTTGGTTTGCATATTAATAAGATCGCACAGAAAGGTAATTCTATGTTGGGTTTTACTACTCGCTTATCCAAGGAATTTAACAATTCGCTTGTTAGACTAAGTCTCTATAACACCTTCGTTAGATCTCACCTTGAATATGCTTCTCAAGTTAGGTCTCCTTATTATAATGAGCACATTGGCAGAATCGAATCGATTCAGCGTAAATTTGTAAGAACAGCCTTATGTCACCTTAATTGGAATGACAGAGTTCGTCTTCCTCCTTACTGATCGACTTCAGCTACTAAATATGTCATCGCTTTCGAAACGACGAGAAGTAGCTGATATAATTTTTGCTCATAACCTTCTTACAGGGTTAATTGATTTCTCCACCCTTTTGGGTTTGATGTGCTTTGATACTGGTAAATTTTTGCCAAGGTGCCCTAGATTGCTGCGGATTGGATTTCACCGGACAAACTATGGTATGAATGAACCGATTTCGCGTCTGGCGAGAGAAGTTAATAAGAATTCTGATGTATTCGACTTCTCTATTGATAAGCAGTGCTTAAGACGTAGACTTAACGCTAGTTGACACCGATGTATGTGAATTTTTTGTCAATTTCTTGTTTTTAGTTTCTGTACTTGGTGTGGGATGTTAATGTTTGTTTCGTCCCTTCACTAAATGATGAGCCAGAGGTTAAATCGATTTTCAATTTTTTAAATTTGGAATCGATTTATGGCAATTCCTTGCATTAAGGAATCCTGATAGTGATAATAAAATTCTATGCAGTAAATTTATTGCAGTAAAAGCCCTAACAAAAATATTTTATACGAAATGGATACCAAAATAAAATTTTATGGAGTTGTGAGTTGAGGATGCCCACTACTCAGCCTTACGCTTGTCCTGTGAATCGTATTATGTTTTGCATGACGATTGTTTTTGCGACGTAGTTTTGGCAGCTTGTAAACATATGTGAGCTTCCTATTTAAAAACAAAAAAATCAAAAGTCCCATGTAGGTATTTGGACTCGTACGCCCGCCCCTGCTAGCTGTGATTATGGAAATATTTTGAAAAATGCGGTGCCCACTCGCATTGCGACTCCCATATTTTTAGAACAGCAGCCAATTTCTTCGCAATCGGCTCCATTGAGAGCACCCCGTAGGTCTTTCTTATGTCGCATTACGTGAAATTCAACGCCATTAATCAAAAACACCACAAAGAAATCACTGTAACCTAATCGCTCAAAGTGTGTGCTCCGGCAAAGAATATTAAAGGGACAAATGGGTTTTATAACTTACAATTTCGTTGAACCAATGCTTATTTTTAGAATCGCACCGACATATCAATCTCATGTATGTACATATGCGGCTTATTCATCACTTATTTATGGGTAAAGGTATTTTCTGATATGAAAAATATGTTCTTCCCGTATCAAATCGAGTGTGTAACTTTTATCAATTTAATTGAATGGGAGCACCTTGTTACATAGCGTGTAGTGTGTCATTATATCGGAAATGAAAAATATTGACTGAAGATAGGTTTAACAGAATTACTTCTGTTACTTTATTTGTATATTCTAGATAAAGAAATGTTACCGGCTGTCTGTATGTCCGCCTGCCTACAATATAGCTCTCGAACGATTTTTTCTATCGAGCTGAAAATTTGTTTATGTAATTTTTACCAAAAAAAAAAAAATCTTTAAGTATGAACATACATTGTGACCATAAATAAAATTACTCTGGGGAATGATATATCAATTTTTTTTTTGGTAAGGAGGTAGGACTGTCCTTAATTATTATCCCAAAAATTAGCGCGGTGTGGTAATCAGTTTGTTTACAGCAGCTGGTTGAATGGGTACACCTCAGTTGTCCACGGCGATTTTCGTTTTATGTCCTCGATCGAATGAAAACGGGTTCCACGGTGCGATAATTTCAGTTCAAGTCACACGGAGCCAAATCTGGTCAATACTGTGGTTGATTGATGGGATTTGTTGCTTTTTGGCCTTAAATTCGGTCACAATTGAAGCTCAATGCGATGGCGCATTTCCATCCTGGAAATTCCATGCATTCTCCATTCCATAAATCCGGCCGTTTTTTAAGGATTTGCTCAAGCAAACGCTTCAATACGATTAAATAGTACTCCTTATTGACTATTTGTCCCTCCGAAACGAATTCATGATGGCTCAAACCTCGAATATCGAAAAAAAAAACAATGAGCATCGTATTGATTTTTGAGCTGCTTTGGCGTGTTTTTTTCGGTTTCGACTCATTCTTTTCCTCTATTCCGAAGGTTGGTGACTGGTTTGCATGTTAAACTCATAGACCCATGTGTCATCCCCAGTTGTGATGCGCTCCATGAATGTGGGGTCAGGATCATATCACGAAATTTTGAAATTTCAATTAAATTAGTTTTCTTCGAAACTGTCTGTTATGTATTTTACCCGTAGTGGCAACACTTAGTTTTAAGTCTATTTTTAGTTCAATAAACGAGGAGTCAGTTTGATGTGAACAGCCGGAAAAGCAAGTCGTCTTGTCTTTACCTACAGCAAGTGTCCAAGAGTAAGATATACAACACTGTCAAAGCAATAGACTTGAAATTTTGTGCAAAGTATAAAAATAGAAATATTATTAACGCAAACAAATTTTGTGTTGATCCGTAAACTCCTTCTACCACCTCCCATGCAAATGCATAATTTTTGTTAATTGCATTTTATCGATTTCCAATAAAACTAGAAAAAGTACAAACATAAAATTTTGCCAGAATTTATTTCCTAATAATTGGAGTCAATTTTATAAAAAATTATCAGCTCCCCGTCACTCCTTCTACCCCCTCCCATACAAATATCTGTATTATAAATTCAAGAGAAGCATTTCTCCTTCGAAGCTATCGGTGTCGAAAAATACGAACCTCCCCCTTTACTTCTACCACCTCCCATGCGAAAGTTTCTATTCACTATTCGAAGGAATTTGAGATGACATATTTTCCGGTACATTTAACTCTTTCCCATTTCATCTAGAGTATCATTCGATTGGGCTTCACGCCCAAGCATAATTCTGTTATTTGTTTTTTTAAGAAAATTCAGCTTTGGAAAAAGTCGAGAAAGGACGCGTTTTATTGCCAAAGTATCCACCGAAATCGAACAATCGGACTCGCGAGAGATGTTGAGCTCTCCTGCTATCTCCCTAATACTGATATGACGATTTTCGAGCACCATTTTCATTACTTCTTGAATGTTTTCGTTAGTTGCAGAGGTCAAAAGTCATCCAGAACGAGGCATGTCTTCAACGATCTCTTGACCGTCCTTAAAAGGAACTACTCGAAGGCTCGTGTTTTATATTACTGAATCACCATAAGCCTTTTTCAACATTCGCAACGATTCCGCACACGAAATTTGGTTGGAAACACAAAATTCGAGACAAATTCTTTGTTTCATATTTTTATCCATTGTAAAAATCGCCGTAGACTACTGATGTGTACCCATTCACCCAGCTGCTGTAAGCAAACTGATTAACAGACCATGCTAATTTTTGGGATCTTGGGTCTTCCTCCTTCTTTCTACTTCCATACAAATAGATAATAGTGAAAAATGCATTTCTTTGATTTTCATTGAAACTACCAAAGCAAAAGAGTCCAATTTTTGTCAGAATTATTTTTCTCTTAGTTGCAATCGATTTTGAAAAATATCTGCCAATGATTCGGGCGCAACGTTATTATCCTTAGGACAAGGAACGGACGGAGGGACGAACCGGTTTTGAGATTTTTGAGTGAATATACGAACTTCTCTACAATTCATTTCTTTCTCCGAGCCTTATTTCTTGTGGCAAACTTAAAATACTCTCATATTTCATCTAGCGTAAAAAATTACTGAATTATAATTGGGCCTAAAGCCCAACCATATGATACCCTAAATGAAATAGGAAATAGTTTACTGTACCGGCAAATATGTCATTTCAAATTCTTTCGAATAGTAACTTTTGTATGGGAGGTGGTAAAAGCAGATGGGGAGTTTTGTAATTTCCGTATATAAAACCGAAAATAGTAAACAAAATATTTCATGCTGTATTTGAAGTTTGTAGCTTTCATAATTCTGAAAATTGAAAAATTTTGATCTGAATTGATGGCATTTGTACATATGGGAGATGGCAGAGAAAGTGATCTTGAATCTGCTTATTAACATTCTAATCACATTGCTTTGCTTCAATTTTAAATTCGGTAGCTCTCAAATGTTTGAAAGAGAAATACTTTTCTTGAATTTCCAATTAAACAATTTTTATGGGAGGTGGTAGAAGGAGTAAAGCGAAGTTCATATTTTTTTAGCATTAATTGCAATTATTAAGGGACAAATTCTGGCAAAATTGTAAGTTTGTACCTTTTCTAGTTTCAACAAAATCATCATCATCAATGGCGCGACAGCCCAAATTGGGCCTTGGCCTCCTGAAGTCATCGCCTCCAATCGTCTCGATCCAAAGACCGCGTCCTTCAGCTGCTAATTTTTAAGATGGCTTTGCTATCTTCATCAACCGAGCCTTCCCATCGCTTGCGTGGCTTGCCTGCTGGCCAGTTACCACCGGTTGTATCTTATTCGCCATTCTGTTCCTTCCTTCACAGGTCCCAAAATTCTTCGGAGGACCTTTCTTTCAAATGCGTTAACTGCTTTTTCGGAAGTTCGCGTTAATGTCCATGTCTCGCTGCCATAACAGAACACAGGTCGTACAATAGTTTTATATATCCGCAGCTTATTGTTACTGTGCACTTTCTTGGATTTCATTATTGGAAGTACCGAATAATACGTCTTATTTGCTAATATTATCCGTCGTTTGATTTCGTCTGTTTCATTACCGTCCTTTGCTAGATTAGCCCCAAGATATATTAAATTGTCCACATTCTCCAAATTATATTCCGCAATTGTTATGTTTTGTCTGATAGGCGCTCTCCTTCTTGTTTGCGTCATTACTTTTGTTTTGTTTTCGTTAATGCGCAACCCGACTTCTTTTGCGGCGGAGTCAAGATTGACAAATACCTCCTTAGAACTAGGGAAGGATCTTGCTAGGATGTTAATGTCGTCAGCGTATGCTACTAGTTGGGTGGACTTGAATATTAGTGTCCCGTTGGTGTCGACTGGGATTTTTCGGTCGACATTCCCTAGTGCCAAGTTGAAAAGTATGGGGGCTAGACCATCTCCCTGCTTTAAACCACATTCCGTTCGAAAGCTGGTTGTGGAATCGGTTTGTATTCTCACTTGGGATTCAGTGTTCGTCATTGTGAGTCTTGTTAGTCGGACTAGTTTTGGGGGAATTCCAAAGTCAAGCATGATTTGGTACAGTACGCTCCTATCGATGCTGTCGTATGCTTGTTTAAAATCTACGAAGATTTGGTGCACGTCTGTGTTATATTCCCAGCATTTCTCAAGCACCTGTTTCACCGAGAATATCTGGTCTGTTGTAGATCGTCCGGTTCTGAATCCGCCTTGGTATTCGCCAATTATTTGATTAGTATAGGGCTTAAGACGACGTTCAATTATTTTTGTCAGTATTTTATAGGACGTACACAACAATGATATTCTTCTGTAATTCTCACAGCAGAGTTTGTCTCCTTTCTTGTAAATTGGACATATAATGCTTTTTCGCCAATCGTCGGGTATGATTTCCTCTGTCCAAATTTTGCATATCATGTTGTGCAGTATTTCAGCGACACAATTTCCCTCGTTTTGGTCAACAGTTCAACTGGTATTTCGTCAATTCCCGGCGCTTTGTTTAGTTTTTGGTCACATAGGGCTGATTTGATTTCAGCAAGCGTGGGTAGTGTCGATGATGGTTCATCTTCGTCAGTTGAGGCTTCAATTGAAATGTTGTCTGTTGTGATCGGTGCTAATGGGGTGGGATTCAAAAGATGTTCAAAGTATGAAGCCCATCTCCTTTTGATTTCTTCTGTGTCACTGATGATATTGCCCTCTGCGTCTTTGCAGAGACTGGTTTTTGGCTTATGTCCCTTTTTTAAGTCTTTTACTATTGCGTATGCGTCCCGCGTGTTATTCTTTCTCATGTCGTCGTCCATTTTTTGTATTTTGTCATTATGGTACTTCTTTTGTTTTCGTCTGCAGGTCTTTTTCGCATATCGCCTAAGCTCGTCTTATCTTTCTTTTTTGGCTCGTGTTGGTCGTTCAGTAAAAATTTTGTAAGCCTCGTTCTTTCTATCTATTTTGTAAGCCTCGTTCTTTCTATCTATTGTGTCGCGACATTCTTGGTCGAACCAATCATTATTTTTTCGCCATGCTTGATGTCCTAATACCTCTTCCGCGGAGGATTTGATGCCGTCTCGTCTTCATCCACACATTCTCTGCTGGCATATTTTGGACATTTTCATATATTGGTGTCAGGTGTTTATTACATGCTAAGCCTGCGCCACAGTTTCGTCGTTAAGCTTGTCGACATTGAATTTGCAAGCTCTACTCGTTTTCGAATATCCACGACAAGCTATTTTGCATCGATACTTAGCTCTGACTAGATAGTGATCAGAGTCACAATTCGCACCGCGGAGAGTTCGTACATCAAGTGTGCTGGAAGCAGCCCTTTTCTCAATGAGAACGTGGTCTATTTGGTTGAAGGTGTGACCATCTGGTGATGCCCACGTTCGTTTGTGAATATCGCGATGTGGGAAGCACGTAGAGCTTACTGTGATATTTTTGCTGCTTGCGAAATCAATAAGACGTTGGCCATTGTCGTTGGTTATGTCATGGAGACTGTGCCCTCCTGTTGTTCCTCTATGAGCCTCCTCCTTTCCGACTTTTGCATTAAAATCCCTTAAGACAATTTTTAGGTCATTCGAGGGCAGTGAGTCATAGGTTGTCTCCAGGGTGGCATAAAATTCGTCTTTAGTTCTATCGGCCTTGTCTTCTGTTGGTGCGTGAACGTTGATCAACCAAGTGTTGAAAAATTTAGTCTTTATTCGGATTGCACACAATCTTTCACTTACTGGTCTGAAGCTCGTGACCTGCTGTTTAAATTTTTTGTCAACGACAAAAGCGACTTTAAACTCTCTACTTCCCGACAATTTTCCACTTGGATAGATTGTGTGTGATCTCATGTCCATGATTTCGTTACCGAGCCATTTCGTTTCTTGGATGGCAGTTATGTTGATGTTGTGTTTTGCCACTTCTTCGAGAAACTCTTTCAGAGCCGTTGCCGTTGAGTCCATCCATTCCGAGGCTGTTCTTCAGGTTTCTGGACAGTGTTCTTTTTCCGGTGATGCGTTGTCGGCGCCTCGCCCAACCCCGACCTGGAGGACCGGTCCTACTTATTTATTACACTCTAGTAGAAAAAGGGTGGGAGTTTTGAGCTAAATATGACATGCTGGAGTTCTCACAGCTATGCTGCGAGTCCAACTATGTCATACTTTTTGCCTATTTCCTGAGACGCACTTGTGTTACTGGCCATTCAGGTTACCTCCAGGCTTGGGACCGTCTATGGCGGAGCTATTAGTTTCAATAAAATGCATTCACCAAAGTTGAGCATTTGTATGGGAGGGGGTAGAAGGAGTATTCGAATCAAAACCGAATTTTTTGATATCAATGATATCTTTAATAGTAAACTTTTCTCAAAATTTAAAGTTGATAGCTTTGACAGTTTTGAAGAAAAATAATCTAATTTTAATTCCGAAATTTCGAAAATTTGTATGAGAGGTGGTAGAAAGATTGAGGTGAAATTGATAATTCTTTCAAAATTGGTTGTAGTTGTAAAAAAATTAATTACGATCAAAATTGGTTCTTTTAGCTTTGCTAGTTGTAATGTAAGCCGAATAAATGCATTTTTGAAAATTGTGCTATTGTTTGGGAGGGGTAGAAAGCGTAATGGGATCAGAGTAATAGTTTTTAACGTTATTGTTAGTCAAATAATTATACTATGACCTAACTTTCAATTCAGTAGCTGAAATGGCGTCGAAAAAATAATCAGTTTCATTAAATTTCATGCAAATCGTATGAGAGGTGGTAGAAGGAGTGGGAAGATGTGGCCCGTTCACGAACTTATAGTTACTATTTTGTTAAAAATAACGTATAACAAATTTCAGTGCGATATGTAAAGGCTTTCGAGAGTCATGTTGTAGGCAGACAGACAGACGGTCATTTGGAATCGTAGTTTTTGAGCGACAACAAATATTTCTGCATCCTTGGCGACTCTGAGCGAGCATTATTTTTTAGCAATACAAACGGAAATGCAAACGCAATATACTCTCAGATTTCATGTAGGGAATAATTAGCAGCGGGAGAACGCGTTCTTTGGATCGAAACGATTGGATGTAACTACTTCAGGAGGCCAGGGTCCGATTTGAGCTATCTCGCCGTTGATGATGATGAAGCTTTTAAAACTACAAAAAAAAAAATATTACCCAGTATTTTTGCGTAGTCATGTTGTGCGGACATCCTATTATCCAAATTGTACTTACTGTAGGGAAAGGTTGTTGTTGGACCTGTTGGTTAGTCCTTTTGATGTTTTGACGATATTAACAACGTTTAGCAAAAATTGTCGTTCCTAATTTGTGATCATTTAGTTTTTGTAAATTTTCTATATAAAATTTTTTATTTCGAAACAGTATGTATTTCGCACAGGACGAAAAAAAAATTTTTTTCGGTAGAGATCAAGTTTTGTACAAATTACCATACACAAAAATACGAATATGTTTGCTATGGGATAAGACCTCAAGACCCCATATGGATTGCAGCGCCATTGAAAATAGATTTTTAAATCGTTATGGGTTGGATTGAGCTATGAAGAAATTTTTAATGTAAATTCAATTACAATTACTTATGCATATCTCGGTCCGTGCTCCATTTTCCTGCATAAAACCGTCTATGGCTATGATCGCAAAATTTTCAGATGAAATTTTGAAGTTGAAATGTGCTCCTTTAATACGAGTTAAAGCGAAAATATCGTATATTGTTCAATAAGATGACACGGACTAAAGAACAAGACCTTCCGATACGTCCAAAGCACAAAACTAACCGTAAAATTCCAGAAAATTGTAAAATTTTCTTCTAGTTGCTTTGAACTTTGACAGGATGATGTCCTTCTCAAGCGAAACTTAGCCCTTATCACAGTTGGACACGGGAGAAATAATCTTGAAAATATTTTAATTTAAATAGTTTTGTTGATAAAAGAAGTAAAACTTTTATCAATTTTATTTTTAATTTTCTTTTATAACTTCTTTGGTTATAATTTCTTCACGTTCGTGTATATTAGCCGGAAAACTTATATTTTTAACGATTATATGAGATATATGGTATTTATGGCATTTTATTGAATTCATTGAATTTCTTGTTGACGAATTCCCTCAATTATTTTATCTAACTACTATACAAAGAATTCATTTAAAAGGATCCATTCTTTAAAATTCAGACATTTTCTAATTAAATGTTGTTTCCGACAATTTCCAAGCTCATCTCAGAGCATTTATTTGTGTCATAGTCATTGCTTAAATAACATTCTTGAACTACCTCAATTGACCCAAATTAATGCAATTATGATCCTTGATTTAATTCCAAGCTCTCAGATTACTCGTGATATTGATATAGGAAAATTCTATTTGAGGCATTTTTATTACCGGTATGCTCCTAGTTTGAGAAAGGAATTTATAAATTACGAATGAAAACCAACGACGCAATATTTCCGACTAAGGAAATTGATCCATTGTAAAACGCTTGCAAATAAATGCGGTTCTGATTTTCGGGTTTTGGAGAAAATTCCTTCAATGTTGACACTGAGGAAGAGTAACGAATGGTTTTAAATGGAAATTTATTCATTTGTGTCCTTCATACTGGAGATTGAGATATTTTATTAAAATTTGAAATTTAAGCCTTGATGGATTTATACATTATATTAATGTAATTGGTAACGTGGGTAATTAATTTCGATTATAATATTATGTAACGGAAAAATATGTATTTAAATTAAGGAATAAAATATTTTTCAGTAGATGTAAATATTAGTTAACCAAATACGTTTATATTGTTCGAAAATACTGGATGTTTTTAGAGGCGGAGAGGTTTGAATTGAAATGAAATACAGAAATATATTTTTAATATCCATGAAATTGGCTTTATTTGAAAGATAATTTTATGGCATTAATATTCAAATATGATTTCGGGTATGTGGCTGGCGCATACATGGCGTTATCTGGAAGTTGAATTATCACATAATCTTCGCAATAAATCAGGCTGTATTTCGGCAATAACGTGCCGAAAGTTGGCGTCCAATTGCTCAATAGTTTCTAGTTTATCGGCGTAGACATGATACTTTACGTATTCCCAGAGAAAAAAATCTAATGGCGTCAAATCGCACGAGGTGGTCAGTTCAAAGGTTCATTTCGTGAAATTAGTCGATCATCAAATATTTCTTTCAGAAAATTAATTGTATCGAGCGCTGTGTGGCATGTGGCACCGTCCTGTTGAAACCAAATGTCTGCGACATTAATGCCTTCCAATTGAGGCACGAAAAAGTTAGTAATCATGTCTCTGTACCGCTCACCGTTGACTAAAATGTTCTGACCATCATCATTTTTGAAGACATATGGGTCAATAATTCCATTGGCCCAAAAAGCGCAGCAAAGGGTGGCTTTTTCTGGATGGCTTGTGGATTATCATCGTTCCGAATGTGGCCGTTCCCCTTATTGACATAGCCATTTGGCCAAAAATTTGTTTCATCCCAACAAATTTTTAAATGAAATTGTTAACTTCCACATTACGTCATGTACACCAGCCACATGCCCGAAATCAATTTAATAAACATTAGTCCTACAAAATTATCTTTCAAATAAATCTAATTTCGTGGTATTAAAAATATTAAAAAGCTAGGGTGTAGCCTAGTGGGTAGCGTGTTGGTCTCAATAGTTAAAATCCTGGTCGACGCATAATTTCAGCACACTACTTGCTTGGGTATATCTTGGTTACCTCAATCTACGAAAATCAAAAATTCGTAGATAGAGGGTTATGCGAAGGGCTAACAACCCTTCCGCAATAAATAATGAAAATGTTAAGGAACCTGAAGGTCAGGAGGCTAAGGACCGATTTGGGCTAAGCGCCATTGAAAAAGAAAAATATTTTTCTGTATTTTATTTCAATTCATTGTCATTAATTATTTTCCTAAAAATTACCGCGGTCTGTTAATCAGTTTGCTTAGAGCAACTGGTTGAATCGGAACACCTCAGTAGTCCACCGCGATTTTTAAAATGGATAAAAATTTGGAACAAAGAGTTTGTCACAAATTTTGTGTTTTCAACATGTTTTCAACCAAATTTCGTGTGCGGAATCGTTGCGAATGTACGGTGATTCAGTAATATTAAAAGTACGAGCCTACGAGTAGTACAATGGCTTTAAAGATGGTCGAGAGATCGTTTAAGACATGCCACGCACTGGAGGACTTTCGACCTCTTCAACTGACGAAAACATTCAAAAGAGATATTGAAAGTTGAACATTTTTTGCGGCAGCCGTATTATTTTCTTCCATCAGGTTCGTCGCACCTAGTGGAAGAAAACTGTTTTTGTTCTTTGCTTTTATCTGAGGTCTAAGTAGTTCATTAGGGGCGTGAAAAATGTTCGTGTTTAATTGCGCGATCTACGATGATTCTGTGATTGAAGAAAATGCTCTTTTTCAGGATTTTTTCTTTAAGAAATATAAAGGGAAATTGTTCAAACTTTGAGATTCTTTATTATAGTATTCGAGAAGTACCGGTTCAAGTTAATTTGCCGCCCGGCTCTTTCTAATAATTCTGCGCCCTTTCATATGTCAAGTAGTCCTGTGTAGTATACGTTAGATTGCTTTATATTCGAGAGCCTGTTTTGCGATATTTTGCATTGCATCGTCAAGGTGTTGTGTGACGCAATCAGTGCCAATTACACTTCCAAATGTTTACCTACATTTGGTACAACCGCACAATAACAAGAATTTGACGCACGGTTTGTACAAACGGTGTTCTGTTTTAATTTAAGGCAAACTTAGTATGCACTATTGATTCGAGCCAAAACAACAAAATTCTTGTAGATTAATCGGCAATTAGGCGCAGATTGACATAACTTTGTATTAGATAACCAAATGCATAAAAATTTGGCTGAAATGTCACAGAAAAATGTTATTGTCGACCAAATTTTTGTGACATTCTATTTTAAATATAACACATTAGAGATTAAATTTTCGACATTTTACCAACAACTTTGAATTTTCTTTAATTGTGACGTTTCTAATAAATTTGGCGACATTATTATGACAAAGGTTTAAATTTTTCAGTCATGAAGAAATTTCGCTCCAGGGCGGGATGTATTTTTGTTTCAAGTCAAAAGCCTAACAATGATTTTCTTCTTCTTCAATGGCGCTACATCCCAAATCGGGCATTGGCCTCCTGACCTTCAGGTTCCTTAACATTTTCATTATTTATTGCGGAAGAGTTGTTAGCTCTTCGCACAACCCTCTATCTACGAATTTTTCATTTTCGTAGATTGAGGTAACCAAGGTATATTCAAGCAGGTAGTGTGCTGGAATTATGCGTTGACCGGGATTTGAACTCACGACCTTCGCAGTGTTGACCAAACACGCTACCTACTAGACTATACTCTAGTGATGAAAATCATATGCACAAAGCTGAAGTAGTCTTATGTCAAAAAAAAAAAAAATTCGACAGAAGTGTATTTTTTTTTCCTTGACACCATTGTTTTGAACAAAAAATTTGTTTAATGTTGACAAAAAGATGTGACATTATAACTTAAATTTATGGCATTTTTGTCAGCATTTTATCGATATTTTTGAGAGGAAAAACTTTTTTTTTGCGATAAATTCTGAAATTGTAATAATTTTGATCATCATCAATAGCGCGACAGCCCAAATCGGTCCCTGGCCTCCTGAAGTCGTCGCCTCCAATCGTCTCGATCCAAAGACCGCGTCCTCCAGCTGCTGATTTTTAAAATGGCTTTGCTGTCTTCATCAACCGAGTCTTCCCATCGCTTGCGTGGTTTGCCTACTGGCCGGTTACCACTCGCTTTGCCTTTAAGAGCACGTTTGGGGATTCTTCTGTCTTCCATTCGCTCTACATGGCCAGCCCACTGCAGTTTACGTAGCTTGATGAACGTTGAAGCTTCTGGCTCGTCGTAGAGTTCATACAACTCATGGTTGTATCTTATTCGCCATTCCGTTCCTTCCTTCACAGATCCCAAAATTCTTCGGAGGACCTTTCTTTCGAATGCGTTAACTGCTTTTTTGGAAGTTCGCGTTAATGTCCACATCTCGCTGCCATAACAGAGCACAGGTCGTATAATAGTTTTATAAATCCGCAGCTTATTGTTCCTGTGCACTTTCCTGGATTTCATTATTGGAAGTACCGAATAATACGTCTTATTTGCAAGTATTATCCGTCGTTTGATTTCGTCTGTTTCATTACCGTCCTTTGCTAGATTAGCCCCAAGATATATGAAGTTGTCCACACTCTCCAAATTATATTCCGCCATTGTTATGTTTTGTCTGATAGGCGCTCTCCTCTGTTTGCGTCCTTACTTTTGTTTTGCTTTCATTAATGCGCAACCCGACTTTTGCGGCGGAGTCAAGATTCACAAATACCTCCTTAGCACTAGGGAAGGATCTTGCTAGAATGTTAATGTTGTCAGCGTATGCTACTAGTTGGGTGGACTTGAATAGTAGTATCCCGTTGGTGTCGACTGGGATTTCTCGGACGACATACTCTAGTGCCAAGTTGAAAAGCATAGGGGCTAGACCATCTCCCTGCTTTAAACCACATTCCGTTTGAAAGCTGGTTGTGGAATCGATTTGTATTCTCACTTGATATTCAGTGTTCGTCATTGTGAGTCTTGTTAGTCGGACTAGTTTTGGAGGAATTCCAAAGTCAAGCATGATTTGGTACAGTACGCTCCTGTCGATACTGTCGTATGCTTGTTTAAAATCTACGAATATTTGGTGCACGTCTGTGTTATATTCCCAGCATTTCTCAAGCACCTGTTTCACCGAGTCTGGTCTGTTGTAGATCGTCCGGTTCTGAATCCGCCTTGGTATTCGCCAATTATTTGATTAGTATAGGGCTTAAGACGACGTCCAATTATTTTTGTCAGTATTTTATAGGACGTACACAACAATGATATACCTCTGTAGTTCTCACAGCAAAGTTTGTCTCCTTTCTTGTAAATTGGACATATAATGCTTTTTCGCCAGTCGTCGGGTATGATTTCCTCTGTCCAAATTTTGCATATCATGTTGTGCAGTATTTCAGGGACACAGTTTCCACCGTTTTTCAGAAGTTCAACTGGTATTTCGTCAATTCCCGGCGCTTTGTTTCGTTTTTGGTCGCATAGGGCTGCTTTGATTTCAGCAAGCGTGGGTGGTGTCGATGATGGTTCATCTTCGTCAGTTGAGGCTTGAATTGAAATGTTGTCTGTCGTTATCGGTGCTACTAGGATGGGATTCAAAAGATGTTCAAAGTATGAAGTCCATCTCCTTTTGATTTCTTGTGCGTCGCTGATGATGTTGCCCTTCACGTCTTTAAAATAATCTTCAAAATAATTTTGATAGTAGTCCGATATGTTATCCAAGAAACTAATACTAAATTTTCAAAACAAACTCTAGAGGATTTTTTTTGACAAATTTCTATCAATGAATTGTGACACTATGTGGACTGTGACAAAAGTATCATATTTTTCAGTCATGACGAAATTTTGCTACAGCATATATTTTAGTGAAAGTACTACAGCCCAACAGTAATTATAGGAGATGAAAACAGGACGCTGAGAAATGCCAACATTTTTTATAGTCATATCTATAATTCGATAGAAAATATTTTTTGGCATATGTCAGTATCATATACGTGCGCAATATTTTTTTTATAGACGACAATGTAACAAAATTTTTATCTTATGAATGATCACATTTTTTTCAACATTTTGTCAACACAAATTTTACTAAATTAATTGATTAACGACTAAGACATGATATTTTGTCAGAATATTTCATACAAATTTTATACAAAATTTGTCAGATAGAGGAATTTTAATAAATATTACAGTTCCTAGAATTTTGAACAATTCTTAAACAAACAATTTAAACTTAAGCTACATTGTTATTTAAGTATCAAGCAGTTACAAAGAAATCATAACCGAGAAACACTCTGAGAATTATGCGACATGTCAAGTGGAAACAAAAGAAATATACGCTCGAAACACGGAAAAAACATAACAGGAGTACGATTGTGCGTAAAGCCCATTCTTGCACACACCCTTATAGGATCCGTCCTATATAAATAGTATCGGGTCATTCGCAAGAAAAATTAATTCTCATTAAATTGCAATGGAATAGATGTCGTTGACATACAGTAGGACCAGCAAAGGATCAAGTGCTGTTCCTTGGGGTACTCTGTAAATGGTACTCCGTAAATGAGTTTATCCAAAATTCTTTCGAATTAAATCGATCAAAATACTTTATTACTCTAATAATAAAATATGTAATCGACTCAGAAAAAAAAAATTGTTACTAAATTAGCTTAAAAATGCAAAAAAAAGTTTATCGGTCGAATTTTTTTTTAAATGATGGCTATATCGTCGGAATTACTAAGATCTCCTACTACAATGGCGCTACAGCCCAGATCGGGCCTTAGCCTCCTGACCTTCAGATTCCTTAACATTTTTTTCATTATTTATTATGAATTGGTTGCTAGACTTTCGCATAACCCTCTATCTACGAATTTTTCATCTTTATGATCCTGAATCAAAGCAGTCAATGCAATGGCTCCGTAAAGGCGTTTCACTCCCCTCCTCCCCCCAATCGTTTTGATTGACTATAAAGAAAAATGACAAAATATCGCAGGGCGATAATATGCCAACCTGATACAAAAATTAAAGGATGCCATAAAAAAAAGAAGAGGAAAGTGGACTCGAGATCTGCCGCTTCTGCACGACAACGCACCTGTTCGCAACAGCCAAGCTGCAATAGCTGCTCTACAGATATGCAGCTACGGGATACTGAACCACCCTGTTTTAGTTCAGATCTGACCCTTTCCGATTACTATTTGCTTCCAAATCTGAAAATAGAACTTCGGGGAAGAAAATTTACTAACGATGACGAGCTGAAGTCGACAATTTCAGCCTATTTTGAAGGATTTGACAATTTTTTTTTAGAAGAAATTAATAAACTTTGTGAGAGATGTGACAAACTAATTAGGCTTAAAGCAGGGTGGAGAGAGGGAGGATGTGTTGAAAAGGAAAAATAATACCTTGTTTACTTGCAACCCTCGCCCCTGTCATTGCGCCAAATTTTTTATCTCACCTCATAGATTAAATTGCACAATTTGATTGGTTTTCTTTTTATATCCTAGATGAAATATGAGAGTATATTGTGTTTGCCTTACCGTTCGTAACGTTAAGTAATAGTGCTCGTACAGAGCCGCCAAGGGTACAGAAATATTTGTTGTCGCTCAAAAACTACGATTCCGAGTTACCGTCTTGTTACTCGTCCTCGAACGCTTTGAGCTATCGTGCTGAAATTTGTTCTGTGTCATTTGTGATGAAAAAGTAACTTTAAATTCGTGAACGGCTTACATACCCCACTCCTTCTACACCTCCCATACAAATTTCGTAATGATGATCGTAGATGCTTTTAAATTAATTGCTTGAATCACGTCCAATATTATCTGTATTGAATTTGTTTCATAGACGAAGTTGCATAGAATTTTAATAAAATTCGGTGTATTTTACATTCACGAAACCGAACATTTGTATAGAAGGTGGTAGAGTGGGTAAGGGAATCATAAAATTTGTGATGCGGTTTTATTTCATTTCTCTTGTATGGTCTACTACTACTTCTACAATGACGCTACAGCCCAAATGGGACCTTGGCCTCCTGATATTCAGGTTCCTTTACATTTTTCATTACTTATTGTGGGGTTGTTAGCCCTTCGCACAACCTTCTTTCTAGGAATTTTTCATTTTCTTAGATTGGGTGACCAAGGTATATCCAAGCAGACAATGTGCCGGAATTATATATTGCGCCGACCGGGATTTGAGCTCACGACCTTCGCATTACAAGACCATCACACTACCTACTAGGCTATGCCCAAGCTTTTTTTTTTTTTTTTATGGCACCGAGTATAACTTAGGGGGTCACCCTTTAATGCGATGCACAGTTATGTCAGTATAGGAAAAGGAGGTATTAAGGTGGAGAGAGACGAAAATGACGGTGGACATTGTTCTTGAAGCACTGCAGGTTGTACTTGTTGGGAAACAAACTAGCTGGTAAATCGTTCCAAAGTCTTGACGTTCGGGAAATGAAAGACTGCCTATATTTCACTGTACGGGAAGGCAAGGATTTAACCGTGTACTCGTGTGCGCGTTCAGCTTGACGAGTATTTCGGGGAAAAGTATGCAGTGGAGGAATGAGTGCGCTTAGCTCAGTACTGCATCTACCATGGAAGTAACGATAGTAAATGCTGAGTACTCCGACATTTCTGCGATGCTCAAGAGAATCTATGGAAGACGTGATGGTTTCGTCTCCAATCAGTCGGAACGCATGTTTTTGAATACGATCGAGCAACGCGAGGTGTGTTTTGGGTGCCTCAGCCCAAACATGCGAGTTATACTCTAATCGTGGTCTAATGTAAGCCTTATAGATGGTTGCTATGTCTATAGGTGTGAAATATTTTTTGCATTTCCGGAGAACACCTAGGCGTTTTGAGGCGTCGAGGGCAATATCAAAGATATGCTGGGCCCAATTCAGGTGTTCATTAATTTTGACGCCTAACAGTGTGAAATTCTCCGAAGTGGTAAGCTGTGCACCATCAAAGGTTACATTGTGAGACAATACTGGAAGATCATGTTTGAGGGATAGATGACAGGCCTGTATTTTGGATGCGTTGAACTCTACTCTATTTTTCCTGCCCCATTCCAGGATTTAACTGAGATCCGAGTTCAGCGAATTGAATAACTCTCTGCGATTAGAGGCAATAGTATGTTGGTTTGATTCAGCAGCAGAGCTAAATTCATAGGTGTTGTCTAAGGTACTGTCATCTGCAAAACTATGGATTGGATTGAGAGTGAACGACAGAAGGTCGTTTATGAAAATTAAGAAAAGAGTCGGAGATAAAACAGAACCTTGAGGGACGCCGGAATCTATTGGGAAAGAGGAAGAAGTAACGCCATCTAATACTACTCGTATAGCGCGTTCTGAGAGATAACTCTCAATCCATTGAACAAGGGTATCATTAAGGCCGATGGCCCTAAGTTTCACTAAGAGACAATCGTGCCAAACTCTGTCAAAAGCTTTTGCAATGTCAAGTGCAAGAACTTGACCTTCGCCATATTTATGTAAGCATGTTTTATTGCCTCTAAATGTTTGAAAAGCTTGTTTTTTGGATTGAATAGCATCGAGACATTCTTTATTGAACCAAGAATCTTTCTACGGTCTGACTCTCTTTTGACTGGAAGGTATGTAGAGCTTCATACCCTTCAGGATAATCTCGGTGACACTTCTACAAGCTTCATCGCAGTCATTGGAATCGAAGCACAACTTTCAATTAAAGGCATTGAAGAAGTTATTTAGCGACTCCCAATCGGCTCTTTTGAAATGCCAAATATTTCTTCGAGGTGCCTTGACTGACAGCGGTGTAGTTGCTGTAACTGGGAATTGAGCACGAATCAAAAAGTGATCAGTATTTCCAATTGGCGATGGGGATAATACAGAGACAGAATATTTCTCGGGTTGGTTGGTGAGAAATAAGTCAAGAAGGTTGGGAAAATGCCCTGCGATGTCTGGTAAACGAGTAGGCTCATCCACCAGTTGAGTTAACCCGTTTAGGGAGGCAAAAAGCTCAGTATCACGTCCCCCCTGGTCCGTAGTGGAGGAATGTTTAAGCCAGGCAATGTTATGAACATTGAAATCGCCCGCGATAACGATTTCAGCGTCAGGGTTAGCAGTATAAATAGACTGAATAGATTTAGATAACCCATCCAGTTCTGATAACGTGTTCGCTGCTGTCATTGCTGGACTTCTATACACATAACAAAAGTACATGATATGTCTTTGGATTATTAATTTTATCCAGATGTAATTAAATTCTGGATTGGAGCAATTTCCTAAATGGGAAACTAAATGAAAAGACACATCATCGCGGATGTAGAGTGCGACACCCCGCTGGCGAAAGAAAGCTGGGACAAGGTGGTATCCGGGAACAGAATAAAACTGTTCACTTCCCGGTAACACCTTACATTCGCCAAGTGCTAGAATATCCGGTCTTGCAGTTTGGGTATGGACATACAGCGACAGATAGGCAGAGTGCAGACCCCGAACGTTAACCTGATCAATTATAAAGTTGACCATGGTCGGAAAAGAGAAGAAATAGGAACGATAGTTAAATAATGACTAACCGGCGAACTGCGTAAAAAAAAAAAAAAACCCAAATGAGAAATGTTATTGACTAACCGTCGAACCGCGTTAAAAAAAAAAAAAAGACCAAATGAAAAACGGTAAAAAACAAAAAAAAGAAAAAAATTAATTAAATTATACCAAGGAAAGAAGAAAGGAAAACCTGAGACAGTACGCGGAAAATGTAGGTAATTAACATTAAAATTAGACTTAAATAAGAAACAGTAAACAAAAATAAAAAATAGCAGGAACGATAAACAGATCAAAAATATTTAGCAAAAAAAAAACAAGAAATAAAATCTGCGCCTTGGTAACACTACCGATCAAAATATAAAAACGGAAGAAAAATAAAAAAAAAAAAAAAAAAAATAACAAATACAACCAACAATAACAGCAACAACAACTTTACTAGCACCGGATCAAAAGCAATACAGTGCTGTAAACCCGTACAGTTCTAGGCCTGGCACGAGCAACAGCACCACACTGAAGATCCCGCTAGCCGGCACTTATCTTGATTTGGGAATCAACCAACGACGGTGCCGTGACCCCCTGATGTAGCGCGCACATGAAAATGTCAATTAACGCAATAACAAAAAAAAAATCGCGAGTCAGGTGGTAAAAAACGCGAACAAATTGTCGATTAATTAATTGTTGCGCGACATTATCAGTGCGATGATCCGTGTTTTGATGCGATCCGCGGGTTAACGAGCTGACCGACCGCACTCGACCAAGGGCTTGACTTCTCTTGTAAGGTGCTTATACAAAATTCCAAGTTCGTAGCTTTTAATATGTTGGTTATTAGTTGATTTAATGAAATTGGTCGAAATTCTACTTTTGTATAGGAGGGAGTAGAAGGACAGGCGCAATTTCAAAACTGACGCAATTTTATTTCAACTATTTTTAAAAGTTTTTGTGCAAAATTTCAAATTGATAGCTTTTAATAGTTAATTGATAATTGATTTCTTGAAAATGATCGAAAAAATAATTTTGTATGGAGGGGGTAGAAGTTTTAAATGTTTTCAGCCAGTTAATATTTCGTATATTTAGGGATTTTTATACTCTAGATGAAATCTGAGAGTATATTGTGTTTGCCTTACCGTTTGTTACGCTAAGAAATAATGCTCTCACAGAGCCGCTAAGGGTACAGAAATTTCTGTTATCACTCAAAAACTTCGATTCCGAGTTGCTGTCTGTCCGTCTGTCTACAGCATAACTCTCGAAAGCTTTGAGCTATAGTGCTTAAAAATTTTGTGTGTCATTTTTAGCGAAAAAGTACCTTTAAGTTCGTGAACGGGCCACATCCCCCCACTTCTTCTACCCCCTCCCATACAAATTTCACGAAATTCCGAAATTTTCAGAAATCGAGTTTTCTTTGAAACTATTTAAGCTATCGACTTGAAATTTGGGTCAAAATATTATGATATAGATGTCATTAATATGACATACAAATGCATGCTTTACGCCCAATCATAATTCTGCTATGTTTTTTAAATTCATTTCGCAAATTTTCAAGTTTCTGCCCTAAAATTTCACTCAAAAATTTTCAGTTTATGTGTTTTTTTCAATGCAAATGAAACACCTTGTGCACGTTAGACCGAGGGGTCGGTTTATAATAATTATGGAACCAGTTATTATTATTTTTCTATTTACATTAAATAGATGTGTCCACATGCAAAATTTAAAGTTGGTCCTAAAAAAATCACTCAAAATTTTCAACATTTTTGCTTATCACCTCCGTCCTTTTACACTTCCCAACTTTAAATTTTTATCAAAACTATTGACTATGTAGTTCTACAATTTGACAAATTTTCGATTTTACATCTGTACTCTGTTTTGAGATATAAGGATTTGAAATTTTGAAAAGTACGCCATTGCAAATGCTCCCCATTTCCCCCACTACTTTTATTTCAACATGTTATATTTTTTTCGTATTTTTCTAGTATAGCTTAATATATCTTTTAAGTTTCAATTAGATAGCTTAAGAGATAGTTGAGATATTAATTTTTACTGTTTTTTCTTTGAGCCCCCCCCCTCCTTAACCCTGCCCCTTACAATAATTAGCCTCTCTCTAAGCTAATTCTAGTGGAGCTATATGCCGCCTTAAAGATCCCAAAATATGAATTTTTTATGATAAGTAATTTCGAAGATATAATCATTTCAAAAAACAATTCTGCCGACAATTTGTTCTTAGCCCCCCATTTCGGACGCCAATGGATAAAAAAATTAAATTACTTTTTTAGTTTGTCCCACAACCCTCTCTATATCTCTGCTGATTTTCAGCTTCCTATCTCCATTCGTGGTGGACTTTGACTTTTTTCCTCCCCCCGCCTCCCCCTTCAACCTAGCACCTCCCAAAATTTAGAAAATAGAGTTCACTTACCCAATCAACAATCCACCCAAAAATAAACATTGTACCTTTAACGGTCTTGGAGATATCCATATGTACGGCGGACGGCGTACGGCGGAACGGATTCTTTTTTTTGTATTTTTAGGCTAATTTAGTCATAAAACGCGAAAAAACAAAATTTCAGGGTGGCAAATTTTTTTTTCTTTTTCGATCACCATACTTTATTATTAGAATTATAAAGTAAAATGTATCATTAACATCACAAAATATTGATCCGATCCCCTGACTCCTTCTACCCCCTCCCTTTCAAATGCACAATTTTCAAAAAATGTATTTATTCGATTTTGAAGCTAAATGAACAAATTTTTGCTACTGTTTCATTATAATTGCAACTAGTTTTAAGAAAATCATCAACTTCACCTCACTCCTCCTACCCCCTTACATAAAAATTTCACGAAATTTTGAAATTTTAATTAAATTATTTTTCTTTGAAACTGTCAACTAGAAGTTTTGTTGAAAGTATAATAATAGAAATATCATCGACGATAAAAAAATTTGTTTTGATCCGTATACTATTCTACCACCTCCCATACAAATACATAATTTTTCTATATGCATTATATCGATTTCCATTAAGACTAGAAAAAAAAAACTTCCCTTACTAATTGCAATAAATACTAAAAACACTATCGGCTTCGCTGTGCCCATTCTATCCCCTCCCGTACAAATATATAGTACATTATAAATTCAAGAAAAGCATTTCTCCTTCGAACATATGAGAGCTATCGACTTTGAAATTGAAATAAAGCGTGGAGATAAGGATGTTGAAAGAAATGAACTGTGAAAACATTCACAAAACCATAAGGATGTTGATGAACAGTTTCAAAATCATGTAAAACCCACTTTCTCCACCACCTCCCATACAAATGCCCCAATTTATCAGATACAAAAATTACAAACTTCCTCCCTCTGCCTCTACCACCTTCCATACAGAAGTCATAATACAATGTTTGAAATAATTTGGGATGACATATTTTCCGGTACATAAAACTCTTTCCTATTTCATAATCATAATTCTGTTATGTTTTGTTTCATTGTGGCCTATGATGGGCCGTTTGAGATATATAAACTAAGGGCCTAGTTTGATTTCTATTTTGTTGTATTTATTCAGAAGTTAACCGATTTAAGCAGGATTTGAATGTAATGCAGTACTAATTGAAAGGAATCAGCGAAAACATAGATGACTGTAAAGCTCGAATTGTTAGCTAACTGCGAATGGCTCAATATAAATTGATAAGGTCATAAATTGATCATTTCGATTATTTAGAAGAATCTGATATACATTCAAGAATTTCCTGCTCATTACGAAATATATAGTACAAAATCAGCCCCTTTACCCTAAAAAACTTCATCTTTCATCTCAATCAATATGATTGAGAACATTAGATCTAACTAAAGTCGTTCATGTTGTTTCTAAGTCGGTAGGTTTTACATAGGTTACAAGGAGGATGGGAGAATTTCGAAATTAGGTTTCCTTTATATGAAAGCCAACGACGACGTATAAAGTATGAGTGCTTCTTACTTCAATATGTTCTCGATAAATCATCGACCGGTCAACAACATTTTAAAATTTTCTCTGATCTCTAATAATATATGTACTGTAAAATTTTAGATTTGGATCTATTTAGATTTTTTTATGGAATTGATTTCGAAAAAACGTTCTAAAATTTGTTTGACTATACAAACTACTATAAATCAGTTATAATATAGATTTGGATTGATGGTATTTACTGGAAGAACTTTTACAAATAGCGATTTATCTATCCAGTACTCGTATACTCTGACGGGAAGATTTCACTTTAAGTTAAGAAAGCCTTTCCCTATTGACAGGGAGGGGGTAGAAGGAATAAGAGAATTATAAGTATTTTGATCAAATTAATTAATATAAGTTCCAAATTTTAAAGCACTAGCTTTGCTATTTTCTTGGAAAATCGACATATTATGAAGTTAGAAAATTGTGCAATTTTGTGTGGGAGGTGATAGATGGGATGGCGAGATCAATCTACATATATTAATTTCCGGTTTTGAAATCCCGGAGCGACAACAAATGGTGCTGTACCCTTGGCGACTCTGTGCTAGCAATATTTCTTAGCGTTACAAACCTTAAAACAAACTTATAATACTTTCAGATTCCATCTAAATAGTGCGATAGTACGCGGCTTATCTTTAGCTCAATACAATAAAACTAATGGAATGAATCGGTTAAAATTCTTCCACGTGGATTAAAAGTAAAGAAATAAATATGGAAAGTTATTTTTCCTGCAAGTCATTTAGTGAGTTGTTTCTAATTGTTCCTAAAGCTATCACTGTTACATCCTTCATTAGTAACTATAAAACAACTTTGGCACGATACATTTGAAATAAATCAAGCTCGTTAGTAAGAATGTTTCGAAACGCAATGTTCGTCATTTGGCAGTAATTACAAAGTCTGGCATAATTTGAATTAAATTACCGACAAATTGCAGACAGCTATCAGTCTGATATACGCACAACGTAATTAATGATCGGTTACGATTTTATGATTGGATTTCGAGATTTTACAAATCATTATAAGTAAACATGGAAAATACCAGAGAAAATATAATCAAACGAAAGGTAGTGAATAACTTTTTTATTGAGAGGTAAATAAGAAAAGCAGTTAAAACGCAGGTTCAAAGTCTAGATCTCATGCGTCAAAACCGATGTGAATTAACACAATGCTATCAATAAATAATATGTTGTTTTACGCGTTATAACATACTCGTATTCTGGTAAATTCCAAAGTACCTAGTCTGGTGATCTGTAAGGCAAGGTCATTTGTTTAAAGATCGAAAAAATCCAGGAACATAAACAAACCTAAACTGGACGTCATTGCCTCAAAGCCGGTCTGAAGTACAAGTGTAATAGGAAAGTTTACACCCACTCTACCTAAATCGGCTAAAATTCGATTTCAAATTTCGAAATTTGGTTTAAAGCGAAGATCAATATGACGACACTTCTAAAGACGTTGTCATCGCCTCAAATCCGATGGTCTCATGAGACAAACTGGCTCTATCATAGTCACGATCAGCCATGAGCGAATTTCTTATTTGCTTTATTGTCGTTTACGACAAAAGATCTGAATTTCTAAGCGAAACGGGTTTTAAAGCTGCCATTGAAAAAAAGACAAACTCATCGTTCAGTTTGTATCTTCATATCTAGGTAATGAACCATATATCTTAATAAATTTCAATGACCTTTAACGACCTAACTTTCTGCCGTTATGAGTAAACAGTTTTATGATTTGTTGATTGGGCAGTTCGGTAATTACTCGATTGATAAGGGTATTTTTGAAAGTAAATACCTAGCATGACAATGAGTATCATATAAGATATATACATATCTTGCTGTTAATTTAGGTTAATTCGTTCTCTAAAATTGCTTAAGTCGCTTTGGCAACGAGATCTTATACTCCAGATGAAATCTGAGAGTATATTGTGCTTGCATCAGAATTTGCAACGCTAAGAAATAATGCTCGCACAGAGTAGTCAAGAGTACAGAACTGCTTGTTGTCTCTCAAAAACCTCGATTTCGAGTGACCGTCTGTCTGTCTATCCTTGTGTCAACAACAAAACTTTCGAACGCTTTGAGCAGTCATGCTGAAATTTGTGTGAGCCAGTTTAACCCACTTTTTCGATCCTGGGATCAAGAGCCATTCCCATGTTGGAGGGAGCGCTAAATCGATTGGAAATATCCTCGAAAGCCGTAGGGGAATTTCCAATACCGAGGATATATTCCTGTGCATTAATTTTATAAACAAATAATATTGCCGAAGCCGTTGAAAACCCTAACTTTTTTTTTCGAATATCCTTAAGTCAGCACCTTGGTGAGGGAACGGGTTTAATGACAATATGATCGGTTGATTGGTTTTGAAGTTATTAGCACTTTCGTGTAGGAAGTTTTAAAAAAATAATAATTCAAATTTTATAAACAACCTTTTTTTTATATTTTTTGAGTAAGTGTTAATTTTTTTTCCACAACCGAAAAATAACCCTTTCCACGGAGGGAAGTGGTTAAAAAGTTTTCCGAATTTCAAAGTTTTTACTAATAATACTAGCGATCGCCCACGACTTTGTACAGTACTGAACTAATTTATTTCACATCATGCAGGAGTAGCTATAAAAATGTTTTGTACCAAATTTAAGCTTGAAAAATTGAATAGGTACTGAGAAACTTAATGCATCGGATTTAATGAAATTGTACAATTTGTATGGGTGGTGGTAGAAGGAGTGGAGGGGGGGGGGAGGTTTTGGTGATTTTTCGACAAACAACTATAATCATAATGAAATTGATATATTTGAAATATTATATCAGTAACGTTCACACTTTTGAAGAAAATCGAACTTTTGAAAAGTTGAGGACTACTAATAATGCTTATTAAGGATTTGGTACAAAATTTTAGCTCGATGAAATTTATACGTACAGAGAAAATTGGTGTGTAGTACTTAACGAAAAAATATAGTTTGTGTTGGAGGTGGTTGAAGGAGTGGGGGGTTCCAAATAATTTGTAAACTGAAAGATTGCATTTGTAATAGAATTAATATATTTTAAACTTCAAATTAATAGCGTTTATAGTTTCGAAAACAATCGATTATTACATATTTTTGAAAATGTGTCACTTTTTATGGGAGATGGTAGAAGGCGTAAGCGGAATGACATAAAACCAAAAGCAGATCACATCTCAGAGCATACCTAATAAACTGTGAAAGTTTTGTTACACTCGGTTCAGCCGTTTTTGCATGAAAGCCGGACAGACAGACAGAGAAGAATTTTAAAAACGCGTGTTTCTGCTTAGTTATTGTCAAAATAAAGCAAAAAACTAACTTATAGCCATTTATAAACAAATAACAGATAGACACTACAATTATATTTATATGTATAGATATGTATAGATGTATAGATTACATACTGAATTTGATAATTTTTTACTGCAAAAGCTTGATTTTGATTTTGAATTCTTTGCGTGTAAATGATATTTTTTTGACCCTGTTTCTTTATTAGTATACAGATTGATTTATTTTGAGCTGAAAAAAAATAATAAAAATTACGCAATAACTTAGATTTTATGACAATTTAAGGGTACATGGAATTTTCGTAGTAATTTTTTCCAGTCAGTTCCTGGCCATCCAGATTAACAGGTGCTCTTTTTCCTCCTGTTTATCACTGTTGCAACTATTCTGAGCTATTTGCATAATTTTTTAAACGAAAATGCCTTTTCAGTACATACGGCCCCTTAGCCTCTTTCTCATTTCATTTACAGTATTAGATAATTGGCCATTACGCCCAAACATAATTTCGTTTTTTTTTGTTTATTTTTTTTTGTATAACAATTGCAACTAATTCAAAAAAAAAAAAAGTATGATAGGTATCAACTTTAATATTGGTAAAGCATGGTTATAAGTTGAGTTTAAAAATCATTCAAAAGCTTCTTCTTCACAATGTCAGAAAAACAATGTGCAATTCCCTAAAAGATTATGAAAGCTACATACATTTCTTTGGAAATTATGAATGCTAGCAACGTCAAATTCAGCACGAAACATTTGCATCGATGTATCTTAATTACATATGTGTATCGTAAAAACCTAATATAGAATAAGAAAGTAAAATATGTTATCTGCCAACAAGTCGAGCACAACATTATTATTTTTGTGATGCAGTTTAATTTCAATCCTTTTAAAAAGTGTTCATACATTTCAAGTCCATAGCTTTTAATTTGCTGTTATGTTATTGGTTAGTTGATTTATTGAAATTGGTCGAAATTATACTTTTGTATGTGAGGGGGTAGAAGGTGTAAAGCAATTTCAAAACTTTGACCCTACTTTGTTTTAAATATTCTTAAAAGAATATTTTCAATTTCAGATCCATACCTTCTTACTTTTCCAGAAAATCGGTTGAATGTGATGTAGTGACAATGTACATATCATTTTCAAAGGACGGGAGAAAAGGGATGAGAGAATTTGGTCAACTCATGACATGAACCTTACTTTTTTGGCATACATAATGTGGAAAATATTTGATTTATCTAGCTGAACGAAGGATAGGACGGTAACGGAAAGTAATAACTTTAAACGATTATAAGCCATAGCGAATATGATACAATTATTATCTTTTTTTTCTATATTAACAACTTGTTCTTACAAAACTTTCTGATGCGATTGCTTTGAACTTTGAAAACTCAGTTTGGGCTGTAACGCTGCTGCAATACTATTTAATATTGAAATTATATAAGCCCCAGTTTAAGTAAAAAAGGGGTAAAGCTAATCGTATACTTCTTTCTGCACTTACTAATAATTCTAAATAAGTTATTAGTGCACAATTTCAGCTCGATTGATTTTATACGTACTGAGTAAATTAGTTTAGAGCATTTCGTAAAAAGTGCAGTTTGTATGGGAGGTGGCGGAAAAAGAAGGAGGATGCAAATAATTTTTATACGGTAGATTGAAATCGTCATAAGAGTAATTTATTGCAAATTTCAGACTAAAAACTTTTATACTTTTCTAGCAAATGCGTTTATTGTCAAATTGCGATATTGTGTCATTTTGTATGGGAGGGGGTAGGAGGGCTAAAGCTAATCATCTAATTTTTTCTTTGGTCTTACTAATAATTCTAAATAATATTTAGTGCTCAATTCCAGCTCGCTAAATTTCGTACGCTCTGAGTAAATTGGTTTGGATTATTTCACGAAAGAGTACAGTTTATTTATTTGTTTATTTACAGCTTTAACACAGATAGCTCTAATAATGTAAACCCGCCATTTAAAAGTGGAGCGAAAAATTTTACGTACAAATAAGACTTACTATAATAGCAAATGACTAAAAGGAAATAATAACAATGAGCACGATAAAATTAAAAAAAAAAAAATAATAATAATAATAATAAAACTAAATAAAATAAAAATAATAAAAACAACAAAATTACAAATTACTAGAAGTTACGTTAATCAAGATAGGTCAAGAATGTGTTTTAGTGTGCGTAAAAATAAACTATAAGGAACAGTTAAAGAACCAAGCTGCAGGAAATCATGCATCCTTTGAAATCTAGGAAAGGGCAAATGATAATAAACATTATGAAGTGCACGAAGGAGATTGAAAGTATCACGATTCCTCGTAGCAGTAGAAACCCGGAACGATAGTTCGATAAGCAAAGTTGAAGTGGCGATACCGTTAGCGATTTTGTATAGTGTACACTAGTCTATTAAAATACGTCGCTGATAAAGGGATGGAAGATCAAATTCGGCCAAACGATTAGCATAAGAAACTTGCTGAATTTCAAAGCGAAAGAATAGAGATCGAGTGAAATTACGCTGGGCAGACTCAATAAGGTCGATATCACACTGGTAATGGGGATTCCAAATGGGAGAACAGTACTCTAAGAAAGAACGAGCGAACGTTTTAAACAGCAAAACAGCAACGGTTATACTCGAAAAGGATTTAGTGGAGCGCAAAATAAAACCAGAGAGCCGATAGGCTTTAGCAGAGATTTCAGCGTAGTGATGCGTAAACTTTAGTTTACTGTCAAATAGAACACCAAGGTCCTTATAAGTGCTAACCGTAGAAAGACGAGTCGTGTTGATTATGTGGGTAAAGTTAAAGGGGTTAAGTTGGCAAGTGAACTTCATGAAAAGACATTTCTTAATGTTAAGAGAAATGTCATTGTTAAGACACCACTCAAATAGAGAATAAAGGTCACTTTGCAGTGCCAGACAGTCAGAAAGAGATTCGATCACTCGGAATATTTTGAGGTCGTCAGCATATAAAAGGCAGTCAGAAGATAAAAATGATGGTAAGTCATTTATGAAAACAAGAAATAAGAGTGGACCGAGAATGGAACCCTGAGGAATTCCGGAGTTAACCGAAAAAATCTGTGATGATTTGCCGAGAAAAGTCACTCTCATACTTCGATCAGACAAATATGAAGAAATCCAACTGAGAAGCGAACCACAGATACCGTACTTCTTTAATTTAGATATGAGTATCTTAGGATTCACAGAGTCAAATGCTTTGGCAAAGTCAGTGTATATGGTGTGCACGGATTTACGGCTTTCAAAGGATTTCGCAACAATATTAGTAAGTTCGAGGAGAAACCATGTTGCTTTGAAGAAATAAGATGAGAAAGATGTTCTGAGATAGAGTTATGAACTAATCGTTCAAATATTTTTCCAAAGCAGTTCAGTGTTGAGATCGGCCGATAGTTTGTAACATTATTCTTGTCACCTTTTTTAAAAATTGGGATCACGGTAGCTAGCTTTCAAGCACTGGGAAAGTAACGATCACTGAGAGATTTGTTGAAAATCATCGCAAGCGGAGAAGATAATTCATCACAAAGTAATTTCGTGAACCAATTGGGAATACCATCCGGTCCACCATTGGTGTTTGGATCCAGCAGAGTAATGCAATTTGCAACATCGACCGAAGAAATAGGGATGAAGCCCAAAGGTTCATGGCTCTCAACAAAGAAATCGTAATTTAGATCCTTGTCGGTGGAAGAGAAAACAGAGCTGTAGTATGAAGCGAAAAGATCAGAGATACCTTGAGGTTCCCCAGCAGAGATGTTTCCATAACGCATAATAGAGGGAAGCGGGGACGTCTTTCTATTTTTCTTAATGTACGACCAGAAGGGCTTAGTCATATTACGAGCTAAACATGACTCAATGAAACTAAGGTAATGGTTCCAATCATTTTTAATGGAGTTCTTGGCAAGCAATCTGAGCGAAGAATAGTTCTGGTAGTCAGAAACGTTTAAGCAAACACAATATTCTCTCAGATTCCATCTAGAGTATAAGCATAACAGAATTATGATTTGGCGTAAAGCCCAATTATATGATACTGTAGATGAATGGGAAAGAGTTTAATGTACCGGAAAATATGTCATCTCAAATTCATTCGAATGGTTAATAGTGGCTTTTGTATGGGAGGTAGTAGAAGCGGAGAGGTGAGGTTAGTAATTTATTGTATACGTCATATATGTCATGCCGAACGTGGCATACAAAATGTTGCATGCTGAATTTAAAGTTTGTAGTTGTTATTATTTTCAAGGAAATTGGTCATAGTTTTCCTGCAATTGGGTAATTTTATGGGAGATGGCAGAATAAGTGAAGGGTTTTAGAAGATTTTAGAGCTGCTTATCAACATCCTTATCACCATGCTATGTTTCAAATTTAAAGTCGGTAGCTCTCCTATGTTTGAAGGAGAAATGCTTCTCTTGAATTTATAATTGAAACATTTGTATGGAAGGGGGTAGAAGGAGTGAAGCCAAGCTCTCAATTTTTTAATATTTATTGTAATTATTAACCGGCAAACTATGAAAAAATTTTAAGTATGTGCATTTTTTGATATAATGCATTTACCACTAAAATTATGCAGTTGTACGGGAATGTATGGATCACATCAAAATCTTACGTCATCAATGATATTTTAATTACTATACTTTCCGCAAGATTTTAAGTCGACATCTTTGATAGTTTCGAAGATAAATAATTTAATTGAAATTTCAAAATTTCGTAAAATTCGTATGGGAGGGGGTAGAAGAAGTAAAGTGAGGTTGATGATTTTTTTAAAAACTTTTTGCAATTATAATGATATTAATACTAGCAAAAATTTGTTTATTTTGGTTAGCAAGCTTCAGAGTAAGGGAACCGGATCAATATTTTGTGATACCAATGATATATACAACGTTATACTTTGACCCAAATTTCAAATCGATAGCTTTCATGGTTTCGGAGAAAACTCAATTTCCTTTTGAAATTTGTATGGGAGGGGGCAGAAGGAGTAGGAGGATGCAGCCCTTTTACAAACTTAACGTTTTTTTTTGTTAAAAATAACACAACAAATTTCAGCACGATAGCTCAAAGCGTTCGGGAGTTATTCTGTAGACAGGCGGACAGACGTTCACTCGCAATCGAGGTTTTTGAGCGACAACAAATATGTATGTACCCTTGGCGGCTTGGTGAAAGCATTACTTCTTAGCGTTACAAACGGTAGTGTAATCATAATATACTCTCAGATTTTATCTAGAATATAACTAGCAAATATGAAACCTAAGAGTTTTGGCAGACTTTGTCTTTTATTAATTGCAATAAATATTAAAACATTATCAACTTTGCTTCACTTCTTCCCACACCCCATACGAATTCTCATATTAGAAAAATTTGGGCATGTACACTTCTCAGTACCTATTCAATTTTTGGATCTAACATTTTGTGTAAAACATTTTTATATCTACTCTAGCATGATGGGAAAAAAAATTAGTTCAAAGCTATCATCCCTTCTACCACTCCCCATACACATTTTTTTGGGCTCACAAAGATTTTTTTTTCAGCTAGAGTATCGCAAGATTGGGCCTTACACGCAATCGTATCCCTACTATTTTTTTGAGTGAATTTGTTTGGAGAGTAGTAGAAGTGGTGACGGCATTGAATGAAATTTTTCCACATCATGCAAGAGTCGCTATCGAAATGTTTTGGATGGATTTTAAGCTTCAAAAATTTAAAGGTATTGAGAAAGTTCATGTATTGGATTTAGTTAAATTGTGTAGTTTGTATGGGAGGTGTTAGAAGGAATGAGAAGTTCTTAATGACTTTTTAAGACATAACTTAACATCATTTAATTGATTTGTTTTAAATTGCATATCAGTAGCATTCATACTTTTAAAAAAAATCGACTTTTTCGAAAGTTGTAAAATTTTATCATATTACATGGGACGGGGTAAAAGGAGTGCAGCTAATCGTCTTATATTTTCAGTGTCAGTTATAATTTTAAATAAATTATCAATGCTCAATTTCAGCTCGAACAATTTTTTACGTACTGAGAAAATTGATTTACAATTTTTCACTAAGGATTGCAGTTTGCACGGGAATGGAAGGAGGCTGTGATCCGAAAAATTTTTATACTGTAGATTGAAATCAGCATGAAAATAATATATTTCAAATTTGAGATCAATAGCTTTTATACTTTTCAAGAAAATCAGCTAATTATCAAATTCTGTATAGAAGGAGAGGAGCGCTTTGGCTCGTTCACGAACTTGGTCTTACTTTTTTTGTAAAAAACGACGCTTAAAAATGTAATCTGTTCCTACTTAACACGTTCCTGATCTAGAGAGAGCGGAGATGGACCGACGGGCAGACGCTAGAATGGACATCTGGTTTGGAGACTTCTTAGTGATAATATGAACTGCTGTATGATTAATTTTTTTTCTACGACGCTTAGCGTTACAAACTTTGGGGCAAACTTATAACATTCTCAGATTTCATCTAGTGTATACAAATTTCAAACCCCACTCACTCCTTCAACCACCTCCCATACAAAATTCGCTATTCTGGAGGATTTTGTGTTGACATACTTTGCCGTGTATTAAACTCTTTTCAATTTTTTTGGGAGTATCAATCATAATTCTGTTATGTTTATAAATAATGTTTTTTTTTTTATACTTTGGTTATAAATATATTTACATAGTGCAAAGCAGTGGATCACTTATTGTAAAAATTACAACAATCATGTTTAATATATAATATAATATAATATTTTACCTATAACGACGAACTGTTTGTTTTTTTTAATTTTACTTTAACTAGTAGAATGGGATTTTTAGTTTTCTTATCAAATCGAACTGGTTTTTCCGTCACACGATAACTAAAGGTATGCTTTAATGATAACATAAGTTACGCTTGTGATGTGGAAGAACCTGTCCAAAGTTAAATGCCCTCCCAGTTTGAGCACTACAAAAAATTAATATGATGTTAGGTTATCTTATCTATGACGATGATCATATTTTGCTTTTATAGATTTCGCGGAATTATGTGCACATGTTACAACTTTCACTCCCGATGATTGAATGTGGGTGAGATTGTTCTGCTCTGTGAGATTACTTTATTACAAAGCAAAGTTGCTAAACATACATTCGAGTATGTACTTTATGGCTTAGTACTATTGAAAAGCTTACTCTATAGTTGAATTCTGGTAAAAGTTGAAAAAACGTAATTCTAAGTCAATATCGAAATAATCTGTTAACGACAATTTCGGTAATTAATATTGATAATTCATACTTTCTCCTGATTCCGTCTCTTTGTCACTAGCACATTTGTTATTTTCTTGCACTTCTGGGCAGATTTACAGATTCTTTTATTTACTATGAACCAAGAATTCACTGTTTAATTGTTTTCAAAGCAGAAGAAACGCACCAAATCTATTCGCATCTAAACTTTCAAATTACGAATTTAGCAGACTTTGAGAAATTTTGTGTGATGAAAGGCAGAAGGGGTTACGGCGTTGAACTAATTTTTCATATCATGCAAGAACATCTATCAGAATGACTTACACAAAATTTAATTTTCAATGATTTCATAGATACTGAGAAAATTAGTGGATTCGTGTTAGTAAAATTGTCCATTATGTATGGGAGGTGGTAGAAGGAAATCATGCAACTGTTAATTTTCAAATTGCAGAACACTAGTTTTAATAATTTTCGACATAATCACCTTACTGCTAAGTTGTGAAATTGGGTCATTTTGTATGGGTGCGGATAGAATAAATGATGCTAATTGGAAATAGTTTTTAACGTACTAAAACTGCTCGGTATCCAATTTTAATTCGATAAAGAAATTTTTTCCTATTTGGACTGGTTTTCTTTTTTTTATTTTATTTTCCAACATAGTCCCCTTTTAGCTCGATACACTTAGTCCAGCATTTTTTCTAATTTTTGGATCCCTCCCAAATAATAAGATTTCTCTAACCCTTCAAAATATGCGTTGGTTTCATTGATGACGTCACTATTCGTGGTGAATCTCTTTCCAGCAAGCCATTTTTTCAGGTCTGGAAACAAGAAAAAGTCACACGGTGCCAAATCTGGAGAATACGGTGGGTGAGGTAATCTTTTTAAGGATGAAGCAGGTAAAAAAAAGTACCAAATTTCTTACCTACTCCCTCCTTCTTCATTTTTACACGTCATTATCGATCCGCCCTCGTCATGCTACACTGGATTAAAGCTGAATCATCTCCTTACAAGATATTCGTGGCAAATAGGATAGCCACCATACAGAATCTAACTATCACAGAAGATTGGAGTAACGTAAACTCTAATCAAAATCCAGCCGACCTAGTAGAGGAACTTCTCCAAATGCTTTCCTCAAATCTACACTATGATTCAACGGGCCCAAATTTATGAAGAAATCCTCGCAAGAATGGCCGAGAAGTGATCAATTTTAACATATTGATGACATTGAAGAACAAAAGAATAATGAGGCTTTAATAGCATCTCATGATCAGCCCAGTTGGATAGAGGAAATAAATCATCATAACTCATTTAAATATCTTCTACACGTCGTGGGATATATCCGCAGGTTTACAAATAACTCGCAGTACAAAAACGCTCGCCAAACTGGTCCTCTGACTGTAAAAGAATTGAATTATTCTTTGATCCATATTGTTCAACAAATACAAGGGATAAGCTTTGCAGACGAGCTCTACCGATTGCTCAAAAACAAGAGATTAAGTAAAGATAGCCCTTTGATTAGCTTGGCACCATTCCTCGGCAAAGACATTATCATAGCTGTGACCATTCCACATGATGCAAAACATCCTATGTTACTGCCAAGAAAGCACCTTCTTACGCGTCTATTAGTCATGGAATGGCACAAAGAAAATCTACATGCATGACCTCAAACTCTTCTGACTATTATTAGACAACGCTTTTGGCTATTATAAGGAAAAATATTGACGCGTTCAGTGGTAAAAGGATGTATTCGATGTTCTAGAGCTAGACCAATGCTATGGTGCTGGGTAATTTTTCGGCCGCTACAGTACAACAGAGTCGACCTTTCTACAATACAGGCGTAGACTTTTTGTGGACCAATCTGGACGCATTTCAAAATTCGTGGGAAAAGACCGCAAAAATCATATATAGCAGTATTTTGTTGCTTTTCAGTGGCATCCATTTTTTTTCTCAAAACTCACAAATTTTAAAGCAATTTTTTAATCTTCTAAGATGTTATCTGTTCAAATAATAATCGGACATATACATATACCATATTTCGCCTGCAAGCACTTTACATTTTTTCCTAAACTCTACTAGAGGTTAAGGTGTATGTGTATTGGACTCGTCTGCTGTTTATTACTCAGCTTACTATTTTCTTAAGGCATATTTTGGTGCTTTATAGTGCAAATATAAGATCTCTGACTAATAAAAAATTTCGGACAAGATTCCCAATTTGGAATAAAAAGCCACTGTCCCGGATCATCATTTTTTTTATTAAGAGTATCACAAAAGTTTCTTTTCTACTACGGCATGACAAATTACATTTTCAACGATGTCCACTGAACAACGCAACAATTCAAGACCTTGTAATATAGTAAGACGAATTCGGCATTGGGCCCTGATGTTTCGCAGAAAAAACTTCAAGGTCATTGTCAGCTTATTGTTTTTGAGAAAAAAATTTTCAAAAAAAATATCTCACTGAAACTTTTCTGTATAACTATTTACCACAGATGGCATTTTTCTAATCTTCCTGCTACCTATAAAAATTCAGTTCACTCGTCGTCATGTGTCGCCAAAAGCAATCCTATAAATGATACTCTGCTCGGATGTAGCGCTCAACAGGATTGCTCACTATGACCTTGAACGCTAAGTAAAAAGAATCTTTTGAGCATATGCAGCTTATAAGTATATTCTGTGTAGTTTCCCCTCCCAAGGAACGCCTTACGTCCTTGAATCATCCCACGCACATGTATCGAAATATTGAACTATGGCACAAACAAGTTTTTCAATGTCAGTATTTCGCCTGACGGCCAAATGGACATGTATTTTTTCGCTCTGTCCCTTTTAGTCGAGTCAGAACGGCTATTTTGCTGAAAATGTTTTTAAAAAGATTTTCACGCATTTTGTTACTCTAAAAATGTCTTATGGGTCATAAAATATCTATTTCTTTCCAAGCGATTTTCCACGATAATCCTCCTAAGCCGACATGTGGATGGCGTTGGATACTAGCCATGTCACAATTTTATCCTGGCGATTTTTCGTGACATGATTGTCGAAAAATCCCTTAGTGGGTTGTAATTTTCGGGGTGATATACGGTAGACTGGACAAATAACATGGGTGGACATTTTATTAGAAGCTTTTATGATAGGTGAATTGCCTTAATGCATACAGTTTGGGGATTGTGTTCTTTGGTCAGTAAACAGGACTCGATGTCAATATCGAAGGTCAATTGAAAGGATTTCGATTGAATACGAAAGCTTTATAGATGGAAGGAAGCAATTGATAGGTTTAGTTACGATAAATGTGACAGTTCCAAAAATAGGAAGGATATATCAATAAATTTTATGAGAGCTTTGGTAAAATTTTAGTCCATAATTTTAAAAAGTTAGGTGCTCATAAAAGATTTTAAGCATACCAAAACATTTACTTTAGTACTTAATTGATTATTTTAGGTCGTCAAGTTATTTATAACTTTTAATCTATCATTGTCAGCTAAATTAATTCTATTAGCTTTACTCCATACGATACGTCTTAAGAAGTAGTATTTTTTCTCGGCTGATTATAAGCTGCCAACAAGTCGGGCGCAACATTATTATTTTTGGGACAAGTTGAGGATACCTGGAAAGTCAATATGCAGGTTAGTGAAAGGGGGCTCCACTTAGTCTTCCTAAGTGGAGCCCCCTTTCACTAGTGGGACCCCCTTTAGGGCAGGGCTGCTGTCAAATTAACACTAAGGCTGTCGACACACGATAAAGATAAAATCGTATTAACTCACTTTTCGATATTAACTCGCGTTAATATATATTAACTCCGATATCAAGTCCCGAGTTAATATCGTTCTGTAATCTATATTAGCTCGGCTAGCAAATACTCGATCCAAAAGAAACTTTCAACCAGGGTATTTATAGAAAATAATTTCGAGGAATTTACGATACAATGACGTTTTATTTCGGTGACTTTACAAAAAAGAGACAAGAAACTTCACAGAAAGACAATTTAAAGAATTTAACGGTTTGTCTATGATTTATTTGTGATACAGAATTTTGCAGGATTTCACAAGGCGTAATATAAAACAATTCCAAAATTTAATTTTGTCGTTTATATTTGAAACTTCACTCTGACGTAAATCCTAGAGCTTTCTTAGATTGATTTAATACTGTATTTAAAAAAACTGTCGTATGTCACATACAATAGCTGTAGTGGAAGCTTTCATTATACTCTAGATGAAATCTGAGAGTATATTGTGTTTGCCTTACCGTTTGTAACGCTAAGAAATAACGCTCGCACAGAGCTGCCAAGGGTACAGAAATATTTGTTGTCGCTCAAAAACCTCGATTCCGAGTGACCGTCTGTCCGTCTGTCTACAGCATAACTCTCGAAAGCTTTGAGCTATAGTGCTAAAAATTTTTGTGTGTCATTTTTAGCAAAAAAGTAACTTCAAGTTCGTGAATGGGCTATATCCCCCCACTCCTTCTACCCCCTCCCATACAAATTTCATGAAATTTCGAAATAATAAGAAATTGATTTTTCTTTGAAACTATATAAGCTATCGACTTGAAATTTAAGTAAAAGTATAATGATATGAATGTCATTGCTATCACGGAATATTGACCAGATCCCCTTACTCCTTCTACCCCCTCCCATACAAATGGACAATTTTGAAAAATACATATTTTTCATTGAAACTAGTAAAGCTCAAAAGACGAAATTTTTTCAGAACTAATTCTATTATAATTGCAATTTATTTTAAAAATAATTATCAACTTCACCTTACTCCTTCTACCCCCTCCCATATAAATTTCACGAAATTTTGAAATTTGAATTAAATTAATTTTCTTCGAAACTGTTAAAGCTATCAACTTGATATTTTATATAAGGTATACAAATACAAATATTAATAGTGCAAAAAAAATTTGTTTTGATCTGTACACTCCTTCTACGCCCTCCCATACAAATGCATAATTTTTGTTAAATGCATTTATCGATTTCCATTAAAACTAGAAAAAGTACAAACTTCAAATTTTGCCAGAATTTGTTTCTTAATAATTGAAATAAGTATTAGAAAAAATTATCAGCTCCGCTTCACTCCTTCTACCACCTCCCATACAAATGGACAATTTTTAAAAATACATATTTTCGATTTTCATTGAAACTAGTAAAGCTGAAAAGACGGAATTTTGTCAGAATTAATTTTACTATAATTTCAATTTATTTCAAAAATAATTATCAACTTCACATCACTCCTTCTACCCCCTCCCATACAAATTTCACGAAATTTTGAAATTTAAATTAAATTATTTTTCTCCGAAACTGTTAAAGCTATCAACTTGATATTTTGTACAAAGTATACAAATAGAAATATTATTATTTTGATCTGTACACTCCTTCTACCCCCTCCCATACAAATGCAAAATTTTTGTTAAATGCATTTTATCGACTTCCATTCAAACTAGAAAAAGTACAAACTTCAAATTTTGCCAGAATTTGTTTCTTAATAATTAAAATAAGTGTTAGAAAAAACTATCAGCTCCGCTTCACTCCTTCTACCACCTCCCATACAAATATCTGTATTATAAATTCAAGAAAAGCATTTCTCCTTCAAGTGTACACATGAGAGCTATCGACTTTGAAATTGAATCAAAGCATGGTGATAAGGATGATGATAAGCAGTTTCAAAATCATCTTAAACGCTCCACTTCCTCTGCCACCTCCCATACAAATGCCCCAATTTTAGGAAAACTATGACTAATTTCTCTTAGAATAATGAAAACTAAAAACTTTAAATTCAGCAAAAAACATTTTGCATGCCATGTTCGGTGTCATATACAAAAAATTCAAACCTCTTCTTCTACTTCTACCACCTCCCATCCAAAAGTCTCTATTCACTATTCGAAAGAATTTGAGATGACATATTTTCCGGTATATTAAAGTCATTTCCATCTTATCTAGAGTATCATATGATTGGGCTTTAAGCCAAATCATAATTCTGTTATGTTTATACTCTAGATGAAATCTGAGAGTATTATAAGTTTGCTCTAAGGTTTGTAACGCTAAGAAATAAGGCTTGGAGAAAAAACTGAATGATACAGAAGTTAATGTTATCACTCAAAAATCTCAAAACCGGATGTCCGTCTGTCCGTCCGTCCGTCTGTCCGTCCGTCTGTGCGCTCTCTAGCTTGAGAACGCGTTGAGCTAGATTGTTCAAATTTTTTACACGTCGTTTTTGACAAAAAAGTAACGTCAAGTTTGTGAACGGGTCAAATCGCTCCACCCCTTCTACCCCCTCCCATACAAAATGACACAATTGCGCAATTTGACAATTAAAGGATTTGCTCAAAAAGTATAAAAGCTATTGGCCTGAAATTTGAAATATTTTACTTTTATAATAATATCAATCTACCGTATAAAAATTATGCGTGTCCTCCCCCTCCTTCTACCACCTCCCATACAAACTGTACTTGTCATAAATTACTCTAAGCCAATTTACTCAGTGCATATACAATTTAGGGCGATGAAATTGTGCACCAAATATTTATTTAAAATTGTTAGTAAGGCGAAAAAAAATTAGACGATTAGCTTCACCCCTTCTACCTCCTCCCATGCAAAATGACGCAAATTCGCAATTTAACAATAAATTAATTTACTCGAAAACTGTAAAAGCTATAAGTCTGAGTTTTGAGATACATTACTTTCATAATGATTTAAATTTACAGTAGAAAACTTATTTGCGTCCTCCCTCTCCTTCCACCTCCTCCCATACAAACTACACTTTTTCATGAAACGCTCCAAGACGATTTTCTCAGAACATATAACATTTATTGAGCTCACATTTTGTAATAAATACTTAATTAGTATTATCACTAATATCAGAAAAAAATATTTGTTTAGCTTCGCTGCTTCTACCCCCTCCCATACAATATGACACAGTTTCGCAACTTCACAAAAAATCGATTTTCTTGAAAAGTATGAATGGTACTAATCTGAAATTTAAGAGTTGTCAATTTTATAATATTCCTAGTTATTTCTGAAAAAATCACTAAAATCCCCCCACTCTTTCTGCCACCTCCCATATAAACTGCACATTTTCACTAAATCTAACTCACTAATTTTCTCAGTCCCCATTCAATTTTTGGAGTAAACATTTTGTATAAATCATTTTTATAGCTACTTTAGCATAATGGGGAAAAATTATTTCAATGCTATCACCTCTTCTAACACTCCCCATCCAAAATTTCTTGGGATGACATCTAGAGTATCGTAGCCCTGTTATGTTTTTTATTTAAATCGGACCATTTGCTTACAAAAAAAAAAAATAAAAAAATTAAGGGTGGCTAACCTCCTTATGGGAGTGTACTCTTATCAGACCATATTGCTTTTGAATCGTGCTCGCACGATATATGTTCTTGCCAAGTATCATTGAAATTTATCGAGTGCTTCTACAGAAATCGAAAGTTCAGTCGATTATTCGTCAAACTTTAGGGTTACACCCTTAAATGCTCATCACTGCCGATAAAAAAAAATATGTCCCTTAGATTTTCGAGATTTATAACATGTACGAAAATTGTCAAAATTGGTGGGGGACACTTAGGAATGTTTCATTTTTTTCCTCATAATTAATGAACTTAAATAGTTTTTGTTATCTAAAATTTAAATTACATATTATTGTTTTCTTAACTCTAAATATTACTTATTTTATTTTTCATTTTTCTTTTCAATTTATTATAATAAATTCTTAAGTAATGTATATGTTAAGAATTACCAATCTAAGCTGGCAAACAACTTTAAGTTATGACCGAAAGCTTCATTGTGAATTAATGTATATTTTCAAATAAACATACATATCTATCTATTTATCTACTTAGCTTACTTAGATTAACGTGTCCTCGTGCAGTTTATTGATTATTTTTTAACTTATTTCGCTTTTTGTAGTTACTTCCCTTTTAATCATTTACTAATTATCGTAATTTTTATTTCAACTTAAAATTTTGCACTACTTTTTATTAATATCAGCTTTACATCACTATAGCTATCTGTGTTAAAGCTAAAGATAAATAAATAAATCAATTAAAAAATTATTTAGATACCAAACTTGCATAAATAAACAAATGAAATAATTATTCTGTTTACTATTGGTATTGATCGCAATCGCAGTTAAGTGTTAAACAATTAACAATGGCTTTGCCCTGGAAACCACATTCACATAGTCTCCCCTATCCACTCTTACGCCATCTGTAAATCATCCTACGCATTCCCAACTTGTCCCAAAAATAATAAAGTTGCACCCGACTTGTTGGCAGGTATTTATTAATTCTTCTCGCGATGCGACGTAAATTTTCCAAAGCAATCATTGTTTTTCAGTCGTGAATTCCGTAAAATTCCGTAAATATTTACAGAGTACAAATTCAAAAACACTTTAACTTTTCACCAAAGTGATAAGCCGACGAATTATAGGAAAAATTATGGGGCGGCAATGAAGGTAAATAGAAAGAGTTCTTTTATTTGGTGGCCAAGCCTTTAAATCAAATTGTCGTTTATTAAAAAAAAAATTAGATTGCCTAGCATTGATTAAAAAGAACAAATTACGTGTTAATAATGATGTCGGAAAGTAATTAACTTTTTGTTCGACTTTATAATTTGATTCCAATTTTTCCCATTTTCAACGGAAACGCCATTTTGGAGCTCACTCCAACTAAATAAAAACAAATAACTATAAAACTTAAATATTCTATATCCGTTAATTACTGGAAATAATATCGACATGATTAATTTTTTTTTTAAATTCTTAAAACACATTTATCAAATATTGTTATTGTTTATGGAATAGATAGATTTATGAAATATGTGCCAAGAAGTTGGGAGCAACTTTATTATTCTTAGGACAGGAAGCAAAAGTAGTCAATATGCAGGTTAGAGTGGTGGCAGATTGGGAAGACTAAACGCATGGTGTTTCAATTAGTACTCTTGCCAATTATTTAAGACGTAACATTGATTATTATCAGTAGCTCCAGCACACGAAGATTCAATATTTCATTCGTAGGCTTTTTTTGTGGGCTAAACGTGTATTAATAAATGTTTAACTAATTAATTCAATACAGTTAAAAATTCTCTGTATAGAATATTAGTTTTATTTACAAAGTAAATTCTATTAAATTCGCTGAAGTTTATATGCCCGAAATTGCCTATAACACAGGTCATTCTGTAAAAAAAAATATACATATTGACAAGCGTTAAGGACATGTTGATAGTTGTAGCTTGTGTTAATTAAAAAAAGCCCAAATCAAATAACTTTAAGCTTAAAAACATAACAGAACTACAATTGTGCGTAAAGCCCAATCATTCGATACTATAAATGAAATCGAAATTTTTGTGATCTTAAGAAATTTTATAAGGGGGGTGACTGCATTGAACTAATTTGTTTCACAGTATGCTACAGTAGCTATAAATATGTCTTGTACCAAATCTAAGCTTTAAAAATTGAATAGATACTGAGAAAATTAGTGCATTGATATTAGTGAAATTGTGCAGTTCGTATGGGAGGTGCTAGAAGCAGTTGGGGATTTTATAATCATCATATAATTGATGTATTTTAAATTTCAGATCAGTAACTTTAATACTTTTTAAGAAAATCGATGTACATGTGTCACATTGTATGAGAGTGGGTAGAAGGGCACAAGCTAATCGCTTTACTTTTCCCCGATATTAATTATAATACTAATTGCGAATTTCGTGCAAAATTCGAGCTCGATAAATGTTATACGTACTGAGCAAATTGGTTTATAGTATTTCATGAAAAAGTGCAATTTGAATGGGAGGTGGTGGAAAGAGTGGGGGATTCAAATGATTTGTATACCGTAGATCATATTTATGATAAAAGTAATATATTCTAAATTTAAAATTATTCGCTCTTATGGTTTTCAAAAAAAATTGTATTATAATATATTTTTTAAAATAAGTCATTTTGTGTGGGAGGGGGTAGAAGGCGTGAAGTTATTGAAATAAGACCAAGCGGAGATTACATATCGAAGCATACTTAATAAACTATGAAAGTTTCATTACAATCGGTTGAGCCGTTTTTGCGTGAAAGCTGGACAGACAGAGAAGAACTTTAAGAACGAGTTTTTCTGCTTAGTTATTGCTATCTACCTAGTCGTGCCATAAGATCTGTCACACGTATATGGGCAATTTTTGTATAAATGAAAAAGAGTTTTTGACAAAGGAAAATATATTTTATTTTGGCATACTAATGGAAGTAAAATAAGCAACAAATTATTCAAAGTGGCCGCCTTTAGCCTTAACACAGCTCTTTAATCTGTTGGGCCAGTCATCGATAGCAGTACGCACTGTTTCTAGCGGAAAATTAGCTACTGCTTCTGTCAAAGATCGCTTAAGGCTCTCGATATTTGGGTGTCGTCTCGTGCACACCATGGACTCTAACTCCGCCCACAGTTTGTAGTCCAGGGGATTCAAATCTGGGCTCCCAGAAGGCCATTCCGTCGCCCTTATAAACTGTGGAATATTGGTTTCCAACCACGCTTGTGTGGTTCGAGCTTTGTGGGCTGGCGCAGAATCTTGCTGGAAAACCCAATGTCGATTGTTGAATAGCGTAGAGTTCAGCGGCTTCACACATCCCTCCAGGATGTCCGTTTGATAATTTTTCGCTGCAGTTTTTACGCCTTTTTCGCAAAAATGAAGCTCGGTGACCCCTTCGTAGCTGACACCCCACCATACCATGACTGATGCTGGATGATGTCCTCGCTGTACCCTAGTGGCAACTTCTCGGGCTTCTATGGAGCTGTGGGCATACACCTTATCATTTTGGCGGTTGAAATGTTCCTCCACCGTAAAAATTTTTTCATCGGTAAATAAAATTTCTCGATGTTTGTTGTTGCCGTACCGCCGAAGGAGCTCTTTCGATCTGGTGCTCCTAATTTGCTTCAACTGCTCAGTCAGCAAATGTCCCGTTGATCGTCGAAAGGCACTCATCCCGAGGTCAGATTTTATGATGCGAGACATACTTCGGGTGGAGATGTTCATCTCTCGAGCCATGATTCGTTGTTTACGAAGCGGATTTCGACGAATTCGACTCTCGACCGCTTTGATGGCAGCAGAAGAACGTACATCACGCGGACGTCCAGAACGAGGTCGATCTTCAATAGTCTGGATCGCGTTATATCTCTGGATCGCACGATACACAAATCTTTGCGTTATTTTTAACGGGCACAACAACTTGAAAATTTCACTCGCGGATTTTCCACACTTATGTAGTGCAATCACTGCAGTTCGGTTTTCTATTACACCCCATTCCATCTTCACACGTTAACGAACACACTTTAAATGACCATCAACTGTCAACAACATTATGACGTTTATAAAACTGGCCGATATTGAAATGTCACTCATAAGATAAAGTTGTTGCCAATGTGAGAAATTATGTGACAGAACTTATGGCAGGACTAGGTATACTTATAAATATAATTGTAGTGTCTGTCTGTTATTTCTTTATAAATGGCTATAACTAAGTTTTTTGATTTATTTTAGCAATAACTAAGCAGAAACAAACGTTTTTAAAAATTTTCTCTGTCTGTCTGTCTGCCTGTCTTTCCGGTTTTCACGCAAAAACGGCTAAACCGATTGTAATGAAACTTTCACAGTTTTTTAGATGTTCACCGAGATGTAATCTGCGTGTGGTCTTATTTCAATACCCCCACGCCTTCCACCCCCTCCCATACAAAATGACTCATTTTCAAAAATATATACTAATCAAATTTTCTTCAAAACCATTGGAGCAAATCATTTGATATTTAGAACACACTATTTTTATCAAAAGTGTGATCTATGGTTTATAAATTATTTGAATCCCCTTACTCCTTCCACCACCTCCCATACAAACTGCACTTTTCCATAAAATGCTATTCACCGATTTTCTCAGTACGTGTAACTTTCATCGAAGTTAAATGTTGTACTTAATCCTTAATTTGCATTATTATTAATATCAGGAAAAAATTAATCGATTAGCTTCACTCCTTCTACACCCTCCCATACAATGTGACATAATTCCACGACTACTTAAATTCGATTTTCTTGAAAACTGTAAATGTTACTAATCTGAAATTTAAAATATTTCAACTGCAAATTAATTATAGTTGTTTCCCAAAAAATTCCCTTAAAGTCCCCCACTCCTTCCACCACCTCCCATACAAACTGCACTTTTCCATGAAATATTCTAAACTAATTTTCTCAGCACATATAACTTTCATCGAACTCAAATTTTGAACTCAATCCTTAATTAGCATTATTAATATCGGGGAAAAATTAGCCGAGTAGCTTCACTCCTTCTACCCCCTCCCATATAATGTGTCACAATTCCACGACTTCATAAAAATTCGATTTTCTTGAAAAGCGTGAATGTTACAGACCTGAAATTTAAAACATATTAATTGCATGGTGATTATAGTTGTTTCTCGAAATATCACTAAAAACCCCCTTTACTTCTACCACCTCCCATACAAATTGCACAATTTCATTAAATTGCACTAAATTTCTCAGTACCTACTCAATTTTTGAAGTTTAAATTTGGTACAAAACATTTTTATAGCTACTCTAGCATGATGTGAAACAAATTAGTTCAATGCAGCCACTCCCCATACAAAATTTCTTAATATCACAAAAATTTCGATTTCATCTATAGTATCGTACGATTTACCTCTACGAACAATCGTAGTCCTGATACGTTTTCAAGCTTAATGTTATTTTATTTGGGCTTTTTTTTAATTAACACAAGCTTTATTTTTTATTTTTAATTATTCACATGTCCTTAATGCTCTTCAATACGTATATGATCTCAAATCACGGGATTGATTTGATCACGAGCCTTTCCCATTCAAATACGAGTATCATGGTATCATTCTTAATAATTTATTTTTCTGATTCCAACAAAATACAAAACATTGTGTTCAAAGAGCCATTAAAGTAAGCAGATTATATATCCCACATAATGTATTACTAACTACATTCTCAAAAATTGCTTATTGTTGCGATTTTTATGCGGACGAAGTCGCGGGCGTTTGCTAGTTTTAAAATAAAGCAAAAATGGGAATGGGTGGAAGCAGAGGGAGAACGCAAATAATTTTTATACGGTAGATTAAAGTTATCATAAAAGTATTATGTTCCAAATTTCAGGTCAATAACATTTATACATACTTTTCTAGCAAATCCGTTTATTGTCAAATTGCGTCTCATTTTCTATGGGGATGGCAGAAGGGGTGGAGCGATTTGGCCCATTCACGAACTTGACCTTATTTTTTTGTTAAAAATGACGTGTAAAAAATTTGAACAATCTATCTCAAGATAGAGAGCGCACGGACGGACGGACGGACGGACGGAAATCCGGTTTTGATATTTTTGAATAACTATATGAACTCTGTATCATTCAATTTTTTCTCCGAGCCTTACTTCTTGGCGTTGCAAACTTTAGAGCAAACTTATATTACTCTCAGATTTCATCTGGAAAATAAAAATGCTTAAAAGCTTAAGATATTAATTAACCGAATACTTCCTAAGCTTCTCCCCCTCCCATACAATTTTTAAGAAATCAATTATCAACAACCCATTAAAAGTGATCAACTTGAAAATTTAACCTTCCACCCCCTCCCATGTCAAAGTTTGAATTCGACCAATTTGAATAAATCAACTAATTAACAATAAATAAAAAGCTACGAACTTGAAATTTTGTACGAACATCTTTCAAAAGAAACTGAACAAAACTGCATCATAAATTTTGCTATTCTCTCACCTCTTCTATCCCCTCCCATACAAATGTATGATCTTAAGAATACAAGATACAATTTCATAGAATTTACTTTGTCTATGATACTAACATTTTACAAAGCGAAATTTCGAGAGCGATTCAAGCAATCAACTACAAAATTATTGACATGTAATCATCCCCTTTATCGCGCACCCCCCTCTCCCCTAATGCAAACCCAAACTTGCATACATAAACGAATGAAATATTGATTCTATGTACTGCAGTTTTTGATCGCAATTAAGTGTTAAATAATTGAGAACAGCCCAGCTCTAGGACCCCCACAATAGTCTTCCATATTCACCCTAACCTGTTATTGACTTCCCACGTATCCTCAACTCATCCCAAGAATAATAAAGTTGCGCCTGACTTGTTGGGTCATTTATTTATATACTTTTTAAGTGTTTGCTTTGCACCCTATCCCCCTGAGTCTTTTCCTTATTACGATAATATAGTAAAATGTATTAGTGACTTTGTGCTCAGCTTTTGTTTCATTTTTTTTAAGTTAACATTAATTGCAATTGCATACTGAAAAACATAACAGGACTACGATTAAGCGATGAAAGAACCATTTCTTGATTTTAAGAAATTTTGTATGGGAGAAGGGGTGATAGCGTGGAACTAATTTTTCTAAGATCATGCTAGACTTGCTATCAAAATGTTTTCTACAATATTTGAGTTTCAAAAATTTAATAGATACTGAGAAAATTAGTGTATTAGATATAGTGAAAATATACAGTTTGTATGGGATGTGGTAGAAGAAGTGGGGAGTTCTTAATGACTTTTTGAGAAATAACTAAAGACATTATACAATCGACATTTTTTTTAAATTACGGATCATTAGCATTCATACTTTGGTCTTAGTAATAATTCCAAATAAATATTTTTTACACAATTTCAGCTCGATAAATTTAATACGTAGTAAGTAAATTAGTTAGATTGAGAACGTTATAGTTATGATATATTCCAAATTTCAGATCAATAGCTCTTTTTAGAAAATCCGTTTATTGTCAAATTCCGATATTGTGTCATTTTGCATGGGAGGGGTAGAAGGAGTGGGACGATTTGGTTCGTTCTCAAACTTGTCCTTACTTTTTTTTTTGCACAAAATTTGAACTATGTAGCTCAACACGTTCTAAAGCTAGAGAGGACAACGACGGACGGATGGATAGACGGACATGTGGTTTTGAGATTTTTGAGTGATAATATGAGCTTCTGTATCATTAATTTTTTTTGTCCGTGCCTTAGTTTTTAAAGTTACAAACTTTGTGGCAAACTTGTAATACTCTCAGATTTCATCTAGAGTATAATAGTAACGGAAACCGCTAGCGCATAAAACCAGAACAATAATATTTAATTTTTAACGATTTTCTCATTAGATAACATGGCAAATATTAATAAAAAGTTTTTATTGTGGGTCAGGCTAGATTATTATTATTCATCAAAAAAAACTCATTGTCTACTTTCACCTCCTGGAAGTTTTCTCATCTGATAACAATATGTAAATATGTTATGTGATTATGTAATTACATTTATAATACAGATTTTTTTTTGTATGAAAAATCAACAATCTAAAAATAACCCAGAGACCTAGTTTATCTATTTGTTTTCAAGTGGTTCTCTTAAGATCTAAATATTGAAATTTCCTGGAATTGACACTGTACATTAATAGTATGTGCAGCATTAGACCGAGGTATGGGGGAAGAAGTAATTGTAGCAATTGCTAATAATGACCAGGCCCACTCAATCCTTGGCATCTGACCAAATAGTGTTTCTCAATTAGAAATTACCTTTCAAGGCTACAATAAGAATTATCAGAAATAATTTGTAAGCAATGGGGTGCCTGAAATAAATTCGCTAGTAAATTGACATTGTTTAGTGTCTTATCTTGTATTTATATTCTGTTTAGTTTCGAGGCTTCCGTAATTAGTGTTGCTAGCTGAGGGCTAGATTTAATAATAAAATTAAAATTTACTTATTGGAGGAAAACTTACTACTTTGATCTGAAACTTATTTACTGTAGATTAGATTAGTATATTTTTCTTGGTTATACATACGGTTATTAATCTTTAAATATATATTGCAGAGTAGAATAAATTCGGGTAGATTTTTACTCTCCAGTATTATAACATAGGTTTATAAGTTTGCAACGCCAAGAAATAAGGCTCGGAGAAAAAAAATGATGACACAGAAGACCATATTATCAACCAAAATTGGCCGTCCGCCTATCCGTCCGTGTCTTCTCCAGCTCGAAAATACGTTAAGCTACTACTACAATGGCGCGACAGCCCAAATTGGACCTTGGCCTATTGATATTCAGGTTCCTTAACATTTTTTTATTACTTATTGTGGAACGGTTGTTAGCCCTTCGCACAACCCTCTTTCTACGAATTTTTCATTTTCGTAGATTGAGGTGACCAAGGTATATCTAAGCAGGCAATGTGCTGGAATTATTAATAATATATTGCACCGACCTGTTAAGCTAGAAAATTCAAATTTCGTACATATACTTTTTTGACAAAATAGCAGGGCCGAGTTCGTGAACGGGCCCAACCACTGAACTGCTTCTACTCGCTTCCATACAAAATGACGCAATTTCGGAATTTGACAATAAGAAGATTTCATCAAAAAGTATAAAAGTTATAGATTTGAAATTTTGGAAATATTAGTTTTATTATGATTTCAATCTACGTTCTAAAAAATAATCGAGTCCACCACCATTCCATATAAACTGCTCTTTTCCAAGAAACATAATATAAGCCAATTTACTCAGTACGTATTTTTTTTTTATGCTTCTACCGCTCCCATGCAACATGAGAATCCATTAACAACTCCTCACTCCTTCTACCTCCTGTCATACAAACTACATAATTTCACCTTCTCCAATACACTAATTTCCTCAGTATCTATTAAATTTCTGAAGCTTAAATTTGGTATAAAACATTTTAGCATGGTGTGAGAAAATTAATTCATTTGCGTCTTCTCTTCTGCCATTCCCCATATAAAATTTCTAAAAATAAAAAAAATTATCTTCATCTCGAATATCGCATGATTGGGTTTTACGCCTAATTGTATTCCTATTATGATTTGTATACTCTAGATGAAATCTGAGAGTATTATAAGTTTGCTATAAAGCTTATAACGCCAAGAAATAATAATCGCACAGAGTCGCCAAGGGTACAGAAATATTTGTTGTCGCTCAAAAATTTCAAAACCAGATGTCCGTCTGTCCGTTCGTTCTCTAGCTCGAGAACGCATAAAGCTAGAAAGTTCAAATTTTGTACACATCGTTTTTGACGAAAAAATGAGAGCAAGTTCGTAAACGGGCCAAATCGCTCCACCTCTTCTACCCCCTCCCATACAAAATAACTCATTTTCAATCCTTTACAATAATCAAATTTTCTTGAAAATAATAAGAGCTAATGATTTGAAGTTTGGAAAATTTTTTTTTATTATAAATGTGATGTACGGTATAAAAATTATTTGAATCCTCCCACTCCTTCCACTACCTCCCATACAAACTCCACTTTTTCATGAAATACTCTAAGCTGATTTTCTCAGTACCTATAATATAAATCGAGCACAAATTTTGTACTTAACACTTAATTAATCAGAAAAAATTAACTGATTAGCTTAACTTCTTCTACAATATGACAAAATTTCCCAACTTAACAAAAAAAGTATATGAGAGTTACTATTCTGAAATTTAAGATATGTCAATATTATGATGTTCATAGTTATTTCTGAAAAAATTACTAAGATCCCCACACTTCTTCTACCAACTCGCATACAAACTGCACGATTTGCTCATTGCTATTCAATTTTTGGACCTTACGTTTTGCATAAAACAGTTTTATAGCTACTCCAGCATGATGGGAAAAATTTCATGGGATTAAAAAAATTTATATTTCATCTAGAGAATCGTAAGATGGGCTTTACTCGCAATGTTTATAATTTACATTTAGCTGGGATATAGGTACGTTTATTCAAGGCTCTCGTGAAAAGGGGATAAACTGTTAACTGAGATGGCCTATTCGGTGCGCATTTTATTGTTACCAAATTTTAAACAGTTGGTTAAACCAGCTATCTTTTAGCTGGTACCTTAGTTGAAGTTTCGTAGCTACTTAAATTTCTTGATGCCTTCATGTACTCTACGTTTCTTTTCATTCTGTCGAGTAATTTGTACATTAACAAAATTTTACTGCCGTCGACAAACGTTGCATACTCCCAATTTTTTATATAAGTAGGCTGAATTATATATGGGATAATGACACTGGTAACATGGTAAAGCAAGATAAGCACGCTTCCTTTACGTATTGTCAGAGTGCTTGTTTCTTAGCCAAGGTTCGATACCCATATCGTAGATATCAGAATTTTTCATATATTCCAGTTTTTGAAAAATTATTCGAAATAAAATGAGGCTTCCGTGGCGTAGTGGGCAGCGTGCTTGCTTCTCAGTCAATAGGTCGTGGGTTCGATTCCCACTCCAGACGGGATTTTTGTAAGCGCAAATTTTTCAGTTGCTAATGGTGATAAAAAATTATTCGCAATAAAAAGGGGAAACGGTGTAAACGTGAAACAGGTCCACTTCAAGAAGGCCTAGATACTCAGTAGATGGTTTCTGTTCGCTTTCTATCATTCAGTCCCCCATAACATCTTCAAATATTTGTCAGTAAGCAGCCAGTACAACTGAGTAATATACCAGCTTCTCCACTCGCTATGGTCGTTCTCACTCCCCTTCCCCAACCTTCCCAATCCCATTCCTTCCCTCCATGACTGTGTTTGTGCATTGCACATAAAGGCCGAAATTGCCTATAACACAGGTCATTCTGTAAAAAAAAAAAATAAAAAAAAAAAATGATGGAAAAGTTAAACAGTTCCACTTCTAGAAGGTCTGAATACTCAGTAGATGGTTTCTGTTATCTTTCTTTTATTCAGTCCCGCATTACGTCTGTAAATATTTGTCAGAAGAAGCCAATTCAATTGAAAATTATACCTCGATCCTCACTCCGTTTTTCCGACTTTCGCGTTCCTGATTAACTCCTCTCTTCGTGACTGTGTTTGTGCATTGCAGATTATGGCAGAAATTGCCACAAAGATTTTGTTACGAACAATACGTGAAGGTCGGAAATTAATTTTTGGGCGGATTGCAGATAGGAGGTGATATCAAACGAATTTCATGTAATGGTAGCTGGAGTCTGGTTGCCCCACGCTCGCTGACTGGCATGGCTTAGCCTGTTTGCAACCGAGATGGATTGTTGCCATCTCCTCCTTTACATAAAATTTCGTGCAGCTTGTATATTTATACATATATATATAATTGTAGTGTCTGTCTGTTATTTGCATATAAATTATTTTAACAATAACTAAGCATAAAAACATAACACGACTACGACAACTGGGTAAGGACCAATCATGCGATACTCTAGATGAAGAGAAATATTTTGATTTTAAGAAATTTTGTATGGAGAGTGGTAGAAGGGGTAACGGCATTGAACCAATTTTTCACATTATGATGAAATTGTTATCAAAACGTTTTATTGAAAATTTAAGCTTCAAAAGTTTAATAGGTACTGAAAAAATTGGTGTATTGGATTTAGTGAAATTGTGCAGTCTGTACGGGAGGTGGTAGAAGGAGTGCGGGGTTCTTAGTGAGTTTTTGAGAAATAACTATAAACATGCATTTGACATGTTTTCAATTGCAGATCAGTAGCATTCAAAATTTTCAGGAATATTGACTTTTTGAAAGTTGTGAAATTGTGCCATATTGTTTGGGAGGGGTAGAAGGAGTAAAGCTAATCATATAGTTTTTTTTCGGTCTAGTAAGAGAGTAAGAGATAATTCTAAATAAATATTTTGTTCAAAATTTCAGCTCGATAAACTCTATACGTACTGAGTAAATTTGTTTATAGTATTTCATGAAAAAGTGCAGTTTATATGGGAGGTGGTAGAACGAGAAAGGGGATTCAAATAATTTTTATACCGTAGAATGAAATTGGTATAAAAAAATATATTCCAAATTTTAGATCCATAGCTTTTATACTTTTCGAAAAAATGGATTTACTGCCAAATCTCGAAAATGGGTCATTTTGTATGGGAGGGGATAGTATAGGGGTACAGCTACTTGTCCCGTTCACGAACTTCACCTTACTTTTTTGTCAAAAACAACGTGTACAAAATTTGAACGTTTTGGCTCAACGTGTTCTCAAGCTAGAGAGCGAACAAGCGGACGGACGGACCGACGGACAGACGGACATCCGGTTTTGAGATTTTTGAGTGATAATATTAACTTCTGCATCATTAATTTTTTTCTCCGAGCCTTATTTCTGAGCGGTCCAAACTTCAGAGCAAACTTATAATACTCTCAGATTTTATTTAGAGTATAAACACGTTTTTAAAAGTGTTGTCTTTCTGTCTGGCCGTTTTTCACGAACAAACGGCTGAACCGATTGTAATGAAACTTTTACAGTTTGTTAGGTATGCTCCGAAATGTAATCTGCTTTGGGTTTTATTTCACTTCTCTTACGCCTTCTACCCATACAAAGTGACACATTTTCAAAAATGTATAAAAATCAAATTTTCTTGGAAACTGTAAGAGCTATTAATTTGAAATTTAGAATACATTATTTCTATCATTAAATCAAATTTTTAATTTTACAAATTATTTGAATCACCCGACATAAGTTCTCAGAAGGTGAAAATCTGTTAGGTAGGAGGTTTGATCAAAGACAGAGAACTGGAAATTCGGGGTTAAAGCTTACGCTTCGACACGACTGAAAGAGGATTTCTGTTGAGCTGATCTGCTTCTACACGGAACAACTCCACCACCTTCTTCTCGAAATTTACTACATACATATTGGCAGAATTTCGCTCAATCTTCTACCTGGCAAGGGGATGGGAGTGCCGAATCAAAAACCGAGAAGGCTTAGTTACAATTTATGTTATATTTTATTTTATTTCAGCGCAAATCATTGTGTTTTGGTTAAAGTCGACTAAAAGATGCAAAAAAATTTTACTCGTGGTTTGGTGAATATTTTCACAATGTATTTCGAATTGCATGAAAAGATTACGGAATTTTATACTGTTAAGCTTTATTAAATGTTTCGTTTTGATCTCTGCTGAAATCTTCATCAAAATTTATCAACATTTTTTACTACTCTATCTTAACTATAGATTTAAATTCCAATTCGCTCCACTTCAATCATAAAACTTTGGTCTGCTACTTACTATGAACAAAATGAGATTGCAAGCTAATTCCTACTTTAGGTGTAGAATAAGGCACACTGCAAAAAACTAATCGATGAAAATTGAGCTCATGCCGATAAAACGATCGAAGAAAGCGGCATAAAATTATAAATCTCTAATAAATAAAAATCTTACCTAACATTCCATTTATTTTGAAACTTTCGCCCAATATAAGGTTACTTGCTATTTACAACGATTTATTAACGCTACCTGACAGCTGGCTGCGATGGCGACGGCGATCTTAGTAATCCTTTTCGGAATTGAGCCCAATAATTCGACGATATAAGATGATGACATGGATGCGATGGCTGCTTTGATCTTAGTGCTCTTATGGAGCATCTCAGTCTAGGGAAGGAGCATTAAGATTCGAGAGTATGAGATGATGGCATCGATTGGACGGCTGCTGCGATCTTACGCTCTTGTGAAGTACCTCGGTCTAGGAATGAAGCCAAAAGATTCGACTGTAAGGGCTGTGTTTCACTTCCAGCTTCCTGGCGTACCAAAATTTAAATATAATTCGGAAAAATAACGCCAAACTCTCTCATTTTTCAGCTCCGGAAGTAACAGATCGATCCTCGTATAATACGAACATTTTGAATTCCTGCTATTTTTCCTTCTGTTACTTGCATCACTTTACAGCAGCTCTTCTTGAGCTCTCACAATCCCTGCAAAAAATAAACTAACATCTTTCTGTCAGCCTTTTTATTTTTCGCCACTGAATTATAGTTCTAACCGGATAGCACAATTGTTGTTCCAGCGAGTTAAATTTGAATATTTTTACAGCACGAAATTCAACGATTGATTATACTCTAGATGAAATCTGAGAGTATATTGTGTTTGCCTTACCGTTTGTAACGCTAAGAAATAACGCTCGCACAGAGCCGCCAAGGTTACAGAAATATTTGTTGTCGCTCAAAAACCTCGATTCCGAGTTGCTGTCTGTCCGTCTGTCTACAGCATAACTCTCGAAAGCTTTGAGCTATAGTGCTAAACATTTTTGAGTGTCATTTTTAGCAAAATAAACTGCCAACAAGTCGGGCGAAACTTTATTATTCTTGGGACAAGTTGCGGATGAGTGGAAAGTCAATATGCAGGTTAAAGTGGTTAGGGAAAGCTAAGTGCAAAGGGGTTTCTTGGGCAGGGCTGTTGTCAATTTAACAATATTTCATTCGTTTCTGCAAGTTTGGGTTTTTATGAGGGGAGGAGGAGGGGTAATAGCAAGGGTAGGTGGATGTTAACAGCTTTTTAATAATTGCTTGAATCACGTCCAATATTCTCTGTATAGAATGTGTTTCATAGACGAAATTGCATAAAATTTTCATAAAGTTCGGTGTATTTTATTTTCACGAAACTTTGTATGGGAGGGGGTAGAGAAGGTAGGGGAATCGTAAAATTTGATATGCAGTTTTATTTCGCTTCTCTACAAGAGAAGGTGCTTGTATAAAATTTCAAGTTCGTAGCTTTTAGTTTGTTAGTTATTAGTTGATTTAATGAAATTGGTCGAAATCATAGTTTTGTATGGTAGGGGGTAGAACGGTAAGCGCAATTTTAAAACTCTTAAAGCAACTTCATTTGAATTACTTTTATAAGTTTTCATGCAAAATTTGAAATTGATAGCTCTAAAGAGATAGCTGATAACTGATTTCTTAAAAATGCTCGAAAAAATAGTTTTGTATGGGAGGGAGTAGAAGTTTTAAAAATATTCGACCAGTTAATATTTCAAACTTTTAGAGATTTTTTTTAAGTGCATTTCCCAAATTTTCAAGTTTCTACCTAAAAATTTCATTCAAAAATTTTAAGTTTATGTGTACTTTTCAATCCACTTGAAACACCTTGTGCACGTTAGACCCCCACTTCGGAGCATAACAATTTCGGAACAAATTACTATTTTTTTTCTATTTATATCAAATAGATGTGTCGACATGCAAAATTTAAACTTTGTATCTTTTACCAGAGCCATAAAAAAATCACTCAAAATTTTCAACATTTTCGCTTTCCACCTCCCTCCCCTTACACCCTTCAACTCAAATTTTTTACTAAAATTTTAGATTATATAGTTCTATAATCTGACAAATTTTTGATTTGATATCTGTACTGAATTTTGAGATTTGATGATTTGTAGTTTTGGAAAGTGCGCCATTTTTGAAATGCTCCCCATTTCCCCCCACTACTATAATGTCCACATATTAAATTTTTTTCATATGTCGCTAGTAAAGCTTAGTATACATTTAAAGTTTCAATTACATAGCATAAGAGACAGTTGAGATATTAATTCTTAAGTGTTTTTCTTTGCACCCCCCCTGACCCTTCCCCTTTCACTAATTAGCTTCTATCTAAACTGCTTCTAGTAGATCTATATACTATCTTGATGGTCTCAAAATATCAATTTCTTATGGGAAGTAATTTCGAGGATATAATCATTTGAAAAAATAATTCGGCCGACAATTTGTTTTGAGCCCCCCCTTTTCGCACGCCAATGGATAAAAAAATGAAGTTATTTTTAAAAATTGTCCCACAAACTTCTGTATATGTATGTTGATTTTTAACTTCCTAGCTGTAACCATGGTTGAGATATTTGAGTTCGTATTTTTCGGTTTAAGCGCTCCCCCCGCCTCCCCCTGAACTCGTACACCCCCCAAAATTGGTATCCGCCTGAGATCCGCAACTACCTATAATCCCTCCAAAAATGAACTTTCTATCTTGAAGGGTTTGGGAGTTAATGTGCGCTGAGCGTACACGTCGGCGTACGGCGTACAGACAGACGGATTTTTTTTTTTGCATTTTTAGGCTATTTTAGTCATGAAACGCGAAAAAAAAAAATTTCAGGGTAGCAAATTTTTTTTTTTTTCCCAAGTCGATCACAATACTTTATTATTAAAATAATAAAGTAAAATTAACTTTAAGTTCGTGAATGGGCTACATCCCCCCACTCCTTCTTCCCCCTCCCACACAAATTTCATGAAATTTCAAAATAAAAAGAAATTGATTTTTCTTTGAAACTATTTAAGCTATCAACTTGAAATTGAGGTCAAAGTATTACCATATAGATGTCATTATTATCACGGAATATGAACTTGATCTCTATACTCCTTCTACCCCCTCCTATACAAATGGACAATTTTGAAAAATACATATTTTCGATTTTCATTGAAACCACTAAAGCTGAAAAGACGAAATTTTGTCAGAATTAATTTTAACGTTATTGCAATTTATTTTAAAAATAATTATCAACTTAACCTCACTCCTTCTACCCCCTCCCATACAAATGCATAATTTTTGTTGAATGCATTTTATCGATTTCCATTCAAACTAGAAAAAGTACAAACTTCAAATTTTGCCAGAATTTCTTTCTTAATAATTGAAACAAGTGTTAGAAAAAATTATCAGCTCCGATTTACTCCTTCTACCACCTCCCATACAAATATCTGTATTATAAATTCAAGAAAAGCATTTCTCTTTCAAGTATATGAGAGCTATCGACTTTGAAATTGAATCAAAGCATGATGATAAGGATGATGATAAGCAGTTTCAAAATCAGCGCTCCACTTCCCCTGCCACCTCCAATACAAATCGCCCCAATTTCAGGAAAACTATGACCAATTTCTTTTCAAATAATGAAAACTAAAAACTTTAAATTTAGCAAAAAACATTTTGCATGCCATGTTCGGTGTCAGATTCGAAAAATACAAACCTCCCCCTCTACTTCTACCACCTCCCATGCAAAAGTCTCTATTCACCATTCGAAAGAATTTGAGATGACATATTTTCCGGTATATTAAAGACATTTCCATCTCATCTAGAGTATCATATGATTGGGCTTTAAGCCCAACCATAATTCTGTTATGTTTTTTTTTGTTATTTCCACGTGATAGATACAACTAATTCTGTTAGTTGTAAGGGTTAAGGGAGAAGTTGGAGAACTTTAGGACCAAAAACTACAAATTTGAATAGCTTAATTATTATGAAAATCTACATATACAGGGGATTTTTGGGACAAACTTTAAAAATAATTTAATTTTGGTCCGAAAATGAGGGATTAAAAACAAATCGCCGTTAGATTTTTTTTTCCAGCATAAACAGTTCATATTTTACGACCATTTAAGGGGCATATAGGTCCACCATTAACAACTTAGAAGGAGACCAATACTTGCAAGGATGGTTTGGTCATGAGGATGTATAAAAAAGCGCTTAAAAAATAATATCTAGACTTAAGAGGTTTAGTGATTTAGCCTGTTCACGAACTTGGCCTTACTTTACCGTCAAAACCTACGTGTTCCAAATTTGAACTTCCTACCTCAACTCGTTCTCAAGCTAGAGACTACATGTGCAGATGGACATCAGGTTTTTAGATTTTTGAGTGATAATATGAACTTCTGTGCAACTCATTTTTTCTCCGAGTCATTCCCTTAGTCTTCTCAATGTGCTTTCATCGTAATCAGGATATTCACTTCGCCCGCATCTTCAACTTGTCCCTAGAATCATAAAGTTGCTTACGTGTTGTTGATAGATATTTCATAATTAATAATAATAGCTTTTACTTGAGCTAACCTGCTAGCGTCTATATATCTCAACTTCATATTTCAATATCAGGATAGGTATCGTTTTTTATCTACACTATTTCTTATAGCCAGTACTTAACCCCATGATCAAGGACCTATGGGTCATTTATAATAGTATATTATCCCGGCTCAGATAGTTTAATTTTTTTGGTCATCATTTTTGTCTTATCGCTCATGCCTATCAATTTTCTCAATAAATTTTGACACGGTTGCTTAAATTGTATTAATAATTCTTAGCTAAACCTTACCTGTCCGAAATATCGCTATTAATTTTCGTGATGGTAATCAATTCTACTATCTCTTATATTACCTGAAGCAAAGGAATACTTCACCAACTGAAATTGTATATAGCAACAAGACAAAATCATAATCGAATCTCTAAATATTGCACGCAAATTAAAAGAAATTTACAAACAAATATCGTTGACTAATTAATGCTGGAAAAGAATATTTATTGTCAAATGAATACGATTTTCAAAAATATAAATACAGTACTTCCTCGTTAATACAAACCCGGATAACACGAACATTCGGTTTACACGAACCATTTCTTTTCCCACATTAAATCCAATGGTTTCAAACCAAAAATCACCGGCTAGCACGAATTATTCAATTTTGTAATGCCAATACGAAAATGTCGGTTAACACGAATTTTATGATTGACGATGGAAACGAAAAAAAAGAAAAGCCAAGGAGTCTTTGTTTACCGGGAAGTTTTGTTTATGCTTTTATGCTTAGACTTGCGATCTGCCCTTTATCGTTACTGTTTACTTTGACGATTCGCTCTAGTTCTATCGCGTCTTTCTTGAGTTTATGAAGGAAAATGAGTGCTAAGAAAAGTGTCCAAAGATCTATTGATCTTTCGATAAAGAGAAAAATTCTGGAAGAAGTGGAATGTGGTTTGATATCGTAAACGAAAATAACGGAAAAATACAGCATCCCAAAATTAACTTTGTCGACAATCATCAAAAACAAAGAAAAAATAGACGCTGATATTGCTTCAGGATCATCCGGCTCATCAAAGCGGCTCCGTAAAGCTATAAACGAGGACGTGGAAAAGGAAGTTTTGAAGTGGTTTACAAAAGTGAGGAGACTAATGTGCCGATTTCGGGAACACTAGTGTTCCCGAAAGAAAAAGCTGAAGAAATAAGTTATTCACTCGGGTTCGAAAATTTTAAATGTAGCGATGGGTGGCTCTGGAGATTCCAAAAAAGATTTAAAATTGGGTCTCTTGTGGTGAGCGAGGAGAAAAAGATTAGTGAAAAAACCGTAAGCGAATGGCTAAAAGAATTTGAAGAAGTAAAGAAAAACTACGAAGGCAAAGATATTTTTAACATCGATGAGACAGGGTTGTACGACAACTTGCTGCCAGATCATACTCTCGATTTTAAGGGAAACAAGTGCCACGGTAGCGGAAAAAACAAAGAACGATTAACTGTAGTCATATGTTGCAATGCTACAGGCTCCGAAAAGCTGAAATTATGGATTATTGGAAAATAACAAAACCCAAGATGTATGAACAAAATAAATCGTCAGAATTTGCCATTTTAAAACACCAACCAAAAAAATGCTTGGGTTGATTCGACCTCATTTCGTTTATGGCTAATGGAATTTCAAATGAAAATGGCAGGGGAAAATCGACACGTCCTGCTAACAATGGATAACTGCAGCGCTCATAACATCTACGACTTGAAGCAGCCTAATCTAAAAGTCGTATTTTTCCCAGCAAATTGCACCAGTCGTCTCCAGCCATTGGACCAGGGAATCATTGCTGCTTTCAAGTGCCATTTTAAAACGCGACTTGTGCGAAACGCCATACTTTCCATTGAATCCGACCAGGCTCTTGTAAAATGGAACATCTCGCTAGCGATGAGAGCTATGACTGCTTCATGGAACAACGTTTTGCCAACAACCATATTGAATTGTTTCAAAAAAGCTTGGACCACCGTGAACTCGGACAATCCCATGGAAGTTGAACCAACATCTTCGCCTCTACTAAACCTGAAAATTATGATCGACGGACCAGAAGACTGGGAGAGACTCGTAGTGGCAACTGAACCACCTGTAGCTCTTACTTTTTCGGAGTTCCTTTCACTGGACGAAAACGTACCAGTGTGTAGTTTATCCGACGGAGAAGAACATGAAAGAGAAGACCAAAAAGAAGAGGAAGAACAACAGGTCGAGGAAATAAAGAAGCCCAATCGAAGCGAAGTCATAACGGCATTGGAGATTTTACAAAGGCTTGCGAAAACTTCTACCGAATACCTAGATGTAAATTTTGAAGACAATTTGGACAAGATAAGAAGAGAGTGCGTTCGACAATTTCCAAAAACTTACCAACAAACCACAATTACCAACTTTCTGAAACACAGGTAGAAATATAAATTCGTATGTCATCGTATCTTATGTACATTATATAAGTGTTATCTAACAAATATATTTTTTCTGTACATGATCTATTTTTTCATTGAAATTTTTTGGACAGAATGGATATAAACTGTGTTTAACTGCGTGGAGATGGATGCAGTATGTTTGTAATATTCGGGTCCGGATAACACGAACCCAGTTCGTGTTACATGAATTCGGATAACACGTATTTATTTAACACGAACTTAGTATTTCTTTCCCCCGTCGAGTTCGTCTTAACGAGGGACTACTGTACATGTATTTACTTTCGTTCTTTTATTTACGTCTACACTTCGAAGCATTATTCAGATTTTATCTGTTATCTGTTAATGTTGACTTTTTCATTTCCTAATTAAGAAAACTCAAATCAGCAGTTAAGCTAGAATCTAGAAATCACAAATACCCTCAAAAACTGAAATTATGTATACTCTACTTCAAAATTAAATTCAAATCGGTTTGATTTTGTTTAAAAAGGCTGGGTAACGAGTTAGCTAATCACGCTTTTAGTAAATATCGACAACCTCCTACGTGATTTTTTTTTCTCTTTTACTAACGTGCTGGTAAAATAATTATATTTCAGTTTTTCAACCTGAAATTTTGAAAGATTGTAGAGCTATAATAGCTCTACAATCTAAAAAAAATAACAGATAGATCAACTGAAGTATAAATATTTTAACAACACGTTAGAAAAAGACATTTAGACATAGGAGGTTGCAACCTCATTCCCATGGGAATCTTCACCATCGAATTATCTTTTGTAGTTCCAAAACAACAAAAAAGAAAACACAAAAATATCGTATTATATACGATATATTATTTCTCTACATAGTCTCCTTTTAAATCGATACACTTTTCCCAGCAATTCAATAGCTTCGATATCCAGTTTATAGTGACTTTCGTCGAGCTCCTCAAAATAAACCATCAAACGCAGACTACAACTTTTCAATATTGGCAGATCTTTTACCACCGAGATATTTCTTCAAGTTTCAAAACTTAAAATAATCCGACTGGGCTGAATCTGGTAAAGGAATAAATTCGAATTTGAACTCATTGATTCTGGGTATCGCGATAGGGGATGTGTGGACTAGTGCATTGTCTTAATGTCTTTTTTCGCCAAATGCAGCCGTTTTATTTCTTGATTTCATTACTCAAACACTGCAATCAATTTGCATATAGTATGCAATATAGTCGATTATTATTTTTCTTTGCTGATGGAACTGTCTTCGCCTCCTTTGGGTCTTATTGTCCTCTATCAGTCCACTGTTCATTGTTTAGGCTTTTCCGTCGTTAATGCTGTAAAACTTCGCAAAACACTCGACAGAAACATCCCCATGAAGCATTTTTGTTCCATTCTGAGAAATCGTGGCACCAATCTTCAGAACAGCTTTCACACGTCCAAATTTTCAGTCAATATGCGATGTACAGGACTTTTTAAAAATGTCTACCATGTCTGCTAGCTCGTGTATATTGAGTCGACTCGGCGGTCATCCAATACAATTTTTTGAACTTTTTCCAACATTTAGCGTAATCACCTAATTTTGTTGACCACTGCGTTTGCAATATTTTACTATTGTAAACGAAGGAGCAGACTCTCTCAGAGTAAAATTTAGTTACGCTTTGATATTGGTTGGACTGTTTATGTTTATTTTCAAGAATATAAAATGTATCGATTTTTTTAGACTTTACTTCGTCCATTAAACTATTATTCTATTCGGAGAATTTTGGAAGTGATTAAAGCAATCAGTTAAAAATTATTAACAAACATTCACTAATTATACCGACCGCCTACCCCTCCCCGCACAAAACCAAACATGCATAAATGATGTATTGATCTATGTACTGGAGCTATTGATCGTAATAGCGGTGAAGTGTTAAATATTTGACAAAAGCCTAACCCTTGAACCCCATTCACTTAGTTTTCCTTATTTACCCTTTGACTTCCCACGCATACCACAACTTGCCCCAAGAATACTAAAGTTTCGTCCGACTTATTTGCACATATATTTCCATGTCGACAAATTCACTAAGAGCGTTCTTTATTAATGACTGCCAAACAAATACTAAACCATGTAGCGTCATTAAACTTCAAAATTATATTTTTAAAAGTTGGTTTCTACCAGTGTTATTCTTTCCAAACAAAAACTGTCTTCTATACGGGTACGTCTACGTAGCTAGCTCAACGCTCCTTGCTACTTCGAATAGTATGTGCAAATAATTATGGGAATTGATTAATCGGAAAGTGTGCAAGAAATTAGAAACCGATCGTATCGTAAGCTCTTGTATATTGTGTTAGTCTCAAAGTAAATTATATACTGAAATTCCTAGCGAATACGTAGCTTTATCTAACGAATTATAATAGCTTATCGCTACACTTAAAAAAGAGCTATGTTTGCACTGCGATTTTTGGACAATTAACGTCATTACTAGTGATTATAATGGCTCTAATTTTATTTGTTTTAATTTATAGGCATGTTTGTCAAATTTTGCTGTAGAAAAACACAGACAATGTAAATAAATAACTTCAAACAAAATATGATTAAAATAAAACATTTCTTTCAATTGCTTTGTTCTTATATATAATGCATTATTAGAAAAGGTAGAATTGCATGACAAATCCCAACTAAGCGAATAGCTGAACATATGAAATATTAAACTTAAGTACTCGACAATTATCTTTGATTTAATGATAGTGATTAAAAAATCAGAGACATATTTTTACGATGTTTTCAATTAAATACGATTTTTTCTGGATATATGTACATAAATTCATTTTATTGTATTTAATTTTGTGTAGCCAAACAAATTTATTTATTACTAGCAAATCGCAATATATCCACGGCTTTGATAGGTGATTTTAGCGAAAAAAAAAACTTAACATTTATCAAAGCTTTCTTTTTGCTTTAAATTATCCCGCTCTATGCTACTGGGTTAAATGTCCGGTGAAGCTTTATCCATCTTGAGACAAGTTGAGAATGTGTAGGAAGTCAATATGCAGATTAGAGTGGTAGCAGAAGATAATACGAAGGGAAAGGATGTTCTAGGGTAAGGTAGTTGTCAATTATTTAACACTTAACTGAGATTGCGTTCAATAGCTCCTCTATATGAAATCACCTTTTTTTCGTGGGGTGGTGGGTTGATAGAAGAATTGGCTGGATATTAATAAATATTTGATTATTGCTTGATTTGAGTTCAAAATTCTCTATGTAGAAAGTTAGTTTCACAGACGAAGTAAGCTCTATGAAATTTAGCACATTTTATAGTCATGAAACCGTAATTTGCATGGGAGGGGTAACAATTGATTCAAAGCCCGATATGAGCTAATATTCTTCTTCTTCTTCAACATCTTACTTACTTACTTACGATGGCGCTACAGCCCAAATCGGACTTTGGCCTCCTGAATGCTTTGCCTCCATCCATCTCGGTTCAGTGATCGCGTCCTCCAGTTTGAAAATCTTAGCAGTGATTTGCTGTCTGCGTCAATCGAATCCTCCCAGCGCTTTCGTGGTTTTCCGACCGGTCTTTGTCCGTTGACTTTCCCTTTTAGTGTGCGTTTGGGAATTCTTCCGTCATCCATCCGCTCCACATGACCAGCCCATTGTAACTTTTTAAAAATTATGAGGGTTGACACTTCTGGATTGTCGAAGATGGCATACAATTCTCTATTGTATCGTACTCTCCAGACTCAGTCTTCTCTCACAGGTTTGAGGATTCTTTTTCGGACGCCTAAGTTAAAGTCCACGTTTCGCTACCATAACATAGCACAGGTCTTATGATGGTTTTATATAACTTAAGTTTTGTTTTCCTATGTACGTTCTTGTTTTTAATTATTGGAAGTACCATAATTTGCCATAATTATTCTTCATTTAATTTCGATGGGTTCGCTTCCATCCTTTGATAGGTTCGCCCCTAGGTATATAAAGTTGTCTACGTTTTCTAGGTTATAGTCTCCTACTGTGATATTTTGTCTGATTGGCGTCTTTTTCCTAGTTTGCGTCATAATTTTTGTTTTATTTTCATTTATACATACGTAGTCCAACTTCCCTTGCTACCGAGTCAAGGTTTACAAATACTTCCTTAGCACTCTCCAGAGATCTTGCAAGGATATCTATGTCGTCGGCATATGCTACGAGTGGATTTGAAGCATAGTGTTCCCTTGGTGTCCACGGGAAGTTTCCGAACAACATATTCGAGTGTTAGGTTGAAAAGCATTGGTGCGAGGCCGTCACCTTGTTTAAGGCCGTTGTCTGTTTTAAAACTGGAAGTCAGATCATTTTCTACTCTGACTTGTGACAAAGACTCAGTCATTGTCATTTTTGTCAGTCGGACCAGTTTCGGTGGGACTCCAAACTCCAGCATGGTTTTATACAGTACGCGCCTGTCGATACTGTCGTATGCCTGTTTGAAGTCAACAAATATCTGGTGCACATCAATATTATATTCCCAGCACTTTTCCAGCACCTGTTTAACTGAGAATATCTGGTCCGTGGTTGAGCGTCCAGCTCTAAATCCGCCTTGGTACTCACCAATTACTTTGTCAGCATAGGGCTTAATTCTCTTTTCTAGAATTTTCGTCAAGATCTTATAAGACGTACACAACAGAGATATTCCTCGGTAGTTTTCGCAGCAGAGTTTGTCACCTTTTTTATAAATTGGACATATGATGCTCTTGCGCCAATCTTCAGGAAGTATTTCCTGCGTCCATATGTCCGTGACTAATCTATGTAGGAGATGCGCTATGCAGGTGTTGCCGGCTTTTAGAAGTTCAGCAGGGATTTGATCAGTGCCCGGCGCTTTGTTGTTTGGGTGGTTCCTTAGGGCTGTTTTTACTTCTTCGAGTGTGGGAGGACTCAAAGAGGATCCTTCATCAGCTGTTACATAAGTTATACCTGCTATTGTATCTGCTGCTGCTGTTCGTATAGGTGATGGGCTCGGGTTAAGAAGGTGTTCAAAATATTGTGCCCATATTAGTTTTATATCTTCCGCGTTACTTATAATGTTCCCTTCTGCATCCTTGCAGAGGGTCGTTTTCGGTTTGTATCCTTCTTTCATCCTTTTAACAAGGGAATACGCGGCTCTTGTGCTGTGTAATCTAAATTGTTCGTCCATGTTTTTAATTTCGTCATTATTGTACTTCTGTTTTTTTTTGTCTCCATATTTTGTTTGCAAATCGTCTAAGGTCCTTGTATTTGTCCTGTTTGGCTCGTGTCGGCCGTTCCGTTAATATTTTGTAAGCTTGATTTTTTCGTTCTCCTCTGCGACAGATGTAATGCCATCTTTGATATTTTGCCACATTCCTTCTATTGACTTGCTGGCGGTGGTATTCAGCATTGTTGCGAAGTGCCTCTCCAAGTCTGATACATATTTCGCAACTATTTTCTCGTCTTTGAGTTTCCCTATGTCGAATTTAGGAACCGGTTGTGTTTTTGGGTGTCCTTGGTATGTGATTCGACATCAGAATTTGGTCTTTACAAAATAGTGGTCTGTGTCGCAATTAGCCCCTCGACACGTACGAACGTCGAGAATACAGGAGGCCGTCCTTTTCTCTATTAGAACATGGTCTATTTGGTTGAATGTTCTTCCGTCGGGTGATGCCCACGTTCTCTTATGACTGTCACGATGCGGGAAGCATGTCGAGCTTACAATAAGGTTTTTGCTGCTGGCGAAATCAGTCAGCCTCTGGCCGTTGTCGTTACTAATATCATGGAGACTGTGCCTTCCAATTGTCCCTATGTATGTGTCTTCTTTGCCCACTTTCGCGTTAAAGTCACCTAATACTATTTTAATATCATTCGACGGAAGGGAGTCGAATGTCGATTTTAAGGTGCTGTAGAAATCGTTGGGGTGTGGACATTAATAAGCCAAACATTAAAAAAACTTGTTTTAATGCGGATTGCACACAATCGTTCATTGACGGATTTGAAGTTGGTAACTTGGTTTTTAAGCTTGTTGTCGACGATAAACGCAACTCCAAATTCCCGGCTTCCTGATGATTTCCCACTTTTGAAAATTGTGTGCGATCTATAGTCAGTAATCTCGCTACCTAACAATTTAGTTTCTTGGAGTGCAATTATGTTTATATTGTATTTGACTGCCTGTTCCAGAAGCGTTCTCACTGCTCCTGCTCTGTACAGGGATCGCACGTTCCAAGATCCGAAGGAATAGTCCATTTTTCGTTTGCGTGGTCGTTGCCATTGAATCAATCCAGTCCGAGGCGTTGCTTCAGGTTTCGAAACAGGTGTGGTTTTTCGGAGGATGAGTTGTTAACACATCGCCCAACCCGCAACTTGGAGGGCCATCTTATTATAGTGCTAGAATTTTTCTGTTCCATTAGCACTCACGCCCATCAGTTCAGCAAGTCAAGTCCGGATGGACAAGACCAGTATCCGCTGGCTACCACGTGGAGGTATGATGAGCAAATTGATGTGTATATGATAGTTACAACACTGGGCGTCGCCTAATGACGCCGATCAGATGCCTACCCTATCTATACCCATCCAACCACCTTTCTTCAACATCACTACATCCTAAATCGGGCTAAGGCCTTCTAATCTTCAGGTTTTTTGAAATATATTTGTTATAGTAGCAAGGTCGTTAGCCATTAGCACAACCCTCTATTTAGGAATTTTGCGTATTCGCAGATGCAGCCTAGATATGCATTCCCACATAATCAGTATGCTGGAATTATACGTCGACCGGGATTTGAACTCAGGACCTTTGTTCTGTAGACCAACACACTAGCACCTAGGGCTAAAATGCATACACTCATAATTTAATAGTATAAGTCTCACATTTCTTTAAAGAACTAATAAATCATTCGTGATTAATATACGAGTATATTTACCTTACAAAGTAATAAACAAAAAAATTGAATCTCTAACTTATTGCAATTATCCCCTTATGCATTAGAACATTTCGCTAAATTGACTTAACAATTTGGAATGTAAAAACATCATCACTGTATTGTTTTAATAATTACATGGAAAATTCCAGTCCAAGCTACATAGAAATTGAAGTCAGAAACCATATAATTGGCCTAAAATTACGCGATTATTTCAGCTATAATTTGATAGAAATCTACACGAGTATATAACCGGATGTTTTAATTAAAACTTGTAAAGCCCGCACTAATTAAGCCATCAATGAGCTCTTTCTACGCGATTTCGTAGTAAGAGTGAAAGAAAGTTGAATGGAACTCGTCAGCAAACTGATTGAAGTATTTTAAGGATCATATTTCAATCAATAAAAACGCCGCAGTATTCTTAGCGATTAAAAACAACAGTGTAGAATGGGAATTAGATGGTACGCGACTCTCGCTAATATGACTTATCAGAAGGAAGAATAACACCCATTCTTGGAATTCCATTGAGGGCGTTGCATTCTGTGTATGAGAAATATGATTCTGTTTTATGTGGGAGTTAAAATTAAATATTTTTTTTTCGGTGCATTTAATAAGTTAAACGTCGCATTTTACCCCTTTTTGTGTCTGCTATGATTCGAATTATTGATATTTAATTTCACAATAATTTATGTTTTCGTAAAACACTCATAGATTTAAGAGAAGACATTGACCATTGACAAATAATTATTTATAGTTCAAGAAGAAAAATGAAATATTTTAAAATAAATTCTAGGGTATAATCAATTGAAGAGATAATGAGATTTATGCATTAATTGATTGCATGACCATTTTACTTTGATAGAAGAGCTTACATTTGACATCAACTGTTCTAATATAATTCTTTTTAATAATTTTTTTTAAAACATGAAAGAATTACAATAGCAAGTAATGCCGAATTATGCGATACTCTAGATGGAAAAAAGTTAAAAAGGGCGACCTTCGGGATTGTGGCAATCGGCACGGTATATGTCTACTTACTGCCGTATCAAAAATCATGGCTAAGGTAATTCTGAAAAGGATTAGTGATGTCGTGGTGAGCACTCTCGAAGTTTATCAGGCAGGAATCCGTAAAAGGTCCGCCGAAATGGGTCCGCCACTACATCTCATGTGTGTGGACTTTGAGAAAGCTTTCCACAGCATTAAACAAGATTACATATGGAATGCTCTGCGTAGGAGAGGTATTCCAGATAAGGTCATAGCAATGATTAAAGAATCCTACGAAGATGCAAGATGTCGCGTCTTGCAAAGAAGAGAGCTGTCCGAGAGCTTTCCTGCGCGAACAGGTATCAGACATGGCTACATATTATCACCAGTCCTGTTGCTAGTGGTAATAAATAACATCTTGAAAGCTGCACTGGAAGGTGGGGAAGGTAAAGGTCTTCAATGGAGACTATTTAACATCTTAAGTCACCTTGATTATGCTGATGACGTGTGTTTGCTTGCAGATAACCGTTCGGACTTAAAGTCAAAAGCATTCTAAATGCCAAGAGGCGAGACTGAAAATAAATGTGCGTAAAACCAAAAACATGCACATGGGTTCGAACACAAGCACACCGATTGTTCTTAACGGACAAGATGTGGAAGAGGTGCAAGAATTTTGTTATCTCGGAAGCATTGTTAGCATGGACGGCGGAGCCGAAAAGCATATTGTGCTTGTCTAAATAAAGTTCGTCAGGCCTTCGGTAACCTTTCCGACTTCTGCTGATTAAGAGAGATCTTCCTTCACACGAAGTTGCGAGTTCTTGACGCATGCGTCAAATCCGTGCGGTTATATGGTTGTTCTACGTGGAAAGTTACCGTTCGACTTACTAAGAAACTGCAAACTTTCGTGAACCAAAGCCTCCGACGCATTTCAGGAATATTCTGGCCAGAAGTGATCTCCAACAACGAGCTTTGGAGTACAACTGGCCAGAGTAAAATAGGTATTGAGATTCAAAGGCGGAAGTGGCAGTGGATCGGTCATACTTTGAGGAAACTAGAGCGAAACATCACCAAACAGACTCTGAATTATAATCCTCAAGAAAGATGTCGGGTTGGTCGACCATTTAGCACATGCAAACGAGCACTTGAGCAAGATGCTAGAGGAATAAACAAGTCCTGGCAACAGCTACAGGCCGATGAGGATCGCGCCTTGTGGAGATAGTTGTTTCTGTCCTATGCCCCTGTAGGAAGTCTTAACAGGAATTCGATTGATTGATTGATTTATGCAAGCTTTGGTTTGTATGGGTGGAGGGTGTTCAATATAAGAGGTGGGTGGATTTTAATAAATTTTTTAATGATTGCTTGAATCACGTTTGCTGTACAGAATATTAGTTGCATAGACGAAGTAAACGTTGATTGTTGACGAGTTGATGGAATCGTATTAGTATTATTTCGTTTGACTTGAGAGGGGTTCGTACAAAATTTCAAGTTCATAGCTTTTGATTTTTTGTTTATTCGTTGACTTATTGAAATTGGTCGAAATCATACTTTTGTATGGAAGGGGGTAGAAGAGCTTACTCTTAAGAAAACCATGTTGATTGGGAGTGTAAACGGAAAAGAACTGTTAGCTTGGTCGTTAAAAACTTGTCAAATAATTTAGAGATACAATATTAGAAACAGATAGGTCTATAATTTTTATACTCTAGATGGAATCTGAGAGTATTATAAGTTCGCTCTAAGGCTTGTAACGCCAAGAAATAAGGCTCGGAGAAAAAAATGAATGATACAGAAGTTAATATTATCACTCAAAAATCTCAAAACCGGATGTCCGTCCGTCCGTCCGTCTGTCCGTCCGTCCGTCCGTCCGTCCGTGCGCTCTGTAGCTTGAGAACGCGTTGAGCTAGAAAGTTCAAATTTTGTACACGTCGTTTTTGACAAAAAAGTAAGGTCAAGTTCGTGAACGGGCCAAATCGCTCGACCCCTTCTACCCCCTCCCATACAAAATGACACAATTACGCAATTTGACAATAAACGGATTTGTTCAAAAAGTATAAAAGTTATTGGCCTGAAATTCAGAATATATTACTTTTATGATAATATCAATCTATCATATAAAAATTGTGCGTGTTCTCCTCCTCCTTCTACCACCTCCCATACAAACTGTACTTATCATGAATTACTCTAAGCCAATTTCCTCAGTGCTTATAAAATTCAGCGGGCTGAAATTGTGCACCAAATATTTATTTAAAATTGTTAGTAAGGTGAAAAAAATGAGATAATTAGCTTCACCCCTTCTAGCCCCTCCTACACAAAATGACACAATTTCGCAATTTGACAATAAATGGATTTACTCAAAAAGTATAAAAGCTATTGGTCTCAATTTTGGTATATGTTACTTTTTTAGTGATTTTAATCTACAGTACAAAAATTATTTACTTCCTCCCTTTCCTTCCACCCCCTCCCATACAAACTACACTTTTTCCTGAAATGCTCTAAGCCGATTTTCTCAGAACATATAACATTTATTGAGCTCATATTTTGTAATAAATACTTAATTAGTATTATTACTAAGATCAGAAAATATTTGATTAGCTTCACTGCTTCTACCCCCTCGCATACAATATGACACAGTTTCACAACTTTACAAAAAATCGATTTTCTTGAAAAGTATGAATGGTACTAATCTGAAATTTAAGAGTTGTCAATTTTATAATATTCCTAGTTATTTCTGAAAAAATCACTAAAACTCCCCCACTCTCTCTACCACCTCCCATACAAACTGCACATTTTCACTAAATCTAACTCACTAATTTTCTCAGTCCCCATTCAATTTTTGGAGTAAGCATTTTGTATAAAACATTCTTATAGCTACTTTAGCATGATGGGGAAAAAATTAGTTCAATGCTATCATCCCTTCTAACACTCCCCATACAAAATTTCTTGGGATCACAAAAAATTCTATTTCATCTAGAGTATCGTAAGATTGCGCTTTACGCGCAATCGTAGCCCTGTTATGTTTTTCATTACTTTTGTCCCCTGACTTATAAATCGGTACTAAAAAATTACTTTTCCATTAGTCCCAGAAAATACCAGATCGAATGCAAAGATTAAATAATAACATTAATGGTTGAGCTAGAAACAATCGACAAGGCCAGAGAAACAACTAAGGAATTCCGTCAGGCTCCCTACCTTTACTAGGATCTAGATCATTCAATAAGAGGAAAGATTCAAGCTAGAACAGATGGATGACGGAATATTAGAGTTACTCAGAACTGATTCAGAGTACATTGAAGAGAAGAACTTTACAAAAAGCTAAGCGACAATACAGGGATTCTGTACAAAACATGAGCTCGATAAATTTTGTACGTACTCCAAGCATAGTATTTCATGAAAAACGGCAGTTCGTAGGTTATGTTCGCGATTTGTATGGGAGGAGTGAAGGGAATCGAATGAATTTCATACCACAGGTGAAATTTATGGTATAAAATTTATATTCTAAACTAGCGATCACCCGCGACTTTGTCCGCGTAAGAATCGCAAAATAAGCAATTTTTGAAAATGTAGTTAGTAATACATTATCCAGGATATATAAACTGATTAGTTTAATGGCTCTTTGAAGATACTGGTTTACATTTTGTTGGAATCAGAACCATAAATTATTAAGAATGAAAGCACGATACTCGCATTTGTATGGGACAGGCTAGTGATCAAATCAATCCCGTTATTTGTGATCATATAAGTATGGAAGAGCGTTAAGGATATTTGAATAGTTGTAGTTTGTGTTAATTAAAAAAAAGACCAAATAAAATAACATTCAGCTTAAATCCATAACAGGACTACGATTGTGAGTAAAGCCCAACCATACGATACTATAGATGAAATCGAAATTTTGGTTATGTTAAGAATTTTGTAAGGGGAGTGGTAGAAGGGGTTATTTTTATGTTATGCTAGTTCTGAACTAATTTGTTTCACATCATGCTAGAGTAGCTACAAAAATGTTTTGTACCAAATTTCAGCTTCAAAAATTGAATATGTACTGAGAAACTTAGTGCATTGGATTTAGTGAAATTGTGCAATTCGTATGGGAGGTGGTAGAAGGAGAGGAGTGTTTTTTGCTGATTTTTCGAGAAAAAACTGATATATTTTAAATTTTGGTTCAGTAACGTTTACACTTTTCAAGAAAATCGAATTTTAGAAAAGTTGTGAAATTGTGTCACACTGTGGGGGGTAGCAGGAGTCAAGCTAATCGGTTAATTTTTTCTCGATATTAATAATAATGCTAATTAAGGATTCGATACAAAATTTTAGCTCGATGAAGGCTATACGTATTGAGAAAATTGGCTTAGAGTATTTCATGAAAAAATGCAGTTTGTATGGGAGGCGGTGGAAGGGGTGAGGGGTTTTTAGTGATTTTTCGAAAAACAACCACAATCATTATGCAATTGATACATGTTAAATTTTACATCTGTGACTTTCACACTTTTCAAGAAAATCGAATTTTTGCAAAGTCGTGGAATTGTGTCATATTATATGGGAGGGGTAGAAGGAGTTGAACGAATCGGTTAATGTTACCCGATATTAATAATAATGCTAATTAAGGATTTACTACAAAATTTTACCTCGATGGAATTTATACGTACTGAGAAAATTGGTGTATAGTATTTAATGAAAAAGTGTAGTTTGCATGGGAGGTGGGCGAAGGAGTGGGGGATTTAAATAATTCTTATACTTAAAGATTACATTTTTAATAGAAATAATTTATTCTAAATTTCAACCTAATTGCTTTTATACAGGGTGCGCCATCTAAATGTGGTCGATGGAAATATTGAATAACTTTGACAGATTTAAACCGATTGACGTCGTCGAACACATTTACGGAAAGGTTATTGCATTACAATTTTAACCATGAATCGATTCACGCCCAAAGAACGCGCGGAAATAGTGAAAATGTTCATTAAATGCAATCGTTCAGTTGTTGCAACACAGCGTGCGTATCGTCAATGACTGATGAGGCCCATTTCACGCTATCTGGCACTGTAAATAAACAAAACTGTCGCATTTGGGGGAAAGAAAATCCTCATACTATACATCAATCTCCACTGCATGATCAGAAAGTGACTGTTTGGGCCGGTGTCTGCTCAAAAACCATCATTGGTCCGTTCTTCTTCAGAGTTGGGGAAACTGTCAATCGGTATCGATGGATGTTGGCACACTCTGTTTTACCAGAAATGCGTGAAAAAGGTCTTAAAGGCTTTTGGTTTCAACAAGACGGCGCGACATGTCACACCGCGAAATTAACGATGAACTTCTTGCGTCAAAAGTTCCCAGGACGTGTGGTATCGAAAGGGTGGGATATTGACTGGTCACCGAGATCGCCCGATTTAACGGCACCGGACTTTTTTTTGTGGGGATTTTTAAAAAGCAAAGTGTATGCCAACAAACCGAAGACTTTAGACGAGCTTAAGGACAATATTCGAGCCGAAATCACTGCGATATCACCCGAGATGCTGGCAAATGTCATGGAAAATGCCAGAAAAAGAGCTGAATTTTGTATCCGCAATAAAGGTGGTCATTTGATCGACGTTGTTTTTGGAAACTATATGGAAAAAATTGTAAAGCTTCAAATTTTATAAAAATAAATAGTTTTCCAAAATCGATTGAGAATTGTTCAAGTTATTCAATATTTCCATCGACCACATTTAGATGGCGCAACCTGTAGTTTCCAAGCAAAATTGATTATTACATATTATTAAGAGTCACTTTGTATGGGAGGGGGTAGAAGACGTGAGGGAAGCGAAATAAAACCAAAATTAGATTATATCTCGGAGCATACCTAATAAACTGTGAAAGTTTCATAACAATCGGTTCAGCCGTTTTCGCGTGAAAGCCGGACAGATAGACAGACAGACAGACAGAGAAGAATTTTTAAAACCGGAGTTTCTGCTTAGTTATTGCTAAACTAACGCAAAAAAGTAACTTATAGCCATTTCTAAACAAATAACAGACAGACACTACAATTATATTTATATAGATTTCAAATTATGAGCTTGTGAACCAAAAGTACAAGAAAATTTGGTAAATGTAAATTTTTGAGAAGAGGGTCGAGAGATTTGACCCGTTCACGAACATGAGCTTACTTTTTTATCAAAAACGACACGTAAGAAATTTGAACTTTCTTGCTCAATGCGTTCTCAAGCTGGCGAGCGCGCAGTCGGGCGGACATCCGGCTTTGAGATTTTTGAATGATAATTTTAACTTGTGTATCATTAATTTTTTTTCTACCAGGCCTCTATTTTAGATTTATGAACTTTAGAGCAAACTAATAATACCCTCTGATTTCATCTTGAGTATAAAAATATGTTTTTGAGTGTATTCGGAATTGGTTAAATGGGTGGATAGATGATAAAAGATTTCCCAAAAGCAGACTTAAGGGGCAGTACACACCAAAAAGTGTTTTCGTTGAAGAAAAGGTAATTTCAAATCGAACATTTGTGCAAATAGGTCAAAACATTTTCAATAGTGCTAAATTGGAGAAAGAAAAGCCATCCAAGACTTATTGGAAAAAAATATCACTTATATTATGTGCATGTAAGGAACTCAAAATCAAAATCAACCTTTATCAGTAAAAAAGAGGCATTTCAGAAAGTAATATTTAATAAAAACTTTGGAACTTCTAACTGTTAATGGGGAAATAATTAACTGTTCCACAAAAAATATAAAAAAAATTTATTAAAGTTTCCAACGGCTTTTGTTTAGAAAACCCTATATATTGTGTATTAGAGAAAAGTCAAAAGCCAAGGACCTATTCAAAAGGCACGGGCTCGCCGAGAATACCCTGTATACGTAGAAAGCAAATGCCTGCTAAGATTTAGATAACGCGGCCACTGATCCGAGAACGATGGAGGAGTCGGATGCCAGAGCACGATGTGATCTGAGTAAAACGAGAAAAAGCATTTGCAGGTCAGTCTTAACCGCTGGAGACAAACGAAACTACTCCTGCTAAAATTAGCTCAAAGAAGCGGGTAAGTAGTTTTAGTCTTTAATCAGGATTCGATTCCCAGAGATTTGATAGACATTAAAAAATAGCGGAATTCACAAAAAATTGTGCATGCGATCCATGTGCTGATAAGATAGAAACTGCAACCCATTTTTTCGTCCGAACTTTCTTCAACTGAAAATTAAGAAGCTAAACAACATTTGAAAGTTTTTTTCCAAAAACTTCAACAACGAGTCATTAATCAAAACGAATTGCTTGAAAATGCGGTTCCCATTTTAAGCACGAATTCATCGACTCATCCTTTTTAACTATACATGTAAGCGATATTTTCCACTAAGCCCTATTCATGTCACGTTTCATTCTCAATACCGCACATATTCCTAATACCAAGAAGGAGATCAATCACTCACACGTTCCGAACCATTTATGCTGCTTGAGGACACGAAAGTAAACCGCATTTTCTTCGTTCTGGATGTGTATCGAATTATCGGAAAATATTTCATTAATTTTATAGTGTTCGTTTTCTTAGTGGAAATTTTACCACAAAGTTGCGGTGCACATTTAACAGAAAATTGTTAGAGAGCTGTGACCACGATATACAATCTCTATATACTTGACGCTAACGAGCAACTTATATTGTGAGGCTCTGGCTCTTCGATCTGATTAAAAATAATGAACTCCTTATCCAACTTTGCCGTGCACATGTGTTGATCCATTAGCAGTGGGTTGGTATCCTTGCAAAACCATGTTACCACTATGCCTTATTTAAAGTCACATAAACTTCACTATGCAAAATGCACTACAGCTATAACGTCCGAGAATAAAGCAATTATAAAATATTGAAAAATTTTCAATTGACTGGCCTGGAATAGGAAAATCTGCCACAAAAAGAATCCTTCCCGTTTTCTGCCATGGATGCAGGCGAATGAGAATAGTTGGCCTGTTCAGAAAGGCAAATTGGGATTATCCTTCAATGTCCACAGTCCCCTTTCTTCATACAATATCGGATTTTATAGAGATATGAAATGAGTTTATTTCTCCGTCCAAGGTACTCTATTGATTATCATACACCCTTAGGTCTGCGTTAGATAAAAACGATATTGCAAGAAGGTATTTACTTGCACGGGCTAATTAAAAGCGGCCTAGTTAAGCGCTTTCTGCGTCGATTAGAAAGCTTAAAAATTTATATTATAGTTGATAATATACAATAAAATAGTTTAGTATCGCAGTTGGGGATGTTTTTAGAAAAGATTACTTCTAAACTCATTGAAAAGTAGGAATGTGGTGAGAGGTTGTTTTGAGATTGTATTGCACTTTATATTGTGTGCTCACAAAATTAATGGTATTTCTTAAGCTGTTGCTGCATTGGGCAATGGACTGAACAACAATGAATCCATTGTTACCCTGTGCTACGAAAACTATGTCTTTCCATTAATCGAGCGCAACAACTGTTCCACTTGAACAAGAACATTTAAATCATATCAGGGCACTCACAACTGATATGACACTTAAGATAATGGGAATTTTTATTATTTTTATGGTTATTATTTATGTACTACAACATCAACAAAAAAAAAACAAATCAGAATTATGTAGGATAGAGCGTAAAGCCCAATCATATGATACTCTAGATGAACTGGGAATGATTTTAGTAAAAATATCTCAAATTCTTTCGAACAGTGAAGAGACTTTTGCATGGGAGGTGGTAGAAGTAGAGGGGGAGGTTTGTATTTTTCGTATATGACACCGAACATGACATGCAAAACGTTTTTTGCTGAATTTAAAGTTTTTAGTTTTCATTATTATTAATGAAATTGGATATAGTTTTCCTGAAATTGAGGTATTTGTATGGGAGGTGGCAGGGGAAGTGGAGCATTTAAGATGATTTCAAAATTGCTTATCATCATGCTTATCACCATGCTTTGATTCAATTTCAAAGTCGAAGGAGAAATCGATGTATTCGAAGGAGTGAAGCTGAGCTGATAATTTTTTCTAGCATTTATTGCAATTATTAAAAACAAATTCTGACAAAATTTTAAGTTTGTACTTTTACTTTATTTTAAAGTATTGTGATCGACACAAGAAAACAAAAAAATTTGCCACCCTGAAATTTTTTTTTTCGCGTTTCATGACTAAATTAGCCTAAAAAAGCAAAAAAAAGAAAATCCGTCCCGCCGTACGCTGTACATATGGACTCAAATCTCCGAGAAAAGGTAGAATGTTCGTTTTTGGGTGGATTGTTGATTGGGTAAGTGATCTCTATTTTCTAAATTTTAGGGTGTGTTAGGTGGAAGGGGGAGGCGGGGGGAAGGAAAAAGTCAAAAACTACACTTGCTAATAACTCCACCACGAATGCAGATAGGAAGTTGAAAATCAGTAGAGATATACCTAGTCTACCCATAAATACTATTACAAACTTTTCGAAGCACTGTTCAATAAAAGAGGTGTTATATGTTAAGAAATCATTGCTTATTTATTAAATGCATTGTCAACAACGGAAATTGCAACAGGTTATTCGAAGTGATTGCCTTTTGCCTTTACACAAGCCTTTAATCGAGCTGGCCACTTATCTATGGAAGCACGCACGACTTCAATCGGAAAGTTGGCGACTGCATGTGTAAGAGACTTCTTTAAGGATTCGATGTTAGGATGTCTTTTAGAGCACGTCATTTGCTCTAAGACAGACCATAATTCGTAATCCAGCGGATTCAGGTCTGGGATAGAGGAAGGCCAATCTTCAGCTTTAATAAAATCTGGAACATTTTCTTCAAGCCATTTTTGAGTTGACTTCGCCTTATGAGCTGGTGCTGAATCTTGCTGGAAACTCCAAGGCTGATTTTTGAATAATGACGTGTTGAGAGGTTTCACTACACTTTCAAGGACACTTTTTTGATAAATTTTGGCAGACGTTTTGACGCCCTTCTCACAAAAATGCAACTTTGTCACCCCGTTGTAGCTAACACCCCACCAAACCATTACTGAGGCTGGATGATGACCTCTTTGAACCTTTTGGGCAACTTGAGAAGCTTCTCTGGCACTGCGAGCATAAACCCTATCGTTTTGTTTATTAAATGTTTCTTCGACAGTAAAAATTTTTTCGTCCGTAAACAAAATTTTACGGTGTTCTTGGTTTGCGTACCGGCAAAGTAATCGTTTTGATTTTTCCACTCTATTTTTTTTAACGAATCTGTTAGTAAATGCCCGGTAGATCTACGATAAGCACCCAACCCCAAGTCACTTTTGATGATACGTGAAATTGTTCTTTGGGGTATTTTCATCTCACGCGATAAATTTTTTTGTTTCCGAAGAGGATTACGGCAAATTCTCTCGCGCACGGCTTTAACCGCTTGAGGTGTTCGAGTAGTTCGCGGACGGCCACTTCTTTCACGCTCACTTACTCCAGACGTATCATTAAATCTTTCAATAGCCCGATATACAAACATTCGGCTTATACCAAGGGTATGCAGAGTCTTAAAAATATCACTTGGTTGCATTCCTACTTTATGAAGTGCAATCACAGCAATTCTATTTTCTTTGTCACCCCAATCCATGTTCACTACACTAAAAATTAAACTCAAATGATGACAAATGCATCAAGCACAAGCGTACTATAGCGATTAGCTCAATTTTTAAGAAATGCAATATAACGGTTCCTTTCTGCAGGGTTGCCAAACCTTGTAACAATATTTATGGCTAGACTAGGTAGATAAGGTTGTGGAACAAACTTTAAAAATAATTTAATTAATCCATTGGCGTCCGGACAGGGGGGGGGGGGGGGGGGCTAAAAACAAATTGTCGGCCGAATTGTTTTTTCAAATGATTATATCTTCGAAATTACTTATCGTAAAAAATTATATTTTGGGACCATTACGGTGGACATAGTTCCACCGGAATCAGCCTAGAGGGAGGCTAATTATTGTAAGGGGGGGTCAGGGGTGGTGCAAATAAAAACACTTAAAAATCCATATCTCGGCTATTTATTAAGCTATGTAATTGAAACTTGGAAAGTAGACTAAGCTGTACTAGGAAAACACAAAAAGGAGCGCTCACAATCCATAGGGCGACATTTTCCATACTCCCTTCACGGTACGCATCTCGTCTGTTAGTCTTTCGGCTGCCCCGCTGTCCGACACGGCCATTCGCGGACGCACCCCCTCTCGGCACAGGTCCACCCCAGTGCAGAACCGTCTGTGGCGGCTTATACTTGCATCGCTTCTAACCAACTAAGCTGTGGGGTCTAGATAGCTCAGTGGCCAGCACACAGAATTGTAGCCGCTCACTCGCTACACTGGTGACCCCGATGTGATCAACACGATCACACCTTCATCTCGCTGGCACGCAGCACATTCTAATTCACACTGCACCCATACTTCGCTCATATAGCAACACGCTACAGCATCACGCTCTTACAATATCACTGCACAGCAACACGCTCGCAGAGCTGCACGTGTACAGCTGCCTCCTAGTCGCCACCAGCTCAAAAGACACGATTCACTGCTGTCACTGGTGGGGAAGTACTGTGGTGGTCTAGATAGCTCAGTGGCTAGCATGGCCGCTTTGCAACTCGAAAATCCCCGGGTTCAAATCTCACTACCTACACGGTATTCCCTTAGCGTCTAAGACAGGGCCTGATTACACAAGCCTTACTGACGAGTCCGTCGTAAGCAGGCCTGGAACGGATCGCAACACAGCGTTGTAGCCGCTAACTCGCTACACGTCAAAGTGGCACCTCCCTCCCTCTTACTTGAATCAAGTGCCTGGCCACCTTGACTTTTATAAAACCCTCTACTCTGGGGACTGGTCAAGGTTCAATGGTACTCCTCTTAATAAAAATTTTAGGATGAGTTTCGAGGCCATAGATATACATACACTGCCACCATAAATTTTCTGGTGACCTGAATGTAATGCGTGATGAGATGTGGTGCATTCACTCGTATACGTGTGCACCGTTCGGTATATTGCTCGGCTGCAGGGTTCCACGACTAGGTATTTTTCAACTCGAATATAATTTCCACCTTCATGTTTGGTCTCGTACCTCCTGGTCAGGTTTAGGCTCAGGAGGGATAAAGCACCCACTAATCGCAACGATACATAACTGTACAAGCACGACATCCGCCACATCCCCATTTCTTTACGAAAAGTTGTATATAATGACAATCAGAACTGCGAAATAATTGTTAAATTTTAATTAATTAATCACTTCCTCGCGATATCACAAGCCTCGACCTTCCCCTCGTGCAAGTGGTCGCTCTTGACTTGCTAGCCATCATCGAGCGACAACTCGTCGACATAACTTGGAACATGCAGAGGCGATCGCGATCTCACTCAACAGCTCCAAAGGAGCGCTCACAATACGCCACACCGTTTCTCCCCCACCCCCGCGCGGATCTTGCTCCCGTCAGTTCGCTATTATGATACCCCGGCCACACCAAAAACCGAATTCGTTCACTTCGGTACACTACTCCCTGCCGTCAAAATCTACTTTTTTCCATGTGTATGTTCAAGTTAGCTACACTCTTCGCAGGGTCGCTACTTTACCAGCGATGCAAGGCCTATCATTTCGGTCCGCCGCTCGCTCCATTCACAACTGCGTTGGTCTTTATATGTTAATATAATAGTATCTTCTTTTTGCCCACATCTATATATTACTCATTTCTTGCTCTTACATTTGACGCGACATGGTTGGCTACTCTCTAGGGAGGCGGCGCAGGTTTTGGCTCACACACAGTTTATGCATAGTATTCCGCCGCCACCCACTTCGGTCTAGCATTCTGCATTGCTCTATACTGAGCGAACAGCAAGGGTCCGTGGATTCGCAAAGCTCCAAAGGTTATGTTTTTCTTTGCTTGTGTGTTTTGCGCACTGTCAGTCGATGGTCATCCAACACCGTTTTGAAGATTTTTTCACTATTTCTGGCGTAGTCATCATTTGGTCGACTAATACGTTATCTTGCAGCTCATACAGCCTCACATAATCTCTGCGACTTAATATTAATACTATGTTCCATACTCTCGCGGAGAAGCTTTGGCGAGTATCCTCGCCGAAGTTGGTCGGAGCACCTCGACACTCTCGCCTTACTTCGCAAGCACCTGAGTGGCATGGCCGACACCGAAGTGATAACAGCTGTTGTTGCTTTGAGTACATATAATGCCTTGTGTTCCTTTGACTCTGGTATAAAAGACTGCCTCTGGAGCAAAGCTAGCCGAGGCAAGTAGAGAAAGCGCAAGGCGATTCGAGCAACCTCTCCACACTTGCATCCGTCAACCTCGCGTTATTCCGCGAGAGTCTGGAGGAGGCATTATACAGATGCAAACAAACGAACTGACTCCCGCAGACTAGAATCTAGCTCCACCTTGATATTGGTTGGACAGGGGCCTTTCAAATGAAAGTATTGTATCACGATACCCATGTTTTCAAATTCAACGAGAGCTTCAACTATGGATGGATGACTGACAAATAAATACTAAGCAATGCTCATTGGGGTATTTTGCCAGTCTTGGCGGTCTCTCCTTTACTTTGACCAATGCCCTCAATGCTTACGGAGTATTTTGTACCACAAAGTCCCAGTTTTTTCAGCAACCTTTCGGAGATAAAATTCAATTGAGAACCAGAATCTAATATTTCTCTCGATTCTATTTGATTTCCTGACGCATCCGTTAGCTTGATAAAGGTTGTGCTCAGTAAAGCATAAGCGCGAGTTTTCAAGGAAAAATTTCTACTAAGAGACGTTGTCTGGTCGACTGTTACTGTCTGACCAGATGCTACTGCGTTTGCTTCAGGCATTTTGCCTGCTCCGCTACTAGATGGCTGTATACTGGTTGAGTCTTTGGGTTGCTCCTAATTATTTTTTATTTCCAAGTGAAGCAACATGTTGTGTTTCTTGGAACACTTAGAACAATGCCTGGACTTACATTCGCTGGAGCGATGATCGGGTTTTAGGCAGTTTACGCAATTCTTGGCTTGTTGAATGACTCGCAGCCTTTTGTCAGTACTCATTTGCAAGAACACCTGATAAGAGAACAGCGGATGATCTGGCTTGCAGAGAATGTAGCAAGACCCTTGCATGGATGCAACTAAGACCTTTGATAATGAATATTTCGTTGAGCGTCATTCTTCTGAGCTACCCTTCACTGTTGTGTTCGGCAATGACTCTAACGAATGGAAGTGGTTTTCCATGAATTTTAGGAAATCTTCTACTGATTGAAGATTCCTTTGGTTTTTTAAACCTTGTTCGTAGAGTATTTGAGTTCCGATATCGAATTTCCGGATGATGCAGCAATAACGGATCCCAATTTTTGGTTGACACATTGATATTCTGAAGCCCAAATAAACATTCCCTATTTGTGTCGTGAAGAGCCGTTATTGATTTTGCCGACCCTGCTTGCGTTGAGGGTAATGTTGAAAGTTTGTTTAACAAGGCCGTGACCAAAAGACTGATATTGCTAAATCTTTCCTTCAACATATTCCAGGCGGACTGATAGTTTCCTTGATTCCTTGTCGGTGTATAAAGTTCTTGGTACACGCTTTGTTCGGGTACGAGGAATAGAGGAAAACGCGCTCGAGTTAATGGATAACTAAATTTAATTCAACTTTTCTAACTTATTTATACAATTATTTACATCGTATTATCGTGAGAAACAATAGAAAAATTTTTGGTTCACAAGCCTTTCTATGCATAGTTCTAGCGATAAGAAACCAGACGCAATATGATTCAGCTAACTAACTGACAGATTAGACCAATTATTTGCTATGGTGCGCTGGTATGGTGGCCGGTGGTGGTACTAAAAACCAACCAGGCACCCTTACCGCTGATCCAACGGATGGCATGTCTGTGCATAACAGGTACCCTTAGAACCACACCGACTGCAGCTCTGGAGGTGATTCTCTCACTACCCCCACTTGATCTTTTTATAAAACAAGCAGCGGGCCTGGCAGCCATTAGATTAAAAACCACTAAATCGTGGTCAGCAACTCCGCCATAGACGGTCCCAAGCCCGAGTTGAGAAAGGAGGAGGGTACATGGAGTTAACCTGAATGGCCAGTAACATCAGTGCGTCTCAGGAAGTAGGCAAAAAGTATGACATAGTTGGACTTGCAGCATAGCTGTGAGAACTCCAACATGTCATATTTAGCTCAAAACTCCCACCCTTTTTCTACTAGGGTGTAATAAATAAGTAGGACCGGTCCTCCAGGTCGGGGGTTGGGCGAGGCGCCGACAACGCATCACCGGAAAAAGAACACTGTCCAGAAACCTGAAGAACAGCCTCGGAAAGGATGGACTCAACGGCAACGACCCCGCAAACGAAAAATGGACTACTCTATTGGATCTTGGAATGTTCGATCCTTATTTAGGACAGGAGCTCTGAAAGAGTTTCTCGAAGAAGTGGCAAAACACAACATCAACATAACTGCCATCCAAGAAACGAAATGGCTCGGTAGCGAAATCATGGACATGAGATCACACACAATCTATCCAAGTGGAAAATTGTCGGGAAGCAGAGAGTTTGGAGTCGCTTTTGTCGTTGACAAAAAATTTAAACAGCAGGTCACGAGCTTCAAACCAATAAGTGAAAGATTGTGTGCAATCCGAATAAAGACTAAATTTTTCAACACTTGGTTGATCAACGTTCACGCACCAACAGAAGACAAGGACGATGTAACTAAAGACGAATTTTATGCCACCCTAGAGACAACCTATGACTCACTGCCCTCGAATGACCTAAAAATTGTCTTAGGGGATTTTAATGCAAAAGTCGGAAAGGAGGAGGCTCATAGAGGAACAACAGGAGGGCACAGTCTCCATGACATAGCCAACGACAATGGCCAACGTCTTATTGATTTCGCAAGCAGCAAAAATATCATAGTAAGCTCTACGTGCTTCCCACATCGCGATATTCACAAACGAACGTAGGCATCACCAGATGGTCACACCTTCAACCAAATAGACCACGTTCTTATTGAGAAAAGGGCTGCTTCCAGCATACTTGATGTACGAACTCTCCGCGGTGTGAATTGTGACTCTGATCACTATCTAGTCAGAGCTAAGTATCGATGCAAAATAGCTTGTCGTGGGTATTCGAAAACGAGTAGAGCTCGCAAATTCAATGTCGACAAGCTTAACGACGAATCGGTGGCGCAGGCTTACACGCTAGCATGTAATAAACACCTGACACCAATATATGAAAATATCCAAAATATGCCAGTGGATAATGCGTGGATGAAAATACGAGACGGCATCAAATCCTCCGCGGAAGAGGTATTAGGATATCAAGCACGGCGAAAAAGTAATGACTGGTTCGACCAGGAATGTCGCGACGCAATAGATAGAAAGAACGAAGCTTACAAAATTTTTACTGAACGACCAACACGAGCCAAAAAAGGAAGATATGACGAGCTTAGGCGATATGCGAAAAAGACCTGTAGACGAAAACAAAGGAAGTACCATAATGACAAGATACAAAAAATGGACGACGACATGAGAAAAAATAATACGCGGGACGCATACGCCATAGTAAAAGACTTGAAAAAGGGATATAAACCAAAAACCAGTCTCTGCAAAGACGCAGAGGGCAATATCATCAGCGACACAGAAAAAATCAAAAGGAGATGGGCTTCATACTTCGAACATCTTTTGAATCCCATCCCAGTAGCACCGATAACGACAGACAACATTTCAATTCAAGCCTCAACTGACGAAGATGAACCATCATCGACACCACCCACGCTTCCTGAAATCAAAGCAGCCCTATGTGACCAAAAACGAAACAAAGTGCCGGGAATTGACGAAATACCAGTTGAACTTCTGAAAAACGGTGGAAACTGTGTCGCTGAAATACTGCACAGCATGATATGCAAAATTTGGACAGAGGAAATCATACCCGACGACTGGCGAAAAAGCATTATATGTCCAATTTACAAGAAAGGAGACAAACTCTGCTGTGAGAACTACAGAGGTATATCATTGTTGTGTACGTCCTATAAAATACTGACAAAAATAATTGAACATCGTCTTAAGCCCTATACTAATCAAATAATTGGCGAATACCAAGGCGGATTCAGAACCGGACGATCTACAACAGACCAGATATTCTCGGTGAAACAGGTGTTTGAGAAATTCTGGGAGTATAACACAGACGTGCACCAAATATTCGTAGATTTTAAACAAGCATACGACAGTATCGACAGGAGCGTACTGTACCAAATCATGACTTTGGAATTCCTCCAAAACTAGTCCGACTAACAAGACTCACAATGACGAACACTGAATCCCAGGTGAGAATACAAACCGATTCCACAACCAGCTTCTGAACGGAATGTGGTTTAAAGCAGGGAGATGGTCTAGCTCCTATGCTTTTCAACTTGGCACTAGAGTATGTCGTCCGAAAAATCCCAGTCGACACCAACGGGACACTACTATTCAAGTCCACCCAACTAGTAGCATACGCTGACGACATTAACATTCTAGCAAGATCCTTCCCTAGTGCTAAGGAGGTATTTGTCAAACTTGACTCCGCCGCAAAAGAAGTCGGGTTGCGCATTAATGAAAACAAAACAAAGTAATGACGCAAACAAGAAGGAGAACGCCAATCAGACAAAACATAACAATTGCGGAATATAATTTGGAGAGTGTGGACAACTTCATATATCTTGGGGCTAATCTAGCAAAGGACGGTAATGAAACAGACGAAATCAAACGACGGATAATACTAGCAAATAAGACGTATTATTCGGTACTTCCAATAATGAAATCCAAGAAAGTGCACAGGAACAATAAGCTGCGGATTTATAAAACTATTATACGACCTGTGCTCTGTTATGGCGAGACGTGGACATTAACGCGAACTTCCGAAAAAGCAGTTAACGCATTCGAAAGAAAGGTCCTCCGAAGAATTTTGGGACCTGTGAAGGAAGGAACGGAATGGCGAATAAGATACAACCATGAGTTGTATCAACTCTACGACGAGCCAGAAGCTTCGACGTTCATCAAGCTACGTAAACTGCAGTGGGCTGGCCATGTAGAGCGAATGGAAGACAGAAGAATCCCCAAACGTGCTCTTAAAGGCAAAGCGAGTGGTAACCGGCCAGTAGGCAAACCACGCAAGCGATGGGAAAACTCGGTTGATGAAGACAGCAAAGCCATTCTAAAAATTAGCAGCTGGAGGACGCGGTCTTTGGATCGAGACGATAGGAGGCGACGACTTCAGGAGGCCAGGGCCCGATTTGGGCTGTCGCGCCATTGATGATGATGAAATCGTGGTCAGCGCCACAAATTGGTCATGGACAAGTTCTAAACGTCATTAGAAACGCAAACTCCCTTTTAGACCGCGAGTATGATTGCATGAACCAACCGCAGGTTAAGAAGTTTCACATTAAGTTTCCTGAACGAAACGAATGGGCAACAAATACGATACTCAGCAACTGTATAGGTTCTCATCTCTATACGGACGGATCTAAAACTAGCCAGGGGACAGGTGCAGGGATTTATTCCCACGACCTCGCCATCCATACTTCATTTCATCTTCCAGAACACGCGACAGTGTCCCAAGCAGAAGTATTAGCCATTAACGAGTGTGCAAAAATTATTCTTGATAAGCAAGTCTCGGAAATCGTTACATTTTCTCGGACAGCAGGGCTGCGCTTCAGGCACTCCAATCCTACAGGACTACATCCAAACTAGTGTCCATCTGTAGACACAATTTAACTCGCCTAGCGGCCATAACGGAAGTTTTTCTAATTTGGATACCGGGTCATAGTGACCTGCTAGGTAACAAGGCGGCAGATACGCTTGCACGACAAGGATCTGCTAACATCAATTCCACTAGGAAGTCAGTCGATGTAGCACCAACAGTGCTGAAGACTAGCTTCAAACAGACTATTTTGGATTCTTTCTTGGCGGGGTGGCGGCAGCTGGAAAGCTGCAAAACGGCCAAATCCTTTTGAGAAGAACCGAACAAAAATATTACAGCTCAGCTGTTACAACGTAGTCGCTATAGTATCCGAACTATTGTCGGCCTAACCACAGGCCATTGCTTGCTAAGGCTGCACGCATTTAGGATGCGGATCGCGAGCGACAGCTTGTGCAGAGGTTGCGAGGAAGACGAAGAATCTATCGAACATTATCTTTGTCACTGTCCGCAAATCTCCAACAGTCGTCTCCTTTGTTTAGGCTCTAGACTCTTCTCAGAACTAGACGACCTCAGAGGCTTCCAACATTCGAGCCTGTTAAGGTTCGCAAACCGAACCAAGTGGTTAGAGCAAGAGGAGTGACTTCCAACTTATAACAATAGGGGGAGTACAATGGGCCCAACTAGATGGCCTCAGTGCTTGTGGTTCCGTGCAACCACCCTCCTACAACCTAAACCTAAACCTAACTGACAGATGCCATATGATTACGGCTTACGGGCCAGGTGCATGAAAAGACTGATGATAATTTAATTTACCGAATTTGCTTAAATTGCATATTTGTAATTAAATACTATCTATGTGGAAGTTTTACGTTACATTGAATAATAGATAATTTTGTTTGAAATGAATGAATTGAAATGTTAGTGTATTGATATTGATATTGTATTGATATTAATATACATATATTTGATATTGATAGATATTTATATAATTGATATTGATCGATATTAAACAATTATTTCTTATTATTTTATCAGTCAGATTTTATAATTGACTTAACCTTTAAAAAATTTTTGCGATATATTTATGTATGTCCTTAAAAGAACTATAAATTCACTCCAATTGATTTCACTATTATTTGTTGAATGCCGTGTATTTGTGTAAATGTTGCTTTCATTCTCCTTATTTTGTTTTAATATGCCAAATAAAAAGTGCGCAGGAAAGTTTTCATTACGAAATTTACCCTCACTGACCTACATTTGTAAATCTCGTGTAACGCTAGATATTGTTCTTTCTCAGTATTTTTCAAACATAAACTTGTTTACCAGCTTCACACATACATATGTAGAGTTACCCGGTTACCCTACGAACTTTACAGTAACAATATGATCTATTCCTTTCTGCACACGAAACATATATTATGTACTTATTCCTTAGCAACATTACATATTTTGTATGTTTGAGGTAAGTTTGATCATGCATAACATAAAATAAGAAATTACAGCAAACTGGTCGCAACCATAACAGAGCTCATCCTTTGCCTTGATTTCTGTGTAAAGTAGATGATATAACTTTGGAACAACACGACACATGGCTTGTGCGGTGTCCTCCATAAAAGGACAGTTCGACTGAATCGAATTGTTTAGAAAGTACCGAAAAGGAAGTTCCATTAAAGTTTTGGCATTAAAAACGTCGGGAAAGCCATAGTACCACACGTGTCGAGGACAACAACTTTCCTGGAAGTGGATTTCTTTTTATTATTCTGTATTTTTATGTGAAGATGATAGGAATAATCTTTTAAGTTGCGCCGCGTCATTTTCGTGGTTTGGTTGATTACAAGTTATGACAAGAAGAAGTCGAATTAGGCAAACACGAAAAAGCAAAGTGCAGGATGGCTTACAGAAAATTATTGGCTCGTTCAAATATATGTAGGCGAGCACATCAGCAAAATATGTAATTATGTATAATTCCACATTTGATCACATGTTATGCTCGATTATAAGATGAAATTGATGACTAGTTAGTAAACAAGGCTCAAATCAAGAGATCAAAGAATGAATGTGTATATTTTTTAAGAAAATCGCACTTTATCAAAATCTGTAGGTGTGAATTAGTTTATGGCCGTAAACACTAATTTTAAACATGAGTCTTCACCATTAAACAATTTTGCACAGTCATTAAGTTTGGACAAAGCGTTGCGGCTCGTGGTATATTGTGCAGGTGAGGCATTTAACATAGAAGCTCACAACTTAGTCAATAGGATTTGGAGGACGGTTGGGTGTGTTTTCCAAAAAAAGAAATTTGACGTAGTTCTGGAATTCGATTTTTATACTCTTGATGAAATCTGAGAGTATATTGTGTTTGCTTACTATTTGTAACGCTAAGAAATAATTCTCGCACAGAGTCACCATGGGTACAGAAATATTTGTTGTCGCTCAAGAAACTCGATTCCGAGTGACTGTCTGTTCGGCTGTCTCTCCGCCTGTCTACAATTTAATTCTGCAAAGCTTTGGCCTATCGTACTGAAATTTGTCATATGTCATTTTTACCATAAAAACCATCTCCCCACTCCCACACAAATTTCATGAAATTCCGAAAATATGAAAAAAAAAACACTGAAAAATTAATATCTCAACTGTTTCTTAAACTGTATAATTGAAACTTAAAACATATATTAAGCTATACTAGCGAAATACAAAAAAAATATATAATTTGGTCATAACAGTAATGGGGGAAAATGGGAAGCATTTCAAAAATGCTGCTTTTTTCAAAATTACAAACCGCTATACATATATCAAAACAAAGTGCAGATGTCAAATCAAAAATACGTCAGATTATAGAAATACATAGTTTTTAATTTTGATAAAAATTTTAAGTTGGGGAGTGTAAGGTCAGAGAGGTAGTAAGTAAAAATGTCGAAAATTTTGAGTGATTTTTTTCAGACTCTGGTTAAAGATAGAAAGTTCAAATTTTGCACGTGGATACATCTATTTGATGTATAGAGCCACCCGGTCTAACGTTCTCAAGGTGTTTCATGTGTATTGAAAAAAACATATAAACTGAAAATTTTTGAATGGAATTTTAAGGTAGAAACTTGAAAATTTGCGAAATGCATTTAGAAAAAAATCCCTAAATATATGAAATAATAACTGGTCGAATATCTTTAAAACTTCTACCCCCTCCCATACAAAATTTTTTTTCGACCATTTTTAAGAAATTAATTATCACCTAACTGTTTAAAGCTATCAATTTCAAGAAGAAAGAGGGAAAGAGTCAAATTACACAATATCTGCACCAGGAATGCAGATAGGAAGCTGAATATCACCAGAGATATAAAGAGGGTTATGAGACAAACTTTAAAAATAATTAAATTTTTTTATCCATAGGCGTCCGAAAAAGGGAGGGGGGGCCTAAAAACAAATTGTCGGTCGATTTTTTTTTTCAATTGATTATATCTTCGAAATCATTTATCATAAAAAAATCATATTTTGGGCCCATTAAGATGGCATACAGCTCCTCCAGAATCAGCTTAGTAGTGGTTATTGCAAGGGTCAGAGGTGGTAAAAAAATTATTATCTCAACTATCTCTTAAGCTATGTAATTGAAACTTAAAACGTATATTAAGCTATACTAGTGAAATACGAAAAAATATAACATATGGAAATAGTAGTGGGGGAAATGGGGAGCATTTCAAAAATGGCGCACTTTTTAAAATTACAAATCCTTATATCTCAAAACTGAGTACAGATATCAAATCAAAAATTTGTCAGACTGTAGAACTACATAGTCTTTTTACAAATTTTAAGATGGCAGGTGTAAGGGGAGGGAAGTGATAGGCAAAAATGTCGAAAATTTTGAGTGATTTTTTTAAGGCTCTGGTGAAAGATACAAAGTTTTCATTTCCGTGCGAATACAACTATTTGATATACATAGAAAAAAATTATAGTTTGTTCCACAATTATTTTAAGCCGACCCCCCGTTCTAACGTGCACAAGATGTTTCATGTGCATTGAAAAAAACAAGTAAACTGAAAATTTTTGAATGAAATTTTAAGGTAGTAACTGAAAATTTGCGAAATGCATCTAAAAAACATAACAGGGCTACGATTGCGCATAAAGCGCAATCTTACGATACTCTAGATGCCATCACAAGAAATTTTGGATGGGGAGTGTTAGAAGGGGTGATAGCATTGAAATAATTTTTTCCCCATCATGCTAAAGTAGCTATAAAAATGTTTTATACAAAATGCTTGCTCCAAAAATTGAATAGAAGCTGAAAAAATTAGTCTTGTAGATTTAGTGAAAATGCGCATTTTGTATGGGAGGTGGTAGAAAGAGTGTGGGGATTTTAGTGAGATTATAAAATTGACAACCCTTAAATTTCAGATTAGTACCATTCATACTTTTCAAGAAAATAAATTTTTTGTGAAGTTGGGAAACTGTGTCATATTGTATGGGAGGGGGTAGAATGGGTGAAGCTAATCAAATATTTTTTTCTGATCTTAGTGATGATACTAATTAAGTATTTATTACAAAATATGAGCTCGATAAATATTATATGTTCTGAGAAAATCGTCTTAGAGCATTTCATGAAAAAGTGTAGTTTGTATGGGAGGGGGTAGAAGGAGAAAGAGGAGGCGTATAATTTTTCTACTGTAGATTTAAATCATTATGAAAGTAATATATCCCAAAACTCAGACTAATAGCTTTTATACTTTTCGAGTAAATTAATTTATTGATAAATTGCGAATTTGCGTCATTTTGTATGGGAGAGGGTAGAAGGAGTGAAGCTAATTGTCTAATTTTTTTTCGCCTTACTAACAATTTTAAATAAATATTTGGTGCACAATTTCAGTTTGCTAAATTTTATACGCACTGAGTAAATTGGCTTAGAGAAATTCATGACAAGTACAGTTTGTATGGGAGGTGGTTGAAGGAGGGAGAGGACATGCATAATTTTTATACAGTAGATTGATATTATCATGAAATTAATATATTCCAAATTTCAGGCTAATCGCTTTTATACTTTTTGCGCAAATCCTTTAATTGTCAAATTGCGCAATTGTGTCATTTTGTATGGGAGGGGGTAGAAGGGGTGGAGCGATTTGGCCCGTTCACGAACTTGACCTTACTTTTTTATCAAAACCGACGTGTAAAAAATTTGAACAATCTAGCTCAACGCGTTCTCAAGCTAGAGAGCGAACAGACGGACAGACGGACAGACGGACAGACGGACGGACGGACAGACGGACAGACGGACAGACGGACAGACGGACATCCGGTTTTGAGATTTTTGAGTGATAACATTAACTTCTGTATCATTCATTTTTTTCTCCAAGCCTTATTTCTTAGCGTTACAAACCTTAGAGCAAACTTATAATACTCTCAGATTTCATCTAGAGTATAAAAATCCCTAAATATACGAAATATTAACTGGTCAAAAACCTTTAAAACGTCTACCCCCTCCCATACAAAATTGTATTTTCGACCATTTTCAAGAAATCAATTATCACTTAATTATTAAAAGCTATCAATATGAAATTTTACAACAATCAAATCAAGCAATCAGATTCCTGCTAAGACCCACTATAGGGGCATATTACAGAAACAACTCTCTTCCACAAGGCGCGATCCTGAGCATCGGCCTTAAGCTGTTGCCAGGACTTGTTTTTTCCTCAGGCCTCCTGTTCAACTGCTCGCTTCCATGTGATACATGGTCGACCAACCCAACGTCTTCCTTGAGGGTTATAATCCAGAGCCTGTTTGGCGATGTTTTGCTCTGGTTTCCTGAAAGTATGACCGATCCACTGCTACTTCCACCTTTGAATCTCAATACCTATTTTAGTCTGACCAGTTGTACTCCAAAGTTTGTCGTTGGAGATTACTTCTGGCCAGAATATTCCTAAAATGCATAGGAAGCATTGGTTCACGAAAGTCTGTAGTTCCTTGGTAAGTCGAACGGTCACTTCCCACGTAGTACAACCATATAACAACACGGATTTGACACATGCGTCAAAAACTCGCAGCTTCGTGCGAAGCGAGATCTCTCTTAACCTCCAGAACGGAGAAAGGGTACTGAAGGCCTGACGAGCTTTATTTAGCCGAGCCGCAATATCCTTTTCGGCTCCGACGTCCATGCTGACAATGCTTCCAAAATAACAAAAATCTTGCACCTCTTCGACATCTGGACCATTAAGAACAATCGGTGTACTTGCGTTCGAACCCATGTGCAGGTACTTGGTTTTACGCACATTTATTTTCAGTGCCGCCTCTTTGCATTTATAATGCAACGAGCGAATATTTGACTCTAAGTCCAAACGGTTATGTGCAAGCAAACACACGTCATCAGTATAATCAAGGTGACTTAAGATGTTAAATAGTCTCCATTGAAGACCTTTACCTTCCCCACCTTCCAGTGCAGCTTTCAAGATGTCATTTATTATCACCAGAAACAGGGCTGGTGTTAATATGCACCCTTGTCTGACGCCCGTTCGAACAGCTCTCGGACAGCTCTCCTCTATGCAAGACGCGACACCTTGCATCTTCGTAGGATTATTTAATCATAGCCATGACCTTATCTGGAATACCTCTCCTACGCAAAGCATTCCATATTTAATCTCGCTTAACGCTGTCAAAGGCCTTCTCGAAGTCCACAAACATGAGATGTAGCGGCGAACCCATTTCGACTCACTGCTCTAATATTATCCGTAGGGTATTTGTGTGGTCGGTACAAGACGTCCCTTTACAGAAACCAGCCTGATAAACTTCGAGAGTGCTTTCGACGACATCACTAATTCTATTGAGAACAACCTTAGCCATAATTTTTGATACGGCAGTAAGTAGACATATACCACGCCAATTGCCACAATCTCGAAGGTCCCCCTTCTTTGAAATTTTCACAATGATGCCCTCCTTCTATTCGGTCGGATGTCTTGCTTCATTCCATACCTCAGTAAAGAGTGGGAGAATTATATCGGCTGTTATTTTCCGGTCCACTTTGAGGAGTTCGGTTAGTAGTCCATCTATACCTGGAGCTTTCCTTCCCGCCGTTGACCAACTGGCGGAAACTATCTCTTTCTTACCTGTGGGATCGTCCCTAATAGCGGATGGATGTTTGGTAGTTGTTTTGTTTCCGGAATATCTTCCTCTGACAAGATGTTTAAAATATCAGAGAAGTATTCCTTCCATCCCCGCAACTGGTGTTCACTCATATTAAGGAGAGTTCCGTTGACATCTCTCACCAGGTGGTTGGCGGTGAAATCCCTGTTCATCATCTGTTTCATGGTTTTGAATAGTGAACCCATATCTCCAAGGTAAGCCACAGATTCTGCCTTGTTTGCCAGATCTTCAATGGCCTTTCTCTTGTCGCGTCTAAAAGCCTTTTTAAGCTGTATATGAGCATCGCGGTAGTTCTGCGTCAGGTCGGTCGTTCGTTGGTTGACATCGGGTTGAGAGATGATTGCCAATTTGGCTTTTTTCCGATTGCCAACCTTACCCCATGTGTCTTGCGACATCCAGGGTTTCTCACCGCTTTGCACATATCCCACAGATTCTTCGGCACTAGTTAGAAAAGTGTTTCTGGTTGCCTCCCCAATTGGCGTCCAGTGTGCGCATTTCATATTCACCCAATGTGGATGACTTTTCGCGTAGAATAGTGGTGTATCCGCGTTTTTTGTTGGGATCTCTGATTTTATCCACATTAAGCTTGCGCTTCATTTGAAGAATTTGTGGTCGTCGGATAGTTGCTGTACACAATCTCAAGAAGGCAACCATCAAGTGGTGATCGCTCCACGTTTCGCTCCCACATCGAGGAGACATCTTCTCCATCGGCGACTTATAGCCAAATGGTCGATCTGATTCTGAGTAAGGGGAAACTCAAGATGTTTTATGATGACTCTTGTGTGGAAAAAGGGTTCCTCCGATGACCATTTGACCGAGTACTACAAAACTCTACAAATAATTCGCCGTTTTCGGGTCTCTTAATCAAGGTCGTGACGCGTCGACCCAAGGGTCACCATGCCTCCCCATGACGTGTTCTAGTGCAGTGTTGTCTGATCCAACCTGGGCGTTCAAAATATAATAATAAAAATATATAATATATAATTGCAAATTGTACAATACGATATTATTGTTTTGTATATAATATTATTTCGCTAAGCAAACACAAAATTCAAAACTATCATTGCATTTACTAATGCAATAAATATTTTAGAAGAAACTACTTACTTAAGCACATTCGGCACTATTCACGTTTTCTGATGAATATAATTTTACTCTACAGCATATTTTTATCACATAATAATTACGATGCATCCGCTATAAATCAAATACAAATTTTACTACTTAATTAAATAATACAGTAGGTATATGATAATTTATGAAATGCAAAATCCTCCGCAAAATCGAAAAGAACCCACAAAGTTCTGCTATGAAAATGTTCGTTCAATCATTTAACAACTTCTGTATGAATTAAATCAAAAGGCCAAACTGTAATGAGACATGCGATGAATGATTAATTAAAACTTAACATTGAAATAAGTTCGACTTAACCATCGCAAAAATGGAACACAAGTCGGCATTTTTGAATACTAGCCAGTTGGATAGGCATTCGCCATATGAACATCAAAATAGCCTTGGCCCAGGGCGAGGAAATGTTCTGCGATATTTTTTTAATCGGAGAGATCTGCATGTCAGACTGCAGAAAATTACAGATTTATTCATTCATGTTATAGATGATGTGGTAGATATTTATTTCCAATCATGAGCGATACAAATGTTTGCTATTGCTGTTACATTATTCATTGATTTTATCCACAAAATTTAATTTATGAATTTTTATTTTTATACTCCAGGCAAGAAGAAGAGAAATTTTTCAATTAAAAAAACTTAACAGAACTACGATTTGGCGTAAAGCCCAATCATGCCATAGTCTAGATGAAAGAGGCATTATTGTGATTTTATTAAATTTGGAATGGGGACGGGGTGACGGTATAAAAATTAATTCTTTCACATCATACTAGAATTGCTGTTCCATACGAAATTTAAGATTCAAAAATTTAATAAGTACGAAGAAAATTAGTGTATTGATTTAGTGAAATTGTGGAGATTGTATGGCAGGTGTTGCAAGGAATAGATAGATTTTTTTTTCAGAAATAAATAAAAACATCATTCAATTGACATTTCAGTAGCATTCATACTTTTTAAGAAACTTGACTTTTTACGGAGTTGGAAATTTGTGCCATGCTATATGGGAGGGTGTAGAAGGAGCGAAGCTAACAATCTAATTGTCTTTATCTTCAAAATAAATATTTAGTGCAAACTTTCTGCTCGATAAAAGAAGTAATTTGGTTTAAAGTATTTCATAGAAAAGTGCAGTTTGAATGGAGGTGATGAAAAATAGGGCATTCGAAAAATATTTATATAGTAGATTAAAATCATCGTAAAAATTATGTATTCAAAATTTCAGATTCAAGCTTAAGATTTCAATCAAAAACTTTGCATTTTTTCTTATACACATGAAACACCTTGTGCACTTTAGGGCTCCACTTCAGTCCACAACAGTTTTGGTTAAATTTATAATTGTTTCTTTATATACATGTATCACCTGCAAACCACTTCTTACACCCCCCCCCACCCCTGTAAATAACAAATTTTACCAAAATTATAGATCATATAATTCTACAATCTTACAAAATTGATCTGTATTGAATTTTGAGATATAACGGTTTGAAATTTCGAAAAGTGTATCTTTTTTGAAATACTCTCCATTTCTTCCCACTACCATTCTGACCAAATATTATATTTTCCTCATATTTCGCTAGTACAGCTTGATATATTTTTGTTCCAAATTTCAATTATAAAGCTTAAGAAATAGTCGAATTATTAATTTTAAGTATTTTTCTCTGCACTCTCTGACACTTCCTGTTTCAAATTTGGTCTCCTTTTAAGCTGATTATAGTGGAACTATGTACCACCGTAGTGATTCTAAAATAAGAACTTTTTATGTTAAGTAGTTCCGAAAAAATACTTATTTGAAAAAAAAAAAATCGACCGACAATTAATTGTCAGCTCCCATTTTTTGACCCTAGTGGATACAAAAATTAGTGTATTTTTAAAGTATGCCCCACAACCCCCTCGATATATGCCGATTTTCAACTTTCTAGCTAGAACTTTAGTTGAGATATTCGATTTCTTAGTTTACCCTTAACACCTGCAACCTCCAAAATTCATGTCCACCTGAGATCAGCACACATTTACAATCCAGCTAAAAATGAATTTTCTATCTTCTAGGCTATGGGAGTAAATGTGCTCTGAGTGAACATGTAGGGCGGACGCCATACGGCATACAGCGTTGATACATACGGATTTTTTTTTGCATTTTTAGGCTAATTTAGTCATGAAACGCGAAAAAAACTAAATTTCATGATTGCAATTTTTTCAATTCGATAACAATACTTTATTATTATTCAGTTACTATCTATGAAATAAGACCTGCCAGGGATTTCTAGGACTATTCTAGAGAAAGTATAAGGTTAAGCATTTTAGATCCATGGTTGCGGTGCTTATAGCTCCCTTCCTTTCTCCTCTAATAGTTTAATGATAATAAACTCATGCTGGTGAGTGGGCCAAATCGCTCCACAAATGCTCTCTCCTCCCAATTTAAACTTACAATTCTTATGACGAATATTTTATTTCCCACTCTTTCATTCAGCGTATAATTTAATGATATAAAATATTCCAATTTATTAGAATCAATAAAATTTATAAAGCTGAAATATGGTACGTGGTATTTTACAAAAAATTTAGAGCAGTACATAGAAAATTAATTTAATTAGATTCGGTCCCTCCTGCTATCACCTGCCATACAACATAACCCAATTTTTCAACTTTGCGATAAATTCATTTTCTTCAAACATGGAAAACTTCTGTTCTGAAATTTTAAACCTACAACCTCATCTTCTTCTAAAAATTTCGAATTGGTTCAAACACTTTCATCCCCGCTTGCGTCGGTACCATTGATTCATTGCACCGCCTCTGGCAATGCTAAAGAATACTTATCGTCCGCGTACAAGAAGCTGGAACCACTGAAGCAGAAACACATCTGATGATAGCAATATGCAGATACCTGCATCAAAAAAGAAACAGCCGAGATCGATTACCTGTATTGGCATCGCTAGGAGTACCATGCAAGCAGCAGTCATTATTACCAACGACTTGCTTGGCATCATACCAGAGTCGGTGAAGCTTCAGAGCTACTCTTTATTGAGAAACATTATGAAGGAACGCCTCTTAGGAAATCCACCAGTTAAACCAAGCTTTTCGAAGTACGTCTTCGAGCCAGGTTATCTTAGGATAACTTGTGCTGACCAAAACAATCTGGTCTTCCTTCAGGTGCCGGTTCCCAAAATAAACGAGCTCTTGAAGGACATCAATCTACAGGTTGTGGAAGGTAACGAGGCTTCTAGACTGACAAAAGTGTCTGTATGAATCCCGGGTATCATTGAATACCTTTGGCTTCTATTGCAAGACATTAAGCTGCAAAATAATATTTTCACAGAGATATGGAAGCTTTTCCATAGAGAACAAAAAGACGAGGACCAACTTCTTGTTCTCGGAATTAACCAAAAGGTTGCGCAGATTCTAGACTCAATAAGATCCAGTTCAAGCTCCTGAAACCAAATGCAGCCAATTTTAGTAGCTAACTCAAAGTGGTTTAAATCAATTTACATAAAAGTAGCGGTCAACGCCACTCTTCAATTACACCTCTTAAGAGGACACTCGGATGTTGCACTTGTCCAGGTTGAGTGGGTCTAACCACATTCTAGGTTGGTGCAACAAAACTTTTACAGCCCTTCATGAACCCAAAACAGGTTAGCTACGGATAAGTGTCGTTGCATAAAAGCACTTAAGTCGACATTAATTCCACAATGTAGCAGTCCAGACCAAACAACGACGCTCTGGGAGGGGTCCTCCAACGGAACACCGCAAATTGTTAAGATGGGGTTATCGTTCCAACCATACAAAGCACGTTATGTTTCAACGACTGGCCTGTGTCAGCTTGTCCAAATATCATAGCTCTGTTGTTACAACGCAGTGCATTTTGATTCTTCGAAACCACCCTGCTACAACCTAAGCCTAAACCTAAACTACACCATTTCATGAAATTCAATACAACAATTTTCACAACACCAAGCAATGTCAAACTTTTTATGTTAAGTAGTTCCGAAAAAATACTTATTTGAAAAAAAAAAAATCGACCGACAATTAATTGTCAGCTCCCATTTTTTGACCCTAGTGGATACAAAAATTAGTGTATTTTTAAAGTATGCCCCACAACCCCCTCGATATATGCCGATTTTCAACTTTCTAGCTAGAACTTTAGTTGAGATATTCGATTTCTTAGTTTACCCTTAACACCTGCAACCTCCAAAATTCATGTCCACCTGAGATCAGCACACATTTACAATCCAGCTAAAAATGAATTTTCTATCTTCTAGGCTATGGGAGTAAATGTGCTCTGAGTGAACATGTAGGGCGGACGCCATACGGCATACAGCGTTGATACATACGGATTTTTTTTTGCATTTTTAGGCTAATTTAGTCATGAAACGCGAAAAAAACTAAATTTCATGATTGCAATTTTTTCAATTCGATAACAATACTTTATTATTATTCAGTTACTATCTATGAAATAAGACCTGCCAGGGATTTCTAGGACTATTCTAGAGAAAGTATAAGGTTAAGCATTTTAGATCCATGGTTGCGGTGCTTATAGCTCCCTTCCTTTCTCCTCTAATAGTTTAATGATAATAAACTCATGCTGGTGAGTGGGCCAAATCGCTCCACAAATGCTCTCTCCTCCCAATTTAAACTTACAATTCTTATGACGAATATTTTATTTCCCACTCTTTCATTCAGCGTATAATTTAATGATATAAAATATTCCAATTTATTAGAATCAATAAAATTTATAAAGCTGAAATATGGTACGTGGTATTTTACAAAAAATTTAGAGCAGTACATAGAAAATTAATTTAATTAGATTCGGTCCCTCCTGCTATCACCTGCCATACAACATAACCCAATTTTTCAACTTTGCGATAAATTCATTTTCTTCAAACATGGAAAACTTCTGTTCTGAAATTTTAAACCTACAACCTCATCTTCTTCTAAAAATTTCGAATTGGTTCAAACACTTTCATCCCCGCTTGCGTCGGTACCATTGATTCATTGCACCGCCTCTGGCAATGCTAAAGAATACTTATCGTCCGCGTACAAGAAGCTGGAACCACTGAAGCAGAAACACATCTGATGATAGCAATATGCAGATACCTGCATCAAAAAAGAAACAGCCGAGATCGATTACCTGTATTGGCATCGCTAGGAGTACCATGCAAGCAGCAGTCATTATTACCAACGACTTGCTTGGCATCATACCAGAGTCGGTGAAGCTTCAGAGCTACTCTTTATTGAGAAACATTATGAAGGAACGCCTCTTAGGAAATCCACCAGTTAAACCAAGCTTTTCGAAGTACGTCTTCGAGCCAGGTTATCTTAGGATAACTTGTGCTGACCAAAACAATCTGGTCTTCCTTCAGGTGCCGGTTCCCAAAATAAACGAGCTCTTGAAGGACATCAATCTACAGGTTGTGGAAGGTAACGAGGCTTCTAGACTGACAAAAGTGTCTGTATGAATCCCGGGTATCATTGAATACCTTTGGCTTCTATTGCAAGACATTAAGCTGCAAAATAATATTTTCACAGAGATATGGAAGCTTTTCCATAGAGAACAAAAAGACGAGGACCAACTTCTTGTTCTCGGAATTAACCAAAAGGTTGCGCAGATTCTAGACTCAATAAGATCCAGTTCAAGCTCCTGAAACCAAATGCAGCCAATTTTAGTAGCTAACTCAAAGTGGTTTAAATCAATTTACATAAAAGTAGCGGTCAACGCCACTCTTCAATTACACCTCTTAAGAGGACACTCGGATGTTGCACTTGTCCAGGTTGAGTGGGTCTAACCACATTCTAGGTTGGTGCAACAAAACTTTTACAGCCCTTCATGAACCCAAAACAGGTTAGCTACGGATAAGTGTCGTTGCATAAAAGCACTTAAGTCGACATTAATTCCACAATGTAGCAGTCCAGACCAAACAACGACGCTCTGGGAGGGGTCCTCCAACGGAACACCGCAAATTGTTAAGATGGGGTTATCGTTCCAACCATACAAAGCACGTTATGTTTCAACGACTGGCCTGTGTCAGCTTGTCCAAATATCATAGCTCTGTTGTTACAACGCAGTGCATTTTGATTCTTCGAAACCACCCTGCTACAACCTAAGCCTAAACCTAAACTACACCATTTCATGAAATTCAATACAACAATTTTCACAACACCAAGCAATGTCAAATTTGAAGAACTAAGTATTTTTGTAGCGATTATATTAGAAGTGTTAAGATAAGTTCTGTTTCGCCACCCATTCAATCAACCACCTTCAATAAACAATTTCACAAATCGCGCATTCTAAAGCTATTGAAAGTTCCTTTTCATATAGAGTATCGCACAATAGGGGCTTACCCGCAATCCTAGTTCTGTAATGTTTTTCATCGTGTTTCATTTAGAACTACTTCAAATTTTATTAATCGAGACTGAGCTATGAACGTATGACCGTGTTTATTATTTAATTTTTATTATGGCCTTTTGAAATGCGTATACTTAAATCGCCAACACTCGGCAATTATCATTTAATTAACACTCAATCACAAATATTGCACATTAAACTTGTTTACAGATTGTTCAAAGTATCGCAGACATAATTTTTTTCCATTTCAATTTATCACCGACACGATTGAAAAATATCAAACATACCATGACGTATCATTTACCTGGTCATCACACATGAATGTTGTGTGTTTTTGTTGGTAGTGACACCCATATGCAGCTTGATCGGCTCATGATCCCATCACATCAATGAACATCTGCTTAATAGGTCAGCATAATCTTGTTAATATAATCGGAAGGTATCTTTAAAGCGCTTCCTGATCTCTTCACAGCTTCTTATCTGATGTGGATCGTTTTTCAACAGACTACGGCATATGGTTAATATTAGTTCATACTGACTGACAAGTAGGTGTTGATGACCCTTAACAACAACTTTTTTGTGCATACATTTTCATATTATTCTCATTACTATTTATGTTATGTTTGCCGCCTAAATTTTATCAGTTAGTAATACATAAACATATTAAGCTATTTCGTAAGTAATGGATCGAACAGGGAACTATGAGTAATAAAAAAAAGTTTTTGTATACCAAGTTGTGTCAGTGCCATATTCAAAAATTACACATCTGTCTCCAGTCCTCTTACCACGTCCTATACAAAAGTCACTACTCTAAAGAATCTGAGATACGATATTTCCCAGTGCGAGTTTTTATATGGCGAGCTATGATCAATAAAGTCAAATGTGGCTACTCCAATACAAATGGGATTCTTCCCTACCACCTCTCGAATAAATATCAGTATTGCGCATTTTGATGATATTATTTTCAATTTTCCAGTGCATTCAAAACTTTCACAGTCTATCCAAAGAGAGTATATATTGCATTTAAAGATTTTTCTGCTCTTATCTAAACTCAGTTTATTGTCAGATACCGCATTACTTATTTTTGATAAGAAAGCAATTTTCAATACAATCAACAAAAAAAATCATTTCCGTTTGGCAATTCTATGTCCAGTAAAAGAGTAATTTTCGTTGTCAGAACGATTCAACTAATTGTATGGCAATATTTGATAATAGACTCTTATCCGACATGCTCCATGTGTCGTAAAATACATCGTTTTAGAATGTATGCCTTGGACTAGGGCATCTTCTGCAGAAGAAATTAATTACCAGCTATTCTAGACATTGTAAAATGTTCCATAATTCGACCCTGAAATCGTTAACTTCCGACTTGCTTTTATAGCGTTGAAGTAAATATTATCTAAGATACGAGTAAGCAGGCGTTTACGAGAAAATTAACTTCCGAAAAAATCTTATCAACTTCTTATACTTGCTCGTATCTACTATCTCAAAGGCAAAACATTTGTGTCTATTAATAAAAACAAGACATTAATTTGGTAATATTCCATATCAATATGTTTATTTTTATTAAGCCAAGACCAATTCTAATTTAAACTTTTAGGAAGGTTGGAATAAAGTATTTTTATGATTTGACCATCACGGTCATTTACGTAATATTTGCGCATATATCACTTAATTTTATTAGGAAATTTACTATTTAATCGAAATTTTCAGTGAACGTAATTAATATTTACCAATCTTTTAACAGCTAGCGATCGAGATGAACAAAAATGTAAATAAACACTGCATAGTGTTAAATTCAATACTACGAAAATGGTAGGTATTAACGGTTCACATAATAATTCCCTGAAATAGAATATTGTACACTATTCAAAAACATTGAATTGCTTAAATAATAACATATTAGAATTATGATTGAGCGTAATCCCCAATTCTGCGATACTCAAGAAGAAATGGGAAAGAGTTTAATGAACATACATATATGTAATCTCATTCATTTGTAATTCATAATATATTTTATTTCCCAAAGTATCTTAATAATATGCTTACGCTAATTTTTCGAACCTAACAGTTAGCTATCAGATTGTGTATTAAATCTTTACAGCTTATGGATCAATAGAAACAATAATGAACTTATGACAATTTTCTTAAAATAGTTTGATGTAATAAGGAAAGATGGGCAAAACTAACTGATGCTTTCCAAGAAATTCGACATTTTATAAAATTCTGCAACTGTGCCGTTTTATATGGGAGGTGATTGAAGGAGTGGCGGGATCAAACTTATTTTTTCACAACTCACTGCCAGAATATATTGTATTAAATTTGAGTTCCAAAACTTTGATAGGTACTGAGAAAAATTGGTTCATTGTATTTCGCTAAATGGTGCAGTTTGGTGGTAGGAGTTGGATGATTTGAAATATCTTAAGAAAATTAAAAACTATCACTAAAAAAGCGTTGGTTTAAAAATTTTAGAGCACAACCTTTGATAATTTCCAAGAAAGTCGACCTAGTCGCAAAAATGAATCGGAGGTGCTAGAAACTGTGGCGAGATCAATCTAATTTCTTCTCATATCACTATAATTGCTACCAAAATACTTCACACAAAATTTTAATTTCATAAATTTTATAGATACTGAAAAAATGGTGCATTGCATTTCGTAGAATTGTGCAGTTTTTACTGGATTTGGTAAAAGGAGTGGCGATTTCAATTATTTTTTTTTTTTTGAGAAACAAATAAAATATAGAACGAAGTTGGCATTACTTTTTCAGCAAAAATAACGTGTGTTAAATTTGAGCTTTGTAGCTCAACGCGTTCTCAAGATAGAGAGCAAACGGTTGGACAGACGGACGGACATCCGTTTTTGAGATCTTTGAACGGCAACAAATATTTCTGCCCCCTTGGCGACTCTATGCGAGCATTATTTCTTGGCGCTCCAAACTTTAGAGCTAACTTATAGTGTTCTCAGATTCCATCTACAGTATAAAAATACTTGATGGTAATTTCTATTCAAGGATAGAGTGAAATAAGGGGTTGTTGGAGTATTCATATCTACTTAAAAATATTTCACCCAGATTATTGCTATATGTATGTTTAGACCAAACCTATTACAGCCAATTTGTGGAGACGTCTTGTTGAAAAATACTAAGGTTTGATAAGTATTAATACGCTATTTATTTTTATGAACTTGAGTGCAATCATTCCAAACAGGACTTGCGTTTAAAAGACAGGGTCGCATTACAACTTTAGTGGTTAGTTTCCCGTTGATAATTTTGACTTCCGGTTCATCAAGAGGTTTAATATTCTAATGACCATCAGTGCTTTAGAGACTGCATTGGAGATCTGATGATGGTAAGTTAGCTTTTGGATTGGTGGATTGCAGGGGGAAGTAGATATTTCTTTTCGTGAAAAAAATTGCTGCAGTCTTTCCTGTATTCATTTTAATTTTCTAAGTGATTTAGGTAGTAATCCTACATAGCTGTTTCTGTAGGTTGTTGATGATTTTGGGAGGGCTTTTTGAATTTGGGAAGACTGCATTGCCATCTGGAAACGTGGCTAATTTACAAGAAGAGTCTTTAGGACGATCAGAAGTATATAAGTTGAAAAGTAGGGGACGTAGATAAGATCCTTGGGTATACCAGCAGGAATGGCGCGACTTTCCGATTTAGTGAATTTTAGTTTCACTTAAAAGGATCCCTGCGAGAGGAAGGATCCGATCAGGTGAAATATTCGGGCCTTTGACTAGATAATATCTTGAACTTTTAAGTATTTTTATACTCAGAAATCTGAGAGCCACAAAGTTTGTAACGCTATGAAATAACACTCGGAGAAAAGAATTAATGATAGTTCATATTATCGGTAAAAAATATCAAAACTGGTTGCCCGTCTATCCGTTGATCCCTCCGAATGTTCTTCCATCTACTCGCGTTGAGCTAGTTCAAATTTTTTTGAAGTCTCTTCTGACAAAAAAGGAAGTCAAGTTCGTGAACGGACCAAATCGCTCTTAACTAATTTAAACCCAAATTACCCTTCCCACACTCAATAGACCCCATTCTGTATAAAATAATGAATTTGTAATTGTTGATATATTTGATAAAGGTCTCAGCAGAGACCGAAACTTCACACATAATGAAGCAAACAGTGTAAAATCTGGAAATCTTTCCTTTCAAAACACCGAGTTTAGTTCGTTTATGAAAATAACATTCTGCACAGATATAATAATTTTGAACTAGATTCTAGCAATGAATCAAACATTAAATAACACTCATGCACTCTTCTAGACCCTCCGCCAGAAATTCAAATATCTCAACTGTGGCTCTAGCTACATATAAAGAGGCTTATGGGACAACAAATTATTTAATTTGGGTATCCATTGTAGTTCAATACCGGAGGAGGCGGCTAAATACAAGTTGTCGGCCGGATTTTTATTTCATGTGATTATATCTCCAGAATTACTATACAAAAAAAGTTCATATTTTAGAAATACTTAGGTGTTTTTGCGTCCACTAATATGGACCTAGAGTGCAGCAAATAGGGGCGGGAGCAAGAGGGGTGCAAGGAAAAACACTTAAAAATTATTGTCTCGGCAATTTCGTGAACTATAAAGTTGAAACTTGCAACATACTATATTGAGCTACACTAGCGAAATATGGTAAAAATAAAAAAAAAATTGCATATTAGTAGCGGGGATCTTAAAAATGGTACACTTTTCAAAGCGTCAAAACGTAATATCTAAAAATTCAATACAGATATTAAGTTTAGATTTTGGGAGATTGAAGAGCTATATGATCTAAATTCCTAGTAAAATTTGTAGGTGGATGGAGGTGGTGAGTCAAAATGTCGAAAATTTTGAGTAATACGTTTAGAACTCTGATAAAAGTTCAAATTTCGCAGATGCATACGTTCATTTGATGTATCGCTCATAAAGAACAAATTTGAGCCAAAGGGGCTCTAACGTGCACAAAGTATTTCAAGTGTGTTGAAAACAAAAATAAGAAAGACGGTTAATTGCTGATAGAGTTATTAAGCTAGCAACTTAAAAATTAGGAAAATTATTAGGAGTACTAATAAGTTTTCGCCGTTTTCTATCAAAAATTGAGAATGTATTGTAAATGAACGGTACATTACCTTTTATTCAAAGTATTGTCCATCACATACCACTACTTTTTCCCATCTTTCTGGCAGCATTTGGATACCACATCGAAAGAACTCTTCATCTTTTGTGACTATCCACGAATCGACCCAAGTTTTAGTATCTTCATATAATGTAAAGTGCTGCTTAGACAGGCCATGTGCCATGGACCTGAGTAAGTGATAGTCGGAAGGACAATGTCTGATGAATTCGGCGGGTTGGGTAGGACTTTCCAATTAAGTGTTTCCAAATAGATTTTGAACGACCCGCAATGAGCGGACGAGCATTATCATGTAGGATAATAATTTTGACATGTCTGGAGTAGTGATTGGCGCGTTTTTCATCGAGTGCTCGGCTCAATCTCATTGATTGTGTTCGGTAGAGAGCTCAAATAATGGTTTCGATCGGTTTGTGCAACCCATAATACACCACACCAAGCTGATCCCACCAAATACACAGCGTGAGTTTTTTTCCATGAATATTCCATTTGGCTGCCGATATTGAAGCATGGCCAGGTATTCGCCATGATTATTATTTTTCATCATGACTATACGATGCGAAAAACCCTTCCTTTCGTCCCTGGCAAGTAGCATTTCACACATGCAAGATTTGCGTTCAACGCCTCGGCTTCAGTTCACATGGAATCCAATTTCCTTGCTTTTGAATCCTTTACAACTATTTTAAACGATGTAAAATTGCTTGTTGAGTCACTTCCAATGTAAGTGCAAGTTCTTCTTGCGTTTGGCACGAATCTTCGTCCAATAATGCTTCCAATTCCGTGCTTGGTACACTTTCGGCCTTTCACTACGTTCTTTGTCAAACTCACCGTTTTTAAACTTTTAAAACCACTCACGACAACTTCTCTCATTTAAAGCAATCTCGCCATATGCTTCAACAAGCAATCGATGCGCCTTAGCTGCAGATTTCTTCGAATTAAAGAAGTAAATCAAAAGTTTCCGCAAATGACGCTTATTCGGCACAAAACTTGACATTTTCACACGAACAAAATTATGTGATGCTGATACGAAGTCACTAATACTTCAAGGTTATGTTGTTACCAAATGTTCAAATTTACGATATTTTTTACATTTCCCAATTTCAACATAACCTTCTGATGGGGGCCACCTTCTTTCAATCGGCGGAAACTTATTTGTACTTCTAATTATTTATAAAAAATACTTAGAAGTTCAAGATATTAACTGGTCTGTAGACGATTCTATTTTGCCATAACTTTGTTTGTTTTTGTTTTTCATTTGAGGCCGAATACCTTCAAAACTTCTTCCCCCTCACATGCGAAAGTATGATTTCAACCATTTTATATTCATATATATAAAAATACAATAAAAAAAATACAATAAAATTTTCATAAATTGAGGTGACCAAGGTATATCCAAGCAGGCAATGTGCTGGAATTGTAAATTGCGCCGACAGGGATTTGAACTCACGACCTTCGCATTACAAGACCAACACGCTACCCACTAGGCTATACCCTAGCTACATATGAATATAAACTACACTGAATTACAAAGGTGGTTGGATGGGTATAGATAGAGTAGGCATCTGATTGGCGTCATTAGGCGACGCCCAGTGTTGTAACTGTCATATACACATCAATTGTACTCATCATACCTCCACGTGGTAGCCACCGGATACTGGTCTTGTCCATCCGGACTTGACTTGCTGAACTGATGGGCGCGAGTGCTAATGAAATAGAATAATTAGTGTGAATAAATAGTGATAACAATATGGCCCTCCAAGTTGGGGGTTGGGCGATGTGCTAACAACTCATCCTCGGAAAAACCACACCCGTTTCGAAACCTGAAGCAACGCCCGGACTGGATTGATTCAACGGCAACGACCACGCAAACGAAAAATGGACTATTCTTTCGAATCTTGGAACGTGCGATCCCTGTACAGAGCAGGAGCAGTGAGAGCGCTTCTGGAACAGGCAGCCAAATACAATATAAACATAATTGCACTCCAAGAAACTAAATTGTTAGGTAGCAAGATTACTGACATTAGATCGCAAACAATTTTCAAAAGTGGGAAATCATCGGGAAGCCGGGAATTTGGAGTTGCGTTTATCGTCCCCAACAAGTTTAAACACCAAGTTACCAACTTCAAATACGTCGATGACCGATTGTGTGCAATCCGCATCAAAACAAGTTTCTTTAATGTTTGGTTTATTAATGTCCACGCCCCAACAGAAGACAAAGACGACGAAGTTAAGGACGATTTCTACAGCACCTTAGAATCAACATTCGACTCCCTTCCGTCGAATGATATTAAAATATTATTAGCTGACTTCAACGCGAAAATGGGCAAAGAAGAAACATACATAGGAACAATTGGAAGGCAAAGTCTCCATGATATTAGTAACGACAACGGCCAGAGGCTGACTGATTTCGCCAGCAGCAAAAACCTTATTGTAAGCTCGACATGCTTCCCGCATCGTGACATTCATAAGAGAACGTGGGCATCACCCGACGGAAGAACATTCAACCAAAAAGACCATGTTCTAGTAGAAAAAAGGACGGCGTCCTGCATTCTTGACGTGCTTACATGTCGAGGGGCTAATTGCAACACATACCACTATTTGGTATAGACCAAGTTCCAATGTCGAATCGCGAACCAAGGACACCCAAAAACACAACCTGTTCCTAAATTCGACATAGAAAAACTCAAAGACGAGAAAATAGTTGCGAAATATGTATCAGCCTTGAAGAGGCTCTTCGCGACAATACTGAATACCACCGCTAGCAAGCCAATAGAAGAAATGTGGCAAAATATCAAAGATGGCATTACATCTGTCGCAGAGGAGGTGATAGGACAACAACCCCGGCGCAAAAGAAATGATTGGTCCGACAACGAATGCCCAAATGCCTTAGAACGAAAAAATCAAGCCTACAAAATATTAACGGAACGGCCGACACGAGCCAAACAGGACAAATACAAGGATCTTAGACGATTTTCAAACAAAATATGCAGACAAAAAAAAAACGGAAGTACAATAATGACGAAATTAAAAACATGGACGAACAATTTAAATTACACAGCACAAGAGCCGCGTATTGCCTTGTTAAAAGGATGAAAAAAGGATACAAACCGAAAACGACCCTCTGCAAGGATGCAGAAGGGAACATTATAAGTAACGCGGAAGATATTAAACTAAGATAGGCACTACTTTGAACACCTTCTTAACCCGAGCCCATCATCTACACGAACAGCAGCAGCAGATACAATAGCAGGTATAACTGATGTAACAGCTGATGAAGGATCCGCTTTGAGTCCTCCCACACTCGAAGAAGTAAAAACAGCCCTAAGGAAACACCCAAACAACAAAGCGCCGGGCACTGATCAAATCCCAGCTGAACTTCTGGAAGCCGGCGACACCTGCATAGCGCATCTCCTACATAGATTAGTCACGGACATATGAACTCAGAAGCACTTCCTGAAGATTGGCGCAAGAGCATCATAAGTCCAATTTATAAAAAAAGGTGACAAATTCTGCTGCGAAAACTACCGAGGAATATCTCTGTTGTGTACGTTTTATAAGATCTTGACGAAAATTCTAGAAAAGAGAATTAAGCCCTATGCTGACAAAGTGGTTGGTGAATACCAAGGCGGATTTAGAGCTGGACGATTTCGGTCACTGAACCGCGATGGATGGAGGCAAAGCATTCAAGAGGCCAAAGCCCGATTTGGGCTGTAGCGCCATCGTAAGTAAGTAAGTAAGAATTACAAAGAATTTACTTCATTCAAGAATTCACCCAAACAAGTAAACAATTATTAACTTCTACCCATCCCTTCTACTACTCCATTCGCCTCCATTCCACCCATACAAATTCAAACTAGCATAAATATTAATATTCCATTTATTTTTCAACTTCCTGATTGCTACAAATAATACAGAAATTTAATAAAACTTAACAATACAGCCTTATCTGCGATCTTTCCTGCTGGAAGGAGTTTTGTGATTTGCTGCGTCGTGTGCTGTCGATTTTGAATAGATTAATTTTCCTAGTTGAAATTTCTAGTCTTTTCTTAGTCTATACAATAGCAATATACTTGAGACAATGCGATTTCCGTTTGGTAGCCATTAATATTTGAGCTAAGTTTTCCGCGTACATAGAATAAATGCGGCTGCAAGCAAATTTTTAAGTATTTCTAATGGTCACTCATGTTATTGCAATTTGAAGTGAAACTTCTTTGCCAGCGGAACACATTAAGTCTCTTTTTATAGCGGCATGCTAGTACTGGTGGGGACAGCGACCAGCGATCCTGCAACGAGTAAGGAAATGTTAGAAAAGGAGAGGGGGAAGCACGCAACAGCGTCTCTGGTGAGGTCTGCACTACATCGTATATGTGCCGCCAGAGTTTAACAAAAGATTGAACCTGATCAGACCCTTCGCATACAGGGCACACTCCCTTAAATAATTGTCAACAGCTCTGCCCTAGAAATCCCCGATCCATAATCTCTCCTGTATGCATTTTGATTTCCCATGCATCTTAACTTTTCCCAAAAATAATCAACTTGTCCGGCCAGCTGGCAGATATTTTAAAATGCGTCTGATTTTATTCATTTATTCTTAAGTGAAACCTTGGATTATTCTAGATCAATATTTTCAGAACACTTATCTTATCAACATGCTTATAACTAAAAAACAGAGGAAAACTTTTTTTTTTCTGAATATGATTCTAATTAATTTTTGGTTTTTTGAAGTTTAACTTTTTTTTCCCAATAATTGAACTATTAAAACCCCATCCACCCTTTCACCACCTACAAATGTCACATTTGAGTATTTTGAAATTGATTTATTTTTCCAAGAGCATTAAATGTTTTCGTGTGTCATCGAGCATATTTGTGCTATATGAGCAATAGTAACTTCCTCTATACGAAATGCTCGACATTATAACATGAGATAATTGCGATTAAAACTTAGTTGTTTTTCAGTATTTGGAAATTTATTTTCTAATTACGCAAACCAAAATATTGTTTATGTGTTGACATCTTATCATTTTATGTACATTACATTTTTTTGACATACTTAAGGCCATAGCGCTAATTCACCAATGAAAAACAACAACCCATTCCATTTGTTATAGATTGATTTTGTGCTAGATAAACTTGAAATAAAGTTCTTTATAAAAGTCAAACACAAACGAAAACATGCTCACTCCAAGACGGATGCTAACCTATTCAAGTTTTATATATTTTCACATTTTGAATCATCATCTTAGAATAAGATTCTCTTTGCGTAAACATCACTCACATTTAAATGAAGTATCTTTAAAACACCTGACATATAAAAATTTCTTCGCGTGGGAAGACGAATAAGGTGAATTGATACAAATACTACGTCGAAAATATTCTAAAAACTTGAGGCGCAAAAAAAAAAAATGTTTGATAAAAATCAACTAAAGTCCTGCAGCGTTGATTAAAGCTATAAAATACTTAACGAACTGCTGGATATTATTTAGATACAGTTTGTTATTCATGTCGATCTTTTTGCCTTGTATCAGAAGAAAATTAACCTTAAGGGATTTGAGAAGCTTGTTTTTTCTCTTAAAGGGGGGGAGAAGGAAGACCCCATTTTCCATACAAATTCAACCTCTTCTCGGGAATCGTTCGTCCGATATTCATGAAATTTTTTTTCACTTGTTAAAATCATCAATGATAACAGTTTGAGTGAAACAATTTAAAAATGATAATAAGAAGAAAATTTTTAACAGCTGTTGAAAGTTCACTGTTTTCGCAAATATAATTTGAAATTACCAGCGGAAATGTTTTTTTTTTAATTTTACCTGATTCTGATTGTAATTCTTGATGTCACCTAATTAGCGAAAAAAAATAAACTTGATATCTGTTATAGGAAAAAAGGTTCATTGAAGTGAAAACAAGCAACTTTTCAGAAGAGCGAAAAAACTAAAAGGACTAATCTTGCGTTTGTTTTATTTATAGTTTTTTTTTAACTATGTTTTTTTAACTATTTTATTAACACTGAACATTTCGAATGTTTCATTTATAGTTATTATCTACAGTTTTCAAGTATTGCGGAGAAGCGGAAGATGGAGCAGGCCCTTCTAATGGTGCAATCAATCAATTAAATTTCCGTTAAGATCTCCAATAAGGGCATAAGACAGAAACAGGTTCACCGTCATTTCCGATTTTGAATCTCAATGCCTATTTCAGTCAGTCCATTTGTACTCCAAAATTCGTCGTTGGAGATCAGTTTTGGCCAGAATATCCATAAAATGCTCCGGAGGTATTGGTTCGCCAAAGCTTGCAGTTTCTTGGTAAGTCGAACGGTCACTTCCCACGTAGCACAACCATATAACAACACGGATTTGACGCATGCGTACTCGCAGCTCCGTGCGAAGGGCGATCTCTCTTAACCTCCAGAATGGAGAAAGGATACCGAAGGCCTGACGAGCTTTATTTAGACGAACCTCAATGTCCTTTTCGGCTCCGCCGGTCATGCTATCAATGCTTCCGAGATAAAAAAAATCTTGCACCTCTTCCACATCTTATCCGTTAAGAACAATCGGTGTACTTTCGCTCGAACCCATGTTCATGTACTTGGTTTTAGGTACATTTATTTTCAGTACCGCATCTTTGCATTTAGAATGCAACGAGCGAATATTTGAGTCTAAGTCCGAATGGTTATGTGCATGCAAAAATACGTCATCAGCATAATCAAGGTTACTTAAGATGTTAAATAGTCTCCATTGAATACCTCTATCTTCCCCACCTTCCAATGCAGCTTTCAAGATGTCATTTCTTATCACCAGAAACAGAGCTGGTGATAATATGCAGCCTTGTCTGACATCCGTTCGACAGATCTTCTCTATGTAACGTGACACGTTGCATCTTCGTAGCTATGTCTTATCTGGAATACCTCTCTCACGAAAAGATTTCTATATGTTATCTCGCTACAAGCTGTCGAAAGCCTTCTCGAGGTCCACAAACACGAGATGTAGTGGCCAACCAATTTCCGTGAACTGCGCCAATTTTATCCTTAGGGTATTTTTGTGGTCGGTACAAATAACCCTTTATAGAACCCAGCCTGATAAACTTCCAGAGTGCTCTCCACGATATCACTAATCCTATTCAGAGTTACCTTAGCCATGATTTTCGATACGGCAGTCAGTAAATATATACCACGCCAATTGCCACAATCCCGAAGGTGGCCCTTCTTCGGAATTTTCACAATGACGCTCTCCTTCTATTCACTCGAATATCTTCCTTCATTCCTTCAGTAAAAAGTGGGAGGAGTATATCGGATGTTATTTACGAGTCCGCTTTGAGGAGTTGGTAGTCTGTCTATACCTGTGGCTTTCTTTTCCTTCATTGACCGAATGGCGGAAACTATCTCTTCCTTACCCAGAGGATCGTCCCTTATGGAGGATTTTTGCGGTTAGTTGTTTGGTAGTTATTCTGTTTCTGGAATATCTTTCTCTGACAAGATGATTAAAATGTCAAAGAAGTATTTCTTCTCACATTCACACCTCTCACCAGGTGGTTGGCGGTGAAATTCCTGTTCGTCAATTGCTTAATAACTTTAAACAACCCATATCTCCAAGGTAAGCCGCAGATTCTGCATTGTTGACCAGATCTTCAACGGTCTTTCTGTTTTCGCCTTTTTAAGTTGTATATGAGCATCGTGGTAGTTCCGTCTCAAATTTTGTTCTTTGGTTGATATCGGATTGAGAGATGATTGCCAATTTGGCCTTTACTAATCGCCAACCTTGTTCCATGTGTCTTACGATATCCTGGATTTCTCACCGCTTTGCACATATCCCGTAGATTCTTCTGCACTAGTTAGAAACGTGTTTCTGGTTGTCTGCCAATTTGCGTCTAGTATGCGCATTTCATAACCGCCCAATGTGGATGACTTTTCGCGAAGCATGGTGGTGTACTTGCGCTTTTTGTTGGGGTATCTAAGTCTATCCACAATTAGCTTGCGCTGTGCACATGTCAAGTAGGTAACCATTAAGTGGTGATCGCTCCCGACATCTGCTGCACGCTGCGCTCGCACATCAAGGAGATATCTTTTCCATCGGCAACTCATAGCCAAATGGTCGATCTGGTTCTTAATAACACCATCAGGGGAAACCCAAGATGATTTTTGGTGACTCTTGTGTAGAGAAAATGGTCCGATGACCATTTGCCGAGTACTACAAAACTCTACAAATAATTCGCCGTTTTCGGGTCTCTTGTTCCAAGGTCATGACGCGTCGACCCAAGGGTCACCATGCTTCCCCATGATGTATGTTATTCCAATGGTGAAAGCTTGTACTAAATATTGATTATTTTTTTCACTTTTTCATCGCTTACATCCTTAAATTTTGACTTATCTTCTTTGTCAATCCCTAAGGCGCAATATATGATTCCAGCACATTGCCTGCTTGGATATACCTTGGTCACCTCAATCTACGAAAATGAAAAATTCGTAGAAAGACGGTTGTGCAAAGGGCTAACAACCCTTCCACAATAAGTAATGAAAAATGTTAAGGAACCTGAATGTCAGGAGGCCAAGGTCCGATTTGGGCTGTAGAAGTAGAAATATTGGGAAACAAAACTTTGAAAAAAATGTAAATAAATAAAATATTTTTTTTTTTAAGACATATGTAAGCATTTTACTTATATCCATAATATTAAGTAGGTACCAGTAAAATACCAGTTAATAAATTAAGAAAAATAAAATGTTGACTTTCATACTTAATTTGAGCCGTTATGCGAAATTTCGTTCTTAGTAAAAGACATTGTAGCTAATTTCTAGTTCCTTCCATCCAGATATTTGAACACTGTTTTACCGCGTAGAAAGTGAAGTTTACAAAACTCCAATTTGTCATTGGTTTAGGACCCAAAAGGAACCCATAAGATACATTTTATGTTTCTAGGTGATGACATTACATAATGAATATCCAAGTATTAGTGTTTTCTTAAGATAAGGCGTTGTGAAGATACGGTGATTCCATAAACAGAGGTATTCTCCCATTTTACATTTTGGTGATTAAATCTTACCATTTTACTTTACTATTCTAATAATAAAATGTTGTGATCAACATCGCCAAAAAAAAATTGTTACCCGGAAATTTACATTTTTCGCGTTTCATGACTAAATTGGCCTAAAAATGCAAATAAGAAAAATCCATCCGTCCGTACGCCGTCCGCCGTCTACCGTCTGCCATACGCCACTAAGAATACAGATAGGAAGCTGAAACTCGACATGGGGAAAAAAGGAAAAACAAAGTAATTTTCGTATCAAGCGGGGCCCGAAAAGGAAGGGGCTAAAAACTAATTGTCGCCCGATTTTTTTTTTCAAATGATTATATCTTCGGAAATACATGGCACAAAAAATTCTTATTATAGGGCCAATTAGACGACATACAGATCCACTATAATCAACTTCTAATGAGGCCAATGATTGTAAGGAGAAGGGTCGGAGGGGTGCGGGGTGCAAAGAAAAACACTTAAGAATTTTAACTATCTGTTAAGTTACCTAATTGAAATTTGGAGTATATATTAAACTACATGTACTAGTGAAAGGCGATAAGAAATATGATCAAATAGGGAACAAATAGGGAACATTTAAAAATGGAGCACTTTTCAAAAGCTCAAACCGCTATATCTCAAAATGCAGTACAGTTATAAAGTTGAATTTTTGTCAGTTTGTAGAGCTATTTGACTTTTCTGAAAAAATTAAGATTAAGGGTGCAAGAGGAGCGAGTTGGTGGGTCGAAATTCCGAAAAATTTCACTTTTTTTTAGGGCTCTGCTAGAAGATACAAGGTCCAAATTTTCCACATGCATACATTCAATTGATAACGCAAAAATAATAATTTGAACCAGAACTGTTATCCACCAAAGGGGGTCCCTAACATGTACGAAATGTTTCAAGTGTATTGAAAAAAATCTCAAAATTTTTAAATGAGATTTTAAGCGACGATCTAAAATTTTTCGAAGTACGTCTAAAAAAAACGTTTGAAAGTTAAAGATACTAGCAATTCGTATACCTTCAAAACTTCTACTCCCTCCCATTCAAAAGTATTTTTTCGACCATTTATAAGAAATGAATTATCACCAAACGATTCAAAGCTACCAACTTCAAATTATGTAGAAACGATTCTAGGAATATTTAAAATAAAGTTGCATAAAAAGTTTTGAAATCCTTTTTGCCCTTCCATCCCCTCTCATACAAAAATATGATTTCGACCAACTTAAATAAATCTATTAGTTGACCTACAAGTAAAAAGCTACGAACTTGAAATTTTGAACGAACACTTACCACACACACCCCTCCCCCCTGCGAAAGTATGGTTTCAAGAATAAAAAATATACTGAATTTCATAGAATTTACTTCGTCTATGAAACTAACACTCTATACAGCGAATTTTGAGTGTGATTCAAACAATCAATTAAAAAAATATTATAATCCACCCACTCCTTATAAGGACCCTCTCCTCCACCCATGTAAACCTAAACTTGCATATATAAAGGAATGAAATATTAATTCAATGCACTGGAACTATAGATCGTAATCGCAATTAAGTGTTAATAGAAAGTCCTGACCTAGAACCCCCATTCACTTATTTTCCCTATCCACCCTAATCTGTATATTGACTTCCCACTTTACCTTCACTTGTTGGCAGATTTTTATACTCTACATGAAATCTGGGAGTATTCTAAATTTGCTCCCAAGTTTGTAACGCCAGAAAATACTGCTCGCACAGAATCGCCAAGGGTATAGAAATATTTGTTGTCGCTTAAAAATCTCGAAACCGGAACTCCGTCTGTCCGTCCGTCCGTCTGTTCGCTTGTAAGCGCGTTGAGTTACGAAGCTCAAATTTTGTACACGCTATTTTTGGTACAAAGGTAGGGCTAAGTTCAGGAACGAGCTAAATCGCTCCACCCCCTCCATAGAAAATGACTCAATTTCGGTATTTGACAATAAACGGATTTTTGCGAAAAGCTTGAAAGTTATTGATTAAAATTTTCAACATATCAATTTTATGATGATTTCAATCTTTTGTGTACAAATTATTTCATTCCCCAGACTACTTCCACCACCTCCCATACAAACTCCTTTTTTTCATGTAATACTATAAAACAATTTACCTAGTACCTATAAATTTAATCTAGCTGAAATTATGCACAAAACACTTATGTATTAGTAAGACCAATAGAAATTAAGCGATTAGCTACACTCCTTCTACCCTATTGACACAATTGAACAAATTTACTAAAAGAATATTTTCTTGAAAAGTATGAATGCTACTGATCTGCAATTTCAAACGTATGAATTAAATAAGGTTTATAGTTATTTCGGAAAAAAGTCATTAAGAACTCGCAACTCCTTTTACCACCTCCCATACAAACTGCACAATTTCACAAAATCTAATATACTAATTTACCCAGTACCTATTAAGGCGCCTGTGCGTCTGTCTACAACACAATTCTCGAAAGCTTTCAACTATCGTGCTGAAATTTGTTTTGTGCCATTTTTAGCAAAAAAGTAATTTTAAGTTCGTGAACGGGCCACATCCCCCACTCCTTCTACCCGTCCCATACAAATTTCATGAAAGTTCAAAATTTTAAGAAATTGATTTTTCTTCAAAACTGTTTAAGCTATGGACTTAAAATTGAGATCAAAGTATAATGATATATGGTATGTATAATTTGTATGGGAGGGGGCAGAAAGAGTGGGGGATATAACCCGTTCACAAATTAAAGTAAATTTTTTGCTAAACATAAAATAAAACAAATTTCAGTCCGATAAGTCAAAGCGTTCGAGTTTTGTTCTAGACAGACTCACAGGCGAACAGACTGACAGACGGACATACGGACAGATGGACAAACGGTCATTCAGAATCGAGGTTTTTGAGTGACAATAAATATTTCTGTACCCTTGACGACTCTGTACGAGCAGTATTTCTTAGCTTTGCAAACAGTAAGGCAAACACAATATTCTCTCAGATTTCATTTAGAGTATAAAAAAAATGAAAAGAAAAGAAAATTTAACTCATAATTTCATCAAATAATGCTGGATTGTCCCTTATACATTTCATGAGAATGATTTTGTTATTTTTGCTAATATCGATGAATTGTCTTATATGCAACGGAATTTTATTGTGCAGTTTTGATCCGAGAATGTTTGTCTAGAAGTACTGGATATTTTAAATACTCTAATGGTTAATGGCACAGTGCGCTAGCTATGTGTGTATTAATTAAACTGTTGGAGTAAATATTTCGATATATGCATAAACATAAATTTGAATACAATAAGAACAAAAGGTTGTCGAATAATCAATACAAAAAATTCTTGAAATCCCCGAGCAGTTGAATAGAAGTTAGATTTTTTAAACAAATTTTAATTACTCGTGTTGTTAACATTACAGAATATACAGATCCCCGAACCAAAATCCTATATTGCAATATCGATTGAAAAATCGCAAAATATACCATTTTTATTTGCTCTTGCGAAATAATATCACGAAGTGCCAGCATTTTGTATACAGTTTGTCTGAACCTATTACAGATATTTGATATTTGCTTTTATTCCAGTTGAGCTCACAGTCAATAACAAGTTTTAGGGGATGATTTATGAAATCTCTATTTTTACCAAATTTACCAATTTGTTCTTCCTATTTTCAGGACAACCCTGTCCAAATACAGCCAATTATAAATCACGGTCATATCTTGCGACATTTTAAAGAAGGCATCATTCCAGTCGTTGCCCTAATATCACTGTGTCATCAGCAAAAGCAACAAGTCTGCAGAGATCATTTATGTTTACTAGAAACAATAAAAGACCCAGAACTGTGCCTTGAGGTTCACCCCATCTAATGTTTAATGGAGTACTTATGCAATCGTCAATTTTGACACTGTGTGAACTATCTCTTAAATAAGATTTAAATAGAGCAAGTGTATTTCGTTGCAGGTCTATATTCCATATCTTCCTAAGTAGTAAAAAAACGAAAACTCCACCTCGCCTTCGTATTAAGAGTGTTCTAGAAAATACTTTTTATTATCTTCATAGAAACAGACTTTATCAAACTTTTAAATAAAAGTACCACCTACTACTAAAACTTTTACCCTTAAATCTTATTATTTCCTAATAATTGCACAGCCCACCAATATATGTATTTTTAGTTTTGTATGGTAAGGTGTTTTGATTCGATGACGATAATATGCAAAAATTGTATTTCCTCAAAAACATACAGGTGATAGATTTTCTCCTCGTGCCACTCAAGTGATTTGCATTCATGTTTACGTTAATTCTCTGTACATACTTAGATATTTATATTGGAAAGGGCATTAGCATATCCGCAATAACGTCTACGTTTAAAAGTTTACGCACTTCGCTAGTTTTTGCACCTCCAACCTCTCGAAATGATAGAATACATGTACATAATGTAAATGGAGTGTAGTGTTTTCGTTTTATTTCGACGTCATTTCACTCTTATGCTGACGTATACGTACTCAAGAATTTACAGCATAGTATTGGGTATTTAAGTTCTTTTTGAAACTAAGATATAATTATATCTGTTATCGTTCTATGAAGAATTAGCCAACAAATGGTGAATGTGTACATTATGGCCAATTAAATGATACAGTCAGTTCAATCCATCTGTTGGAACCTTATTTACTTTACAGTATCAAACTAATTCTAAATTCGGTTGTTTCTTAAATTTTCAATTTCCGCCTCTCTTTTCCCATCACGGCCATTTTACTTTATTATTCTAGTAATAAAGTATTGTGATCGATAAAGCAAAAAAAAAGTGCTACCCTAAGATTTTGTTTTTCGCGTTTCATGACTAAATTAGCCTAAAAATGGAAAAAAATACGTCCCACCGTACACCGTACGCTGTCCGCCGTACACTGTCCGCCGTCGCCTGTACGCCGTCCGCCGTATGCCGTACATTTGGACTCATATCTCTGAATCCGTTCAAGGTCGAAAGTTCGTTTTCTGGTATTAATTTGGTAAGTGAGCTCCATTACCAAAATTTTGGTGAGTGTCAGGTGGAAGGGGGAGGCGGGGAAGGGAAACAGTCAAAAACTAGACTTTCTAATATCTCTACCACGAATGCAGATCGGAAGCTAAAAGTCATCATACGTATAGAGAAAATGACAAACTCTGTTTATCCATTGGCGTCCGTAAAAAAAAGGGGAGGGTGGCGCTAAAAACAAATGGTCGGCCGAATTTGTTTTTTTTTTTTCAAATGATTATGTTTTCGAAATTACTTACTATTAAGGGGGACCATTAAGGTGGCATACAAAACCACTAGAACCAACTTATAGAGAGGCTAATTGTTCTAAGGGGGAGGGTCAGGAGGGGTGCAAATAAAAACACTTTAAAATGAATATCTCAACTATCTCTTAAGCTATGTAATTGAAACTTTAAACACATATTAAACTATATTAGCGAATTATAGGAAATAAACTGCCAGCAAGTCGGGCGAAACTTTATTATTCTTGGGACGAGTTGTGGATGAGTGAAAAGGCAATATGCAGGTTAGAGTGGTTAGGGAAGACTAAGTGAAAGTGACTTCTTGGGCAGGGCTGTTGTCATTATAAGAATATTTCATTCTTTTCTGCAAGTTTGGGTTTTTATGAAAGGAGGAGAAGGGGTAATAGTAAGGGTGGGTGGATATTAATAGCTTTTTAATTGATTGCATGAATCACTTCCAATATTCTCTGTATAGAATATGTTTCATAGACTAAGTTGCATAGAATTTTCATAAAATTCGGTATATTTTACATTCACGAAACCGAACATTTGTATGGGAGGGGATAGAACGGGTAAGGGAATCGTAAAACTTGTGCTGCAGTTTTATTTCATTTCTCTTGTAAGGTGATTGTACGAAATTACAAGTTCGTAGCTTTTAAATTGTTAGTTATAAGTTGATTTAATGAAATTGGTCAAATTGGTATTTCTACTATTTTCAAAGGTTTTTGTGCAAAATTTCAAATTGATAGCTTTTAATAGTTAGGTGATAATTGATTTCTTGAAAATGATCGAAAAAATAATTTTGTATGGGAGGGGGTAGAAGTTTTAAATTATTATTTTTCTATGTATATCAAATAGGTGTATTCACATGCAAAATTTAAACTTTGTATCCTGCACCAGAGCCCTAAAAAAAAAGACTCAACATTTTCGACATTTTTGCTTACCAGCTCTCTCCCCTTACACCTCCCAACTTAAAATTTTTACCGACTATATAGCTCTACAATCTGACAAATTTTCGATTTGATATCTGTACTCGTTTTTGAGATATAAGGATTTGTAATTTTGAGAAGTGCACCATTTTTTAAATGCTCCCCATTTCCCGCCACTACTATTACTTCAACATGTTAAATTTTTTTTGTATTTTTCTAGTGTAGTTTAATACATGTTTCAAGTTTCAATTACATAAGAGATAGTTGAGATATTAATTTTTAAGTGTTTTTTGCACGGCGGGATGGATTTTTTTTTTTGCATTTCTAGGCTAATTTAGTCATGAAACGCGAAAATACAAAATTTCAGGGCAGCACATTTTGTTTTCTGTGTCGATCACAGTACTTTATTATTAGAATAATAAAGTAAAATTGGTTATAGCAGTAGTGGGGGAAATGGGGTGCATTTCAAAAATGGTGTCCTTTTCAAAATTTCAAACCGCTATATATCAAAACTGAGTAAAGATATCAAATCGAAATTTCGTCAGATTGTAGAACTACGCAGTTTTTAATTTTCATAAGAATTTTATGATTATGGTGTAAGGGGAGGGAGGTGGTATGTAAAAATGTTGAAAATTTTGAGTGATTTTTTTAGGGCTTTGGTAACCGATACAAAGTTTAAATTTTGTGAATTGTGAAAAAAAACTTTTTTACACAATTGTTATGCACCGACCCCCATGGTCTAACGTTCACAAGGTGTTTCATGTGCAATGAAAAAAACACAAAAACTGAAAACTTTTGAATAAAATTTTAAGGTAGAAATTTAGCTTTAAGCATCAAGCCGGACGGGTCAACAAATATAAGGGCAGTCCGGGAGGAGAATATCCCGCGATTAGAAATAATAACGGGATATTTTCCTCATGAAACAAAAACATCGGAGGAAATAACCACCCTCATTGATGCTCAAAATGCTGGTTTGTGCGCCTCCAACTGGAAAGTGTTGGGTAGAAGAGTAGAGGGCACAAACACTATTATAACCTTCTCCATCGACGGCGAATCGATGGAAAAGCTTAAAGAAAGGGGACATAGAGTATGCTTTAAATTCTCCAGCATTACTCTTCGTCCTAAGGCCAAAGAGTTCAAAAGCGGCGAGCCGCAGATGAACAAAGATGGTCCAAGCTCTAGACAAAATTAGAGTAATACAAGCGAATCTCCATCGCGCAGCGGCTGCTATGGATACACTAACATGGAGATTCGCAAAAGAGGAATATCACATAGCCCTTATCCAAGAACCAAGAGCCGCTATGGGGAAAATATTTGATATTCCTAAAAAAATGGGTAAGTTGATCTTTGATAAAAGAAGCGACCGGCCTAGAGCTGCAATTCTAATATCATCAGAAATAAATTACCTAAATATACCTATCTTCATCCGAACAGATTTAGTAGCAGTACTGGTGAAGATACCAAAGGTAGGAGGAAGCCAGCAGGTGATAATCGCCTCGGCCTACTTTCCAGGGGAGGAGCTAGAGGCTCCACCACAAGGAGTCATGGAGCTGGTAAGTTACAGCAAAAATAACAATATACCAGTTATTCTTGGCTGCGACGCGAACGCTCATCACACGATCTGCGGTAGCAGCGATATAAACAAACGAGGTGAGTCACTCTTAGAATATATTACTACTAACAACCTAGACGTAATAAATAAAGGCAATTCACCAACCTTTATAAATTCAATTAGGCAGGAGGTACTGGATCTAACCATTACAAGCCCTTGCCTGGTAAACATGTGCGTGAACTGGCACGTATCAAAGGAAGCCTCACTATCAGATCATAGGCATATCTGTTTTGATGTTGAGACTTCAATTGAATACATTAAACAATACAGAAATCTGAAACGTACCAAATGGAGTCTGTACCAATCAGTCCTAGAATATGAACTAGGAATCGCAGAAGAATCAATAAGCAGCCCAGACTGCATTGATAAAATACCGAACGAACTCGTAAACAACATTATTAATGCTTACGAACAAAGCTGTCCTGTTCTACATAAAAAAGAGCCAAACAAACACCTTGGTGGAACGAGGAACTAGCGAAAAAACGTAAGGAAACTAGGAAATTGTTCAACAGAGCAAAGACCTTTGGGAACTGGGACGAATATAGAGAGTCCCTAACCGAATATAACAAACTTCTCAAAAAATTGAAAAAAGAGTCGTGGAGTAGATTCTGTGAAGAAATAGACGATCTCCCAACGGCCTCAAGACTTCAAAAGGTGTTATCAAAACACACCCCGATAGATATTGGACTTCTAGAGAGACCTGACGGGTCCTCTACCAAAAGCAGTATGGAAACCCTTGAGGTGTTATTGGCAACGCACTTCCCAGGCTGCAGAATAATAGACGAAAATGAAGATTTAGAAGCGGAGCAAAGGACATATTGTCAAACTCCGTCCAGCAAAAGCGCTGCTGGTAAAATCTTCACTCCGGAAAAGATCAGATGGGCGATTAACACCTTTAAGCCTTACAAATCAGCCGGAGTAGACAAAATATTTCCCGCATTATTGCAGAAGGGGTTAGAGATCTTATTGCCAATAATGATAAGGATCTTTAAAGCCAGTTTTAGTTGGGGATACATCCCCAAAATTTGGAGGAAAGCAAGGGTGGTATTTGTACCGAAGGCAGGCAATCGCCCCATTGATCAGCCTAAGTCATATCGTCCTATAAGCCTAACCTCCTTCTTCGTCAAAACGATGGAGAAATTAGTGGATGCACACTTAAGAACAGGGCCTAACAAGGTTCGTCTTAACACAAATCAACATGCCTATCAAAAAGGCAAATCAACAGAGTCAGCTCTTCACGGTTTGGTAAGACAAATTGAAAAGGCAAAAGACTATAAAGAAATTGCGCTTTACGCATTCCTAGATATAGAAGGAGCATTTGATAATACTCCCCATGAAGCCATAATAGCGGCAGCTAGGAAAAAAGGTCTGGAAACTGCCACAATTAGATGGATACATGCCATGCTAAGGAGCCCAATGACCACCACGGAACTGGGTGATAGCTCATTGACTGCACAGACTTATAGAGGATGTCCGCAAGGTGGGGTTCTATCTCCACTTCTATGGTCAATCGTAGTGGATGAACTCCTGGACCATCTAACGGAACAGGGATATGAGGTTATAGGATATGCCGACGACCTCGTCATTATTATTAGAGACAAGTATGGTTCAATTATATCTAAAAGAATACAATCAGCCTTAGATATGATAATGAACTGGTGTCGGTCTAAAAACTTGAACATCAACCCAAGTAAGACTGAGTTGGTACCATTTACAAACAGAAGGAATATTCATATCACACCCCCTTCAATAAATGGAACAATTATACCCCTTTCAGAAGAGGTAAAATATCTAGGAGTTATACTGGATAACAAACTCAACTGGAACAAACATATAGAATGGACTCATGCCAAAGCTCTAAAGGCATTTTGGGCCTGTAGAAGCTTATTTGGCAGAAAATGGGGACTTAAGCCCAAAATGATTTACTGGTGTTACAGAACAATCATTCTTCCAATAGTCACATACGGATCAACGGTATGGTGGACTAAAACTTTGCAAAGAAAAGCACAGCTCACGCTACAAAAAATCCAAAGGCTAGCTTGTCTTGGCATCACAGGTGCGATGAAAACCTGTCCCACAGCGGCAATGGAAGTGTTTCTTAACATTCCTCCGATACATCTCCAAATAAAAAGGCAAGCTATCAAAGGGGTGTTACGCTTACAAAGGGAAAACAACTATAAACCAGGGGATTTTAGAGGCCACCTCAAAATCCTAAGTAACCCAAAATGGGAGGCTCTAGCCTCCACTTTGTTGGACGATATGCCGACAAAATATAACTTTGAAACCCTCTTCAAGGTCATAATTGGTGAACGCACGGACTGGCAATCCGCGTCACCTGAAATGACAGAGGATTCAACCATCTGGTATATAGACGGTTCGAGCACCTCCGAGGGGACGGGAGCTGGAGTCAAGGGACCTAACTTCTCGGTTTCAAAATCACTCGGCAAAGAAGCCACAATCTTCCAGGCTGAACTAATGGCAATCGAGCTATGCATTCAAGAGAACATAAGGAGAGCTCATCGCAACAAACCAATTTATATCCTCTCGGATAGTCAGGCAGTTCTAAAAGCTTTATCATCCAACAAACATGGATCGAAGCTAGTTTGGGACTGCCTTCAAGACCTAATTATCCTGGGGAAAAGGAATGATGTAACCTTAATGTGGGTGCCAGGACACTTGGAAATTAAGGGAAATGAGGAGGCCGATCGCTTAGCAAAAAAAGGCGCGGAAGAAAACTTAATTGGCCCAGAACCTTTCTGCGGAAAACCAAAAGGGTTTCTTAACTCCTCAATTAAGAACTGGGTTCAAGAAGAACATATAATCCACTGGAATAGACTTTCTGGTTTATCAACCTCGAAAAAAAGATTCAGCAAAAGGGATATCAATACTCTAATCGGGCTAATTACGGGGCACAGTGGAGTAAACCATCACCTCAAAAAAATGGGCTTAGCTGAAACTGACATATGTCGTCTTTGTCTCGAAGACTCAGAAACGACAATACATATCCTATGTCACTGTGAAGTAATGGCAAGGAGCAGACTCAAGATTCTTGGGAAGGACATCCTTTCCACCGAAGAACTAGCCAACATGGCTCCCTCACTTATACTCAAATTAGCTAAAGCTACTGGGATATGGTAGGGTAAAGGGGCAACTATCGTACAATGGGTCGGAAAGACCGCAGTGCACTCACTTAGTCCCCTAACTTAAATAAATAACATAAAGGTAGAAATTTGAAATTTTGCGAAATTCATTTAAAACGCATAACATAATTATCATCATATGAAACTCTAGGTGAAATAAGAAAGAGTTTATTATACCGGAAAATATGTCATCTCAAATTCTTTCGAAAAGTGAATTGTGACTTTTGTATGGGTAAGAGCAGAGGGGAGAGGTTTGTAATTTTTGTATATAACACCGAACGTAGTATGCAAAATATTTCATCCTGAATTTAAAGTTTGTAGCTTTCTCGAATTTCGAAGAAATTGAACAATTTTTGTCTTTATGTCATTTGTATGGGAGGTGGCAGAGAAAGGGGGGGTCTTGGATGATTTTTAATCTGCTTACCAACATCCTAATCACATTGCTTTGTTACTCATATGTTCGATGGAGAAATACTTTTCTTGAATTTTCAATTCAAAAATTTGTATGGGAGGTGATAGAAGGAGTGAAGCGAAGCGCTTATTGCAATTTTCGAGAGACAAATTGTGGCAGAATTTTAAGTTTGTACTTTTTCTAGTTTCAATGAAAATCGATTAAATACATTTACCAAAATTGTGCATTTGTATGGGAGGGGTAGAAGGATTTTTCGGTTCAAAACTAAATTTTTCGACATCCCTGATATTTGTAATAGTATACTTTTCAAATTTAAAGTTGATAGCTTTGACAGTTTTGGAGAAAAATAATTTAGTTGAAATTCCGAAATTTCGTGAAATTTGTATAGGAGGGGGTAGAAAGAGTGAGGTAAGGTTGATAGTTTCTACGAAATTGGTTGCAATTGTAATAAAATTAATTATGACAAAAATTGGTTCTTTTAGCTTTGCTGGGTGCAATGCAAACCGAATAAATGCATTTTTGAAAATTGTGCTTTTGTATGGGAGGGGATAGAAGAACTAAAGGGATTAGATCAATATTTTTTGACGTCAATGATATTTACATTATTATACTATGACCTAATTTTCCAGACAATAGCTGAAATGTTTTCGAAGAAAAATCAATTTCTTTAAATTTAGAAACGTCATGAATATTGTATGGGAGGGGGTGGAAGGTGTGGGGGATGTGGCCCGTTCACGACCTTATTATAATTAGTCAAAGAATTCGAGAGATATGTTCTAGACAGACGAACGGACGGACAGACAGACAGATAGACAGACGGAAAGACAGACAGACAGACGGATAGAGTCAGTCGGAATCGAGGTTGCTGAGCGACAACAAATATTTCTATGTCCTTGGCCACTCTGTGCGATCATTATTTCTTAGCGTTACAAACGGTAAGGCAAACACAATAAACTCTCAGATTTCATCCAGAGTATAAAAATCCCTAAATGTATGAAATACTAACTAGTTGAAAAGCTTTAAAAATTCGACCCCGTCCCATACACAATTATTTTTTCGATTTTTAAGAAATCAATTATCACTTAAATATTAAAATTTGAAATTTGAAATTTTACACAAAAACTTTTAAAATAGTTGCCACGAAATTGCGTCAAAAGTTTTGAGATAGAGTTTGCCCTTCTACCCCCTCCCATAAAAAAAGTATGATTTTGAACAATTTCAAAGAATATTGGACGCGGTTCAAACAATCAAGGGCATGGGGAATTCCAAAACTTTTGATGTATTTTTATTTGGAATATTTTTAAAAGGGTTTGCATAAAATTTCAATTTGATAACTTTTAACGGATTGACGATAATTGATTTCTTAAAAATGGACGAAAAAATAGTTGAGATATTAGTTTTTAATTGTTTTGCTTTGCACCCCATGACCCCCTCTTTTACTATATTATAGTGGAACTTTATGTCAACTAATTGGTCGTAAAATAAATTTTTTTTTGGATCAAGTAGTTTAAAAAAAAAATCGGCCGACTTTTTCTTTTTGACCCGAAATTAACAAAACTAGATTATTTTTAGAGTTTGTCTTACAACCCTCTCTAAACCATAGCTGATTTTCAGCATCCTATCTGCTTTCTTAGTAGAGATATTGGCAAGTGTAATTTTTGACTCTTTCCCTCCTCCGCCTCCACCTCCCCCTTTCACCTAACATTCGCTAAAATTTAGATGATGGAGCTCACTTACCCCATTAACAATTCACTCGAAAACGAACATTCTACCTTTAACTGTCTCGGAGATATGAGTCCATATGTATGGCGGACAGCGTACAGACGGACGGTTTTTTTTTTGCAATTTTAAGGTAATTTAATCATGAAATGCGAAAAAACGAAATTTCAAGGTAGCATATTTTTTTTGTCTGTGTCGTTCACAATACGTTATCTTAATAATAAAGTAATAGAATAATAAAGCAAAATGATAACTAGTCCGATATACTGGACCATACAAAATCTATACTAACATTTTTTTCATATACACAAGCATATTCTCCAGTCTGAATACTTAATTTAGTCGAAATTTTCAACTTTTCTTCCAAAATTTCCATTGAATTTTCAACTTCCCGTCTCCACGTTATATATGAAACTGAATAAGACCAGCTAAATTTATTGACAAGAAAGCTATTAATTTTTTTTTTCTTGGAGTGGGTGCCTAAATTCAACGTAACAAAACTATGCATGAAAAGATACTCACTCAGTCAGTTTTCTTTAGAGTTCATTGCAATTCCTGTGCATAATCTCATCTGCATTTTCTATCGGAATAGCTTGATTTCTTCTTCTTTTGAGACGCCTGCATGCAATGGACGTTTGTTGAGTTTTAAAAAGGAGTAGCTAAATCAGACAAACATTACTTGTGAAAGAAACTTTTTATCGAGTAATTCATTTTATTATATTTGTTTTTTTTTTTTTTTCTTGAAATATGAGACTTAATCCAAGATGATGACAGTTTATTTATTGGAGTAATGTTCTTTGTTATGTAGCTCAATACCGCTCACTGTTGGTTTTTGTTATAAGAATAGCTGCTTTACTGGAATATGATCTTAAATAAATTACTTTAATGACAACGTGGCAGAAAAAGCTTTCAGATTTCAAGAAATCATAAAAATTACTTGGATAGATTAATGATGAAGTTAATGAAATAAAAGAACTTTGTGCTGCATGTCTTGGGATATCATTCATAACCTTTTTTAATGTTCCATTAGCTATTTAAATGAAGTTGGGTGTAATCAGATTCTTTTTGTTATTTGAATAATAGTGAGGAAAAGACGAATAGTTATTATACTCTAGATGAAATCTAAGAGCCTTACCTTAAGAAATGCCTTAAGAAATAATGATCGCACAGAGTCGCCAAGGATACAGAAATATTTGTTGTCAATTAAAAACCTCGATTGCAAGAGTCTGTCTGTCTGTCTACAATATAACTCTCAAACACTCAGCTATCAAGCTGAAATATTTTTTTGTTACTCTTGGCAAAAAATAAACTTTAAGTTCATGAACGGGTTACACCCTCCTCCTTCTTTCAGGAAAATCGATTTTTTGAAAAGTTATGAAATTGTGTCATATTGTATGGGAGAGGCTAGAAGGAGTCAAGCTAATCATCTAATTTTTTTGGCCTTACAAATAATTCTAAATAATTACTTTGTTCAAAATTTCAGCTCGATAAATTTTATACGTAGTGAGTAAATTGGTTTATAGTATTCCAGGAAAAAGTGCAGTTTATATGAGAGGTGGTACAAGAAGTAGGGAGATTCAAATAATTCCGTAGATTGCAATTGGTATCAATAAAATATATTCCAAATTTCAGTTCAATAGCATTTATACTTTTCGAGAAAATCGGTTTAGTGTCAAATTACGAAAATTCGTCGTTTTGTATGGAAGGGGGAAGAAGGGGTGGAGCAATTTGGCCCGTTCACGAGCTTGACCTTATTTTTTTGTCAAAAACAACGTGTATTTAATTAATTTGAATGTTCTAGCTCCACGTATTCTCAAGCTAGAAACCAAACGGACAGATGGACTTCCGGTTTCGAGATTTTTGAATGCTAACCAAGGGGGATATATAATTTGGAGAGCCTGATAGGCTGTCTTATGTGGGACTACTTTTTGATTCGGAAATTATCGAAAACTGTGTCCAAGCTTAACTTGGCTTCAAACTTTAACAAAAAATATATCATAATTTGTATCCTCTCTTGGCTGCTAATACAGTCATCAATAAAGTAATTTTAAGTGCAATGGAGTTTGGAGTTCTATTTATGAAATCTTGAGTTTTTCTATTTTTATTAGTTTTTCGCTCGTGTCTAACCTAATAACTTTAGCAACGGACAAATTAACGCTATACAGAGATAGTTGCATTGGGCTTAAATATGTCAGACAAGGATAGCGAAACGATTGTTTCGAAAATCTAATGATTGTTTCAGCCAATTAAACGCGGGACTTACTTAGTTGCAATAGGTTTAAGTAGGCCAGACAAAGATAGCGAAACAATTGTTACGATAAATTTCGAGCCAGTAAGGGAGTTCCATTTCCTTGCTAGGCAAAGCATGCTCATAGCTTCTCAATATTATATATCCTCCTTGGTGCTAACATAAACTTCTATGTAATCCATTTTTATACTCTAGATGAAATCTGAGAGTATATTGTGTTTGCCTTACCGTGTGTAACGCTAAGAAATAATGCTCGCACAGAGCCGTCAAGGGTACAGAAATATTTGTTGTCGCTCAAAAACTTCGATTCCGAGTTGCTGTCTGTCCGTCTGTCCGTCCGTCCGTCTGTCTGTCCGTCTGTCCGTCTGTCTACAGCATAACTCTCGAACGCTTTGAGCTATCGTGCTGAAATTTGTTGAGTCTCATTTTTATCAAAAAATAAACTTTAAGTTCGTGAATGGGCCACATCCCCCCACTCCTCCTACCCCCTCCCATACGAATTTCACGAAATTTCGAAATTTTCAGAAATTGATTTTTCTTTGAAACGATTGAAGCTATCGATTTGATATTTGGGTCAAAGTATTATGATATAAATGTCATTAATATAACGGAATATTGATCCGATCCCGTCACTCCTTCTACCCCCTCCCCTACAAATGCATAATTTTGAAAAATGCAGTTTTTCGATTTTCAGTGAAACTAGCTAAGTTATAAAAACGAATTTTTGCCAAAATTAATTTTATTATATTTGCAATCAGAATTGAAAAAATTATCAACTTCACCTCACTCCTTCAACCCCCTCCCATTCAAATTTTACGAAATTTTTAAATTTAAATTGTTAAAGCTATCAACTTGATATTTTGCATAAAGTACAAAAATATAAATATCAATAACGAGAAAAAAAAATGTTTTGATCCGTACACTCCTTCTACCCCCTCCCATACAAATGTATAATTTTTGTTAAGTGCATTATGTCGATTTCCATTAAAACTAGAAAAAGTATAAACTTAAAATTTTGCCAGAATTTGTTTTTTAATAATTGCAATAAAAGCTAAAAAAAATTATCAGCTCCTCTTCACTCCTTCTACCCCCTCCCATACAAATAGCTGTATTATAAATTCAAGAAAAGCATTTCTCCTTCGAATATATTAGAACTATCGAATTGGAAATTGAATCAAAGCGTGGGGATAAGGATGATGATAAACAGTTTCAAAATCATCTTAAATGCTCCACTTCCTCTGCCACCTCCCATACAAATGCCTCAATTTCAGGAAAACTATGTCCAATTGAAAATAATGAAAGCTACAAACCTTAAATTCAGCACGAAATATTTTGCATACTGCATTAGGTGTCATATCCAAAAATTACAAACCTTCCTCCTCTCCTTCTACCACCTCCCATACAAAAGTCACTATTAATTATTTAAAAGAATTGGAGGTGACATATTTTCCGGTACATTGAACTCTTTCCCATTTCATCTAGAGTATCATATGATTGGGCTTTATGCCCAATCATAATTCTTTTATGTTTATAGATAATTCTAATTAAGAATTTAGTGCAAAATTTGAGCTTCATGTTATGCGTACTAAGAAAATTTACTTAGTGTTTCATGAAAAAGTGTAGTTTATATGTGAGGTGGTGGAAGGAGTGGGGGTTTCGAATAATTTTTATACTGTCTATCACATTCATGATAAAATAATATATTCCTAATTTCAAATTTTAGCTTTAACAGTTTCCAAGGAAATTTGATTATTTTAAATGATTGAAAATGAAATATTTTGTATGGGTGGAGCGATTTGACCCATTCACGAACTTAATTTTACTTTTTCGTCAAAAATGAGGTCCACAAAATTTGAGCTTTCGAGCTTGACGCGTTGTGGAGCTAGAAAGCGAACGGACAGACGGATGGACAAACGGACGGATAGACGGCTTTGAGATTTTTGAGCGACAACAAATATTTCTGTACCCTTGGCGACTCTGTGCGAGCATTATTTCTTGGCGTAACAAGCTTTAGAGTAAACTTATAATACTCTCAGATTCCATCTAGAGTATAATAAGCCGCCATTTACGAATAACATATTTATTTTCGAATAAAATGCCTGAATCTACAGCAAAACTCGTAGTTTAACTCAAGATTCTGCTCAAATCCATACATTTGAAATTATGCAAGCTGAGATAAATTATGTACAATTTATTTATGCCAATACCTGTCATCTTACTGATTGGAAGCAATTAAAGCATACAGCATAGCTACGTAGATAAATATTGTCTCCTTTCGTAATACTATATATATCTAGATGAATGTACGTTATGCTAACACTAATAAAAATTGTTATATTTTTGGAAGTACAAACAAATGAGTTAATGCTTACCTAAGATTTTCGTAATACCCATTATTATCTTATAGTGCAAAGTTCTAGAACTACGATCACGTAATATTATGAAAATCGGTCGACGTATTTGTCTCCTGAAACGGTCGAGCGCATTATATAAAATTATGCACATACCGTAATATGTAATGTAGGTTACAAAATCAAAGGGCACTGGAAGATAAAAGAATTCGTGCTAATACTGGAGAAACATATTTCAAATCTGCTTATCTAATACCCGGCGATAATTAGAATCTCGGCATAATTCAATAAAATGCGATAATACGATTATAAGTGCGCGTTATCTAATTCCTCCGGAAAAAGGCAGATAACACTGTTTAACAGTGATTCAACCAGATAATTCTATCGCGTTGAGTTTTTTTTCCCAAAGTTGAAGTACATATAAGTGAATTTCTATTTGTATAACGATGAATGGGAATTCACTGTATAGTGTATTTTTAGGCAATATGATTAAGAATGACAATTTTTTTAATGATTTCCTGTCTTCGATTTCCTGACTAAGTTCCAAGTTCCAAATTTTTTAATAAGTCTGATTGATCGGTTTATAATTGAAACGATCGATAGCCAATAATAGACTATTATATGGAAATGATGAAATGCCTTGAATTGATTTCCTAAAAAAGTTAAATAAATATTAAATTAAAAGCAAGACTTTTTTAAAAATTAATAGAACTTAAATAGGTCAGATATCGTCAAATTGTGTGACTTTTTATACACAGGAGAACAGTAAATAATCTTGATTCCTGTTTGACTTTTGATTATTCAGTCAAAATCTCAGAATGAATTTTGTTTATAAGGAAATTGGTGTTAGTATGAAGCACTGTGGCCAATAAACCTAAATATACATTTTTCTGTACTAATAATAAAAGCCTGAACATTGTAGATATTACTTTGGTGTTATTAAGATCAAAGAGACTGAAATTTTGTCAATGTTTGTCTATTTGAATGTAACAGAATCACGCGAAAACTAATGAACTGAATTTGATGTGGTTTTATAATAATGCGACGTTTAAATACGGGTATATGCTATATTCAACTATCAAATGGCATTACAGCGGCGTTTCAACCCAAAATGTGTTTTCAATTTTCAAACAAATCTGAAATGAAGATAAGGCAAAATTGTAGAATAGTAATAAGGGAGCCCTGAGTGGTGGCAGTCGTCCATACACCAAGAGCGATAATCTTTCTTATTAGCTGAGAACCAACGTTAGGAAAGTTACAATTCTTGTAGTATTTGGCAAAAGAACATCGGAAGAACTCTTTTTCCACACACGAATAGAGTAAGTCCTGTGTTGTTTTACGTAACTTACAGATCCTTAAGGAATCAAGCACGTATGTCTTTAACATGCGGATTGTGTTAGACGACAATCATTAGCGCCCCCGAAGGTAGCAGTTTATACTTTTAGCAGGGTGAGTAATCTTATTGCTTGAAGCGAGATCTATCTAACTCTCTGCCAATCTATCGTTCATGGCGACAGGTTGTTGATCTTAATCTTTTTTTAATCATGCAACCTTACACCGAGCTTTTGCTCTGCCCGCGATATGGGCACCACAGCCCCCACGTGTATGTCGAAGACTTACGTCAAAGACAACCTCAACCAGCACCGGGGGTGGAAGTAACCTTCCATGGGCTCCCCGGCTCCCGTGGTACCAGTTTACCACTGGTAGGGCTTACACCCTGAAGCATAGATCCCTGCACTATGATCAGAGCACTCCTCGGGTACGTGGGGTCGGCCGGCCCCAAAGGTAGTTACTGGAATCACCGAAGCTTTCCACCAGCACTTTCCTCCCTGCGTGCGATAGGTTACGGAGCCGACAGACCATTAAGGTCTGGTCAGCTTTATCCCCCCTATCGTTTGTAGGTTTCGGAGCCGACGCTATTAGTATGATTAAGTTGATGACTCAACCTAATATACAAGCGTTCGACTTAAATCCCCCCTACTGGGTGTGATGGATTGGGGCGGAAGAACCGTTCAACTTTATCCCCCCCACCTAAATGGGTTACGGAGCTGACGGTAAATCCGCTTATCCTCTCCATCACTGTAGAATGGGGCCGACGCCAATAGTATGATTGAACTATGTTCAATATACAAGGCATCGGTTTATCCATCCTACGGGTTGTCGGGTTGCGGAGCCAGTGAAAATAGCGTAATAAGTTTTCTCGAAAGAATGCTCAATACACCTAACGCTGACTAACTCCCCCCCGGTTGGATAGGTTTCGGAGCCGACAGCAAGCTGCCGACTTGCTCCCCCCTATCCATTGTACATCAATGTGCATCCAAAGTTCACTACCAAGCAATGTCGGCTATACCAAGCATCTACTTTTCGCTCTCTGTTGTCAACCATATTGAGTACGACATGTTTTTGCATCAACTTTCGCTGCTTATTATACAACTACAGGTATCCGCCAAGTTAGTACAACGCATTAACTTCTAAGTGTCCACACTACTTGCTTCACTTCGCCAATACTTCTTGTTGTGCAACTAGTTTCAACATGTTTCGCTTCCACTTTCATTGATAGCGCAACTACTAGTGTCAGCCAACTTCATTCAACGAATCAACACGTCACATTTCGTACATCAGGAATAAAACATCTCGGCTTACTACTTTTTGCAACTTTCGTATCCACGTATCCACTTCGATTTTGCACTTAAGCTACTTTCTCCGTACTGTTATGTTTCAACTACGTCAACTGTTCAACAAAATTTCCTTCATTTTAAACCTCGTTTTGTACAGCAGGGATAGGTTCAGACGTAGTCTTCCCCTATCCAGGATGGGTTGCGGAGCCGGCATAATATATTGCAATAAGAATAATCTCAAGGCAACTACACCGACGGATTCCCCCCCATCTGTAGACCTCTTAGCGTTACCCAGCTTGCACCGCGGGGAGGTGGGTCTACTTCGCAAGCCACGAATAGAGTAAGTTGGGGTATTGTGGAACACCCTTTCCTTTTTTTATTTTTAAAGCCAAAGTATAAACTAAAAATTTAAGTAATTACCAATACATTGCCAATAGTTCCTTATTTCAATATAGTTCCTACATTAATTTATAGAAAAGTTATATTCCAATACGTGAACCCATGTCATAAATCACGTTTTTCGAAACTGGATGGTAATGTGATATAGACTGGATGTGATCTTCGAGAATATCGAAAAATTGTTTAACATTTTATTGTGTAAAGCGTTTGGCTCTATCAAAAAATGTGTCAGTTGGTGAACGAAGACTTTACAATTGTTATTTCATTTTTATATCAATAATCCCTTCGAGGTATACCGAATCACAAATTTTGTAAACAAACAATTATAAAAAAATTTGAAAATTAAGAGGCATACTGACCATACAGAAATCAGCATTGAAAAGTAATGTTTGCGCTTTTTCATGAAATACTATAACCCAATTTTCTTAGTACGTATAACATTTATCGAGCTCAAATTTTACATTGATTGCTTAATAAGTATTAATATTAAGATCGGAAAAATTAACTGACTAGCTTCACGCCTTCTACCCACTCCCATACAATTGTCACAATTACGCAACTATAAGAAAGAAAATTTACATTCTGGAAAATTATGAATGTTGCTTCTCTGAAATTTATGAGATATCCTTTTCATAATATTGATGCTTCTTTCCAAAAAAAAATCAAACTGCACAATTTTACTAAATCGAATACACTAATTTTCTTATCACATATTAAATTTTTGAAACTTAAATTTTTTATAGCTACTCTACTATGAAGTGAAACAAATTAAATTTTTTCACCTCTTCTACGACTCTCCATTCAAAATTTCTTAAGATCACAAACATTTCTATATCACCTAAAGTATCGCATTATTGGGCTTTACGCGCAACTGTAGTCCTGTTTGTTTGCACTCTAGATGACATCATCAAAGTTTGTAAGCTTAAGAAAAAAAATAATGATGCATAAGTTCATATTATCTCACTCAAAAATCTCAAAACTGGAAGTCGGTCCCTCCGTCCGTGTCCTCTCTAGCTCGTTAACGTGTTGAGCTGAAAAGTTAAAATCTTATACACGTCGTTTTCGGCAAAAAAGTATGGTCAAGTTTGTGAACAGACCAAATCGCTCCACCTCTTCTACCCCCTCCCATACAAAACAACATAATTTCGCAATTTGACAATAAACAGATTTTCTCGAAAAGTATAAACATTTATATTATTTAATTAATCATTTGATTTGGAATATATTGCACTTATGATGATTTCAATGTACGATATAAAAATTATTTGAATCCTACGTCTGCTTCCACCACCTCCCATACAAAAAATAGACGATTAGGTTCACTTCTTCTACCCCTTCCCACACAATTTCACAACTTTGCAAGAAGTCGATTTTCTTGAAAAGTATGAATGTTACTGATCTGCAATTCAACACATGTCAATAAAATAATGTTTATAGTTATTTTTTAAAAAAGTAATTGAGAACCCCTCACTTCTTCTACAGCCTTCATACAAACTGCATAATTTCACTAAATACAATGCATTAATTTGCTCAGTACCTAAATTCTTAGAGCTTAAATTTTGCATAAAACATTTTGAAAGCAACTGTAGCATGATGTGAAAAAATGAATTCAATGCCGCCACCCTTACAAACCCATAAAAAATTTCTTAAAATTGAAAAAAAAAAAAATTCATCTAGAATATCTCATGATTGTGCCTTACGCCCAATCTTAGTCCAGTTATGTTTTTATATGCAGTCTGATAGAGCCATTACATTCATTTGAGGTCTTATTAGTTTCATTGAAATTTGGTTTCTTAAATTAACTCTGGTATCACAGAGAGTTCAGATTTATTGATAAATTAGTTTCACACTATTTACTTCACAATGGAATCAAATCTGATATCCTGGATTAAAATGCGGCTCAGTAAAATAGGGACAGCAAAAACTATGGAGGTATGACACCCATAGTAGCCTGGATATCAAACGAACTCCCTATGATGAGAAAGATCCTGACGCAGAGGTTGAAGAATATGTTGCTCATGTTATCATCAGTAAACGTGATGCAGGAATATCTTAAAAGAACGTTGAACTCATGAATGTGTTTTGCTAAAAGTTTGAGAGTAGCTTGATAACCACATACCCATATGCCATAGACATGCATAAATATTAGATACAACATTTACTGAACGCCTAAACATTAGCTTCATAGAAACATAACAGAATTATGATTGGGCGATAAGTTCAATCATATGATGCTCTAGATGAAAAAGGAAAGAGTTTATTGTACCGGAAAATATGTCATCTCAAATTCTTTCGAATAGTGAATAGTGACTTTTGTATGGGAGATGGTAAATGCAGTGGGGGGAGGTTTGTAATTTTTGTATATAACACCGAACGTAGTGTACAAAATGTTTCATGCTGAATTTAAAGTTTGCACCTTTCATAATTTTCGAGGAAATTGAACAAATTTTGTCTGAATTCATGGCATTTGTATGGGAGGTGGCAGAAAAAGCGGGAGGTTTTGGATAATTTTAAATGTGCTTAACAACATTCTAATCACATTGCTTTGTTACTATATATTCAAAGAAGAAATACTTTTCTTTTCTTCTCAATGCAAAAATTTTGTATGGGAGGTGGTAAAAGGAGTAAAGCGAAGTTCATATTTGTATTACCATTTTTTGCAATTATTAAGGGACGAATTCTGGCGAAATTTTAAGTTTGTACTTTTTCTAGTTTCAATGAAAATCGATTAAATGTATTTACCAAAATTATGCATTTGTATGTGAGGGGGTAGAAGGAGTATTCGAATCGAAACCAAATTTGTCGACATCAGTGATATTATTAATGGTGTACTTTTCTCGAAACTGAAAATTGATAGCTTTGACAGTTTTGGAGAAAAATAATTTAGCTTAAATTCCGAAATTTCGTGAAATTTTTAGGGAAGGGGGTAGAAAGAGTGAGGTTAAGTTGATAGTTTTTTCAAAATTGGTTGCAAATGTAATAAAATTAATTATGACAAAAATTGGATCTGATATGACAAAAATTGTATCTTTTAGCTTTGCGAGTTGCAATGTAAACCGAATAAATGCATTTTTGAAAATTGTGCATTTGTATGGGGGAAAGGAGTAAGGGGATGAGATCAATATTCTTAAACGTTTTTGTTATTTACATCATTATACTATGACCTTATTTTCAAGTCAATAGCTGAAATGGCTTCGGAGAAAAATTAATTTCTTTAAATTTCGAAATTTTAATGAAATTTGTATAGGAAGGGTAGAAGGAGTGTCTGGTAAAAATAATAAATTAAAAATTTCAGAACGATAAGCCAAAGCTTTCGGGAGTTGTGTTGTAGACAGACGGACAGACAGTCACTCGGAATCGAGGTTTTTGACCGACAACAAATATTTCTGTACCCTTGGCGACTCTGAGCGAGCATTATTACTTAGCGTTACAGACGGTAAGGCAAACACAATATACTCTCAGATTTAATCTAGAGTATAAAGACTAAAGAATATACGTATGTTTAATTTTTTTCTGTAATAGGAAAAGAAAATAGCGCTAATAAAATCGATTCGTTGAGAACAAATTTAATCAGTTATTGTTTACGTCAGTCAAATTTAATTTTATTCTAAGCTTTGAATTGGATTTTCTGAATATCAATCAATTAAAATAAAAGTCACAGCATTTATAAGAGTTTAGTGTTAATGCCAAGCTCTAGTGCTAATCCAAATGAACTTTATACGCTGCATACTGATACTACACACGTCTTTATACCTTTAAGTGTAAAAACTGGCACTCACATAGAGTTATTACAGCAAATAGATTCAATTTTCCAATTAACTCTAGGTATCGAAATGGCACGAGAAATCAGGACGCACTCTCATTAAAACTCTGCTCCATATGAAATGTAAGTAATTGATTGGAAGCAAATAATTATACAGTCTGAAGAGGCGAGAGCGAAACATTTTAATTAAACCAACGATTCCTTAAGTATTTGCTTCTTCGCAAGACCAAGAATTTCAATAGATCCTGAGAAAAGCAAATAGTGTCAATAGAGGCATGGAAATTAAAACGATTAACCGCAATTGGAGGAGTGCCTGCAAATTAATTTATAACCTTAATTCCTTAATGAGTCCATTCAACCAACTTCTAATGGCCGATCGCCTGTTTATGTAATTTGTTCGCAGAATAAACATGAGAATATGATTAAGAGACAATTCTGGAGCCTAGGGCGCATACAGTCATCTTCTAGGACTCCTTCTCGTATATTCAGCTAACAGTTGGACTGTAATTCAAATATTGGATTTCGATTCCTATTTGTCATCCTTTTCTACTCGAATCGGTTGCCGATAGCAATCGATTCCTAATTGAAATTGTCGAACATCACTACTGCACTGTGACGATTACGTTTAATGCCGAGAATATTGGTAGTCTGTAGTGTCACACGTTCAAGGAAAACCTCCAGCTAGGTTCGAGAAACACGCTCATTCAATTATTTTCGAAAGTAAAGATAGGATATCTCCCGCTTGGTCTCGATGAAGTAATAAAAAAAAGAAGAAAATGCTCATTTTCTCGCCTTCAGGCAAATTTTATTTCGAGCGTAATTTTAACCCCCAAGGTTTGAAGGTTGCATTGCCAACTTCCTCAAGGGACGAACTCATATCAAAGAAAAGTAACAAGAAAACCAGCAGCATCAAGGAAATTGAATTTCAGACTGTATTAGATGACAGATGAGAGCCTTGAAAAGTTGTTACCATTGTACTTAATCTCATGAGGTGTGATAAGGACGCCCACGTATTTAATTTTCTGTTTAGAAGAATTTCCCTATGAATACAATTGGCCGTGAAAATAAATTAGTTTTGGGAATAATCTAAGTGAAGGTTTTTTTTTAAATTATTTTTGAGCCTTAGACTAGCTATGTCGTAGTTGTGAAATATACGGGCAGTACAAGAGTGATATAAAATTTAAGAAATATCCAATGTAAGAGAAAGTTGGCTAATAAGAAGGTTAAATCGGTACCAGTCAAGTTAATCTTGAGGTACAAAAATAACGAAAAAAAACTTATTTTTAATTTCGACTGTTGATCTACAATTCGAAGGTCGTGAGTTCAAATCCCGGTCGATGCATAACTCAAACACACCGGCTGCATGGATATACCTTGGTTACCTCAATCTACGAAAATGAAAAATTCGTAGATATAGGGTTGTTCGCAGAGCTAACAACTCTTTCGCAATAAATAATGAAAATGTTAAGAAGTCTGAAGGTTAGGAGGCCAAGGCCCGATTTGGGCTGTAGCACCATTGAAGAAGAAGAAGAATAAAATACTATGATCGACTTGGAAAAAAATGTGCTGCCCTGAAATTTCGTTTTTTTCGTGTTTCATAACTAAATCAGCCTAAAAATGCAAGAAAAAATTCAGCTGTCAGAGCGCCGTATGCCGTGGGTGTACGCTTAGCACACATTAACTCCCAATCACTTTAAGAAAGAAAGTTCATTTTTGGGTGGATTTTAGACCGATGCTGATCTCAGGCGGAAACTTTTTTTTGGGTTAAAGAGTGGCGGGGGAGCGCTAGAACTGAAAACTAAGAATTTCAATATTTCATCTATGCATCTAGCTAGAAAGGTGAAAATAAACTCACATATACAGAAGTTTGTGGGACAATCTTTAAAAATAATTTAATTTTTGTATCCGTTGGAGTCCGAAAATGGAGGACTAAGCATTATTGTTGGCCGATTTTATTTTGTAACTGCTTCTATTTTCGGAACTACTAACCCTTTTAGACCGCGAGTATGATTGCATGAACCAACCGCAGGTTGAGAAACGGAAGTTTCACATTAATATTCCTGAATGAAACGAATGGGCAACAAATACGATACTCAGCACCTGTATAGGTTCTCATCTCTATACGGACGGATCTAAAACTAGCCAGGGGACAGGTACAGGGATTTATTCCCACGACCTCGACATCCAAACTTCATTTCATCTTCCAGAACACGCGACAGTGTTCCAAGCAGAAGTATTAGCCATTAACGAGTGTGCAAAAATTATTCTTGATAAGCAGAACAGTCTCGGAAATTGTTACATTTTCTCGGACAGCAGGGCTGCGCTTCAGGCACTCCAATCCTACAGGACTACATCCAAACTAGTGTCCATCTATAGACACAATTTAAATCGCCTAGCGGCCATAATGGAAGTTTTTGTAATTTGGATACCGGGTCATAGTGACCTGCTAGGTAACGAGGCGGCAGATATGCTTGCACGGCAAGGATCTGCTAACATCAATTACACTAGGAAGTCAGTCGATGTAGCACCAACAGTGCTGAAGACTAGCTTCAAACAGACTATTGTGGATTCTTTCTTGGCGGGGTGGCGGCAGCTGGAAAGCTGTAAAACGGCCAAATCCTTTTGGGAAGAACCGAACAAAAATATTACAGCTCAGCTGTTACAACGTAGTCGCTATAGTATCCGAACTATTGTCGGCCTGACCACAGGCCATTGCTTGCTAAGGCTGCACGCATTTAGGATGCGAATCGCGAGAGACAGCTTGTGTAGAGGTTGCGAGGAAGACGAAGAATCTATCGAACATTACCTTTGTCACTGTCCGCAAATCTCCAACAGTCGTCTCCTTTGTTTAAGCTCTAGATTCTTCTCAGAACTAGACGACCTCAGAGGCGTCCAACATTCGAGCCTGTTAAGGTTCGCAAACCGAACCAAGTGGTTAGAGCAAGAGGAGTGACTTCCAACTTATAACTATAGGAGGAGTACAATGGGCCCAACTAGTTGGCCTCAGTGCTTGTGGTTCCGTGCAACCACCCTCCTACAACCTAAACCTAAACCTAACCGCAAAAAAATCATATTTTAGGACCAATAAGGTGGCATACAGATCCGCCATAATCAACTTAGAGGGGGGCCAATTATTGTGCGGGAGACACAGAGGGATGGGAGGGAGGAGGAGGGAGGATTATGTGCAAAGAAAAACAATTGAAAATTACTATCTCAACTATGTCTTAAGCTATAAAATTGAAACTTGAATCATATATATACTAACGAAATATGAGAAAAATATAACATTTGGAAAAAATAGTAGTGGGGGAAATGGGAAACATTTCAAAAATGTTGCACTTTTCAAAATTTCAAACCGCTATCACTCAAAATCTAAGCCAACTATTAAGTTCAAATTTTGTAAAATTGTAGAACTCTAAAACATATAATTTGAGTAAAATTTTTAAGTTAGAAAGTGTAAAAGGAGGAAGGTGGTGGGCCGAAATGTCTGAAAATTTCACGAACTTTTCTAGGGCTCTGGTAATAGATACGAAGTCAGAATTTTGCATGTCCATACATATATGTGATATACATACAGAAAATATAGTAATTTGAACTAAAACTGTTACGTACCGAAGGGGGACCTTAACATGCACAAGGTGCTTCATGTGTTTTGGAAAAAAAAAACTGAACATTTTTGATTGAAATTTTAAGCTAAAAACCTGAAAGTTTGTATATTTAATTTAAAAAAATGCTTGAAAATTTAAAATAATAATTTTTCAAATATCTCTGAAACGTCTACCCCCTCCCAGATAAAAATATTTTTTCGACCATATTTAAGAAATCGATTATCATCAAACTGTTAAAAGGTATCAACTTCAAATTTTGTGTGAATATTTCTACAAATATTTAAAACAAAGCATCAATAGTTTTGCGATCACTCTTGCTCTTCACACCGTATCATACAGAATTCGACCAATTTAATTAAATCAACTAATAAATAACAAATTAAAATCTACGAACATGAAATTTTGTACCAACATCTTTCAATACAAACGAAAAAATTCTGCTGCACAAATTTTACGATTCCCTCAACTTCTCCACCCCCTCCCATACAAATGTATGGTTTTAAGAATGTAAAATGCAATTCATCGTAATCGCAGTTAAGTGTTAAATAATTGACCACTGCCCTAGAACATCCAATCACTTAATAATAGATTCAATCAGCATATTAGCTTCCCACGTACCCTCAACTTGTTCCAATAATAAAAATAATAAGTTGCGCTTGACTCATTGGCAGATATTTTGATATATATTGAATCAGAAACCCGAAAACCAAAATTTGAAGTTTTCAATTTTTCACATCAACGATTTAAACTATAGACCGAGACCCACGCCATAGGGTCTTAGTTCTGTTGCCACCAATGTTTTTCCTTTTCCACTCTTCACGGTGGATTTCCCTGATCCTATTTTCTCTAACATCTGCTAAACTGCATAAAACGATGACTATGATTGGCTTCTGGATCGTTCGAATATTGAGTGACGGGAGAGAACGGGGGTCATTCGCCAATCAGTGATCGACCGTGAAATGGAGAACTATAACATCCAAATCTTGGATTTGACCGAGTTATGGTGGACAAGATCAGGTGAAGAGTGAACACCGAGCGGAAACACCATTCTGTACGCTGGTCCTGAGAGTGAAGCCTTAAATTGAAAAGCTGTCGTTCTTACACCAAGAGCGAGAAACAGTCTCATCAGCTGGGAATCAATCTCGGATAGGATTATCCTCGTCAGACTCAGAACCAGTGTCAGAAAAGTCACAATTCTGCAATGTAACACTTCAACTAATGGCGCAACACTTGATGACAAAGAGGAGTTTTATTATATAACCAATTTTGTGCCACCTGGGAGCGTGTTCCAAAAGGTGATATTATTACCATCTCAGGAGATACCCCGGGTTGGCTCTGATAATGCCGGACTAGAACACGTCATGGGGAAGCATGGTAACCCTTGCGTCGACGCGTTATGACTTTGGATGAAGAGACGGTGAATTATTTGTGGAGTTTTGTAGTACTCGGCAATTAGTCATCGGAGGGACCCTTTTTCCACCCACACAACAGTCACCATAAAACATATTGGGTTTCCCCTGATGGTGTTACTCAAAACCAGATCGATTATTTGGCTATAAGTCACCGATGGAGTAGATGTTTCCCCGATTTGCGAGCGAAGCGATCATCTGCCAACCCGATGTCAACCAACGAACACCCGACTTAAGGCAGAACTACCGCGATGCTCATATGCACCTTAAAAAGCCTATTAGACGCGACAAGAGAAAGGCCGTTTGCCAACAAGGCAGAATCTACGGCTTACATTGGGAATATGGGTTTACTCTTTAAGATCATGAAACAGTTGACTAACAGGAACTTCACAGTCAACCACCTGGTAAGAGATGTCAACGGAACTCTCCTCAATATGAGTGAACATCAGTTCCGGCGATGAAAGGAATATTTCTCTGATATTTTAGACATCTTATCAGAGGAAGATATTCCAGAAAAAGAACAAATGCCGAACATCCAACCGCAACAATCCTCTATTAGGACCGATCCTCCAGATAATGAAGAGATAATTTCCGCCATTCGGTCAATGGCGGGAAAGAAAGCTCCAGGTATAGACGGACTACCAACCGAACTCCTCAAAGCGGACTCGGAAATAACAGCCGATATACTTCTCCCACTCTTTGCTGAGGTGTGGAATGCAGGAAGATATCCGACTGAATGGAACGAGGGCGTCATAGTAAAAATTTCGAAGAAGGGCGACCTTCGGGATTGTGACAATTGACGTGGTATATGTCTACTTACTGCCGTATCGAAAATCATGGCTAAGGTATTTCTCAATAGAATTAGTGATGTCGTGGAGAGCACTCTCGAAGTTTATCAGGCTGGATTCCGTAAAGGGTCGTCTTGTACCGACCACACAAATATCCTACGAATAATATTGGAGCTGTCGGCCGAAATGGGTTCGCCACTACATCTCATGTTTGTGGACTTCGAGAAGACTTTCGACAGCGTTAAGCGCTACATGGAATGCTTTGCGTAGGAGAGGTATTCCAGATAAGGTTACAGCTATGATTTAAGAATCCTACGAAGATGCAAGGTGACGCGCCTCACAGAGAGGAGAGCTTTCTGAGAACCTTCCTGTGCGAACCGATGTCAGACAAGGCTCCATATTATCAGCAGCTCTGTTTCTGGTGGTAAAAAATGACATCTTGAAAGCTGCACTGGAGGGTGGGAAGATGAAGGTCTTCATTGGAGACTATTTAACATCTTAGGTCACATTGATTATACTGATGACGTGTGTTCACTTGCACATAACCGTTCGGAAGCATTGTCAGCATGGATGGCGAAGCCGAAAAGGATATTGAAGCTCGTCTAAATCCTTTTTCCTTTGTAGAGATTAAGAGAGATCTCCCTTCACATGAACCTGCGATTATTTGACGCATGCGTCAAATTCGTCTTCTTATATGGTTGTACTACGTGGGAAAGTGATGGTTTGACTTACCTAGAATCTTTCGTGAACCAATGCCTCCAACACATTTTAGGAATATTCTGGCCAGAAGTGGTCTCTAACGACGAACTTTTAAGTACAGACTAAAATAGGCATTGTAATTCTAGACGGAAGTGCAGTGGATCAGTCACACTTTGACGAAACCAGAGCAAAACATCGCCAAACAGACTCTAGGTTATAATCCTCAAGGAAGACATTGGGCCGGTCAACCATGTAGGCCAGAGGAGTAAACAAGTCCTGGCAACAGTTAAAGGCCCATGTTCAAGATCGCGCCTTGTGGGAGAAAGCTGTTTCCGTCCTATGCCCTTATGGTTTTAACAGGAATTTGATGTAACAATTCAGAGTAGAAAAACATAACAGAATTATGATTGGGCTTAAAGCCCAATCATATGATACTCTCGATGAGATGGAAATGATTTTAATATACCGGCAAATATGTCATATCAAATTCTTTCGAATAGTGAATAGAGACTTTTGCATGGGAGTTGGTAGAAGTAGAGGGAAAGGTTTGTATTTTTGGTATACGACACCGAACATGGCATGCAAAATATTTCTTGCTGAGTTTAAAGTTTTTAGTTTTCATTATTTTTAAAGAAATTGGTCATAGAATTTCTGAAATTGGGGCATTTGCATGGGAAGTGGCAGAGGAAGTGGAGCGTTTAAGATTTAGAAACTGCTTATCGTCATCCTTATCACCATGCTTGGATTCAATTTCAAAGTCGATTGCTCTCATATACTTGAAGGAGAAACGCTTTTCTTGAATTTATAATACAGATATTTGTATGGGAGGTGGTAGAAGGAGTGAAGCGGAGCTGATAACTTTTCTAACACTTATTTCAATTATTAAGAAACAAATTCTGGCAAAATTTGTAGTTTATACTTTTTCTAGTTTGAATGGAAATCGATAAAATGCATTAAACAAAAATTGTGCATTTGTATGGGAGGGGGATGTCGCAAGACACATGGGACAAGGTTGACAATCGGAAAAAAGCCAAATTGGCAATCATCTCTCAACCCGATGTCAACCAACGAACGCCCGACTTGAGGCAGAAGGCAAGGTTTGTGGAGTTCTGTAGTACTCGGCAAATGGTCATCGGAGGGACCCTTTTTCCACACAAGAGTCATCATAAAATATCTTGGGTTTCCCCTGACGGTGTTACTCAGAACCAGATCGACCATTTGGCTATAAGTCGCCGATGGAGAAGATGTCTCCTCGATGTGCGAGCGAAACGTGGAGCTGACGTGGGGAGCGATCACCACTTGATGGTTGCCTGCTTGAGATTGTGTACAGCAGCTATCCGACGACCACAAATTCTTCAAATGAAGCGCAAGCTTAATGTGGATAAACTCAGCGATCCCAACAAAAAACTCGAATACACTACCATTCTACGCGAAAAGTCATCCATATTGGGTGAACATGAAATGCGCACACTGGACGCCAATTGGGAGGCAACCAGAAACACTTTTCTAACTAGTGCTGAAGAATCTGTGGGATATGTGCAAAGCGGTGAGAAACCCTGGATGTCGCAAGACACATGGGACAAGGTTGGCAATCGGAAAAAAGCCAAATTTTCAATCATCTCTCAACCCGATGTCAACCAACGAACGCCCGACTTGAGGCAGAACTACCGCGATGCTCATATACAGCTTAAAAAGGCTGTTAGACGCGACAAGAGAAAGGCCATTGAAGATTTGGCAAACAAGGCAGAATCTGCGGCTTACCTTGGGGATATGGGTTCACTATTTAAAATCATGAAACAGTTGACGAACAGGAATTTCACCGCCAACCACCTGGTGAGAGATGTCAACGGAACTCTCCTTAATATGAGTGAACACCAGTTGCGACGATGGAAGGAATACTTCTCTGATATTTTAAACATCTTGTCAGATGAAGATATTCCGGAAACAGAACAACTTCCAAACATCCAACCGCAACAATCCTCTATTAGGGACGATCCTCCAGATAAAGAAGAGATAGTTTCCGCCATTCGGTCAATGGCGGGAAGGAAAGCTCCAGGTATAGACGGACTACCAACCGAACTCCTCAAAGCGGACCCGGAAATAACAGCCGATATACTCCTGCCACTCTTCACTAAGGTGTCGAATGAAGGAAGATATCCGACTGAATGGAAGGAGGGCGTCATTGTGAAAATTCCGAAGAAGGGCGACCTTCGGGATTGTGGCAATTGGCGTGGTATATGTCTACTTACTGCCGTATCAAAAATTATGGCTAAGGTAATTCTCAATAGGATTAGTGATGTCGTCGAGAGCACTCTCGAAGTTTATCAGGCTGGATTCCGTAAAGGGTCGTCTTGTACCGACCACACAAATACCCTACGGATAATATTAGAGCAGTCAGCCGAAATGGGTTCGCCACTACATCTCATGTTTGTGGACTTCGAGAAGGCTTTCGACAGCGTTAAGCGAGATTACATATGGAATGCTTTGCGTAGGAGAGGTATTCCAAATAAGGTCATAGCTATGATTAAAGAATCCTACGAAGATGCAAGGTGTCGCGTCTTGCATAGAGGAGAGCTGTCCGAGAGCTTTCCTGTGCGAACGGGTATCAGACAAGGCTGCATATTATCACCAGCCCTGTTTCTGGTGGTAATAAATGACATCTTGAAAGCTGCACTGGAAGGTGCGGAAGGTAAAGGTCTTCAATGGAGACTATTTAACATCTTAAGTTACCTTGATTATGCTGATGACGTGTGTTTGCTTGCACATAACCGTTCGGACTTAGAGTCAAATGTTCGCTCGTTGCATTCTAAGTGCAAAGAGGCGGGACTGAAAATAAATGTGCGTAAAACCAAGTACATGCACATGGGTTCGAACGCAAGCACACCGATTGTTCTTAATGGACAGGATGTGGAAGAGGTGCAAGATTTTTGCTATCTCGGAAGCATTGTCAGCATGGACGGCGGAGCCGAAAAGGATGTTGAGGCTCGGCTAAATAAAGCTCGTCAGGCCTTCGGTATCCTTTCCCCTTTCTGGAGGTTAAGAGAGATCTCCCTTCGCACGAAGCTGCGAGTTTTTGACGCATGCGTCAAATCCGTGTTGTTATATGGTTGTACTACGTGGAAAGTGACCGTTCGACTTACCAAGAAACTACAGACTTTCGTAAACCAATGCCTCCGACGCATTTTAGGAATATTCTGGCCAGAAGTGATCTCCAACGACGAACTTTGGAGTACAACTCGCCAGACTAAAATAGGTATTGAGATTCAAAGGCGGAAGTGGCAGTGGATCGGTCATACTTTGAGGAAACCAGAGCAAAACATCGCAAAACAGGCTCTGGATTATAACCCTCAAGGAAGACGTCGGGTTGGTCGACCATGTAACACATGGAAGCGAGCAGTTGAGCAGGAGGCCAGAGGAATAAACAAGTCCTGGCAACAGCTTAAAGCCGATGCTCAGGATCGCGCCTTGTGGAAGAGAGTTGTTTCTTTCCTATGCCCCTATAGGGGGTCTTAACAGGAATTTGATTGATTGATTGAAGTAACTGTTCCTTTATGGATGCAGTTTCCATTCAGAATATTCCCGAAGTGTTTCAAAGACGCTCAATCAATCGATTTCCTGTTAAGACTACCTACTGGCATAGACCAGAAAGAAATCTCTTCCACAAGACGCGATCCTGAGTATCGGTCTTCAGTTGTCGGTTGGAATTCTTACCTTACTCTCTCTTACCCAACTGCTCGCTAATATATGCTACATGGTCGACCAACCCGACGTCTTCCTTAAGGATTATAATACATAGCCTGTTTGGCGATGTTGCGTTTTGGTTTCCTCAAAGTGTGACCGATCCACTGCCACTTCTGCCTTTGAATCTCAATGCCTAGTCTGTCCATTTGTATTCCAAAGTTCGTCGTTGGAGATCACTTCTGGCCAGAATATCCCTAAAATGCGTTGTAGTTATTGGTTCAGTTGCAGTTTCTTTTTAAGTCCAACGATCATTTTCCATGCAGTATATTTAAATAACAACACGGATTTGACGTATGGGTTAAAGTCTCCCCGGAACTGGTTGATGAAAACTCCAGTTTCGTAGTAAGCGAGAAGCTTTTCTATCTTACTTTTTCTACCAACTCCTATCCAAAGAATTTATGCAAAATATCGTCTTGCAATCAAAATGGTTAAGATCCCCTCATGCTCCATCTCACAAGAATGGTAGAATAATTTGAGTGGATCATTCCATCTGGATTCAATTTTAGCAGTTGTAGTTTTTTGGGCGATTAAACTTAAAACTGTCTAAATAGCATATAACTCTGTAATTATTCTGTTAATTTTCTGTTAAGTGAGAAAGTCGGCTAAACGGGCGTGATTGAATCATGTGTTTAAATATGTTTTATGGACATATATCACCTTCCTTTTCGGTATAATGGATGGGCTTGTCACTTATTCTTTCATTTCATTGGAGGTCTGGTGCACTAATAAAACTGTCACCGAAAATTTCAAAATTTTCAGATGCTGCAGATTCTCGCAAGTACATTGAGCAATATTTTGGCTAACAAAAAATTTAAAACGTATTTTTACAATGATATTTTTCACTGATCAGATTTGTTTTCATTTATAAATTATTCCATCCAAAGTGCTCTTAGCATCGAAAGATTAAGTAAATTCCCGCTGCAAAATCATTCTAGCATAATTTTTATGGTTGTCTTCACTACAACATAAAATAGCAACTCGAAATTTACTCCATATGCCCCAAGGCTCACCATAGCCTCATTTAATGCCAAAGAGAAATGGTTGCTTGGTGCTGCCAGTGGGCTGCATATTTAAAACTCTAGTACAATGATACTTGAAAATCCTACGTCAATGGTAATGTAAATTGTTTGATTGACAGTTAGATACTGTACCTGATTGTATGGAATTTCGTATTTATCTGTGCTTTTTTAGCACGTTCGACAAATTGAAGTATTCATGTATGTTTTCGACACTTTTCATGTTACGCAAATCACACCATGTTTTTATTATTGTTATTAATTTTATATGTATGCAAATTCGACGACTTAGCCTTTCGGACAAATAGAATATTTTCACTTGAATTTGATTGAAATAAAGAATCGAAAAATGGATACAACGAATTAACCTATTTATCTAAATGTAGCATAGAAACTCCATCTAATAATTATTCACATAGCCGAATTACTTCAACATTTATTACCTCTTCGAAAATGAAATTACAGAAAAGTGTTTTATTAAGGCCATTTGAACAAAATTTGCTGAGTTGAAGGAAACAGCTTATTGAGGGCATCTCTTATCCAAGATTTATTAAAGATTTGATAAAATTTTAGTTTTTATGAGCGACCATAAAACGTAGTAGGTCTGTATTATTCTGGCGCTCCTCGAAAAGGTGACTGGTCATAATTGCGATATTGTTTCTAATGGAGTCAATGTACGAAGGCCATTTTATTCACCGCGCTTTTTTCCTTAAATTTTATTATACATATTTATTAATTTAAAGAGTTGTCTAATACTGGCCATCTTACGAAATATCTGTTGTTTATCATGACATTAATTATGCCTTTCCTTGCTAAACGATAATTTTCCTTAAATAGCCATTTTATAGACATTTTAGTTAGGTCGGTAGAAAATATTAATTAGATGTTGTTATAACTTTGTCATAACTATTTATTATTCAGCTAAACTTTGTAAATGTATAATGCAGTATAGACTTTTGTCTCTGGATAACGTTTATTACTTTATAGCAATTGTATAATTTGTATAATTCATTATGTAGAATTTTACTATTAGAGAATATTCTGAAACTTTATAAATAATAGCCTGAAAATTTCGATATTGAAAGAGTTTATTTTGGAAAGTTTTAGGCTACAGATTTAATTCGTTTAGTGTATGCGACTTAGAGAGTTTGGCGTTTCATCTGCAAGTAAGCAGGCTGTAACTGAGTTTAGCTCCGTTTGCAATCATTAAATGGTGACTACTGTTTCATAAAAATTATTCAATTATAATTGTACATTACTAAAATATTACTTTTAGATTTTCACAAAAGCAAGGTAAGGCTTATCTCTTTTATTATCTGTATTCAATCATTTAGTCAAGTGAATTGTTTTACATACGTACATAAGTGCTCAATCTAGAAGTGTAATATAACTGTTTTACTCTCAATTCTACCACTAAACTTGATAGCCGTATCTCCTCAAATACAACGGTTATTTATTTTAAATGTTCCACAAGAAGCACTTATTTATACGCAAATACGTATAATTGGTGGGTAGGGTAGTGGGACCAGTCAAGTGAAGTAAAAACCCCACGATCCAATGGAAGTAGAAGTGAACAAACATTTTAAGAAGAAGAACAAACTAGTTAAGGTTTTCAGCACTCTGCGGATCTACAATGTATGCCAACCTTTCTTCAGCTTCTTACTTATTTCGACAAAAAAAAATGGATCAGAAAATATGTTGGACCTCCGTATCGTAGTGGTAGCTTGCCTGCTTCACAGATAATAGACCGTGGGTTCAAGTCTCAGTCCAGGCAGTAGGATTTATTTCAGCACGATTTTTCCAAATGCTACTGGCAATGGAAAATCACTGGAAATCAAATTGGCAAACCATTTTACGAAATACAATAAGCTCATTTTTTTAAGTACTTTTAAATGATTTCCGATATGCAAATATTCAAATTATTCCAATTTTTGTTTTTAGTATGCTCGTGGACCAAAAACCATTTATAATGTAGCTGTGGTCATCAGTCGAATTGAAAAACTTTACATCTATAAAGTTAGCATCTAGAAATGGAGAACATCTTAAAATTTCAAACCATCATTGATCAAAATCCAATGCTGACATTGGCGATTTTCGCGCTACACCATCGATATGATATTTAAATTTCTTCAGTGTAGAAGACGAGATATTATCAGTTACACCAATGTACGCAACAGATTCACAATATCGATGGTGTAAATAAAAAATCGACAATGTGCATGTTACCATCAAATGCAGATTTGGCGCTACACTATCCAATGATTTATAATTTTAGTAAAGTTTTTAAGTGGGGTGGAGTAATGGGAAGGGAAGGAAGGAAATTTTGCAAATGCATACATACATCCATTCGATATACATAAAAAAAGATAAAAAGATAATAATTTTGAGCCAGAGCTTTTATGCTCTGAAGCGCGGCACTAACGTGCAGAGGGTGTTTCATGTGCATCAAAAAAAAATATTATGTGGTCGAATACTTACACCCCAAGCAAACGTATTATTTCCATCATTTTTATTAAATCAACAGTGACGAAGAAATTGAAAGCTATTAACTTCAATATTTTTAAGAACGCTTTTGAAAATATTTGAAATAAAGTTCCAAAAAAGCTTGCGATCCCTATCACTCTATCTACCCCTTTACATATAAAAGTAAAATTTGTACTAATTTCAATAATTCAACTAGTAACCAGCCAATTAAAAAATTTTTAACACATATCTTTCAAAGCAAATAAAATTGCATCACAAATTTCACGTTTTCCGTAACTCTTCTACCCACTCCCATACATAATGAAAAGTGTCATGAAAATAAAATGCATCGAATTTCATTGAATTTATTTCGTCTATGAAACTAATATTCTATACAGAGAATTTTGAACTTGTTTCAAGTAAATAATCAAACTATTATTAACATCACATATACCACCCAAATTACTTGACGACCTTAAAAGAAATATCCTCGGACCAGTGAGGGAACACTTGATCTGGAGAATACGATACACTAGAGAATTGTAAACCATCTTCTTCAATCCTTATAAAATTGGAAACGCAAAATTGGGCTGGTTATGTTAATTAGATGGATGACACACACTAAAGAGCATAGTCAATGGACACAGACTAGTTGGAAAACCACGGAAGAGCTGGGAGGATTGTATTGACGCAAACAGCTTATCAATGCCAGGATTTTCAAGCGGCGTCGCAGTTTTTTAGCTTGTTGAACTTTGTTGAAAGAAACGCGGGTCGCATGAATCGAGTGTTTCGAAAATCAAGGTGGAGGAGTGAGAACAGCTGTAACGAGTGGTGAAACTGATGTATTTTTCAGCTGTACAGGCTGCTACTGACAATTATTTGCAGATGTTATGGGAGACTGAATGATAGAAAGCGTTTGTCCATTTTATATCGAATATTTTTTCATTGCCAGTAGAAAATGAAAAATTCACGCTTAAAAAAATCCATCTGCCTGGAGCGGAAATTGAACCCACTACCTATTAACTGCAAATCAATCATACTGCCCACTATGCCACGGTGGCCTTTCCCATCATAAGAGCTTACTTCTTGTTTTTCAATAGCGCTACAGACTAGCCTTGGTCAACTGATATTCAGATTTTATTTGTTAATGTGCCCATCCCTCTGACTTTGAATTTTTCATGTTTTCAAATTGAGGTGGCCCAGATACCCACACCCACACAACAAATGTGCTGGAATTATAAGTGACCGGAGTTTGAACCTAGGATCTACGCACGCTACACCCAAGTTCTATCATTAGAGTGCAATTAATTTCAAAGTGCAATGTCTTTAATGAAGTGCATAATGCTTATAAGAAATGACGGGCTGAGAACCAGAGGGGTTTAAGTGCAAATTTTAATTTTTCGTTGACAGTACTGAAATTGCATTTTTTAAAGTGCCTCCAAGTATGTATGATACACAAACAACTAAATAACTGTACCACTGGTGCTATATCCGGAAAGAAAAAATAAACACGAAGAAAAAACCCTCAAACTCGGATAGCCAGAGAGGTACAAGTGCCGTGCCCCGTACATATGGACCCATGTCTCCGAGATATTTAAAGTAAGGAAGTTAATTTCTGGGTTGATTCTAGATTGCGTAAGTGAGTTCCATTACCTACATTTTTGAGAGTGTCATTTGGAAGAGTGAAGGGAGGGGAGGGGAGGGGAAGAGCTGGAGTGAAGAACTACACTCGCCAATATTTACACTAAGGAAGCAAATAGAAAACTGATACTCGACATTTCGATGTATTGGTTTATGTGGAAGAAGAAAAAAAAAATTTTTTTCCCGTGGGATCCAAATAGGGAGGGCTAAAAACAAATTGTCGGCCGAATTTGTTTTCAAAAGATTATTTCTTCGGAATTACTAAACGCAATAAATTGATATTTTATGTCCAATTAAATGGCACCTAGATCAACCATAATTAGCTTAGAGGGCCAATACGTCTAAGATGCAAAGAAAAATATTTAAAAATATCTCGACTACATCTAAATATTGAAAACCCATTAACAGAAATAATATTATTAAAAAATTAGTAAAAAGATTAGGAAGGCTTCTTGATTCACCTGATTTACCAGTACTTCACAGCTAGCCTTTAGAAAGCCAAGTTTAAAAACCTGGAGCTATTGCCATTTATCACTCCAATACACCATCGTTATTTTAACACATTGCAATATGAGACATCCCAAAGTAAATAGTTCACCGCTGAACCCAATAACAAAGCTTGTAATGTGGAGAACTGTGCTGTTGATATTGAATCTGACAATGAATACAACTTAATTATGTTTTGCTTTAATAATAATAACATGACTTTTATTTTGTTTTATTCAAATAAAATATTTCAAGTTTCATGACAATAAAGACTATCTTTAATCCAGACTTAATAACTTTTAAGTGTCTGCTTTAGATCTACTTGTTAATAACAACTTTCTTTGGGAAATAAGCTATCTTTGGTGCACAATATTGTAGAAAAATATTTCTGATTGGAACCGAGGGGACACAAGTGCAAATTTTGACGGGGACGCGCGACGTAAAGCCAAAAACCGTCCAAAATATGCATTTTACTTTATTATTCTAATAATAAAGTATCGTTAACGACACAAGAAAAAAAAAAGTTTGCTACCCTGAAATTTTTTTTTTTCGTGTTCCATGATTAAATTAGCCTAAAAATGCAAAAAAAAAAAATCCGTCCCGTCGTAAGCCGTACATATGGACTCATATCTCCGAGACCGTTAAAGGTAGAATGTTAGTTTTCGGGTGGATTGTTGACTGGGTAAGTAGGCTCTATTTTCTAAATTTTGGGAGGTGTTAGGTGGAAGGGGGAGGCAGGGGGAGGGAAAAAGTCGAAAAATACACTTGCTAATATCTCCACCACGAATTCAGATAGAAAATTGAAAATCAGTGGGGATATAGAGAGGGTTGTGGGACAAGCTTTACAAATAGTTTAATTTTTTTATCCATTGGCGTCCGAAAAGGGGGTTAAAAACAAATTGTCGGCCGGATTGTTTTTTCGAATGATTATATCATCGAAATTACTTATCGTAAAAACTTCATATCTTAGAAACATTAAGATGGCATATAGTTCCATCGGAATCAGCTTACTCTCTCTCTTCAATGGAGCTCAGCCCAAGTCGGGCCTTGGCCTCCTGAGCTTCAGGTTCCTTAACATTTTCATTATTTATTGTGGAAGGGTTGTTAGACCTTCGCACAACCCTCTATCTATGAATTTTTCATTTTCGTAGATTGAGGTAACCAAGGTATATTCAAGCAGGTAGTGTGCTGGAATTATGCGTCGACCGGGATTTGAACTCACGACCTTCGCATTGTAAACCAAACACGCTACCCACTAGACTACACCCTAGCTATCATCGGAATCAGCTTATAGAGTTGCTAATTATTGAAAGGGGGAGGGTCAGGGGGGGTGCAAAGAAAAACATTTAAACATCAATATCTCAGCTATCTCTTAAGCTATGTAATTGAAACTTGAAATGTTTATTAAGCTATACAAAAAAAATATAACATGTTTAAATAATAGTAGTAGAGGGAAACGGGGAGCATTTCAAAAATGACGCACTTTTCAAAATTACAAATCATTATATCTCAAAAAAACGTACAGATATCAAATCGAAAATCTGTCAGATTTTAGAACTACGTAATGGTTAATTTTTGGTAAAAATTTTAATTTGGAAGGTGTAAGGAAAGGGAGGAGATAAGCAAAAATATCGAAAATTTTGAGTAATTTTTTTAGGACTCTGGTGAAAGATACAAAGTTTAAATTTTGCATGTGGATACGTCTATTTAATGTATACATAGAAAAATAATAATAACTTGATCCATAATTGTTATATACCGACCCCCCCCCCCCCCACCCGGTCTAACGTGCACAAGGTGTTTCATGTGCATTGAAAAAAACACATAAACTGAAAATTTTTGAGTGAAATTTTAAGGTAGAAACTTGAAAATTTGGGAAATGCATTTAAAAAAAATTTCTAAATATTCAAAATATTAACTAGTCGAAAACCTTTAAAACTTCTAACCCCTCCCATACAAAATTATTTTTTCGACAATTTTTAAGAAAACAATTATCACCTAACTATTAAAAGCTATCAATTTAAAATTTTGCATAAAAACACAAAAACGAAAATAATTGAAATGAAATTACATTAAAAGTTTTGAAATCACGCTTGCCCTTTTACCCCCTCCCATACAAAAGTATGATTTCGACCAAATTTATTAAATCAAATAATAACAAATAAATTAAAAGCTACGAACTTGGAATTTTGTACAAGCACCTTACAAAAGAAGTAAAATAAAACTGCATCACAAATTTTATGATTGCCTTACCCGCTTCACCCCCTCGCATACAAATGCTCGGTTGTGTGAATGTAAATTACACCGAATTTTATGAAAATTCTATGCAACTTCGTCTATGAAACACATTCTACACAGAGAATATTGAACGTGATTCAAGCAATTATTAAAAATCTATTAACATCCACCCACCCTTACTATTACCCCTCCTCCTCCTCTCATAAAAACCCAAACTTGCAGAAACGAATGAAATATTGTTAAATTGACAACAGCCCTGCCCAAGAAATCCCTTTCACTTAGCTTTCCCTAACCACTTTAACCTGCATATTGACTTTCCACTCATCCGCAACTTGTCCCAAGAATAACAAAGTTTCGCCCGACTTGTTGGGAGTTTATTTTTCTTACGATTATTTGGCGTATATTTATTTAAATTAATGACGAAAGAAAAATTAGCTCTTTGATTGTAAATCACTTCTGAGTATTTTTTTAAACTAAAAAAGCTTTAAACTCATTTAACTCAAAAGTATTTTGGATACACTTGTACCCCTTTCTTCTTATTTTCTTTCAGTTATATTGCAAAGGGTAGCACGCACTTCAAATGACATGAAACTTAAAAATAATATAATTTCGACAACAATTCCTTGTACCAAAATTTTGTCTTAAAGAAAATTTCATTCATAAATTTAGACAGGCTATACTAAAGCGATTCTCTTTTTATTGCAACATTTAAAAATGCAGTAAACTTTTCAAGTATTTTGAAAATATGTTTAGATTTCCGCTCAATCGATTATTTTTTCCCAGAAATGGCTATCTTTAAATTTATACAGTTCTAATTGGATTACGACCGGACGGAAATTGACATTCCAAACATTCCATCATACTCGTATCTCAAAGAGCTAATAGTCAAATTTCCCCTAATTCTTTTCGAAATAAAGAATAACTTCGAAAATTATTTCTGTACAGATGATTTACGTTCATGCATAACACTGGCTGTATCCCACTAGGAAATGGATTGATTACAACATCGAAGCAGTTTTTATATTTTTTATATTTATTTTGCAATGAACTAGGCTATTACTTCTCAATAAAAGGTCCACAAACCTATCTAGCGGACTTATGATAACTTCAATAAAATGCTATTTGTACAATTAATTGTTACGAAAAAGTTCAGTGGAATCCGAAATTAGCTAGCTGAAAACCTTCCGCGATGGAATTTCTTCGAGTAAACCCACCAAAAACAAGTGACACCAAGCCCCTCGAGTTTCGAGGTGTCGGTTAGGTCTTCCTTAGCATTTCACAAGCTTTCATACGGCAACGTCCATTCGCGCCCCGTACGTATCTGCTCCCAATGTCTACGACGACGACCAGGAATAGCAACACGGGGACAGCCCTCATTTCCGCACCATATTTCAAAACAAAACATAACAGAATTATGATTGAGCTTAAATCCCAATCATATGATACTCTAGATGAGATGGAAATGACTTTAATATACCTGAAAATATATACTTTTGCATAGGAGGTGGTAGAAGTAGAGGGGAAGGTTTGTATTTTTCGAACATGGCATGCATAATGTTTTTTGCTGAATTTAAAGTTTTTAGTTTTCATTACTTTTAAAGAAATTGGTCATAGTTTTCCTGAAATTGAGGCATTTGTATGGGAGGTGGCAGAGGAAGTGGAACGTTTCAGATGATTTTGAAACTGCTTATTATCCTCCTTATCACCATGCTTTTATTCAATTTCAAAGTCTCATACACTTGCAGGAGAAATGCTTTTCTTGAATTTATAATACAGATATTTGTGTGGGGGGTGGTAGAAGGAGTGAGGCGGAGCTGATAGTTTTTTCTAAAACTTATTTTAATTGTTAAGAAACAAATTCTGGTACAATTTGAAGTTTGTACTTTTTATAGTTTGAATGGAAATCGATAAAATGCATTTAACAAAAATTATGCATTTGTATGGGAGGGGGTAGAAGGAGTGTACGGATCAAAACAAATTTTTTTTGCATTATTAATATTTCTATTTGGATACTTTAAACAAAATATCAAGTTGATAGCTTTAACAGTTTCGAAGAAAAATAATTTAATTTAAATTTCAAAATTTCGTGAAATTTGTACGGGACGGGGTAGAAGGAGTGAGGTGAAGTTGGTAATAATTTTTAATATAAATTGTAGTAGAATTAATTCTGACAAAATTTTGTCTTTTCAACTTTACTACTTTCAATGAAAATCGAAAATATGAATTTTTCAAAATTGTCCATTTGTATGGGAGGGGGTAGAAGGAGTAAAGGGCTCGGGTCAATATTCCATGATTTTAATGACATCTATATCATAATACTTTGACGTAAATTTCAAGACAATAGCTTAAATAGTTTCAAAGAAAAATCAATTTCTTATTATTTTGAAATTTCATGGAATTTGTATGGGTGGGGGTAGAAGGAGTGGTGGGATGTAGCCCATTCACGAACTTAAAGTTAGTTTTTTGCTAAAAATGACACACAAAAAATGTTAGCACTATACCTCACAGCTTTCGAGAGTTATGCGGTAGACAGACGGACAGACAGCAACTCGGAATCGAGGTTTTTGAGCGACAACAAATATTTCTGTACCCTTGGCGGCTCTGTGCGAGCGTTATTTCTTAGCGGTACAAACGGTAAGGCAAACACAATATACTCTCAGATTTCATTTAGAGTATAAAAATAAAACGACATGCAATTTTTTTTTCCTACTTACGTTCGAGAGTTGATCCGCACACGGTTTTTTACGACCTGTTGTGTCCAGCGGACCGCTTAACCCACAGTTTAAATATACTACAAACAGCTTACAAACTGAAGAGCACTTCTTGAAATAATCACACCAATATGTCTGCAATTGGTACGCATATATGCGAACAATCTACGTGTACAATAGTCAGTCATCAGCTGTTTAAATTTTTGGAAGGTATAACCTTGAGCGAACCAATCGAAATCGTTCATTTAAGAGGTAGGAATTTTTTATGCAAACAATTTTTTTGGTCTATATGCATGTTGCTTTTGTACTCTTTGAAATGTTTCGGCTCTGGCTTAACCTACTCAACTGGCGCATATCGAAAGAAATTCATTCACTTTTTCGCGTGAGAATCCGAAGGAACAATTTTCACTTTGTACTACCGCGCCGCGCATCTCACTTCAGACCCGAAGGACTCAACCGTTGTGGCTTCTCTCAATAATCTACTGCGCTGGAAAAAATCGCGTGCGTTTTCACAAAAGGAAAGGCGAGAAAACATCACGAAACGCACGTGTGAAAAATTCTGGTCCGCCGCGAAAATAACGACAATTTGTAATAACAGAATTGAGAATGCCCTTCTGAAAATTCCGAAGCGTCATCTCTTGATGCTAGGAGGAATTTTCAAAAATCAATCAAAATTGCGTTGCGCCATTTGGTAACACCATGCTAAGAAAGAGAAAACTAACAATCTCTCGCTCACGCATTTTGGTCTACGTAAAATTTTTAGTAGACTAAAATTTACCAAGTTGTTTTCTAGTGTCAAACATTTCGAAAACAAAATTTATCATTCTGTAATTCGAAATATCTGCATTGAATTTATTATTTTCTTAAGTTTTAAATTTTGGATTGATTATTTGTACTTATTTGGTGAAAAAAACCTTAAATCGATGGCAATTACCAATATGATTTAATTGTAAAAGTGTGAAATTAAGGAAAAATTACAAAAGAACAAGAGCACATATGTAAATGCATCAAGAAATGCTTGCAAATCCATCCTTAAACGTGTTAAAATTGATCATGACCAAAAACTTCGGCGGAAGATCCTTCAGAGCCCAAAAGGCTCAAGATCTTTCTGGTCTTTTATCAAAACGGTAAACAATCATTTCATCTCGTCATCAACACCACTCGATGGCAACAGTACCATTATTGATCCGGTTGGAAAAGCCAACCTATTGGCGGTAAGTTTCACGAGAAGCTACACGCTACCACCTTCAAAACAAACCCCTCCTATCGTAACACATCAGGTTTTTCGCTATTTCCGCTACATTTCCGCACGCGTCTCATATCTAGGATCCTGCCAAAGCTCAATGTTCACAAGTCCACTGGCCCTGATGGCATTCCACCCATTACCCTTAAAATCGCAATCTTTTTCATCTATCTTACTTTTTTGGGTGCTTTATACGATTGTGGAAAGTCGCGAATGTTCAGCCAATTCCCAAGAAAGGAAGCAAATCAAACCCCGCTAACTACCGTCCGATAGCCATCACTTCAGTACTCTTGAAAGTGATGGAAACTGCTGTCAATTGCAAAACCAATCACAATCTCGAGGATAAACAGCTTATCCACGATCGCCAATTCTGGAAGATCGACGGAAGATCTCTTGGTCTACCTGACGGAACGTTGGAACTCTTGCTTGCATAAATACGGCGAAGGTCAAGTTCTTTCTCTTGACATTACAAAAGCTTTTGACAGAGATTGATATGAATGTCTCCTTGTTAAGCTAAAGGCCATTGGCCTCGATGCTACCCTCATTCGATGGATTGAGTTGGTTTGCTGTCCGAACTCACTATACGAGTCGCATTAGATGGCGTTACTTCTTCCTCTTTTCCAACTAATTCTGGTGTCCCTCAGGGTTCTGTCCTATCGCCTACTCTGTTCCTAGTATTCATTAACGACCTTTTGTCTTCTAGTATCAATCCAATCCATAGTTTTACAGATGACAGTACATTAGATAACACCTTTGAATTTAACTCTGCCGCTGATTCTCACAAGCAATCTATTGCTTCCAAACGCAGAGAGTTATTCAGTTCGCTCGACTTCATCCTGAAATGGGGCAGGAAAAATAGAGTAGAGTTCAATGCTGCTAAAACACAGGCCTATCATCTTTCTCTTAAATGTGATGTTCCAGCGTCGTCGTCTAATTTAGCCTTTATTGGCGTACCAATTAGCTCTTTAGATGAATTGGATGATTTTCGCATTAGGCGTAAAGATAAATAACCATCTTAATTGGAGAAAACATATTTTTGATGTTGCCCTGGATACCTCCCAAAGCCTAGGTATTCTAAGGCATTCATTCGACCTCGTTTGGAGTACAATTTGCATTTATGGGACACCTTGCGCTGCTCGATCGAAAAACACGCGTTATAACTAATTGGAGATGACACAATTACGAGCTCTGTTGACTTTTGGCATTTTTTTTTATATAGGTAGACAAGTTAAGTCTATTTTACAAAAAAATAATTAAAAAAACAATCTTAATAGTAAACTTATGAAAAAAAGTTTTAACCATTACTAGCAACAAATATAAACTATTCAAATCAAAATTAAAAATCAAAAAGACTACACTAAAACTAAGACCTAAATATTATCTTCCAAATAATGTCTTAAATTTAGTCATTATTTTATCTATGTAGGTATTTCTGCTATGACTACTATTAAAGCAGTCTCAATGTAAATTTATGTTTTTTGTGGCGCAAGCAATAGAATCATTCATCAAAAAATCGGTAGAGTGAGTTTCACTTTTCAAGATCCTGTTGTCTCGAAAATTAAACCTGTGGTCAACAAATATAAAGCGGGAATAGAGCTCGCTCGAAATCATCTTAGACTTAATCAAATCGAAAGCAAGGGTAGCAGAAGCAACCTCTCTTTTTCTCTCGAGAGTGGTCATATTGAGCAAAAGTAGCCGACGTTTGTAACAGGGCAACCGGTAGCTACTAAACTGAAGACTTCGCAAAGCAAACAGAAGAAATTGAACTGTACTCTTATACTCTTTCAACTCTGTACGAGTCGATTTGAGTAGAAGGTGACCAAACAACATTTGCTTATTCGAGCAGCGGTAACAACAGCGCACAAAAAAGACACTTACACAGGTGTGGGTCATTAATTTCCTTGACTTTCCTCTTAATGAAACCTAGCATAGCCATACAACTGTTTACAATTTTATCAATATGGAATTTAAAAGACAACTTAGCGTCAAATATTACTCCAAGATCTTTGATTTGAGAGGCACCTTTTAAATTTTCATTGCTAATATTATAGACAAAATGAAAAGTGCCAGACTTTTTTCTAGAAAATATTATTACTGCACATTTATTACCATTCAATTGCATAGCGTTATTCAAACACCATTCTAATGAAATATCAATATTGCTTTGCAATATGATGCAATCTCGATAGCTCTGAAGATTTGTAAGTCATCAGCATAAAAGGATAAGTTGCATTCGTTTAAAAGTAATGGCACATCGTTAATAAAAATTATAAAAATAGGGGCCCCCAATATACAACCTTGGGGAACGCCAGACGAGACTGCTTTAATAGTAGCCATTTTGGATAGATGCGATGAAAATCTAACTTTTTGTGTACGATCCGCCAAGTAAGACTTCAACTACTTTAAGAAAATGACACTAGCTCCATAACGTTCTAACTTGAATAGGAGCAGACCGTGATCCACTACATCAAAGGCGCTAGAAAAATCTGTATACACTGAATCTACCTGTTTACTTTTACCAATTTTTTGTCTAATGAATGTAGAATATTCCAAAAGATTGGAAACAGTTGACTTACCCTTTACTATCGCTACTTTCATGGTAAATGTAGTGCGGAACTTAGATCACTTATTCCTCCACTTTACAGTCCAGACTTTGGAACGCATGCTAGCAAATTTCCAAGCAAGTATAACCTTCAGCGCTTCAAAAATAATGCCCATCGCCACTTCCGTTTCTATCCCCCAAAATTCCCATAACACTACAAAATTTCATCCTCTTCTATACCGACATAGATGTACAATGCAATATAGGTTGACCCCCTAAACTTAATCGGTGCATTAAAAAAAACATAACAGAATTATGATTGGGCGTAAAGCCCAATCATATGATACTCTAGATGAAATACTTACTTACCTTTTGTTTGGGAGGTGGTAAAATCAGAAGGGGAGGTTTATAATTTTTCTATGTAATACTGAACGTAGTATATAAAATATTTCATGCTGAATTCAAAGTTTCTTGCTTTCATAATTTTCAAGGAAATTGAACAATTTGTCTGAATTTATGGTATTTGTATGGGAGGTGGCAGAGAAAGAGGGGGAATTTTGGTTGATTTTGAATCTGCTTATCAACATCCTAATCACATTGCTTTGTTACAATTTTTATGTCCATAGCTCTCATATGTTCGAAGGAGAAAAAGTTTTCTTGAACTTCCAATATAAAAATTTGTATGGGAGGTGGTAGAAAGAGTGGGATGAAGGCAATATCTTTTTTAGCATTTATTACAATTATTAAGAGACAAATTCTGACGACATTTCAAGTTTCTACTTCTTCTAGTTTCTATGAAAATCGGTTAAATGCATTTACCAAAATTATGCATTTGTATGGGAGGGGGTAGAAGGAATATCCGAATAAAAACCAAATTTTTTGACATTAATTATATTTAAAATAGCATACTTTTCTCAAATTTTAAAGTTGATAGCTTTGACGGTTTTGAAGAAAACTAATTTAATTGAAATTCCGAAATTTCGTAAAATTTGTATGGGAAGGGGTGGAAGGAGTGAGGTAAAGTTGATAGTTTTTCCAAAATTAATTGCAATTATAAAAAAATTAATTATGACAAAAATTGGTTCATTTGGCTTTGCTAGTTGCATTGCAAACCGAATAAATGCATTTTTGAAAATTGTGCATTTGTATGGGAGGTGGTAGAAGGAGTAAGGAGATCAGATCATTATTTCTTGAGGTTAATGATATTTATATCGTTATACTATGACCTAATTTTCAAGTCAATAGCTGAAATGGTTTTGGAGAAAAATCAATTTCTTTAAATTTCGAAATTTCATGAAATTTATATGGGAGTGGGTAGAAGGAGCGGGGGGATGGGGCCCGTTCACGAACTAAAAGTTACTTTTTTGCTAAAAATGACATACAACAAATTTCAGCACGATAGGTCAAAGCTATCGAGAGTTATGTTGTAGACAGACGGACAGACGGACAGACGAACAAACAGACGGACAGACAGACAGACGGACAGACAGCAACTCGGCATCGAAGTTTTTGAGTGACAACAAATATTTCTGTACCCTTAGCGGCAATGTGCGAGCATTATTTCTTAGCGTTACAAACGGTAAGGCAAACACAATATACTCTCAGATTTCATCTAGAGTATAAAAAGATGCACTTTAGAAAAAATATATCGGAATGATGTTTTCTATATTATTGACAGTATTATTCGTCAGTATATTAACATCCCTTAAGGCTTGAGTTTTAAAAAACTGCATATCATTCCTGGATGTTGAAACAAAAATTCTATAAGCAAATATCTAGTGAAAACTATTCATAGAAATGTTTTTTTTTTTCACAACTTTACGATTATTGCTGTGTTCAGTTCTACCCTAGCAGTTCATTTCCAAGTACAATTTCTTTCCACATTACATTAAAATTATATGCAATTAATCAAACTATTAGCTGAATTTGAACTGAATAACTCTAGAAACAAATTTCAATTGATACTGAAATTTCCTACAGGGACGCCATTTCAAGATTATTTGTCTGAACACACAAGTAAATATACTAAAAGTTCTTCAATATTATTTATTGTTTTTCCAAACTTACCAACTTCCGATTTGTGAAATATCACGTGCCTGATATTAGGTCCATTACACGTTCATAAAACTGTTTCTAGTTCCTAACAAAATTAGCTAAGATTAGAATTTCCAAAGAACTTGAAAAAATTTTAATTGATTTTCGAAAAAGGAAATGCTGATTCATCAATAAAAAAAACACTTATCGACAGCGGCGGGAGAGTTGGCGTTATTTCCATGCCGACTAGAGAGAATAATTTAAGAAAAAAAGCTATTTTTAATTTTCATTCAAACATGAGTACTGGCACACATGCAATGTAGCTTAAATAACCGTGCTCGAAATTTTGGATAAGAATTGGTAGTATACATTGAAATTTGACCAACAAAACAGCACTATTGAAGGAAACCTTATTGATTGATTATTGTCCGCGTTAGGCTACCGACACACGATGCGAGTTAATATATATTATCTCGCTTTTCGATATTACTAGAGTCATTATCCTATACATAATTCGGCCTACTTATATCAAAGTAGGAAGTTAATATATATTAACTCGCATCGTGTGTCGGTAGCCTTAGAATCGTAATAATATGAAATTTTTGAAAATGTAGTTAGTAATACATTATATGGGACATATAATCTATTTAGTTTAATGGCTATTTGAACAGAATGTCTTGTATTTTGTTGGAATCAGAACCATAAATTATTGAAAATGAAACGATGATACTGGTATTTGCATGGAACATGCTCGTGTTCACGAGGATCATTTGAGATCACATACATATTGAAGAGAGATAAGGAAATGAACATAGTTGTAGCTTGTGTTAATTTTAAAAAAATCGTCATGAAATAACATTGCGCTCAAAAACATAATAGAACTACGATTGTGCGTAAAGCCCAGTCATACGATACTATAGATGAAATAGAAATTGCTGTGATCTTAAGAAATTTTGTATGGGGAGTAGCAGAAGGGGTGACAGCATTGAAATAATTTGTTCCACAGCAAGCTTGAGTAGCTATAAAAATATTTTGTACCAAATTTAAACTTCTAAAATTGAATAGTTTGTATGGGTGTTGGTAAGAGGAGTGGGGGGTTTTTGGTGATTTTTTGAGAAACAACTATAATCATTATGATACTGATATGTTTTAAATTTAAGTCATTAGAACGCGTGAGGGAATGAAATAAACAAGCATTACATCTCGGAGCATACCTAACAAACTGTGCAAGTTTCATTACAATCGGTTCAGCCGTTTGTACGTGAAAGACGGCAGACAGATAACAATTTCAAAAACGTGTTTTTATGCTTAGCTCTTATTAAAATAAAGCAATAACTAACTTATAGCCATTTATAAGCAAATAACTGACAGACACTACAATTATATTTGTACGCATAGATAAAGTATTGTGATCGACTTGAAAATTTTTTTCGATTTCATGACAAAAATATTCTAAAAATTCAATAAAAACATCCTTCTGTCTGTACGCCGTACGCCGTATGTGTCCGCTCAGCGCCTTCAAGATAGAAAGCTAATTTTTAGGTGGACTGTAGATGTTGCGGATCTCAGGCGGACCCCCATTTTGGGAAGTGCAAGGGTTAAGGGGGAGCTCTTAAGCCAAAAACTGAGAACTCAAACATGGTTCTAGCTAGGAAATCAACATATTGTTGCGAGCTAGGGGTTCGCCGAGATTTCAAGTAAAAACACAATTCGTTTAAAAATAAGTGATAATTTATTTATTCGCACCTTTTACTTAATTCGCAATTTGACTTAATTCACACTTTAACTTAATTCGCCTATTTGGCACTACCGCCGTTTCGCTTGCACTGGTTCGCGTCTCGATCATTAAAATGACTGACTTCCGACTGAAAGCTTCGTGCTTTAATATACTTTTTTCCCAATTCTCGAACCTTCTATGGTGTGTCTCAACTATACTGGAAGGTTCTAGATCTTTGATTATGGGTTTTTAGATATTGGGGGACTGTTCTGTAAAATTCTGGCATATTCGGGAAAGATCATTGCCAGATCTATAACAATATACCTATATATAAAGGGGTTTATGGTACAAACTTTGAAAATAATTTAATTTTTTATCCGTTGGGGTCCAAAAAGAGGAGGCTAAAGACAAATTGTCGGCCGAGCTTTTTTAAATGAGTATATTTTTTAAATTACTTAACATAAAAAATACATATTTTGGACCGTTAAGGTGGCATACAGATCCACCAGGATTAGCTTAGAAGGAGGCTAATTATTGTAAGGGGGTGCAAAAAAAATTAAAAATTGAAACTTGGAACATACATATATTAAGCTATACTAAGACTTAAAGTTGCTTGCTAAAAAAAATCAAAAACTTCAGTACGATTTCTCAAAGCGTTCGAGAGTCCTGTTGCAAAAAGGTAGACGGACAGACAGATGGTCAATCGGAATCGAAGTTCATGAGCGACAACAAATATTTCTGCACCCTTGGCGTGTCTGTGCAATCATTATACTCTGGATGAAATCCGCGAGCATTATATGTTGCTAAGAAATAAGGCTCGGTGAAAAAAAAATAAATGATACAGAAGTTCACATTATCACTCGAAAATTTCAAAACTGGATGTCCGTTCGTCTGTTAGTCCGTTCGCTTTTTAGCTCAAGAACCCGTTGAGCTACAAAGTTAAAATTGTTTACACGTCGTTTATAGCGAAAAATTTATGTGAAGTTTGCGAACGGACCAAATCGCTTCATCCTTTCTAACCCCTACCATTCGAAATGACTCATTCTCAAACCATTACAATAATCAAATTTTCTTAGAAGCTATTAGAGCTAAGAATTTTAAATTTTGAGTAAATCATTTTTGCCATAAATATGACCTATGATATCAAAATGATAAATGATGGAATCTCCCACTCCCACACAAACATTAATTGCTTTAGAACAATTTTCACAGTAAGTTTAATAATTATCGCCCAAATTTTCTACGAAATAGTTAATTAGCATTGTTATTAAGATCGGAAAAAGTAAAAATAGCTTAACTACTCCTACCACCTCAAATACAATATGACACAACTAATAGATTTTCTTAAAAAGTATGAATGGTACTGGTCTGAAATTTGAGAAATGTCAATTGCTTAATATTCATAGTTTTTCCTGTAAAACAAACACTAGAAATCGCGCAATCCCCCACAACTTCTTACACAAACTGCGCAATTTCACCAAATCTTATACACTAATTTTCTCAGCACCTATTTCATTTTTGAAGCCTGACTTTTGTAGAAAACATTTTTGTAGCTACTCTAGCATGATGTGAAAAAAATTTGTATAGAGAACAAAATTTCTTGAGATTACAATAATTTATATTTCATCTATGGTAGATTATCAAATAATTGGGCATTACGCCTAATCGAGTCTTGTTATGTTTACTTCTTAGCTTCATAAAGTTGATGCAAACGTAATTTGCGACGCATTCTGACGAAAGGGACCTTATCTTGCCAAAGTAAAATTTTCAGTACAGGCCGAAATACGAGTTTAGGTGAAAATTTCATGTTTTGTAATTTTGTACCAAATGCTATTTACATATCTTAATATCAATTACAATCAATGGCATGGCGTCCATTAATGCAAGGGAAGCATTGCTTACCTCACATTTTGCCTTCAATTGAGTCTAGAGATACTAAATTAAAATCGGAACGAATATTCCACATTATCTAAAAATTCAAAAGTCAAAAGTGCGAATTAACTAAACTTCTACCCCTCTCATACAATTTGACACAATTCAACAACTTTACAAAAAGTAGATTTTCCTGAAAAGTATGGATGCTACTGCTCTGCAATTTAAAATATGTCAATTAAATAATGTTTGCAGTTATTTCTAAAAAAATTTATTAATAACTCCACACTCCTTCTACCACCTCCCATGCAAACTGCACAATGTCACTAAATCCATTACACTAATTTTCTCAGTACCCATTAAGTTTTTAAATCCTAAATTTTGTAGAAAACATTTTGATTGCAACCTTAGCGTGAAGTGAAAAAATTAGTTCAACGTCGTCTCCCTCTACCACATCCCTTGCAAAATTTCTGAAAATTAAAAAATGTCTGTTTCATCTAGAGTATCGCACGATTGGGCTTTACGCCCAATCGTAGTCCTGTTATGTTTTTAATGTATCTTTGAACACAATGTTTAGGTAGAATTAGAACCACAAATTATTAAATAAAATGCCAACAAGCCGGGCGAAACTTTATTCTTCTTGGGACAAGTTGCGGATGAGTGGAAAGTCAATATGCAGGTTAGAGTGGTTAAGGAAGGCTAAATGAAAGGGAGTTCTTGGGCAGGGCTGTTGTCAATTTAACAATATTTCGTTTGTTTCAGAAAGTTTGGTTTTTAATGAGGGGAGGAGGAGGGGAAATAGTAAGGGTGCATGTTAATAGCTTTTTAATTAATTGCTTGAATCACGTCCAATATTCTCTGTATAGAATGTGTATCATAGACGAAGTTGCTTAGGATTTTCATAAAATTCGAAGTATTTTACATTCACGAAACCGAACATTTGTATGTGAGGGGGTAGAGAAGGTAGGGGAATCGTAAAATTTGATATGTAGTTTTATTTTGCTTCTTTTCTAAGGTGCTTGTACAAAATTTCAAGTTCGTAGCTTTAATTTTGTTGGTTATTAGTTGATTTAATGAAATTGGTCGAAATCATAGTTTTGTGTGGTAGGCGGTTGAAGGCCAAACGCGATTTCAAAACTTTTAACGTAATTTCATTTCAATTATTTTTGTAAGTTTTTATGGAAAATATCAATTTAATAGTTTTAGATAGTAAGGTGATAATTGATTTTTTAATAATGGTCGAAATCAAACTTTTGTATGGGAGAAGAACAAGCGCGATCTCAAAACTTTTAACGCAATTTTTATACTCTAGATGAAATCTGAGAGTATTATAAGTTTGCCACAAAGTTTGTAACGCCAAGAAATAAGGCTCGGAGAAAAAAATGAATGATACAGAAGTTCATATAATCACTCAAAAATCTCAAAACCGGATGTCCGTCCGTCCGTCCGTCCGTCTGTCTGTCCGTCTGTCTGTCCGTCCGTGTCCTCTCTAGCTTGAGAACGCGTTGAGCTACAAAGTTCAAATTTTGTATACGTCGTTTTTAACAAAAAATTAAGGTCAAGTTCGTGAACGAGTCAAATTGCTTAACCCCTTCTACCCCCTCCCATACAAAATGACACAATTTCGCAATCTGACAATAAACGGATTTCCTTGAAAAGTACAAATGACATTAATCTGAAATTTGGAATGTGATACTTTTATGATAATTCCAATCTACTCTATAAAAATAATTGGTGTATTCCTCCTCCTTCCACCACCTCCCATACAAACTGCACTTTTTCATGAAATGCTCTAAACCAATTTACTCAGTGCGTATAATAGTTATCAAGCTGAAATTGAGTACAAAATATTTATTTAAAATTATTATTAAAACCAAAAAAAATGAGACGATTAGCTGTACTCCTTCTACCCCCTCCCATACAAAATGACACAATTTCGTAATTTCACAATAAACAGATTTGCTCGAAAAATATAAACGCTATTGATCTGAAATTTGGAATATATTACTTTTATGATAGTCTAAATCTACTGTACAAAAGTTGTTTGAGTCCTCCCATTCCTTCCACCACCTCCCATACAAACTGCAATTTTTCATGAAATGCTCTAAGCCAATTTACTCAGTGCGTATAAAATTGACCGAGCTGAAATTATGCACTAAATGTTTATTTAGAATTATTAGTAAAACCAAAAAAAAATTAGGCAATTAGCTTTACCCCTTCTACCCCCTCCCATACAAAATGACACAATTTCACAACTATAAAAAGTCGATTTTCATGAAAAGTATGAATACTACTGATCTGCAATTTAAGACATGTCAAAAGCATGATATTTATAGTTATTTCTGAAAAGTCATTAAAAACTCGCCCTTCCTTCTATCACCTCCCATACAAACTGCACTACTTCACTACATCCAATACACTAATTTTCTCAGTACCTATTAAATTTTTAAATCCTAAATTTTGTATAAAACATTTCGATAGCAACCTTACCGCCATGTGAAAAAATTAGTTTAATGTCGTCACCCCCTCTACCACTTCCCCTACAAAATTTCTTAATATACAAAAATTTCTCTTTCATCTAGAGTATCGCACGATTGGGCTTTATGCCCAATCGTACTCCTGTTATGTTTTTTAAACTATTTTTAAAAGTTTTTGTGTAAAATTTCAAATTGATAGCTTTTAATAGTTAGGTGATAATTGATTTCTTGAAAATGGTCGAAAAAATAATTTTGTATGGGAGGGGGTAGAAGTTTTAAGGGTTTTCGACCAGTTAATATTTCGTATATTTAGCGATTTTTTTTAAATGCATTTCCTAAATTTTCAAGTTTCTACCTTAAAATTTCACTCAAAAATTTTCAGTTTACGTGTTTTTTTCAATGCACATGAAACACCTTGTGCACGTTAGACCGGGGGGTCGGTTTATAACAAATATGGATCAAGTTATTATTATTTTTCTATGTATATTAAATAGATGTATTCACATGGAAATTTAAACTTTTTAGCTTTCACCAGAGCCCTAAAAACATCACTAAAAATTTTCGACATTTTCGCTTATCACCTCCCTCCCCTCACACCTCCCAACTTAAAAGTTTTATCAAATTTAAAGACTATGTAGTTCAACAATCTGACAAATTTCGATTTGATATCTGTATTCTTTTTTGAGATATAAGGATTTGTAATTTTGAAAAGTGCGTCATTTTTGAAATGCTCCCCATTACCCCCCACTACTATTATTTCAAGATGTTATATTTTTTTGTATTTTTCTAGTATAGCTTAATATACTTTTCAAGTTTCAATTACATTGCTTAATAAATAGCCGAGATATTGATTTTTAAGTGTTTTTCTTTGTACCACCCCTGACCCTCCCCCTTACAATAATTAGCCTTCCTCTAAGCTGATTCCGGTGGAAATATGTGCCACCTTAATGGTCCCAAAATATAAATTTTTTACGATAAGTGATTTCGAAGATATATTCATTTGGTTTGGTGAATGTTTTCACAGTGTATTTCGAATTGAAAGAAAAGATTTCCGGATTCTACACTGTTACGCTTTATTATTCGTGACGTTTCGTTCTCTGCTGAGACCTTCATCAAACTGGAACAGTTTGATAAACCTGGAACAGTTTGATAAACCTGGAACAGTTTGATAAACCTGGAACAGTTTGATAAACCTGGAACAGTTTGATAAAGGTCTTAGCAGAGGCCGAAACGTCACGAATAATAAAGCGTAACAGTGTTGAATCCGGAAATCTTTTCGTTCAATGTAATCATTTGAAAAAACAATTCGGCCGACAATTTGTTTTTAGCCCCCCCCCCTTTTCGGACGCCAATGGATAATAAAATTAAATTATTTTTAGAGTTTGTTCCACAACCCTCTCTATATCTCTACTGATTTTCAACTTCCTATCTGCATTCGTGGTGGAGATATTAGCAAGTGTAGTTTTTGACTTTTTCTCTCACCCCCGCTTCCCCCTTCCACCTCCTCCTTCCACCTAGATAATAGAGCTCACTTACCCAATCACCAATCCACCCAACATCGAACATTCTACCTTTCATGGTCTCGGAGATATGAGTCCATATGTACGGCGTACGACGGGACAGATTTTTTTTTGCATTTTTAGGCTAATTTAGTCATGAAACGCGAAAAAAAAATTTCAGGGTAGGAAATTTTTTTTTTTTCTTGTGTCGATCACAATACTTTATTATTAGAATAATAAAGTAATATGAAACAATAGTAAACGAACTGGCGCGAGATCAATTCACCCCGTGATTTGAGATCCTATACGTATTGAAGAACGTTACGAAATTGTAAATAGTTGAAGCTTCTAATAATACTAAAAATAACATTAAGTTCAAAAGCATAACAGGACTATGATTGCACGTAAAGCCCAATCATACAATACAACAGATGAAATAAGACTTTTTGTGATGTTAAGAAATTTTGAATGACAGCATTGAACTAATTTGTTTCACATTATGCTAGAATAGCTAAAAAATATTTTGTACCAAATTTAAGCTTCAAAAATTTAATAGGTATTGTGAACATTAGTGTATTGAATTTAGTGAAATTGTGAAATTTGTATGTGAGGTGGTAGAAGGAGTGGGGGGTTTTAGTGATTTTTTGGGTAGAAGCTATAATAATCATGCAAGTGATTTTAAATTTCAGATCAGTAACGATCATATTTTTCAAGAAAATCAAATTTTCAAAAAGCTGTGGGATTGCGTCACATTATATTAGAGAGGTTAGAAGGCGGGAAGCTAATCGTTTTTTTTTATAATTTAATAATAATGTAAATTCAGGATTTAGTACAAAATTTGAATTTGATAAATGTTATAAGTACAGAGAAAATTGGTTTATAGTATTTGATGAAAAAGTGCAGTTTGTATGGGTCGTGGTGGAAAGAGTGGGAGGATTCCAATAACTTATATACCATAGATCATTGAAAATTGACAATCTCTTCTTCAAAATTGAAAAAGCCACAACTCTTTTTGCACTATTCTTGCGGCGTTTTCTTCAGAATTTTGTCCTATATCCAATGATATCACACAGAGAAAAATAATTTCTACAATTCACCTAAATCGGAGTAGCTGAAAGTGTAGTCTATAAAAGAGATACTTTTATCGCTGAACTGTATACTATTTTGCAGAAATCAGAACCAGTCATTAGATGCTCCATATAAATTGAATTAAATAAGGCATAAACATTGCATGCCTATAAAACAAGTACATTCTGCTCTGAATTGAAACAAATATTATGCAATACATTGAATATTTTTCATTGTATCAACAAATTGACGTACTTGAATTGAAACTACTGAAGTACGTAAAGAACGACCAAAGTTTAATTAATCTGCCTACTAAATATATTTAGATCACTTAAATAATTGTGCGAACCATTTAAAAAAGGTATTTGAATCAAAAATTGGTTGCGCTGATGAATCAGCTAAAATTTGTTTCAAATTTATTGTCTTGAATTAGCAAAATCACTTACAAATGGTAACTGATCAACGAGGGCACGTATATGATTCACTTAAAACTTTAGCATGAGTTGGATTTTGAAATTAGGTAAATCTGTGAAGCATTTTATACCTCATTCATTTACTTATTGCGACGAATGTGGTAAAGTCAGTAGCAGAATTATTGCTTGTGGTAGTGAAGCAAATGTAACTGTTTCAAATGTCCAACCTCTTTATCTCTCATTCTCGAACGGTGTCCTTGGAGCTTTGAATCGCGTCGTATTCAAATTGGTTTGGTTAATGTACGGAGTAAGGTCAGTTGCACTGTAAGTGCGTGGTCGGTGCGGCTCATTCCCAAATCAATCGTTTTTAAGTGCAGTTGGTGCCGGTTGTAATGGAATTGCCCATAATTAGCGAGCAGGAGTTGGCAGGATCTTTACTGCGGTCGTGGGGTTTAGAGTCTCTAATCCCAGATTTCGAAGGTGAGTACATTGTTATTTTTATTTAATTAGCATAGTTTTTTATTTTTAAATTCGCGAAGTTTTGTGGCTACGGTCGTCAGTGTCATGCATAATTGTATAAGCGCCGTGTTTAATAAAAAAAAACCCTACCATGTACTCGGTTTCTGTCTGTTTTGTACGGTGCATTTCATAACAGCGATAGTTGTCGCTTTGCAAATTTCTGCGCGATTCTTTGACACATTGTCATGTGCTATCCGGTTAACTTTTGTTTTAATTCACGAAATTTTGTGATTGTGGTTGATTGCTTCGTTAAGTTACGGCCTAATTCAATGTCTATTATTTCAATCCAATTCAAGCAAAAAAAATTGATGCCAACGTGTTTGTAAATTTATCTACGGATGACATTAACCGATTAATTCCGGACGAAGAATTTGGTGTAAGGATAAAATTCAGAAGCTGTTTATTTAGCTGGCGTCAACTGAACGTGAGTACTAGTAGGCCTTATGAAAACAGTTTGAAGTAAATAATATAAAAAAAATCTTTTTTTATTTAAATTTTATAGTGAATGAAATTATAAAAATTTTCACAGACACTTTTAAAAACATTCACACTTATTAATTTAGAACTATAAACCAATTACGGAGAACCATTCCACTTTAATAAATTCTGGATTTAATTTGGACTCTTTACGTGCATCAGACTCTCCTTCAACGCTTTCTGTTGCTAGTACTTCATCATTATCTTTTTTTGGAAGATTCTTTGGATGTGGTGAGTCTTCCCGTTTATAATTTAAATTATTTAACCACATGTTAATTAAATAAATTATTATGAACAGAAACTCGAAAACTTATTAAAAAGTTCCTTGGTTGGTATAAATATTCTAAGAAGCTATGAAATGCATGGAAGATTGAGCAAATATGCAAGAAATGAACTTACAACGATTATCTGTGAAGAAATTGTAAAAAAAAAATTGAACCAAGGAAAAGTGTATTGAACAGTATTTGCGACGAAATTATTACCCTCTTTCCGTCCGAAGATAAGAGCGTATATTTGGGAGAAAAGGGAACTCGTGGCAAAATTATTACTAAATATTATACGTTAGCCAAGAAATTTAAAAGCTTCAATACTAGAAGTACAAAACCGCTGACTGTCAACGTTCCAGTTGAAACCTTTTCAAATGGTAATTAAATTTGAATATATTTTATAATTTCATAGATAACGCATATTTTTTGTAGATAGTTGCTATGAAAGTGACAAGGAATTTTTAAAAAGAACATTCGGACCCGAAGATATCGTTTTTCCAGTTTGGAGAAGGAGTTTTCAATATAGACAACGCCAAGTTAAAAAAAAAGATTGTAATATACTGGAGGAGTGGCCAATTTTGAAAAAAAAAATCGGAGCTGCATTGGTAAGCGTACATTATATATGTAATATGAACCATGGAAAACTACTAACTATCATTTTGAATTTATTTCAGTCTACCTTGCAGATCCAGTTAGACTTTGAAGAAATTTGGCCGGGAAAATGCCAAGAGTTTTTCGGGAAGTGGCTAATGTTTGAAAATAAAATAAAAATTATCTTCGAACACGACATCAAAGATAGGCAGAGTAAAAAACTTTTAGAGGAATTGCGTAACGATCCCTCCGACGGTAAGACCAAATACTACATAATGTCTTATTTGAATCTTTTTATTTTACATCTTTGTTCTTACAGATAAAAAGTCGTATATCTTATTCGTTCTCTTGAATGCCGTCCTGACACCATCGACTATTAAATCGGGAAAGCGTCCAAGTACACAGCAGTGGAAACCATCAATTGCTGATGCGCAACAGGCATTTGCTGCAATAGTCACGGTAAGATAATATTTTTACCTTTTTTCAATTATTATATTATTATATGTATACTTATAGCGTTATTCCGACATTGCCGATAATATTGACCTAAAAAAAAAACAATATGCTATTCGTGGACTGAAGCTGCAACCGAGAATTTACATCGTAGGAAACATTGACGCTTTTGATGAAATATTTGTGTACTATGACGATATTTATTACCAGTGTGACAACTTCCTGAGTGCAGTATCGCTCAATTTCCAAATTCATGCAGTTTTGAATTTGCGGTACGCAATCGAGTGTGAGCAGGTCTGGCACTTCATCGAGAATTACTTTTATGAGATCCCTATAAGTGGAAAAGCTACTAAAGGTTTGAGAGAACTTCTTAATGATATAAAAAAACAGTAACACACTCTTGAATTTCTTGTTCAAAAAAATACCAAGGAAGACGACGACCGGTATAGAAGAGCCTTTAAAATGTTTGCATGCTTTTTATGTCTGGCTAGGTTTAGAGACCCAAAAATTTTCTTTAATCATTTGAAGCTCGTGCATAAAGTACGGAATATATCTCAATTTACTTGTTCTTCCTGCTATCAAATTTTTAATTGCTTCGGTTCATATAAGCGCCATATTTTAAAGCAACATGCGAGTTTGTTTGATTTACGCACAATTATTATTTCTAAATCTGAGCATAAGCGAACCATAGAAGATATCCACTGTTATGATAATTTAGACTTGCCAATAGCTAACCCTGAGGAGCAGCTTCCTGTGAGTGCAACAGATATGCTCGAGCAAATAAGTAAAATGTTTTATCTTTTGTTACTAAACTTTATGCGAAAATAAGTATGCCTCGAAAAATTACAATCGAAATTATCGAAGATATTTTAATTTTAATATTGGTACCTCTTTCAAAATATATAAATAAAATTCCAGATAATGATTCTTCAAATATAAAATCCAAACAAGCAGTTGATAATATTATTGAAAGTTTTACCGAAATCAGCACCGAATATAAATTTAAAACATTTCTGAAAAAAAGGGACCTATATACAGATCCCGAAGAGTTTATAATTGAAAAATTTGTCTCAGTTTACGATATAGGATGTTCTCTTAATAAAGGTGTTGTAATGCCACTTCAGGATAACATAAGGCGATACTTAGAAGTAAATGACACCTTCACTAAAATTTTAAATAACACACAATATCTACAAAACTGTAATGAAATTATTAAAAATCTTGTACAGGGATCAACATGGAAAAAAAAGATTTCTTTCTTCAAGGACAAATTCGTCATTCCTTATAATCTCTATCAAGATGATTTTGAAATCAATAATGCACTAGGGTCAAAACGTGGGATTCATAAATTATCTGTATTTTACTCTAGTTTTCCAACAATGGACCTTGCAGATATTTCAAAACTAGAAAATATTCTTGTATTTTGCTTAACAAAGTCGGCTGATTTAAATTTGGGAACTGAATCCAATTTTGGAAATCTTATAAGCCAACTTAAAAATCTCGAAGAAAAGGGAATTAATATGGTCTATGATGGCAAACTTGTAACTGTTCATCTTGTATTAGGTGGTATTCTCGGCGATAATCTGGGACTAAATACTTTGATGGGGTTTACGCGATCCTTTTCAGCAAATTTTTTTTGTAGACTTTGTAAAATCAGCAAAGAAACTAGTAAGACTACTTTTGTTGAGTATAAAGGAGCTTTACGAAATGCAAAAAACTATGAAGCTGATGTTGCTGAAAAAGATGTAACAAAAACAGGTATAAGAGAAAGATGTGTATTCGATAGCATATCATCTTTTTCGGCAGTTGATAATACTGTAGTGGACATAATGCACGACATTTTTGACGGCATATGTCATGTGGAGTTGTCGTATATTTTACAGTATTTTATCAACGAAAAAAAGTTTGTAACGCTTAATACTTTAAATAACAGAAAGTTTCACTTTAATTATGGCCACTGCGATGAGACAAACAAAACCGTAGATATATCAGTGGATCACTTAAGGCATAGGAAATTTCAAATATCAGCATCACAAATGATGTGTTTCATTCATTATTTGCCGGCAATATTAGGTCATTTCGTTCCGGTATCAGATCCTGTGTGGCAATTTATGCTTTTATTGCACAAACTTTGTGGGAAATGTTTAAGCCCAACTTTTGATAAAAAAACTATTTGCGAACTTGAATTTCTAATAAAGATCCATCACAAGACGTTCATGGAACTTTTTGCAGCTAGTTTAATGCCAAAACACCACTTCCTATTGCACTACCCTGACGTTATTCGAAAAATGGGACCTCTTAAAGGGCTTTGGACAATGATATTCGAAGCAAAGCACAAAGAGCTCAAAGCATATGCAACCAACATAACATCTCGCTTGAATATTACTCTAAGCGTTGCATATAAATTACAGTTTCTTCTAGCCAATCACCTTTTAAATAAAAAAGAAAACAATTTGAAAAAAACTAAGTGGACTCTGTTCGACCACACGATTTTTCCGCAAGAAATATTTCGCGCCTGTGGATTTGCGACAAATTCTATTTTTAGTACAACGTCTTTGAACATATATAATTTGAATTTTAAGTTAGAGGACATTTTAGTAAAAAAAGAAGATGACATTTTTAGTTTTTATATTCTCAAGTACATATTATGTTCCCAAGAAAAAATAATATTATTAACTGAGAAGTTGAATGTAATTTTATTCGATTCACACCTTAACGCGTTTGTTATAGAAAAAAAAAGTGTGCCTATTCCATATATTATGAAACCCTCTGATATATGTTACCCTCCACATCATATAATCACTCAACCAAATGAATTTCATATTATTTTAGTTAAACCCGCATTGTAAAATTATTAATTTTTAAATTACATGATAGTAAATAATAGTAATTAAAATTATAATTATAATTATTGCGTAATTAACAAACTAATAATTACTTCATATAATCAATAATAACTGGAAATAATAATTAAAAATAACTTGTAACTATTTGTAAGAAGTTTAACATTATTAATAATAATAAATATTGAATTGAAAAGAAAAATGATTTTATTTCAACAAATAATATAAGACTCAAAAAGATTCCTTGATGTGCAAATCAGGTACTATATTAGGTGAGTCCACTACAGTGAGTATATAAATTTATTAAAGTTGCCATGTAGTTTACGTCTTCATATTAGGTGGAACATTGAAACTTTTAGATGCTAATTCTTGGTATGAAAATCAGCTACTATATTAGATGAGTTCACTACAGTCTGCATATAAATTGATTACAGTTGCCATGTGATCGACGTCATCAGATTAGGTAGAACATTGAAATTATTAGGTGGTTTGCTATTTCTTAATATGAAAATCAGCTACTATATATTAGATGAGTTCAGTACAGTCTGTATATAAATTAATTACAGTTGTCATGTAGTTTGCGTCTACTGATTGGGTAGAACAATGAAATTATTAGGTAGTTTTTAAACAGATTTTTGCTCTTAACTCATAGAAAGATTATTAGCTGAATTAGTAAAATGGATTAGGAGGCTCAAAATTAGCTACAAATTTAGGTAGATTTACTACATTTTTTCTCTCTGTGTACAGTGCGCTCCACGTGAATTTTAGTAATTATTTATTTTTGATTTCTTATTAATTATTTTAATCAATAAAAATGTAACATGAACGGATAATAATTCAATTTCAACTATTACTATTTAAATTTATGAAACGCAATAACAAATTGTAGGAAAATCTTACGTCAATGTACGTATGCATGACCAATAATTTATATTGTATTACATTCAGTAATGGAATATTGAGGTAACACAACTTTGGATATTGTTGCGCTTAGAAACAAAAATTTTTCCGCTAAAAAATGAACTACACAATACAAAAACTGACAGATGTTTTTAGCGCGAAATCAAATATTCATAACTCGATTCAAACGGGTTTGGTTTCTTCGCAATTTATATGCAGAGTACATATTCAATCTTGTACACGCTAGCTGCTTGAAAATTGTAGACATGTAAGAAATCAAACCCACAAATCCAAATGCTTAACATCTTCTGTACTTGAATGCGTCTTATTCTAAGGGCTTTGCAAAAGGAATCAACTTTGAAATTGAACCTACACAACCAAAGCGAAAAGTATAGAAACAAGTTAATATCTATCTGTGCCAAATTGGAAGTTCAGAAAATTTATGCACCCAACAACTCATTGGTTAATTAATTTTCCCATGGTCAAATTCATTTAGAACACAGCCTATTTTGAACAACATAACCAACCATACATTAATTAAGATTTCAAAGATTCACATTTATTCATTCACTGGATAATTCACGATATAATAAATATCAAGAACTCATTATGGGGGATAAAATATATAAATTCACGGGATGCCGTAGAAGTAGCGAAAGCCCTCATCGGGGCAATCGTTGGGCTAATACGTAGCCATAAATTGAATTCAAAAATGAGGATTGATAACCAAGAGCTCACAAGACTTGGCAGGAGAAAAAAGAAACATTTTTAGTTAAAAACACTTCAGGCCTTGGCGAATCATATGTGAATGTATAGGCAAAATATATGGTATCCAATTAGATACAAAATAAGGGTTATTAGTGACAAGGAAAGAGGTAACGTAAAATAATTATTTTATACAACATAATTTTGATTGGGCGTAAAGCCCAATCATGCAATACTGTATATGAAATGGGAAAGAGGGAAAATATAACGTCCTTTCAAATTCTTTCGAATTGTGAATACTGACTTTTGTATGGGAGGTGATAGGAGCATATGAGGGAGGTTTGGAGTTCCTGTATATAACACCGAATATTGTATGCAAAATGTTCTGCGCTGAATTTAAAGTTGTAGCTTTCATAATTTTCAAGGAAATTGGAAATTGTTTTTCTTAAAATGGGGGATTTGAATGGGAGGTGATTGAAGTGGAAGGTTTTGGAAGATTTTGAAGCTGTTTATCAGTATCCGTATCTTCATCACCATGGCTCGTTCCAATTTTCAGGTCACATATGTTCGAAGGTGAAATGCATTTCATGAATTTCAAAAACGGAAATTTGTATGGGAAGGGTAGAAAGAGTGAAGCGAAGTTGACGTTTATTTTATCATCTAAAGCAATTATTACGGGCAAAATTTTAAGTTTCTACTTTTCTAGTTTTAACGGCAATCAATATAATGCATTTACCAAAATTATGCCTTTGTATGGAAGGAGAAAGAAGAAGTATACGGATCAAAAATAAATTTCTTGGAATTGAAGATATTTGCATTATTATAGTTTGCTCAAAATTTCAAGTCAATAGCTTTGACGGTTTGGAAGAAAAACAATTTAATTAAAATTACGATATTGTAAAATTTGTATGGGAGGAGATAGAACGAATGAGGCGAATTTGATATTTTTTTTTTAAAAATTGGTTGCGATTATAATAATATTAAATCAGGCAAAAATTTGTTGTTTTAGCTGTGCTAGTTGTAATGAAAATTGAATAAATGCGTTTCGAAATTGTGCATTTTGAGAGGGTAGAAAGAGTTAAGGAGTCGGATCAATATTTTTTTTAAGTTAATGACTATTATATCATTACACTTTGACCTAATTTTCAAGTTGATAACTTAAATAGTTTCGGAGAAAAATTAATTTATCTTAAATTTCAAAATTTCATGAAAATTGTATAGCAGGTGGTAGAAGGTGTGGGGATGTGGCCCATTCGCGAGCTTAAACGTTGTTTTAAGCTAAAAATGACATAAAACAAATTTCAGCACGATAGCTCAAAACGTTAGAGAGTTATGTTGTAGACAGACAGAAAGGCAGACGGTCACTCGGAATCGAAGTTTTTGAGCGACAACAAAACATCAACATAAAATTTAATAAAAACGTATTCCAATAAATTAAAGTGTGTGTTTTTCAAATGTACGATTGAGTGAAGACTCTACCAGTTTCAAGAATATCTCAGCATTTATCTATCTGAATATGGAAATATAACTAAGAGTATTGAAATATTTGTTGTCAGTAAAAAATTTCGATTTCGAGCTATATATAACAATATAACTCTCCAACACATTGAGCTTTAGTGCACAGATTTGTTTTGTTATTTTTAAAAGAAGAGAAACTTCAAGTTCGCGAATAAGACACATTCTCCACTACTTCTACCCTCTCCCATACAAATTTCATGAAATTTCGCATTTTCAATAAATTAAATTTAATCGGAAACTATTTGAGTTGTCGACTTGAAATTTCAGTGAAACTATAATGATTTGAATATTATTCATTTAAAGAAACTTGAATCGATCCCTTCACTGCTTCTATTCCCTCTCATCTAAATGTACAATTTTGAAGAATGCATTTATTCGATTTTCGTTGAAACAAGCAAAGCTAAAAATACAACTTTTTGCCAGAATATTATCTGTTATATTACAATCAATTTTGAAAAAAATATTAACTTCACCTCACTCTTTTTACCCTCTACCATACAAAGTTCGCGGAACTTCGAAACGTACCATACAGTTCTACAATGTGACAAAATTTCAACTTATTAACTTTATTGGATTTTGAGATACGCCGGTTTAAATTGTTGAAAAGTGGACCATTTTCGGAAGAACCCCCATTCCCACCCGTTACTATTATGTCCAAGTGTTATATTCTTTCGCCTTTTGCTAGAACTCTGCATCCGATTTGCTGACAGATATTTTACTTCCAAAATTGGTGAAAATTTGATGAATGTCGGTTATGCGCTTTATGAATTAAAGTGGTCAGTGATATGATTTTGAATACGTTTAAAGTTTTAAATTTGTGTATGAAATTAGTCAAGATGTACCCACGAAAGTATTTGATTCAAGGTTTATATTGCTCGGACAGATATTGAGTTTTATGCTGACATGTCTAAGATTTGACACATTAAAAACATAACAGAATTATGATTGGGCGTAAAGCTGAAATGGGAATGACTTTAATATACCGGAACATATGTCATCTCAAATTCTTTAGAAAAGTGAATAGATACTTTTGCAAGGGAGGTGGTAGAAGTAGCAGGGGAGGTTTATATTTTTAGCTTATGGCATCGAACATGGCATGCAAACTGTTTTTTGCTGAATTTAAAGTTTTTAGTTTTCATTATTTTTAAAGAAATTGGACATAGTTTTCCTAAAATTTAAGCATTTGTATGGGATGTGGCAGAGGAAGTGGAACGTTTTAGATAATTTTGAAACTGCTTATCATCACCCTTATCACCATGCTTCCATTCAATTTCAAAGTCGATAGCTCTTATATATTCGAAGGAGAAATGCTTTTCTAGAGTTTATAATACAGATATTTATATGGGAGGGGGTAGAAGAAGTGAAGCTGAGCTGATAATCTTTTCTAGCATTTATTCATCATCATCATCAATGGCGCGACAGCCCAAATCGGACCTTGGTCTCCTGAAGTCGTCGCCTCCAATCGTCTCGATCCAAAGACCGCGTCCTCCAGCTGCTAATTTTTAGAATGGCTTTGCTGTCTTCATCAACCGAGTCTTCCCATCGCTTGCGTGGTTTGTCTATTGGCCGGTTACCACTCGCTTTACCTTTAAGAGCACGTTTGGGGATTCTTCTGTCTTCCATTCGCTCTACATGGCCAGCCCACTGCAGTTTACGTAGCTTGATGAACGTTGAAGCTTCTGGCTCGTCGTAGAGTTGATACAACTCATGGTTGTATCTTATTCGCCATTCCGTTCCTTCCTTCACAGGTCCCAAAATTCTTCGGAGGACCTTTCTTTCGAATGCGTTAACTGCTTTTTCGGAAGTTCGCGTTAATGTCCACGTCTCGCTGCCATAACAGAGCACAGGTCGTATAATAGTTTTATAAATCCGCAGCTTATTGTTCCTGTGCACTTTCTTGGATTTCATTATTGGAAGTACCGAATAATACGTCTTATTTGCAAGTATTATCCGTCGTTTGATTTCGTCTGTTTCATAACCGTCCTTTGCTAAATTAGCCCCAAGATATATGAAGTTGTCCACACTCTCCAAATTATATTCCGCAATTGTTATGTTTTGTCTGATTGGCGTTCTCCTTCTTGTTTGCGTTATTACTTTTGTTTTGCTTTCATTAATGCGCAACCCGACTTCTTTTGCGGCGGAGTCAAGATTGACAAATACCTCCTTAGCACTAGGGAAGGATCTTGCTAGAATGTTAATGTCGTCAGCGTATGCTACTAGTTGGGTGGACTTGAATAGTAGTGTCCCGTTGGTGTCGACTGGGATTTTTCGGACGACATACTCTAGTGCCAAGTTGAAAAGCATAGGGGCTAGACCATCACTCTGCTTTAAACCACATTCCGTTCAGAAGCTGGTTGTGGAATCGGTTTGTATTCTCACTTGGGATTCAGTGTTCGTCATTGTGAGTCTTGTTAGTCGGACTAGTTTTGGAGGAATTCCAAAGTCAAGCATAATTTGGTACAGTACGCTCCTGTCGATACTGTCGTATGCTTGTTTAAAATCTACGAATATTTGGTGCACGTCTGTGTTATATTCACAGCATTTCTGAAGCACCTGTTTCACCGAGAATATCTGGTCTGTTGTAGATCGTCCGGTTCTGAATCCGCCTTGGTATTCGCCAATTACTTGATTAGTATAGGGCTTAAGACGACGTTCAATAATTTTTGTCAGTAGTTTATAGGACGTACACAACAATGATATACCTCTGTAGTTCTCACAGCAGAGTTTGTTTCCTTTCTTGTAAATTGGACATATAATGCTTTTTCGCCAGTCGTCGGGTATGATTTCCTCTTTCCAAATTTTGCATATCATGTTGTGCAGTATTTCAGCGACATAGTTTCCACCGTTTTTCAGAAGTTCAATTGGTATCTCATCAATTCCCGGCGCTTTATTTCGTTTTTGGTCACATAGGGCTGCTTTGATTTCAGCAAGCGTGGGTGGTATCGATGATGGTTCATCTTTGTCAGTTGAGGCTTCAATTGAAATGTTGTCTGTCGTTATCGGTGCTACTGGAATGGGATTCAAAAGATGTTCAAAGTAGCCCATCTCCTTTTGATTTCTTGTGCGTCGCTTGTTGCCCTCCACGTCTTTGCAGAGACTGTTTTTTGGCTTATATCCCTTTTTTAAGTCTTTTACTATTGCGTATGCGTCCCGCGTTTTATTTTTTCTCATGTCGTCGTCCATTTTTTGTATCTTGTCATTATGGTACTTCCTTTGTTTTCGTCTACAGGTCTATTTCGCATATCGCCTAAGCTCGTCATATCTTTGTTTTTTGGCTCGTGTTGGTCGTTCAGTAAAAATTTTGTAAGCTTCGTTCTTTCTATCTATTGCGTCGCGACATTCTTGGTCGAACCAATCATTATTTTTTCGCCGTGCTTGATACCCTAATACCTCTTCCGCGGAGGATTTGATGCCGTCTCGTATTTTCATCCACGCATTCTCCACTGGCATATTTTGGATATCTTCATATATTGGTGTCAGGTGTTTATTACATGCTAACATGTAAGCCTGCGCCACCGTTTCGTCGTTAAGCTTGTCGACATTGAATTTGCATTTAGCATTTATTGCAACTATTAAAAAACAAATTCTGGTAAAGTTTTAAGTTTGTAATTTTTCTAGTTTTAATGGAAATCGATATAATGCATTTAACAAAAATTATGCATTTGTACGGGAGGGGGTAGAAGGAGTGTAAGGATCAAAACAATTTTTTTTCCGTTATTGATATTTCCATTTTTATACCTTATACAAAATATCAAGTTGATAGCTTTAACAGTTTCGAAGAAAAATAATTTATTTTCAAAATTTCGTGAAATTTGTATGGGAGAGGGTAGAAAGAGTGAAGTGAAGTTGATAATTCTTTTTAAAACTAATTTCAATTATAATAGAATTAATTTTGGCAAAATTTCGTCTTTTCAGCCTTACTAGTTTCAATGAAAATCGAAAATATGTATTTTTCAAAATTGTCCATTTGTATGGGGGGACAAGGAGTGAGGGGATCGGATCAATATTCCGTGGTATTAATGACATTTATATCATAATACTTTGACGTAAATTTCAAGTCGATAGCTTAAATACTTTTCTTTATATTTCGAAATTTCATGAAATTTGTATGGGGGGATGTAGCCCATTCACGAACTTAAAGTTACTTTTTTGCTTAAAATGACACACAAACATTTTTAGTACTATAGCTCAAATCTTTCGAGAATTATGCTGTAGACAGACGCACAGACAGACAGACGGTCACTCGGAATCGAGGCTTTTGTGCGACAACAAATATTTCTGTGCCCTTGGCGGATCTGTGCGAGCGTTATTTCTTAGCGTTACAAACGGTAAGGCAAACACAATATACTCTCAGATTTCATCTAGAGCATAAATATGTAAAAATCAGTTTTTTCGAATTTACACATGGTTAGTGTAGCCTTTAAGTTACGTACAAACATGGTGTTACGTTTCGATGGAATCTTTTAACTTCTCGCCAAAAACAAAAACGGAATGATAAATTAGCACCTTAAATGTTACAGACGTTTAAGATGTTTTCTGATATAGATCGATAGCGACTTGTGAATACATTTTGACTTTCTAAGCCACATATTATTGTTATTTCGTTTTACTATAAAGGAATATTTTAAAAATCAAAAGTGATAGCTCTTTTGAAAATCCCGGAAAACTGCTTTTACCTCATTTTCCAAAACGGAATAATTTATTGCTTTAGTTAAATTTATGAGTAAAACTTATTCATTTATTTTCTACAAGACTGGACATCACTTTATTATTTTGTATTAAAGTGCTGAGCATTTGTGTATATGTAGCTGTATAGTAGCAACAAGAATTTAGTTCAGGGCTTCAGGAATGCAGAGAAGGGTAGCGAGTTCCTTATTCGAACAGTTTGGCTTAAAAACGAATCACGAAATTTGATAGTGCAACCGAAGATAGATTTGAGAGAATATTTATGAGCGCGTGAGGCAGCTCGAGTATTACGGTGTAAAGGCATGCATGGTGGAAAGAGATTATAGATTACGTGCGAACAATCTTCATTGTAATACCGATACAAAAGGGTTAGGGAGCTTACAATTCATGTGTGCTCGATTGAATCGAGGAAATTCATCCCAGGCAACAGGTATGACTTAATAGTTCTAGGGAATCTCTACAACTAAACGAAAGGAGAGGCAATGGAATCTCCAATTTAAACAGGGGTAGCAGAAATTTTCATGGAGAAATTCAAAAAGAACGCACTGGACTCAACTCCATTAACACCGACATTGTAGCTACGTTCAGCGGATGACACCTACATCATTTTGCAATATGGGAAAGAAGAGCTCGACAAATTTCTTGCACACCACGAGAAAACTAAGTTCGATATGGGAACATAAAGCAGTTGGAGGCTGCCATTCTTAGTTATACTTGTTGAAAGGAATGATACGTATTTGTTGAAAGGAATGATATGTGGTTAAACTTCGGGGTATATAGGAAACCAGCTCACACCAACAGATATATCCACGCTCATTCACATCACGATCCAAGTCAAAAAGCAGGCGTACTGAAGACCCTAATACACAGAACCAGATGCATAACTAAAAGAAATCCGCGCAGTCTAAGAAAGGAAAAAGAACAATTGAATCGGACATTCACAGTAAATAGATACAAAGCGAGCGAAATACACACTGCGTCGAAACCAAAGCATCCAAGGACAAAAGAACGGAAAGATGCTGAAGAGAAAATATAGACAAACGATGGGTAAAACTACCTTACGTCCAGGGCCCGACGGACAAGATAGGAAAAATCCATCGAAAATCCAATATTCTCTACCAACTACTATTCGGGGAATTTTAGGAAACCAGAAGGACTAAGAAGAAACAATTGCAGACTAAAGGAGTGTATAAAGTACCTTGCGGCTCATGTGATAAAGTTTACATGGAGAAACGGAATGCACAGTCCAAACAAGGACCAACGATGCACACGGAAAAACCAAATACAGTCATCAACGATCGCGGAACATGCAACGACAGAGGATCATACGATCTATTTCGACAATGTGAAATTCTGGCCAGGACAAATCAATATTTTCAACGAATAATACGATAACTTCACACGAGACACCGGATACAAGTAATAAGCAGCTTAGCTACCTGCCTTAAAATTTGGTAAGAATATAATCCGTACGCAGAAATCCTTAACTAATTTAACTATCTGATACTAATTAATTAACCTGAATCGGTTTAATTCTTACCTCACAGATTGTTGTCTACGAATTACGTTCAATGGACATACATCTGCTGAGTTTCTATCTAAATGTGGTATTCCACAGGGATCTATTCTTGGTCTGCTGCTATTTGCGCTCTTCATTAATGATCTGCCCCAAATTTTAGCATCATTATACGCGAACGACCTCAAAATGTTCAGTGAAATTTTCTCTTACTCTGACTACTTGGACCTCCAGACTGACTTGTCTACTTTATCCCACTGGTGTTCTAACAATAATATTTGTCTGAACATTGAGAATTGTCTTGCTATGGAGTTTTCGTCCTAATCTATTAACGGATCCTCCCTTATAGCAGTATCTACAATAAAGGATCTAGGAGTGAACTTCGATCGCAAGCTTAAATACATCAATCATTATTCTGAAATTACAAATAAGGCATAGAAACTTGCTGGGCTCGTCTTCCGTACGACAGTTCAGTTTAACCGTCCAAGAACAGCAGCCCTGCTATTTTCCACTCTCGTACGTAGTTTCTTAGAATACTGCTCCATCGTGTGGAACCCTTACCATGCTTGCCATGTTGTAACCGTCGAATCCGTTCAGCGTAAATTTTCTCGTACCCTTTTCTATAGACTGAAAAAGCCTCATATCAGCTACAATGACAGACTTATGAAACTTCAGCTCCAGTCTTTGCACCTACGACGGACTTTTCTTGATGCTTGCTTCTTCTACAAACTTTACAACTACTTGCTTAATACCTACCTATGCCAATGACCTGAATTTGCGGAAAGGAACAGTCTCAGCAAGGAACTCAGATATTGTCTATCTTCCTCGAACTTCACTCTACATATATTTACTATCACTCCCTGACGTTGAGAATGCAAAGAATCTTTAATCTTTGATTTCCTATCGTCGCTGTTGTAATATTTCTGCTTTTGCATAAACGAAAATATTATCTTTTTGTTCAAAACCGTTTAAATAAATAAATAAATAAAATCTTAATTAACACATTTAACCTTAAATTATAATTCCCGAACCCAATTAACCCCATTCTGTAAAAAATAATAGTCTTCTGTAACTGTCGATCAGCTTGATAAAGGTCTCAGCATAGACCGAAACGTAACAAATAATAAAGCGTAACAGTGTAGAATCCGGAAAACTTTCCTTTCAAAAAGATATAAATTTTAAATTTTGGCAGGTGCATATATCTGTTTTATACAAAGAAAATAAATAATAATTTGAACCGGAGCTCTTCTGTGCGGAGGGGGACCTAACTTGCACAAGGTGTTTCATGTGTATTGAAAAAAAAATCAAAATTTTTTACTGAAATATTAAGCTACAAACTTGAAAATGTTTGAAATTCATTGAGAAAAATAATTAAAATATTATCTAGTCGCATACCTTCAAATCTTCTACCCCCTCCCAAACAAAAGTTTTTATCGACCATTTTTAAGAAACCAAATACAGCTACCAACTCGCAATTTTGTACGAACATTTTTAAAAATATTTAAAACAAGCGTCACAAGTTTTGAAATTTTTATTACCCTTCTACACCTTTCATACAAAAGTACGATTTCGACCAATTTCAATAAATCAAATAATAACCAACAAATTAAAAGCTATGAGTTTCAAATTTTGTACACCTCCGTTAATGAACTAAATAAAATTGTGTTAGAAAGTTTGCGATTTCCGCTCCTCCTCTAACCCCTTGCATATAAATTTATGGTTTCAAGAACATAAAATAATCCGAATTTTATAGAATTTACTTCGTGGACGTGATTCAAGCAATCAATTAAAAAATTATTGACACTAACTCACTCCTTAAGTCGAACGCCTTCTCCCCTCCCCATACAAACCCAACTTGTATAAATAATAGAATGAAACATTGATACTACGTACTGGACCTATTGATAGTAATCGCAGTTAAGTGTTAAATAATTGACAACAGCCCTAAGTTAGAACCCCCATTTACTTAATCTTCTCTATCCACCCTAGCCTGTATATTGAATGATTGCATCCTCAACTTGTCCCAAGAATAATACATTTACACCCGACTCCTTGGCAGTTTATTTATACCATATATTGTTTTATTAATAAGCTTATAAACATATTTTTATGGATTTTTTCGCATGTTCAACTATTCGAGCCAAACTAAAATCACTTAAGTCACAGAAAGTCAATCAGCACATTGCGTGTGCCAATTGACGTGACTATAAATGATGTTCATTGTTCTTTTTTTACCTAAAACATTTTTATTCCAATGTCACATCCTACAAATAGAAATATCGACTTTACTGAGTGACATAGCATTTTTGTATCTCGTGATCTTTTTCGGATGCGTTTTCAGAGTCCTGCAGTGACCATTAACATTCCCATATGTTGTATATATTTAGTCCAATTTCACGTAATAGCTGCAAATAGTAATTTTTAATATTTAAATAAATTCTCAAGCATTTTTACATTTTTTTTGGCTTTTCTCGTTTTCTACAATAATCACACCTAACTATTTCATTTAATACTTTCTATAATAGAAATCTTAATTTTTACACTCTAGATGAAATCTGAGAGTATTATAAGTTTGCGACAAAGTTTGTAATGCTAAGAAATAAGGCTCGGAGAAAAAAATGAATGATACAGAAGTTCATATAATCACTCAAAAATCTCAAAACCGGATGTTCGTCCGTCGTCTGAACGTGTCCTCTTCAGCTTGAGAATGCGTTGATCTAGAAAATTCAAATTTTGTACGCGTCGTTTTTGATAAAAAAAGTAAGGTCAAGTTCGGGCTTAATCGGTCCATCTCTTGTACTCAGTCGGGCGCAACTTTATTATTTTTGGGACAGATTGCATGGAAAGTCAATATGCAAGTTAAAGTGGTTAAAGGAGACTAAGTGAAACCACCTTTCACATGTGGAATCCCCTTTTACAAGTGGAACACAAGTATGCTCGCTTTCACAAGTGAAACTCACTTTAGGGCAGGGCTGCTGTTAATTTAACACTAACTTGTGAATACGGTCAATAGCTCCAATACATGTAATCAATATTTCATTCGTTTATGCAAGTTTGGGTTTTTATGAGGGGAGGGAGAAGGGATGATATTAAGGGTGGGTTGATGGCAATAATCATTTAATTGATTGCCTTACGTTTAATATTCTATGCATAGAATGTCACTTTCATAGACGAAGTTGCATAGAATTTCCATTGGATTCGGTGTATTTTAAATTCACGAAACCAAACATTTGTATGGGAGAGGGTAGAGGAGGTAAGGGCATCGTAAAATTTGTGACGCAATTTTATTTTCTTTCTCTTATAAGGTGCTTGTACAAAATTTCAAGTTTATAGCTTTTAATTTGTTGGTTAGCAGTTGATTTATTGAAATTGGTCGAAATTATACTTTTGTATGGGACGGGGTAGAAGGACAAGTGTGATCTCAAAACTTTTGACGCAGTTCCGTTTCAACTATTTTTGAAAGCTTTTGTGCAAAATTTCAAATTGATAGCTTTTAATAGTTAGGTGATAATTGATTTCTTAAAAATGTTCGAAAAAATAATTTTGAATGAGAGGGATAGAAGTTTTAAAGGTAGTCAACTATTTAATATTTCATTCTTTTAGAATTTTTTTTCTTAAATGTATTTTGCAACTTGAAACATGAACATAGAATTTTTATTATTTTTTCTGTATGTGTATGGTAAAAAACATGAATTTTTTTATGGTAAGTTATTTCGAAAATATAATCATTTGAAAAAATCGGCCGAGAATTGGTTTTTAGCCCCCCCTTCTTGCACCCCAATGAATGAAGCTGAAATCATGGTTGAGATATTTGAATTCTTAATTTCGGTGTTAGCGCTTCCGCCGCCTAAAGTAAAATTATTTGAGACCCCCTCTTCCTTCCACCACTCCCCATACAAACTGCACTTTTTCACGAAAAACTCTAAGTAAATTCACTCTACTACTACTACAATGGCACTACAGCCCAAATCGGGCCTTAGCTGCCTGACCTTCAGGTTCCTTAACATTTTTCAATATTTATTGTGGAAGGGTTGTTAGATCGTCACATAACCCTGTATCTTCGAATTTTTCATCTTCGTGGTGACCAAAGTACACCCAAGCAGTCAGTGTGCTGGAATTATGCGTAGACCGGGATTTGAACTTACGACCTTCGCATTGTAGACCAACACGCTACCTACTAGGCTACACCCTAGCTTTAGCCTATAAATTTACTCAGTACGTATAAAATTTATCGAGCTGATATTGTGCACTAAATATTTTTTAGAAAAACAAACAAAATCAGACGATTACCTTCACTCCTTGTGCCCCTCCCTTACCATCAGGCACAATTTCACGATTTTACAAATAGTCGGTTTTCCTGAAAAGTATGAATGCATCTGATCTGCAATTTAAAACATGACAAAAGCATGATGCTTATTGTTATTTCTGGAAAAGTCATTAAGAACTCGCCCCTCCTTCTACCACCTCCCATAAAAACTGCAAAATTTCACTAAATCCAAAAAAGAAAATTAGTGTATTTTCTCAGTACCTTTTAAATTTTTTAGTCCTAAATATTGTATAAAACATTTTGATGGCAACTCTAGCGTGATGTGAAAAAATTAGTTAAATATCGTCGAGAAAAAATGATCGCTTCCTAAAAAGGATATGAATAAAATTTTCACTTCCTTGATATTTGTCCAGTTCAGGTGTTAGTATGCTCGTGAAGGTATTTTGTCGAGATAAAAATATATAAATTACTTTATTATTCTAATAAAAAAGTATTGCGATTTACACAGAAAACAATTTTGCAACCCTGAGATTTTGTTTTTTCGCGTTTTACATATGACTAAATCAGCCTAAAAATACAAAAAAAAAAGAAAAAAAAAACAGAATTATGATTGGGCTTTGCTGCCCAATGATGTGATACGCCAGATTAAATGCAAAAAAGTTTGATGTACCGGAAAATATGTCATATCAAATTCCTTGGAATTATTTTCCATGTGACCTCGAATGTGATATGCCAAAGGTTTCGTGTTGAATTTAAAATTCATAGCTGAGACAAATTCTGACAAAATTATAAGTTTCTGCTTTTTCTAGTTTTAATGGAAATTGATATAAAGTTGTTATCAAAATTAAGCATTTGCATGGAAGGGGGTAGAAAGAGTATTCAGATCGAAACACAATTTTAATGCCTTAATGATATTTACATTATTAAACGTTATAATTTAAATAAACTCTCGAAATTTCATGAACTTTGTATGGGATGGTGTAAAAGGAGTGAGGTGGAGATGGTAATTTTTTTCAAAATTGATTGCAGTTATAATGATATAAAATGCATCCTTTTAACATGGCTGGTTTCAATAAAAATTAAAAATTTCATTTTTCAAAATTGTGCATTTGAGAGTTATGTTGTAGACAGACGGACAGACAGACAGACAGACGAACATTCACTTGGAATCGAGGATCTTAGCGAGAATAAATATATCAGTATCCTTGGCAGTTCTGTGTGAGCATTTTTGTAGCGTTACAAATGGAAAGGCAAACACAATATACTCTCATATTTCATCTAGATTATACAAATCCGTCTGCTTCCACGCCATCCGCCGTACATGTACGCTCCAAGGACATTCTTAGACTCATAACTCCGAAACCCTTACAGATAGAGAATTCATTTTTAGGCAGATTGTAGATTGGGTACGGTGTGTTGATAGGGGCGGCGGGAAGGGATTAGGCCGAAAAATACGATTGCTAAGATCTCCACTACCAATACAGATAGAAAGCTGAGACTTGACATTCGGCTTTATTGATTTATTGAGAAAAAAATTAAAATAAATTAATTTTTTTATTCGGCGGGGTCCAAAAGGAGAGGGGAGTGGGCTAAGAACCAAATGTCGGCCGATTTATTTATTTTATTTATTTATTTATTTCTTTTTTGTTTTTTCAAATTACTATATCTTCGAAGTTATTCAACAGAATGAGTTCATACTTTACGTCCATATAGGCGGCTCATAGAACAAACATAATTTACCTAGATTGAGTCCAATACTTTTATACTGAGGGCCAGTGGGAGTGCAAATAAAAACACTTAAATATTAACAATCTCTCTAACTATTTAATTGACACTTGAAACATGTACTAAGCTATGCTTGCGAAATATGAGAAAAATATTACATTTGGACTTAAATGGAAATGGGGAACATTTAAAAATAAACTGCCAACAAGTCAGGCGAAACTTTATTATTCTTGGGACAAGTTGCGGATGAGTGGAAAGTCAATATGCAGGTTAGAGTGGTTAGGGAAGGCTAAGTGAAAGGGCAGGGCTGTTGTCAATTTAACAATATTTCATTTGTTTCTGCAAGTTTTTTATGAGGGGAGGAGGAGGGCTAATAGTAAGGGTGGGTGGATGTGAATAGCTTTTTAATTAATTGCTTGAATCACGTCCAATATTCTCTGTACAGAATGTGTTTCATAGACAAAGTTGCATAGAATAATCATAAAATTCGGTGTATTTTACATTCATGAAACCGAACATTTGTATGGAAGGGGGTAGAAAAGGTAGGGGAATCGTAAAATTTGATATGTAGTTTTATTTTGCTTCTCTTGTAAGGTGCTTGTATCAAATTTCAAGTTCGTAACTTTTAGTTTGTTGGTTATTAGTTGATTTAATGAAATTGGTCGAAATCATAGTTTTGTATGGGGAGGGGTAGAAGGGCAAGCGCGATTTCAAAAATTTTAAAGCAACTTCATTTAAATTATTTTTATAAGTTTTTATGCAAAATTTGAAATTGATAGCTTTTAATAGTTAGCTGACAACTTATTTCTTAAAAATGCTCGAAAAAATAATTTTGTATGGGAGGGGGTAGAGGAGGTAAGGGAATCGTAAGACTTGTGACGCAATTTTCATTCTTTTCTGTTGTAAGATGCTCGTATAAAATTTCAAGTTCGTAGCTTTTAATTTGTTGATTATTAGTTGATTTAATGAATTTGGTCGAAATCATACTTTTGTATGGGAGGGGGTAGAACGGCAGGCGCGATTTCAAAAATTTTAACGTAATTTCATTTCAATTATTTTTGTAAGTTTTTGTGCAAAATTGCAAATTGATAGCTTTTTATAGTTAGGTGATAATTGATTTCTTCAAAATGGTCGAAAAAATAATTTTGTATGGGAGGGGGTAGAAGTTTTAAATGTTTTCGACCAGTTAATATTTCGTATATTTAGGGATTTTTTTAAATGCATTTTGCAAATTTTCAAGCTCCTACCTTAAAATTTCACTCAAAAATTTTCAGTTTATGTGTTTTTTTCAATGCATATGAAACACCTTGTGCACGTTAGACTGGGGGGTCGGTTTATAACAATTATGGATCAAGTTATTATTATTTTTCTATGTACATTAAATAGACGTATCCACATGCAAAATTTAAACTTTATATCTTTCACCAGAACCCTAAAAACATCACTCAAAATTTTCAACAATTTTGCTTATTACCTCCCTCCCCTTACCCCTCCCAATTAAAAATTTTTTACCAAAATTAATTATTTTGTAGTTCTACAATCTGACAAATTTTTGATTTGATATCTGTACTCTTTTTTGAGATATAAGGATTCGTAATTTTGAAAAGTGCGCCATTTTTGAAATGCTCCCCATTTCCCCCCACTACTATTATTTCAAGATGTTATATTTTTTTGTATTTTCCTAGTATAGCTTAATATAAGTTTTAAGTTTCAATTACATAGCTTAAGAGATAGTTGAGATATTCATTTTTAAGTGTTTTTCTTTGCACCCCCCCTGACCCTTCCCCTTACAATAATTAACCACTCTCTAAGCTGATTCCGATGGAACTGTGTGCCACCTTGACGGTCCCAAAATATGAATTTTTTACGATAAGTAATTTCGAAGATATAATCATTTGAAAAAAGAATTCGGCCGACAATTTGTTTTTAGCCCCCCCTTTTCGGACGCCAATGGAAAAAAATTAAATTATTTTTAAAAGTTGTCCTAGAAACCCCTCTATATGTGTGTTGAGTCTTAGTTTCTTAGCTATTGCCATGGTTGAGATATTTGAATTCGTATTTTTCGGCTTAAGCGCTCCCCCCGCCTCCCCCTGAACCCGTACACCCCCCAAAATGGGTATCCGCCTGAGATCCGCAACTATCTACAATCCCCCCAAAAATTAACTTTCTATCTAGGAGGGTTCGGGAGTTAATGTGCGCTGCGTACACACCGGCGTACGGCGTCCAGACAGACGGATTTTTTTTTTGGATTTTTAGGCTAATTTAGTTATGAAACGCGAAAAAACAAAATTTCAGGGTAACAAATTTTTTTTTTTCCAAGTCGATCACAATACTTTATTATTAAAATAATAAAGTAAAATGATGCACTTTTCAAAATTTCAGACCGGTATATCTCAAAATCTAATGCAATGGTGAGCCAAAAAGTTGAAAATTTGAGCCATTTTTTAGGACTGTGGTAAAAGATACAAAGTTCAAACTTTGCACCAGCATCATTTGATATACATTGATAAGAGTTAATAATTTGAACCATAACTATTGTCCATCTAAGGGTAGCCCTTACCCGCACGATATGTTTCTTGTGAAATAAAAAAACACACACACACACAAAAACTGAAAATTTTTAATTGAAATTTTAAGCAACATACATAAAAGTAACTGGTGGTATACCTTCAGAACTTCTACCTCCCCCCACACAAAAGTATTTTCTCGACCATTTTTAAGAAATTACCATACCACTAAAAGCTATCAACTTTAAATTTTGTGTAAACACTTCTAAAAATACTTGAAACAGAGCTGCATCAGAAGTTTTAAAATCCCTTGCCCCACACAAAAGTATTATTTCAAACAATTTCAATAAATCTACTAATAACCAACAAATTAAAAGCTACGAACTTGAAATTTCGTATGAACATTTTTCACAGGAAACTCGATAAAACTGATTCACAAATTTTTTGCAATTCCCGCACCTCCCCTACCACCTCACATACAAATGTCTGGTTTCGTTCATATAAAATACACCGAATTTCATAGGATTTCTAAACAACTCTGATTTTTAAAAGTAATATTCTATACAAATAATTTTGATTGTGATTCAACACCACTCTAACCTGTAAGTTGAATTCCCAAGCATCCTTAACTTGTCCCAAGTATAATAAAGTTGCGCCCGACCTGTTGCCACATTTTATTCTTAAAGAGATGCGTTGCAATGAGCAGCTCGTTCAGATGGCTGTTTTAGTCCTATCCTTCCCTTGCCCGTACCCCTGATTTTTTTTTGTTATTAGAATAATAAAGGAAATATTCATATATATTCGTGGATATTTCGCATTCTCTTGTCAAGTTTATGGGTATCTTTATAGGCACATCATCAGAATTTACAAGTATACGTCAACAAAAAATCAATTTTATTTAATGAATGTCTGTGGATCGTTCAGAAAAAAGTGACTTCAGTTTTTTGAGTGATTTATTATATGGCGAGCAATATGCGAATTTGTATTACATACAAATTATTGAATTTCCCGCAAGCTTTCCAAACATAAATTATCTTTTTCTAATTCTAATTTAGACAGTAATTAGTCTTCCAAGTCCGCTGGTCTTATTTTAAAAAATTTCTCATTAACATACCAAAAGCAGCAGAACTTGCGTAGTTTCCAGTCTAAATTTAACAAAAAGAGCTAAGTATATTAAAATTTTCTAAAAAAAAAAAATTATAAGCACATGTTTAACTCATAATGAGTGTATGCATTGACTCAGCAAAAAACCATTGTATCGTGAGTTCCAATGTATATAGGTAGAAAAAACTTTATTCATTTTCCCACGCATTTGCCTCGGGCATGACTTAATTGAAAAATCAAACTCATTTGGCAAGATTATGTAATGCTTTAAATTTGATTAATGCCACACGTCTAATGCCAGACGTCATCGAATATTCCATCTATTTCAGGGTGGACGAACTCAGTGACCATGTTTAGATGTATAAACAGGATCAGTTTTCGAATGCGAATTTATATTGTGTTTATTGTTCAAAGCTGAGAGGTTTCAAAGTAAATCGTCAACGCAGGAAATTATAAATTACGTTTATCCGTTATTATACGATAATTTAATGACGTACAACGAAAGCGTGATCACTGCATGGCACAATAATAGAAATAAATCAATTTTGAGAAATTAGCAATTTTGATGATGTGTTTTGGACTCCATTATATTTGGATAAATAAGCGATTACCTATAAGCCTGGCCATAGCCTAGTAAGCAGCATGTTGATCTGTTGTACCAAGGTCAGGAGTTCAAATCCCCGTTGACGAAATATAATTCACGCACACTGCTAACGTGGGTCCCCTCTATCTGCGAAAACAAAAATTCGTAGTGAGAGGGTTATGTGAAGATCTAACAACGACAAAAGGGGTTACATGTTAAGAAACCTGACAGTCAGGCGAGCAGTTTCCGATTTCGGATGTAGCACAATTAAAGAAGAAGAGTATGAGCTATGATATTACGATTAACTTACTAAGTTAAGTTAATTAAATTATCATAAATACTTAGGAAGCAAAGGAAAATTCCGAGCAGGGAGCCTACCCAAAGTAACATTTCAAACGATAAGAAATAGTGTTTACACAGAGTCGCTAAGAGTACAGAGAATTTGTTGTCACTCCAAAACCTTGATTTCGAGTGAACGCCTGAAATCAATCTTCAAAATAACTCTCGTACGCTCTGAACTATAAAGCTTCTACGGATTTGTAGTAAAACAGAAACTTAAAGCGGTTTGGTGAATGTTCTCACAGTGCATTTCGAATTGAAATCAAAGATTTCCAGATTTCACTGCAGATCAAACTGATCGAAAATTACAAAAGACTAAGATTTTATACAGAATGGGGTTAATGGGGTAGGGAATATTAAATGGTGATCCATTTGTTCAAGTAACGAAAATAAACCCTTGAAGTGTGTAAGAATTTTCCTTATCAAAGTCTCGCTCGAAAGTCAGACTGCTTCGCGATAGAGCACTTCTAATCTTATGTGATTCCGACACAATTGCTCAAAGGGTCGTTAAATTCAAAAATATTGGTGATCTTTGCCTAGAAGTTAAGTATCATGTTACTCTGAATTATACAAAGGGGATAGTTTTCAACCCATGGTTCAAAAACGATTCCGAAAAGCAAATCGTTACCTTTATGAAAAACCAAGTCTTCAATGCCCAGACAATATTCAAAAAGATCAATAACGACCTTCGACAGATATACTTTTCCAACAACAGGTGATGTAGATTCCTGTAACTCCAAAGTCAGAGAATACATCCCAAATCCGATGAAATGTAAGAATTGTTTACTTTTTGGTCACATGAAAAACTATTGAAAACAAGATCAAAATCCAGTTTATCCCATTTGTGACAACTCTCTGTACATAACGGTTCTTCATGCTGTCGAACTTTTTGCGCAAAATCGATGGCCGCAGATCTGATGCAAAAGACTCCCCTACTTTCCTAAGAGAAAAACAAATACTCCGCATAAACACTACCAACAAATCTAGTTATTATGAAGCAATACAAATGGTAAGTAAGATCACAACCAATAATTACCCCTTTTCAGTTAATAACGTGGGAATTTTTTCACTTGCGAATTCCCACATTTATGTCAAAAAACTTCTCTCTACCCTCACTCCTTCAGTCCGCCATAACAAGCAATCAAATCACAGAAAACAACACCCCAAATAATACCATCAGCACAAGACAACAAAATACCAAAAACAATTTCATAAGCAATTGGCTCACCAACAGTACTTCAATACAAAAAGCCATAACTCTTATGTCAAAAGAATTGATATCGAGTCGGTTACAACTGAACGCAAAAAACTGAAAAAAACTCCGAATTATCTTGAAGCCTTTCTTAACCACCCTCCTCAGAAACAAGTAATCTGTCAGAACAAGTGACTCCCCACTTACATCCTAAACAAACCCACCGAAAATCAAATTCTTATCAAACAGATACCAGCATTTCTCCTCCTTTACGGATATTTATACCTTCAGGATGTACAATAAGAAATTTCAGACACCGACACATAAATTGGTAATCCAATAATTAAATCCTTTAATATTTTTAATGGCCTCGAAACTTCTATCCTTTTCACAATGGAATAACCAAGGTTTCTTAAATAATAAAGGCTACCTCGAAATTTTAGGCAAAAGCCACCAACCATCAGTGACGGCACTACAAGAAACCCATTTCAACAACACAACAACAATTCAAAAAATTCTTAACTGATCTACGCTATATTTCTCTGTAACCACCTTAAATATACTCGCTCAAGCAATCAGAATACATACTACTCCAGAGATCACATCATCATGTGCATCGAGCATGGATCCGCTCTTTGCTTGGAAGACTTAGATAATTTGTTTGCGCAGCTCTGATCTTCGGAGACTTCAATGCACATAGCACCACCTAAGATTGCAGATCCTACAATACCAGCTCCACTTGTCAACTGGTCGGTATCCCTAGACCTGTGTGAAATCGATCATTTCCCAATTTATGTACGTACTGGCCGTGAGCTTTTGACCTACAAATATACGTCCACCTTTATTGAAAAGAAAGCTGATTGGATCAAATTTCAGCAGATAGTTGATAAGAGCCTCAATAGATCTCCCACTAGCAGTAATGACAACAGAGAAGCGGCCACTCTGATAAAGGCTATTCGTACAGCCACTTCTGTATTGATTCCCTTATCAGCACCCACGCCCCATACGCTACACACCTGGATGAATGGCGAAATAAAAAATCTTATAGGTATTAAAAATAAATCACCGAAGGGCTTTCAACGACACCCAAGACAATAATACAATATAGAAAAGATAGGACAAAAGTTAAAGGAACAATTAAAGCTGTCAAGAGAGAAGCTTATAAACAATTTTCTAATATTATATCGCCACCTGCAACTATCTGGAGCAGCATAGCCCATGTCTGGGAAAAAAACGCTCCAAACGCAATAAAAACTAGTCTGGGAATTCTAGTCACTAATTTATCGTAAATGGCCTCTATTTTGGAGATACTTGGCATAAATACAGCCAGGATTCAAACTTTAGTAGTCAATGTCTAAGCTAGGATGCAGCCTAGTGGGTAGTGTGTTGGTCTACAATGCGAAGGTCCTGAGTTAAAATCCCGGTCGACGCATAATTCCACCACGCTGCCTGCTTGGGTATACCTTGGTCACCTCAAACTACGAAAATGAAAAATTAGAAGATAGAGGGTTGTGCGAAGGCCTAACAATCCTTCCACAATAAATAATGAAAAATGTTAAGAAGCCTGAAGGTCTGGTGGCCAAGTTCCGATTTTGGTTGTAGTGCCATTGTAGAAGAAGTAGAATTCATTGTCTAGAAAATAAAATATCTCTACTTTCATCTGTTCAGAAACATTTCACTTCTATCTTAGCTGAAGCTCGATATTAACATTTTGTCATGGGAACTTTCCGCCGCAATGAATTTCCTAACAGGAAAAACCGAGTACTAATAAGATAACGTACCTCCTTCTTGACTTATATAATAACATCTTAATTACTGGAATAATGCCGCATGATTGAAACTAGCCGAATTGAGAGCTATTCCAAAGGGAAAAGCAGACAAAACACACCCATCCAATTACAGGCCCATTTCACTCCCCTCTTGCTTAAGCAAGACATACGAGAAGATACTGAGTTCTCACCTTAAGTGGTTTCTTGAACTAAAACTATCAGTTTCATACTACCAGGTAGAGGAACTAACAGCAAGAAACCACTCGCTTTTGATAGAGTTGGCCCACATGTCGTCGTTAACCAACTCGTGGATTGGGGATTTGGCCCGAAATTCATTTCATACATAAACTCTTTTCAACCAATCGAACTTTCATAGTTCGGGTTAATGGTTTCCTTTCATCTACCTCTCGGCTATTAAAACAGTATCTCCCAAGGTATTCCTTTATCTGTCTATCTCGTCAATTCATACATTCTCTTTCGGTCAAATTGAAAAGTATTCCAACCTTAATTCATAGCCTATACGTAGATAACCTTCTTCTATTCGCTTTCGGTACATCAGAAGAAATTAGAATAATATTGAACCTTGCATTAGATGACACCTTTGAATGGGAGAAATAAATGGAGCCCGACTCTCTACAACGAAAACTAATCATGTTCACGTTTGCAGAAGAAAACAATGCCCTCGACCTGTCACAACACGCTGCCACTAAATACGTAAACCTCAATTAAACTACTAGGTCTTTGTTTGTCAAAAAATCTTTCGTGGAAAGATCACTGCCACCAACTAGCTAAGTCTTAGACCGAAATAAGCAATATCTTGAAAGTAGTTTCATGCAAAAAATTTGGAGCTCACAATTATACAATTCGAAAAATCACCGATCAACTCACTAGATGACGCTAGAATTACGGGATTACCATTTTGAGAGCAACTACTAAAACTTTCTCAACACCTAATTATCTCCTAATCGCTAATCTTGAAAGCACAAAATTGTACACTCGTAAACCATGTCAAAAATCAGGTATCCACTGCTGCATTAACTTTTTCTCACAATTTGATATTCCTATTCCCGTAAAAACGCCTCTCCCAACCACACCTCATCATCTTTGGCATTTTACCTCCCAAAAAACATAAACAAAACGCAGGCTGTCCTTACTATAGCAACTCAATCAATCAATTAAATTCCTGTTAAGACACCCTATAGGGGCATAGGACAGAAACAACTCTCTTCCACAAAGCGCGATCCTGAACATCGGCCTTAAGCTGTTGCCAGGACTAGTTTATTCCGCTCGCTTCCATGTGCTACATGGAGTCGACCAACCCGACGTATTCCTTAAGGATTATAATCCAGAGCCTGTTTGGCGATGTTTCGCTCTAGTTTCCTCAAAGTGTGACCGATCCACTGCCACTTCCGCCTTTGAATCTAAATAACAGTTTTAGTCTGTCCAGTTGTAGTCCAAAGTTCGTCGTTGGAGATCACTTCTGGCCAGAATATTCCTAAAATGCGTCGGAGGCATTGGTTCACGAAAGTTCGAAATTTTTGGGTATGTCGAACGGTCACTTTCCACGTAGTACAACTATATAACAACACGGATTTGACGTATGCGTCAAAAACTCGCAGCTTCGTGCGAAGGAAGATCTCTCTTAATCTTCAGAAAGGGAAAGGATACCGATGCTTTTCGGCTCCGCCGTCTGTGTTGACAATGCTTCCAAGATAACAAAAGTCTTGTACCTCTTCCACATCCTGACGGTTAAGAAAAATCGGTGTGCTTGCGTTCGAACCCATGTGCATGTACTTAGTTTTATGCACATTTGTTTTCAGTCACGCCACGAGCGAAACATTTGACTCTAAGTCCGAACGGTTATATGCAATCAAACACACATCATCAGCAAAATCAAGGTGACTTAAGATATTAAATAGTCCATTGAAGACCTTTACCTTCCCCACCTTTCAGTGCAGCTTTTAAGATGTCATTTATTGCCACCAGAAACAGGGCTGGTGCTAATATGCAGCCTTGTCTGACACCCGTTTGCACCGTAAAGCACTCGGACAGCTCTCCTCTATGCAAGACGCGACACCTTGCATCTTCGTAGAATTCTTTAATCATAGCTATGACCTTATCTGGAGTACCTCTCCTACGCAAAGCATTCCATATGTAATCTTGCTTGACGCTGTCGAAAGCCTTCTCGAAGTCCACAAACCTGAGATGTAGTGGCGAACCCATTTCGGTGTGCTGCTCCAATATTATCTGTAGGGTATTTGTGTGATCGGTACAAGACGACTCTTTATGGAATCCAGCCTGATAAACTTCGAGAGTGCCCTCCACGATATCACTAATCCTATTGGGAATTACGTTAGCAATGATTTTCAATACATAGTAGACATATACCACGCCAATTGCCACAATCCCAATCCCGAAGGTCGACTTTCTTTGGAATTTTCACACTGACGCCCTCCTTCCATTCAGTCGGATATCTTCCTTCATTCCACACCTCAGTAAAGAGTGAGAGGAGTGAAATCGGCTATTATTTCCGGGTTCGCTTTGAGGTGTCGTCTTCTCCTTCTACAATGGCTCTACAGCCCAAATCGGACTTTGGCCTCCTGACATTCAGGTTCCTTAACATTTTTCATTATTTATTGCGGAAGGGGTGTTAGCCCTTAGCACAACCCTCTATCTACGAATTTTTCATTTTCGTATATTGAGGTAACCAAGGTATACTCAAGCAAGTAGTGTGCTAGAATTATGTGCCGACGGGGATTTGAACTCACGACCTTCACATTACAAGACCAACACGCTACCTACTAAGCTGCACCATGGCTTCCACTTTGAGGTGTGCGCATTTCAAATTCGCCCAATGTGGATGACTTTTCGCGTAGAATGGTGGGGTACTCGCGCTTTTTGTTGGGGTCTCTGAGTTTATCCACATTAAGCTTGCGCTTCATTTGAAGACTTTTTTCGTCGGATAGCTGCAATTCACAATCTCAAGCACGCAACCATCAAGTGGTGATCGCACCCCACGTCAGCTCCACGCTTCGCTCGCACATCGAAGAGACATCTTCTCCATCGGCGACTTATAGCCAAATAGTCGATCTGGTTCTGAGTAACACCATCCGGGGAAACCCAAGATATTTTATGGTGACTCTTGTGTGGAATGAGAGTCCCTCCGATGGCCATTTGCCGAGTACTACGAAACTCACAAATAATTCGCCGTTTTCGGGTCTCTTAATGCAAGGTCGTGACGCGTCGACCCATGCCTCCCCATGACGTGTTCTAGTCCAATGTTGTCAGAGCCAACCTGGGCATTCATATCTCCTGAGATAATAATAATATCATCTCTTGGAACAAGGTCGAAGGTAGCACTCAGTTGGCTATAAAACTCCTCTTTGTCACCAGGTATTGCGGTATTAGTTGGTGTGAAAAACTGTAGAATTATGACGTTTCGGACACTGGTCCTGAGTCTGACGACGATATTCCTATCCGAGATTGGTTCCCAGCTGATGAGACTGCTTCTCGATCTCGGAGTAAGGACGACCGCCATGCGATTTTTGGCTTCACTTCACTCTTGTACAGAATGGTGTTTCCGCTCATGGTTCGTTCTTCTCCTGATCTTGTCCACCTGATCTCGTTCAAGCCCAAAATTTGTATGTTATAGTGCTCCATTTCAAGGTCGATCACTGATTAGCGGTGCAAGGACCGAGTGACCCCAGCCCCTCCCCCGTTATTCAATGTGCGAACGGTCCGGAAACCAATCATAGTCCGTTTTCGAATGCCAAAAGTCATTACCGTTGAATCCGTTCGTATCCAAGGCGCTGTATCCGTTTCTCGTATTAGTTAGTTTGAAGATTACGGGTGATCCAGTGAGTGTCTATTTATACTATTTATAAATTATACAGGATGGAACATTGTTGCCTACTGTAAACTGGGGTCGCTTTCAACACCTCTACACAGATGCGTCTAAGTTTGACCAGTGTACGAGTTGAAAAAGACAAAATTATTTCCGCTAGAGTTATCCCCAATTTCTATAGTGTTTACGCAGCAGAAATACACGCTATATTAGAAGCAGTTCTCTTCACCATCGACTCAAACAACAACGCAGTGATACACACCGATAGCTTATCAACAATCATTGCTATTCTTAATTGCTCAAACTACAACTCCATTCTAGCAATAATCAGGACACACCTAGCTCATACTGACAAAATGATAGTCATAAATTGTGTACCACGGCATGTAGAAGCGAACATAGCGGCGAAATCACCCTTACTCTTACCCTTCGGATTATAAATCGTGTAAGCCTGAAATTTCACGTATAATCAGTAATAGGAGACAAACTAGCTGCCAAAACTCAACCTGCTTTTGTACACACTGAAACAACATCTCAACTTCTAAGTAAGATGTGAGCCTACGACGAAGACGCTGTAATTCTAACCAGACTCTACTTCGTTCAGTGCCTTTTTAATAAGAAGCATTATTTCAAAAAAGAGAACCCGGCATTATGCGAACGTTGTGGAATGGAATAGACAGTTCAACACGCCATCTGGGAATGTCAAAAAATAAAACCACCACTCTCCTTAATTAACTGATTATCCGAAACATTTAACACTCCTCTCCCAACCCACCATCATTCAATAATGTATTAAAATTTTAAAAATTATGAATTCTTAATTTAAAATTTTGAACTTTATAATTTGTAACAACGTATTTGAACTTAGAATTTAGTAACTCTACTATTATGTTTATAAAAAAACATGTAACTCAAACAAAGCGCCATATGGTCGGAGTCATTGAGTACGCTTTAATCGTTAGATCTTGTAAAATTTATTTTGCATTGATCTCAATAAAAAAATAAATAAGATTTACTAGAATATTGTTTCGTTTGAAGAAATTGGAGAGCTGGGCTCATAATCTTCATCACCAATGCCAACATCAGAAAAACTCCAATTACTGTTTTCTTCCATTTTGTAAAACAATAACTACTTATCTAAAAGTTATTTTAAATAACATAAATATGTTTGAAAATCAAAAATGTGCAGGCTAAAATATACGAAACATGCACAACTTGCTTTACTACAGTTAAAGTCAATGAAAATATGACCAAATGTAGTAAAATTGATAACGTTCTTCTTAATAATTACGTACACCACTTTTGTACAAAGCAGTTTCGCCGTTCTGTTCTATAATTCAAGATTCCCTGCCTTCTACCGGCAAACACCGATTTGGTATGACACAGATTGATGTTAAACTTAATGCCTGGTGGTGTAAACACCAATTTAAAAAAAAATAACTTACACCACATTTGCTCTCTACGGTTCCTATATAGATTTAAAATCCGTCTGCACCTAATAATTTAAAAAATAATTATCCTTAATAAAATATATCAGTTTGATATCTTCGGACTTTTTTTCCTTGCGCGGTATTTATCAATCTCTTCGTAAGCTCGTTGTGCGGCATCAGGAAATCGGAATTAAATTTAATTTGATTAGCATTGATACTTTGCATTGCAAAAATTATTGCAAATTATCAATAACTATAATTAATAAAGTAGATAAATCTATACTTACAATTTCCTGAAATCGAAACAGGTCGAATGGTATTTACCTCTTTTAAAATACGAGCGCCTCGACAAAGAAAAACGAGCTTCATGATACAATATTTTTGTCTTTTCGACTATTCAACTGGTCGAAGCGAACTTAGATGCTATAATTTGAGCGAAATAGTCGAAACACCTAACATGCTATCACCCCAAACATTCAAGTCATGTAGCTGGTCTGCATTTTATGTTTCTTAATCAAAAATTACTTCGAAACAATTTTCCAGAAGACACAAACTTAGGGAATAAAGAGGAAAGCTCTCTCCAGCTTGAGTTTAAAACAAGTTTGAAAGTTCCTACATGTGCACACAATTTCACTGTTTTCATCTCTTGGAAAATAATTTATAAACAATTTGAGGACCATTCTTAAATTAAATTGCTGTTTTCATAGCTATTTCGCCTTCCGAAAAGTTCTTGACTTACTTTATTTGTAATTTCTTTTTGCGGAAGATGCTTTTCGAACGATACAGTAGAATTAGGTCAAGACTATCTGAACTGAAGAGTTGTTTAAGACTAAATTAATTTATTCTGGATAAAATTTTAGAGATAAAAGATGACAGTATGACCTCCTAAGCAACTTATGACCATGCCATGTCATAACTGGTAATTATATACTAGTATCTTATTATGATTGAGTTTATAACGATTGCAGATGTGTGAGGTTCCAAGTTATATTAATTATCGTTAGGGAAGGCTATCGTAGATAATATATAGATATATTTATGAGCTCTGATAATGATGTTAAATCAATATGATTTCAATCCACTGTTTTGTATACATTTTTGAAATTTATCTATATGCTAGGTTCGCTCGCAGATTAACAATTTAACAGCTGCAAATTTGACCGCCTTACTATCGATATGATGCGACTGAAAATCACGCGTATTCGATACAGCTGGTTAGGCTAAATATTTGTATATATTCTTAACTTGTAAATATAATACTGTGCTGCTTTTAGCAAAATTCTTAATAAATAATATACAAGTAAAATATCGTATTAATATGTTATAATATTCTAATATCAAAGTACTAAGATCCAGCAGTCCCTGCGTGACTGAATGAGTCTGAGAATGATCTGTAAATATTGATCTGATACTCTGTTTTCAAACAGCAGAACACGATAGGGAAAGTATAATAGCGGCACATGCTTTTGACCTCAATAGTTAACGCCCTTGCCTTACGATCCCGGAACACAGGTTTTAATCTACTTCTCGACTTGAAAAAAATCACATGCTTATCGTTTATACACCTATGAGCTCTAAATTTCACTTTTCGCTCAGTACAAATATACGCTTTAAAATGGCTTCGAAAATACGCTTTAAAATGGGTTCAATTAAAGCTGAAGCGGGATGATAGCATTGAACTAATTTTTTCCCTATCATGCTAAAGTAGCTATTAAAATGTTTTATACAAAATGCTTACTCCAAAAATTGAATGGGAACTGAGACAATTAGTGAGTTAGATTTAGTGAAAATGTCCAGTTTGTATGGAAGGTGGTAGAAAGAGTGGGGGGATTTTAGTGATTTTTTCAGAAATAACTAGGAATATTATAAAATTGACATCCCTTAAATTTCAGACTAGTGCCATTCATACTTTTTAAGAAAATAGATTTTTTGTGAAGTTGTGAAACTGTGTCATATTGTATCGGAGGGGGTAGAAGCAGTTAAGCTAATCAAATATTTTTTTCAGATCTTAGTGATAATAGTAATTAAGTATTTATTACAAAATATGAGCTCAATAAATGTTATATGTTCTGAGAAAATCGTCTTAGAGCATTTCAAGAAAAGTGTAGTTTGTATGGGAGGAGGTGGAAGGAGACAGACGACGCAAAAAATTTTCCTACTGTATATTTATATCATTATAAAAGTAATATATCCCAAAATTCAGACTAATAACTTTTATACTTTTCGAGTAAATCCATTTAATGTCAAATTGCGAAATTGTGTCATTTTGTATGGGAGGGGTCAGAAGGGGTGAAGCTAATCGTCTAATTTTTTTTGACCTTACTAATAATTTTAAATAAATATTTGGTGCACAATTCCAGCCCGCTAAATTTTATAAGCACTGAGTAAATTGACTTAGAGTATTTCATGAAAAAGTACAGTTTGTATGGGAGGTGGTAGAAGGAGGAAAAGCACACACATAGTTTTTATACCGTAGATTGATATCATCACAAAAGTAATATATCCCAAAATTCAGATTAATAGCTTTTACACTTTTCGAGTAAATTTATTTATTATCAAATTGCGAAATTGTGTCATTTTGTATGGGAGGGGGTAGAAGGGGTGAAGCGAATCGTCTAATTTTCTTCGGCCTTACTAACAATTTTAGATAAACATTTGGTGCGCAATTTCAGCCCTCCAAATTTTATACGCACTGAGTAAACTGGCTTAAAGTAATTCATGAAAAGTACAGTTTGTGTGGGAGGTGGTAGAAGGAGGGGGAGGACACGCATAATTAAAAAATTATGTGGTAGATTGATATTATCATAAAAGTAACATATTCAAAATTTCAGGCCAATAGCTTTTATACTTTTCGAGCAAATCCGTTTATTGTCAAATTGCGGAACTGTGTCATTTTGTATGGGAGGGGTTAGAAGGGGTGGAGCGTTTGGGCCCGTTCACAAACTTGACCTTACTTTTTTGTCAAAAACGACGTGTACAAAATTTGAACTATCTAGCTCAACGCGTTCTCAAGCTAGAGAGCGCACAGACGGACGCACGAACGGACAGACGGACATCCAGTTTCGAGATTTTTGAGTGATAATATTAACTTCTGTATCATTTATTTTTTTCTCCGAGCCTTATTTCTTAGCGTTACAAATTTTAGAGCAAACTTATAATACTCTCAGATTTCACCTAGAGTATAATTAGCAAGTTCGAAGCACTTCCTCGCAACAAATCAAACGCACTCAAAATATTTCGTAGGAACATTATATGTAAATAATGCGGAAGATATAAAACTAAGATGAACGCAATACTTTGAACACTTTCTTAATCCGAACCCATCATCCACACGAACAGCAGTAGCAGCAGACACCATAGCAGGTATAATTGACGTAACAGCTCCCATACTCGAAGAAGTAAAAACAGCATCAAAACAACAAAGCGCCGCGCACTGATCAAAATTAAAAAAAAAAAAATTAAATAAATAATAAAAAAAAGGACAAAAGGAAATTGGTGAATACCAGTGGATTAAGAACTGGACGATCGACCACGGACTAGATATTCTCAGTTAAACAGGTGCTGGAAAAGTACTGGGAATACAATATTGATGTGCACCAGATATTTGTTGACTTCAAGCAAGCATACGATAGTATGGACATGTTGGAGTTTGGAGTCCGACCGAAACTGGTTCGGCTTACAAGAATGACAATGACCGAGACTTTGTCAAAAGTTAGAGTATGAGTATAATCTGACTTCCATTATCAAAATAGACAACGGCCTTAAGCAAGTTGCAAGGATGCTTTCATACATTGGTGTTAGGCGCTTATTACATGCTAACATGTAAGCCTGCGCCAACATTTCGTCTTTAAGCTTGTCGACATTGAATTCGCGAGCTCTACTCATTTTCGAATATCCACGACAAGCTATTCGGCATCGATACTTAGCTCTGACAATTCGCACTGCGGAGGGTTCGTATGGTGCAAGCAGCCCTTATCTCATTTAGAACGTGGTCTATTTGGTTGAAGGTGTGACCATCTGGTGATACCCACGTTCGGTTGTGAATATCGCGATGTGAGAACCACATAGATCTTACTATCATATTTCTGCTGCTTGCGAAATCAATAAGACGTTGGCCATTGTCGTTGGTTATGTCATGAAGACTGTGCCCTCCTGTTGTTCCTTTATGAGCCTATTCCTTTCCGACTTTTGCATTAAAATCTTCTAGGACAATTTTTAAATCATTCGAGGACAGTGAGTCATAGTTGTCTGAAGGGTGGCATAAAATTTGTCTTTAGATATATCGTCCTTGTCTTCTGTTGGTGATTGGAGTTGTAGTACTTTTCACCTCCAAACTATCCTGGTATCCGCACGAAAACTTCTCATCAACCGCCTAAAAACCATCAATAATCCTCTAAAGATGATGTACGAGTATTCCAAAAAGAAGGACCGCCACCTAGAAGTCGCACTGTACATAGCCAAGATCTTAACTAGGGGGAATTACAGGGCACGGTATCACCTGCAAATCCTGGATTTCCAAACAAAATCAAAGCAAGCTGGATATTTCTATCCTTGTTACTATCATTAGAAGTAAATATGATGTAACTTTGTCAGAAAGGCTACAATATCTGCCTTGGGAGTGATAATGAACTGGTGTCAGTCTAAGAACTTAAACATCAACCCCAGTGAGACTGAAATAGTACCATTTTCGAATAGAAAGAAAATTTACATAGCACCTCCTTCTAAATGAAACGCCAATACCCTTTACAGATGATTTCAAATATTTAGGTGTGATACTTGATAACAAACTCAACTGGAACAAATACATAAAATGGAGTCACACCAAAGGATTAAAGGCGTTTTGGTCCTGCAAAAAGCGTATTTGGCAGAAAATGTGGATTATAGCCCAAAATGATTTACTGGTGCTACAGAACAATCATCCTCCCAATACGGATCAACAGTCTGGTGGACTAAGATATTACAACAAAAAGCGCGGCTTATATTACAAAAAAATCAAAGACTAGCTTGTCTTAGTATCACAGGTATAATAAAAACCTGCCCTACTGCGGCAATGAAAATATTCCTAAACATTCCTCCGATACATCTCAAAATAAAAAAGGAGGCAATCAAAGGGGTGTTACGCATATAGAGGGATAACAATTACAAATTGGGGGATTTTAGAGGTCACCTCCAAATTTTAAAAAATCCGACAATTGAAGTTCTAACCTCAACACTGTCAAACACTATGTAAACAAAATTCAACTTTAAACCCCATTCAAGGTAATAATCAGAGAACGCAAGGAATGACAATCCATGCCACCTGAAATGGAAGAGGGATCAACCATCTGGTACATATGTAAATAGCTCGCGCAACTCGGAGAGGACTGGAGCCAAAGTCATAGGTTCTAACTTATATTAAAAAAATTATTCGAATCTCCTTACCCTTTCCACCACATCACATACAAACTGCACCATACAACTGCACCTCCCATATAAACTGCACTGCATTTCATGAAACACTCTAAATCGATTTTCTCAGTTCATATAAAAGCAGTTCAACGCTATCATCCCTTATACCGCCACAAAAAATTTCTTGGGATCAGAAAAATTTCTTTTTCATGTAGAGTATCGTAAAATTGGTCTTTACGCGTAATCGTAGCCCTGTTATGTTTTTATTTCAAATAAAAACTTTCAAGCACGTGTAATCTTTAGAAAATTTATCAACACTCATTAATTCAATTAATAATTTCAATGTCGAACTACAGACGATTTTATCCATATCAATTTGCTTCCACAATCTGCCACTAATTACCATAATTATTGATAATTGTTGTTACTCCGTCACGTATGTTTGTATGTATGTACCTACATATATAAAAATATAAAATTGATCGACACACAAACCAAAATCGATTCCTACATAGCTATGTAGCTTAGAATTTAATTGAAATCGGTGAAAAAATACTGCTTGCTAGCATGCTAGAACCCACCACTGCAACCGGAGTGAAGTGCTGAAATTGAAGTTTAATTAATTGCATGAGCTTGCTGTACTGTAAGTCATTATTCTGATTATTCTGATTGTACTCTGTGGCGATGCACCACCGTTCCAACAAAATTGCATGAATTTGACGGACAATTTGCTCGTTTTAATCGCCATAGAAGACAATTTCATGGAAATGTGACGGAGAAATTATTGCGTTTTTAAATTCATATCATATCGCCAATACGGGGGGAGTAAATCGATTTAATGGCAGAAGTAAAGTTAGATACATCTGAACAGCAGTACATTATTTTGGCTTGGCACTCATAGAGTGTGAAAAAAGCATCTCAACTGTGCTAATATACATACCAATCGCAATATCAACAGTAATAATTAAAAAGATACCTAATTAGAATTCGTGTAAGTCATGTGTGCAAAGCAACAGCAACCAATGTATTAAATAAAATTGATCCTGAGAAAACGAAGTATCATTGCATGATGTGCCATGGTTGTAAACTAAAAAAGATTACTGAAAGCCGTGTGATTAAAAGTAGGCGCTACATATTAATTAACAATTTACCATCTGTTTTAATTTCCCATCACATATCTTCAGTCCACTTGATGGTGATAACTGAAAGGAGTTATGAGCTCGAGTCTTCAAAAAAATTCTTCATACTTACGATTTATTTTACTGTTTTTCTACTTCACATTTCAGATCTCGCACAATGAACTTGAATGCAAAGAATAATTAAGTTTCACCTACATTTACGGGAATTTTTTTAGTCTACACATATAAATATAATTGTAATATTTGTCTGTTATTTGTTTATAAACGGCTATAAATTAGTGTTTCGCTTTATTCAGACAATACCTAAGCGTTTTTAGATTTTTATTTGTCGGTCTGTTGTCCGGAAATAACACAAAAACGGCTGAACCGATTCTAATGAAACCTTCACATTTTGTTGGGTATGCTTGGAACCATAATCTGCTTTTGGTTTTTCCCTCTACGCCTTCTCTCACCTCCCATATAAAGGCTTCTACACCTCTACAATGGTACTACAGCCCAAATCGGGCCTTGGCCTCCTGACCTTCAGGTTCCTTAACATTTTTTCATTATTTATTGTGGAAGGGTTTTTAGACCTTCGCACAACCCTCTATCCATGAATTTTTCACTTTCGTAGATTGAGGTGACCAAAGTGGGCAGGCAGTGTGCTGGAATTATGCGTCGACCGGGATTTGAGCTCACGACCTTCGTATTGTAGACCAACACGCTACACACTAGGCTACACCCATATAAAGCAACCACTTGAAAACTTTTTTTTTAAAAAAATTGTTGTATTTTAAATTCGTTGTAGTAAAACGGAACTAGTTTATTGCAATTTCCTTCCCTCTCCTTCTACCTGCTATAAAATAAACTGCCAACAATTCGAGCGAAACTTTATTATTCTTGGAACAAGTTGCAGATGAGTGGAAAGACAATACGCAGGTTAGAGTGGTTAGGGAAGAGTAAGTGAAAGGGAGTTCTTGGGCAGGGCTGTTGTCAATTTAACAATATTTCATTCGTTTCTGCAAGTTTGGGTTTTTATGAGGGAAGGGGTAGGGTAATAATAAGGGTGCGTGGATGTTAATAGCTTTTTAATTGATTACTTGAATCACGTCCAATATTCTCTATATAGAATGTCAGTTTCACAGACGAAGTTGCATAAAATTTTCATAAAACTCGATGTATTTTTCATTCACGAAACCGAAAATTTGTATTGGAGGGAGTAGAGCGGGTAAGGAAATCATAAAATTTGTGATGCAGTTTTATTTCATTTCTCTTGTAAGGTGCTTGTACAAAATTTCAAGTTCGTAGCTTTTAATTTCTTGGTTAGCAGTTGATTTATTGAAATGGGTCGAAATCATACTTTTGTATGGGAGGCGGTGGAAGGGTTGAAGGACAGGCGCGATCTCAAAACTTTTGACGCAATTTTATTTTAACTATTTTAAAAGTTTTTGTGCAAAATTTCAAATTGATAGCTTTTAATAGTTAGGTGATAATTGATTTCTTGGAAATGGTCGAAAAAATAATTTTGTAAGGGTAGAAGTTTTAAGGGTTTCCGACCAGTTAATATTTTGTATATTTAGGGATTTTCTTGAAATGCGTTTCGTAAATTTTCAAGTTTCCACCTAAAAATTTCACTCAAAACTCTTCAGTTTATGTCTTTTTTTTTCAATGCACATGAAACACCTTGTGCACGTTAGACCGGAGGAGTCGGTTTATAACAATTGTGGAACAAATTATTATTTTTTTCTATGTATATTAAATAGATATCTTCACATGCAAAATTTAAACTTTGTATCTTTTACCAGAGCCCTAAAAAAATCACTCAAAATTTTCGACATTTTTGCTTACCACCTCCCTCCCCTTGCACCATCCAATTTCAAATTTTTACCAAAATTAACTACTATGTAGTTCTACAATCTGACAAATTTTCGATTTGATATCTGTACTCTTTTTTGAGATATAAGTATTTGTAATTTTGAAAAGTGCTCCATTTTTGAAATGCTCCTCATTTCCCCCCACTATTATTATTTCCACATGTTATATTTTTGCGTATTTCCCTTGTATAGTTTAATATATGTTTCAAGTTTCAATTACATAGCTTAAGAGATAGTTGAGATATTAAGTCTTAAGTGTTGTTCTTTGCACCTCCCTGACCCTCCCCCTTACAATAATTAGCCACTCTCTAAGCTGATTCTAGTGGAACTATATACCACCTTAATGGTCCCAAAATATGAATTTTTACGACAAGTAATTTCGAAGATATAATCATTTGAAAATAAAAATCCGCCTACAATTTGTCCCTTTTCGGACGCCAATGTGTAAAAAAATTAAATTATTTCTAAAGTTTGTTCCACAATCCTCTTCACACCTCTGCTGATTTTCAGCTTCCTAACTGTATTCGTGGTGGAGATATCAGCAAGTGTTATTTTTAACTCATTCCCTCCCCCGCCGCCCGCTTCCACTTGACACTCCGCAAAATTTAGATAATGGTGCTCATTTACCCAATCAACAATCCACCCAAAAACGAACATTCTACCTTTAATGGTCTCGGAGATATGAGTCCATCTGTACGGCGTACGGCGGGACATTTTTAGGCTAATTTAGTCATGAAATGCGAAAAAAAATATTTCAGGGAAGAAAAATTTTTTTTTCTGTGTCGATCACAATACTCTATTATTAGAATAATAAAGTAAAATATGTCATTTTCAGACTTTCTACATTTTTCCTGGAATGTGTCAAAGTCATTCACCTAAAATTTGGTATATGACACCTTAGTAACAATTAGGGGGAAAATCCCAATTCCCTCACACCTCCTGCCTTACCTCGCATACAAACGTTTTTTTTTTACTAAATGAAATTATTGTGTTTTGATTTGGTTGTTTTGGGGCATGGATACGGGTCTGCCCCATACACATATCTTGGTTTGGTTCCACAATACACATTAATACAATATCTTGACTTGTCTACTACAATTTTGCACCAAGTTCGACAAATATTTTTAATAACTGAAAAGCACCTGTTCATCAAATCACTAGGACAAATATTTGGAAAAGTAGGCGTAGATTTAAACTAAAATTGGGCAATTAAATGTAGCATACTCACGAGTTGGTGATTCCCCAATTTAATAACTTATGCTTCTGATTCCAATAAAACTCAATATATTTAGTAAAATAAGCCATTAAACTAAGCATTATATATATACTATACATTTCATATATTACTAATCACATTCTCAAGAATGGTGTTCTTACGCGGATGAAGTCGCGGGCGATCGCTAGCTAGAAATATATTATGTATTCTAACTTTATTTTCATGCATCATACCATCAATTGTATAATACCACTGACATGTAACCACCCTAATTAGTAATTAGCTGATTAGGAGTTATACCAGTGACACATAGCGGTCCTAATTATAATCGAGTATTTAACATGTTTGCACCCCTTTTACACTACAAGTCTAAACTGAACAGAAGGTCAAAGCTGCTCCTATATAAGCAAATAATAAGACCAATTTATTCTTACGGTTATCCAATACGGTTCACTGCATCACCCACGATTGCAAAGAAATTCGAAATATTTGAAAGAAAAGTTCTTAGACACTGTCTTTCTAGGAAATACAAGTGAAGAAACAGACTACTCTCTAACTCCTTTATATACACATAATCTGATACCATTCCCTTCCTTACATATGCATCAACGTTATGGTAAAAACGAATTGGAAACTAACTACAGTTAAAAAATAATCTAATTAAAGAATTAGTTACTGATAGCCCTGCGGACACGTGCTATTTATCTCCTTTTTTTATCCTTAATAATGAATCATTTAGACCAATTCCAAGTAAAAAACATAACAGAATTATGATTGGGCTTTACGCCCATGATACTCTAGATGAAATGGGAATGACTTTAATATACCGGAAAATATGTTATCTCAAATTCTTTCGAATAGTGAATAGAGACTTTTGCATGGGAGGTGGTAGAAGTAGAAGAGGAGGTTTATATTTTTCGCATATGACATAGAACATGGCATGCTAAATGTTTTTTGCTGAATTTAAAGTTTTTAGTTTTCATTATTTTTAAAGAAATTGGACATAGTTTTCCTGAAATTGGGGTATTTGTATGGGAGGTGGCAGAGGAAGTGGAACGTTTTAGATGATTTTGAAACTGTTTATCATTATCCTTATCACCATGATATAATTCAATTTCAAAGTCGATAGCTCTCATATACTTGAAGGAGAAATGCTTTTCTTGAATTTATAATACAGATATTTATATGGGCGGTAGTAGAAGGAGTGAAGCTGCGCTGATAATTTTTTCTAGCATTTATTGCAACATTAAAAAACAAATTCTGGCAAAATTTTAAGTTTGTAATTTTTCTAGTTTTAATGGAAATCGATATAATGCACTTATCAAAAATTATGCATTTGTATGGGAGGGGGTAGAAAGAGTGTAAGGATCAAAAAATGTTTTCCCATTATTGATATTTCTAGTTTTATACCTTGTGCAAAATATCAAGTTGATAGCTTTAATAGTTTCGAAGAAAAATAATTTAATTTGAATTTCAAAATTTCGTGAAATTTGTATGGGAGGGGGTTGAAGGAGTGAGGTGAAGTTGATAATTATTTTTAAAACTAATTGTAGTTATAGTAGAATTAATTTTGGCAAAATTTCGTCTTTTCAGCTTTACTAGTTTCAATGAAAATCAAAAATATGTATTTTCCAAAATTGTCCATTTGTATGGGCGGAGGTAGAAGGAGTGAGGCCATCGGATCAATATTCCGTGATATTAATGACATTTATATCATAATACTTTGACCTAAATTTCAAGTCGATAGCTTAAATAGTTTCAAAAAAAAATCAATTTCTTTATATTTAGAAATTTCATGAAATTTGTATGGGAGTGGGGGGATGTAGCCCATTCACGAACTTAAAAATACTTTTTTGCTAAAAATTACACACAAAATTTCTTAGCACTATAACTCAAAGTTTTCGAGAGTTATGCTGTAGACAGACGGAGAGACGGACAGACAGCAACTCGGAATCGAGGGTTTTGAGTGACAACAAATATTTCTGTACCCTTGGCGGTTCTGTGCGAGCGTTATTTCTTAGCGTTACAAACGGTAAGGCAAACACAATATATTCTCAGATTTCATCTAGAGTATAATAAAGCCATTCGGTTTTATCAACACTGAGATTTGAGCCACTACCGCGGCTAAAAAGTATAAAAGTAAAATACTCATATGTTTTATATAATGAGTAATACATTTCCATTTAACAATTTTCAATCATTTTTGATTTTATTCGTATTTTATAACTTTAGAGAGTACATAAATGTAATAACACACCGTTTTGTTCTTTTTTCTTTTTTTAATGTAAATCCACCGAATTAATGTATTTCTCTTTCAGGCAACGTGCAATACAAACAAACAGAAAAATACTGAATTAAAACACTTATTGCCGGTGTTCTAAAATATCTATATTTATAATTTTTAAGCTGATCAGAATAATACTTCTGTAAAATGTCATTCATTTGTCTCAAAAGAACAAATACTTTATTAAACCATGGAATTAGTCAATGCACTTTTTAGTGTCTAACTGCTTAAAAAGTAAGCTAGATTATAAGTTATTTTAAGAATTAAACATTGTAAATTTATTCAAGGCAATAACCTTAAACTTAAACTTATAATTTGCCTAAATCGTAATTTAGCGTTTTCATCGTTAGTAGACACAAAGCAATTTGCTAATTAAAAAGCGCCACTCACTCATCTGTTATATTTGTAAAAAGTTGAATTACATGGCCAATAGGCAATAAAATTTTGCAAGGAAGGCAAAAAAAGATGAAAGACGATCCTTAGACCTGCCTTGGAATCGTTTCGTTGATAGCTGGGCGTTTAAATTAAGCTTCAAATATATCATATAAGTCAGAGCTTGTCAAAAAATTACCTTTCTTCTTCTTTCTATCATCAAAAACCTTATGTGAAATGTTTAGCTCTAGTCCATTCTTCATCGTTATAGTCTAAATTATGATAACAATGAGAGGATTTAGCTGATAAATGATATTTGTTTTGGTAATTTATCTAAATTAGTTTAATGATAATTTAGGCCTTAATTATAATTTAGTTGGTTTGGTGAATGTTTTCACAGTGCATTTCGAATTGAAAGAAAAGATTTCCGGATTCTACACTGTTACGCTTTATTATTCGTGACGTTTCGGTCTCTGCTGAGACCTTTATCAAACTCTTATAATTAACTTATAATTTAGCTGCTCCAATGCTGCTGAACTACCAATGAGATATTAAATTTTGCAAGGAAGGCCCCAAAAGAAGGAAAAAAACCTTAGTCCTGTATTAAAGTCTTTTGCACGCCAACTTTTATAGTTGGGCCATTAAATCCCGCCTTAACGGTTTCATATTTGTCAGTCAGAGATGTCAGAAAATAAGTCTTCTTTTTATTTCCTGCACATGAAAACTTAAATGGAATGGCTTGCTCCATTATAGGCCTAATGATGGGAAAAACGAAAACATTAGCTGAAATCGTTATGATTAATATTTTGTTCGGTTGATGATCACTTAGAATAAATAATTTAGCTGTACTATATGTCCATAGTATCCGGAGTACAAATTGAAACCCGCCGTTTTCCAATGATGGCGCCAGTAGTAAATGCTGATCAACAACAGCAGATCAAAAACGTCGTATAGCAAACTTAAGCAAATGTCAACAACTACTCATCATTAGATTTGTGAAGTTTTATCGGCGTCATGTACTTTTTTAAGCACGAACATTTCGAAGTTTGAGCCAAATAAGCGTCATTTGCGGGAAGTTTTGCTTTTCGCCTTCAATTCAAATAAACTGCCAACAAGTCGGGCGAAACTTTATTATTCTTGGGACAAGTTGCGGATGCGTGGAGAGTCAATATGCATGTTAGAGTGGTTAGGGAAGACTAAGTGAAAGGGGGTTCTTGGGCAGGGCAATTGTCAATTTAACACTTTGCGGAAACGTTCAAAAGCTCCAGTACACATAATCATTATTTCGTTTGTTTATTTATGCAAGTTTGAGTTTTTATAAGGGGAGTGGTGAGGTGTGATGGTAAGAGTAGGTGGATGTTAATAATTTTTTAATTAATTGCTTGAATCACGTCCAATATTCTCTGTCAGTCTCATAGACGAAGTTGCATAGAATTTTCATAAGATTCTGTGTATGTTACATTCACGAAACCAAACATTTGTATGGGAGGGGGAGGTAGGGGAATCGTAAAATTTGTTACGCAATTTTATTTCCTTTCTCTTTTAGTGTGCTCGTACAAACTTTCAAATTTGTAGCTTTTAATTTGTTAGTTATTAGTTGATTCAATAAAATTGGTCGAAATCATACTATGATTTAATGAAATTGGTCGAAATCATACTTTTGTATGGGAGGGGGTAGAAGGGCAAGTGCGATTTCAAAACTTTTTAATTAATTTCATTTCAAATATTTTTATAAGTTGTTATGCAAAATTTCAAATCGATAGCTTTTAATAGTTAGGTGATAATTGATTTCTTAAAAATGGTCGAAAAAATAATTTTGTATGGGAGGGGGTAGAAGTTTTAAAGGTTTTCGACCAGTTAGTATTTCGTAAATTTAGGGATTTTTTTTAAATGCATTTCCTAAATTTTCAAGTTTCTACCTTTAAATTTCATTCAAAAATTTTCAGTTTATGTGGTTTTTTCATTGCACATGAAATAACTTGTGCACGGTAGACCAAGGGGGTCGGTGCATAACAATTGTGGAATTTTTATTATTTTTTCTGTATATATAACAAATAGATGTATCCACATGGAAAATTTAAATTTTGTATCTTTCACCAGAGCCCTTAAAAAATATCTTAAAATTTTCAACATTTTTAGTTACCACCTCCCTCCCCTTACACCACCCGACCCAAAATTTTTACCAAATTTAAAAACTATATAGCTCTACAATTTGACAAAATTTAAATTTTATATCTTCACTCAATTTTGAATTATAATGATTTGAAATTTTGGAAAATGCACCATTTTTGAAATGCTCCCCATTTCCCCCCACTACTATTTTCTCCAAATATTATATTTTTTTCGTACTTCTTTAGTATAGCTTAATATAGGTTCTAAGATTCAATTACATAGCTTAATAACTAGCCGAGATATTGGGTTTTAAGTGTTTTTCTTTGTACCCCCCTGACCCTCCCCCTTACAATAATTAGCTTTTGTCTAAACAGATTCTAGTGGATCTATATGCCCGCATAACGGTCTCAAAATATCAGTTTTTTATGGTAAGTAATTTCGAAGATATAATCATTTGAAAAAAAAATTCGGCCGACAATTGGTTCTTAGCCCCCCCTTTTTGCACCCCAATGGATAAAAAAATTAATTTATTTTTAAAAGTTGTCCCACAAACCCCTCTATATGCATGTTGGTTTTTAGCTTCCTAGCTGTAACCATATTTGAGATATTTGAATTCATATTTTTCGGCTTAAGCGCTCCCCCCGCCTCCCCCTGAATCCGTACACCCCCCAAAATAGGTGTCCGCCTGATATCCGCAACTATATACAATCCCTCCAAAAATAAACTTTCTATCTTCAACGGTTTGGGAGTTAATGTGCGCTGAGCGTACACACCGGCGTACGGCGGACGGCGGACGGCGTACAGACAGACGGATTTTTTTTTTTTGCATTTTTAGGCTAATTTAGTCATGAAACGCGAAAAAAAAAAATTTCAGGGTAGCAAATTTTTTTTTTTCCAAGTCGATCACAATACTTTATTATTATAATAATAAAGTAAAAAATCTGCGGCTGAGGCACATTTAATGATTGTTGAAACTTATGGTGAGGGTGATATTAATGAATAACATAATAGGAGAACGATTGGGCATAAAGCCCAATCGTACGATACTCTAGATGAAAGAGAAATTTTTGTAGAGGAGGTGGTAGAGGGGGTGACTCCAGTGAACTAATTTTTTTACATGACGTTAAGGTTGCTATCAAAATGTCTTATTCAAAATTTAGGGCTTAAAAATTAATACGTACTGAGAAAATTAGTGTATTGGATGTAGTGAAGTAGGGCCGTTTATATGGGAGGTGATAGAAGGAGGCGCGAGTTTTGAATGACTTTTCAGAAATAACTATAAACATCATGTGTGTGACATGTTTTAAATTGCAGATCAGTAGCATTTATACTTTTCAAGAAAATCGACTTTTATAAAGTTGTGAAATTGTGTCATTTTGTATGGGAGGGGGTAGAAGCGGTAAAGCTAATCGTCTAAATTTTTTTCGGTCTTACTAATAATTCTAAATAAATATTTAGTGCACAATTTCAGCTCGATAAATTTTATACGCACTGAGTAAAATGGCTTAGAGCATTTCATGAAAAAGTGCAGTTTGTGTGGGAGGTGGTGGAAGGAAGGGGAGGACTCAAATAACTTTTGTACAGCAGATTTATATCATCATAGAAGTAATATTTTCCAAATTTCATAAATAGCAGTTATATTTTTCGAGCAAATCCGTTTATTGTGAAATTACGAAATTGTGTCATTTTGTATGGGAGGGGGTAGAAGGGGTACAACTAATCGTCTAATTTTTTTTAGTCTTGCTAGTAATTTTAAATAAATATTTCGTGCACAATTTCAGCTCGATAACTATTATACGCACTGAGTAAATTGGTTTAGAGCATTTCATGAAAAAGTGCAGTTTGTATGGGAGGTGGTGGAAGGAGGAGGAATACACAAATTATTTTTATAGAGTAGATTGGAATCATCATAAAAGTATTACATTCCAAATTTCAGATCAATGTCATTTGTACTTTTCGAGCAAATCCGTTTATTGTCAGATTGTGAAATTGTGTCATTTTGTATGGGAGGGGGTAGAAGGGGTGGAGCGATTTGGCTCGTTCACGAACTTGACCTTACTTTTTTGTTAAAAACGACGTATACAAAATTTGAACTTTCTAGCTCAACGCGTTCTCAAGCTAGAGAGGACACGGACGGACAGACAGACGGACGGACGGACGGACATCCGGTTTTGAGATTTTTGAGTGATTATATGAACTTCTGTATCATTCATTTTTTTCTCCGAGCCTTATTTCTTGGCGTTACAAACTTTGTGGCAAACTTATAATACTCTCAGATTTCATCTAGAGAATAAAAAGAATCGTGAATGATTTTAACGCTATAAAATTGGTGATATCGGCGTGGAAGAAAGGAGCATCCCGAAGCAGTTGAAAAGTTTGAAGACGTAGAACTGGAGGAATTACTGAATGAAGAATCATGCCAAATGCAACAACAACTTGCTGATTCATTGGGCGTGACTCAGCAAGTCATTTCACATCATTTGAAAAGCTTGTAAATGCTGCGAAACCAAGGAAATTTGGTGCCATACGAGTTGGACCCAAGAAACGTCGAATGGCGTTTTTTCACATGGGAACAGCTACTCCACTGGCAGAAAAGAAAGGGTTTTTGCATTACATCGCCACTAGCGATGAGAGGTGGATCCATTACGATAATACAAAGCGAAAAGAAATCGTTACATTGCCATTTTCGACTACTACCTATTCCGATCGATGATGCATGGCCTGGCTGGGCAGCATTTCCATTCTTACGGAGAATCCAAAAATTGAGTCGATTTGTGGATCGACTCACAATAAAAGCAGTTTCTTCGACGCGGAATCCGTATGCTGCCAGAAAGATGTAAAAATTTTCTAACAGTACAAAGCAGTATAAAGGCTCGAATTTTTGAAATAAACCGCGGTTTTCAATTTGTACTCCCAATGTGATATGACGAACACATATCAACATATTAAATGATAATATTATATAAATTCTTTTTCTTTGGGCCATATTTCTTAGAATTACAGACTTTGTAGTAATCTTATAATACTTTTAGTTTTCATGTAAAGGATAAATTAGGGTGTGGGAACCAGAGTGGCCAATGCTAATGGTTTGGTGAATGTTTTCACAGTGCATTTTGAATTGAAAGAAAAGATTTCCTGATTCTACCGCTTTATTATTCGTGGCGTTTCGGTCTCTGCTGAGACCTTTATCAAACTGATCGAAAATTACTAAAAACAATTATTATATAGAAAAGGAGGGGGAGGGGGGTTAATTGAGTGTGGGAAGGGTAATTAAGGTTGAATTAGTTAATTAATTAGTATCAGGTAGTTCAAGATTTCTGGGTACGGATTTTGTTCTTACCAAATTTCAAGGCAGGTATCCGGTGTCTCGGTTGAAGTTCTGTGGATGTTCAGAAATTTCTATTGCTTCTCGTGCTATTCGTTGATAATATTGATTTGTCCTGGCCAGAATTTGCACATTGTCGAAATCGATTGTATTGTCCTCTGACGTTGCAAGTTCCGCGATCGCTGATGACTGTATCTGGTTTTTCCGTGTGCATCGTTGATGCTCGTTGATCCTTGTTTAGACTGTGCGTCCCGTTTCTCCTATGTATACTTTATCGCATGAGCCGCACGGTACTTTGTATAATTCTTCAATCTCCATTGGTTTTTTGTCCTTCTAGTTTCCTTAAATTTCTCGGATAGTAGTCGGGGTAGTGAATGTTGTCTTGATGTTGGATTTTTCCTGTCTTATCGGTCGTGCCCTGGATAGAAGATAGTTTTACCCATCGTTTATCTGTATTTTGAAAAGTATAAAAACATAAGCTCTTGATGTTGGATTTTTCCTGTCTTATCGGTCGTGCCCTGGATAGAAGATAGTTTTACCCATCGTTTATCTGTATTTTAAAAAGTATAAAAACATAAGTGACTGTGAAGAGACTATCAGTTAAGATTGGAAAGCGATAGAGTAAAGATCATGCGGAAAGTCGCGACAGTCAATCGGTGTTTCGGAGGCGATAGAGTAGGAATTTACGACGAAGTGCAAATATTAAAGCAATAATTGGTGAATGAAAAAAGCGCTTGTGAGAGTTAGTAAGAAGCGATAAATAAAATTTGCAGTTTTTTTTAAAACTAAAGTGAATTAGTTTTATTTTTACTTGAAATGAAGCGAATAGAATAGAAGATTCCTGCTGTAAGTTGAGGAGTGGCAAGAGCTTTCATCAAATCAAATGCAAAAGTAACATAATTGCATTATTTTTTTTTTTTTGATATTCCCGCATCTTCATTCATTTCAAATCTGGCGATTACAGCTTTTTTGTGTGTAATTCTTTATCAGTTCTAGTTTTTGTTTCTCTTCATCATAAGACGAACTGTGTATTTATTTCTAACCAGCAATCGCCCACGACTTTGTCCGCGTAAGAGTCGCAAAATTAACATTTTTTGAGAAATAAGTTAGTAGTAAATTATGTCGGATAAATAATCTGCTTAGTTTATTGGCTCTTTGAACACAATGCTTTGTCAGAATCAGAACCAGAAATTATTAAGTATGAAACCATGATACTCACATTTGTATGGGACAGGCTCGTGATCAAATCAAACCCGTGATTCGAGATCATATACGTGTTGAAGAGCATTAAGGATACGAAATAATAGATGGAATCTAAATGTTTGTGATCTAAAGAAATTTTGTATGGGGAGTGGTTGAAGGGGTGACAGCACTGAACTAATTTATTTCACATCATGCTAGAGTAGCTATAAAAATGTTTTGCACCAAATATAAACTTGACAAATTGAATAAGTACTGAGAAATTTAGTGCATTGGATTTAGTGAAAGGTGGTATAAGTGGTGGGGGGTTTTCTAGAAACAACTACAGCCATCATGAAATTTATATGTTTTCAATTTCAGATCAGTTACATCCACACTTTTCAAGAAAATCGATTTATTGTAAAGTCGTGGAATTGTGTCACATTGTATCAGAGAGGGTAGAAGGAGCGGAGCTAATCGGTTAATTTTTCTCGATATTAATAATAATGCTAATTAGGAATTTAATACAAAATTTTAACTCGATGAAAGTTATACGTACTGAGAAAAATTGGTTTGGAATATTTCATGAAAAGTGCAGTTTGTATGGGAGGTGGTGGAAGGAGTAGGGAGTTTTTAGTTAGTTTTTTTAAAACAACTATAATTATTATGCAATTGATATATTTTAAATTTTAGAACAGTAACTTTCACACTTTTCAAGAAAATCAAATTTTTGAAAAGTCGTGGATTTTTGTCAGATTGTATGGGAGGGGGTAGAAGGAGTGAAGCTAATTAGTTAATTTTTTCCTGATATTAATAATAGTGCTAATTAAGGATTTAATACAAAATCTTAGCTCGATCAAAGTTACTCAGAAAATTGGAGTATAGTATTACATGAAAAAGTTTAGTTTGTATGGAAGGTGGTGGAAGGAGTTGGGGAATTCAAACTATTTATATACTTGAAGATTGCATTTATAATTGAAATAATATATTTTAAATTTCAAATTAATAGCTTTTCTAGTTTCCAAGAAAATTTGATTATTATAAATTTTTGAAAATGAGTCACTTTGTGTGGGAAGTGGTAAAAGGTGTGAGGGGAGTAAAATAAAACCTTAGGCAGATCACTTCTCGATGCATACCTAATATTCTGTGAAAGTTTATAATCGGTTTAGCCGTTTTTACGTGAAAGCCGGAAAGACAGACAGACAGACAGACAGACAGACAGACAGAGAATTTTTTTAAAAACGTGTGTTTCTGCTTAGTTATTGTCCAAATAAAGCAAAAAACTAACTTATAAGCAAATAACAGACAGACGCTACAATTATATTTATATGTATATATATGTCACTTTTTTTCAAGAGTCAGATATTGGAGAATGGAAGTATAAGTTAAAATTTTTGTTAAATGTCTCTTGGAATATAAAATAAGAAACTAGGTTTTCAGTCTCACTTTTGTAAAGGTCATTAACTTTTCCCATACTTATTTTTGGGGGAGAGACATTTGCGATTGGGATTTCAATCTTTGCTATAGTGGGACTAATGTGCGGGTAATTTTTTAATAAAAGTAACAAGGATGATTATTTTTTTATCTGCAGTTTTGTTTGTTGGCACATGTTTTCCTCTTCTATCTAAAGGTGCAGTTGTAGTATTATCATCATAATTTTTATAACCAAATCTCTAGCAAATCTGCCACCGCTTAATTGCAGAATTTTTTTAAAAGACATAAATATTTTAACACTCTTCATTAAGTTGCTTAAGCCATTTTGGTATGAGAAATGTGTTACATTATTTCAAGGCCAAAACGAATTTTTCACTTTTATAATGAAATGATCAATCGTAACAACGTGATTATCAGTAAATAGGAATCTATATACTAAGAGCTTACTAACTAATCATTTAACTCATTAAATAAAAATAACTAAACAGTAATTGCCATAATACAAATTGGGGCGAACATCGAACGTTGGCGGTAAAGACTTCAGGTAGATTAGTAGTTTGTAAGATAATTTTAAATTAGTAGTAAACCAATTTTTTTGCAGTAACTGAACATTATCAAATGGATCTCAATATAAAGCAAACTATCAAGTAGACAGGTCATAAATTCCAAAAAATTAATTAATATCAATATTTCAAATTAAATTAATCAGGATTAAATCGATTAGATCTTTATGTATCTAGGTATGCATGCTCTCAATAATTCTGTGAAATCGAATGCGATGAAATGAATTTATTAAAATATCCATAGCCAGGTATTTCCCAAAGACCCAACTAAGACTCGATCCCAATGGGATCAACCAGTTTTTAATGAGTAGGTTGATGTTAAATAAAGCCGTGATGAGAATACAAAACATGTCATACTAAATGTATATACATGTAGCATATGAACAAACATAATCGTTAATTTTATACATCTGTGACTCGTTCTGAGTATAACATAAAGTAGCAAGTACCTAAGTGGTTTTGGGAATTCCCCTTATATGAGAATGAACAGATCATGATGTCAAGGAAAATTATTAATATTACGTTGATAAATAATTAACATATTTGAAACTATATATGTAATAGTTTCATCGTTTGACACAGAAATGTAGAAAAAGAGATTTCGTTGGTAGGTAGATAGTTCAATGCATTCCGTTTGTAGCTTGTGGCTTTAATCGTAGCAATTGACATATCGTGTAGTCAGAGTGTCAAGTAGAAACCTCTTCAGTAAACGTGTCATTAGACTAACACTACAGTACACATGCTACGAGTGTACTACTACTGATTACAATGGATGGGCAATCCATAATTCGTAAAATCGTTGCAAGACCATTACAAAATTCACCACTAACTATTAGAGTTACTCTATGGAGAAGAAAGAACAATACACCTGGGAATAGAGTTCGGTCAACGTGATAACCAGCTTTTCCATTAAAGTAGAAAAAGCGTCCACCTATTTTCCAGCATGGAATAAATAAGCAAATGTGGTTGCAAACCGTTCATTAGTACGTGAAACCTACCAAATTAAATTTTCATTGCTTAAAAGTTTTGCAAATAAAAGATATTTGCGAAATAAAACCACTAAAAAGGTACACGGACACGTTGCACGCACGAAAATAAAAAATCTGATTGGTTGACCTATTTCTTTCAGGTGTCTTGTTTTTTCTCTTCATAGAGTAACACAACTGTTGAAAATGTTTCACATTAGATTGCCCATTACGTATGTACATAAAATCATTTTCTTACAGAATAAAAAACTATTGAACTGGAGACGAAGCATACAGGATGCCACGTTCCGACTTGGGCTGTAGCGCCATTGATGATAATGATTCAGTCACGTAGGGACTGGTGGTTGCTAGTACTTTATTATTAGAATAATAGTACGGCCAAATTTTGATAATTTACACGTTTTATGAATAAGGTAGTAAAAAGAGTAGAAAAGTTTATTGTAAATATGACAAAATAATTCTGGCAACGTTTAATGATTGTAAACTAAAGAAATTAGAAACTTACGAAAAATTAAAAAAAAATATATAGGAAATAAGGAAGGAAGGAAAAATGGTTGGACGGATCACGAAAAGTTTTTTAATATCTTGGAATTCAAATAAATCCAGTAACATTTTTAATTCAATGCGTTTGATAGCTTCGAAATAAGCTTTTTAAGTTTCTCAATTTCGTAACTTTTTTTCGGAGGTGGTACAAGGAGTTCAAGTAGTTCACGAACTCCACTTAATTTTTGCTAAGATGAAGATAAAAAATTCAGATTGATAGTTTAAAGCGTTCGAAATTTATTCAGTACGCAGAAGAACAGAGCGTTACAAACGTTAGAGAAAATACAATATGTATATCTATACTCTCAGATTTTATCCATAGGGCAGTAGCGAGTTTCGCATTGTGCACATGCTAGTAACTAGGTTATATACAATTCAAACAGCTGGACTTCCCCGTTCGAGATATAAGTAGCTATGCGAATAGTAAACAGCCCACAGAATAAGAAGATGTATCAATTTCACATTTCTTGTTAACTTTATTTTTCTAAACAATCAAAAGACCCAAATTTCCGGTCATTCAACTCGGGTCAAGTTTCCTTACTAGTAAGCGTTATGGCAACCACTTCTATTTCTGAAATAGCACCTGGCTTTTAATTGTTTTAACTGGTAGAATAAACATGGGTGTTTCCTTTTAGCAATCGAAAGCGCCAATATTTCATCTATTTTGCTCCCAAAGAGCACACAAATTTGCCGCAGGAAAAACTTCTGGTTGAGGCATATTCCGAGCTATTTAAATTCAAAGACGATAGTAGAATGCCACAAATAAATCTTCTTCCTTGCTTGCAGGCATCCTGGCAATAATTGGGATTCAGACTTTGAGTTATACACTGGGGACTACTATCTGTCAAGTACATGAATCCTTTAACTATAGAAGCCTGTTCGAAAAAATATGATTTTCGGTTGAAAGATCTTTTCAACTAAACCTTTTCCACATGACACACTTGCAAGATTATCAATTTCCAGTTATGATTATCAGAACCTTTTTCTCCTTACTGCAAATCAGGATAAAGCCCTCGGCATTTACTGATAAAATTCCTGAAAATATTCTCCAATTTTCATTTACTTAAGTGGACTATAAGAAATATTCACATGGATACTAGGAAGTAAAGCTTTCTCTACTGAATTTTTCTTTGGAAACTAATCTTTCACAAACGGATAATGTTACCAAATTTATGACGGGCTTAAGGAGTGTCCGTCAGTCTGAGTCTTTTTAGCGTGTATTAACAGAATTACATGAAATTTAATAAGCAAACACAGTTTCAAAATAATGCGTGAATTTAATAAAAGCTATGTAGTTGAATGTGTTGTTTTGCGGCTACAGTGACAACGGAATAAAAAATTGAATTGTCATTTTGTATTAGGAAGCCGGGCAAAGGACATTGTTACGTAAAATGTATTATGTGTTAAACAAATGAGTAATTGGAAGTAACGGTGATTGTATTGGTGCTATAAGGAGAAAATGATATTTATGAGTAACTTTTATCCTCAAAGTTTTTATATGATCCATCTAGCAGTAATGAAGTTTTGCTTTATTACTCGCTCCCGCAAATAGTTAAAAATATCTAAAAATTAGAAAAATTTGTTATAAGGTATTTGCAAATAAATTATCCGATTTCGATCCACAAGTTTTTTCCAGATTATACTGTTTTACGCGCATTCTACATGCATTGCTTGCAGCTCTTTGCAGTAGGATTTTGCTTTAATGTTCGACCAGGCGGCTCGAATAAATAATGGATGCCACTTTTGCTATCACGGGGGAGTAGTTGTAGGATTACGTTTTACCAATTCATTCATATTTGGAGCCTTTTAACGGCTCCACGGACCTGAGCTAAACAAGACCCTGAGGAAAGCGGGCAGTAGAATACACCCACAGTCAGTCATGCTTGCCCCAAAAATGGCAAATAGACACTGACTGGATCATTGGCTTATCCCCCGTGATTTTAAAACCTAAACCTAAACGTATACAACTCCTCGGATACGGACAGATTCTATGGTAATGACTTTAGGCATTCGAAAACGGACTATGATTGGCTTCTGGAATGTTCGAATATTGAATGACGATGGAAGAGCAGGAGTTACTCGGTTCTTGCACCGCCAATCAGTGATCGATCCTGAAATGAAGCACTATAACATCCAAATCTTGGGCTTGAGCGAGTTCAGTTGGACAGGATCAGGCGAAGAACAAACCACGAGGGGAAACACTTTTCTACACGTTAGTCCTGATACTGAGAATACTGATGGTGACAATTTAGGACTAGAACACATCATGGGGAAACATGATGACTCTTGGGTTGGCGTGTCACGACTTGGCTTAGAACTCTGAAAACGGCGAATTATTTATGGAGTTTTGTAGTACTCGGAAAATAGTCATCAAGAGTCACCATAAAACATAGTAGGTTCCCCTTGATGGTGTTATTGAAAACCAAATCGACCATGTGGCCATAACTCGCTGATGGCTTCTCGATGTGCGAGCGAAGCGTGTGGCTGATGTGTTGAGCGATCACCACTTGATGGTAGCCTGCTTGAGATTGTACACAGCATCTATCCGATGGCCACAAATTCTTCAAATGAAGAGGAAGATTACTGTGGATAACCTTAGAGACACCAAGAAAAAATTCGAGTATACCACCATTCTCCGCAAAAAGTCATTCGCATTGGACGGATATGAAATTCATACACTGGACACCAATTTGAGGCAGCCAGAAACACGTGCGGAAAGCGGTGAGAAATGCTGGATATTCTAAGACACATGACACACAAAAAAGCCTGATTGGCAATCATATCTTAGTCCAATGTCAACCAAAAAACCCCTGACCTGAAACGGAACTACCGCAATGCTCATACACAGCTTAAGAGGACTGTTAGATGCGACGAGAGAAAGGCCTTTGAAGATCTGGCCAATAAGGCGGAAGCTGCAGTTTACCTCATAATCTAAAATTATGAAATAGTTGACAAACGGGGGTCTCACCGCCAACCACCTTGTAAGAGATGTCAACGGAACTCTCCTTAATTTGAGTGAACACCAGTTGAGGCGATAGAAGGAATATTTCTCTGATATTTTAAACATTTTGTCAGAGGAAGATATTCCAGAAATTGAACAACTGCAATACATCCAGCCACAAAAATCCTCTATTAGGGACGATCTCCCTGATAAAGAAGTAATAGTTTCCGCCTTTCAGTCAATGGAGGGAAGGAAACCCCAGCTCAACGTGTTCTCAAACTAGAGAGCGAACAGACGGACAGACAGACGGACGGACATCCGGTTTTGAGATTTTTGAGTGATAATATTAACTTCTGTATCATTCGTTTTTTTTTTCTCCGAGCCTTATTTCTTAGCGTTACAAACTTTAGAGCAAACTTAAAATACTCTCAGATTTCATCTAGAGTATAAATATATAATAATGTAGCAATATAAAATTATTGATTATCAAAAAAATCCTGATTTGCCGGGGTAGTGATACTGGTTCTGGGGGTGGTGATTAGGTCAAGCTACAAGCGCTGCGGCAATATGCACTTCGGAAATCTATTTCGTCAAAGTACAAAGAAGATGAGCGGGAAGTAGAGTCTCATACTCTGGGACTCCTCCGAAGGAATGAAATGCCTTCTTTTCACCCTCAATGGCTTCCTTATGTTAGGTAAATAGGAGAAAGGTGAATACCCGTCATCGTTAATTCCATCAAGCGCGTTACAAAAGTGGCAAAATAATTCCTCGGCATTCCTACCCCCACGTTCCTAGCTAGTCGGCAAAAATCGCGCTTTTTGCCGAGGAATACACCACTAAAATCTGTTGGTGGAACGAATTCTGTGTGAGGATAAATAACAACTTCATACGCCGTTTCCACGTCCTCCAGAGTTCTTTCCATCACAGTGTTTACATCATTATTTGAAACACTTTTACTCCTCCGAGAGGGATGCGGTTCTCGGCAATCGATTTAGAATCTAGTCTACATTTTTAACCGGAAACAAAAAAAAAATCGATTTTTTCCAATTTTTTAGGTAGTGCTCCTTAATCGATTTTCAAAAATACAAACTTTTAATTTTGCCAGAATTTGTCCCTTAATAATTGCAATAAATGTCAAAAAATAAATAAGAACTTCGCACCTCCCATACAAAATTTTTGTATTGGAAATTCAAGAAAAGTATATCTCCTTCGAACATATGAGAGCTGTCGACATTAAAACTGTAACAAAGCAATATGATTAGAATGTTGACAACCAAAATCTCTCACTTTCTCAGCCACCTCCCATACAAATGCTATAAATTCAGGCAAAAATTGTTAAATTTCCTCGAAAAATATGAAAGCTACAAACTTTAAATTCAGCATGAAATATTTATAATACTACGTTCGGTGTTATTTAAAAAACTACAAACCACCCCCTCTGCTTTTATCACCTCCCATACAAAAGTCACTATTCACTATTCGAAAGAAGATGACTTATTTTCCGGTACAATAAACTCTTTCCGATATCATTTAGAGTATCATATGATTGGGCGTAAATTCTGTTATGTTTTTGTTTTTACTTTATTATTCTAATAATAAAGTATTGTGATCGACAATGAAAAACAAAATTGCTACCCTGAAATTTTGTTTTTTCGCGTTTCATGACCAAATTAGCCTAAAAGTGCAAAAAAGAAATCCGTCCTGCCGTACGCCGTACATATGGACTCATATCTCCGAGACCGTTAAAGGCAGAATGTTCGTTTTTGGGTGAATTGTTGATTGGGTAAGTGAGCTCTATTTTGTAAATTTTGGGGGGTGTTAGGTGGAAGGGGATGCGGGGGTAAGGAAAGAGTCAAAAACTACACTTGCCAATATCTCCACCACGAATGCAGATAGGAAGTTGAAAATCAGTTGAGAGGGGGGCTAAAAACAAATTGTTGGCCGAATTATTTTTTCAAATGATTATATCTTCGGAATTACTTATCGTAAAAAAATCATATTTTGGGACCATTAAGGTGGCATATACTTCCACCGGAATCGGCTTAGACAATTTCAAATTATTGTAAGGGAGAGGGCCAGGAGGGGGGGGGAGTGCGAAGAAAAACACATAAAAAGGAATATCTCAACTATCTCTTAAGCTATCCAATTGAAACTTGAAACATAACATAATGTTTTAAGCTATACTAGGGAAATACGAAAAAAATCATAACATGTTGAAATAATAGTTATAATAGTTGTGGGGGGAAATAGGAAGCATTTAAAAAATGCCGCACTTTTCAAAATTACAAATCCTTATATCTCAAAACAGAGTACAGATATTAAATCGAAAATGTCAGATTATAGAGCTACATAGTGGTTAATTTTGGTAAAAATTTTAAGTTGGGAGGTATAAGGGGAGAGAGCTGATTAGCAAAAGTGTCGAAAATTTTGAGTGATTTTTTTAGGGCTCTGGTGAAAGATACAAAGTTTAAATTTTGCATGTAGATACATCTATTTAATGTACATAAAAAAATAATAATAACTTGTTCCATAATTGTTATAAACCGACCCCCTGGTCTAACGTACACAAGGTGTTTCATGTGCATTGAAAAAAACACATAAACTGAAAATTTTTGATTGAAATTTTAAGGTAGAAACTTTGCAATATGCATTTAAAAAAATCCCTAAATATACGAAATATTAACTGGTCGAAAACCTTTAAAACTTCTACCCCCTCCCATAAAAGCTATTAACATCCATTTACCCTTATTACCAACCCTCCTCCTCCCCTCATAAAAACCCAAGTTTGCAGAAACGAATGAAATATTGTTAAATTGACAACAGCCCTGTCAATGAACTCCCTTTCACTTAGTCTTCCCTAACCACTCTAACCTGCATATTGACTTTCTACTCATCCGCAACTTGTCCCATGAATAATAAAGTTTCGCCCGATTTGTTGGCAGTTTAACTTTTGTAGGCGAATTTAGTCGTGAAACGCGAGAAAACAAAATCTCAGGGTAGCAAAAAATTGTTTTTTTCTGTGTCGATCAGAATAATAAAGTAAAAATTACTCAAAGATAATGAATCTTGGATTTCACCTAAAATATCGCGATTGCCTGTCAGTTTCTTAACCTATAAAAAATGAATGCACTGCTAATTTTTACGTTTTTAACGACAATTAATTGCATTATAAAAAAGTATATTGCAATTATAATTAGTTCTTAACTATTAAAATATATTAAATTTTCATGTTATTACTTAGTAAGCTCTCATGCAAACTAAAACACCAACTAAATCAAGTTTACTGTTTATACGACATTTTTCGTTCACAGTAGAAGTTTCACTCACGTTTCTGAGAGCGGATGAAATTTAAGTTTCAATCACCGTTTACACGATGATTTTACATCGCTATTGAAGTTTCACTTGTGAAGTTTGGTGCTCGTATAAATATGGTAAGTTACCGCCGCATGCCGTACGTGTATGCTCAGAGCAGATTAACTCATAAGCCCTTCAAGATAAAAAATAAATTTTTGCGTGGATTGTAGATCGGTGCTGATTGCAGGCGGACTTTAATTTGGGGTGGGGGCAGAGGGAGGGGGGGGCAGAGGGGGGGTAGAGGGCGGTGTACGGATTAAGAGGGATGGGGGGAAGGAGGGCGGGGTGAGTGCTAGAACCGAAAACTACGAATTCGAATATCTCAACCATAGCTCTAGATAGGTAGCTGAAACTCAACATACATATCGAAGGGGTTGTGGGACAATAATTAAATTTGTTATCCATTGGAGTCCGAAAAGGGCTAAAAACAAATTGACGACCGGTTTTTTTTCAAATTATCTTCGAAATTATTTACCATAAAAAAATTATATTTTAGGACCATTAAGGCAGGTCCACCATAATCAACTTAGAGAGCGGTCAATTGTTGTAACAAAGAGGGTCAGGGGAGGGGAGGGGAGGGGAGTAAGTAAAGAAAAACATAAACAAATTTATAGCTCGACTAGCCCTTAAGCTATGCAATTGAAACTTGAAACATATTTTAAGCTATACTAGTGGAATATGTGAAAAATTTGACATTTGGACATAATAGTAGTGAGGGGAAATGGGGAGCATTACAAAAATGTTTCACTTTTCAAATTTCAAACCGTTATATCTTAAAATTCTAAAATAGCTAGAGTGTAGCGTGTTGGTCTTTTAATGCGAAGGTCGTGAGTTCAAATACTGGTCGACGCAATATACCTTGGTCATCTCAATCTATGAAAATTAAAAATTCGTAGATAGAGGGTTGCGCGAAGGGCTAACAACCCTTCCACAATAAGTAATGAAAAATGTTAAGGAACCTGAATATCAGGAGGCAAAGGATCGATTTGGGCTGTAGCGGCATTGTAGACGTAGAAGAAGATATCTTAAAATTCAATGCAGATTTAAAGTTTGCCAGATTGTAGAGCTATATGACTAACGATTTTGGTAAAAATTTCAGGATGAGTGAGGGGTGTAAGGGAGGAAGATGGTGGGCCAAAATGTCGAAAACTTTCACTAATTTTCTTAGGGTTCCTGTAAACGATACAAAGTACAAATTTCGCACGTGCATACATATGTATGTATATTTCACATACACAAAAAAAAATAATTTAAACCAGAACTGTTATGTACCAAAGGGGAGCGCCTACCTACACGTAGTGTTTCATGTGTATTGAAAAAACACAAAAACTCAAAATTTTTGATCGAAATTTTAAGCTAAAATCTTGAAAATTTGTGAAGTTTATTTAAAGAAAATGCACAAAATTTTAAGATATTAACTGGTCGAATACCTTTTACACTTTTACCCCCTGCCATAAAAAAGTATTTTTTCGGAAATTTATAAGAAATCAATAGTCAACCGTTAAAAGCTATCAACATGAAATTTTACTCAACCACTTTTTAAAACATTTAAAACTAAGTTGCATGAATAGTTCGGGATCCATTTTGCCCTTCTACCCCCTCCTAAACATAAATGATTTTGACCAATTTCATTCAATCAACTATTGAACTACAAATTAAACGCTACGAACTTGAAATTTTGTACGAACACCTTTCAAAAGAAACTTAACAAAACTGCATCACAAATTTGGCTATTCCCACATCTCCTCTATCCCCTCCCATACAAATGTATGAATTTCATAGAATTTACTTCGTCTATGAAACTAACATATTGTGTTACCGTTTGTAACGCTAAGAATAACGCTCGCACAGAGCCGCCAAAGGTACAGAAATTTGTTGTCGCTCAAAAACTTTGATTCCGAGTGACCGTCTGTCTGTCTGTCCGTCTGTGCGTCTGTCTACAGCATAACTCTCGAAAGCTTTGAGCTATTAAAAAATTTTAAGTGTCATTTTTAGCAAAAATGTAACTTTAAGATCGTGAATGGGATACATCCCCGCACTCCTTCTACCCTCTCCCATACAAATTTCATGAAATTTCGAAATATTAAGAAACTGATGAAACTATTTAAGCTATCAACTTGAAATTTAGGTCAAAGTATTATAATATAGATGTCATTAATATCACGGAATATTGACCCGATCCCCTTACTCCTTCTACCCCCTCCCATACAAATTTCACGAAATTTTGAAACATAAATTAAATTATTTTTCTTCGAAACTGTTAAAGCTATCAACTTGATATTTTGTATAAAGTATACAAATAGAAATATAAATACTCCGAAAAAAATTTGTTTTGTTCTGTACACTCCTTCTACCCCGTCCCATACAAATGTATAATTTTTGTTAAATGCGTTTTATTGATTTCCATTCAAACTAGAAAAAGTACAAACTTCAAATTTTGCCAGAATTTGTTTTTTAATAATTGAAATAAGTGTTAAAAAAAATTATCAGCTCCGCTTCACTCCTTCTACCCCCTCCCATATAAATATCTGTATTATAAATTCAAGAAAAACATTTCTCCTGCGAATATATGAGAGCTATTGACTTTGAAATTGAATCAAATCATGGTGATAAGGATAATGATAAGTAGTTTCAAAATCATCTTAAATGCTCCACTTCCTCTGCCACCTCCCATACAAAAGCCCCAATTTCAGGAAAGCTCTGACCAATTTCTTTAAAAATGATGAAAAACTTTAAATTCAGCAAAAAACATTTTGCATGCCATGTTCAGTGCCATATACGAAAAATACAAACCTCCCCCTCTACTTCTACCACCTCCCATGCAAAAGTCTCTATTCACTATTCGAAAGAATTTGAAATGACATATTTTCCGGTATATTAAAGTCATCTCCATCTCATCTAGAGTATCATATGATTATGCTCTAAGCCCAATCATAATTCTGTTATGTTTTTATTTTTGCAAATGAGTGAATAACCCATAGTAGTAAATGAATAAGTGCATCGCATTCGAACAACGACTTACATTTAAAATAAAGGATACCACTGGGAGGAGCAAGGGCCTAAACGATACCAAGTAAATAGATCTAAGATTTTCAAATCAAATAAAAAAAAATTGAACTTATATCATAATACCTGATTATTTTGTTTTTTTAGCATAAAGATGAAAAAAGGAACATTTTATTAGCACATAGTATAATTCAGTGTTAAGATTTCTGTAAATACTGCGGAACAGAATAAATCAATTTTCTTAGCGAAATATTGTAATATGAGTGAGAGAGGAAGTCATAAGAGGGTTCCTTGGCTTTCTCCGGAGGGTAGGTAAGTATTTATTCGAGTTATGAGTGATACGCGAAAGTGAAGTTCTCCGCTTACCAGTAGCAGCATTGAAATCATCCGGAAGGCAGATTTACCGCTTAAATTTGTACGGGGATTACAGGAACGAGAAAAGGACCATAACGACTCGTTTTCCCGTTCCTGTAATATCAGCATAAACGAGGATGACGATTTTTTAGGTGCTCCTGAACCGCCGGCGAAATCGTTCTGCCCCGGCCTAAGGAATTCCCATTATCTGTTAGCGGGATAAAGGATTACCTTCATCTCATTACAATCGCACATCGCTCCCTCGCACACCTACACAATTCCAAACTTGCATATTTAAACGAATGAAATATTGATTCAATATACTGGAGCTATTGAGCTTAATCGCATTTAAGTGTTATGTAATTGAAAACATCCCAGCCCTGGAATCTCGTTTCAATTAGTCTTCATTATCGACCCTAACGTTATTATTGACTTTTCACGCATACTCAACATGTCCCAAGAATAATAAAGTTGCACCCGAATCGTTGGCAGAATTTTTTCTTTTCTGACTATCGGCAGACTATATTATTAGAATAATAAAGTAAAATTGGTTTGGTTCGACTTTCATCCGCATGACTACCTATATAGACACGTTTGGGAACTTTATTAATAAAAAATGATTCAGGACATACCGACTTACGACCATGTCAATATATCTTCGAATTTTATTGTTTCTAATTTTTTTCCTGTTTGAAAATTTCACATCTACTCAGGACAATTCATAACGTATTATGTGTACAATGACAAATCTCTTTTCGTAACACAACCTTCTTTGAAAATAACAAGAGCATTCTAGCACGTTTAACTATTTGTATCCTTTTGTTCTGGAGGTTTCCTCGCTGAAATTGCAAAAATAAAATTTTAAAAGCGAGAAAGTCATGGTTTTTAAACAGTGCGGAGGTGGATATTATAAGTAAAGAAACGCGTGTAAGCAAACTTGTGCAATTGCTAATGCTTGAGACATGGGCAAAGATCTTCGTTGGCACTTGGCTGCGACTTTCAAGAAAGGAATGTGAATTGCCAACAAGAGCAAGGTATGTTGACCTTACGAGGTCGAAGTGGCGTAGCAAGGATCTCAGGAAGTGCTGAGAAGTGACAGCAGTGCAAGTTAGTCCGAGTGAGATAACAAGGCAAATAAACGAATGAGACGAAAGCGACACAAAATGCCGGGCAGGTAGTCCTCGAAATAGCTACAAAAATGCACCGCAAACAGTGGTCGAATATCATTTTCATTCCCTTACTATTTCATAAACATCTTTGTAGTGTTTTTTTGTTAAAGAACTGTGACAAAGATGTCCAGGTGGCATTGGCTTACAATTAACCGCACGCCCACTACACATGAGTGAACAATCAAATGTACGACCTGTTCACCAAGGTGATTAATCGATTTCCGATGTGGTTGATCCGCTTCATTAAGTTCCACCTATTACATGGTTCACCGCATGACGTATGACTTGTTGCCATATGGGTGCCAGAGTGGCTGATTCGCAATCCTGCTTAAAACTTTCCACAATAACATCATGTATTTCATACTTTCATCGGAGAGGTGATTGACTCAAGCCGGCACTGTTAAATGTGTCAACGCTTATTTGTCAAGGCCATTCGGGTTTAACTTTTTTTTACATGCCGAAACTATACATATTACTGACATGCCTAATATCTCAGATTTGGAAAATCCGAACCGTTCCCGTGTTGGCGGGCCATGCAAATCAAAAATGTCGTACACGTATCGGAACCATTAGAGAGCGATGTATAGGTACGGAGTAGCTTCTAAGCGGAGAAAGTTCCTTTCAGCTCGACGGCAATTTTAGGAATGAACCATTCGAATTATTGGTAAACAATAACAAATTCCAGATATGCAATGCCTTGTTACTGCTCTTAATCCTACACGTTAATTCGGTAATGATGACAATGCCTGCAAGCACGAGTTATATAAATCTAAAGCTACGGCAAAAATATGTAATTAGAAAATCATATGAATCAACAATTTCGGCGTTATGACAGCATGTTACAAAGAAAAGAAACTTTTCAAGTACGTATTTGAAAAAGCGGATTTAAAAATGATTTCACTTCTGCGAGAAACAATTATCCTAAACAACCAGGATGATCAAAGTTTAAGTTTTGTTTAAGAAGAAGAAACGGGCGAAACTTTATTATTCTTGGGACAAGTTGCGGATGAGTGGAAAGTCAATATGCAGGTTAGAGTGGTTAGGGAAGGCTAAGTGAAAGGGAGTTCTTGGGCAGGGCTGTTGTCAATTTAACAATATTTCATTCGTGTCTGCAAGTTTGGGTTTTTAATGAGGGGAGGAGGAGGGGTAATAGTAAGGGTGGGTGGATGTTAATAGCTTTTTAATTAATTGCTTGAATCACGTCCAATAATCTCTGTATAGAATGTGTTTCATAGACGAAGTTGCATAGAATTTTTATAAAATTCGGTGTATTTTACATTCACGAAACCGAACATTTGTATAGGGGTAGAGAAGGTAAGGGAATCGTAAAATTTGATATGTAGTTTAATTTCGCTTCTTGTATGGTGCTTGTATAAAATTTCACGTTCGTAGCTTTTAGTTTGTTGGTTATTAGTTGATTTAATGAAATTGGTCGAAATCATAGTTTTGTATGGGAGGGGGTAGAAGGGCAAGCGCGATTTCAAAACTTTCAAAGCAACTTCATTTGAAATATTTTAGAAGTTTTTATACAAAATTTGAAATTGATAGCTTTTAAGAGTTAGCTGACAACTTATTTCTTAAAAATGCTCGAAAATATAATTTTGTATGGGGGGGGGTAGAGGAGGTAAGGGAATCGTAAGACTTGTGATGCAATTTTCTTTCTTTTCTATTGTAAGATGCTCGTACAAAATTTCAAGTTCGTAGCTTTTAATTTGTTGATTAGTAGTTGATTTAATGAAATTGGTCGAAATCATACTTTTGTATGGGAGGGGGTAGAAGGGCAAGCGCGATTTCAAAACTTTTAACGTAATTTCATTTCAATTATTCTTGTAAGTTTTTATGCAAAATTGCAAATTGATAGCTTTTAATAGTTAGGTGATAATTGATTTCTTAAAAATGGTCAAAAAATAATTTTGTATGGGATGGGGTAGAAGTTTTAAAGGTTTTCGACCAGTTAATATTTCGTTTATTTAGGGATTTTTTTTAAATGCATTTCGTGAATTTTCAAGTTTCTACCTTAAAATTTCACTAAAAAATTTTCAGTTTATGTGTTTTTTTCAATGCACATGAAACACCTTGTGCACGTTAGACCGGAGGGGGTCGGTTTATAACAATTATGGATCAAGTTATTATTATTTTTCTATGAACATAAAATAGACGTATCCACATACAAAATTTAAACTTTGTATCTTTCACCAGAGCCCTAAAAAAATCACTCAAAATTTTCGACATTTTTGCTTATCACCTCCCTCCCCTTACACCTCCCAACTTAAAATTTTTACCAAAGTTAACCATTATGTAGTTCTACAATCTGACAAATTTTTGATTTGATTTCTGTACTCTTTTTTGAGATATAAGGATTTGTAATTTTGAAAAGTGCGCCATTTTTGAAATGCTCCCCATTTTCCCCACTACTATTATTTAAACATGTTAAATTTTTTTTTTATATTTTTCTAGCATATGTTAATATAAGTTTCAATTCCATAGCTTAAGAGATAGTTAAGATATTCATTATTACGTGTTTTTCCTTGCACCCCCCCTGACCCTACTTCTTACAATAATTAACCACTCTCTAAGCTGATTCTGATAGAACTTTATGCCACCTTGACGGTCCCAAAATATGAATTTTTTTTACTTCGAAGATATAATCATTTGAAAAAATAATTCGGCCGACAATTTGTTTTTAGCCCCCCCTTTTCGGACGCCAATGAATAAAAAAATTAAATTGTTTGTAAAGTTTGTCCCACAACCTTTTCTACATGTCTACTGATTTTCAACTTTCTATCTGCATTCGTGATGGAGATATTAGCAAGTGTATTTTTCTACTTTTTCCCTCCCCCCGCCTCACCCTTCCACCTAACACCCCCCAAAATTTAGAAAATAGAGCTCACTTACCCAATCAACAATCCACCTAAAAACGAACATTCTAACTTTAACGGTCTCGGAGATATGAGCCCATATGTACGGCGTACGGCGGGACGGATTTTTATACTCTAGATGAAATCTGAGAGTATATTGTGTTTGCCTTACCGTTTGTAACGCTAAGAAATAATGCTCACACAGAGCCGCCAATGGTACAGAAATATTTGTTGTCGCTCAAAAACTTCGATTCCGAGTTGCTGTCTGTCCGTCTGTCCGTATGTCCGTCTGTCCGTCTGTCTACAGCATAACTCTCGAAAGCTTTGAGCTATAGTGCTAAAAAATTTTGTGTGTCATTTTTAGCAAAAGTTTATCAAACTGCTTGATAAAGGTCTCAGCAGAGACCGAAACGTCACGAATAATAAAGCGTAACAGTGTAGAATCCAGAAATGTTTTCTTTCCATTCTCAATAGTTTAGGTTAAGTACTTTACGTAGTAATAATTAAGAGTGAATTGTTTTTATGATTCTCTTGCAAAAGTAAGTTATATTATTTTCTCATATAAGTTTACTATCAATTATAATTCCCAAATATTTAAGCTCAGTCACTCTACTTATTGTGTTGTTACGTGAGTCGACTACATTTTGCAAAGTTTTATTTTTTGCTTTCTCTCCGAAACACATATACTTTGTTTTTCTGACATTAATAGTCATTTTATGTTTTATTAACCACTCGTCAATATTCCTCAATCCAGTTGTTGCTTTTCTGAAAGTATCCTGCCAGTTATTCGCTTTGAACAAAATGACGGTATCATCGGCAAAGGATATTAAGTGACCATTAATTGCTAAGCCATCCATTTTACAAAGATCATTCATGTAAATCAGAAATAATAACGGACTTAAAACGGTCCCTTGCGGTATTCCACAACTTAAAGTTAATTTATTCACTAACCACTTCACCTATGTTAACCCTCTATGTACGATTTGTCAGAAACGAACTTAGTAATGAATATGAGGGAATTGACGAAATACCAGTTGAACTTCTGAAAAACGGTGGAAACTGTGTCGCTGAAATACTGCACAGCATGATATGCAAAATTTGGACAGAGGAAATCATACCCGACGACTGGCGAAAAAGCATTATATGTCCAATTTACAAGAAAGGAGACAAACTCTGCTGTGAGAACTACAGAGGTATATCATTGTTGTGTACGTCCTATAAAATACTGACAAAAATAATTGAACGTCGTCTTAAGCCCTATACTAATCAAATAATTGGCGAATACCAAGGCGGATTCAGAACCGGACGATCTACAGCAGACCAGATATTCTCGGTGAAACAGGTGCTTGAGAAATGCTGGGAATATAACACAGACGTGCACCAAATATTCGTAGATTTTAAACAAGCATACGACAGTATCGATAGGAGTGTACTGTACCAAATCATGCTTGACTTTGGAATTCCTCCAAAACTAGTCCGACTAACAAGACTCACAATGACGAACACTGAATCCCAAGTGAGAATACAAACCGATTCCACAACCAGCTTTCGAACGGAATGTGGTTTAAAGCAGGGAGATGGTCTAGCTCCTATGCTTTTCAACTTGGCACTAGAGTATGTCGTCCGAAAAATCCCAGTCGACACCAACGGGACACTACTATTCAAGTCCACCAAACTAGTAGCATACGCTGACGACATTAACATTCTAGCAAGATCCTTCCCTAGTGCTAAGGAGGTATTTGTCAATCTTGGCTCCGCCGCAAAAGAAGTCGGGTTGCGCATTAATGAAAGCAAAACAAAAGTAATGACGCAAACAAGAAGGAGAACGCCAATCAGACAAAACATAACAATTGCGGAATATAATTTGGAGAGTGTGGACAACTTCATATATCTTGGAGCTAATCTAGCAAAGGACGGTAATGAAACAGACGAAATCAAACGACGGATAATATTAGCAAATAAGACGTATTATTCGGTACTTCCAATAATGAAATTCAAGAAAGTGCACAGGAACAATAAGCTGCGGATTTATAAAACTATTATACGACCTGTGCTCTGTTATGGCAGCGAGACGTGGACATTAACGCGAACTTCCGAAAAAGCAGTTAACACATTCGAAAGAAAGGTCCTCCGAAGAATTTTGGGACCTGTGAAGGAAGGAACGGAATGGCGAATAAGATACAACCATGAGTTGTATCAACTCTACGACGAGCCAGAAGCTTCAACGTTCATCAAGCTACGTAAACTGCAGTGGGCTGGCCATGTAGAGCGAATGGAAGACAGAAGAATCCCCAAACGTGCTCTTAAAGGCAAAACGAGTGGTAACCGGCCAGTAGGCAAACCACGCAAGCGATGGGAAGACTCGGTTGATGAAGACAGCAAAGCCATTTTAAAAATTAGCAGCTGGAGGACGCGGTCTTTGGATCGAGACGATTGGAGGCGACGACTTCAGGAGACCAGGGCCCGATTTGGGCTGTCGCGCCATTGATGATGAATGAATATGTATTTCGAACTATTCCTAATGATTGCAATTTCTTAAGCAATATATTATGCTCTACTGTGTCGAACGCCTTTTTGAGATCTAAAATATTGCTAAAACTCTTTCATTAATGTCCAATGACTTATATATGTACTCGGTAAGATTATATATAGCGTTCTATGGGTGGGTGGAAGGAGTGGGGGGATGCAATTAAATTCTATCGAGTAGATTAAAGTCATCATAAAAATAATATGTTCCAAATTTCAGTTCAATAGCTTTTAAACTTTTGGAAAAAAAATCCGTTTGTTGTCACCGAAATTGAATCATTTTTATGGGAAGGGGAGAAGGAGTGGACCGAAAACACTTAAAAATGAATACATCAACTATCTTAAGAGCTTAAGAGCTATGTAATTGAAACTTGGCAAATATTTTATATTATAAGCTAAACTATCAAAATACGAAAGAAAATTAACATTTGGGCATAGCAGTAGTGGGGGAAAATGGGAAAATTTCAAACCGTTATATCTCAAAACTGAGTATAAACATCAAATTGAAATTTTATCAGATTTTGAAACTACTTAGTCTTTAATTTTGGTACAAATTTTAAGTTGGGTGTGAGAGGAGGTAGGTGGTAAGCAAAAATGTCGAAAATTTTGAGTAATTTTTTTTAGATCTCTGGTGAAAGATACAAAGTTGAAATTTACAATGTGAATACATCTATTTGATATACATATATGCATATAGAAAAAATAATAATTTAATCCATAACTGTTTTGAGCCGAAGGGGATCTAACGTGTACAAGGTGTTCCCCCCCATACAAAAGAATGATTTCGACCAATTTAAATAAATCATCTAATAACCAACAAATTAAAAGCTAAGAACTTGAAATTTTGTACAAGCACCTTACAAGAGAAACAAAATAAAACTGCATCACAAATTTAACGATTCCCTTACCTCCGCTACCCCATCCCATACAAATGTTTGGTTTCGTTAATGTAAAATACACCGAATTTTATGAAAATTCTATGCAACTTCGTCTATGAAACTGACATTCTATACAGAGAATATTGGACGTGATTTAAGCAATCAATTAAAAAAACTGCCAACAAGTCGGGCGAAACTTTATTATTCTTGGGACAAGTTGCGGATGAGTGGAAAGTCAATATGCAGGTTAGAGTGGTTAGGGAAGATTAAGTGAAAGGGAGTTCTTGGGCAGGACTGTTAACAATATTTCATTCGTGTCTGTAAGTTTCGGTTTTTATGAGGGGAGGAGTAGGGGTAATAGTAAGGGTGGGTGGATGTTAATAGCTTTTTAATTAATTACTTGAATCACGTCCAATATTCTCTGTATAGAATGTGTTTCATAGACGAAGTTGCATAGAATTTCCATAAAATTCGGTGTATTTTACATTCATGAAACCGAACATTTGTATGGGAGGGGGTAGAGAATATAAGGGAATCGTAAAATTTGATACGCAGTTTTATTTCGCGTGTCTTGTAAGGTGCTTGTATAGAATTTCAAGTTCGTAGCTTTTAGTTTGTTAGTTATTAGTTGATTTAATAAAATTGGTCGAAATCATAGTTTTGTATGGGAGGGGGTAGAAGCGCAAGCGCGATTTCAAAACTTTTAAAGCAACTTCATTTGAATTATTTTTATAAGTTTTTATGCAAAATTTGAAATTGATAGCTTTTAAGAGTTAGCTGATAACTGACTTCTTAAAAATGCTCGAAAAAATAATTTTGTATGGGAGGGGGTAGAGGAGGTAGAGGAATCGTCAAACTTGTGATGCAATTTGCTTTCATTTTTGTTGTTAGATGCTCGTACGAAATTTCAAGTTCATAGCTTTTAATTTGTTGGTTATTAGTTGATTTAATGAAATTAGTCGAAATCATACTTTTGTATGGGAGGGGGTAGAAGGGAAAGCGCGATTTTAAAACTTTGAATGCAATTTCATTTTAATTATTTTTGTAAGTTGTTATGCAAAATTTGAATTTGATAGCTTTTAATGGTTAGGTGATAATTGATTTCTTGGAAATGGTCGAAAAAATAATTTTGTATGGGAGGGGGTAGAAGTCTTAAAGGTTTTCAACCACTTAATATTTCGTATATTTAGGGATTTTTTTTAAATGCATTTCGCAAATTTTCAAGTTTCTACCTTAAAATTTCACTCAAAAATTTTCAGTTTATGTGTTTTTTTCAATGCACATGAAACACCTTGTGCACGTTAGACCGGGGGGGTCGGTTTATAACAAATATGGATCAAGTTAATATTATTTTTCTATGTACATTAAATATAGGTATTCACATGCAAAATTTTAACTTTTTATCTTTCACTAGAGCCCTAAAAAAATCACTCAACATTTTCGACATTTTTGCTTATCACCTCCCTCCCCTTACACCTCCTTGCTTAAAATTTTTACGAAAATTAACCATTATGTAGTTCTACAATCTGACAAATTTTTGATTTAATATCTGTACTATTTTTTGAGATATAAGGATTTGTAATTTTGAAAAGTGCGCAATTTTGAAATGTTCCCCATTTCCCCCCACTACTATTATTTCGACATGTTATATTTTTTTTGTATTTGCCTAGTATAGCTTAATATAAGTTAAGTTTCAATTACATAGCTTAAAAGATAGTTGAGATATTAATTTTTAAGTGTTTTTCTTTGCACCCCTCCTGACCCTCCCCCTGACAATAATTAGCCGCTTTCTGAGCTGGTTCCGATGGAACTATATGCCACCTTGACATTCTCTAAATATGATTTTTTTACGATAAGTAATTTCGAAGATATAATCATTTGAAAAAAAAATTCGGCCGACAATTGGTTCTTAGCCCCCCCTTTTCGCACCCCAATAGATAAAAAAATTAAGTTATTTTTAAAAATTGTCCCACAAACTTTTCTATATGTATGTTGAGTTTTAACTTCCTAGCTGTTACCATGGTTGAGATATTTGAATTCGTATTTTTCAGTTTAAGCGCTCCCCCCGCCTCTCCCTGAACCCGTACACCCCCCAAAACGGGTATCCGCCTGAGATCCGCAACTATCTACAATCCCTTCAAAAATGAACTTTCTATCTTGAAGGGTTTGGGAGTTAATGTGCACTGAGCGTACACGTCGGCGTACGGCGGACGGCGGACGGCGGACGGCGGACGGCGGACGGCGTACAGACAGACGGATTTTTTTTTTTTGCATTTTTAGGCTAATTTAGTCATGAAACGCGAAAAAAAAAAATTTCAGGGTAGCAAACTTTTTTTTTTTTGTGTCGATCACAATACTTTATTATTATAATAATAAAGTAAAATTATTAACATCCACCCACCCTTACTATCACCCCTCCTCTCATAAGAACACAAACTAGCATAAATAAACGACGGAAATATTGATTATATACTATATTAGAGCTATTGATCGTACTCGCAATTAAGTGGTTAATTCACAGCAGCCTTGCCTTAGAACCCCTTTCAATTAGTCTTCCATAAAAACTCTAACCAATAATAATAAAGTTGCGCCCGACTTGTTGGTAGGTTATTTGAATTACAATCACTTATGATCGATTTGAAGCTTTTTACTTGAAAATTGAAACATATTAATCCCATCCAAGGAATACAATAATCCAAAACTTATCAAAATTCCAACCACTCGACAAACTTCCATAGAACCATAAAAATACCATAATGCCAAATATTACAAAATTAACTCTCCAATGAATATGTATATGTACTACATAAGCTTATATACTGAGCAGCCCTTAATTTCAAGTTATTATATTTATACTCTAGATGAAATCTGAGAGTATATTATGTTTGCCTTACCGTTTGTAACGCTCGCACAGAGCTGCCAAGAGTACAGAAATATTTGGTGTCGCTCAAAAACCTCGATTCCGAGTGACCGTCTGTCCGTCTGTCTGTCTGTCCGTCTGTCCATCTGTCCGTCTGCCCGTCTGTGCGTCTTCTACAGCATAACTCTTGAAAGCTTTGAGCTATAGTGCTAAAAATTTGTGTGTGTAATTTTTAGCAAAAAAGTAACTTTAAGTTCGTGAATGGGCTGCATCCTCCACTCCTTCTTCGAAATGTAAAGAAATTGATTTTCTTTTGAAACTGTTTAAGCTATCGACTTGAAATTTAGGCCAAAGTATTATTATATAGATGTCATTAATATTACAGAATATTGATCCGATCCCCTTATTCTTTCTATCCCTCCCATACAGATGGAATATTTTGAAAAATACATATTTTCGATTTTCATTAAAACTAGTAAAGCTGAAAAGACAAAATTTTGCCAAAATTAATTCTACTATAATTGCAATTAGTTTTAAAAAGAATTATCAACTTCACCTCATTCCTGCTACCCCCTTCCATACAAATTTCACGAAATTTTGAAATTTAAATTAAATTATTTTTCTTCGAAACTGTTAAAGCTATCATCTTGATATTTTGTATAAGGTATAAAAATAGAAATATCAATAACAGGAAAACAAATTGGTTTGGTCCTTACACTTCTCCTACCCCCTCCCATACAAATGCATAATTTTTGTTAAATTCATTATATCGATTTCCATTAAAACTAGAAAAATTACAAACTTAAAATTTTGCCAGAATTTGTTTTTTAATAGTTGCAATAAATGCTAGAAAAAATTATCAGCTCAGCTTCACTCCTTCTACCACCTCCCATATAAATATTTGTATTATAAATACATAAAAAACATTTCTCCTTCGAGCTATCGACTTTGAAATTGAATCTAAGCATGGTGATAAGGATGATAATAAGCAGTTTCAAAATCATCTTAAACGCTCCACTTCCTCTACCACCTCCCATACAAATGCCCCAATTTCTGGAAAACTATGACCAATTTCTTTAAAAATAATGAGTACTAAAAACTTTAAATTCAGCAAAAGACATTTTGCATGCCATGTTCGGTGTCATATACAAAAAATACAAAGCTCCCCTTCTACTTCTACCATCTTCCATGCAAAAGTCTCTATTCACTATTCGAAAGAATTTGAGATGACATATTTTCCGGTATATTAAAGTCATTCCCATTTCATCTAGAGTATCATATGATTGGGCTTTACGCCCAATCATAATTCTGTTATGTTTTCATTGTGGAGTCACTCCTAACTGACGATACTGATCAATCTGGTTCTTGTCTTTTCCCTACAAACATTTCCGTTTGTTCACGTACCCTTACTTCACTTTGCAATGGAAAATTAAATTATTATTTTTAGATCCGCCTGAAAGGATAACAAATTGTTTTTTTTTGTCTGTTTAGTGTGTTCCTATCTACTCAGGAACATCTTATTATTTTAATACCCGCGGCATACGCGTAACTGAAAAATTTTAATTCAAAGATGCCTGAAGAAGTTTCTTTGATAACGAAATTTTCAACATTACTGTGTCAAGTTTGAGGAACACACTTACCATAAATTAATTGCAAATTGTTTGAATCATTGATATTTAAATGTTGCTCGTACACTGTTGATTCGGTAATGGAAAACATAAAAGTCGCTTTTCTAAAGCAAATTTCCAACCTTTCTTATTTCTTTACAAGGAAATTTCAATTATTTCTATGCGAAGGTGGTAACTACGTCAACTGTTGTAGGTTTTTTCATATTATCAAATGAATGGCATTTAAAAGGCTTGAAGAGGAAAAGGATTTCAGCTTTTGATCCTTGTATTATGTACCATATACTTCATTTAACTTCCTGACGAAATTTTTGTTGCTTTTCTATAGCGCTTTTGTTAACTTGTACAAAGTACATATTTTATTGTAGTCGTTATTTCAATAGCAGAGTACTGCCTATTGTATTTTTAATTAAAAGAAATTTTTAGAAGAATGAATATTCTGTCGGCACACATATGTGGACAAGGTTAATATTGAGCTGGAAAATTTTATAAGAGAATTGTATTGCTCGTGCTATTTTGTTAAACTTTGTTAAATCAGTTAAGCATATGATTTAGTTTTATATACATATGTATACAGAAGCATGCATATAAAATGAAAAGAAAACACCGTAAAATTTAATAACTATGATATAATTCGAGTCAACATAATTAAGGTAAGCAATGAAGCTTGAGTGTAGTGGGTAGCATGGTGTTCTAAAATGCAAAATTCGTGATTTCAAATCCCTGTCGACGTATAATTCCATCATACTGTCTACGTGGGTACATCTGGGTCACCTCAATCTGCGAACATTAACATTCGTAGACAGAGGGTTGTGCAAACGGTAAACCACCCTTTTAGAATAACAAATAAAAAATAATAATGTTAAGAAACCTAAAGGTTAGAAGACCAAGGGCCAATTTGGGCTGTAGTGTCATTATAGATGAAGAAGCAATCAAATAACACGAAATTCTTTTTAAGCTTAATGTTATTTTATTTGGGATTTTTTTTATTAACATAAGGTACAAGTATTCACATGTCCTTAACGCTCTTCAATACGTGTATGATCTCAAATCACGGAATTGATTTCATCATGAGCCTGTCCCATACAAATACGAGTATCATGGTTTCATTCTTCATAATTTATACTTCCGATGTCAAAAAACTAAAAAGTATAGTGTTCTAAGAGCCATTAAACTGAGCAGATTATATGTAGTACATAATGTATTACTAACTAAATTCTCAAAAATTGCTTATTATTGCGATTCTTACGCGGACAAAATCGCGGGGGATTGCTAGTATATAATAAAGTTCGTGTAATGATTTAAACTATTACTACAAATTACAATCGTTTCACTCGTCTATCCACGTCCAGGATTAATTTGGAAGAGAAAAGGTTATCAGAGCTTAGAGCTTAGGATTTCCGGATGTTAAATTCGAGTTCTCAAGGATCAGTGTCATCATCAATGGCGCAACAGCCCAAGTCTGGCCCTGGCCTCCTGAACTCGTCGCCTCCAATCATCTCGATCCAAATACCGCGTCCTCAAGCTGCTAATTATACCCTACATGAAATGTGAGACTATATAGCGTTTGCCTTACCGTTTGTCAATCTTAAAAATAATGCTCGAACAGAGTCGCCAAGTACAGAAATATTTGTTGTCGCTCAAAAACTACGATTCCGAGTGACCATCTGTCTGTCTTTCTGTCGAAATGCATTAAAGCTATCGATCTAAAATTTTGAATGTATTACTTTTATGATGATTGCCATTTACTGTATAAAAATTATTTGAGTCCTCCCCTTACTTTTTCCCCACCCCCCATACAAACTGCACTTTTTCGTGAAATACTCTAAACAAATTTACTCAGGGCGTATAAAATTTATCGAGCTGAAATTGTGCACTAAATATTTATGTAGAATTTTTAGTAAGACCAAAAAAATTAGATGATTAGTTTCACTCCTTCTAAACCCAATTCTACAATTCTACAACTTTTCAAAAAGTCGATTTCCCTGAAAATTTTGAATGCTACTAATCTACGATTGACAACATGTCAAATGAATGATGTTTATAGTTATTTCTGAAAAACGCACTAAGAACTCCCCACTCCTACTACCACCTCCCATACAAATTGCACAGTTTCACTTAATCCAATACACTAAATTTTTCAGTACCTATTAAATTTTTCAAGCTTAAATTTTCAATAAAACATTCTGATAGCAACTCTAGCATGATGCGAAAATATTAGTTCAATGCAGTTACCCATTCTCTTCACTCCCAATGTAAAATAAACTGCCAACAAGTCGGGCGAAACTTTATTATTCTTGGGACAAGTTGCGGATGTGTGGAAAGTCAATATGCAGGTTAGAGTGGTTAGGGAAGGCTAAGTGAAAGGGAGTTCTTGGGCAGGGCTGTTGTCAATTTTACAATATTTCATTCATTTCTGCAAGTTTGGGTTTTTATGAGGGGAGGAGGAGGGGTAAGGGTGGGTGGATGTTAATAGCTTTTTAATTAATTGCTTGAATCGCGTCCAATATCCTCTGTATAGAATGTGTTTCATAGACGAAGTTGCATAGAATTTTCATAGCATTCGGTGCATTTTACATTCACGAAACCAAACATTTGTATGGAAGGAGTAGAGGAGGTAGGGGAATCGTAAAATTTGTGACGCAATTTTATTTCCTTTCTCTTGTAGTGTGCTTGTAAAAATTTCAAGTTCGTAGCTTTCAATTTGATGGTTATTAGTTGATTCAATGAAATAGGTAGAAATGATACTTTTGTATGGGAGGGGGTAGAAGGGCAAGTGTGATTTTGAAACTTTTAAAATAATTTCTTTGCAAATATTTTTATAAGTTCTTATGCAAAATTTCAAATGGATAGCTTTTAATAGTTAGGTGATAATTAATTTCTTAAAAATGGTCGAAAAAATAATTTTGTATGGGAGGGGGTAGAAGTTTTGAAGGTATTCGACCAGTTAATATTTTACTTTTTACTTTTAGGGATTTTTTTTAAATGTATTTCCCAAATTTTCAAGTTTCTACCCTAAAATTACATCCAAAAATTTTCAGTTTTCGTGTTTTTTTCGTTGCACATGAAACAGCTTGTGCCCATTAGACCGTGGTGGTCGGTTCATAACAATTGTGGATCAAATTATAATTTTTTTCTATGTATATCAAATAGATGTATTCACATGCAAAATTTAAAGTTTCTATCTTTGAGCAGAGTCCTAAAAAATTCACTCAAAATTTTCGACATTTTTGCTTACCACCTCCCTCCCTTTACACCCCCTAACTTAAAATTTTTATCAAAATTATAAATTATGTAGTTCTATAATCTGACGAATTTTCAATTCGATATCTGTACTCAATTTTGAGATATAATGATTTCTAATTTTGAAAAGTGCACCATTTTTCAAATGCTCCCCATTTCACCCCACTACTATTATGACCAAATTTTATATTTTTTTTGTATTTCGCTAGTATAACTTAGTATATGTTTTAAATTTCAATTACATAGCTTAAGAGATAGTTGAGATATTAATTCTTAAGTGTTTTTCCTTGCACCCCTCCCCCCCGACCCTTCCCCTTACAATAATAAGCCTATTTCTGATTCTGGTGGATCTATACGCCATCTTAATTGTCCCAAAATATGAATTTTTTATGGTAAGTAGTTTCGAAGATATAACCATTTCAAAAAAAGATTCGGCCGACAATTTGTTTTTAGCCCCCCCTTTACGGACGCCAATGGATAAAAAAATTAAATTATTTTTTGAATATGTCCCACAGCTCTCTCTATACGTGTGCTGATTTTCATCTTTCTATCTGCATTCGTGGTGAAGATATTAGCAAGTGTATATTTCGACTTTTTCCATCCCCCCGCCTCCCCCTTCCACCCCACACTCCGCAAAATTTGGATAATGGGGCTCACTTACCAAGTTAATAACCCACCCAAAAATCAACATTCTACCTTTAACGGTCTTGGAGGTACGAGTCCATATGTACGGCGTACGGCGGGACGGATTTTTATACTCTAGATGAAATCTGAGAGTATATTGTGTTTGCCTTACCGTTTGTAACGCTAAGAAATAATGCTCGCACAGAGCCGCCAAGGGTACAGAAATATTTGTTGTCGCTCAAAAACTTCGATTCCGAGTTGCTGTCTGTCCGTCTGTCCGTCTGTCTACAGCATAACTCTCGAACGCTTTGAGCTATCGTGCTGAAATTTGTTGTGTGTCATTTTTAGCAAAAAAGAAACTTTAAGTTCGTGAACGGGCCACATCCCCCCACCCCTTCTATCCCCTCCCATACAAATTTCACGAAATTTTGAAATATTCAGAAATTGATTTTTCTTTGAAACTATTTAAGCTATCAATTTGAAATTTGGGCCAAAGTATTATGATATAGATGTCATTAATATGACGGAATATTGATCCAATCCCGTCACTTGTTCTACCCCCTCCCATACAAATGTGTAATTTTGAAAAATGCAGTTTTTCGATTTTCATTGAAACTAGCAAAGTTATAAAAACGAATTTTTACCAGAATTAATTTTATCATAATTCCAATCAGAACTCAAAAAATTATCAACTTCACCTCACTCCTTCTACCCCCTCCCATACAAATTTTACGAAATTTTGAAATTTAAAATAAATTATTTTTCTTCGAAACCGTTAAAGCTATCAACTTGATATTTTGCATAAAGTATAAAAATGGAAATCTCAATAACGGGAAAAAAATGTGTTTTGATCCATACACTCCTTCTACCCCCTCCCATACAAATGTATAATTTTTGTTAAGTGCATTATATCGATTTCCATTAAAACTAGAAAAAGTATAAACTTAAAATTTTGCCGAAATTTGTTATTTAATAATTGCAATAAATTCTAAAAAAAATTATCAGCTCCTCTTTACTCCTTCTACCCTCTCCCATACAAATATCTGTATTATAAATTCAAGAAAAGCATTTCTCCTTCGAATATATATTAGAACTATCGAATTTGAAATTGAATCAAAGCGTGGTGATAAGGATGATGATAAGCAGTTTCAAAATCATCTTAAACGCTCCACTTCCTCTGCCACCTCCCATACAAATGCCTCAATTTCTGGAAAACTATGTTCAATTGAAAATAATGAAAGCTACAAACCTTAAATTCAGCACGAAATATTTTGCACACCACATTAGGTGTCATATCCAAAAATTACAAACCTTCCTCCTCTGCTTCTACCACCTCCCATACAAAAGTCACTATTAATTATTTAAAAGTATTGGAGGTGACATATTTTCCGGTACATTGAACTCTTTCTCATTTCATCTAGAGTATCATATGATTGGGCTTTACGCCCAATCATAATTCTTTTATGTTTTTTTTTTGCATTTTTAGTCTAATTTAGTCATAAAACGCGAGAAAACAAAATTTCAGGGTAGCAATTTTTTTTCTCTGTGTCTATCACAATAATTCATTATTAGAATAATAAAGTATTTCGTTAGTTCTTCCTTTAAAAATTAAGAAACGGTTCAAGTTTAATTCATTATTTCGCAATAAAAGAAAAGATTCATATATTCTTAGTTTTTCGATAGCTTAATATCATTGAATAACATTAACATAAATAAATTCTTTATAACTAACCAAATATTTGTGGAATAAATGAAATAAAATAATCCCACAAAAACTTTTGGCAATAAAAGAAATTAAAACATAACAGGGCTACGATTGCGCGTAAAGCGCAATATTACGATACTCTAGATGAAATAAAATTTTTCGTGTTCAAAAAAAATTTTGCATGGCAAGTGTTAGAAGGGATGATAGCATTGAACTAATTTTTCCCCATCATGCTAAAGTAGCTATAAAAATGTTTTATTCTAAATGCTTACTCCAAAAATTGAATGGGAACTGAGAAAATTAGTGAGTTAGATTTAATGAAAATGTGCAGTTTGTATGGGAGGTTGTAGAAAGAGTGAGGGGATTCTAGTGATTTTTTCAGAAATAACTAAAAATATTATAAAATTGATATCCCTAAAATTTCGGACTAGTGCCATTCATACTTTTCAAGAAAATCGATTTTTTGTGAAGTTGTGAAACTGGGTCATATTGTATGGGAGAGGGTAGAAGAAGTGAAGCTAATCAAATATTTTTTTCTGATCTTAGTGATAATACTAATTAAGTATTTATTACAAAATATGAGCTCTATAAATGTTATATGTTCTGAGAAAATCGTCTTCGAGCATTTCATGAAAAAGTGTAGTTTGTATGGGAGGGGGTGGAAGGAGAGGGAGGACGGAAATAATTTTTCTACTGTAGATTAAAATCATTATGGAAATAATATATCCCAAAATTCAGACTAATAGCTTTTATAATTTTCGAGTAAATCCATTTATTGTCAAATTGCGAAATTGTGTTATTTTGTATGGTAGGGGGTAGAAGGGGTGAAGCTAATAGTCTAAATTTCTTTTGGCTTACTAACAATTTTAAATTAATATTTGGTGCACAATTTCAGCCCGCTAAATTTTATACGCACTGAGTAAATTGGCTTATAGTAATTCATGACAAGTACAGTTTGTATGGGAGGTGGTAGAAGGAGGGGGAGGACACGCATAATTTTTATACGGTAGATTGATATTATCATAAAAGTAATATATTACAAATTTCAGGCCAATAGCTTTTATACTTTTTGTCCAAATCCGTTTATTGTCAAATTGCGCAATTGTGTCATTTTGTATGGGAGGGGGTAGAAGGGGTGGAGCGATTTGGCCCGTTTACGAACTCGACCTTACTTTTTTGTCAAAAACGACGTGTACAAAATTTGAACTATCTAGCTCAACGCGTTCTCAAGCTAGCGCGCACAGACGGACGGACGGACGGACATCCGGTTTTGAGATTTTTGAGTGATAATATTAACTTCTGTATCATTCATTTTTTTCTCCGAGCCTTATTTCTTTGCATTACGAACTTTAGAGCAAACTCATAACACTCTCAGATTTCATCTAGAGTATAAAAATGAAATTGAACTAAAAATTCATATTCATCTATACACTCGGCAGAAAAAGTCTCCGTACACACTCAACACATCCAACATATCTATAAAAAACATCGTTTTAAGTAATTTATTTCATGATAATTTTTTTTCTTTTGTTTTCATGGCTTTATTATAAACATAAAACAAAACAAAACTGATGATTATTGTACTACTTAAAATATTAAAATTAAAAAACGAAAACAAATCCTGACTTGCAACAATAAAAAATCTGCGTACAAATATTTCTTTCTAAAATAAAACAATTGTTTTTCCTCGTTAATAGCTTGTGGGATATCCTCGTCTCTTTATTACTTCGCACAACGTTTTTGCATGGAATCTACCAGCTTCTTAGTGAACTCTGGGGTTATTGAATTCCACTCCTGGATCAGGACTTCCTTGAGCATTACCTTCGACGTTATTGTGTGCGCTCGAATCCTTTGTTCCAAGTGATGCCACAAATGCTCTATTGGATTAAGATCAGGAGATTGGGGCGTTGTACGAAGCTGATTTTGGGCATTATACAGCAACCAGAGTCTTACTACCTCCGCAGTGTGCTTAGGGTCTGTAGGGATTCTTTTTTCTTTTATTCAGAAATTAATAACACTGTTCTTCTTTTTCGATTGATTTTATTTCTCTCAAAAAAAACACCAAACGTCACAAGTCGAAAACCGGAACATGTGTCCGAAGCAAAAATAAAAACCGTATTCCTCTCGTTAAGTTAAAAAGTGTGGCCAAAGCATATTTTTAATTGACAATATTAGTTTTCGTTAAGTAAAAGAAAGTGTGGCCAAAGCTTATTTTTAATTGACAATATTTCACAAAAATAAGTCTACAGGTCGTTGTCTTGTTGGAAGTAAAAGCTGCCGCTTAAGCCCAAGTGTTCTGCACTTTTCTTCAAATTGCGCTTGAGAATATTAAGGTAGTCTATTTTATTCATAATACTTTCAATAAACTCCATTTTTCCAACTCCTCCACAAGCCATACATCCCCATATCATAACACCGCCACCACCGTGCTTTACTGTTGGACAGAGATTTTTTACGTCGAAGGCCGCGCCAGTTTTTCTCCATACAATCTTCCGACCTTTGATTCCAAAAATATAAAATTTACTTTCATCCCAGAAAATAACTTGTTTCCAAAATTCTTTTGGCTTATTTATGTGTTCCTTACCAAACGCCAGCCGCTTGAGTCTGTTTACAGTTGTTATAAATGGCTTTCTACGGGCAACGCGTCCGTGATACCCATATTTCCTAAGAATTTTACGAACACCATCATCAGAAATAGACTTGCGGTACTTTGCTTTGATGTCCTTTGCCATATCAGCTGCATTAAATCTAGGATTAGCCTTCATCGTTCGGAGCAAACTCCGAGTTTGCTGAGGGCTCAACTTTGGAGGACGGCCAGATCTGGGTTTTGAAACCAAAACTCCTGTGTTTTTGAAGTTGTTTACGACTCGTTGGCCAGATGAATGACTTCTGCTGACTATTGCACCTATTTCACGATATGACGTACCTTTTTTCTACAAATCCACGGTAATTTTCTTTTCCCCAAATTCAATTTCCTTTCCTTTATTAGACATCTCTTACATAACGTTTTTAAGCAATTATTTTTAACGCAAACCTTAGATAAAAACACGTTTATCAACATTCCTACACACACTTTATTGTTATTAACGATTTAACTGCAACTCAGAGACTTTGACTTCCCTTTATACGCTTTGAACGCAGACTTTTTATTCCTGAAATTTCAGACTATTTTTCGTTTCCGAATTTTACCGTTGTTTTAGAGTACAGTAATTCTCATTTTTGTTTTGTTTTATGTTCATAATGAAGAAATGATAAATAGGAAAAAAAATATTTCGGAATAAAATGTTAGAAACGATGTTTTTTATAGATATGTCGAATGTGTTGTGTATGTACGCAAACTTTTTCTGCCGAGTGTAAATATAATTGTCTGTAATTTGCTTAGATATTTTTGCTTTATTTTAACAACAACTAAGCATAAAAACGTTTTTCATATTGTTGTCTGTCTGTCTGTCCAGCCGTCTTTCACACACAAACGGCTGAGCCGATTGTAATGAAACTTGCACAGTTTGTTAGGCATGCTCCGAGATGGTTTTATTTCACTCTTCCCATGCCCCCTCCCAAACAAAATGACTCATTTTCAGATATATGTAAAAATGAAATTTTCTTGGAAACTATAAAAGCTACTAATTTGAAATTTAGAATATATTATTTCTATCATAAATGGTAAACAAATTATTTGGATACCCCATTAACATCTACTTCTTCTTCTACAATGGCGCTACAGCCCAAATCGGACCTTGGCCTCCTGATATTCAGGTTCCTTAATATTTTTCATTACTTATTGTGGGAGAGTTGTTAGCCCTTCGCACAGCCCTCTTTCTACGAATTTTTTCATTTTCGTAGATTGAGGTGACCAAGGTATATCCAAGCAGGCAATGTGCTGGAATTATGTATTGCGCCAACCGTGATTTGAACTCACGACCTTCGCATTACAAGACCAACACGCTACCTACTAAGCTACTCCACTAACATAATGTGAAACAAATTAGTTCAGTGCTGTAAGCTCGTCTACCACTCCTTATACAAAATTTCTTTAGACCACAAAAATTTCGATTTCATCTATAGTATCGTATGACTGGGCTTTACGCACAAACGTAGTTCTGATATGTTTTTGAGCTTAATATTATTTTTTTTATACTTTTTTTAAAATTAACTCAAGTTTGAACTATTTACATTTCTTTAACGCTCGTCAATATGTTTATGATCTCAAATCACTCCCGTGAGCATGGGCCTTCTACTTCTACACTGGCGCTATAGCCAAAATCGGACCTTGGCCTCATGACATTCAGGTTCCTTAACATTTTTTTATTGCCCTTCGCACAACCCTCTATCTACGAATTTTTCATTTTTAACTAAGGAGATTATATACATATCCCACATAATGTATTACATTCTCAAAAATTCCTTATTATTGCGATTCTTACGGGGACAAAGTCGCGGGCGATCGCTAGCATTAAATAAAATACTTAATTGAAATCACTCCCCTAACTCATTTGCTTTTAGCCGATTGTTTTTAATCGCTGCTTCCAATTCAAGCTCTCTTACTCTAAGTTTTCTTTTTCGTTCTGCATATCCTTTTCAATTTTGTGCCTTTTGGCCCTGTATTTTTTTCCAGTGATTTTAAACAACTTTTCTTTTAACGTCAATTTAGGTTTTTCTATTTCGGACGCCAATGGAAGTTTGGATGCTCTGGAGATTGCTGTTGTTGGTTCTTGCCTTCGATGAATACTTCAAGTATGCCGTCGCTTAATATTTGGCATTCTTTAATTAGACGCTTTTTTAATTCCACATTTACTGCCTAAAGGAGCTTACGTAAAAGCTCAGTGCAGTGCACTGAATCTACCGGTAAAAAATGTATCGAGATAAACGGAAATACAAAATTATATCTATATATCTAGCTAATCCTAGCCATTGAGGTTTTGACAAAGCGGATGCATGGGGACTGAAACTATCACCTCACGCAGTTCCTTTCAGGCCACGGCGATTGACGCAAATACTTACACAGATTTGGACACCATAACTCACCTCTTTGTCCAGCTCCAGCAGCAGATGCATAGCACGCGGTATTCAATTGCAGTCGCTTCGCAGAATGGAAAAATAACATGCCGAGTCCACCGTGATCATCACCACTATAATCAGAAGAAAATTGGATGGAAATTTGCACAGTCGCAACGAATGTGCAAAAGGATCTTTTGAGAATCGAGAGGGATAGGCGAGTAGAAGCAATATATGGAGCATAGCATGAAATGCTAGCCAGGATCGTGTGCGGTGGTGCGGTTCATCACGCAGGCGCAAAACGGCTAAGTGTTTTCTGTCAGGATCAGGTAAGTGAATCGTACATGCCAATGGCACGGACTATTGATATCTAATGAAGATTCCACTTCCGCCTTGGCGTAACCAGAAAAAAAAACATTCATGCGCACGTGCAATTACATCAATAAGCTCGCTACGTGGAACATCGGAGATCTTCTTGAATGGATGTGTGAAAAAACAATACTTACGGCATAGGCGTAAATAACTCGAAATCACTGTGATGCCTGTTACGAGTTTTATGGTTAGGAAAGCAGTATTGCTTGCTTTATATACCACGAGCGTAAAAAAAATCAGTTGTGCTTATTCTGAAAACAAATTAGTAAAAAATCTTAATGTTGAATAAATTTTCATTTCGCTATTTCCATCTTACAGGTCTCTCCCCCAGTTTTGTTAAACCAAATATGTTTAATATCTAATACTAATACACAAATATCAACGGCCATAACCAAAACTTCCGAGTCAATAAAACTTAAGATAAAAATATTTTCTACTTCGGAATCGACATCACATGGCAAGTATCCAGCTCAAATAGCGATAATTACTCTATTCGAACTTTTACCTCACTTTACTCTAAAAGGTTCTGGAAATGAGGATACTAGGACATCGAGTCAATAAAAAATCAAAAGACATTTTTCTGTTTGTAATTTTAATGATTTTTTTGTTTGTTCAATAATTTATTTCCCATGTATTTTTTTTTTATTAAAAATAATACGAGAGCGCTCACATTGTAACTTATGTAAAACTTTTGTATATTTTTAAAACTAGATCAACATTTTAAATGTAAATACACTAAATGAAAACATAAACGATAAAATAAAGGTAATGAAATTGTGTATTAAAGAAATGTTTCGCTATGCAATGTAGTGTGTTATTTAGCTAAATAATAAATAAAATAAAACCCAGAAGAAGTAATGTTTAAATATGAAATTTAAATAATTTAAACTTTAGTTCAAAGCAAATATTCTCTTTTTTGTAGACATTTATGATAATTTATTTCAATATTTTTAACAATAATTTTCTCTACAGCAACATAATTTTAGATGAAATAGTTTGTCTTTTTTTTCATAATTATTATGACTTGTATACTCCTTATCATTTTTCGCTGCTTTGGGGTTTGTAACGATGCATGTATTGTTGTTGAATTTCTATTTTAGATGGTTGGTATTAATCATTATAAATTTCAATTATTATAATTTAATTTCCAATTGTATATTAATAATATTTTTAACATTTCCTTCCTGATGGATAGATAGCATACGGCAAATTATTGTAGTGCCATCTCGAGGTACTTAAGAAGCAGTTGCTGGGTTTAATAAGCGTGATTAGCTACGAAGAGGGTGGCATCGGCTCCAGCGCCAACAACACTGCCGGCAACATACTTAGCGCATGAAGCTTCTCCATTAGCCTGTAAAAATAGAAAAATGGCGAAAAACGTTATTTTTAAATAATTTAAAAGATTTCTAGGAAAATATTTATAAGTGCTATTTTTCGACGATACATTGCCTTTCAATAAGTCTTCTTAGAGTTAATTCTTGATTATTTCGTCGGTTATAATTCGAAAACTTCCGTTTTCTGCAGCATTGTAATAATTTTCCTACGTAATTACTTCGCAGACAAAAGGCTTTTCAAACATTTTCCCTGCGAAGTAGCACAAATACGCAATTGAACAATACTGAATCGAATTATTCTAACTTCGCAGCACAGAACTTTGTAATTATTTCGTATTCATAACTTTTCAAAAGCTTAAGTTTTGCAAGAAGAAATCTTAGAAACCGCTTTGAATATTCCCATTGCATGTCAGCATTGATTGTATATACAATATAACATATTACGAGTTAAAATTGAGCTTATATCAAAAATTTATTGTTCATTTTTAAAGACACTCGTATTGACATTAATTTTAATATTTCTTAAGTCACTTACATACGAGTATTTATGGGAAAATTATTGAGGTACAAACTCAAAGTGAAATTCTTCTACGGCGTTTGACTCAATACTTTTTCGCAAAATAGGCAAAGGAATATCAAGATGTTATACATACATAGAACTTATAATAAGGTTATCTACATTTGAACTCGATGTAAAATGAGTTTATTACAAGGGATGACTTAGAAGCAGTAATTGTAGTAGTTTCTAGGCCTTTTGGTAATAACTTCTCCAGTTTTCTGTTTGAATTGATTTAAGAAAAAACACTGTTCTCTTGTGGAATTTTCTTTTTGTTATCTTTCAAACAATCAAAGATTACTGCGATCATCAATTTAGTTACATTCAAAAGTTCAATATCAATGGCTACTACATAATTATTGGGAATCATTGTACATATACCTGTTAGGGGGGAAACAATAATAAACATAACAGGACTATGATTGGGCGTAAGGTCCAATCCTGCGATACTCTAAATGAAGAGACATTTTTTGATTTTAAGAAATTTTGTATGGGGAGTGGTGAAAGGGGTAACGGCATTGAACCAATTTTTTCACATCTTGCTAGAGTTGCTATCAGAATGTTTTTTTGAAAATTTAAGATTGAAAATATCAATAGGTACTGGAAAAATTAACGTATTGGATTTAATGAAATTGTGCAGTTTGTGTGGGAGGTGGTAGAAGGAGTGGGGAGTTCTTAGTGACTATTTCAGAAATAACTATACACATCATGCATTTGACACGTTTTCAATCGGAGATCAGTAGCATTCAAACTTGGTCTAACTAATAATTCTAAATATATATTTTGTTCAAAATTTCAGTTCAATAAATTTTATACGTACTGAGTAAATTGGTTTAGAGTAGTTCATGAAAAAGTGCAGTTTATATGGGAGGTGGTACAAGGAGTAAGGGGATTCAAATAATTTGTATACCCTATATTGAAATCGGTATAAAAATAACATATCCAAATTTCAGATTAATAGCTTCTATACTTTTCGAGAAAATTGGTTTATTGTCACATCTCAGAAATGCGTCATTTTGCATGGGACCCCTCCCATAGGAGTGGACCGATTTCGCTCGTTCACGAACTTGACCTTACTTTCTCGTCAAAAACAACGTGCACAAAATTTGAACGTTCTAGCTCAACGTGTTCTCAAGCTACAGACCGAACAGACGGACATCCGGTTTTGAGATTTTTGAGTAATAATATTAACTTCTGCATCGTTCATTTTTTTATTCGAGTCGTATTTCTTAGCGTTACAAATTTAAGAGCAAACTTATAATACTCTTAGATTTCATCTAGAGTATAAAAAAGATTACCAAGTCAGGCGCAACTTTATTATTCTTAGAACTAGTTAGGAATGCGAGAAAAGTCAATAAGTAATTGTATTTAATTGAAGGTCCGGGCAGGACCGGTCCTTCCAAGGTAAAAACGAAACAGTCGTGCCGGTTGACATTTTTGAGGCGCGGCTTCATCGAAAAGCTAGACTCAGTACTGAACTTTAAGACCCCCCATGTCAATCAATCCTTCAATTTCGTGTTAAGACCCTCTCTGGGGCATATGACAGAAATAATTCTCTCCCACAAGGCGCGATCCAGAGCATCAGCATTTAGTTGCCACCAGGGTTTGTTAATTCCTTCTGCTCAGATGCTCGCTTGCATGCAAAATGGTCGACCAACCCGACGTCTTTCTTCAGTATTATAATCCAGAGCTTTTTTGGCGGTGTTTCACTTTGGGTTCCACAAAGTGTGACCGATCTCAATGCCTATTTTAGTGTGCAGTTATACTCCAAAGTTCCATGTAGTACAACCATATAACAACACGGATTTCACGCATACCGCAAACACTTGCAGCTTCGTGCGAAAAGATCTCTCTCTTAAGATCCAGAAAGGGGAAAAGACACCGAAGGAATGACGAGCTTTATTTATACGAGCCTCAATATCCTTTCCGATTTGGCCATCCATACTGATAATGCTTCCGAGGTAACAAAAATTTTGCATGTCTTCCACATCTTGTCCGTTAAGAACAATCGGTGTTCGAGCTCATGTACCTGGTATTATAAAATGGCAATACGTGCATTCGATAGTACTTGATGTCAACTATCAAACGCAGTTTGTGTTATTTGGTTGAAGTATAAACAACTAGTATTTTTTTCCCTGAAAATGTCGAATTTTATTCGAAATAAACATTGTTTGCGGGAAAATTTATTACATTACTAGCAAACGCCCGCGACTTCGTCCGCGTAAAAATCGCATTAATAAGCAATTTTCGAGAATGTAGTCAGTAATACTAATGTATGGGATATATAATCCGCTTACTTTAATGGCTCTTTGAACACAATGTTTTGTATTTTGTTGGAGTCAGAACCATAAATTATTAAGAATGATACCATGATACTCGTATTTGAATGGGAGAGGCTCGTGATCAAATCAATCCCGTGATTTGAGATCATATACGTATTGAAGAGCATTAAGGACATGTGAATAATTATAGCTTGTGTTAATTAAAAAAAAGCCCAAATGAAATAACATTAAGCTTGAAAACGTAACAGGACTTCGATTGTGCGTAAAGCCCCATTATATGATACTACCGATGAAATCGAAATTTTTGTAATCTTAAGAATTTTTGTGTGGGGAGTGATAGAAGGGATGACAGTTCTAAATTAATTTTTTTCACACCATGCTATAGTAGCTATAAAAATATTTTGCACCAAATTGAAAAACTGAATAGGTAACTTGAGAAACTTAGTGCATTGGATTTAGTGAAATTGTGAAATTTGTATGGGAGGTGTTAGAAGGAGTGGGGGGTTTTTGGTAATTTTTCTAGATACAACTATGATCACCATGCAATTGATATCTTTTAAATTTCAGATCAGTTAGATTCACACTTTTCAAGAAAATCGAGTTTTTGCAAGTCGTGAAATTGTGTCATATTGTAAGGGAGGGGGTAGAAGGAGTGGAGCTAATCGGTTAATTTTTCCCGGTAATAATAATAATACTAATTAGGGATTCATCAGCAAATTTTAGCTCGATCAAAGTTATACGTACTGAGAAAATTGGTTTAGAGTATTTCATGAAAAAGTGCAGTTTGTATGGGAGGTGGTAGAAGGAGTGGAGGGTTTTTGGTAATTTTTCTAGAAACAACTATAATCACCATGCAATTGATGTGTTTTAAATTTTAGATCAGTTAGATTCACACTTTTCTAGAAAATCGAGTTTTTGCAAAGTCGTCGAATTGTGCCACATTGTATGGGAGGGGTAGAAGGAGTAAAGTGCCACATTGTATGGGAGGGGGTAGAAGGAGTAAAGCTAATCGGTTAATTTTTCCCGATAATAATAATTATGCTAATTAAAGATTTAATACAAAATTTTAGCTCGATCAAAGCTATACGTACTGAGAAACTTGGTTTAGAATATTTCATGAAAAAGTGCAGTTTGTATAGGAGGTGGTGCAAGGAGTGGAGGGTTTTTAGTTATTTTTTGAGAAGCAACTACAATTATCATTGAATTGATATATTTTATATTTCAGAACAGTAACATTCACACTTTTCAAGAAAATCGAATTTTCGCAAAGTCGTGGATTTGTGTCAGATTGTATGGGAGGGGGTAGAAGGAGTAAACCTAATTGGTTAGTTTTTTCCTGACATTAATAAAAATGCTAATTAAGGATTTAATACAAAATCTTAGCTCGATCAAAGTTATACGTACTGAGAAAATTGGAGTATAGTATTTCATGAAAAAGTTTAGTTTGTATGGGAGGTGGTGGAAGGAGTTGGGGGATTCAAACTATTTATATACTTGAAGATTGCATTTATAAAAGAAATAATATATTTTAAATTTCAAATTAATAGCTTTAATAGTTTTCATGAAAATTTGATTATTATAAGTTTTTGAAAGTGAGTCACTTTGTATGGGAGGGGGTAGAAGGCGTGAGGGGAGAAAAATAACACCTAAAGCAGATTACTCCCAGAGGCAGACCTAATAATCTGTGAAAGTTTCATTGCAATCGGTGCAGCCGTTTTTGCGTGAAAGCCGGAAAGACAGACAGACAGACAGAGAAATTTTTTAAAAACGTTTGATTTTGCTTAGTTATTGCTAAAATGAAGCAAAAAACTTGTTTATAGCCATTTATAAACAAATAACAGACAGACACTACAATTAAATTTATATAGATTTTATTGCTGAGAAATGTGCAGCAAAAACTTATCCTTTGCTTGTGGAAATTTACGATGAGCATGTTCTATCGAATACAACTTGTAAAGAATGGTTTCGACGATTTAAAAATTACGATTTTCGCATTGAGGATAAAACCGCCCAAAAAACTTGGAAGATGCTGAATTGGAAGCATTATTGGCTGAAAACTCTTGTCAAGGACAATCATAATTGGCTGTAGCATTAAATGTTTTACACTATCAGAATTCTTTAATGCAAGGAAATGGCCATAAATCGGTTCCTAATTTAAAAGACGGAAATCGAATTATTTTCTGGCTCATCATTTAGTGAAGAGACGAAACAAACAACAATATCCCTACACAAAATACATACAAAACATTTACAAAAAATTTGGAATCAACTAGCATTAAGTCTACGCTTTAAGCACAGCTTATCAATAGAGAAGTCGAATACATCGACATCCTTATTAACTTCTCTCGCGAGACGCGAAATTGGCTCATTCATACCATAATTTGTCCAGTGAAAACATATCTGTAGAAGTCTAGGCTGCCTTGGTAAAAATTGACCAACAGCAACTACATCAAACCCAAAAGTGTGGAAGAATCAACTAACCCTGTAAGAAGTTGATGAGACTACATCAGCTACCTCACGTCGTTTCGAGAGTGATGACATATTTAATAGCTTAAGTCGATCGCTATAAGGAGGAAGACGAACTCTTGTCATTCCAATTAAGGTGGCATAAGGCAATTCTTACAAATATACGCTGAATTGATTCAATTCTTCCAATGTGCTCATCATAATGAGGAGACCAAACTTGAGAAGCATATTCAAAGTGAGATCTAACGAAGGCGTAATACAGAATCAATTTAACAAAGGGATTGTTAAATTCCTTAGATAAGCGTGTGGTGAAACCTAACATAGAATTACCCTTTTGCACAATTTTATTTACATGCAAGTTAAAATCAAGTTTATAGTCAAAAGTAACACCTAAGTCAATTATAGAGTTGACACGGTCCAAAATACGGTCATTACGACTATATTTTATTATAAACGATGAGACTTTCCTAGTAAATGATATAACATGACATTTATCCACATTCAAACGAAGATCATTGTGGCGACACCAATTACTAAAATTAATCAAATGTTCTTGAAGAAAATTGTTTAAGTTGGAACTAAGGGACCTAAAGATTTTAATGTCGTCTGCATAAATAAGTAGTATTTAAGAACAGAGGCAACATCATTAATGGCCAGGACAAACAATAGTGGCCCCAAATTACTTCTCTGAGGTACACCAGAATGCGCAGTAAATGGCATAGAAGTACAATCACAAAAGATAACTTGATAAGTTCTATTAAATAGATATGACTTAATCAGTTTAAAAAACCATGTAGGAAAACCCAACATGTCTAATTTCAACAAAATAATGGAATGGGGTAGTTTATCAAAAGCCTTCCTAAAATCGGTATAAATACAATCCACCTGCTTGCCCTCCTTAATATCCACAATGGATTTATTCGTAAACTCCATCAGATTAGTGACTGTTGACTTATTTTTGATAAAACCATGTTGTTTACTTGAAATCAAGGATTTATAGTGAAACGACATGCACTCATACACTACAGATTCAAAAGGCTTTGGAATAGCTGATAGTTTAGCTATTGGCCGATAGTTCACAGCAGATTTTGCATCACCTTTGTGAGTCGGTATGATAAAGGATGCCTTCCATACGTTCGGGAAAATACCAGTTTTTAGGGACCTTTGAAAGAGGAGGGAGAGTGGTTCAGCAATAGAGACAGCAGCGTTTCAAGACAACTGCAGGAACTCCATCTGGGCCAGGAGAAGAAACATCCTTAAGGCGAGAAATATGGTCAACTATATCATTATAAGAAATCGTTATATCAGACAAAGTCGTTGAAGCAGTACCTCTAAAGTTGATCGATCAATCTTTGCAAAATGTTTACAACAATGGGAATTATTCTCAAAAGTTAGTAAATGGGTACCACATGAATTAAACGAAAGACACATTGAACGTCGAAAAACCGCTTGTGAAATGTTCAAAGACAACAAAGAAAAGGTTTCTTGCATCGAATAGTTACTGGAGATCAAAAATGGATACATTATGGGAATCACCAACGTAAAAAAGCTGTAGTAAGGCCTAAGGGGAAGAGAGTAGGGGTCGGCGATTGATTACTTTTCCCATGTTACTGTAATTTGGATGGGAGATGCATGAGAGGTGGATCCTAACCGAAGATTAGCAGTAAGGAAGCAAAAGTAGGAGGCGGATAATGACGGATGCAGGATACGTAGACGGACGGTATATGCACGTAGGTAGTTCTCGAAAGAAAGTAGTGAACTAAAGTGAGCGAAATATGAGGTAGTAGCGAGCTGAAGAGAACGAAACTGGATGTTAACGGCTCTTATGCAGGATTGTGGAAGATAAAGGATTTGACGAAAGGTGGGTTTGTCCAGAAGAAAGTAGTGACCGGCGGTAAGGGAAATGTTTACAAAGTACCTAAGATCCAAAGGGATCGAAATTGAAGGAAACCATGTTGTTGGATGAATGCAGCAGGATGGAGGATTTACCCAGAAGAAAGTAGTGACTGGACGTCAGGGAAACGTTCGCCTAACACCTAAAAGGATCGAAATCGGAGGAAAACAAGCAGTTAAAGGAAAGTGGTAGGGTGGTGGGTTTCTCCAGAAGAAAGTAGTGACCGACAAACGCAAGACGGAATGCTATTTTGAATTCATAGAATTTGGAATTGACGGATGGATTAACTGAAACGGTGTAATGCGGGCGATATCACACAGTCATGGTTGTGGTTATCATTGTGGTTGACATCCATAGCGCTGACAGACCATCTTCCCTTATGCTGTACTATGCTACGTGCATTATATGGATCTCTTGTTTTTACCTTGTGTTCAATGTGGAGTCGCGTATCAACCGGGCCCCAAGCCCCAAAGATTGAAAAAGATTTAGATAGACCGACTACGGATTAGTAGGTACATCTCATGTATAGTATGTTTATACATGAGCAAGATTCTGTTCTATTACCTGTGGCGTTATTCATTGCCGTCTTATACAATCCGTATTGCGAAAGGCTACCATAGCATCGAGACTTAGTGTCAGGCTGTACACGTTAAACAAAACAAGATATGGTTCTATAGAGCAGTACGCCGAAATTCGTTCTCCACACTACGCTTCAATTTCGTTCACCTCATACGAGGCTGCATATCATCGCCTTCATTGTTTCTGGGATTGATATGTGATAGCTTCAAAGCTGTACTGAAAGGTAGACAAAAACATTGATATTGAGTGGGGACTGTTTAACATCTTAATTCAGCTTGATTATGCTGATGAAGATAGTTTGCTTCCGCATAACCGTTCAAACTTACGAGTCAAATGGCCGCTCGTTGCAAATGCAAAGAGGTAGAACTGAACCTTACAAGTTTTGGTCCCCTTCTAACTTGACTATTATGGATCTAATGTATATGCCACCTAAATGGTCCTAAAGTGTGAACTGTTTATGTTAAATAGTACCAAAGATACATATAATCATTCCCCCCCCATCTTCGGGCCCCAATGCATACACAATTTAGATTATCTTTTAAAATTATCCCACGAATCCCTCTGCTATATAGCTAATTTATAGTTTTCGGTTCTAGCGCTCTCCACACCTCGTCCTTAACCGCCAAAACTGATGTCCGCTTGAAATCAGCACCCATCTACAATCCACCCAAAAATGAAATTTCTATCGTCAAGGGTTTAATAGTTAATATGTGTTGAGCGGACGCGTTGGAGCAAACTTATATTACGCTTAGATTTCATCTAAAGTTTTAAAATCTAAAATTGCATTTTCCATTAACGATTTAAATCAATTAACGCAGGCCGGAGATTTCTCAAATGTAAATAAGATGAAAAATGAAGCTGACAAAAATCGAGAACGGTTCTGAATCCAATAATATAAAAACATAAAAAAATTATTTATAATACGGTACCATGTAACTTTGGGCGAAAATAACATTGCTTAAAAATAATTTATGAACAATTAGATCAGTTATGCACAAGTGAATGTACTACAACAAATATAATTTGCAGTTTCTGTCAACGATTGAACAAGAAATATGCAACATACTTGATTTGCTACGGTTCTATACAAACGCGGATCTTTCGCATAGATCATAGTCGAATTGGAACAACAGAAAAACACTGAGCTTATGCATTCTAAGTGCAAATTACACTTTAATGACATAAAAGCCATGATAGCAACTGTGCCCTTCAAATTTTAGAAGTGCGTCCTAGCCATGGTCATTACTAAATCTTGACATTGTTTTTCTTTTTTCACACCAAAAGTGCCATTTATGTAAATAATTCTCTTCTGATCTATTATATTCAAACAAAACATTATTATATGTAAGCGCGATTCAATGAATAGGGTCTGGAACTTTGCCTCTGCCGTTTTTTTTCCAAAATTTGAAGGTTTATTCTTAAAAAGTGATTACATATTTATGATTTCTGGCAATTGTGGGATACCATCTCGAAAAAACAATGCGTCTTTTGAGGCAGACCAGGATCCACGAATCGATCCATTTTTGAACTTCTTCATAAAATCAGAAGTGCTGCTCAGCCAGGCCGTGCGTTATCGATCGGAATATGTGGTAGTCAGAAAGGGCAAAGTCTTGAGAGTACAGTGGGTATCCCATTTCAGTATTTCTAGGTAGGTCTCCTGTACCTAAGGAACAAGTTGTCGTGCAGCAAAATCACTTTTTCGTGTCTCTCTTGGTACTGTGGCCGATGCTCTTTCAATGCTTGGCTCAAACGCATAAATTGCATTTGGTAGTGATCTCCCGTGAAGGTTTCACTCGGTTTCAACAGCTCATGATATACCATAAAAAATGTTCTCTCTCTCCACTGCCATACCGATTCTCAACGTTAAAATCACCGCCCTTGAAGCGTTGAAACTACTCACGACATGTTCTTATCATCTTATTGAAATAATCCCTTCAATTCCGATTTGAGTTCCGTAAAAATTTCGATTTTAATAATAAATAAATGTTCATACGAATACGTAAAATCATACGATTTCGAAATGCATACAACGAAAAGTGCGCTTAAATAAAATAAAACACAGTGAATATTATTGGAAAATTTATTTCTTCACTACTGCTTCTTTGTTAGTAGAATTTCGTTTATTTGTGTGGGTGTGTGTTAGTTACAAAATGTTAGGCAATACAAAACTTAAAAGTAAATTTTTTATATAATTTTGAAACAAAAAGAGAACTCAAAAAGTTTAATAGTCATGCAATTTTTTTTTAAATAGTAATTTTGCTAAGTGTTTCCGTGATCAAGATTTTGGAATTTTTAATAGATGTTTTTTTTTTTATTATTATTTGCGTCAGTCAAGCCCAAATTAATAAATTTTCAAATATATTAAAGATGGTATTTAAAATGTTTTTTTTTTCTTATGTCAGTCTTATTCCGCCTCGCCAGATATCTTCAACCAATTTAATTTCTCTCAATATTTATCAATTTGGTAACTGTTTTATTTCTTTCCAATTCCGGATTAAATTTCGTTTGATTTTTGTGCGATTTTTTATTTTAATTTGGCAGTGGCGTTATTGATTTTTTTTTTATTATTTTATTATATTTCCAATTTTGGGCTGATGTCTTGGTAAATTCTTCGTTTTGATTTTGCCGATTTTTAATAAGCATGTGTTTTGACAAATAAACTTGTATTAGCAGCATAGGAAACGATCGAACCAGCTTCATATTTAGCTTGACAAGCAAGACCGTTGGCCTGATTGTCGAATTTCGAAAAAAAAAAAAAAAATGAAAAATTGAAATAAGAAATTCAAATAAAAAAAGAAAACGTAAACTATTGTAATAAATTAGCCAATTTCAAAATAGAATTAAAGTTCACAAGCGGTTTAGTGGAAAACAAAATATATAAAAAAAATATTTACAAAAGTTAGTTAACGAAAATATTCAAATACTACTTAGCGCACAACAGATAACGATTAAGTTTATGATTATATATTTTTGTGGATTTGTATGTTTGTTAATCTTATTTAATAAAATTTCAAATGTTTAGAGTTTCAGTTAGTTAGAATAATTTACATACATGCTTATTGCAATTTTGTTTTGATGGGAAAAATACAATAAATTCATGCATAAAGTTGGAGTTTTAAATTAGATTTGGCTTGATTTTTAGGGGCATAGAATGTATGAAAATCATTTTTCACATCTACATGACATGGAAGCGAGTAGTTGAACGGGAGGCCAGAGGAATAAACAAGCCCTGGCGACAACTAAAGGTCGATGCTCACGATTTCGTCTTGTAGAAGAAAGATGTCCCCTACAGGGGATCTTAACAGAAAATTGATTGACTATGAGGGTTGTGGGTAAAGTAAGGTGTCAACATTTTTTTTGAGACCCGCAAAAAAATGGTTCTGTGCGTTGCTGCAGTTGGATACGAAAAGGGAAGTTATTGATGAAAAGCCCCGCAGGACTAGTCAAAACCTAGTTCTAAGCGCAGCCGTAGTTAGATACGAAAATGATAAACAGCTCCGCAGAGTAAGACAAAACCCTGTTCTGTGCGTAGCCGCAATTGGTTATGAAAAGGGGAGTAAATGATAAAAAGCCCAGCAGGGTCGAAACCTAGTTCTGTGCGTTGTCGTAGTTGGAGGCGAAAAGGAGAGTTTCTTATAACAAGCCCCGCAGGAACATCGTTTTGTGCGTAGCCGTAGTTAGATGCAAAAAAGGGAGCCCTGCAGGGCTAGTTAAAACCCAAAACTGTGCGCAGCTTATACTCGTACTACACTAAAAAAGTCACAAATAAACATTTTGAAAGACTAATTTATTTTAAGGTGGATGAATTTTTCAAAAGAAAACCATTAAAATTACCAATCTATGAATGGTGAATTGTGGAAGGTGAATTCGCAGTGATTTCGATTGTGAAATTCCTGCCAGACTCTACTAAAGAGTGTCATCTACTTCTTGTATAGAGTGATCCTAGTTAAAACCTAGTTCTGTGCGTAACCGTAGTTGGAACAAAGATGATGAAAAGCATACACTTCCAGATAATAACTAAAATACAAAAAAACATTGAAATAAAACGTTCCGAGCTGAGATTGGCCTTTTAGTTCATTTCTATTTCATCCCCTAAAATTATTTAAAACTTAGATCTGGCAATGTTGCCAAGTAAAACTGTCAGAAAATGGTGGAGGAAAGGAATACTGCAAGAAAGTGGAAATTCTGTTTTGCGGATCCTCGCACTATCAACTTAATTTATTTTTTATCAACAAAAAGTGGTAAAAAGAGAATTTTTTTTTCGAGAGAGTAGCATCCTTTTTTTGCCCAAAGTGCTTCCTAGAATGGTTTGGTGAATGTTCGCACGGTGCACTTTTAATTTAAAAGGAAAAATTTTCCGGATTTTACACTGTTTGCCTTATTATATGTGACGTTTCGGTGTTTGCTGAGACCTTTATCAGACTGATCGAGAACTGCAAAAGACTATTATTTTATACATTTTCATTTTATTTTATTGGGTGTGGGGGAGGGTAATTAGGGTTAAATGAGTTATAATAATAGTCTGTAATAATAATAGTCTTTTGTAATTTTTGATGAGTTTGATAAAGGTCTCAGCAGAGACCGAAACATCACACATAGTAAAGCAAACAGTGTAAAATCCAGAGATCATTTTAAATGTCTCCTAGAACTTTCGCGGCTTCAGCGAAGGGGAATGCGTAGCATGCGTCAATTCGCGATAAATTTCTAAATTTGCGTTCCAAAATCTAATCACTGCAAAAAGTTGACGGTATCGACGAGTGGAAGCTTCTGAGCAACCTAGAGGGCTCAGCAACGGTTTGTTTGAGAGTGGAAGACAGGCGAACACGACAGTGTTGCCAGGTCTCGACTGAATACTCTCGTATATATTAATTACGAAAATTTAGTTATGGGAATAGCATAACTAAGGGTTTTTATTTAGTATCGATTTATGCGTAAAGTTTTAGAGAAAAAACTATAATATAACATTTATATTACGTGTTTACATCGTTTTAGGTCAATTATACTGTAAGTGATCTAAATTTAATTGCGTATTTCTCTCCATCGCAATTTCAAATGAATACAAATGTGAAGAAAACACATAAACTCATGAAATCGGCAAATAAACGCGTTTTCAACGGAAACAATAACATGGCGACACATCAATGACCTACTGTTGCGAGAAATCGGAAGGTATTTCGAATGGCAAAAATAATGATAGGGTTTCGAGCAAAATCGAACCCAATCTATTTTAATTTACGAAGGTATTACAGGCTTAAATCGTAAATCCTTATGCAATTACTTTTCCCACACGTTTATAAAATATTGTCTTAATTAATCATTGGTATAAAATTACGCCAGTGTGTAAATAAGTTTGTATTTACCGTGAAAAAGAGAAAAAAAAACTTCCCGAATAACGACGAAGGTTATATAAAAGGCAAGTCTTCTTGGAAAAAAAAGGCAATTATTTTAAGGGTTGGTTCTCTCTGATGGAGAAGAATAAATCAAGGTTTATAAAAAAAAATGATTTTTTTTTTAAATCCTTACGTCAACTTTTTAATTAAGTATCGTATGGTTTCGTTGCTAGTAGCTAATACACAATCTCTCGCAAAAAAAATTAATTATTATTATTACGTTTTGCCTATTAGGTCAAAAGAGTGAACAGTGCCAATATTAAAAAAATAAAAAAATATTCGAAAGAAATTATTGTTTGAGATAATACTAGAGACTGAAAAATTATAAGGAAAACATAATAGAACTTAGGCCCAATCATGCGCCACTCTAGATGGAAGATAAATTTGTTGATTTTAAGAAATTTTGTATGGGAAGTGGTAGAATGGATGACAGCATTGAACTGATTTTTCTCACATAATGCTTAAGAGTAGCTATAAAAACGTTTTATACAAAATTCAAGCTCCAAAAATTTAATAGGTACTGAGAATTGAAAGAAAAGATTTCCGGATTCTACACTGTTACGCTTTATTATTCGTGACGTTTCGGTCTCTGCTAAAGCGTAACAGTGTAGAATTCGGAAATCTTTTCTTTCAATTCGAAATGCACTGTGAAAACATTCACCAAACTATTAGGTACTGAGAAAATTAGTTTATTTGATTTACTGAAATTGTGCAGTTTATATGGGTGGTGGTAAAAGGAGCGGAAGGTTTTAGTAAATTTTTCAGTAACCATCATACAAATGATATATTTTAAATTTCAGATCAGTAACATTCATACCATTCAAGAAAATCGAATTTTTGTAAAGTTGTTAAAATATGTTATATTGTATGGAAGGTGGTAGAAAGAATACAGCTAATCGTCTAATTTTTTTCGGTCTTACTAACATTTCTAAATAAATATTTAGTGCACAATTTCAGCTCGCTAAATTTCATACGTACTGAGTAAATTGGTTTATAGTATTTCAAGAAAATGCGCAGTTTGTATAGAAGGTGGTGGAAGTAGTGAGGGAATTCGAACAATTTTAAGACCGTAGATTGAAATCATAGCTTCCATACTTTTTTTTTTATTGGGAAACTATGTGTCATTTAGTGCGGCAGGGGGTAGACGGAGTGGAGTGATTTGGCCCGTTCACGAACTTGGCCTTATTTTTTTGTCAAAAACTACGTGTATAAAATTTGAACTCTCTAGCTCAACGCGTGCTCGAGCTAGAGAGAACACGGACGGATAGACGGACGAACAGATGGACGGACTGACGGACGGACACCCGGTTTTGAGATTTTTTGGTGATAATGTGAACTTCTGCAGCATTCATTTTTTTTTCGATCTTTATTTCGTGGCGTTCCCAACTTTGTGACAAACTTATAATACTCTTAGATTTCATCTATAGTATAAAAATTGTTATTGGTTTCATTTTGAAAGTTCGTAAGGACACGAAAAGCGCATCCATTTTTATTTTAATTTTCGTTCCATCCATACCTGTATTATTGCCATCTCTCTTTTCTTTTTCTTTTTCCTTTCAATTTAATTTCTTGTAAAATAATAATTTTCTTCGTAAATAATAAAAAAAAGACATCTAGTGTTTGAACAAAAAAAAAGAGAGAATAAAAAGGGGATACGATCGTGAATCTGGACGGTTTGGATATTCTTTGGTGCGAAAAGGTGTTACAACAAGTGGTCCCTGGTCCTAGTAGAATTATTTAAGCTATAATATCTAATAATAACATATATAATAACTGGTGAAAAGGCTACGCCCTCTGCTTGTGCCACACTGCCCTGAGGCCACGTATAGACTAGGTGGCCATATGCAGAGCCCCGGGCCAAAATGTTCGGTGACGCCTCAGAGTACACACCTTAGTAGCGACAGCACCCTCTAAAATGAGGGACTCCCAGGTCGAATTCCCCACACCCACGCTCCTGAGCATCCGGCAGGAAGTGCTGTCCCGACCTGGGTGGGCCTTATTAATTTTCTGCCTGCGGAATGGGTCCCGGGAGGCTCGTTTCGTATCAAATTATAGCATTAGAATGGGTGATGGTAGGAGGGGTGAAGGAGTTTCGATAAATTTTTAAAGGTTGGCAATCGGAAAATAAGCTATATTGACTACCGATTTAAGACGGAACTACCGCATTGCACATGACAAGAGAAAGACCATTGCGGAATTTCACTTCCAACCACATGGTTAGAGATGCCAGTGGAACCCTCCATAATAGAGTGAACAACACTTGCGGCGATGGAAGGAATACTCTGATATTTTAAACATTTTGTCGGATGAAGATATTCTAGAAACAGAAGAATTTGGACGATCTCCTAAATAAGGATGAAATATTGGGAGTACAAATTGAAACCCGTCGTTTCTAATTAGATGGCACCAGCAGTAAATGCTGATCAACAATGGCGGATAAGAAACGTCACATGGTAAACTTAGGCAACTGTCAACAACATCATTAAATTTGTGAAGTTTTATTGGCGTCATATGCGCGAATATGTCGAAGTTTGAGCCAAGTAAGCGTCATTTGCGGGAAGTTTTGCATTTTACCTTCAATTCAAAAAATCTGTGGCTGAGACGCATCGAATGATTGGTTAGTCGACCATGTAACACATGGAAACTATCCGCAGAGTTTGGGATTGCGCCTTGTGGCAAA